>OX384035.1:28460613-29774988 GCA_947534325.1 Agonum fuliginosum
CACACACACACACACACATACATCATCATCATCATCGAGAAACTATCAAAAATCAGTTGTAAGGACCCTAATTCGTGCTCATCCACTTAAAACTCACTACCCGATTTTTTGCATGATTCCAATACCTTCCTTTACAGGTAAGCGGAAGGTAAAAATCGATAATTACCGAAATACACTATTATTATAATAACGAAATACAAGCTAATAAAAGTGAAATAGTATATACCAGTAGGTACTTCTCTGAAATCAAAACAATGCTAAGCCATGCCAATGCATACTATTTTATTAAACAAAATATGAAAGCAACACTCGTTTTAATAATATTAATAATCCTACGATATAAATAATTCAATTTCTGAATAGTTTCACGAATACACAGTACCTAATAAAGTATAATGAAAATTAGATCGTGTTTCTGAATAGAAATTATAATATAACAAAACAAGTACCTAACAACTACAATTTTAAACACAACAGATTTTAGTACATTGTATTGAATATTGTACCCAGAATTGTACATAAATTACAAGTTATCCTCAAATTGAAAGAATTCAGATAAAAATAGGATGCAATAAATAACGCAAAATAAGACAAACATATCAGAAGAACATCCACAAGTTTGATAGCAATACAAGGACTATTCGAGTTTGTGCGATAAGAGGGAATAATGTATCGAACTTGAGGGTTGTGTTACATCGATATGCTCCAAATCTCTTAAGTGACCAGGATGCTTATTTTGAAACCCTACGCACGAAACATATTACATTATTTAACTTAAATTCGTATTACTTTCCCTCCCTACAGGGTGTTTCTATACCTCTGCACGTAACTATAATATTTTATATAATTTGATACATTGATAACAGAAAAAAATTCTTCAAAATTCGCAAAAATAAGGGTACCTAGTGAAAATTATAATTCAATTGGTTTGAACGTTCTTTTAACTGTTTATTTATTATGTTATTTATAAAATAAAATTATAAATACTATCAGACTACAAATAGTCACTTCTTATGTAATAATTAATAAATAAACATTTAAATGGACGTTCAAACCAATGGAACTGTAATTTTCACTATCCTTATTAATTTTTGCGAATTTTGAAAAAAAATTCTGTTGTCAGTGTATCAAATTATATAACGTATTAAAGTTACGTGCAGAGGTATAGAAACACATGTAGCATGTAGCCGTTTGTTGCATTTTATGCATTGAATGTTAAAGAAAATGGAGAGGAATAAAATGATGAAGAGTAGTATTAAAGTGTATATTTAATAATAATAATTTACACTGTTTATGTGCTTGTACTTTTAAGGGTATGTTTCAGCATGTAATTTTTTTTTCTAGGTATTCTACTTGCGGTCATATTTGTGAAGCAATAGTTAAAGTAGTTCAATTTCTAATTTAAAATATATACGAGTAGAGATGTACTAAAGATAAATTTAAGTATGGTTACTCAGTCAAAATAAATAGTCTTTTAACGTGCGGGTTGGAAATGTGCTCCCGCGGTTGTAAAAACAAAGCCACACAACACCTCCCCATTTGTTAAACCGCTATCAGTTAGCAACGCCAGAAAAGTAGGCGAAATTTCCGACTTTTTCCTTTTTCTTCAACTCTTTTTTGTTGAACTGTTATCTTTCTACGGCAAATGTAAGAATGATGGTGCCTTATTTTTATACGTCTGTCTAGACAAGTAGAACAGAAAGATTCGAAGATTTGTATCAGTCCCAGTCTATCAAACATAGATTGGTGAAACAGAAATAGATTCAAACGCGGAGAATTTGAAGGTGATTGATTTGGAATAGATTTAGTGGGATAAAATAGTGAAAATGCCATTCCTTAACTTAGTAGGTACTATTCGATTATTCGGTAGAAGGTATACCTGTAGTTTGTTATACTTTATTCTTAACAAACCATTGTTTATAAAAAAAAAACTTATTGTCAATTTTACTGAAAAGTTTTTAACCATCGTACGTAGCTAGTATTTTTAACCTACTTGTCTTTTGTCTATATGAATCATCTAATGTAGTATGTATTATTTTGTTTCAAAATCAAGGAGAATAACTACTCAGGCCAGCAAAGGCTATTCTACTGAATTTTAAACTTTAATATATTTTAATTGATAATAATTTGCCACTTATATTTAAGGGAATATATAATTATAATAATATGGTACATATTTGACTTACTTGATTGGCTGAAATAGGGTAGTAAGGTGCTATCAAATCGATGATATTTTTATAACCGCTGTTACATGTCAACTGTTTTTGTCAATTAATTTCCTACTGTCAGTTTCTTATTTAAATATTGCTGTTTGTCAAAAATAAGACTTAAATTGAATGAACCTGATTGTATTTGGTGCCGGCAATGCCAGTGAAGACAAAATTGTGGAAGGTAAACAGAATTTAAAACGTTCTTGACAGCTATTGAAAAAATATAACCAAACATTTTGCACTCATTTATTATATATTCTCCCCAAATATAACTCGGGCTATGATTAATCATAGGTGATAGCATTCGTTATGTCTTGATAATAATTTGGCACTTATATTATATTATCACCGATGATAATGATAGCACTAGTTATATTACCCCCGAAAATAATAAATTTTATGTTTAATGTCACAATCATAGTATCGCTGATTACAGGCTTATATTTTTGCTTTGGTATGGTTTCCATTGGTGCATTTAAATATCGATTACTATATTGATTTATTCATGTTGCTGAAGTAAAAAGTAGTACGTGTTTCTGTTATTACATTAGTAAACCACTTTATTTTTTAAAGATCACCTGAGCTAGCGTTTTTATTACGATGTGTTGAATGTTGGATAATGAAGTATTTGTCCACACTGAAAATTTTCCTTGAGCCGGGTTTGAGAAGCACTATGTTCCTGTCCCATTATCCTTTTATTTCCATCTGTTAAATCTTTTCATCTCAACTAATTCCGTATGTCATCCACGAGCGTCAGCTGTACAGTAGCTCGACATGTATGTCGGACAACGTTCCACAATTATTTACATCGAGAATTGGCGATGCATTTTAACGTTGAAGTTGGTAATATAGGAATACTATTAAGGAAAGCCGCACTCTGTATTGCAGATTTATGACGACACGCCTTGCACTGGCCACTTTTACCGACTGAGAAAGGAATTTAGAGACACGGACAAATGCAACATTAAAATGTTGCTGAGCTGCTGGAATTTCGAGATTTGCTTCACAAATTATATTAGGGAGGTTGTGTGGTTGAGATTGTTTTATTTGGGACGAGACAATATAGTACCGTCCTACCAAATCGGGGAGATCAAACAAAACATTCAGCAAAAAATGAGAAGAAAGTTTTTTATGTGTTGTTTTTTTATGTATCTACCTATTTTTAAATATTTTGTTGCAACATCGTTTGTTCTATATATCCGGCTATCGATACGGTCTATTTTGCAAAATATAAGATTCTATTATAGAAACCCAAAAAATATATTTTACCTTTCGTCCCTATTATTAGGAACGTAGTGTAAGTGAAGTATTTCTGACCAGTCAGTACTTTTCTTCTCTAGGGAGGAAAAGTACTCCTCCCGTTCTATGCGGGAATCCACTTGATTTTGCCTTCCTAGGGAGGAAAAGTACGTTTTCTCTCGCTTTACGCGGGAATCCACTTCATTGTTTAGATTATTTTTATTTATTTTATGGAATTATTATACATTTTTCCAATGTTATCATCATCTGATTCATCCATTTCTTCAACTTCTAATTGCTTTTCGGTGCAGGTATTGAAAAAAATATCCCGTACATCTCGGGCCAAAAGTGTTCTTCGCAGACTCGTGCGACGGCAGACCTCGCTTCGCTCGTATTGTCCACACTCGTCGGAAAAACGCCACTTTCGTCCCTAGTTGCTCAAGCTGGGAAAATGTGCTTATTATTAAGTTAGGAGGGCAGTTAAAGATTTGTTTAAAATATGGATTAGGAATGTTTTGCTTTATTTTTCAGGGAAAAATTCAAAGCTTTTTGGTAGCGCTTTAATAATGCCCTTATTGGCAATTTTCGTTATTTTAGAAAACTTTAAATTTTTTCATTAATGTGATTGTTTAAAATTAAATTTGACGTAAAGTCTTATTTAATTTACCTGTTTTTATGCCTGGTTGCATTAACAATGTTAAATTTAGTAAAAGTCGGAAGTTAAAATTCTGAAATTGAAATATTTTTACTTAAAAAACAATCTTGGGATATAGTTTAATTCAATATTAACACTAGCGTCAATGTACTCACATTTGTTTGTAATCAAATGAATACCTTTTACCGCGGAAAATAAAATAAATAGTAACGAAAATATTATGCTATTATTTAATTTTAATTTAAAGATATATTATCTACTATACCTACCATAGATAAATATTTAAACCATCCCCGGAAACATTTATTAAATCAATAACAAAAATAATTCTATGAAGGCAACACAATAATATCTCACCATGTTGTCGTTTACCTATGTATATATTCATACATGATCCATTCTTGACATAATGCTCTTATGATTTATGGACACAAACAATAACGAATACTGCAACATTTCAAAAACTCGATTTGTCGATTGTCAGAGGAGTGCCAACGTGTAAATATGCAAATCAATAAAAAGTGGCAAAAATTGCACTTTACGTATTTCGTTTTGGCAGAAATCCAACTGAGATGTTGGAATTCCTCCAGACATAAGCTCAACAATGAAACACGCTTACGGACTTACAGTTTTGGTAATTTATTTTTCGAATTGTCGCAAGAACTGCCTAATGACCCATTATTTGCTGATGCAGGACGGTATCTTGGAAATTTGTAGACGTTGTTGACATTTTAAAACTGTAATGTAGTTGTGAGATTATAGAAATACGAGGCATTTTAATAGGGTAGTACACGTATATCATTTTACTACATCGTTATTGCACGAAGAACTGAAAAACTTGAAACATTAATAAGCATTATTGCTTCAAGATTGTGAAGATTTCTCTACAGAAAACATGTTCTTATGTATTTATACTTGCCAATTGAACGACTTGATCGTTTTTTCAAATTTTATAATGAAATTCAATTATTGTTGTTAATTGTTATGGTAATAAATATTAAGATTGGCAATGTCTCAAATCTTTAGTTTCTAGAATGAGAATCTATAATAATCTATAGGTATCAATACTTTACAGTGACTTACTGTTCAGAAGGTAGGTAGTTGTTGGAGAAACACTGTGTTAACATACCTGAAACAAAATGAAATACATTTTAGTATAGAATGACGTTTAATATTATAGTAAAATTTAAAACATTAACTTTGTACTTAATAAAATAATTTTAAGTATCCCGTGGGCATATTGCAAAAACCAATTAAGTCAATTTTTCCAGAATTTTACTTTTTAAACCATTCTTATTTGAAAAAATGCGCTCATTCTAATGGAAGAACCTATTACTTATGTCGTATGTTGTTTTATATAATGCTACAATTTATTACAAGAGACCGATCCCACTAAGACAATATCGTAGAAACATAGTCGGGTAGTTAAGGCTCCTTTCAAAGCCTTTCAAATGAGCATGTAGTAGTAGTAGTGTAGTCACTTATTAAATTCATAACTCGCCCATTTCGATTGCTTTATCAACCAAATTTTGGTATACCTACTAGCTGTATGTATTGTCTTATTCAATTTTTCGGACTTGCTTTGAATAATGGAAAGTCTAGAAAACCATCAAAATTCGTAGTTTACAAATACCTCTTTTGTCGATTGGAATATTTTTTTCAAAAAAATCTGCTATAATGTCGCAATAGCGGTACATCGCTATTTTTTCAAGAAACGTCCCTCATTTTAAATTTTTTTAATATCAAATTTTGAATTTTCACTCTTTTCGAAAATTTTGAAAATTTAAAAATGTACCGCTGTGATATATTATATTAATATTATAGAGAATTGTTGTAAATAAATTCTTTCTCTAAAATGTACATACCTACCTAAATAAAGTTATTAGTAAACTACGAACGCCTGTCTATGTGTGAAGGTGGAATATAGCCTTAAATGGAAACAATTAAGTAATTTAGTTGTTGATTGAAAAGCATTTCCTTGACTAAGAACCAATTAAGTAATACCGGTACATAAATTATTAATTATTAATGATAATAATTAATTGTCCAATATTGTACATTTAAATGGAATTTTATTGAAACAATGTTAATAACGAAGATTGAAAGGAAGTCAATATTAGTGTACATACCAAAACATTTAATATCTGAACAAAGTTAAAAACAAGACTTCTCAAAACTATCTGACCAGGACCTAATTGTTTCTTGCAATAAGCCCACGATACGTTGTTGAAACAAGTTCATATTATTGCATAGGGATTAACAAAGTAAAAATGGTTTTAACAATGGTTGAACTGCATATTACATGCTGTGCTGTATGCATTCAGATCTTACTCAGTTAAATAGGTCAAGAAGCAGAGAGCTTGTTGTAATAATTACTGTGGTCAGGGTATAACAAGGATTCCGCAAGTCTACGTGACGCAAGAGTTTTATTAGATTCAAATAAACTGAAACAAAATTTAATTTTTTATAAATTATAACTTAAATATGTTATCTTAATTATATGTAGTTTTTAAATAAATTGAAATTTGAACTGTATACCTACTGTAACTATGTAATTGTTAAACCAGATAATCATAGCAGGCAAATTAGATTAAAACAAAACTATTTTAGTAATTGTATATTTAGTTTTTGAATAACTTTTGTTATAAAATATCTCAGTAATTCAGAAATAGATAATGTATTATAACTTTATGAGTTAGGTATATGTAAATAAAAGCTACATTTTAAATTATCTTTGGAATAATATTCTAAATTACTTTTTTTCTTATAAACTAACTGGATAGCTCGCTGGATAGTATAAAAAACTGACTGAATTCTTTATTTTTTGAATATTTTTAAATTATAACGAACGTGAACAATCTAGTAGTTAACAATTATAATAAATTATTTTATTTGGGTTTAGTTCTGTATATTTATTTTTTATTTATCAATCTACAATCTATAAGTTCTTTCTAATGGAAACCGTTTCGAATTTTTTTTAAAACTCGTCTTCAGTTAGGCTGTTAGGCTCGTATTGCCGAAGATTTGAATAAATAAATCCACTGAACTCAAATTTCAGTCTCAGCACAAGTATTTGTTTTAAAAACAATTATATTGGAAAAAAAGAAATAAATTTTGTGGATAAATAGATGTTGTAATCCTTTCGATCCTGTATTGAATATATTGTATAATATTTCTTTTGGAATCTACTCGTATATTTCCATGTTGGAGCTTTTGTTTTTGGATATAAATAAATGTAGCTTTAAATTTATATTCTTAATAACAGTATACTGTAACATGTGTTTGAATTACTAATATTGTTAAACAATAAATGAATAAGGCATTACATTTGATAAGTCAGGGTCTGTTCTGGTTTATGTAAATAATGATTTTCCGGCAAAATTATACAAATTTTTATAGAACATTCCTTGCGTTAAATTGTGAAGAATGCATAAGTGATGAATTTTTAAGAATCTGGTCCGAATGTCGTGAGGTCAGATTTGAATGAGATTTGCCTGAAGATATTTGAATTAAGATGGTCAATGGTCATGGATGCGCTATGCATTGGAATTTTGCTGTAGGGGAGGATTAAAATTGGATTAGGGGAGTTTTTGATGAAGAGTCGAAAGAAACAAGCTATTTCGAGGCGTCAAAGTAGTTTTTAACAAGTGACTATTACGTCTTGAATATTTTAAACAGTAGATTTTCGGAGGTAGAACTTGTTACTAAAGTAAACAGTGCTAATGGATGAATCCAGTTTAAAAATTTTGAACCTACTTTAAATAATTTTTAGTAACAGGTTTAACAGGCAGGTCTTGATAAGTTTAGTTAGAATTTAATTCACAATGAAAATGCTCGATTTATTTGAAAGTAGGTACCTACCTACGTATTTATGGAAGTGGATTATTGATTTTAAATTTTAAAATAAATTTAAACATGAAAGATAATGTGGTTTTTATATTATATAGATTATTGATATATGCACTACGGTAAATATAATATAACGGATATTAATATAAGTAAAAATGTAGGTACCTAAGTAAGTAAATTTGATAAGAAAAATACCAGGTTAATGTGCAAAAATCAAAATCTGTCTCAAACTAATTAAAAAATTTCTTAACTACGTATACCTACCTTTTTAATTTCGTTCAAATTGGAAAAAATTTATGAGGTAGCTATAGTTACTATTTTGTTTTCAAAGTGAATATGAATTTTAAGAAGTAGCATAAAACCACCTAAACAGATAATTGAATAATAAACAATTTCATCCCAATAATATTAGCCGTTCTTTTAATAGTTTATAACAATATCTAATCCTTCATCCGTCTATTCATAATTTCATGTTTAACGTTTGTGTCTTATTTTGCATCACAATACATAAACTAATAGTTGTTAGTTGTTGGTCAGCTTGCCCATCATTGTCCATTTGTACAACTTACAACACAAACACAAGCAATTGATGTTACATGTCGTCATGTCTTGTATGTATTGTATTGACATATGTTAGGATGTTGTAAATGAAGATGAGTTATTAGTGTTGATTGTATGAAGAATGTTTTGTCAATGAAGAAGATGGAGAAGATGTTTAGTGAATAGGCAGGGTAGGGCTTAATTGATAGATGTTTTTGGTAAGTGTGTGGGTTGTAATTGTAAAGTGGTAGGTAGATAACTATGCACTTATCTATAAGGAAAATGTTTATAATATAAATTATGTGAAAATGCAAATTTACTTTTGCAGTTTTATAGTTGGGAAGTTATGATGTTAATGCATTTTGAGACTCCAATAAAATCTACAAATTTTATTTTTTCTATACCTAACCTATATAAAATATTTCATCTTCAGGGATAGAAATAGGTACTTCAACCCCTTGAGAAATTAACAGTTTGTTATTGTTAAATATATTTGTTTGATGATGACCTTGTAGGTTGAAACTATAGTCACAGTGTGAAAATATAAGTGATATTTAACTAAAGTATTCATTTTATTTATTTGTTATCATGTATCACAAAGTTAAGCCTGAACAAATTCAAAATCTTAAATTACTAAAAAGAAAACCTATAAATTACCTTCACTTCTATCTACATAACGTCCCAAAATCACAAATTGAATTTAAAATACCAATCAAGCCCATCAGTTACACACACCGTTGCCACCCTATCAGGTAGGTAGGTACCATGTAAGTAAAACAACGTCTTTAACACTTGTTATTATTTAGGAATTTGCGGCTTTTGGTCGCCAAGAAGGACTTGCCTGCGGTTAGGTGATGAAGATATTTTAAATGGCGATAAGAATATTGAATATGCACGTTGATACAATACCTTGAGGTGGCGATTACTATCTTGGACCATTAAAATGTCTGCCTGCAACCGATTACGTTGAAAAAAAACTGACTGCACTACTTATTGGATTTTGTAAAAACACAATCACGTAAATATAGCACGATATATCCATTTACAATCATTATAATAAAATAAAAAATGAATTGTTAAACAAATGCATTTCTACACAATTGTTAAAAAGTATAAAAATTTGTAGGTGTACTTTTCTATGTTTAAAATTTAAAATGATTAACAAATAATAAGTATTAAATTGGGTTAGAATTATCATTTTTAAGTTGGATAGCAACAATAGCAAAAGGACGGTTTAAATGTTTAAAATATTAGGTAGCCATCTAGGTATTTAAAATAAATAAAAAATCATCTTATAGTGTAAACTTATAACAAAATTCGTGTGGAAACAAATTCCTTAAAATTTAATGCGTGGTGATATGGTTAGAGAACGTAATTTCTATCTTATCATTTACATGTTGGCGAGGTAGGTACTTCTTTCCAAATAAGTTTGATTTATTACTTTTCAAGAACAGAATAGTGTAATAAAACAAAAGATAAAAATAACGGATTGCAAAATCCCATTCAGATTTTTTCTTTAGCGCATTCGGAAGAAAAGTTTTTGAAATAATCGGAAATTATAGAACATAAAGGAATAAAAAAAGAGGCTGAATTAACAAAAACAGTTTTTTTACTCACTTCCACAACCACATCAAACAGTTACAGAAACTTTTTATCAAGGTAGGTAGATTCCTACAATGTAGTACTAAATCTTTTATTTGTTTATATTTATATTCTACATGCATTCCTATCTAATGCTACCAAATTTTATATTCTCGTCGTATATTTCATAAAGTTTTATTAATAGTTTATCTTAGTTCAGATTTATGTCTTTTATTATGTAAAATCTAAACATCTTACAATAAACTATCGCCATAAAACCTCGATACAAATTTAATGCCATAGCCTATAATGCTTTATATCACCCATTAATCTATCAAATATTCAAACGAAGACATCTCAAACACCATAATTCTAAATCAGATCACTTTCTCCATAAATATACATCAGATGACTGATGTAACAAATTATTTTTTTAAAACACTGCGTTGTTCTGTTTAACAACGTACACAAACAATAAATCCAAACGAGTTGCATTCGTAAAATATACTCAGTGTAAAAGAAAAAAGTAAACAAGGAAGATTTAAAGCCCGGAAATTTAGTATTTATGTTATAACGCGAAATTTTATGTAATTTTGCGAGGTACAGTTCGTGTTATCGTTAAATTTATTAGCTACCTACTTCTGGAAAATTAAATTTTGTTAATTTTGCGTAATGTACTGTGTACACTTAAATCCTGCAAATTTATTTTCTGATTTAAAACGAACTTCTTTTAATTAATTTATAATTTGCATAGCTAAATCTACAAAACCACATAGTAGTTCATTTTAATATTTTCTATTTTCACATAGTACAAAAAGAAAAACATATTTCAGTGAATGATATACCTATGATTTTCTTGGCTGGAATGTTTAATGAAAAAATAAAACTACTGGAATTCAGCCACATAGTTTATTCTAATCCACTACCGGTTTCTACGCCACATGCGTCTTCATCAGGAGGCTACAATAAATAATTTTTACTATATAATTAACAATTACAGAAACTGAACATGCAATAAAACTTACGTGATTCATTTCAAAAGTAGGTATACCCAAAGTGTGATGATATTAATGTAGTTTTTGTTCTCCCCGGTTTTTTACCTTGAAAATGATCATTAAATGATCGAAACCGGTCGGTAAAATATATTCATTAAAGAACAGTGTGATAAAGACACAAGGATATTTTATTTATTTATCTATTCCTTTCTACTCCTTTATTACGTGATTCAATTTAATAAACTTTGGTACATATTAAAAACATTACAATAATTGAAAACAGTACATAACATTGATCTATTCGTCAAAAATAATAAAAACAATAAATAAATAAATAGTTGATAAAAATCAATCTCTTGACATGTGATTGATTATTTGATAGTTGTACAATCTTGTTGTACAGTGTTTAATTAAAGGAATAAATAGAATTCCATCTTTTTGGTTAAATTCCTAAAGGTACAACGTTAAACCAATTTCAAATTGGCAAATAAACCTTGAAGCCTCAAATGCCAAATATAAATTACGATTGCTTCAATGAGCGGCTGTTCATTTTCAGTTTCCTTCCAAATAGAGTCTGTTTCTGTACCACTTTCGGCACTTAATACGTTTTCTCCAAATTGAGTCAAACGTTTGAACTTTAAAGACAAGATTCCTGTAGGCGAAAATAGCATTGACGAATAGGTATTAAACATTTACTAAAGCCGTGGCGTGAATTGCCTACAAAGGAATAAGGAATTCGCTGGAATGATAAATAGCAGCTTCATAGAAGTGTTTATATATAAGTAAAACAGTTTCATATTTCATACCATGACGTCACAATCCCAAAGGACTCTTTATCTTTTCAATTTCACTTTTTTACCCCTGGTGTAGGTTATCTTAAAATATGGATGAAATTGAATACTATATCATTCATACCTTATTTAGTCGTAAACAAAACTGGTAAACTACATAGATATTTATTATCTTTATTTATGAGAAACGAATATTTTTAAAGTATCTGAAGAACAGAAGAACCCTTACATTTATTTGTTTATAAATTGATAAACAAATAGGTGTGTTTATAAAAAAATACACATAGTTATAATGAAATAAACTTTTTAAAACTTTATGCTGTAATTTGCGCAACGTTAACTAATGTACTGACCCTCATTTCTCAATTCAAATACTAAATAATATATCAAATCTAAATATCTAAAATATTCAAAAGATTCATTCACAGGAATACTCTTCTGTATTGAAGCCATCCTCTGTTAATTACTACATTTAATATCTTACTTATGACTTATATGGCATTAGTGCCAACGTGTCACCCGCCTCACCTATCATTATTTTTTACGCAAATACAAAAATTAACTGATCATGTATTACAACGTTTTATTTGATAATTATTTTTTTAAATTTTACTACAATTCCTTAATGCTACCAGATAAAGACAATTTTTTTATAACCTAAGAACTTACGGACAGACAGACAGATAGACAGACTTTTTTCTAAATAATGTTTTTTGGGTTCAGTAGGGTCTAAAACGTTTCATTAAAATCTCGAACTATCAAAGAATCACGATTACAATAAATAGGCCGGGGAAGTAAAAACGGCCACATAAAAAAACAAAGTTATCTGAATACTTAAATAAATTCACTTAACTTTTTATTTTTATTAGCCGTAATACGGAGAACAGCAAACAATTTAAGTAATTCGTTGAGTACTTAATAATAACACAATTTAAGCTGCACTTATCAATTGATGACATTGCTATAATCAATTTAATTACTTCACTAGACGCTAACAATATTTTTCATGTATGCAATAAATCAATAACTACACTTACTACACTACTTATACACAATAAAACAACCTCCTCTTCCTAATTATGATAAAGCAGATGTCACACGATGTAAAGCACTTTACAACTTGCTCTGGATATTATTTTGTACATTTTGTTTTACTTTACATGGTTCTAATTACTTCCTGGTATTTGTAAATTACTCATGTAATTTGTGTGTTTTCATTTGTCATTCGTTAAGCGAGTAGGCGCTGCACTTTGCATTTCTAGTTTTGATTTAGATTTTAGATACCACAGTTGTATGTAGGTAACCTGGTAATTGGTTGTAATTTAACCGCTAATAATTTATCAGTCTCGCCGAATAAGTGAATAGTGAATAATTTAAGTGCGATTAATTGAGCAAGAGAGCTAAGGGAAATCATTGATTGCTGTTGTAGTAGTATCAAGTTTTCGATGATTCTGGTTTTAGTATTGAAAATTTTGCAGAGAGAACAATATTTTTTAACATATACATTTAAACTAGCAAGGTTATATATATTTACCGTATTTAAATAATTTCAAGTAAATCTCTATAACAAATTTTGATCAATTAAAGATATTATCTCTCTTATTACCGAGCTTATTACAAATTTAAAAATCTGATGTGGACACCACATGACTTCCTTGTACGCCTTGTTTGTTTATACTTTTCTTAATAACTAAAATGTAGAATAATATAAAAAATTCTTTTAACTTATTATACTAGTATACTCACAAATATATTTTAGTCATTTTATTTTAACTGCAGAAGAATATATAAACGATATTTTACTATTGTCACTGTCATGTCATAATCATTTAAATTTTACATAGTAACAAATGTTAATCGATCATGGACTACAAGATACCGAAATACTAAATTATAAATATATACTTTAATTATTCTTAAATGATACCAGATACAAAAATATTTATAAAATACCGATTGTAGGTAATAATCACATAATCTTTCATTTAAAATAAAAAAATTTGTCTTAAATTAAATATTTATCGAAATTTTTTTAAAATTTACTACTTCCGGTTTGTAGATTGAAACCAAAAATAGGAGGTGCACAACTAGATGCTATAACAGTCCTAAATACAAAATATCAACTTTCTACGTCTAACCGTATTTGAGTTATGCGACACACATACGTCCGTACGTACATACGTACATACATACGTACATACGTACAGACGTCACGACGAAACTAGTCATAATGGATTCAGAAAAGGTCAAAACGGATATTTCCATCAAAATCTGAAAACCGAAATTTTTCGGGATTACAATACTTCCTTATTACTCCGTACAAGGAAGTAAAAATTATTTGTGTACTCTAATTATTATGAATTTAGTTTAGAAGTTCAAAGGCATTTCAACTTTTCAGAATTTTTCTAAAATAATCTAGCGCACATACCTAATACAAATATTTATACGATCACATCATATTAAAATATTGTTAAACTCATTTTACGATATGAATAACCGATATCGATCACGGAATTCTGTGCAAATATGTCTAGTAAAGTGTTATAGATTTGAAAAATTAAAAATATATAGTGAAGCAAAATAATAAATAAATAGTAAAAAAATAAGACATATTTAAATGTGATTTAACTCGTTATCCATAACACTCATTCAGTAGTTATACATTCTTATACAGGTTGGTGGAGGTGAAATGCGAACATAGGGAACATACATGACAATCGAACTTTCATGTCAGGTATCTTGATATATTTTGTAGTAGTGTCACAAAACGAAGTAATGTGAATTTGTGTGGCAAAAAGAGTAATCAATAACAGAAATAATAATAAAATCTAAAAGTGCATGTAAACTTTCTCGTTCTGCGCGTACACATACATTATTATGCAAAGAAAATATTTTAATGAAAATAAAAATTTCAATAATATGACAGGTACTTTGACATTGACAGTACTTATTCCACGTATATCAAGATGCCTAGCATGATAACTCCATTGTTATATATTTCCCTATGTTCGCATTTCACGTCCACCAACCATACTTATACTTAACGATAATATGCACACGCACAGTAGGATTAGATTAGGTATAGGTATCATAAAAATTATCAAGATTCTATAATTTATACTTCTACTAAAATACAAAAATAGGTAATATTCTGTTGCACGATTGCTTCGAAATTTAATTTTAAAAATAATAAGTAACCATTATACAAATTTCACATAAAGAAAAAGAATTATTATCTTTACTAAGAAATGCTGTCTCGTATTTTATTGATAATAACTGTTTCTTAAATGAAGTGTTTCATTATTCATTTAATTTTAATTTGTAGTAATTTTTAATTTATCGTTAAATTTAATTGGTGTTCTACCAGATGTAAAACTTTCAAGTAGAAAAAACTATGTCTTGCCCAAAAAGAAAAATGTTACGTATCTATAGACAAATTAGAACACTTTTTCACCTATTAAATTAACGTAATTTAAAACCAATTTTATCTGATTTAACCATATTTATCTAAAATAATGAGCTACAATTCTGAATAGCCAGCTATGTAGGTGTCAAATCCTATTTCTAATCCCACTGACGAAAATACAACAACTTTTAATATATTCACTTAATAAGCTGCTTTACAAGTAAAATCTCGTTAAGATTACATAAAAAAGGTGCGAAATACAAACACAGCATTTAAATTAAGTAAAATTAAGAAGGATTTTCAATGTGCAAACTTAAAATTAACATGAACTTTCAAATCAAATACGCTAATTAAAACATAAACATTTCACAAATTGATTAATATTGAAGTGAATTTAATTACTTTGTAATATATCTTATACCTCGCTTATAACGAGTATTTAAATCAACTTGCTTGATCTATAAAACTATTTGTTTGAATTATGATTTGAATCGTGTGCCTTATATAGAATATCTGAATAATTTAAATGGGTTAACACTATTATTAATAATATCTCATACACGCCCGCTGGAAAGAAATATTGATAACAAACTACTAACGAGAGATTTACGACCAATATTAATCTATAAAGTCAATACTTATTTCCTATAAATAATAAGAAGAAAATAGTTTAAAATATTCAATGGAATTTATGTTAATGCACGTTGTATTAAGCAATGATAAATATCAAATCTTTTTTATCAGTGAATTAAATGAGGTATATGCACCTTAAAGCATTCTCATTTTTCCGAAATTGATTTTTATATTGTCCGCATTCCTTTAACAATGAAATAAATGACGTCAATAGAAAACAAACTACCTACTATACTAATTTCTGCATGGCATTCTAGCTTTTGTTATAATATTATCCACACAGTAACTCTATAAATATAGGTCACATTGCTTCGGTATTTAGTGGTAAGATATAAAACAACTTAACACCATCATCCATTCACCCTTTCAATTTATATAAAGTCGTTCTCTAAAACGCCTATAGTCGATTTCTAAATAACTCGGTATGTAATGTCATACACGGTTAAAGAATAATTAGGTTTACCGACTTACCATGTTTTTCATTGACAACCCCGGTCAGATGTTGTAATTAGTTAATAGGTATATTTCTAGAGTTTCTAGGTGTCTCTGCTGGTTACTAGTATTTTTTAAATTTAATCATTTTTGTGCGTTATATAGTGTGAAATTATTTATTTATAATGACGATCTTTCTCGTAGAAAATGGAGGATTTTCAAACACGTTTTGTCATAATATTTTCGATCTAAAAGGTAAATTATGAAATATAACGATTTAGATATATCTAAATTACAATTTTAGTTACTATTATAGTATTGAAGTGTATTTTTACATTTAAATCAGTGTCAATCAGTGGCGGACTGGCTACGGCGGGAGTACGGGAGCTTTCCCGGTAGGCCGGAGGTACCGAGGCCGGTGGCCGGTCAAATTTTTGTAAATAGATATGTGAATAGAAAGACGAAAGAAAATTTCATTCGTGAAAAAAAAAACAATTTCGTAGAAAATGCACTTTATTTCAAATGCCCATAACTTTTTGCCAATTCGTTTTTTGAGTCCTGCACAGGTAATTGAACAAATTTCAATGCCCTTTTGGTGGATCGAGTCGACAAATTTTTTCCAACTCGGTACACATCGCCAAAGTTGGACGTTTTTTGGCCCAAAAACGTGTTTTTTTGTTCGAGTTTTGAAGGGTACGAAAAGAGATCATCCTAATCTGAGTTTACCCCCTTAAAGTACAGCCACAATGGATTTTTTCCCTAATGAATCGGCTAATTTAATTGAAATGTCGCTGAGTTATGTGCGAAAAACCTAAAAATGCACTTTTTTTAAAACACCCATAACTTTGTGCCAAATCATCGTAGGAACTTCGTTCTTTGAGTTCTGCATAAGGAATTGAACAAATTTTAGTGACCTTTTCGTGGATCAAGTCAAAAAAATTTAAACTCCGTACACATCGTCAAAGTTGGACATTTTAAAAATTAAAAACTATTTTTTTTACATTGGTGCTAAAGATGGACGAAAGGGGTTGCGCTTAAGTTCGCATGCATGACTTTAAAGTAGACACTTCAAAGTTTTTCACTCGCAAAGATTCATCGATATCGATTGAAAATACGCCGAGTTATGGCGGTTTGAAAATGGTCGAATTTCAAGTGTTTCATTTTTTCCCCACCTGTGTATTTAAAATTTCCATTTTTTTAGAATTATTTTAACAGTCTAATTAAAAGTGAGATTCGAACTTTTAAGAGGCCGGTTACTATTAAATTTCCCGGGCTGATTAAATTTCCCAGTCCGTCACTGGTGTCAATTATAATAGTATCCCTGATACAGCCAGAGATATCTAGATCATTCTGACCCCTAGGCTTTTTGTAAAAATATAATATAACTTGTGCGTTGTACGGGTTCAATTTCAGGATAAGTACTAAGTACATCTTTGCTCATGTAGAGCCAATTTAACAACCTTTAAATAAAATGAATAAAAAAACTTTTTCGTCAGAAAATTGGAAAAGATCTCATAAAATTTATACCTAGCACAATTTGTAATACAATAAATAAACTGCCATCTTCGATATTTCTGCATTTTCTGATTTATGTGATCATTACTTATCCAAAATTTAATGGAGTAATTGACCGAAAAAAAATTATTTGTTGAATATAAATGTCATTATGAATTAACCCTATGTGTATCAAAAATCAAAATATCTTTTGAATCTAATTTAAAAGAGGTGTTGTTGTATGTTCACTACAGTATAATTCCTGATCAAATTATGATATATTACACATATCAATAGGTTATGTCATGTCAGCTCCCCTAACTAAATATCAACCGTATACCTATATTTTTATTACAACATGTGAATGATTGAAGCTTCCCCTATCAAATTATAATCCAACCCCTCCCTGTATTACAAAATTTGCACAGATATTAGCTCTACCCTCGCTTCTGACGTCATAATACAAATAAATGAATAACAAAAACAAAAAACTGCTCCAGGCAAAGACAAATTATTTAAGTAAATTTTAGTTGAAAATAAATGAAGCACCAGTTGATAAATATGCAAATTTTCGTTTCGATTAAAAGTGAACTAGCGCTGGAATATTACGTCGTAACTAGAAAATATGTTGGGAAATTAATTTTCTTATTTTCCAAGCGAGTTAGAGTGTTGTTCGCACTTCACTGTAATAATGATAAATTATTTAGTTAATTGACGTCATTATGTTGTACAGGGTTAGTATACATTAGGGTTAATGATAATGTCATTTCATAAAGTTTATACGTCACGAGAAAAAGTTGTAACATTCCTACATTTTTTAGTCATTCAAATTTACACTTACAATAAACTTATCATTACGCTATTAATTAATACTTTTAAATACTCATTGGAATTCGCGATATAATTTATATCGTGCAACAACAATTTAATTTTAATAGAAGAAATTATGAAGCTGCACAATTTCAGTGAGGTAGGTATAGTCGTGGGGAGTACAATAAGATCAAAATGACAATATTGAAAAGTGTCATTGAACATCGACTGTGTTCTGTGTATGCCTGCGACATATACTTACGTTAAAAGTTTTTTCCCCTTTTTTAACCACCATGTAATATGTTTTAAGAATACAAGAACATGCCTTGAATATTCGTTTCCAAATAACGTGATCCTATTAGTAATACTTAACAAATCTATCTTTTCCAAATATTAGTAAAACAGCTCTAGAATGTGTCAGCATTGTATTCGTGTACTTACATTCATTCAGGGTCTAACTTCAACAAATTGTTTCTCGCTGTAAATTCAACGTATCAACTTGAAAATTTGTGTTCCTTACGCGAAATTGTGCGATCTATCGAACGCCATTGCGCCATAGACGTGTGTGTGCGTCATTTTTCATCCAAAAAGTTCCCTTTTTCGAATTATAAATTCTTCTTTTCAAAGACTCATTGAAGATTCAATTTAGCGGCTCCGCAATTTTACAGATAATTCTCAGTAGAAAGAAAAACTTCTTCTTTTCCAGGATTCAGAATCTCGGTAGAATCTTCAAAGAATCCTCGTGCGAACATGGTTTAAGAACGTTCGGGATATTCTATTTTGCACAGTTGGCGAAAGTCGAAACGCTTCTATTATATTAGGTACTTCTTATTGGGATTATAGGAATTTGTTTATTTAAACGATATTACGTTTGGGACTGTGTGAATTAAAGACTGGAAAAGAACATTTTTAAATTTATTGTTCCACATGAACAGAGAAAAAACATGCAGCTTCGATATTCTTCAAAACAACTTTTAATTTAAAAACATTTTGATCTAGAACCCAATAAAAATAGCTTGCGGCGCATGTTTTTAATCCGGTAAAGGATCAAATATTTTTGTCTAGGGCCAGAAAGTACACAAGTTAGGCCCTGCATACATTCGCATTAACTTTGCTTGAATGTAGAAATGATATATTCATCTGCGAGTATTCGTGCGTCGGTAACCACGTGCGAGACATAAAACACCGCGTGTCAGGCATCAATCACAGCCCTCTATTATTTGTAGAGTGTCGACGAACTGCGAGACGCTGGACGATGAAGAGGCAATATTCGAAGATTCGAACGCAATTTGAGAGATTGTCGCAGTGTAGGACTCAGAGTTTGTCATACTATTTAATAATAACTTAATCTAGTTGACGAATGATTTAAGAAGAAACGCTGTGGTTGTCAAAATCATTATTTAATTATAATGTTGACGTTTCGGTTATGACAGTAACCATTCTCAAGACAATACACTAAAATAGAAAGTGTATGAAATTATACATCTCCAACAAAATAAGCAATTAAACGTCAACATAATCCGTAAATAAATAATTATTGTGACAACTACAGCGTTTCTTCTTAAATTATTCCTAATCGTTACTCGCTGGTTAATTTAACATTAATCTAGTTTACGTTTAATATTTCAAAAATATTCAACTGATTTAAATTGAAGTAAATGAACATAAAATTTTTGAATGGATGCAGTTATGGTACCTGATGTATGATTTTTCAATCTACAGAAGAATCAGATTTAATTTACAATTTTGAATTCTACCTTTAGTTTTTAAAATATTGTTAAAATTTTATTTAGTAAGTTAATATAACTTAAATTATGGAACAGATAATACGAAATAATTTATTGTTTGCTAAGATTACTGGCTGTATTGTAAATTGTGTACACACTTTAAAAAGAAAACTTAGTTTTAGCGATAAAATTCACTTTCTAACTCTGTAATTCAACTTTTAAATTCAATGTAACTACATTTGCTTGAAATGGCCACAGGGGTCGAAACGTCGCAATAAAATAGTAATTACATCGATTTACAATAAAGCAAGTAATCCAGCAAACAAGGAGATAATTTGTTATTATCTTTTCACCATTCCAATTCTGGCTTATTTAACATCTTTAAAAATATAAAATAACTTAAATTAATTGCGTGTAAAGGCTGCAAGTATGTGCTCTATTGGCAAATATTTGGTTGAATTTTGTAATCAACAAACAACAAAGAATGTTTATTGAGATTTGTCAGTGTAAGCTACTAAGCTACTTTAAATGTCTGAAAATCAAAATAATGCAGTAGTTGTTGGAAAGTCTCTTCAAATATTTCAAGTATAAATTCACATTATTAATATTAGTGATGAAGTAAGTAATAGTCAGAAAGTGGACAGCATCTGCTCAAAATAATTAACGTTTTCAATTATTTATTTTGAGCAAATCCTGTCCATTTTCAATTCTGACTATTCTACTTTATCAGTATTAAGATTTCAGTACAGAAAAAAGAAAATTATAAATTCAAGAATAGTCAGCCAACATCAGCAAATAAAAATAGTTTATAACTTACATGTTCTTAATTTAGTATAATATGTATAAGAAACTAATGAAGACTGACTGCAGATAACACAAAATACACGAACGTACATTATAATGCCTTATTATTGACTCGTACGACAACATCAAATATACTGACTACTCAGCACTACAACTTGACTACAACTCCAATTAATATAGTAGTTCTAACAACATCTTACATAAACATAACTTATTTATAATACGTTCTTTAAATATCGTACAATAACCAACATCCAACCAGTAGAATTTTAGTTATATAAAATATAAAAAATAAATAAAATAAAACTTACAGCCATATTTGTAATATGATTAGTAAACATACTTAAATAATATTAATTTAGATTAACCTGCATTAGGAACTGTAATCAAATTCCTATTTTTATTTAACATTTATATGACAAATATCTAAGTCCTTATCAAGCGATTTTTATATTCACTGATTTAAACAAAGTAACATACCACAACCACAATCATGTAAGGTGTCGAGGTGTTTTGCCGACCTCTTCCTCACTAACTTTACAAATCCAAAGAGCAACTTCTAAACAAGCTCCAATAAAGCCGGACAGTATCACCGCCCTATATCTCGAGTTATATCTCCTGTGTGAAATCATCCCCAAGCCGCCCCTGGTGCTCCCTCGGGGGCCGTGTGGCGGAGCCGCCAGCGCCGTCAGCACTCGGCGTCGGCCCCCAGGGCGTCGTCACGACGCCCGCCGCTGACACCGACGCCGATGTTTGGTTACGCCTTATTGCCTATCTACGCAATAAGCGACAGACCGGACGGTATTGCGACTGTCCGTTTCTTCGACCATATATAGGTATAGACAGATAACACTCAATGCTGTAGTATAGTCCACGCATACATCAAGTACCTAATAATCGTTACAAGCTTATTGCAGTCACACAATGCCCAAAACCGCAATCGTTTAAGATTAGCCCGCAGATAAGAAATATAGTCGAACAGTTCAGTATTTGCCATATTTATTAACCCGAGTATATATTTTACCCCAAGTGTTCCACTGGTAGAGTAAGAGTTTTTCGAAGCTTATTATACCAGGGTTGTATTGTATGCTCTGGCGCATCTCAGGCTTGTGGTTTTGACCATTTTGTGACTGCAATAACCCCCTAATAAACGCTAATGATTATTATTTAGATGAAATGTATTTGTACTATATACAATGTTGTGAAGGCAAGAAGTAGGTACGGTAGCGGGGAGCAGCAGCTATAGGCGGGGAAAGGAGGTAAGAACACGTTAGAGTGTTGCACATTGCTAACTTCTGGTTTGTTATCATGGAACAGAGAATGAAAATAGGCAAACTACAACACTTAATCAAGGTGTCTGCAGGTCATACTCCTCTTCACACCGCTACGCTAGTTCTTTGCTTCACAACAAAGGCTTGCGTTGTTTGTCTATTCCTATATATGGTCGAAGGACTGTCCGCTTACTTGTACCGTAAGGAAATACAGGAGGAAAGAGACAGATATATAAATGCAATTGGGGTGAGAGATTGCTAGATTCGGTGATGAAAGTAATTGGGGATGTATTTGTAATTATCTTTAGGATTCGCATGAATCCCTGAACGAAATGTGTATTTACGAATTTCGATTTGTTATATTTATTTGCCTGGAAGATATAACATTGACAACGTCATCGTCATCATTTTCAGAATTATTTTTAGACAAAATATTTATTAAAGTATTAAAGGCAATAAATTAATTTTTAAAATGTAAATGCTTGTTAGTAAAATTTATATCATATAGTCGCAAACTACTATCATCATGCACTACCGTTATTTCTTACTATAACACACACTCATACACAGGCTGTTCCACAACTTAGGACAAAAAATTAAAGGATATATACTGTACGATATGCTGATTATGAAACACAATATTTTTTAAATTCGCAAAAAAATTGCATTTCAAGCGAACATTTTTTTGCCACTGGTCGGTAGTTATTTTGTTCAGTTTGAATTTACTTACCGTTTTGTTTAGCCTAGCAATCGGTAAGATCAACATACTGTCTTGGAAATAAGCATGGTAAGTTGATAAAAAAGACCAATTGTGCAAAAAAATAATTTTTTTAAAATTCGCAAAAAAATTGCATCGTATTTCTAGCAAATATTTTTTTGCCACTGGTCGGTAGTTATTTTTAATAATTTTAACAATGAAAGTAATATTGTCAAATTATCAAATATACCATCAAAACAGTGATACTTAAAATGTACACACGTCAAATAAACTACCTACCCTTAACTTTGCGAATTTAGGCACAATACATTTTATAAATAAATCAGTTGGTACATATCATGTTTATGGTGAGTAAATTTGAAATTTCTTGTAGGTAATATACGAAAATTATCTACAATACTACAATAACATCAAAACGTGTCGTAAATTAATTTAAAAATGTATTATTAAATTCGAAAGCTCAACTTATATTGATTTATTATAATTCTTATCAAAAATACAGCCGTTTGAAATAAATTTCTTGAAGTGGAAGAAAGATTCTTAAAATAATAAACTCAAAGAACTTGCTCATAATTTTGGATAAGTAGTTTTTAACAAGTTGCTTAACTGAACACAAAATTATAGGTACAAAATATGCGCGGTTATGAATCATTCAAACTTATTTAAAAATTGCTCTTATTTGTCAGCAAAATTTCGAAACATTTAACGTAGGAAAATATTATCCTTTTATCTTCAAAATAGGATTGCAATTACACAAAATTTGTTATTATCTGAACAGGACTATAAACCACTTTCATTTGTCTCATTTTCTCCATCGCTTGGCCGATCACTGATACCTTCTCCATACACCTGTTCAAATATCTTTGCTTGCATTGCAAGTTGTTCTGCTCATTAAAAGCTAAGTGAAGTAACGACAGAAAGACGAGCGTATATCATATCATGGTAAATATTTATTGCGATATTACCATGAGGATTTTAGCGTTTATCTTAACGATAACCATAACCAGTTATCAGTTTCAATATGTTGCACTTCGAGAGCAATTGTTTGTATAGAAAGATACTTATTTGTTCTTAGTGTTAGATATGACCTGTTAAACAGAACTGAAATAGATGGAAAAAGAATAATATTGCTTGTGATATTCACTTAAATCAACATATGCAGGTACTACAAATAGAGATTAATGATAGATTTTTTTTAAGATGAAGGGACGTTGAGAATATCTGTGCACTGCAATATCATTTTGGTTTATTATAAAACAATTAAATTTACGGAAAATGGATAAACACATTACTTACGAATGAAGTCTTGTGTTTTAGATATAATAAAGTTGACATTGTGTATCTTCAAGAAAGATGTTTCACAAATAATGTTAAAGGATTATTGTCAATGAATTATTTGGTTGGAAAAGCGCTGGCTTTTACATTGTAAATAATGTAGGTTCGAATGAAAGTTCAAGCAAATTTTTTTTTTAACTTTTTACTTCAATATTGCTGTTACATAATTGGGTGTAAGTATTCTGTATCTTATATAGACGAACAGTTCGAAGCTCACTGAAAATTGTAAAGCATGTATGTGATATTTTAATTTTTGTAGTTTATATACATACAAATATGATATTTTTATTACCTTAATGTGACAAGAATGGACATAAAAATCAATGAAGTTGGAATTTTGTTGACTGGAAATAAACTAGATGGGTTGCAGGAAGTAAAAAGAATTTATTTAAACCACTCTCAAGTTGAGAAAGAGAGGTAGACTTATGGTGTATAGCATTTACGAAGTATCTCTATCACTGTCTAACTTATATAGAACATGGGCAACATACCACACTTTTTAAATACAACCTTGCCTCAGCGACGAACGACTCTATACGCGCGCGCCCTTTCCAGGTACGTAGTAATACAATGAAAAAGAAAAGCTAAAAAGTTTTGGATTTCTAACTACAATATTACAATTACAGTTATTCTTATAGATACCTATTATATCTTTTCATTCAAAATTTTTCTTTTCTTAAATAAAATCTTATTACTTCCGTATAATCCAAAACAAGACAAATTTTCCCCTATAAATTTCAACTATTTAACTTACAACTTACTGTTCTCTATACGAGTATATCTAATAAAAATCCTCTCGGTTTCCGCCGACCATGTCAAGAAAAGAAGATAGAAAACAACTGCGCTCGCCAACTTTTTATCCGTCGCCCAGATAACATTATATCGATGTATTTTGAACTTATTTCTTTTATGTTAAAACTTCCAGTATCTTTAAAAACACTTGTGGTTACAGTTGACCCAGATTTTCGACATAACTGAATATGATGTTCGGTACCATACGGTGGAAAGCTTTAGTCGTTTCGTTTCAGCATTTCAGGAGATACTTAGATAATATTGTAGTGAAAGAACAATTTTTGATGAAATTCAAAAAAATTGTTGTTGAATTAATTTTTGTTGCAAATAGTGTTGGATAAATTGAGCTAAAACAATACCACCATTTGATTCCTCTTGTTAACCAACACTTTAATTGGAGTAATTATTCACAATTTTAATTAAATTTTTATGTTCAACATCAGTCAGAATAATGCAATTACTTTACAAATGAAATATTTTCAGGCATTCCATTTTAAACATTTCATATTTCATTTTCACGTTACATTTTGTTGTCCGTCATGTTCATATTTTAAATTTAACCTCGTGTGAAATGTTTTATTCATAAACGCGATTCTCCTATTCAGATATGAATTTATAACAAATTTACCGTGGATGATAAATAATCACAGCATATTTTCACGAGTTGTAAAATTAGTAATCGGTTGTAGTTTTATTTGTTCGTTTTTGTTGGTTGGATTCTAATTCTCTGACTGAGCTGCCCACAGGATTTCGAAAATCTGAACTGAACCGTACAAATTCAGTGAACCCGAATAACCCGGAACTGAACCTTAAATATTAATGTCGTAAGAATCAGAATCCGAACCGATCCCATTTTAAAATGCAGGTTCAAGGTTAAATTCCGGTTCAGGTTCAGTATCTAGGTCTGAACATGCGTATAGTACTCTCGGCATAAGAGATTAAACCCATCCAAACAATTCTCTATAATCTAATTTTGAAATTATTTTATTATTAATAAATATTATAAAAGTAAAGAATCGAACGAAATCTGAACCCAAAACCTGAACCGAACCTTGCAATTTTGGTGAACCCGAACCAAACCATTTTAATGTAGATTGAACCAGAACCTGAATCTGACCTCAACTTTAAAAAAAAAAATTGGAACCGACCTTGAACCGAACCCATTTTTTCGAAGGGAAAAATGGCTCTATATCCTGGATATGCCAGACCCATATAGTCAGATACCTACTTACTTAAGTTAGGAACATAATAAACTAACAACCGACTAGGTTCTGGAGTCTGGATACGTTGCACAATACTTTTTGTTAAACTATTATAGTCTACAGAACAGACACAAAATGTTTTATTCGTAAGTTATAATTTTATTTCTTATATCACTCAAAATCTTCAATAGCTTTAAACAATAGAAACAGTTTTAATTGAATCAATATAGTATGGAAAATTGAACTTTAAATATTTAACATTTTCTATTATTTCTTGCATTCTACTCGAATACCCCAGATCGATTGCAACTATAAATTACTCATCAAAATCAGTTATTATTATTCAATTATTTTGTTAATCCATTTTATACAAATACAAAACTTACTGATAATTAATAATTTAGCATAAAGTTAAATAGTTTATTTAAAAGTTAAAGACGGTAATAATAATAAAATGAAAGATATACGGTGACAAAATATTACAATAATAAAAATGATTTTTAATTTGATTCAAGTTTCAAACCATTTTCATTAAATTGTAAGTGAAATGTATTAGGCCATATCTAAAAGCAAAATCTCTGATATAATTGAAAACTTTGAAATAACAGTACTTTTCAGCACATGTTCCTTCAATCTTGTAACAAAGTAAAGTAGTAAGTACTCAAAGGCAAAGCATTTCAAAATCCATATCCAGAACATCCTGAGGTTATACTCAAGAAGTTCGCCAGAACTTAAACGTAAACTAGTCACAAACAACAAGAAACATACCAAACATTTTAATATCAAAGTTATATTGCATCTGCAAGAGTTGTTGGTGTTGTAACCGCTTTTGTGCATTTCCGGAAACGCGAATTCTCTTGTTTGTAACGATGTGTTATACGACAGAAAAGTTAGAGGTTAGGTTTACGACTGACCACAATTGGCTAAGAGATTACACAGAATACGGATCGTCAAATTTTATTATTTGTGGAGGATGAAGTTGTCCACAGAGGGAAGTTTTTGATTGGGATTATTTGAATTTTCTTTATGACGTACAAAATTAGTTTTTTATACTTATCCACAAAAATGTATATACCTCCTACGAAGGCACTGTAGCCGATATAAAGGTTGGTTTATAATGGATGTAACTGTTGACATCTTCTGTGTTCTGTTAACATGAGTTATAGGTATTTCTATGTTACGGTTCATAATGACACTGGATTTGACGTTTACCTATACTGTAACAGTAAGGTTCGCCAACTTTTAAGAAAACTTCCTAGAGTATCACTATACGTAAAGAGTATGGCCATAGGAGTTTTATTTCAAACAAGTAGCCATGGTTTAATACTCTAAAAAATGAGGAATTAATTAATGTTTAACTGTAACAATATGATATCCAAAAATTAGTTCAGTATCTAACTTTTAAACTCTTCATGTATTACCAAACATATTATTTTATTCAAATATAGTTTACTGAAATCAGCCATACCTCAGTATAAAGCTACTCTGTTACATACTTCACTTTTCACTTTTTTCCAACAAATAGCAAGCAAGTCCTATTTTTTCTTTGTTTACATTATGATGAGTATTATATATTTCGCTACAATATTTATTCTTATAAACATTGCAGATCCAACTAACTTTCAACAAACAGATCTATTTCTGACAGTTATAAGAAAGGTTATGTCATCAAGTTAGCAGATTACTGAAATAATTATGAACCACTCACTTCTCATTCACATCACAGATCGTACAGAATACAGAAGAAGTAAGCGATTACATCCATTATAAACCAGGCTTTAGGATAACACCAGACTGGAACGTTTATCATTTTAAGATTATTATATGCAATATTTTTCGTCGACAATATAATCGGATATAATTCAAATGGAAAAACCAGATCTAAAGTGTGTAATGCTCTTTTTAATTGTTTCTTGAATAGATTACAAGTGGAATATAAATGTTCGAAACCGGACAAATATAAACGTTAAAGCTTTTAAAGGAATATCACTTTTTATACAGCCAGACAATTTTAAGCTCCACATTTAAATAAAAAGCACAAAAGCTCTAGAGTAGGATCAACGAAAGTGGAAACGAAAAATCCCTAGTGAATTAAGATAATTTACTTTTTTTAAAGAATTAACTCTCTTTCCATAAAACCGTAATATATTATGTATAACCGTATCACTCATTTATTCCAATAATTAAATATAAATAGAACTTTGTACTTTGTTTATTGACTACTCTACCGATATCACTGTACAATTTATAATTTATATTTGAGTAGACATAAAAAACAATAAATCAAAATAATTAAGTCTCCACCGTTTAAATTAGTCCCAAATTCTTATCTCATTTTAATTACATTCCAGCATTGTACAATCAAAGGCGGCCAGGATACAGTAACACATACCTATCTAAATATAATTTACACCTAAACAAAACACAACCTTCTCAATAGCATTCCAGGGTGCAAAACACCGCTGTTGAAATTCCTGCGTATTCTGTGGCACCCTGTATGTGTATAAATATAAGCAGGCGCGTGCTGCACGCGTAAATAATTAGTCTACGTTGTGGAGCATGCGTCTGCGCGCGCAGAGCGGATTTATGAAGCCATTAGTACGCGATTATCCTCTTTAAATCAGATGGGGTTTGATAGTGTCTCACAGAGCACTTGCAGTCTGCAATTTTGCTAGTTCTTTATTCTGCTTTGAATAAAACCGTGTTTTAATGTGTTTTACAGAGAAGCATTAAGAAATGGAGATTTAGGTGAGAGTTAATTAAATTCTATTGTATCCTTTTACTTCCTTTTAAGAGACTTAGTTATATAACGCGGATTGGAGTCATAGTCCAGGCGAACTAAAAAAATTGTATATATGGGCTCAGCGACAAAATTCAAAGGGAATATTGTAATTGACTTCCTAATTAACATACTAAAAGTCCCCATCGATCCGCCTTGTGATAAGTCCGCCATCTTAGAAAAATGGTGGAACAAGACGACTTTTCTCCGGTTTTTTGCAATTATCTCGAAAATGGGTAATTTTAAGCAAAAATGCCAATTACCACACAGAAAGAGCATGAAATTTCCTTCAAGATAGTCCCTTTTGATTTTACGTTATACATACAGTGTTTGAAAAAATCGTAAATAAATATTTGTATAATTCTAACAATCTAAGCCGATTTGATTAAATAATGTTTTATTTCTCATAGTACACAAAAACGACTGTAATTTATTAACAGATAAAAATTACGAATTCGGGATTGCAGTATTCGATTCTTAACATATTTTTCTATAGCAATAATTTAATAATAGGCATTTTAAGACGCCAGGAACTTAAACTTATTTTGAAAATCACAAAAATATATTTTAAGCACAATTTTGTGTTTAATTTTTTACTATGCAAAATTATTTAATAAATTTCAAGGCCCCTGATTAAATTGAATGTTAGAGTTATAAAAATATTTATTTACGATTTTTTCAAAAACTGTATGAATATCGTAAAAACAAAAGTTACTATCTTGCAGGAAATTTTATGCTCTTTCTGTTTGGTATTTGGCATTTTTGCTTAAAATGATCCATTTTCGAGATAATTGCAAAAAACAGGAGAAAGGTCGTCTTGTGCCAGCATTTTTTCAAGATGGTGGACTTAGCACAAGGCGTATCGATGGGGACTTTTGGTATGTTAGTTAGGAAGTCAATTACAATATGAAAAAAAATTCCTTTGAATTTAGTTGCCGATAGATGCTAGTTCGCCTGGATTCCCAGTGAAAAAATACAATTGCATATAAAAATCTTTTTATTTTATTATTTACTATGATGCAGTTAGATTTTTTTCTAAAATTTAATTACGTACTTCAATTATTTTTCTAGTTTTCATTTTCATGATATATCTAATGATAAATAGGTTACAAATTATAACACAACGATTTTTCCAAACTGTGTAGATAGGTGTACATCTCAAAAATAAGAAATAAAATAAAATCTTTTGTACATAATATCAAGCAATACATTTTTAGATGTATTATTCTGTTCTTATAGTATCAATACTAAATGGTATAATACCTATACTGTCTAGTGTCTAGTATGAGATACTCGCCTTCAGTTAGTTAACTTTTATTTTCGTGAGTAATTGTCATAGTGAAACGTTGAATAATATGCTATTTATGCTATTACAATATTGGTGTACTAGATTTTGTTACATTATGTTTATGACAGAAATTAATGGTATCTAACGATCATTCTAAATTCAATTACAAGATCTGTTCCGCGGTAAAACCATTTAAATATCATTTCACTTGCTTTAGATCTACTAAAGTAACTCTACTCAAACGAAGCGTGTATATGTAGTAATAAATTAAGCCTATTATTTTTAGATTAATTCTCAGATAAACTAACTGGTATGTAGCTCAAATATTTACGATCATCAGTGAAAAAATATCGCAGATGCTTCAAAACTTATCACTTGGAACTAATGCGAAATGGTAATTAAAACCATAATGATTTTTTAATTTCAAATCAAGGAGCAATAAAATTAATTAAGGAAACATTTCGCGGAATTGTTAATTACATTTACCGCTGGAGGATTAGCAAGATGCAGAAAAAAGAGATTATCGGGTATATGGTCTTTAATGAATGATGATTTCATCGAGTTAATGAAAAATTTTAATTGTTGCGAACAGAAAAGTGGAACATAAAACAGAAAAGATCATGAGCTCTTACGATTCTAATTATCATTTAAACATTTATCAAGATCAAAAATATTGTTGTGAAAAAGATGAACATTCCATTATTGCAATAAAATTAAAATAACAAAACATAAAAAGGTCTCAGCTTTGTAAGAGAACCGTAGAAAATCATAGTTGGTTTCATATTCATAAAAATAATAAAAATTGCGCTCATATTGTGTGATCGCTCGTGTGTAATCTTCCGCTCGTCTGCTTCGAACAAATCTTCAAATTTCATGAATAGCATTCACATACGACGCCCTATTCTACCTACTTGTACATCTACATTTTACAATTCTCCTCTACTCTCAACATATGCAGCTATGAATACAGTAATCCGAGAAAAGATACAAGAAAAAGAATACTGCACATATCGATACTTTTATTCTTATATTGAGAATAATTGAATTTAACAATGACCAAAGATGTTACAAAAATGAAAAATAAATTTATATTTGATCCTATGTTCAATCAAGTAGTTGGCAGTTAATGGGAATTTATACATAATTTACTTTATCTACGACTAATGTGTAACATTAACATTACTTGTGTAATGTTTGCTACATAATATCATATATTAATCCTGCAGGAAATAATACCAGGGAATAATAGTCAGTATTCCTTCCTCTGCACCAATCAGAAAATTACATTACCTGAATCAATTTATGCGTGCACATTATTTTTAAAAAACATTGCAATGTTTAATGATATTATAATATGGTGATAGAGAATTGAAAATTGGAATAATAAATGTGTGATGTTTCCTACATTATGGCATAATATTAAACTTGCAGGGAATAATACCAGGGAATAATAGCCAGTATTTCCTCTTCTTCACCAATCATAAAATTTCTTTGCCTGAATCAATTTCTCTGTGCAAATTATTTTTAGAAAACATTGACAATATTTAATGATGTACCTAACTATGGTGATAAAGAATTGACATTTGGAAATGTCAAAATTTTTGATATTTTATATAAAATTGGTATTTATTTTATTAAAATCTTGTATGTAATAAATTAGTCGTAGATAAATTACAGTATACAACTCGCTATAATGACAATTATTCCTTCCGATGATTAAAACCCTCGCTCGCTTTGCTCGCTTGTGTTATAAACATTATCTTCGGGAATAATAGGATCCATTATAGCGTCGTTGTATAATATACTATTTTTAATAATCATACCACTGAAAAATATTATCGTTTCCAATGTCATTACAATGTAATTTTCATTCAGTAAGTAGGTACTACTTTTTTATCGAGCTTAATTTTACTTTTTTTAAGAAATTGATATGATAACGTCGAAGATGTGACAATAAATTGAGATTTGCCATTCACATTATAATAACACCTAATTTATGTCTGATTAAATCACGGTTAAAATGCTTTAATTGAACTAAAATAATTCTAGTATACCGACATGGTTTTAACAATGTGTGTAGGTATCTATTAAAGAAAAGTGATATACTACTTAAAAGAACACCAACTTTGCTTTCAATGCAATAATTTATTCACTCTCCTAATGAAATTAGGCCGAGTTAGTAATTTAAAACAAAATATAGTCAAGAATATCCATTACAATCAGGCAATGTAAATTGAACTAACAATATAGTGCGCTCATGTAGGTTACTTAGTTCTTTATTACCACTTATAAACATTTTACTATTTCCACACTGCCTATTTTACTCGAGATATATGTTCCACTCAATATCATGTGTTCACATTCGCATAAATTACTTCAAACGAAATAAAATCAAATGAACAAATGAGCATAACAAATTAATGCCACACTTGGTTTTACTTTGATTTTGATATTGTGCATTTATAATTACCATAGAACGTTTTATACTGCAATATTGATATTATTTCTTATCCCATGGTGATAGTAATATTTGGTTGGTACGTGTATTGTTTATTTTATAGTACATTATCAGGATATAATAATAACAGAAACATAGCTTGAAATTTGATATCCAATTAGAGGATAATATATGAGTTTGATAATACACACTCATTAAATTTATTATGCTAATAATTAAATGAGATAGAGAAACGAATTTATATATTCGTATTAAAAATTTCTGGTTGAATGAACTCTTAACATTTTGATTTAATCTTATTTACGAGTAAAAAATTAGAATAAAATCGAAAGGTAACCATTTGAAAAAAATTAGTTCGTTTATTTCGGAACTACAGAATTAGTTGTAGTTATTAAGGATAGAAAACATTCTATTACCGCTCGCTCGTACTTCGTACATCCATATTATAATCGAATTGGAGCTGAGTATTCATATAAGAGCGACAAAGATGCTTTTAACTTCAAATATAAAGTATTCTTTACAAAGTAAATAAAAGAAATTAATTTTCCTTAGTACCTTTTATTTATCTTCTTGGAATAGTTACCAACCGTATATAATTAAAACATTTCGTTATCGATCTAGATCAGAGGTTCCCAAACTTTCTTTCTTGTAGACCACTTTGAAAATTTTACTGGTTTCGGTGGGCCCCCTGCTGCTACATTTCTACCATATTCCCAAAACTCGTAAAAAATGTGAATATTAGATCTAACGATGGAAATTTTCAGTTCCAACGCTAAATTCGGAGTGGTAAAAAGAAAAAGAAAAATAGTATATTTTCTTGTGTTCTACTAAACAGGCTATCTGATCCATATGCCGGCCTAACTGAAATTTTTTTTTCAAACCCGTGAACCAAAAAAAAGAAGCAAAAAATTTGCAATATTATTTTTTCGCGCTATCTATTAGGATTGCATAAGAATAGGAGCTCCTAAAAAATTTTAGCCAAAAAATCTTAAAATTAGAATCTTAAAGCTTCAAAATACTTTTTTAAAAGTCTTAATACGACCATTTTTCACCGAAATACAGCCTGTAAAAAAAAAGTTTTTTGAGTAGTGTAGGTAAAGCCAAGCCAAAATTTTTTTTCTTTACTATCGAAACCAGATACATTTTCGTGGACCCCCACTTACAACTTGTGAACCCCCATTTTTTTCACTTCAACGTAGACTCCCATCGAGCCTCCCGTGGATCCCTGGGGATCCACCTGGACCACTTTAGGAATCACTGATCTAGATAGATATTTCTACCGTGTGTGTCACGGGTACTCAAGACATCATTATGATAAAGTTTCCTTGCCGTCAGTATCAAAACCTGAGCAAAACAATACAGAATGAACAAGTAAAATAGTTGGTGCTTTAGTTTAATAAGATGTCTAAATTCTCATTTCCTTTGAGGAAACTTTGATTTTATAACTTTGGAACAGTGAGTTACTAGTTGTGCATATTCGCTAATTAGTGCAAGTTTTAATTAACATATTGTTGGTGTACTCCCTTCAGGTACAATGAAGTTATTGTTCATATTTTCACGAAATTAACACAGTCTATTTATGAATGGAAGAGAAATTTATCAGTAATATATAATATATTTAATTTTGTATTCTTTAAAATTTTTTAAAGTAGGTACATAAAATTACAGTAAAATAACTGCAATATCTATCTATTATATTAACATTTTCAATTTCAGTAGTTTTTAATTTTTAATATTTTCTGGTAAAAACATCATGTTTTAAGGCGTTTATGTATTTTTTGTACTAATTTTTTTCGAAGAAAAGTTAAAGAACGTAACCTGAAAGTTAATTTTTTGAGTATCAAACTTTAATTAGCTTTTCTTCATCGTAAAAGTACAATTTAGCTTAAAATTTATGTCCACTTTTTATGATACAAAATTGTTACCGTTAAGATTTATCTGACTCATATACCCTAGCATTTTTCCCAGATTCTTGACGAGAGTTTTATGATGTATTCTTAAAAACCACCCTTCAGACGACACTAAATAAGGGTGAAATATTATTTACAATGTTTTATCTTAAATGCACTGCGACACAGCGATTTTTAACGCTTATCACCAGTGATTTTTTTCCTAAAAATAAAATAAATGATACAGCATCTTCCAGCTAACTAGATTATTAATGAAAGCCTTTCCGAGCAGATTATTTTTTCTGTAAGATTGGATGTTTCAAGAGAGACGTTTTAATTTTAACTGTCGAGCTTTTAGCTTATCTTTTCTTAAAATATAATAATTAGATTTTGTAATTAAAGTGGAAATCAGAATACTCCTGATACGAATTTGCATTAGTTAATGAATAGAGAATTGTATTTTATTTTTAATTGGGTTTGTAAATGGATATTAAGAAGGCGTTCGCGTTATATTTGAACGTGCGCAGAAAATGTAACATTCAAATGAGGACTGTGTTCTTATCTTTAATTGTCTAATTTATAATTCTGAAGCATTCCTGTTATTATCTTTTAAGTCATTATCAATATTATTCAACTTAAATAACTAAGAAATACTTAGAGAATGAGGAAGTAACTTTTAATCTATTAACGATTATTACATAAATTAAATGTCATAAAATAGTATATTGTAATACAAGTGTGGAAAGGGCATCATTGAAAAACTAGTATGACAGTTGGAGCACGAGCGTTAGCGAGTTCTCCTATCATACGAGTTTTTCAATGATCCTTTCCTCAAGTATGTTACATACTATTTTTTATACATTTTACGGCAATTGTCAATCTAAACTTTTGTCTCTCAAGTTAAACATATCTTGACAGCTTCGACCATCCAGTAACTGCAGAGTGCAGAATTTCTAGTTCAGCAAAATGATTTATATCTCAAATTCAGTGAAAATCGACCATTTGAATATTTATTACAGATATTACAACAAATAGAGTTTTAGGTATGAAAAATATACTTTTTGAAAAATTCGCACTCAATGCACAAAACGAGTATGGAAATTATTTTCACCAGTCAATAAAAGCCTACTTTCACCATCAATTTTAATATATGAAAACATGTGAATTCGCACGTTCGTAGAAAAATGATATTGATTGGTCATAAGTATTTTAAGTCATAACTTTTCCTTTTAATAGCTAGTTCTAGGTACATTACAATGACTATTGTATTGCAAGCTGTCCAATGATTTGCACTCTAAAACGTTAAAAACATCAAGAAGTCCACAGCTAGACGGCAAAATTTGATAAAAAATAAAACATTTTCCAATAATTTTAAATGTTTTCTTTTGTACAAATATTAATAATACCTACTTCTAGCTTTAAGTTAATGTTCCATTGGCTGATAAAGAAATTAGAAGCAAATTAAGTCCGTACAGCCGTCTAATTTTTCGCAATACGATAGTCGATAAAGAATAGACGTAAAACAGGATGAAGTTATATTTTCTTAACTGGAAAAAATGTACGGTAGACTGACTGACTGATTGACTCCAAAGTGTTTCTTTTCTGCCGTAAAAATAGGATGGTATTTATTAAATTAATTCCTCTACTCATTCCGACACGTTCTAAAACACAAAGAAACTGATTACTTAAGACACACATCGTTGAAGTTACGAGCTCTGTAATAGAAGTAACGCGTCTCGCCCCCACGATTTGGCATATCAGAGATCAACAATCAACCCTTGCCATGACTGCTGCTGTGAGTCAACAGATAAATGACTGTCTGCCCCTGTGATCGCAGGGGCGGCGATCAACGATTGCTACATAACTTCGTCCCCTCGGAGAAGTGCTATGTATCGGATGGTTTTATTAGGAATTCGAGACGCGCCAGACGGAAAATATTGCGATGAATTCGTTTGGAATGTGTGAGGATCATTTTGGCTAGTTAGGTTAGCATTTTGTATTGATTTGGTGGCTGTTGTTTTATGGACTGAATCGCACATTTTTCGAATTTTTTCTGTTCATCGACATCCAGTATGAATTTTATTGGATTTTTTGTTTTCGAGATTGCTAGGGGGCTATTTGGTGTGTCAATAAATCTTAACTCAACTAGATTTTAAATCCAGGATAATAGAACCTGAGAAATCTGAGAATACGTCGCAGTCAATGTTTCAGGTTTTCAGACTTTTCAGAGCGGTATATGTGATCTTAAATACAAGGCTAAACACAAACTGAAATGTTTGTAAAATATAGTTTCTATAACCTATACAGAAATATTTTCGTTTAGTACAAGAAGTAAATTGATATATTTTTAAATTCATTAATAGTTACTCATCTACAGGCTAGAAATTAATAGGAAGTAAAATTACTTTCATAAAGCACATATTGGTTGTAGGTTGCGGGCATGAACTTTTGAACTCACGTATCTGGTTTACTTAAATAATATCTGCTGATTGGTTGGTACACGTCAAAATAATAGTCAAATAATATTACAGCCAGAGTAAAGATGGGTTTCTTAAATTTTTAAGGTGACTTGGTGCTAAAAGGGCCAAAGTCACAAAATCAAGTTTAAAGAAAAATGCGATATATTTTTTATTCTTAGCATCACACCCCAGTGGATTTTAAGCTTTTTAAATTACATGTTAAACACCATTTTAGACATATTATTGGCCCTTCTTAAAAATCTTATATTTATTTAATTTAGACATTGGACCTTTTATCATCCGTAGAAGTAGGTACTCGTATTAATTCATCAAATTTGAAAAATTGTTAGACTTTGATTTACCTAGATCTGTAATAATACCAACGATTTGCTTAATTTAAAAATTGACATTACAATTTAGTTTAAATAAAACGGAGTGGCATTGGCCCCTTCTTCAATATCTTATATTTATTTAATTTAGACATTTTGACTTTGATTTAGATCTGTAATAATACCAACGATTTGCGTAATTTAAAAATTGTCATTAAAATGTAGTACTTTAATACATCGAATGATTATCATTGACAAATTTTCTTAGTACGGCGAAAGTCAACATATGCCTTTTAGACCATAATATGGATTTGCTTACTACGGCTGATGTCAACATTGGCATTTTAACAAATATACCTGGACTGACATATTGGTCTATATTTTAAATAACAGCGACACCAGTAGGAATAGACATCGGCCGTTTTAACAGAAACAAATTTGAACCTTTAAATTAGAATTATATTGGCCTCGAAATGTCAAAACCTCAAAAAATTGACATTGGAGATTTCAGCACCAAGCCATAGATTTATAAACAAGATGGTTGCAACTGAATTTAATAGTTGTTTCACTAACGATCAACTTACTACATGAATATATACGACATGAATCACAAGTTCATAATCAACTAAGGATAGAGTTTTGGAACTAGGTACTAGATGCTTGTCAAACTATGTCAAATACGAAAATTTACTCTTATGAACGTATACGAATTGTAATCTTGTTTTAAACAAGTAATAAATTTAAATCAAAATGTACTACACGTATTACAATTTGTTGGAACGGTACAAATTGTCTATAAAATAAATCTACTTAATTCTTCAATGTTTCACGCATTAATGACTTGTATACATACTCCAATTCAATTCTCTTGATGGTTGATGTACTCAATTCTATTTTGCGGCAAAGCAAGAATAATTTCCTCTCATGAATAAACTGTCCATGATTAAGTAACGTTGCCAGTGCTATTTTAGCAAAAAAAAGTTATACGACCTCAACAATAAATTATGCTGTTTTCCGCGCAAATTTATCACTGTACAAAGTTAGAGAAAACACCAACACGATTCACGGTATTGTTGTTAAAGTATAAACTGTAAACAGTGTTTTAGAAAGATGAAATGAATCACAGCTGGGAAAGATGTTAAAGTGAAGAGATGTAGTTTGGATGGTGCAAATCTTTGTTTGCACTGAAACAGAAAGTAATATGTCTGGGAGAATGATGTGTATAAAGACGGAAATAACTTTATAATTTGAGGGAATGTAAACAAAACCACAAAAAGGTCTGAATGAGAAATATTAAAAGAAATATCGTGAGCTTTTTTGGGCATTTATGAATTTTATACGAATTTAAGACCAACATTTCCTGAAGGCTAAATTGCATTATAATTTTTACCTCCCGCCTCATATTCTATAAGAGAGGTATTATTGTGATGGGTCAAAATTTTCGAGTGTGAGTTTTTTGTGGATACGCTAGATTTCTTGTTTAATTTCTATCAGAGATTCGTTCGACTTCCATACTTTATTTCCGAACTATTCATATTCAATCGGAAATCTTCGATTTTTTTCGAACCAAAACTTCACTTATTTTACTTCAGAGACAACCTGTTTATTTCGCGACTGCGGTAATAATATAAATTTTGAAAACATTTAAATATTTTATTCCAGACGAAAATATATAATAAAACAAAATTATGTTCGTAGTTTGTGCAAAGAAAAATTATATACTCACCCGCAAATGACAGGCCAATTAATTAACTATTTACTGGAGGTAAAATTTCAATTTCCTCTGCTTTGTCTAGTAAAAGAACCTAACAAACAATAATGAAAGCAAGCCAACCATACAATTAAATTAGTTTAATCCTACCACGCATAGTTCTTTTATAAAATGTTCAAAACACAGACACCTCGTTTATTTCATTAATTACATTTCCGTTGCAGACAAAAACTACCGAACAAAACATTCGCACATCTCTCTAGAATTCCGCAAGAATTCCCACTCAATTAGTCTAGCTTTACGCGAAGTAATTATATCTCAATCTTCAGGAATCTATGTGTGGTGCACTTGTGATGTTGGAATTAATGAATGGCACATTTTAGAATTAATATCATCTAGGGAAAATTTCAATAAGCCGTCGTCAGAGGATGAGGGTAGAAATTGCGCCGTAACAAATTTGTTTCAATTAAAAGCGTCCACGGCGCGCGATACACAATTTTAGGGTGGATTACTCCCGTCTGCCCTGGTTCAGTTGAGATTTTAGGTTAGGGCGAGTGAGCTCTGTTTGAGTTAATGATGTACCGATGCAATTTGCTTTGCGATTTCGGACGTTTGACGCTTGTTTTCACTTATTTTAATTCACCGAGTCCATTAGTTAGTACTTTAACTTATTTGTGGTTTTATATACATAAATAGACTCTTTATATGATCGTGGTGACATCATAATATTTCACAAATTTTTATAATAGTAATAGTATATTATGCACTTAACCTAGAGTTGTAAAGCTAAGTTTCCATGCATGCGTTTCATCCGTCGCGTTTTATCCGTCGAGAAATCTGCTTTGCTAAATTTAAATTCGTGAAAATCAAAACAACGACTTACCGAGTTCGTCTACTTTCTACTCGATCCGTAGAACGGATACGTTTCAGTACCACGTCGTTTTGTTTTGACAGTTCAATGTAGGTATGTAAATTCTACATATAAAATTCTGTGTTTTGAAGGTATTTTATGATTTGTTAAATTATAAATCTGAATAATAATGAGATAAAATAAATTAATTTAGTTGACATTAAACGTCAAAACGGATGAAACGATCAGTATGCATACGAACGTCCGTTTTTACATACTTAGCTTAAGTATCATTTATATTTTTAACTGATGCCGTTTCATAATGACAACATTAAAAGCCTCTATTTGAGGACCATAATAGCGTTCATTATAGGTAATAACGAATCCAGTATGGTACTCAGTTCGTACCATAATGAAATATAAACAAATGTTTTTAAATTAAATTTTTTTTTTGAAAACCAAATAATAATTTATTTTACTTTTTGACTAAGTTACGCTAGTAGATACAATTTTGTATGCAATATAGAGATCATAACCAATATCATTATGGTACACGTAGTGTTATCAAACTCTGCTTCTCCTCGTCTGATAATCATCACGACTAGTACCATAATGATTGACGTTAAATAACTGTAAGGTTAACTTTAGGTGTACACTGCGATTTATAATTAATAGGTTATACGCATTTTATTGTGAATTATGCAATCCAAATGTTTAAATTTTACCGAAAAAACACAATAAATTAATAATAAAGTCTATTTTTATTTGGTTATAAATTACAATTTTTACAACTCGAAATATTTCAATAGTTAGGTACAGACAAATTTTTAAAAAACGATTGCATCTTTCATAACCTAATAAAATGAAAATTAAGATGACAACGTTATGTTATTGGACTTTAAAAAATATAGGTAGGTACTGTAATTCATTTCCGAAAATTGCACTCTTATCACTTTAAAGTGACATTAAAAATTACTAACCAAGCCGCGTTTCACGTATAAAATAAAATAACATTAAATCTTTATCGCATTTGAAGAAACCAAGAAATCCTCAACGGCAAGATTCCAAAAACAATCAGAAAAGTACACAGTCCCATTTTCCTCAACAAGCGCTGGCTTTCCGGTTTCCGGTTTGACGCCCGGAGCAGCCGTGTCCGGAACCGGACTTCCAGGTCCGGGATTCCGGGAGTCAAAACACAATTTGTGCCGTGACATCAGATGTTGAGCGCGGTTTGGCTTTCGCTGAAGCTCAGAGCAGAGAGGATAGGATAGTGATACGAGCGCCAAGTGAGTACTGCAAACGACAAGCAAACGAGGCTGCTAAATGAGTGCCTCAGGCTCATTGTAAATTGCATCGAGGAGTATATTCTACCGTGCTTTACTGGCGATGCCTGATTTCAGAGGCGTACTGGCACAGAGAAATAAAATTTGATGTGGCCAACACATGGCCGCTAGCCATACTCTACTATTTCAAATTTTGTTATTCAGTGGTGTTGGAGTTATCGTACCTCCAACATCCATCCACACCACACACAGACATCATTGCGAAACTATCAAAATCGTGTTCTAGGGACGAAGAATTGATGAATTTTAATTCTCAGCTGTCAAAAAATAATTTTCAAAAACCGTCAAACTACGAAGTGAACGTAGCAATATACAAATTTTCGTATGGCATTTTGGAATACCGGTGTGACACCCTTTTGACAGCTTTGAACGAAGCAAAATGCCACATTGAGCACCGTGCTTCATGCCACGCTGGTGTGACATGGGCATTACAGGACTGAGTGGCGAGAGGTAAAAAATAGATCATCATGTCGGTTCAGAGATCAGAGTTCAGACGTCCAGAATTATCGAGCTTTTAATTTTAATTCTTGAATCGCTACAAGACCACATTAAACTCTCTTATTTAATTGTTGAATTTTCTCTTTAGCTAATGTTGAATCAGATGAAATTAAATTTTGTATCGGTTGTCAGATATTTTTTACTTAATTTATCTGGATTTTTGGTGATTTGTTCATATCGAAGTGAACAGACTTTACAATTTAACAATGATACTTTGGTACTTGTATAACTGAAGGTATGTTTATCAAGGCCGTAGCAAAGGTAAAATGGAAGAGAAAAAGGGCTGAGGCACCCTGTAATTATTTAATTAATAAATAAAAATAATAAAAATTTAGCACTAAGAAAGAAAAGCAAATTATATAAAATTGCACATTATAGTATTTTATTATGACAATAATATATACAAGTTTTCAAGTATTTATTTTATTGTACTATGTTGCAATTTTAATTAACTTAAACAATAATCATACGAAATTCTATACCTATTTAGGTTATCTCAGGTCTGGACAAAAACAATTGATTGTGCAAGTTTCCATACATGGAAATGAAACACAATTTAATAAATAATAATAATTTTTTGAAACTATTTATATTTAGATATTCCATTAAATTATTTCAGTTTTAATATTTTTAAATATCGTCGCCATTCCAGAACTTACTTCTACCCTGATAAAAACATTTTTGTTTCATTTAAAATTAAAACTGATTTACCTACATGTAACTGTTGTGTATTGGTAAACTAATTTAATAATATATTTTATCCATAACTATTGAATAATACATTTATTAAACAATTGCAGTGAAAAATGTGCCCCATTACTCACTAGTGAGCTTTTCTATAATTAATTATTTGACTCTATGACTAATAAAACTTCTTGTATTAGAGACCAATAACCAATAGAATTTCTTGTATGAAAGCATATTTAAACATTATAGTCCATTGCTAAGTAAAATACACAAATTTCAAAAACAATTTTTTTAGAAAGTTATCGTTGCAAATTTATCTTATAAAATGAATGAATTATTTAGTATAGTGGTGGATAAAGTATTTGAGTTAATAATGGCAATTACCCACTAACTTGAATAATAACGATATTCGCCTTTTGACTCGTGTAGTAAACTTTCATTCTCTTGACTAATAATGACCATCATTAAACACCCATCGAAAAATATACAATTTTTGTCAGTTAATATCAAATAACAAATTTAAATTATTTGTCTCATACCAAATAAAATAGAATGAATAGCCCAAAGAAAATAAAATACACCAAAACTATTAAAAATATATATTTATCAGCGTTCTTAGTAGCGTGGAATTAAAAATTATTTATATGTAGCCAACTATGAATTGTGTAAACTGACGATGTTATACAATGCTGTCTTTTCACAATTCACAACTAGTATTTATAATACCAAATCAAGTTAAATATGACTACATTTCCAATATATTGGTTATATTCATTAGTTTTTATTTATGCACATGCTTAAAATAAATCAATCTAAATCCCCTCCTGTATCCCACACACGTCCGTGGGCAGGGGCGTTCCGAACATCGTTCAGTCGCTCAGTGAAAACTGTAATAACGTGACCGTCTCGTTTATAGTCCGCCCTGCCAGTCTGTACTCTGTAGACTGTTCGTCTGATGTCCTGGAGTCTCAGTCACTCTTCGCTCCGGTCCCGGACTTGAGTTTATGTTTACATGAGATTTGTTAGGTCCGGAAACTCAAACTCCCCTCGGCCCGAGAACGTAGTAAGGGGACAGGGAACAGCCCAGACGAACCTTATAAGAGTTGAGAAATCTTTGGTGAAAGACGAGATTAAGGTTGGGTGTTTTTAACCTAATATTTCAGTTTAGCCACGAATATTTAGATTTGTTCTGAACAATAAAAAATCTGATGTGGCCAGCACACAACCTCCCACCATAGCTAGACTTATAAACATAAATGTACCGATACATACAATCCGGTGCCCATTTAAAATTATACAAATAAAAATCTAAAATATTCAAACACAGAAATTAAAAAGATTTATTCACCGGAAAAATCTTGAAAATGTTGAAGCCATCCGCCGTTCAGTTTTATTTATTTAAGATTTATTTTTAAATTTTACTACAGTTCTTTAATGCTACCATATAAAGACAATTTTCTTATAACATAAGTTGCAAATAATTTTTTCCCTTATTCCGGTGAAGATATTTGTGCCAAAATCGAATGAGATTTTTTTAATCGGGTCATTTTGAATTCGTTCGAACTATTAGGGGTGGGGGTTAAACATCAAGATCTAGACCGTTTGTTCGATGAAATTTTGCATACAGGTGACTTTTGGCCAGATTTTAAGGTACGTTTTAAATCAATAGGACCTTTAGGGGTGGGCGTTAAATAAAACTTTTTTTATCCGGGCAACGGATATCCATCTCAGTTAGTATAATATAAATGTAATTTTGTTCCCAAAAGTCTATACATTTTCAAGTTTTTAATTGCTTAATTTACTGAGCGAGTTAATAAAATGAAATGGGTTGCAACCTCGTTAAACCTTATTTAAAATGTAATTCAAAAAAATCTGCAAATTATGATACCATATTTTTCATATGTAATTGCATTATCATTATGTAGAAACATTGTACCATACCTTTTTTAGTAGGGAATTAAACTGTAATCATGTTGTAATTTAATTCTCATTACCTATACAAAATTGTCGCAGATTTTCAAATTACTGACATGATTTTATTTCATTAAGTCATTTGTAACTCTTAATGTACTATGATTATTTTTAGCTAATTAGAAAATAAATCAAATTGAAAAACAAATTAATTTAAAAAACGTGTTTTGCCATTTGTAAGGTTTTTATTAAAAATTTCACTTTATTTGCAATTTTACGAGTGAAATTTTATTTCCCATTGTTTGCAGTATCAGAATTTCCCATTTGCGCAACAATTATCGCGATGAACGCAAAACATTAAAATTTCAACTTCATTCGAACAATAATAATTAACTTTACCCTTTCACAAAAGCTGAAAATATCTCTTCTCTTGATATTTAAATTCACAGGACGCATAAACCCAACTTGGTGCAAAGTTTCACCAGCACCCGATATTTACGAAACTAATCACAGTGTGCGCTGCAAATGAAGACATCTGACGATCGAGGCGTGCAGGGCAGAGGGCGGGAGTTTTAAACGCGCGTATTGAATTAGAATAACTGGAGCAGCGCCCAAGCGACGCACGCCACTGACGTGAGCTGCGTAACGAATGCGAATTTGCATCGTAAGAGTGGCGTATAGCACATGATTGTTGGGGTTTTATTAAAGCACGTAGAACATAAGTGATTTTGTTTTCAATTTGCTTAATTAGGGTTGAGTTTCTTAGGGTGGCAATTAGGGAAAATGTTTTTTGTGAAGAAGTGGGCAATTTTGTGGGTACCTAGTGAGTATAATTTAATTTAAGTAGCTTTGGGACAAATTTTTTTTAGAAAGATGTCTAAATCTAAACTGATTGATAAGTGTGTTTAAGTATTTTATAAAAGCTTCTATTTTAGATAAATAATAGGTAGTACCTACCTAGTACCTACCTATTATCTTTTACTTTATTTGATGCAATGTACCTATACCTCATTTTGCATTTTACCTACTTATAATTATAACATTTGAAATTCAATTTTATCATTCTTGTACTGGTCACAAAAACACTCGCTATGTTAGTATGTTTTGTGCTGGATTTTAGGTAGTAGACGGGCCTCTTAATCTTACATACCATATTGAGATATTGAGTACCTATCATTTTTAGATTTGTGGTGCAGTCCTATATAAAATCAAGGGTCTGTTCCGTAGAGAAAAAGGAAAAAAGCGCCGCAGACGAAAATTTTTTGGGTTCAAGGTCAAAGGCTGTTTCATTTAAGTTATGTTTTTTCATACATAGGCAATTAAATAATATTTGCTCTCTTTCACGTATAGAAATTAAAATAAATACTTCATAAATTTAAAAATATATATCTAGAAGATAAGTACGTAGGCCAATAAAATATAAATTTACTGGTTCGTTGGAGGTGAGGGGATTTTAACAAACCACCACCACTACCCCATGGGCTACGCCAATGTCATCATCGTCACATAGTCATGGTTAAAATTACTTGATTGGTTGTAGTAGATAAGTATCTATTTATTTATTTAAATTTATTTCGTTGACATAGAAGTAGATGTAGGTACTCAAAATTATTAAATAAAATAGATTAGTTGGCTGTGTATAGCTACAATCTAAAATTTAAAAACTGAAGTATCGTAATTTGTAATATATTTCAATTCTTCAGTATATTGTTGATCACAGCTCCTACATTGTAATTCAAATACCTCTATCAAGTTCATTTATCAACAAATTACCACAACCGTCAGTTGCACAACTCTCTCAAGACAAAATTAACCTTCGTTCAATAGTTCTGCGATTCTTCAAACGTTATTTTGACTTTTAATATATTGCTATCATGGATACCTATCACAAACGTTAAGGAACATTGCGGAATCCTTTGCCAGACGGTGTCTAACATCAACTTGGTAGAGTGGATGTGAACACACAATACACTCTGGCAGATAATGAACACTCGGAAAGTCGAGATGGGGTAGATTCGATGCCATCTCAATGAGATTATCACGATAGCGATTTTCAAAGCGATTCTGATACAATCAAGTCGTAAAATATTTTGCTCTTGCGATGACAATGAAATATTACTGTATCACATTGTCTCATTGCAAATAAATACATGTAATTATATTGGATTAAATGGATATTAGATACTTGGTAAGGATACTTATTTTAATATTTAAATATCTATTACCTTTGAAGAATAATAATTTGAATTAAATTTGCTGTATATTATTTTAAGTGTTAAATAATAGTCATTGTTTTCTCAAACTGAACACAAAGGACGGACCCAGAGGGGTGGCGGAAGAGGCGATCGCCCCCTATGGCAAATTCTAAGAAATTGTATTTTTTATAATATATTAGGTACCTACACTACACATGTGTACATTAATTATTATTAATAAAATAATATAATTTTGATATAATAATCATATTATTTTCCTCATTTCAGTGAGGTAATTTGTTATATTACCTCACTAGTGAAGTACTATGATGTGCTTTTGTCATATTACCTCTCGCATTTACACTACTTCACTCGTACGTAGCCATGGATAAAATACTAATAAAAATAATATTTTTGTCAATATTTGACAGCAATGTTAAGGATATAATATACTTGTCTTCCTATTTATTCCGTAAATATTCTTGAAATAAAACAATTTTGAAATAATGTACCATAATAATAATAATGCTTTCTTATGACAAAAACGTCATTTTAATTTGAAATAATTCTTCTACGAAGTAATTATTCTAATTTTTATACGTGAAATATGGTAAAATATTATGTAATTTGACCTGTAAGAAAATACTTTATTTTTAATGAAACAGCCTTTGACCTTGAAAACAAAAAAGAATTCGCCTGCGGAGCTTTTTTCTTTTTCCCTTACGGCATCCTCCCCCCACCAAACAAACAACAAATCCTGTCTACGTCTATGAATTCGCCCCCATGCAAAAACTTTCTGGATCCGTCACTGACTGAAAATAAGTTTCAGGTAAAAATTGGGGATGGGAAAATATCGATATATCAATAAATATCGATATGAACATTCGTCAATATTACTTTTCGTTTGGCATCGATGTATCGATAACTCGATATTATCGATATTTTCCGATAATTATCGACATATATCAACAAATATCGAGTAACCGATACAACGATACCAAAAGAAAAGTTATATAGCAACTGATGTTCATATCGATATTTATCGATATGTTGATATCTTTCCCGTCCCTAGTAAAAATATGTATCTACAAAAGAAGTGCTATTTTTAAGAACGTTGATTTGAATAAAAGTGATTTGTAAATTCTGGAATTGATTTATCTTACTGATTCAGTTCTCCACGGGGTTAAAATGGGCCGGTATTAGGTCTCATCTATGTGGGCGAACTAACGATTTATAACATCTTGGGTATCTCGTTCTCGTTCTGGTTGCGTTAAATTTGCAATTTAATTTAAGTGGACAAATAACATAAATCTGTTGTGATGTATTCTGCATTGCCTGCAGTATACGACGCCAATTTAAAAGAGAAGAAATATTTGTTGCTATTTACATTTTTCATTTATTTCCTTTTATTTTCGCAACGTTTGTTCGTGGTTCGTTGCGATGAATAAATGATGCAATGTCAGGTTGAATGTGTTAAGATGTAAGGTACTACCTATTTTTCCTTTCGCTTGGTTTTTGTTGGAATGATTTAATGATTGTTTGCTTTTTATTCTAGAGCTGATTGCTAAATTTATCGCTTAATTTAATTGAGACTTCGTTAAGAAACAAACAACCAAACAAGATTGTTTTTAAAGTAAAGTTGTAATTGAAGTGAACAGCTCGTCGCCTACGCAGTTTTTATAATTTTGCCCGCGCCTTTCTCAGCAGTCTTTTATTTATTGCCAGTTAAAATTTCTCTACCAATTATAATGAAACATAAATATATGTGATATTTATTATCTTAATTTAATTATACACTTAAACATTGCTTGAATAGTTTAATACCAAAGAAGAAGAAGACCACATGCTGAGCAACGATTATTAAATAAAAATTCCTAGTTAAAATGATCAATTGTGTAAATAAAATGTGAAAATTTTATGTCATTTATCAATTTAATTTTTTTTATTCGAATATGTTGTATATTTTAATTCATTTTTATCTTTAATCTAAGAAATAAGACCAAGCGAGGAGCCAAGTTAATTCACTCCATATTGAACGAAGATTTGTTTTCTGTTTTGAACCTTGAAGCCTTAATATAGGCATACCTATAATAAGCTAATATTTACTAAGGAGCTGTTGTAATTTGTAATCGTTTGTAATACTATAGCGTATTATAAAACAGTATAAATTTTATTTAAGCCGAAGTTTGACTAAGTGTACGATCGTACACCTCAATATTATGTTTAAAATTAAGTAATTTATACTCTTGTAACTTAAAATATAACATGCTTGAAAATGGCCGCAATATAAGTCGAAACGTCGCATTAAAGTAATAAATAAATAATTAAAGCCTGAAACCCAACAAAAAATTGAAACTTTATTACGTCAACATACAGGAAGTTCCACAACATATAGGACAAAAAATTAAAGGGTATATACTGTACGACGTGCTGATCATGAAACAAAAAGATTTTTTTAAAATTCGCAAAGTTAATGGTAGTTTACTTGACGTGTGTACATTTTAAGTATTACTGTTTTGATGGTATATTTGATAATTTGACATTTATTAGTATTAGATATTATATAAACAATTACTTTAATTGTAGAAGATTTGAAAAAAAATAACTACCGACCAGTGGCAAAAAAATGTTTGCTAGAAATACGATGCAATTTTTTGCGAATTAAAAAAAAACTCTATTTGTTTCATGACCAGCACGTCGTATAGTATATACCCTTTAATTTTTTGTCCTAAGTTGTGGAAAAACCTGTATAAAACAGTATAAGTATTAATGAACCTACAAGTTAAGCCATAAAAATCAAAGAATCATACTGTTAAAATTAATTTAGGGAAATTGGTTTTATTATATTACTCTACCGGTTTCGGCCGTACATGAGCCCTTTTCAGGAGTTTATATTATATTATACCTATTTTCTCTTTAGATTTTGTAATATCCTTAGCCGTACTCAATACTTATTCAACGTCTTATTTAGAATTTGTAACATTTTGCATGTATCGGATGATATATAAAACCCAAAAAGTAGCTATTTGTATCACTAGCCCAGAAATTGGACGAATTTTAACTAACACAGCTGAAGATCAGTTATGCAAGTTGCAAATTTCGCGACAAATTTATAACATTAATTTAATTATTTAAAAAATTGTTATGTTAGCATTAAATGACTCGGTTTTTATTATTTATTAATATTTAGACTAACTAAGTGTGGACTATTTAAAGAAATGAAATATTTAATTCCGAGTTAATATGATGAATGTATTTAGTTCGTACCTTTGCAGGCCTTGCGATGGGTGATGTGCTTGGTGGGGTCTCGGTAGTAGCCCTCGCGGCAGTAGTGGCAGTGGCGGCCGGCGGTGAAGTGGCGGCACTTGAGGCACACGCCGCCGGACACGCGGCCCGACAGCTTGTACAGCTCCATGTTGAAGCGGCACCGCCGGGCGTGCAGGTTGCACTCGCATGCTGCAAACAGACAAAAACATTTCTTATTACTTCAAACGGACTTTCTTCTTCTTTCATTCTAGACACCGACCGGTGCAAAAAGGGGATAACTCCATTTTTCATTATTTGTCAGGAAACACTAAAAACTATTTTACTTACACATATTCAATTTTTTTTAATATGAAAATTACACACACTTCAGATTGACACATATGACGTCATTTCATAAAAAGTTGGTGGAGTTACCTCGTTTTTGCACCGAGAGCACTTAGTTGCATATAACTACACACTAAACATGTTATCTCCATGCGATGTTACAAATTATATTATAAAGATCGCATTTGTAACATCACAATATTACATACCACAAACAGAGATGTTACATTTTTAACATTGCTGATACCATATCACGGAGAGGTTAAATAAAGGATGTCACTTAAAGTTGCATTTGTGATATCCCCTTGATGTTCTAAATTGATCACAAAAGTAATATCGCTGAGAGGTCAATTTCGTGAGGTTGCAGAGGATCATAAAAGTTATATCGCCGAGAGATAAATTTCGCGAGGTCGCATAGAGGTCATAAAAGTGATATCGTCAATATATCAATTTTAAGACATTTTTGTATAGGAGATACGTCAAATAACATGTTTCAATTTTAATTTGTGGCCTTTTTAATAGAAATTTAATTTAATAAAACTACGGGTTTCAATGTATTATCTCTTCTTCAAAAATATTAAATTTAAAAAAATCATGCAAGTAGCCCATTGTGATGAAAATTGTTTAATTTTTATGCAGTGATAATATGGTACGTATTCTTAGTCTTTGTTGATGGTGTATAATGATGGTCCAATTTAAGTGCTTAATACTTCGTTCTCGTTAATAAATTAAAATTGTAAATGACATTAGAATGAACGCTTTCCGCACAATAATACTAACCCGAGTGTCAAACAAAATGAATAATGAAATTTCGACATGAACGTAAACAAAGCAATGACGGCAACGGCAATGCTCGTTGAATGCTTGAATGCTTGCTTATAGAAGATTAAATATTGACAAACTTTGTAATTTATGAACATTTGATAAATTCATTGTATCAAGATAAAAGGGTGCTTCGTCGTTCACTTATTTATTCTACGAGAAATAAAGCAGACATCGCCAGAACTTTATTTGCTTTCAGCGGGAACAAAAACTAAATGAAGTAATTTCATAATTTCACTGTCGGGCTTTTTCATTACTTACGGCGAATAGAAGAATAAATGATACAGAACATTATAAATAAGTCTTTTTCTCTAAAATACAATTAAGACAGTGACAGTGCTTACATCAGAATAAAAAGTTTTCTGTTCAAAAATTATAGTTGATATAAAAATGCTATTCTTATTCAATAAATTTTTCAACAAAACGTGTCATTTATTTTGGTTCCCAATATAAGACTAATTTTGGGTACTACACTACAGGTTTAAGATCTAATTAATAGGTAATAATTAGAGTTGCAACGAATATTAGGCAACTATTCGGTATTCTGCCTCTTTGGCTGAACATCGAATATTTGTTTAGTATTCGGCCGAATACCGAAGAGTTTGACGTCACATTTAACAATACTTGAACAGCTGTATTTAGGTATTTTATTGACAGACAAAACAATTGATGTTTATTCTTAATGAATCATTATTACTAAAATAAGAAAAATAATATGTCAAAAACTTTATTTTGTTATTTTGATAAAAACATTATATTATAGGTACCTAGCAAAAAATGTTTCTCAGCGTTCAAAGCAGCTTCATCAGTCCCTGTTATAGTTTTTCATTTGGCGCCAAAAGGGAGCAGAATATTCGCCGAATATTCGGTTATTCGGCAGACAGTTCTGCATAATATTCGTTATTCGGTATTCGGCACTTTTACTGTTCGTATCCATTTGCATCTCTAATAATAATGCAAGTAACCATTTGGCATTATATTTCCAATAAATTTTTATGTTGGTAACATTATATTCATTTATGTTCTGCTAATTTATCTATCTATGAATAATTCTCATATCATCTCTACTCTAGCACTGTCAAAACTCTCCCGCTCTTAATGAAGATGTCACCGGCAGATGCACGTGAGTGGCGTGGCGTAGGAGGAGCTTTTTATGTATCACATGACGAGCGCCCGCGGCCAGAAGCAAACACGAGACTTCGCTCCGGTTCCAGGTTCCGGAACCGAAGTCCAAACGCCTCCGGGTTCCGCTACAACACTGCAGCTAATGATTACTGCCCCTGTGTAGGGGAGCAGGCACCAGGTGCGGCGACAAATAATTTTTATTGGGGCACCAAACAATTTTTATCTACGACTATGAATTATTTATATTTATGCTTTCAATTTGTCAACGTAAAGTAAATTATTGTTACCAAGCAATATTGCACGTTTCCTATGACAACCTGCGCTAAAGTATTTTATTGTTAGCATAAAATAAAAGAAAATGGCAGAGTCAAACAAAATGTTTTGTTTATTTATTTCGATATTATTGGAATCGTCATAGTTACAAATAAAACATAAATTAGTTACACGTAGATTGAACTACTGAATATCATTATTTTAAATAGGTAACAAATAATTTCAGTGGTAGATAAAATTATGTGTTTACGAACGTAAAGTGTCTTTATTCCTTTCGCACTATTGCAACTCTCGCCTTCGGTGCGCGAGTAACAAAGAGTCACTTTACGCTCTTAATACACAAATAACTATTTTCAATTTGGTTTCAAGCGAGTTTCTATATAGGTTTTTTTAACGGAATCTTAGATTCAACCCGTAAAAATAAGAAATTAAGTGAGCAATATTTTTCAAATAAACGTATCTACATAGAAATGAAACGATCATTCGCTTTAAAAATAGTGAATATGCAGGTATTCTTTTGTATTAACTTCTAGTGCTACCTATTTTCTTTTTATTTAAAATGAAACAAACAAATATCTTCTACAATTATTTAGATTGAAGATTTGTTTCAAATTAAGTAGATACCTACTCTTGATTCTTAGCTAACGAAACTAACGAAGTATTGTATCCATTTCTTATTTATAAATTGAATTTGTTTTAATTTTAGTAGTTCTAGAGAAGCTAATGTTTATTAAATAATGATATAGAGAAAATAAGAAAATTTGAATTCTTGTCAAAATTTACAAAAAAAACTATTCCTATGTAATACAAAAATATGTAGGCAGTTACATGAAACTTAAAAACTTATTTTACCATCAATGACATTTTGTTAAAAAATTAAAGTGATCCTTAAATATATATTAGTAATTAATTTAAATTGTTACATATTACAATGTTCATCTGTTTTATTACTGTCTTCTCTATGGGTGGCAGTTATAAAATATACCTTTAATTTACTCTTGTCCTAAGCGTAGCTCTTAATAAAACGATACATAATCGTAATCGCTATTTGCTAAAGTCGTAACTTCTTCCGCATCTCGTTAACGCACACGCGAAATTCCGAAGACAGTGAATACTTTATTAATAGCTCAGTTTGTTACAAGTGTTAAATCCTGAATCCTGCACGAGGACTAAATGTCGCATATTTTCACGCTAAATGGGCATTTCCCTGTGATGCATTGCAGATTAGTGGTTTTTTATTGCTGTTTAGTTGGCAGTAAATCCCGTGCACCCTAAAGGGTTGTAATGCGGTTTTCACCCAAATAATCAAAATTAGATTCGAAGGTAATTTATTCTCAAAAGTGCAATTTGTTTTGTAACCGTGAAATCACTGATGTCATAATAAATTTAGTGTATGATGTAGTGGACTTTTTTATTAGTTTTTTGTTGTGTTGGTATTAATTTGGATTTAAATGTCAACAATTCATGGGAGGCCGGTTTATAATTAAGCAAGTGTGTCACCCTTTTGATCTTTTGAGTAATAAATTAAAGTGTAACATAAGCCGAAATTAAACTTCAAGAGTGTTAAGGATATGTTTGTGGCCTTTGTATGTCATAATAATACAAACATACAAGTCATGATTGTCAATAATAAATATATGAGAACTGAGAAGTAAAACAAGAACATGTGTACCTAACTTTGAGATGATTATCAAAAACTTGTGTTCATGATAATTTTATTGTTAAAACCTGAATAGCATATCCGCCGAAAATAGTTATTTATGTGTTAAGGGTATAAGGAAGCTTTTATGGCTTGAGACGTGATTTTGAGCCCGGGCGTCAGCCGAGGGCTAAAAACACGTCAAGATCAAGAGCTATAAAAGCAAGTTACGCCCGTGGTACATACCCAACTTTATGCACGGTTGAATATTTTCTATTAAATTAATTAATATAATGTAATTGTTTCAAATTACCAAAAATTACTAAATTCTTAGACTGTTGCTAAGATACCAAAAAAAATTCCGAATATAAACAAAAATCTAAATGTAAAAGTTGTCATTGAATTAAAAATTTACAAGATAATTTATGTTAAATGTAAGTAAAAATTATGTTATTTAAACAAAAAACGGTGCAACTAATTATAGAAAATGGTTATTTATGGAATTATTAGTAGTTTATATGAGGAAAATTGAAAATCTAAACTATTTGCATGAATTTGACGTTTTTTAATGGCGCACTGCGCTATAAAATGACGTTTACGTCAAAGAAATTCGTGTATAAGTGTCAAATTATGATATGACCGTTCATAAATATAATAATATAGTATTGGCTTGGCCAGGTTCGGCGGAATACGTTCATTTTCTTGTTCATTTCCACCGATTGGCGATAGGATACTACGCAACTAAAAATCCTCTGAATGGCACCCTGTATCCCTGGTATTCAACTTTAAAAATATAACCCAATACCCTCCTGTGAGTTCCACATACTCAGTTTTGGTATTGGAACTCCAATTGAACGACGAAATTTTCAGTTTATGTATATTAATACCGCCGGCGGTCATTTAGCCACTTCATAAAATAAATAATAAATAGGTAGGTATGTTAAATAAGTGAAATCAACTCTCAGATTAACAATTACTAACTGTCATTAGACTATTTTGCAAGAGATTAAGATTACCTACTATTTTCTATGTATGTAAACTATTGAAATTTTCAACATGTTAATAAAATTACAAATTATGACCACGAGGTGAAATTAATTTTATTGTTTACATATCTACGTACTCATTTCGAGGATAGATTCTCATAAAATTTCTTAATTTATGTCCTCCCTGGAGTAAACTAAATATATCACAGCAAAACCCTCGATGGATATAAAAACTCGGGATTTAATCAACAATGACCGTGGCGCAACCCTCTGGAGTGCTAGACTTATTCTAAATGACAGCCTCGCAGACTCACAGCATCAACTAATAACCTCACACCTCATCGCAACAGGTGCCCAAGTCCCTCCCACCCTTTCCACCTCACTCAGTCCAGTCCACCTGAATTACAGTGACACTCAAAATCTGACGGAGATTCTTGAGATTTTCAAATTATTCAAAAATACCGAGAGTCTAAACAAGAAAAATTGAGGTAGTATTACCTATATGTATATTAATAAACACAAATTTTATATTCATTTCATACAATGAATTGTAAGTAATATGAAAAAATTGCTGAAAACTATTAATGAATGAAGTTAGTAAACTATAAAATATTTCCTGGAACTAACTTCGGATCTAATTATTTAAAAATTGCGATTATGTAAGTGTGACTATACTTGATTTCATAACTAAACGGACAAACTTGAATTTGTCTCGCTGAGCCATATTTATTCTATGTACGAGAAAAATATCACTAGATTTTTTTGGAGGTAAAATTAAATTTGATCTATCAGCGGGAAAACTCGATACAGTCACTAACAACAGCTGACGAAACAAGATGGTGAACATTCGTTTGTTTACATTACAAACTTTTTGTGGTGTAAAACTGTTGTTACATAAGCCTATCAAAAACGGTCAGTTTTAAAATTCCAACTTCAGATTTGTCCGATTAGTTTTTAAATAGAGTATAGTAACTGTTGCTACTGACGTCATCACTGCAGTAACAGTAACAGTTGTTAAGTTACAGAATAAAGGGGGCAATTCATAGAAGCGAATTGTTCATTTAATCGAAAACATTATAAGTAATATTTTTTATTCTAAATCATTATTGCGGTCATATTTTATATAACTTTAACCAAGTGAAATGGACACCGACAAACATTATGACTACAGTAGCTATATTATCGTAAAACTATAATAATAATAAAAAAATTTAAATACTGAAGTCATAGGATTTCATTCTAATCACAGATAGCATGAGAAGTAGTTTGAAAACTGCTGAATCCGCCGCACTACAACAATAACTCCTTGGTCTGCCGCCCGCAGCGCTGCTCAACAAGTTGTCAGCTTGGAGGTTATGTACGCAGCATGCTAATGAAGTAGGCGCTGGCGATTCGCGCTTGTTTCGGCACATGCGCAGCAAAAGATGCAAAATAAAAGCGCAAAACACAGCAGAGATAAGATTTTAAGATTGCGGTGAGATGTCAACGTGACGATTTATGCTGCCTGTTTTGTTTTTTAAAGTTGATTCAACCAAATTCGAATTTTATGGAACGGTAAATGAAAATTATAACGACGTAAATTTAAGTTTATGATGCACAGAACAAATTGATTTGGAAATCTGACTAATTGATATTATCAAAGTGATGAAATTCGAAAGAGGACATTTATGCGATATTTTGCATACTGTATATTTGATTATATAATTTTTCACACATTTTCGATAAATTATGCGTAACATTCGTTTAATTTCACGGTTGTTATACGTGACATGATGTGACAGCATAGCACAAAACCATGGGAAATTCAAATCGGCTTTTTATATTTCGTTATGTGCATCTGCATTAATTATTTACAGAACAATTCACTAATTCACAAAACAAAACAAAACAAAACTAGATACTATGAGCAATCATATTTTTATTTTAAAAAAGGTAATTATGAAATAACATATTCCGAGAGAATCCATCTCATGTTTATTATATTAGTCTGGCATTAATTATTTCGTTATTGTTGTCATGCAGTAGAAATATAAATCAAGCTATTGACAGGGGCAGATTTAGGGGTGGTCGTTGGTGGATATGGTGGCTGCACTGCCAACAAAGAAACTAATACCTTATTATATTGTCATATAAAGTTAAGATTTTATGAAACAAAACTAAATAAATTTTGATTGTACATGAACGAGGGTCGACAAGAACAGCTTATCTATAAAAAAGTGCTTTCAATTTGTAGGCATTTGTTTTTATCTTTATTATAAAATTATTTCGTCTGTGGCTCTTTTAGATTATTCATTATTATTATCCTATTTATAAGTACCTACCTGCGACCGTACATATTCTAGACAAATAATGAGGGTGCGATGTTTTGAAGTCAACATCTGCGGTGCGGGGAAAGGAGATTGTGACCCTGTAAGTTGTATTGCGGTTTGCGTAGTAGACGATATTGATAAAAAAGGCGCAATATTATTTGAATACAATTATTTTTCACATATTATTCTATGATGCAGAATTTTTTTGTTAAATATTTGAACTTTAAATTATAATAATCATTTTTGTGAAACGATATAGTAAATAAAATTATAATTGAATATCTATTCAATTTAATATGTAGCGGTGAATTTTATTATTAAGTGTAATGATTCAATATAACAGTTTTCTACTGATTAGTTTTAAAAATCTTAGGATTGAAAGTTCATTATCTTGTTTATTATTCATAAATAGGTAAAAAATTACACAATTATTTTTTATTTATTTATTTTATTTGACGGATAACCACTCAACAGGAATAATCAAAATGACAGAACGGTAGATGTTATTATAGTGGAATTTAATTTAACTACTCGGATCAGTCGGATCCCGTGGTATTTTGTCGGTAGCTGGAATCGAACTCGTGTAAGAACGAAAAAAAAATTATTATCTTTCACCACAGTTTAGTGTACGAACTATTTTCTTCACTTATTTTCAATCGAGTTTTCAACAACTAAACCTATTATATTAAAAGTCCGTTTTAATATTACAAAGTAAATTAAAACATTATTAAACAAGCTTTAACTATTTCATAATACAAATGCCAAAACATCAACATCACATAATGAATTAATACATTCATAACCTCAACTTGCAGTATAGCTTATAGGGGCAAAATCTCTTTTCCCCGCACCGCAACACTGGTAGGCCAACATAGGGAATTACTTTTCTATACAAGTATGGTCGAAGGTAGGTACCTACTTTATAATGTAATTATATAATATTATATCTTTATAAATTGTGGATATTTTAGGACATAATCCTACCAGTTTGAATCCAGCACTAGATGGCGGTGTCCTTATTTTACTTTGACCATCCTGTATGCTGTACTTTCATGTCCATCTCAGATCTGTGCATTCCCCGACTAATTTCTCCAACTTACCAACTGTTCTACTCTCCTCAGGAAACATAATTCTCAGTGCCCTGTCTAGATCTCTAGATCCACGATTTCAAGCTGAGTTCATTTGAAGTGTTCAAGTGTGCAAAGTGAGTAGGTGTCGACATGTCGACAGCAGCGACAAATGTGTCATGTGTCCAGACGCTGAACTATCTGCCATCTACGTGAGACCTGACAGAAGCAAGCACACCACTCCATACTGCACTTGGTGCATTCTGTCTGCTGCTTGTGTGTCTAATGCAACTAATGTTAATGCATTGTGAACAAGGCGATCTTTGTCCGCAAAGGTTGAGTTGCAGACGCACTTTAGAGGAGAGGCTTTGATCACGAAGGAATCAAAATATAAATAGTTCAATTTGTATCACAGGGGTGGGAATTGTAAACAAAGGTAAAAAAATGAATGAGACTTTTGTTCTAGAAATGATGGCTTTATTTTTATAGCTTCTATTTTGATCTCAAACTGCTTTAATATTGAGCGATAAAAATGAGTGTGCTCCTGCTTAAAATATACAGATTATTTACTTTCAATGTTTAACGAAATTAAATATTATTAGAAATATAAATGCATTTACTTTTAAATTAAATTATTGAATAGTATCGTAATTAGGTATTACTAAAATTTATATCATTAAAATTAAATCAAATTTCATGAATAAATATTCAAATTATTAATTCAAAATGTCCACATTTTTAATAAGGACATAGTATATCCTGTATCCACTACCATAAATATTATTTAGTTACCTACAAAAATTATCCTATTAAAAATTTATTTTGTAACTTGTAAAAACTAATATTATATAGAACATAATTATTAGCGTAAATGTAAATCAGCACCATTTTTCAGTTACAAGAAGTAAAAAATTCTACAAATTTGGTTCAATTTTGATTTAGCTGCCTACCAATGAAAACAAAAAATTTAATATTTGTGTGTTAGTGTCAAATAAATTTTTTACTTTTTGACAAATTGAAATTGAATATATGAAATGTCATTTATTATTTTGTACAAGGTCATGATAAACTTTAATAATATATATTTAAAAAAATGCAATTTCCTAATTTCCTTCTATAATGGTATATTTTTTTGTTAGTTGGCCACATCAGATTTTTATATAATAATATATAGATGTTTCGGAAACGATGAATTTCTATCAACTAAATAACTTATTTATTTATTATGACTTTTGAAAATTTCTTTATGATTATTTATCAACAATTTCTTACAATTAATTCATTTTACCTTGCAAAATTATATTATTTATTTATTGAAAATAGAAAATTGTATCGTAGTTTATTATATTATTATTGCGAAATAGATCATAATAAATGCATGCACTAATGTACATGCATACAGACGTATCTCTAATACTAGATTTATATTTTATATATCAAGAAACGTAGTTTGATCCACTACAGTACCTCCCTTTAATGTTGCAAGACGGGAGGTAATTTGAAAATAACTCATAAGTCATAATTTACATTTATTTATAAAAAAAATATATTATCTATATTCATCCAAAAATAATTACGTTTAAATTTTGTTTGAGGGTCACTGGTATTACACAAAATCTAAGTTCGTTGCGAACCGTTCAATTCTGTTCGTTGCAGAAACAATCAATTACATCGACAGTAGTGTGATTTTCGTGACATTATATGGAAGTCTAGTGAAATGTGTGCTTAAAAATACATAAAATATAACAAAACTTGCGTGAAATACATATGTGAAAATAGTTTTAGTGATATAATATAGTGTGTGACTGAACTTAATGTGTGTTTCCAGGTGAAAATATACGAACTTTCTATGATGGGACACATAAGGAGCCAAGCATGGACTATGGAGAAGATAGGTTAGCATTTTATTAAGTACATAGATAGTTATTATAATATGTTAAAGTAGAGAGTAAAACCGCAGATTTGCTGCCTCAATGGCTTTAAATGGCAAAGTAAAGTGATGCTATGAATTCAGTTTAGATACTAAAACAGCTGATAAAGGTGTCATGAAAAATTTATGTTCATTTTTAATATAACTCAGCCGTCAATCGTATAGCAAATTATACACAAATAAGATCTTTAACTCTTAAGAAGTCTTGTTACTTATATTTCTTTTATTAATTTTGTTTTTCTATTGTTGCAGGTCCTGCGAACCTTGAGTAAACAGCTAGCATCGGGTTAAAGGTCAGTGCCTCTTATTTATTAATTTTGTGTTAAACATATTTATGTTTTTGTCAGCTCCAAATATTATTCCCATTGATCTAAATTGACTAATTGTTGTTTGATATACAGGCTGTAACAGCGAAACCAACCAACGCCTATATTTTCTTTATTATTATAGTTACAAAAAAATGTTAAATAGCAAAGTTGTAGGAGACCACGGGGGACATCTGATTAAAGAATAAAATAATTTTTTAAACCAGTGGTTCTCAAGTTAAAACACAAAGTTATATTTTTTCAAATGGGAATATACATATTTTTTAGACCTATCCGATAGAGTATTTTTTTCTGAATTCAACTATGTATTCGTTTTATATCCTTACATAATAAAAATATTGAGAAAAATTCAGTTGAAATTTAAATAATTTCTAATTTTTAATATTAATGTGCAGTAATCTATGGATGAAAAACAAGTGATAAATTAAATATGGACGTGGTTTCTTTGGATATTTCGTGGCATAAATATCGCAAGCTTGTATGGTATTTTTATTTATTTTTTTTAATTTATCACTTGTTTTTCATCCATAGATTACTGCACATTAATATTAAAAGTTAAAAATTATTTCAATTTCAATTGAGTTTTTCTCAATATTTTTATTATGTAAGGATATAAAACGAATACATGGTTGAATTCAGAAAAAAATACTCTACCGAATAGGTCTAAAAAATATGTATTCCCATTTGAAAAAATATAACTTTGTGTTGTAACTTGAGAACCACTGGTTTAAAAAATTATTTTATTCTTTAATCAGATGTCCCCCTTGGTCAGCTACGTCTTTGCTATTTAACATTTTTTTGTAACTATAATAATAAAGAAAATATAGGCGTTGGTTGGTTTCGCTGTTACGCACCTGTATACATATATCCCGCCTATGAGTGATTCTTCCTTCTAGAATTAGTAATTTTAATTATTATATTATTGTCATATTTTTCGACCACGTGTCGTATATTGTTCACTTCTTCGAAAAAGTTAAAAATGTAGTAAAGATGTTTGGTATTTTACGGTTGTGTGTAGGATTATACGATAACGCATGCGGTATAAGTTATAATATTCTTTTTTGTAATTTATGCTTACTAATTGTCTAAAATTCGTAATATTATTTTAAGTTAGATTATTTAACCCTGCAAATAAGTACAAACATGTAATAGCAAATATTTTATTTTATATTTACTATAACAACAATCTCTCATTACAACACTTCTATTGCTTTTACACTTTCTTCAAAATGTGTCCAAAATAAACACAACGGTAAACAATTTATATAAAAATGGGATTAAACTCCATATTTCAGAAAGTTGATGTCATTTCCATTTTAACCGAAACAGATAATTTTGATGTCTCTTTATGCCTAATTTACTCATATAAAATTTCATAACGATTGCTTTATTAATAAAAAAGTAATTTCGAGCGTACCATTTTTTGGGACACTCGGTATATTACATATATAACCTATCTAAAAATCATTAATACGCACTTCAGTCCAAGAAGTTAGTCGTTTATGTGCAATACCTACCAAATTTTTACAGTCGTTGCTATTTGCGCCTTCAAAGAGACATTTTGTAGTCGGGTAGGTCTCGGTTAAAAATTACATCGCTCTGGAAAGCTAATCAGTCGTGCGGACTGTAAGTAAAGAAAAATTTTTGAAATTTTTTAAAAACGATGATCTATAGTTATGATCGGTTATGACTTATGAATAATTCTAATGCATGATTTCAAATTGTCAGATTTCAAACAAAATCAACAAAACCCTTCGTGGGTAGATCAAACTGCGAAGAATCATTAATTACAAGTTACATAATTAAATAGTAGTGCATAATTAATCCTCAGATACAAAATCCCGATAACGTCCAGATGTTTCCAAGCAAGTCAATAACATTAGAAGAAAGCATCTGAAAGATTTGCATCCGCCTTCAGTCAGAGCCAGAGCCAGAGCAACCGAAGCCAAGAATGTCAGTGAGGATAGAACAGCGAGCCATTGTGATTGTGTACTTTATTTTATTATTTATTTCTGCGCCCATCTTACTTTGCATACAAATGACTTGATTGGCAAATCGCAACTCTGAATGCTAATCTTTAAATCTCGCTGAGATTCAGATGAGATTACCAGATGCGAATTACGGAAAGAAGAAAAGAAATTGAACATTGAAGAAGAGGAATGGAGTGAAAAATGAGAACAATTTAAATTTAAAGTAGATGCATGAGAACTTTCAGATTAGTCATTTCTGTATTGAAATTCTACAATATACCAAACGAGTTACAATTGAAAAAAAAAATTTACACAAGGTGCCCAGAGTCCCAAATGGTAAATATGCCAGCCCTGGAAGTCTGGAGAATAAATTGTTGAAATTTTATGTACGACAGAACGGCGATTATTTTTTTAAATATTAGTATAAATACTAAAAATAAATAAATAAAAATTCGTTATTTATTTTATATTTAACATTAATTATAGTCTTAGAGGTTGATCCACTTTATTTTATTTTATTCATACATATCCACAGATAAAAATAGCAACGAGTACTGTAATATTGCGGTGAAAAAGAGAAAACAAAAAAATACATACATACCCTTACCTACTTATTATTTATTTACTTGATATAGTTTGTCCGCGATGTGGTGACCGGTACGTCATCAAACATATTCGTCTGGGTTAAATTTTTTAGGTGGGGTGAAATTAATTGACGTCATACAGGTTCTCAACCAGTCATTCATGATAATAATTTTTCATGCTATTATCATTATAAATTACCTAAAAATTGAATTCTGGTGGCAATGGGTTTGTTTCACATTAAATATCGAGAACCATTGTTTTAGATTCACTGGTATGTTTTGACATTTGCAATTTCTATTTGAGGTTGTTAGTATTTAGTAGTTTACGGTTGTGTTATGCTTTCTGCTGAGTATAGTTATATTATTATTTGTAGTTTCTGTTCCTTGTACAACGTTGTGAATATTCTTAAATTTCCTACAAAACATAAACATAACCTGAAATGATAATCAGTGTTTGACATTTCTCTTGCCGTAAATGTATCGTTCTCTTTTTAAGTAGGTACCTATACTAGTGGAAAAAAGATAAAAATATTAGACAGACGAAACATTAACCAACGAATGAACAAACATGCATGTGACAAAGAGAGATATACATAATGCCTGTTCATTATTAGTTCAGAAACTAATGACGTACCGGTCACCACATCGCGGACAAACTATACATCAGTTTAATTTGGAATTAGTAAATTTACTTTTAGAAATCTTTTATTTTGATCTATAAATAAAGTTTGCAACTTGTTAGTTTCTCGTAGGTATTAATTTTTTATTTCATCTCATTGTATGATTATGAATGAAACTATATGATGCTGCACTTATAGAAATAAGTTGTATAAGTGTCCACACAACATGTGTATTTAAATGTATCTAGTTGTTATGATAATTTCAAACAATTTACATAAACATGTACGAAGTATGAATACATTAATATTGTTTACATTTTTTCTTGAATGGAAAATCGCGATAGGAGTAAAGATGTTCTTGTTATCTAAAGATGAATCATACCCACTAATCAGTGTTTTGTTTAAAATAGTAAACTGAATATTCATGAAAATTGTTTTTGCAATAAGTTATTGTTGGCGAAAATGCTTGCATAATTTCTAAACAGCTTCAAGGAAAACATATCCATGCTTTACAGTAAAACAGTAAAAGTCATGCATTGAAAATTTCGTTATGCTACCTCACATTACTAAGAAGTGTAGTACAAGTAATTTGTTACTCTTGTTTGCGAATATTTCCGAATGACCTTTAAAAATCTAAATTTATATTTATGACTTGTTACATAATTTATAACATTTCACGCTTTAGATATGCCTTTGATTTTGTTGCAATTTTATTGAAACTATGGTGCTGCATACCTATTTTACAGTTATTAATAATATTTTTATTTAACATGTACGGCAAATTTTAATTTTGAAGAAAAACCAATTTACTTTGTTTCAGTATTTTACATAGTATTAGTATATTATGTAATACAGTAAACTAAATGAGTCATATATTTCAAAAAATTATTTTACCTATATCCAGGCAATAGGTATTTTTACCTGAAAAGTTTTAAGGGAGTTTTTATTTTCTGTATTTTTATATTTTTTGGGATGCTGAACACAAATATCTGAAGTTTTCCACCAAAATTTTTTACCGAAAATAACTTTATTAACGTAAAAAGTTTTAAAATCCTATTTCTTTTTAATATAACAATTCGACACGATATAGGAAAATTCTGATTAAAAATTTGAAACCTATAATATACCTAGGTTCAAATTATTTTTCTCAAATCAATAGTTTAAGAGTTGCTACAGAGAAAAGCGGAGTGCTTTTTAATAATTAAATTATGACATAACTTATCTATCTACAATACAATTTGTAAACATTTGGAGGCCCTAGTTTAGCCACAATTTAAAAAAAAGAAAATAAATAAATGTTAATATTTTAAGTTCTGAACGAATGAAGATATCGACATCCGGATTTCAGCATTGGATATTCCTCGGACTTTTTTACTACTAATTTTTTTTTTTTAATTGTGGCTAAACTAGAGTCTCTAAATGTTTACAAATTGTATTATAGATAGAAAAAAGTCTGTGGAATCGAATACTTGAAACCGGAAATCGATATTTTAATCTATTAGAAAGTTACAACCATTTTTGTATTTATTATGAATCAAAGTACTTAATGTCATAATTTAAGTATTAAAGAGTCCTCTGCTTTTCTCTATTCATAACTTTCAGTATTGATTAGAAAAAAATAATTGAACCTATGTATATTATATGAATCAAAATTGGTTTTTTAAAACTTTTTTATTGGAAAAAAGGTATTTTGGCAAAAAAATTGAGGTGGTAAAAAAATACAGAAAATCAAAATCCCCTTAAAACTTTCCAGGTAACACCAGTTTTGAGCTTTATTGTCTTGCAAGATATTTTCATACCTTTTTTAAATTACACTAAAATAAATTAATCAAAACTCCTAGGATAAAATATTTAGTCTTAAAATTGCAGAAATATTATTTTGCAACAGAACAAACTTCTCTAAGTTTGAGGACTACTGCAGCATCATCTCACATGTTTGCACTAATAGGAACAATTAGTCTCATACAAACACAACACACATACACATCCACATTGACAGTAAACACAATGTATCGTTCCAGCTACTCGTATCACTAACACCACTACACACACGTGCATGTTTCATACACGTGCGTATTGTAAACACATGTTCCTGCGACCGGGCACCGGATTAAGCCATACGGGGACACAGGGGCGTAGAACAGGGGCAAGGGGACAGAAGTTGGGGTAGAAACTGTGAGTTTGAGTTAGCTGAATGATTCGCGAAATGGAGAGGTGGTCTTAATGATGGAACAGGTGCGTAATAGTGATTTTATTACTTGAAAGTTCAGTCTGAGGCACAAGCTCGAAAGTTGAAGTTTTTGAATTATTTTATGATTATGTGGTTCCCTTTCATAAGTTTTTGCTATGAAATAAATGTAAAGGAAATGTGACCTTTATATAAGGTACACCGGGGTAAGTGTGACCCAGATTTTCAATAGTTCAACTTTTTGTGGTTATAACTTTTTTCATGACTACGGCATTCAATGAAATTTTGCATATATACTTACTAATTACACAGAAGAGACATGTTAAAAAGAAAAACAAAATGTTCATGCATTTAGCATGGAACCTTGATTGAGGCGGAAGTAAATTATTAAAAAGTAAATGAAATATTATATCACATGTGCATTAATTCTTTCCGGAATTTTTTTTGAGTGCTTTCCAACAACGTCTTAATTAGCTCGAGTGGTACACGAGAGCTAATTACGTTACTTAGCAACACCTTGAGTATAGAATGAACAGAAAACTGCTATGAAAACACAACGAGTTTCCAATAGCAGAAATTTTTCATCACAACAAAAGTACTTAATTAAATAAAAATGCAACAATAACAAGACTTTAGGAAATGCTAGTTATCACAATGTTTAGCTGACTTCATTGCCGATCTAACGTGACTATAAATGGTACTCCTATACTAATATTTAAGTGCGGAAATGTGTATGGGTTACATTTACCCCGAAATTACACTTTCCCCGGTGTACCTTATTCTGCTATCTTATAAGGAAATAGAATTGAGAAGTACGAATTAAAGGTTTCTTCCAGGTACCCAGCTAATAAGTAAATTTGGAAATCCCAAAGTAACATTAGCATTACTAGCTTCAAACAGAAAAATAACAAGACAGGAGTGTTCTCTCATTTCGCACAGTGGTCCATCTATGGTACCTGGAAGAAACCCTTAAAACTTATGAAACGAAACCACAACCATAAAATAATTTAAATGTCAACTTTCGAGCTCTAGCCAAAGTATACTATTTTTGCTGTATGATAAGTGAAAAATCTAAATCGACAAATCGTTGTATGTGGCGTTACGAGGTATACCTGTATCCTAGACGGTTTCATATTTTATTAATCTAGTTAAGCGCGCAGAAAGTTAGGTATTTATGTTTTCGACAAAAACGAATTAAATTTTAATATAGTGAATTATATTTCAAGTTTTACAAACTTCACAAATAATGTAAACTTAAGAAACTGATGTGAACCATAATCTAAATATCTTTTGTTTGTTTTCAAGTTTCATGAGGTGCATCGTTTTTGAACTAGATTAACTTTAAAGTTTCAAGTTTACTTATCAAAACTTTATAATAAGGCACAAGACACTCAAGTCTATACTATTATAAACTTTATTCAGATGTAATTTACTACACTATACGCGACATTTAGATAATACAGAAAGATTCATAAATTTTATCAGAAAATTGCACTGCCACTAGAGAAAACACTAAATAATGACTTTGCAAAATGCTTGAAATAGGTATTATTAAGAGAACGGATTGGAAAATTGAAATATAACTCTTGTGTATGCAATTATAGCACTCCACTTTTAAATTAAGACCTTATACCATAACTAGATGTAACTTTTAAATTTTATTTTATATCAATTTAGTTTGCTAACATACCAAGTGTCTGTTTGAAATCTGTTATATAGGAAAAACAATGCTATTTTTTAAATTTTCCTGTAGTTAGTGACCTATTCGTTTTAGACGAAAGTTGTAAATAGAAATGTTGTTCAGAATCAAAAACTACACAATATGCTTAACAATGTAGAAATATGCAAAATATGTAAAATTATAAAGTTAAGTTTGCTTAAACGCTTCGGTTTTATGTAATTCGTGTAGATTTCCAATAATAATACAAAATATGCATTTTGCATAATATAATCCCAGCTGTAGTCATCAGTTTCAATCTTGGTAGTTTGTAGAGGGAATTTTAATGTACCTTAATCAAATGTACAAGGTGTTTGTTTGAAATCTGTTATATAGGAAAAACAATGCTCTTTTTTAAATTTTGCTGTAGTTTGTGACCTGCCTCCATTGAAATAATTTACTGGTTTAAGCAAATATAATAGGCTACTTGCCTGGTAGTACTGAAAATGATATTTTTTGCACTTCCGGGACTAAAACTGTTCTTTAGTCTTTATTTTTAGGGACTAAGGTTCTTAATTTGATCCCAAGGGATTATTTCTCATATTTAATCCCGTTGTCAAGGAATTGAATTAATTAATCCCGTTGTCAAGTAAATACGTGCTATTTGTTACAGAGTATCTATGGTAACAATATAAATATTTGTCTTAAAATTTACTGTCAAAATTACAAAATGTGTATTCTTTTAAACTATTTTGCATTCGTTTGAGGATGAAGTGCAAAAAATAGCGTATATACCAAAGGACTAAAGTACCTTTAATCCCTCAGGTGATTATTTCCCTCACCTTCGGCTCGTGAAATAAACTTCACCCTCAGGATTAAATCATGCACTTTAGTCCCTCAATATATAATATACTATTTTATCACTATACGAACCTAATGTTAGGTCAAAAACATTGGTTTATAAATTTTGCTGTGACGTCATTATTTTGTACAGGAGATATGGCAACATTCTACATCACATAACACACATTATTCCATTTTCATTCATTATTTTTGTGAAAGGTTTTTATCTCTTCTTCAAAAATATTTAATACAAAAAAATAATGCAAGTAGGTAGGCCATTTTTGAACCGCCAAGTGAAATGCAGCTAATATCGAATAAATCAATAAACCATACCTACTGCATATTTGAAAAGTAAAGTATTTTGGTGTATAAGCATGATTAAATTGAAGCCGTAGCTAGTATTTGACAATTTCACGATGAAGAAAATGTTAATGTCAATGTCAACAATTTCTGGAATGCGATATGATGATTACATTATCATATTCAATAAGTGAACAATCTGGCAAAAGTAGAGCAGTCGTTGTAAAGTTCTAATGTAAGTAATATTTCACCTCCTAAATATCTTGTCTGAAACGTCTGTGCAATTTATACCCCTACTTAATGCAAAATTCTTTCGAAATTTACCGAATCCGTCTCTGGCACGTTCCCAGAGTCCGTGAGTCCAGTTCCAGCCCTCATTAATCAATGTACCTCGGTCCAATAGCTATATACACCTCAACAGAACGAATACCTTCATTGCGGTACTGTATGCCACACAAAACGAATCCTACTGCATGGGTAGTGTATACGCGTCTTACGGTTCACCAACTGTGTGATTTAGTTTCATGTTTAAACGCACCTTTAGCTGCTGTTTGCTGATCGCATCTCTACCAAGGAAATGGGTGAGATGTTCAAGCTATTTGTCGCATTTAGTTACTTTTTTTCTTGAACTGATGTAGTGATGTACGAGTAGAGGGAAGCTGATGTTTGATCTTTGACAAGAAATGTGAAATTGGTTTGACATAAGCTGCTATCTGAACCGCAAAAGGTGTTAAGAGAAATTAATTTAAGCATGGTTGACTGATTTACGGTGTAACAGTTTTTGTTATTGCATTTTAACTAAGCGACTCCCAAGAAAAACGAGAACGGCCAACGGCCTATTTTCTTGTTTATTATTATTTATTATTATGCACTTCGAGCCAAAAGCCATTTTAATTTTTTTTCTCACTTAACACACCTTATTGAGTATTTTAAAGGATGGAGGCATCACCGGAAGAGCCCGTGTCAGCCACCATTTTGAAAAAATTGTCCCCGTTTTTAGTTTTTTGCGTTTATCTTGCAAACTTATAGTCATTTTTACCTTCCGCTTACCTGTAAAGGAAGGTATTGGAATCATGCAAAAAATCGGGTTGTGAGTTTTAAGTGGATGAGCACGAATTAGGGTCCTTACAACTCATTTTTGATAGTTTCTCGATGATGTCTGTATGTATGTGTGTGGTCCGGGCCGACGCCGTATGTCGAATAACTCAAATACGAATTACCCAAAAATTTTGATATTTGGTATTTTACAATTGTATATGAATAGGAAGAGCTCATTAGATTTTGGTAGAAATATCTTCACCGGAAGTGATATTTTTTGAAGATTGAAAAAGATAATTGTCAAAAGTTTACTTATATAAATTTAGATAAATATAGTATTTATTTGTAATAAGAATAAGAGGCAAAGTTATTAGCAACTTACGTTATAAAAAAATTGTCTTTATCTGGTAGCATCAAAGAACTGCAGTAACATTTAAAAAATAAATTTATCAGATAAAATGTTGAAATCTTGTAATCCATGTTTGGTTGATTTTTGTTTCTGCGTAAAAAAATATTGACAGGTGAGACGGGTGACAAGTTGACATACTAGTGCCATAAGTCATAAGTAAGATATTAAATGTAGTAATTGAACGGAGGATGGCTTCAACACAGAAGAGTTTTCCTGTGAACGAATCGTTTGATTCAGGTGATGAAAATTTCTGTGTTTGAATATTTTAGATTTTTATTTGTATATTTTAAAGGGACACCGGATTGTATACGTATACATTTATGTTTATAAGTCTAGATATGGCGGAAGGTTGTGTGCAGACCACTTCATATTTTTTAGTCATATCACAGAATATGTAATATTTTATAGGATAAAGCTATCGACTTCCGGTTTTAAGCATTCAATTTCTGAAAGATTTTTCTATAAAAAACACCATTTTCAAAATTTTTGATGCCTCCACCCCTTAAAATACTCAATAAGGTGTGTTAAATGAGAAGAAAAATTAAAATTGCTTTTGGCTCGAAGTGCACAATTCATATATTATATAATATTACAGTAAGCCGCCGGACTATGCCCGATGCCCCGATGCCTTAGTCCTAGTCAGTGATGAGATCCCAATACGACATGACAGCGTTTATTAATAAAACTTAAAACAGCATCTATATCACCAAATGAATGTAAACGTATTGGTTTAGCAAAAAAATAACGCTATTGCATTGCTATTCTAGATTTTCTCCACGTTGTCTACGGCATACGGTAGTCTGTCGAAATTGGAAAATAAAGGAAAACGAAACATTGACTGCAACCATTTGATATTGTGTTCCTTTGCTTCATGGAGAATTTTCCTTTTTGGACTGTGAGTAATGTTGAAATGATTTAAACTAGTTTATCCCAGGATTAATTTATTATCTCAATAAATTAATTCTGCAGTGTAATATGTCGCAACAAATATTATAAATTTTTGTTTTGCATAATATAAAAGCATTCCAACATTGATTAAATAATGAAACAATTGAGTACAATTAAGACAATTACAGGACAAAAGCTAAATAACTAGGAGTGTATAGCAGTGCAATATTCAATTCAAAATAATGACTTGCTAAAACATTATGACAACATATGATGCATTTGCTGATTTAGCTACTTTGTTTCATTGTTAATTTGAACTGTTTTACACTGTAGAGTTCCTTTTCATAAAACAATCTTTCACAGCTTTACGAAGATTAGGGATAGATTTTGGAAAACTTATCTTAAGCCGATTTTATACGACTAAATTTATTTATCCATAAAATGAACAAATTAACCTTCAATAATCAATAAATTGCCAAGTAGAAAAATATTTATGTTCGTTTTATACACATCAAGTTTATAATATCAATCTACCAACCTACCGATGGTTCGACCATTTTTGTGTCAAAATACCTCAAAATGATTCTGTTTGATCTAAACTATTATAAAATATGCTAGTCTTAAACTAACCTCAACACTATGTAAGTCTGATGTTACACTATAAATTGTGTAAAATTTGTATTATAATATCAATATTGTTACAGTGTCCTGATGAAGATTTAAAATAAAAAAGCTTGACAAATTTTAAAGAGTCTACTTTAATTTTTTGGCCCCACTACCCACTACTGTTGCTTCTTTCAATATATATATATATATATATATATATATATATATATATATATATATATATATATAAATATATATATATATATATATATATAAATATATATATATATATATATATATATATATATATAAATATATATATATATATATATATATATATATATATATAATATAAAAAAATAGAACGCGTTCTATTTCGTCAATCATATGATCAATTTATTAGTGAAGAAAAAATTGATGAAGTTTTTTGTATTACACAGAACAATAAATTATTTATCAATAAATTGAATCGTGTAAAACAGGCATTACAAATAAGGAAATAATTTTTTATCAAAATAAACGAACAAATCAGTAAACACCGATATTTTTTACTTATTTGGTATCTCTCTGTTCGCCATATTCCAATATCAAAATCGAAATATCCAGTGTTGGATAAAAAGAAATCAAGGATTTAACATTGTTGAACTAATGTTTTATAGTTCAATATTCTCGGCATTAAGTGGTAGAATTATTGCCACTCTGGACACTCTTGTAAAGGTATTGAATATCTTCGAACAGTCTATATCTTGTAAACCAGACTTAATTAATGTATACGTAGATTATGTTTCGATACGTTTGAAATCAGATCTTACTCCAACTCTAGATTCCACGATACAAATCAGCATCTGATTATGGCGTGTTGGCTTTATCTGGATTGATAAGAGAAAGCTTCAAATCTAAACCGCTTCTCCCACATGGAAATACTTTAATTTAATTTGCCTTTTTTGAAATTTTCATAAATTATAGAGACTTATCAATGGCATTAATTAGAAATTAGAGTGAAGTTCGGTGTCGTAAAATTCTTTCAAAGTGAACTTTACCGAAGGAGGAATCGACTTTATCGTAGGAAGAATTGAAAGATTTAGAGATTTAAAGAAGACAGGTGTAGAAACATAAAATCAAATAGTTTGACCTAGATTCAAGATGGTATTGTTTCCACTACATAAAAGTAATGGTAACCCATTGTTTTAGACACCATTCACAAAATTACAACATTTGTTAGAGCTACACAAAGAGTGTAACTCACGCCTGAGTGATTTTAAATTTATTGAATTGAAATTTATGTATCTGAAAATTTGCTCCATTGACATTTGTAATGAAATTGACAGCGATAAATGAATAACAGATCCGATTAGGCGATCAGTGAATGAAACTACTCTACAAAGCGCAAGTCAAATATGGAATAAAACCTCTCGTATTTCGTCGCTCCATGTAAATTACAAAACAAAACCGAGATTTTCCCCGCTGCAGACACAACAAAGCTGAAAATGAACTCAAGAACTTTCTTATTTTGATCACGTACGAGTCATTATCTCGCCATCTGCACTTAAAAATAATTAGCGTTGCTAATGTTAAACATAAATTGATATGATTACGCGCGATAATGAAATAAATTGAAACGTTACACATTCGCTTACGTTACGATGTACGTGTTTATTACGAATTGAATTGGTGTGAGATAACGAGATGCAATGCAGGCGCTAATCAGATTGTCTGATGCCTGTGTGCTGTGTCTGTCATATCTGGCACGGAGAACTAGAGCGATGTTTGTGGATTAGTTAAATTGAAATGCACCAAACAGATTCATCAGTGGAAATCATATCTAATAGATTTATTATACAGAAATGAAATACCTACCTAATTTTATATTGTGCATGAGTTGAATATAGATAAACTCCCACAAAACGAATTTTGATTAGAAATTTTCAAAAAGCTATATTTACAAAAATTAAATTATATATTGTAAATTACCTAATATTTTCTTCCTCACTGTATTATTATGTATGTACATCGATAAAAAGTGACACTTCTGATATTTATTGAGTAGAAAATAAGGGATTTTAAGCTATTGGAAGATGTATATTGTTTTTTTAATCGCCTTTTAACAAAATTAAAAACTTTAGTTCCGAATTTAAAAAGAAATCTAATATTTTGTCCCAAGTGTTGAACATGAGAAATATTAGGTACTTTAATTTTTTTATTAGTTAATAATTTAAAAAAATTAAAATAAAAAATTCACATTATAACCGTTTGTTATTTCTTCACTTTTCTTACATGTTGCAAAGTAATGAGTACCTAGGTAATGAGAAGTACCTATTGGTATTGATGACCTACGTACGTGGAAAAAATATTCCCAAAGGAACTGATATTTCCTGCCATTTGGAAATACTAGATCAGCAAATTTATTATAATCTCGTTTCTTGTACTATAGTATTGTTATTTATTTGAGTTAGGTATTGTGAAATTTGCCGGAAAACAACACTTACCAGAAGAGCAGCATTTTTTGTCGTCTACGTCTATTTAAAGAAAATAACAATCATGAAATTCTAAGCCTCTTTTTATAGAAGTAAAGAAATATTTTCAACTGTAATTACACAAGAGCTTTTAATTTTGCCGGATAAATTTCTGTTTGTATTGAAATCTTGTTGCCTAGCAATTTGAAAAGAAAATTTTTATTTTAAAACAATTTTTCGAGTTAAAATTGGTGTCAGATTACAAGATTGAAATGTCAAACAAAAATTTATTCGATGGAAAGAGTGTAATTCAACGAGATAATTTAACGAATCTTTTGGTTCTTCTTACAATATATTCGCAAATAATAATAATAGACTTATGAAGCAAATGACATTTTAGTATTTTGTTTGGTTGCTAAGAAAAAGGTAAATAAGGTTTTATCACTTGCAAAAAGTTACCTTCCTTTTTATCCGTTGTCAAAGCAATAAAATTGTGTTTTGTTTATAGCTAACTTTATACAGGAGTGGAATTATCAAAATAAACATTACTTAATTAAATTTTAATATGCATTTTATTTGAAGTCGTACGTAAATCACTGATTTATCTTAGATAAATTAAATTAGAATTTAACTTACTCACTGGAAAGTAGAGAAACGTTTCTTTCTAAATGTATACTGCTTGTCGATCAGTTTAGCTTCATATAGTAGCGCAAAACTAAATTAAAACCAAATCTCTGCAACTAAAACTAAGTCAAATCAGAATGTTACAGAAACAAGATTATGAAGATTAATTTCTTTTTAGTGAACCTTTACTGATGTCCAAATTCTACTGATTTAATTTCTCCTCGTCGAGTTAAGGTTCACGTGTTCACCAAATTGTGCGAGACAAACGTGCAGAAAGATTGTGCTGTCGTAGACACAGCGATAGCGTAGTAAAGAAACGTAACGTAAATCTAATCACAAGATTCTCGGATCGCAAGTTTACGCGTCGGGCTCAGGATTAAGATGTAATGAAGTTCGTTTTTTCTCTTTTTAGGTGTTAATTTCCAAGATTGGAAAGAAATGGGTAATCAATAGTTGATTAAGAATATTTATTGAATGAAAAAGAGATAAATTTGGGAGTTGGGAAAGGCGCAGTTGTTGAGTCTGAATTAAAACAGGAGACTATGAAGATTTTTTATTAGAATTACTTTAAGGTTTTTTTTAGAATGTGTTTGTATATATTTGCACCGCGAGTGACTACCCAATTCTCGAAAACTCAAAGCTAGAAAATTCTACAAGAATATTCTTGCCTAGAATCACATAATAAAACTACATACGAAAATTCAGCGACAAGAAAATGCATACAAATTACAAAAAATGCAAACATAAAAAATTCTGATTTAAAATCCGATGGATACAGGACGCTTATAAAGGAATATTCAAAACTTGAAAAAATATGGTTGTCAAAAAAACTGTTTCTACTACATGCCACTAGATGTTTTTGACTTTATACTTTATGTTAGTGTCTTCATCGATATAAGAAGTAAAAAATTCCATACCTATTGAATATGTATTAAAGTTTCCGTTAATAAACGCGGAATTTTTTAAAAGGCTTGGAAATGGGTCAATACAACGAAATAGCCTTATTGTGCGATTATTTGAACAATTCGATTTTATGAATAGGTTCCTCCACTGTATTTCAAAATTATTTTTTTACAAAACTACATAAGAAACTATGACGATTAGTGGTGACGTCGGTGGTACCTCCAGTGGCACTCAAACAATTTGTTTCAATTGTAATAGAACTTGAGGTATTTATTTTATCGGATAAACATTCATTTTAACAAAAACTTGGTTGTCTAGTAATTTGACGAAACAAACTGTCTCTGATAAAAATTCGAGTCCGCAAGGCGAGAATTTTTCTGACAGTTTGTTAAGTCAAATTTCTTATTGGAAACCAAGTTTGAGTTTATAAAATTCAAGTTTATTCGTAGTACTACCAGAAAAATAATCGACATAACAATAATTATGGTATTATAAGTGGAAATTTAAGATTTTTTAATACAATTTTGACTTGGGAATAACGGAATGACCAAGACGTCAATTATTGCCAAGTTTAAATGTAATACTACCAGTACTAATCTAGTAATTAGATATATTATGAATACCGTTATCATTTTGGGCTTGAGCGTATATGGGCGTGATGAAATTTTAGTTTAAATTTCCTATGAATGAAAATTACTCTCGACTCGATCCCCTTTTTGGATTACACGTTCAGGTTACCAAAACAAAACAGTATCATCAAGCTTACACGCACATAAAACAACTGAAAAACAATGGCAGCATAAATCCAAACCCGCAATTTAAATTCCAACGATATTCGGCTTGTAATACATAGCATATCATTCCCTCAAACCTAACACATAACTAAGAGAAAACAAAACAAAACAAAAATAAAAACGAAACGAAAAATCGAAATGTGCGAGTGTTGTTAGGTACTCCTACTCACTCTGCGCACGCGTGTGTTTTAAAACATAAAAGCATCACGCAAGTGTGAAGATAGGTGTATGCACGATGCTTCATGTTGAGTAGAACAAGTTTTCCTCAATTAACGATTTGTGCGTTTTGTGCTTTTAGTTGAGTCCCACACAAGTTGTGAAATATCCTTAAGTACTGAAGCCATATTCGGATATCTAAAAAGATAATGTGTTGAAGAGATATTTGATTTGATCATTTGATTCTTGATTGCGTGTTTAGATAATGGAAAACGTACTTTTATCTAAATGGTTTTCATATTGAAGTTTCGTTATTTATTTTTATTACCCATAAACAGAAACTCTATGAACAATACAAAATAGGTAAATGTGGTTGTGATATGTAAAAAAAAAACATAAGTTTTTTACTTTAAACGAAAATAGTAATCATTATTATTTATAAAATTTATAATTTATGATTATATTCTTTTTGATTTTATTATGCACTCATGTTTAACATATAAAAAGAAGCATTAAAATAATATCAACGCTGTAAATTTAAACTTTTAAATAGTCAAAACACACTCATATTTTGTCGGATTTATAATGGTTTAGTTCAAAGCATAGTTTATTAATCTAGACATAATACAGAAATATTATTTGTACGAGTTTCGAATAAAAATAACAGTACATATTTCAATTTTATATTTAAGCCGTATTATACTAAATATAAGTCGACATGTTTATGACGCATTGCGTTTAATAATAATATATGTGCGAAAATTTTACGAGGCTTTTATAGAAAAAGATTATTGGTAAGAATTGTCAAAGGATAATATGCATAGGTAATCTATTATGTAGAAAAATGAAGAAATATACTAGCTACACTTCACCACTTCGAATAAATATGAATATTTTATACAAAAGCCTTAAAGCTATCAAAATCATGGCTTAAAAGGAAAATATTACACGAGCTGTAGAATTGCGATGTGATAGTTTTATAATTTGATAATTATTATCTGTCATAAACAGTTTTGCACTTGCCTGGCGTTTGAAAAATTGGGTTCATGAAAACTAAATATAGGTACAGTAGGTTCGTTTCATCTTCATAAAAAGTTTAAACGCCCTTCAATTACGTAGGTTCATAAAAAAACTGTTAGTACCTACGTTTACAACAAATTTCTGTTTGTTAGAAAAGAAAACTTGTGAAACCACAGTGACAGTATTTATTTTCAGTCTTATTTATGGCGTGTTGATTTTCTGGTTAATCGTTTTTTGGAAGATCTCTCAAGTTTTAAACACCAGTGATCATCATGTGATAGCGATTGAATGAATCCGGATTCTATAGTCTTTTGGTAGTTCATGAGATATTTTTCAAATCATTCTTGCATATTTGATTTAATTTACATAGGTTAAAATTATTTTAAACTGGTACCGCAAACGCGCCAATTAGGGTACTTTAATTTGTACTTTGTTTTCTCTCTGAGCCTTAACTTATCCGGGTGCAATGCTGAATGCATTCTCTTACGTATTATTGTTGTAAGTTCCCACTTGACATGTGGGGTCTATTGTTGGCATAGTGGCTATTTCAGTCCTCGATTTACTCAGAGCAAAACAAAACCTAACCTCAACGTTCAACCTGCACAAAAACCCGCTATTTTTAGTGTCACCTGTGTCGCATAAACATGCCTGCTTACTTTGCTGCGTGCTGCTGCACTAGGCAATAAAATCACCACGAATCTTTACTCTTCTCTTTTGCTGACATCGTGACAACCTCGCGCATAGGACGACGAGAACTATCCGTCGATCATTTATCATACGCCAATCGCGGATTTTGCACATCTGTGAAGTTCAAACTTACAAACATAAGAATCGGATTCTGGTTGGAGGCTAGTGTCACATTAATACGAGTAGTATCTACCGTACCTAACTGTTTGTGTAATTTATAGTATATTCCGTAACACATATTAGCGAATAACCGCGGTTTTGGTAATGGTAAATCTGTGGTTAGTTATGGTTCCTGAAAAAGTGGTCATGATTCGAAACCTAACCATACCTAACCATGTATCTATACCTTGAAAGTTGTAGAATATATGTGAATCATTTAAAAAAAATTCAAAGATTTGGTTTTTGTATCATTTTTCTCCATTCTCAAATTTTTCTTCATTATCAAAACGTTTTCCCCCAAGGAAAGTCGTCGCCCATGTGGTAAGTAGGTATCTACAATAAATTATTCTTTATTCAGTAATACAAATGATTAAAATACCATTTATAAAATTTGATATTATGAAATGTGTGTAAAAACAGAATTGCATCAATTGCACAATTAATTGTAAAATTGTGTATTTTATACAATTTGTAAAATTAATGAATAATTAATGTGAACTCATTTACTGTTGTCGACAATAATTGACACGTACAATTTTAATTTTCAATTGATTTTACATTATGGTTACTGCGTATCAATCAAATATTGTACGTAAATTATAAATTTAAATTAGTATTGACAGTACAAAAATTAACATTTGTTATTTATTCAATCAAATATTCATCCCATGTACTTTTAGCGATGAAATTTTAATCATTGAAATTTAATTACTCTTTTTAATTATTAATTAAAAGTTTACGCAACAGTTTAACATATTCTTACATTTTGTTATTGATTCAACTTCTTCTACAGCATCATTCTGATACAGATGTATATTTGAAAGCATTTTATTCAATTCAATAAAAGAAAAAAACTGTAAGAAAATATCTTAACGCTGAGACACAACTACATTAAAAAGTAGGCGTCTGAATCAATGTTTAAGACTTTGAATTCGGTCCAGTAGGATGGACAGCAATGAAATATCGTTCAATGGCCCTACAGAGAATCAGATCATTCTGATTTGGTCGCTCCCAGTTTCACATTGAATAAATAAAATGAGTAAGTAATATTATAGGTACCTACTTGAAATTAAAATAAGAGAATTCAGCACTAAAGACTGAAGTAATTCATTATAGGTAGGTACACTAAAAAGTGAAAGATGGTAAGCGCATATATAAATAATATTATCACCACAGTAAATTAATAATTAAAGCTCCACATTTGTAGTAATATTTTGAGTGTACTGTGTTCAGTTATATTAATTTGCAAAACAACTCAAATATTATGTACCATAGCTTATTGGTTACTAGACTACATCTTTAATTATTTAGTATGGTTAGGTATAATAGCACAGAGTAGAGTAGAGTTTTTTAGGGCATGGATTGTACGGTTTAAATATTCAATGTTTTGTGTCTACATGATCTATTAATTCACAAGAAACAAAGCTCTGTTATTATAAAAAAAATTCTATCCTAAAAATAGTGCTCCCGAGAATAATATACATTTTTTCTTATTAAAAAATACTAAATAATTAATGGAACCCCGTAAAGGATAACGTATGTTTTATTATAAAACAAGTATTGAATCAATTGACAATAATACTATAAAATGTTCTATATTATGATTTTCTTTCTATTTTCATGTAACATAATATCTGCCAACTGTCTTATATAAGTCAACTGAAATTTTTTATAAGTTTTATTACCAATTTCTATTCTATGGCTTAATCCAATTTCGCAATATTTTTCAGTCAGGTCATTGTTTTTATCGAGTACCTACCTAAAGAAACTGAATATTTTTCTTGTTTAAATTTTCTCCATTACGGTTCTGAGTGACCTTACGGGGTTAATTATCTCCCCAGCGGGACTTCAAGATTCATTCTGTGCCCCCACGAATCGGACAACGGAACCAACACAGTTGGAACCGTTGTCATCTTACACTGTTTTCATCTGATGAGGATTTGAATAGTCTCTAAGTCTAATCACTGACTCCTACACTTAGTCACCGACTTGTAACTTAACTGTTTGAAATGACATTAGGTGTTTTGACGTTTGTTAATAAGCAATAGGTAGGTAAGAGGCAGATAAGGAGATAATTTATTGAGAAGAGGAATTTTGTAGGCAAACAGATATTAATAATTTGAAGAAAATAAATACGAAAACTGTTTAGAGAAAATGATTCAATTATTGAAAGTGTAGATTGCCCGCCTAGCGGTTCCAAATGTTACCGCTACTGGGCCCCAGTGGAATGGTTTGCCGACAAATTAAAATTAAAACGTTGTACTTACATAAACACATAAATACCAAAAATAGTTTAATAATGCATAAGGCTCTGTTCACACGAGGATTCTTTGAAGATTCTTTCATGCTTCAAAATTTTGAGAAAAATAATTCTAGTGAGAATTACCTACCTGTTTAATTGCAGTGCCGCTAAATTGAATCTTCAATAATAATAAGTCTTAGAAAAGAAGAATTTATAATTTATTGATTACTTCAAAATCGTGAATTTATTTTTCCCAAGATTCAGAATCTTGAAAGAATCTTCAAAGAATCCTCGTGTGAACCTTTTTTCGTTACTTCTGATTAAACAATCTTAATAATAAATAGAGTTACCTTATCTACCTACGTTTTACTTTTGATTATATTATTATTGTTAGTTACAGTTACTTTAACTAGGTCTAAAAATATTATAATTTTTCAAGTGTACATGTCAAATAACCATTGTATTTTCACTGATATTAATGAACAAAATCAGTGATGTGATGATCCATATTAAAATACGATAAAACAAGTTAATTCCAAGGTGTAAGTTACACCTTTTCATAATAGTATGTTTCGATTCTTGAACAAGATGATATAAAACCAGATTTTTGCATTTTAATTATTATTATTGTTGATAAATGTAGTTGTCAAATTAATAAATAAATCATTATTTATGGAAGTTGGTATGTAGGTACCTATAGCTACCTATATATTTTGATAACAAAATTGATAAACTCAAAGTTGGGAAAATACATGAAAATGTGTATGTTTCTTTTCCGGACACTATCATAATAACTTTTTACCGTAAATATTTGAATTTATAATGTATACACGAGAAATTATAATTATAAATACAATTTTATCCTATGCCTGTAAATTATAAATTACTTCTGTAGAAATTGTTGTTTGCTTTTCAAAATAATTAAAAAATAATGACAAAAAGTAAAATAATTAAATATTTACATTTTAACAACACAATAACAACACAAGAAATATTATTTTAAAATTTCAGTAAATTAATATTTATTTCTAAGTTTAGACAAAATCAATAGAGTAAATCAATTCAATTCGAATGAAATCTACGTCTTTCTACCTACATCTAAAGTTTTTTTTTACACTATTCACAGTTACATTCTGAACACGTTTATCTAATTACAGCTAAAATAGACCGCACAATAACTTTATGTTACACGTGTACAATTTTAATTTAAAACGCAAATTTTGTGCCTGGCCAATTTGCAATATGAAAAAAAAACAATTCATTTAGGTAAATATACAATTATTAACAATAGTACTCAAATTTTACTTTGCATAGTTACCTACCTAATATTATACTTTGTGTTATAGATATAAAACACATAAAATAACAGAGAATTCTACAACAAATATAATTATTATTAATGCAGTAATCCCAAAAAAGGCAACCAAGGTTGGTAATAAAGAGTAACAGGAACAAATAGAACGTAAGCGTTGATATTGTGAATTGTATACATGTTTTGATAGGTAACAAAATTTATAAACTCAAAGTTGAGAAAAGACTATCATAAAATATTTACCGTAAATATTTGAATTTATAATGTGTACACAAGAAATTAATTATAAATACAATTTTATCCTACGTCTGTAAATTATAAATTACTTCTGTAAAATTGTTGTTTACTTTTTAAATTCTTTAATAAATAATTGCAAATACAAAAAGAAAAATAATTAAATATTCATATTTTGCGCGAGACAAGCAACATAAGAAATATTATTTTAAAATTTCAGTAACATAATATGTTTATCTATTTCTAAGTTTAGACAAAATCAATAGAGTAAAGCAATTCAATACGAATGAAATCTACGTCTTTCTACACCTAAAGTTTTTTTGACACCCGCTATACACACCCCACTCAATCGGAAATAAAGTGACGCTTGCTTCACTGAAGAATCCGCGAAGATTTATTGAAAGTTTTTCAACTTTATCTTCAGTGGATATCTCGATCCAGACAGATAAAGTTTGACTAATGTTTACGTAGTCGCAGAAGTACAGCAAATGCTACGATGCATATAATAAAATTTCTTTAATAGAGTTAGAGGAACGCCACCGTTGATTTATTTTCCTTTTTCCTTTTCCACGAATTTTCTGTCGCAAAAACGTCTCAAGTGTTTTTCAATCTGTTTCAATTCCTCAAGTTATATTCAGAACACGTTTATCTGATTACAGCTATTCACCACTGCCTAAAAGAGACCGCGCAATAACTTTATGTTACGGAGAACTTGCACAATTTTAATTTAGAACGCCTGGCCAATATGCAAAATGAAAAAAAAATCTTTTAGGTAAATATACAATTAACAAATACTCAAATCTTACTTTCAATACAAAATATTATACCTAATGATTTAAAACACATAAATTAGCAGAGAATTCTACAACAAATATAATAATTATTAATGCACTAATCCCAAAAAAGGCAACAAAGGTTGATATAGTAAAAAATTTCTTGGAGAGGAGTCACGTCATCATTTACATACGAAGCAAATTTTTTCGATCAATTTAATTGAATTATTAGACGATTAATATTTAAATATCATTGTAAATTTAATATATTTCCAGTTAGATCTCTATAGCGTTACAGAAAAATATGAATGTCATGTAAACGTACAACACAAAACACAATTCTTAATTCAGTAATGCCAATGTGTGGTGAAAGAACAAACTACACTTATTTGAAATAAATTAAAAATGCATTAAAAACATTATGTTCGGCTTTAAAATTATTGTAAATTTAATGAAAATGCACTATTCTTATAGTATGCAAAAAAGTAGTATTTATTTTATTCATTTAACATCACTCGGTCATTATTACAGTCACTACAGTTATTTTTCATTTTGTAATGTTTTGATGACGTGACTCCTCTGCAAAAAAAATTCAACTATAGTAAAGAATAACAGAATCGAATAGAACGAAAGCGCTGATATTGTGAATTTTGAGAAGAATATTAGGATTGGATACTCGTTTTAAATTTATTATATTTCAATACTTCGATTACTGTATTTGACTTCTAACATCAGACTAAGACGAATTAACCATTGCGTTATATGATTATTTTTATAGAAAACTTTCTTATTGCAATAAAAATATACGAGTACGTTCGAATGCCTTCAGTTTCAAGTTCTCTCAAAACTGATCTGTGATCATAAAATTTTAAATTTTTCATTTTCGTTCATTCTTCAATCACTTTTCAATTTTCTTTACCTCCGTTTATACTTGTGGGATAAGCTAAATGATTTTAGCGTAAAGTGGTGTGAAAAGTTTGACTTTTAGGGCTTCCCTGCACCATAATTTAGAATAATCGTGATGATAGAATTTGAGATGCCGGAAATGTTTATAGAACAATTTTGCATTTAGATACGGTTCACCGAAGGTCAAAACGTGGCGATATAAAAGCTTATTTTATTCCGAGATGCTTTTCGATTTCTGCAACATTTCTTGATATTGAAATTTGATCATAATTTATACCGTTATTGAACTAGACGCATATATTGCGATCGCTTTCAGTCTCCACGTTTTCTTATTTGAATTTCATCGCACATAAAACTGAACGAATAATATATAGCATAAAATAAATTACATTCTTACATTCAATTTTAAAATGATTGTGAAATAAATAATTATATATTTATACAGAAATGGAATTAAATCTACAGCTGTAATTTTTTATTCTACAGTAAGATAAACACACAATTATTAGTAAAATATACGCTACATGTCAAATAGTCAAATTAAAAGAAATTAAACTGACGTGACGAAATCCAGAAAAGTTGTAGAACCAGTTCTACAACATACAATTAATTCTAAATTACATTCAAAATCTACACATCCTCTAATTGTCTAATTTCATCTTTAATCTATACTATTAACTCTTCTTCATCTTGATGTTATACAGAGGCGTAGATAATATAATTTTTCATGTTTTAGTAAAAATTTCTATTTTAAACCTGGCACTTAAAAATTACAAACATTTGAATTTTAGTTATTTTTCTTAAATATTAACATTTTACGAGTTTAATATTACAATATTTGGTAAAGTCGTTTTTTTCAGAAAACTGCTACGTGCTACCTAAATTGTTATATTTTTGGAAGCTATTTTCAAGCCATTCGTACACCACCTTAATATGATTTTTATGTTAAATAATACAAAGAAGGCAAGTAGTTAAAAAATGTAATTAAATTTAAATTAAACTACTAAGTAATAGAATTACATTTTTTCATTTTAATTAATAATTAACTTTTTTTGAGTAATTTGCCTAGTTCCGCGTACAGACCACAAAATTATGAAGACCAACGTTTACTCCTTAGACCATTTGAATGGTATAAGATTTACTCGCACATACGTATCGTTATTTTTCTTATAACTTCTATAAAGTATTAAGAAAAATGTTTACTAATACGATTGCTTTTAGAATTAATTCTGAAATCCGATCCATTTTAAAAAACTGTTATTAGACTATATGTAATTTTTTTGAAAAAGATATCCTTGTTTTCAAGAGTTTTCATCATTCAGATATGCAGAAAGTCGAGAAAAATTTGAAATATGTTGGTAAAACACAATATAGCTATGACACTGTTACAAAAATTTGATGAAAGTAACATAAGGAGGCCTAAATATAATAATGTTTTTCATAAAAAAATGTCTCAAAAATCTATAATTTCAACAAAACTTATTTAGAAAATGCGTCTAAAATTTCAACATCAAATTTTCGATATTTCCAAGAACGAAATTAAAACTTTTCCTCTCTCACCTACGTATCACAATTAGGCTCACACACGCACGTTTTTCAAAGCCCTACATTAGCAGCTTCCACACAACACAATAGCCTTCCCAGAGCGGTAGGCATAGCCTACTAGGCAATGTAGGAGTATGTTGAACAGCCTCTGCGCTCTCGTATGCATAATGTGCATTGAAGCAGCAAGAGCAGAGGAATATTAGTACGTTTATACGATACTGTTCAGACGCTGTTTGCTTGTTTGGATTGCCGGTTTAAGTGGTTTTGGGTTTCGTGGTTACGGAGTAATTAGTATAGGGTTACACGGTTACAGTTGGTGATAGGAAACTTAGTAGTTTGGAACTTGGTGTTTAGTATTTGGAGACGAATTATTGTATTGTTATTGGTTGGGGATGCATTGACTTGTAATGGCGAATATTTCGAGAATGTTCTGTTTCGGTAGGTAATAATTTGTTATAATTTTGAAACTATAACATCAATGCAGAAATTACGGTTTTGCTGTTATGTTTGTTATGGATGATATAGCAAAGATAATAAATCAAATTTTAGTGATAAAAGCTTTTTTATTTTGTTTCTTATGAATAAGATAGCCATATTTATGTTTGGATGGCATTGTAGGTATTTTGCATAATGGTAACTTCAATAATGTTCTTCTTAAGAAATTGAGGGCCAGAAGTGGTCAAGTGTATTTTTCTATTTTTCTGGTTTGCGGACATGCTTGAGGAAGCATAATGTTTTAAGTTTCAAGCGTAGATGCAATTTCCTTTCCAATTTCAGAACAATATGTATTTAAAGTTCGTAATATTTGTCATATGATCGACACAATGAAATTTTAAAATCTGATGTGGCCAGCACATGATTTCTCGCTTCATTTTGCTTATTTGCCTAATCTAATAAATAGTTTTACTTACATTTTAGTAGTTTCATGTTCATGTAATACATATGTAAACGATAATGTAAACCAAGATGCATGCAAAAGATGTCAGCTGTAGTCTGTAGGTACTGTCACTGTCATAATAATTCAATCATAATAATTTCAAGTAGAATATTAGTTGTACCTACTTTATTATATAGTTAAATACTACCAGATTCAGCAAATTGTATCTAAAATTATCTGAACTCATAGATAATTATGTTTTCTTTTATTTTTAATTGCTAAAATTGCCGTAAATAAATAATGTACCTACTAATTTATTTAAGGAAAACTATATCAAGCTTCAAAAGCCTACTTTCAGTTTGCGGATTTCTACCAAAATCTTATCAGATGTTAAGATCCTTATTAAAATCTTAAATATTAAATTTTGTTATTAAAGGTTTGATACTTTTTAAGTTATCGTGGACGAAGAGTCGTCAAATAAGTCCATAAAACTTTGACCCTTTACAACCTCTTTTTAGAATATGAGGCGAGAGGTAATAAAATTGTTAAAATATTTAGTTACCTATGCAAGATTTCTTTGCATTCAGATGCTGTTACTATGGATTTTTATTAATATTTAGAACAAACCGAACATTATTATTATTAACTTTAAATAGCTGTATAGTAAGTGGTAAACATAAACATTAAGTTTGGAGTTTTTAAACTTTAGTAAAGTATGAACGCTCGTAAAGTTACATGAATTTAAATATTATATAAATAAGGCTACACGGTACACGTAAAAAAATGCTACTAATATTCAAAATATTCGTATTGATATGGAGATAAATCTAACAGCATTATTTTCGCGTAATACTCTTTTCAAAACGATACAATTTCTTTATAGGTTTTATGACGCTGTTTCTACCGTATATAAACATACAACACTGCGATGTTCTGCCACGAACTACCACATTTTATGAATATTATTCTCCCATCACCATGTTGCCTTCTTCGTCTTCTTCTCCAGACGGTAGTAGAGAACTATTTTCCATCGTCCCTCAGAATGCAGAGCATGCGTATATAAATCTCCAGAGCCTGCGGTCATCATGAAGACGTGTATACAAATATTTAAGATATTTTATATCTTCTCATATATTTTTAAACGGATACGAAATTGAAAAAGTTAGCCCGAGGCCTTCAGATGCGTCTGAACTGCAACTTGCTTGGAGGATGGCTTTCTGATGTATGGTTGAGGAAGTAGAAGAGTATTGCATACAAACTGCGGGGATTAGGATATTGATTGCTACCGATAGCCAACTCGAGCAGGTATTATATTTTGAGGCTATTTATTGATGAGTATTGCGTATATGATTATATGAATTTTTATATGGTGGAAATATCGTAGGTATCTCAAGGTTCTTATTTGTAATTTAATTCAATATTTAATAACAATACTACGCTAAGTACATATAATCCGAGATACTATTAATACCTACCTACTTTTAGCATTGTGTTTATTGTTTGTTTTATAATATTAGAAATGATTTTTACACATATCATATAATGTTATCGTTTAATCTCTATATTGTTCTAATTCTGCATTAGTTTTTAAATCATAATGATAGTACCTACTTTTCTACTTAACATCTAGAATATTAAATCCTTTTCTACATGTATGTACATACACTGTTCCTTGAGTACCTTATTATTATTATTATTACCTTATTATTATTATGTACTTAATTTTCCACACTTCAGTTTAAAAATTTAAAAAAATGTTTTTAGCTATGCAAGGAAAATCTACGCAAACGAGTATTTTACCCTTAATGATAACAATTTACTTTACAATTTGACATATAAAAGGAAGGCTTCTCAATGAACCCTGTTCGAACATGTTCGAACTATAACAGAAAGTTCGAACATGTTCAACGGAATTGAACTGTTCGAACATTTCGAACCTCTGAACATAGTTCAATAGTTTGAACTATAACTACCATAATTGTTTATATCTAATTATATTATTAGCAGATTTAGCTTGACATTTCTGGTACGTTTTGAATATACCGAAACAAAGTAACCGAAAACTGAACTTTTTTGACTTGGTGTTAATGGTCCTCTACTGTTTTATAATTAAATTTATATTCAAATGCCAAACTTATCAAAACTGCGCCCAATCATAAAAGCTACAAGATAACACCGATTGCAACAACTTTTGAACTGTTCGGACAGTTCAAATGTTCGAACTTTTGAACTGTTCGTACAGTTCAATACCGCTGAACATGTTCGAATCTTAAAATTATGAACTGTTCGAACAGATCAGTTGATATTCGAACATTTTGACAAGCCTAAAGGATCAATAAAACTTTATATCACGAAGTCAAGGATGCTTAAACCCCAGTAAAAATTGTTATTCAATTAAAGATAGTAGGAAGTATTTATCAAGTTACCCGTGAAGGTAAATATTTTTTCAAGATCTTGTACGGGTACAAGTGGTATTTACTGCAAGATTCGTGTGATAAAATCCAATTATACCTCTTGCCGACATTAAGAAACTTATAATGAAGCACATTTACAAGAACATAAACACCTAAACGGATCGAACCATTCAAATAGTTAAGAATTTCACCCACGCGATGTAGAAAGTATCAATGAATATTGCTAGTGTGTGGGATGAAATGTGTGTTCTATGAATAAAATTAACAACTTAGTGTGGAATTACTTCAAAACGAAGGAATTAAACAGTAAGAAATTGGTTTTTCTAGTTGTGGTAAATTGTAACGATGAAGTTGTACTTTCAATTAATTACAAGCTTAATTAGGTGTTTAAATGTAATGAGAATGTTGCAGACATTAATCGAATATTTTACTTTATAACTGTGTTAATTTATACCGAAGTACCTATTACAGGAATCTTACGGCGTATTTTAAACATTGTACCAAAAATAGTAATTTTTAATGGATTGTTTTTAAATAAGTAGTACGTTTAGTTATGTTTCTGTTAAGTTGCTCCTTTTTTTAAAGTTTCCGTTGGTGATTTTATTATTTATAAATTTTAGAGGACATTTATCTGATAATAATACAATTTAAAATAAATTATTTGGACAATCGTCAGTTTCATTTGGTAACTACGGAGCTGTAAAGTTGACTTCTTTTACATTGCAAGCACAGAAAGATGATTTGAAATCGTGAGTTATTAAATTAGTGTACCTACCTAAACCAGATATAGTTGAAATTTTTTTGCAGAGGAGTCATGTCATCAAAACATTACAAAATGGAAAATAACTGTAGTAATGACCGAGTGATGTTAAATGAATAAAATAAATACTACTTTTTTGCATACTATAAGAATAATGTATTTTCATTAAATTTACAATAATTTTAAAGCCGAACATAATGTTTTTAATGCATTTTAAATTTATTTCAAACAATTGTAGTTTGTTTTTTCACCACACATTGGCATTACTGAATTAAGAATTGTGTTTTGTGTTGTACGTTTACATGACATTCAAATTTTTCTGTAACGCTATAGAGTTCTAACTGGAAATATATTAAATTTTACAATGATATTTAAATATTAATTGTCTAATAATTCAATTAAATTGATCGCAAAAATAAGCATCGCATGTAAATTCAATAATGCAACACACATTACATATAAAAATATTAAATTAGTGTACTATGTAAATCTAGTATTCCGTGACGTCATTATCTGGTTCCGTGAAGTCATTATCTGGTTCCGTGACGTCATTATCTAGTGACCAACATTGATGACGTGATTTTAACAAAAACTAACACAATATTAATTGAATATAGAAAAAAATTGTATTAAATTTTCTAGAGTATCGTATGTTTTATAAAAATTATATTTAATTTTAAAGTCAATTTATCGAAGATTTGAAGTTATGAAGTATCAAAAAGGCAACGATATTTCTATTTACCAGGCATTTCAAAACTTATTTCCTCACTAATACTATATGTACCTAATACATACAAGTGCCTCTGTGGTACGGTAATGCCAAATTTGTTTAATTTTTTTAATCTCTCCGAAATAAGATACACTTCATGAAGTCAGCCGTCCGATGTCTCTAGTTTCGGTAGGGGGCACCTTAAGTGGTGCAAGTGATAAAGTTACAGCTTACAAGGAACCTGTAATAGTAGGTTTCAAATCCAAACCAATCCACACAATTACATTTTTTACGATTCAGCGCGATTTCTAAACTGAGTGGGATTAAATCTCTAGAACCCTCACAAAAAACCTGTAAGTCAGTTAATTTTGCCCTTTTAATAAATGAAATAAATAAATATTAAAATAGATTTTCGCATACTGAAACGTTGCATTTTGTTTATTTTCAGTTTGTTGAAAGCTTACGACACTATTCTATTTATTCATACTAGTTCTTCTTTATGGTTAAGCATTTTGTGTCAGTAACATATCTACAGATTACAGATTAGTTCTCATCTCTGCTGGTTCAACTTCAAATGCATCACGCATCAAGCTTCAAGCAAGCGATGCGGAACATATTTACAATGTGATGGTGAATTGTACACGACTTCGCCTTTGATATTGTTCTGGTTCGTGAGATCGTCAGCGTTTTCTACTAAGAGTGCATGAATTTATTGATGCTAGATGCTAGATGCAAGATCTTATCTATGAATTGTTCTAGCAGTAGTTAAATTAATTAGCGGAAAATAAGTGCCTATTACACCTTGATATTTATTTGGTGCGTAGTTCTATGCAATAAAGAAATGAAATTATTAGGTGTGAGACTATTATTTCATTTGTAAAGACTGTAGGTGGTGTTGAAGAGTTGTAGTTTTAAGAACTGTTGCACGTATTTCTGAGGTATACAATTCAGACTTCCTGACTTAAATATATAAAAAAACATAGGTACAATAAAAACTGATTCCTTGATTGGCTAGATTGTCAATTGTTTATTATTAAAAATAACATACTACAAAAATGTTTCTAAGAAAGGTAAATACCTACGAACCCCTAAACACATTCATTCCACACGTCAAATTTATAAATTCATAAACATTTAACTAGCAATCTCTATACTGACACACTTCTTTTGCCTCGTCCACATTCATTATTCCATTCATGCAAGCTCTCCTATTCTTTCCACCCGGAAACATTCACACACGCAAATAACTTTCAATTAGATTGATTATTCCATACACATCATTTGAAACCAATCATTTTTCATTTGACCAAGGCAGATCAATTCAAGATCAAATTCATCATAAAATGTGATAAAATTAGAGTAGAGATAGGTTTATAGGTACATACATATTTTTGTCTTGTTAAAAATATTGGAACTTACACTGGATCAATAATATATTCGAGCCATGGTTTTTAAGTTAGGTACACATAATTTCTGTGTAGCATAATTTTTGCCACTATAAGTAAACAGAAATAATTTTGTTATTTAAATCATCAACAAGAAGTACGGTAGGTAGGTATATATAACGATATTGTTTTCTTTATTATTAGAGCACAGTAGCAATAAAAGCATATTGTAAAAAATATGAATTCTGATAGACAATACCGAGAAAATACAAAAAAAATTGAACAAAGAATGCAGAAATGAATTTATTGTGTTATGGTCCATACAGGAAACAATAATAAGCCCGCTGAAATTCGCAATTTGCTTTCAACAGCAAAAAAATAGCGCAACGGGTCCATCAAAAACGATTTATCATTAATCCAAAGCCATAAATTTCACAATCACATCAATAATTCGCAGTGCGCGGTGAAGTAGTGGAGAAATATGCAACAAAGCTGGACACAGACACACCTAAAGTATCACGTACAACAACCATATATTCACATACCCTCAATCATCAATACCACCGCGTAACTGATTGCAATTGCACTGCGATTTGACAGCCGCACAGAAAGATACATCGATTTTTATATTGCAGAGAACCAGAGAAGAGATGCAGAATTCTGGTACTGGTTCTACCGCAATAAGAGAAAATATTCGTAAATAATATGCCATCATTATAAAACTTTTTACGCATGAGTCGAATTTTAATACAACGAACCTGGAATTATGTTTAAAGATGGTAATTAATGTATAACTCACGTATATGATAGGTTAATTTTATATTTTCGTAGATGTGTCTAGTACGCATTCAGATAGTAGAATTTATGCGGGATAGTATAAACTGTAAACTATGTGTGTAATTTGTAAATATTGCGAACAATAGGTAAAGTAAACCATATTTACAAAACAAAAATTATAGTAAAGTCAAATATCCTGATTCTTCTTGTAACATTTTCTTATTTTTAATTTAAAAAAAACTTAACTTTACTTAGTTCAATAATTATTTCTCTATTTTCAATTTATTTCCTGCAATAAACAACACACAGTTGCGAAGAACATTTAAAAAATATTAAAACAAAAGCACTAATAAACGACCAAAGCTTCATTTATGTTTTTATCTACGACTAATGTATAACATGAACATTAAATGTACAATTTTTCGAGTCAAATTGCTGTCAGGTGATAAGGTTGAGATGTCAAATAGAAATTTATTCGGAGGAAATAAAATGCTCGAGTGTAATTCAACGAGATAATTAAATTATTCCTTTGATTCTTCTTCACAAATATTCCCAAAATCTAATAATTTCACTAACAAATATTAGAAATATGAAGCAAATAGTAGTGTTATGTTTACTGTTTGGCTGCTAAGAAAAAGATAAATAATAGCATCCATTATAGCGTCGTTGTATAATATACTATTAAAATAACGAAACCGACTAAAATGAACGTCCACTTATTCTACATTCAATACAGTAAGTATTATAGTATAACGATAGTAGATACATTCAATATGGTAACTAGGTAATCATTACTGTAGTAAAGAAATCTTTCATTCTCGTAACTCGTAACTAATATACTGAATACTATTAAGTTATAATTTTTCATTTTCGAAATTTAATTTAGACCCGAAATATAAAACCATCATTTATCTTCCTTCACTCTTTTATGACTATACAAGGTGACGACGCATATATCCCGATCCCGATCATCACATCCAGAGATTCAATCCTGCTGACTGTTTCTGCAGGCTGTGAACTCCTTGGAGAGCTGCAGATTAAACAACACGCATCACACAACATCCAACAGCATCGCCATCACCCTATCGCCTCCTGATCTGTCCGCGCTGAACAACTACGCGGACGCCGTGCCCCTCGAAATGACAAATGAGTCCGGCACTGCACCAACTATAAATCACTGGTGTAGGTTAGGTCTTCTGAGTTCTTGAGAAGTCATGCACAACGACCTGATTCGGAGATATAAGGGAATTACTACATTCAAGTCAACATTATAGCAAACATTAAAGTTGCTTTATATTTGCACGATTGCACGTCAGTTTCGGTTTGAAAGATTAATCAATGGGTGCTATTTAAATGCTATAAAAATAAATTCAAATTGTAATAATTTTAATTCAAAATGTCATTTAAAAAATTGTAAACGCTAATAAAATTAATCATTTGCTATAATATGAAATGCTATAAAAATAAATTCATTTTTGGTAGAAACTCTGATTTAAAAGGAACGGATACTGGTGCAACGTACAAGTGAAAACAAGGTTTCGTTTTCACCATCATATCTACTCTAAATATTAACATTTTAAAATATTTATTTTTTTAATTTGTAGAGGAAGGTTGTTTGTATGACATTTGTGTATTACAATTTTAAATTTTTGCTTGATTTGTTATTATAGACGTTATAAACATTGGCAATTTTGTAATTCATTTGTGTATTATGTTTTGAATTTTAAAATTTCAATACAGAAATGTCACAGAACCAACTTTCTTCTACAAATTAAAAAAAAATTGTTATTTTTTTAAATATTTAGACTAAATTTTACGGTGAAAACTAAACTCCTTTTTGACACAAAAATAAGGTCAGGCAGTGTAAATATTCGAATTTTAATTTAGCTCCACCTCCAAGCTAGAGTCGTATTGGGTACACTTATTAAAATTCTAAGAAATTGACTCTTTTGATAATAACCGACCCGGACCGATAAATTTTGGTAGTGCAGTAACCGTTCCTCTTAACTCTCTGCTACAGAACTCATATTAAGGATCTATCCATCTATCCTTGGTTAATAACGGTTAATAATAAAGTTATTCCGTTTGTCCCAGGATAGTGAAATTCTTAAACCCAGAAAATAATTTAATTAATTATTTCTTGGATTAAAGGCTTTATTAATTTAATTTAATACATTATGACGTTTCGGTCAAAAATTTTGATAATCTACAGACAGGACAAGGTAAAAATCAAAACCATGGATTAAACAAAATGTACGATAAAAAACAAAGTGTTAGTCAAAAATAAAAAAAACTCAACATGAGTCAAATAATACCCCATAAGTAAATAATAAAACATACAAAAATTTATGCAAAATTCACTCTTTTTGTCTAACCAGTTATCTTCAAAGGTACTTCCTCTTTCTTGTAAGAAGGTACTGTACTGTTCACACAACGTGCTGAAGGCGCGTTTACACGAGACCATGTTGGGTCAATTTGTTGAACACGACTACATTTTGTTTCAATCGTTTGTTTGTTTTAGTTAATCACGTTAATTAGAAACGCATGCTTTAAGTTTTAAGTGCGGATTCTTTAACATTTATGAAGGTGATGTTAATTTACTAGGTGTTTATGTGTTACAGTTACCTGAGCATGAATAATCAACGACCTTGTGCAAGGACAATGAGCTGTGAAATTGTGTACTGCAGAGGAACATTTTACACGAATAATGCATTCCAATTTTAAACGTTAATAGGTATATACGTCTGTTTGAAACAATTCATTAAAGCGATGTGTTCACAAATTATTCGTAGGTACATTTTGATGCCTACCAAAGTATCCAAAAGATATTTATTTGTATGACATGTCACAATCACTACATAATAAAGTTATCAAAAAATACTGATGTATATACACTGTTCTATGGTATCGTGCTTTTCGATCCGTGCTTATTCGGCCGAAGAGAAAAATTGTGCATTACATTAGTACACTTGAGCGAGGTCTGGGATTACGTGCTAGATGTGAGTTTGATATCAACAGTCTTGAAAATGCCCTGATACGAGTAGCACGTGTCCGGGAATTGCCATCTTTCCTCATCGTCACAGTTTGTATATCACGCTTAACTGGTCCATGACATGAGTGGCGAATGTGTGATTTATTTGGTGATTCTATTATTTTACTATTCCAGTAATTGCGCCTTGTTATTGTTCACGTAATTAATCTATAGTCCGCTCTCATATAAATAAATAAATAATTTATAAACAAAATTTATTTTGCATGCTTTATAATGGAAAAAAGTTAGTTTTTTCATGACAAATAGGGCACAAAAACAAATCTTGTAAGATTCATAATATTTGTCACCAGAGCTCTTGCAATTGCTTGGGCCTCTGCTGGGCGTCAGCTGTATGGATCCATAGAAGACAAGACATTAGGATTATCTCATAATCTTCGGATGAAAGTGCACTATTTTCGTCTTCGAACGAATAAGCACGGATCAAAATGCACTCAACTCTGTTCTATATAGTAACAATAAACCGTTTACATAGTAGGTACTTACATAATAATAAATATAGGAAAAACAAAAAAATTACTTTATTTAACAATATTTCAATGCAGAAAATTAAATTTGAATAAAAATTTACTAGAAACGTACACAAATATCGCAATGTTTAGCAAATTTTAAAACTATTTTCAATAGTAGTATGGCGCCAAAAATACATATTTTATTTACAGAATATGAATGCACAAAATTTTAATGTCTACAATGTGTGGGAAGTATAATTTAGTAATTAGTAATTACAAAGAAATTTTATGTTACACACCCATGTTTGTTATTTCTTTTTGTTAATTCCCTTCGAATTTGATTTATATTTCAACGTTTCTACGATTTCCTTTTAAAGCGAATCATTTCTAAAATATTATTTAATAAATGTTTCACAATTTGTTCAGTAAAGAAATTTCACCTGAATAACGCTGAATCCATATCAGATTAAAATTGAATACAGTCGCATATAACAATTTCATTTCTCAACTCCATATATGAAATTAAATGATTTATGATACTTACAAATTAAATACCAGACAAATACCAGTTTCAAATTAAATTACATTAATTTGTTTTTCATTACAAATGTATCATTGACCAATTTACAAATTATAGGTACCAGGTAGCGTTCAAATTCATCGAATAATTAATTATTCTAACGCAATATTGTGACATTTTATTGTAATTATAGTTATTAGCTCTACGTTAATATGATTTAGAATTCAAAGAGGAAAACTAATTGAGTTTATTATATTTTTAGTGTGAGAACTGAGAGTCTCTGTGAGTTTAAATTTGATTGACAGTGTTGCCTCTCGCCTACAACGATATTACAAAATGCCTGCGTATTATTAATTATCTTCTATCATAGATATGATTTTGTAGAAAGCTATATTTGTTATTATGAAATAGTACTCTGTACTCTGCTATTCATATTGAATAAAATATGCATCAAAGTTCTAGAAAATTGTTTTTGTTTTAATTATACGGTTAAATTAATAATGATTATTCTACAATAACAAAATAATATTTAATTAAAACTGTAGTTTTCTCAGTAAAAACAAAAAGTATATTGGAATAATTTTCCAGCTAAATATGATTAATTTCTTAATTAACTTTATATTGAAAATATATAGCCGCCTACTACAAAGTTACGGCTATTAATTAAACTAAACAAATAAAAATATTAAATTCTACACTACCTAGTTTGCTTTAGTAACTTATAAAATGTATACAACGTTAATTAAGAAAAATAAACTTCTCCTATACCTAGCTCATATATAATTTTCGCTCTCCTAATTATAGTTTTAATAACGGCGTTAATTTTTGTTCGCCAGTTTAATCAAGCGACAAAAACTTCTATTATCTACTAATCATATCTTATGTTAAACCATAATTGGTAGGATACACCGCTAAGTGGAATCTAAGGCTTGGAAACTGAAGATTTAATAATAGACTAGAACAATTATTTGCTCTAATGAGCAATAAAATGATGCTATATTTATTAATATTTTCTTTATTAACGAACATAAGAAACCGTAGCAAGGATAAGATGTTTTTTAATTTAAAAATTAGTCATTACATTAGTTTTATATTGTTATCTAATATGATCTTTAACTGTAAAGCTGGCACACATTACACTACGGCAGGGTTGAATATTTATATTTATGGTTTATTTTATGTTTCTTCGTTACTATACATACATATCGACAACAGTTACGGAATATAGTAGTAGTAGGTAGTAGCTAGTATCTCATGCATTAATTTGTTTTTCAATTTGAAATATAAATCTTACCTACTTCAATGAATGATATAATAAAAATATGAATAACACAAGCTCTTTCAGTTATTAATAAAAATTTGATAGCGTTTAACTGTACTGAATGGTTAACAAATTTATTAAACAATTAAACAGACCATTAATTATATTCACCATTAGTTGATATTTTCGTATTTTCTAACAATAATAAAACAATGCATAAATTATTAAATGTAAATATTCACACAGTAGAACTGATATATCTACATTTTTTTTTATTTTACTATTTTTGCATTCATCAAGATCAACAAATACACCAGGGACCTGAACCGTTAAAATAACGGTTGGGGTTCGGTTCGTGGTTCAATAAAAAAATTTGGTTCGGTTTTGTTATCCGGTTCGAAATTTTTATTTTTGTCCGGTTCGCGAACCGGTTCAATTTGGGTTCAACAGTTTTTAATTTTTTTAAATACACTCAAATGCAATATTATAAGTTTAATGAAGATACATTTTTACATTTATATTAACAATAGAAAATAAAATAAATTATTATTGCAAAATGCAAACACAAACAAAACAAAGTACTAGGCAACTTGAAAACTAGAAACTTAAACTAAGTAACAAGAAGCAAACATATTAAAAAACCGGTTTTTCGAACCGGTTTACTGAACCGGTTCAGTATTTGTGTTCCGGTTAAAGTTCTTGTTCTTTTTTATTTTAGAAAAAGGTTCAAGTTTCGGTTTAGGTTCATAAAAATTAGAAGGTTCACTCCGGTTTCGGTTTATATTCCGGTTCGGTTCAGCTCCCTGCACAAAACTCATTATATGGATTGCTATGATTTAGAAAAGTAAAAGGTAACAAATCCAAATGTTGCTCTATTTATTGTCTTTGAAAACAAGGAAACAAAAGATCTCTAACCGTATCATTTTGTTATATTATTATAGCCAGGCATCATACAACGTTTCCCAAGAACTCAAATCATTTCTAAGCTTACATAACAAAATAAATAACATTTAAGACATTTAAGGTACAATTAGACGGCAAGAAAGTGCCTTAAATAGCATAACAAAATCACCTCGAGCGCTTTCATTTCAGTACAAATTGATCTATTACCTTTTACGCAGCTTTGAAATTACAGGTAGCAGTTTCTCCCAGCGAGTGGGATCACAAATTCCAGTTATTTGTGAGGTTAGGAATACTCAAACGCTTGACAATAAATTGTTGATCAAAAATCGATACTGGAGTTTATTAATTATGTTATTATCGTGAAAGTATTGAGAGATTATAGATGAGCTCAACGTGAGGCTATAATTAGGGTTCTTTTAACAAACAAAGCCATAACGGTTAATTTAGACCCTGTCATTTTTCAATTAGTCAACGACGAAAGACTTTGTGGGAAAACTTATTTCTTCATTATAATATTTATTAGAAAACTGAAAATATAAATTAAAACTTGATACCGCTTGATACATAGTTTGTAAACATGAAAACATCATAACGTATAGATTAATTAATTTGTCATTTTTAACATTTTAACAAAATTAATTAATACACAAATATTTTACAAATAAATCAATAGAAACATAATTTATAAAACCATTAATTAACGCAATATAAATATAATATAATAACTTTAGTCCACCATATTACGATACCTACAATTTATTTTATTTGATAAAAACGGCGAACAAATAAAAAATTCTTACCAATTAAATGTACCTATGCACAGGGCTCGAAATATAACATTATAATTTTATATCTAAATAAATAGTTTCACAGTAGTTTAACGAATAATTTATAAGTAAAACTGTATATTCGTAAAAATTGTAACCAGAAATGGTACCTATTATTCTTTATGTTACGAGATAATACGGCCAAACTGGTCAATTTCCCAGGACAGAACGGTATGTTGTTGGTCAATTTTATGTTCCAGTCCGCTCCAATCCATTTCGAACACTGCCTATCCAGCTATAATAGTATACTACAATGTAATATTACCATATTATTATGACAATACTAAAAACAGTTCTCGTCCCAAAAACAATATTATATTAAACAGGATGTTCCACAAATTAGGACACAAAATTAAATGGTAGGTATATACTGTACGACGTGCTGATCATAAAACAAAAAGATTCGCAAAAAAATTGCATCGTATTTCAAGCAAACATTTTTTGCCACTTATCGGTAATAATTTTAATAATTTTTTCAAATCTTCTACAATGAATGTAATTGTTTACATAATATCTAATACTAATAAATGTCAAATTATCAAATATACCATCAAAACAGTGATACTTAATATGTACACACGTCACCCTTAAGGGTCTCGTCTCCGTAACAAAATATTGTGTGTTTAGAGGTGTAGCAGTTTCTGCTTGCATATTAAAAATTTGAAGGAAAAACAGGTACTATATTTTTGTGAAAGAATTAATCTAGGATTATGCCCAGTTACAATTCTGAAAAAATCTTTAAAATCCATATACAAAATTAATGAAAAAGTATTTTTTAAGCAATTTTTACATGCTTTTTCTTATTATTAAGAGATTTATTTGAAAATGTAACTCGGCATAGTCCTAGTTGCATTCTTCGTCTATAAATAAATTTATGAAATTTAGCTTTATCTATAAAACTTCGTGAGCATTGTAGAAATTGCTAGACTGCTTTTCCGTATTTTTAGCGAGCGTTTCTATGCATTAACATAGGACAAACGCGGTGTTGAGCTATGTGGAGTCGATACCCTTAACTTTGCGAATTTAAAAAAAAATCTTTTTGTTTCATGATCAGCACGTCGTACAGTATTATACCCTTTAATTTTTGTCCTAAGTTGTGGAACACCCCGTATTAATTAACTGTACTTTAGTTTTTATATAATATTCTACATCGTAAGTGAAAAAACCATATCATTTTGTGTAAAATATTTTACACATTGAGATTTAGTTGTTAAACAGAAAACTATTATTTGCAAATTTCAATCAAATAGTATTAATTTTGGAAATTATATTTCATAATTTTTGTTTATTTTATTATTACAACGTATGAAAATTAATGACAGGAAATAGCTATCAATAAAATATTTGAACTTATTTCTGTGATCTGCAAAACACAAAACTGCACACCACAAGAAGTGATAAATTTGTATTCAAGTAAAGTCATTTATCCTAGCTCTGCAGAATGTCTCAACATTGCTTGTTATTTATCTCTAAAAAATTCTGCTGTACTATTCAATTTTGATAAATTTGCTTGTGATCACAAAGTACATATTGTTGATCTGTATCTATGGTAACATAAAAATTACTGATTTATGTTTGCTTAAGTTGTCCTGGGTGATATAAATTACAGAATGATTTTTATTTACATTTCCATGACTATTTGTTAGATATGCACTCGTTTATTTTTTCCCTTAGCTGTACATTTTGTAGCGTCTTAATAAAGCAGAATGTTCCGTAATTTTTTGTGAAGCCTAACAAATGTATCAACATATTTTATGTCAATTAAAAAAGTTGTCTAGACATTTTAAAATATCAATTGGTATTTGGAATATGTCTGACAATCAAGTAAAATTTTTTATATTTTTTGGAATGTTACTAGTATTCAACATGAAAGTTAGGTACTAACTACGTGTCGGCCCATGTTACGAGACACAAAGTCACTAAATTTGTAAGTTTATTATTTAATTGAACTAAAATATTTATTTACAGTTATGTTAAATATCGAACATAAAAATTTCAAATGTTATATTTTAGGTCTTAATACGAATCTTAATAAGCCATTATATTTTTGGTTTCAATCTACAAACTGGAATTAGTACATTTTTTAAATATTTCGATAAATAATTAATTTAAGACATTTTTTTTTATTTTAAATTTCAGATTATGTGATTATTACATACAATCGGTATTTTATAATTTTTTTGTCTCTGGTATCATTTAAGAATAATTAAAGTATAAGTATACTTATAATTTAGTATTTCGGTATCTTGTAGTCTATGATCGTTTAACATTTGTTATTACTTAAAATTTAAATGATTATAGCATGACAGTGGTAGTGACAATAGTAAAATATCGTTTATATTATCTTCTTCTGCAGTTTAAATAAAATGACTAAAATATATTTGTTAGTAATAGTATCTATATATTAATATATTTGTATAAGTAAAAAGAATAAAGTAAGTATGGCGGGAGGTATTGTGCTGGCCAAATCAGATTTTTTGAATTTTTATTACTCATTTGTCTCAGAACTACTTAGTCGGCACGACTGTAACAGTCTTGTTTTATACTAATACCATGTTAGGTACTATTCATATACTCGCATAGTAAATAGTATAGGTAGTAAAATTTCTTTTAACTGTTAAGTTTAATTATTTATGTTATTTATATTTGATTGATTACTAACCAGATGCTGATCTATGAAATTGATTAACAATAATTTTATCATCACAATTAATTAGTAAGAGTACAACAAATATTTAAATGATAGATTGATCCTTAACATTAATTTAATTATTTTATACTGATGATACAAAATGTTAAACATTGTTAATAATCATAAATGATGGATAATTATAACAGAAATATGTAACTGCCAGACAAAAATATTTCAAATGGATAACGGTACACCGCTGAACATCTATTTGATAATTAAACTCCATGTTCCTCCTATTTCGGATTCGTTTTAGAAAGAGATAAAAATAACGAGAACTATTGCAGTGAGAAGTTAAACTACCCTGAAAACACAATAAACTAGATAAACAAGGGTAGTCTAGCAATGGCATTTCTAAATTAAGTTTCACGCTTTATTCCGAACACCCTGTATTTTAGAGGGGTAAATCGTATATCTGATTGATGTACGTATTTTCAACTTGAATTCGTTTGAATAGAGCGTTGTTATTGTTAGGGGTATTTAGATCAAATTGGTTGGGTGTATTTTATCCCAGATATGTGATATTTTGTTGTTGTATTAGTATTAGTTTTACTTGGAATTTTTGCTGATCATAATCAAACTCCACTTATTCCGATCGATTAAACTGAGATTTCGAAAATAGTGATACACTCATTTATCCACCAGCATCAGATTTTTTTATCATTAATACATTAATTATGTGTTATTTTACGGTTTCACTTGCGGTTTATTTATTTTCCTAACCGGTTTTACTGTATTCGTATACGTACAGTAAATCAATTCGTAATAATTTACTTTTAAAAATAACTCATTTTTACAGCAAAGCTAAAATTTTAATTAAAATTCGTGCAAAAATGAGATCTATTACATATCTGATTATACTTAGCAGCATAGTCAATTAATTACGCTTTTGTTACAAAAAATCAATCTGTTATATATTAATAATTCTACATAATTTTACTACCTTTTTAGGACAGCCAACAATTAAAATTAAATTACTTACAAATTTACATTTTTTCCTACCAAATTACTTGCTGTTTCGAATTAATAAAACAAATGAGTTTTAAAATAACATTAATTCGAGAAAGAACATGGTTGAAATATAATTGCATTTAAAGATCACATTTTATCTGAGTTAAAAAAGAAATTTGTAATTCCTAACTCCTAAGCAATTATAAAAAGAGGGGAGGAGTTAACAAAACGTGTCCCCCTGGAATTAAAACAGGGAATTCGCTAGCATTCACATCGGGAGAGATCAGCAGTCTTTAAACAGTATTTCAAAAACTTTTTAGCTATTTAATGCAAATGAACTTAGGTACACTTTAAGTGCTTAAATAAAATATCCAATAGTAATCAGTATAACATAATTAAATATAGCAATTTGATTTTAATTTTTTTGAATGAAAAATGAATGAAATAATATTTTTATTTCTTTATTTTATTTAGAGACGAACCGACTACTATGGTCATTTGCCGGAGAAAGAATTATTTAGTATACTGTACTCTGTAGTCTGTACTGTTACAGCAGCAATTAATCTGCACTTAAACTCTCTACTTACATAGTTCATTTCAAAGGACAATTTATATTGGTAAATTGCGCAAATAAAAATTAGCGTAAACTATGGTTAGTGAGTGCAATCTCGGAAGAAGAGAAGTGACTAGTATACGTATTAATTTGAAACTGTTATAGCTTACAAATATTAATATAATGAATGGAACATGCTATTTTTATGGTATCCCAACGCAAAGAGTTGAGATAAATAAATTTTCAATTTGATCTTAAAAAAATTAAAGTTACTCCAAACCAGTGGTTTACCCAGACACCAGCCTTATGTTTTGTATAATAACTACAGTCCTTTCAGTGATGGTAATGTGTATTACAATAATTATGAATTGTACCAAAAGAAAACGCAATTTTTTTGTTCAAGGTCTAATACATAAAAAATTATTTTTCTAAGAGCATAGTTCTGCCTCGTTTATACGGCAAATAAATAAAATGTATTCGAATTTTTATTATGAATTTGAATAATTATTGAAAAAAAGTATTTCTTAGACCTTTAGGGAGATTTATTTACACATAATTTGTGTGAAAATTTTGAGTTACCTAACTAACACCATTGAAAGACAACTAAAATTGTATAACAAAAAGTTACATCGATATAGTATGGACAGTCAAACAAAATATAGTTGAACAAAGTATGAATTAATGCTAAATGTAAAACCATTGCAAATAAGAAGCAAATAATCCAAGCAAATTATTTCAGACTTGAAAAAAACGAACGCAATATAACCAAAATATAATGCTTTACGTGGAATGCAATCGACTTATAAACTACACAGTTTTTAAATTAAAATTTTAGTTTCTTCAAAATCGTTCAATAAAATTATAAGGATCCTACTATCCTGCTACTTATTTGAATGTTTTGAAAACTCTGGTTGCTTGGTATGTTCGTTGTTCGTTCTAGAACGAAATTGCCCATGCGATCTAGTGTTGCAGTCGCAGACTCCATTACTATACCCTTCTAAAGAAATGATCCGTGTCCCATATCTCTGTAATTCTTTTGCACTACCCTATTTTATTCTACATTCTACTCCGGTGTATTGTTGTTTTCATCATATTCGAAGCTATATGCCAATTGGACAAGTTTTAGTTATAATAAAAGCAATGTGAAGCGTTTAAAATTTTTGATGTCACTCCCAGCATTGAAATAAGAAATATTGATGTCTGAATACAGTAGTTTGCATAAAAGACTTATGTGAAACGAGATTGGAAAACGTCTTTGTGAATTAAGATGGCCGTTACGTCTCAAGAGTGGGTGGTAAATATTATGTACAATGTAGTGACAGGAGTAAAAAATGTTTATTGAAAATTGAAGTACCTGCAAACTTGTTCATAAATAAAAGAGGCAAAGAATGTTGTTAAATTTATTGTTACTGTTGAAAGTGCTGTTTCCGTTGTTTATTATTATTATGCTTCACAATATTTGAAAAAATATTTATTTAGTTACGGTTATAGTAACAATGGGTTACTTGCATGATTTTTTTTAAAATTAAATATTTTTGAAGAAGAGATAAAAAATTTGCTCAATACAAAATAGAGATTTCACAGCAAAATTTCTTTCTCAATTTACTAAAAAACATTTAAGTTTTTTAAACTAAAATGGCCATCAACGATTTAAGTAATACTAGTGAATTAGGTAGGTATAGGTAGAAAACTTTGATAACAGTTTTTGCTCAATTTTCCGAGAAAACACAACTGTCAAATAATTAATATCACAGATCATTTCAGATTGAGGATAAGAATACGAATCATAATGACAAATTTTATAAATAACTAAATTAAATATGAAACATATTCACTTTTATCCGATCTTCCGATCTTGCAAATGAATGGAGAAATAATACTTAAGTAAAAATTTGACAGCTGTTTATTTTAAGCTTTAAGCTAATAACAATATAAAGCATTTTTTTGTTTAAGTCCTATCCTAGGAAACGTTTCCAGAATTAAAGGTGGTCTGTAACTTTAAATGAGTTTTGTAAGTGAATTAGGCAATTATTAAATAGTTAAATATCAAGTTAGTCGATTTTATAGGATAATTAATTATTAATTTCATTATATCATTTGCATAAAATCATAGGTACTAGGCATTCTCTTTGAGTTTTTGTTGAAAGAAAACGATATTGCGTTTTCGTTTGCGTCGCCATTAACAAAAATTCACTTGACTCGGCATCCAATTTGTAGTGTAATGTGTGTGCTTGAATTTTTAATTAATGCGCAAGGTGAGATGTCATATAATGAGCACGTTTCACGTTTTATAAGTTGAAAGGTTGTACTTACGTACGTTAAACATGCGCTTTATCTACTTTATGACACTCGTTTGTGGGGCATTGCATTGCATTGAGAAATCAAGGTTCGCAGCCGCCATTCGGATAGTGATTTTTCATGTTATCGTGAAAGCGAAGCTATATTTTCACTACCATCAAATGTTTTCGCAAACTCGTCGTGATTCTACGAGAATTATTTCATTCACCTTGTGAACTGTCAGGAATTATTTATAGATATTTATGAGATCTCATTTCTACAAATACGTAATATTTCTTACCATATACGTTGACCAACACATAATCGATTAGGTCTTATATGTGAATTATGGAGTCAGTAGTACGTACCTGAAAAGAAAATTAAATCATTAGGGAACATGTTCACATAAATTATCATCAAAAGAATTACGAGAGAACATACATTGCTAAATATTAAAAATTCATATTTTAATTTTACCCTGATGCGAAAATACGGTGCTATACCTACTTTCATATTGCCGTTTGAAATACCACGTAAAAACAGGTATTATAAAAGTCCCTAAGCAGCAGTTGCTTTTGCATTAAATTATTTTATCCAAGTTAGGCAAACTCTAAGTAGCAGCCAAATTGTAAATTATAAAATAACATAATAGCAACTAGAATATTCAAGTAATAGTATATTACATAACAAGAGTTGTAAGAAGCATATTATGCATAATTTCACGAGTGCGTAATTGCTTTACAACTCAAGTTGTGTACTATACCTTTCCTATGATCACAACCATGTTCATTTCCATTTGATAAAAACGTGTTGTTCTATTTTTTATAATTTATAACTATTATCCATAATTTTTTGGTACACAATTTTATATTTTTCACGGAATTTTATCAGTAGATGATTATTGTTAATTTGGTATTAATTATCAGGCGGTGTGCAAAATGTATTATCAGAGTTGCTTGATATCAAAGTGATACATAAATTCCCTACTCGTGCGATCAAACTACTTTATGCCCGGCCGTGCGTAAGGACAAGCTTACATATTATATGAGTTGAACAATAATGGTCATTTACAGTAGTAGTCGTAGAAAAAAAATAAAAACTTTTCTTACATGTTTTATTTATTATTACTTTCATTTTTCTATACCTTTCGATATCATCAGATTTACACTTTTATAAAAATTCTAAAAGTCTAAAGTTGTGGTGTTACCCAAGTTAACTTTAAAAAAATAGTTTTTTATACAAACCTAATTGATAATGCAGAAATTTAGATAACCTCACTTTATTGAAAAATTGTGATAATAATGTAATATATGTAATATTTGTAGTCTATTATTTACTCTTGAAAACAATGCATTCAATGAATTGATATCAACAGAACTAGCTGTGTCTAAAATGATAAGCATAGAGTAATATTGTTTCAAGGGTGCCACCCTTCCCATTATATACATATTTTAAAAATAGCACATGTAAATATTGATGAGTTATGTTTCGGTTATAAGTTTTAAAATATAAAATATCATTTAACAAAAAAGATGTTATATTTTATGATATTTCGTTGTCCCAAATATTACTCGGTGAATTACAACAATTTCTCCAATTTCACACCATTCTCACGAAACCAAAATCTTCTCTAATCTGAAATCAGCAATAATTTGTTACGAACACTCCTCAGTCTTATCACGCATCGATATCTCACTTTTCCGTAATAGTTGAGAATTCCTGCGCATTTCAAAAGAGCCGATGCAACCCAGAATCTCTAGCTTCACACATTTTTACGCTGCGGACACCAATTAATTTTAATAATCTCCAAGCGTATAAAAGTGAAAACTCGAGTAATGTAGTGAGTCGAATGATTCGTGGTCTCCCCAGAGCGCCACGGAGCATTGAGGGATAATTGTGTGTATAAATTATCGGAGATATGGAGATGCGTGGAGATGCATGCGGCTAGCCGGGATTCGAATGCACAGGTGTGGTTACTCGCGGCTAAATGGCGTGTGTGAGTGTGAGTGCGCACTAATGCAGTGTGTGCTTGTGCTTATAAACACTAGTTTTATACCGAATACCGGATTGTATTAAAATTTTGTGGGAGGTTTTATTGCAAATTGAAACTATGAAATCCAAGGAAATGGACGGAAATTGCGAAAGTAGTTTGAGAAACTATAAATTTGACATTTTAAACAAGATAGGACCGTTTTAGCTGGAGTTGGATGACTAGCATAATCGTTTTGCAAATCCAAATATAAATTTATAAATATGGTAAGAATAAGAATAAGTAAATCCGATTATTCCTCTGACTTTAACAACGTATTTATTTATTCTGTAGTGGTTATAAGTCGTATTTCATGATAATAAAGTATAGCATACTGAGGCATTATAGGTTCTCTCGTTTTGTAATTCAATGATTTTTTAAAGTTTTTATTATTATGAAAGTACAAATAATAGATATTTATACACCGAGTGAGATACATGAGAAGAAGGTTTAGTTCCCGAGCCCGAAGGGCGAGTGAGATAATTTCTTCGAGTCAATAAACATTCATATCTCACGTGGTTTATACAATATTTTATTCAATTTTGACGAAATTATTTCAAAGGAATTATAAATTTATTTTGAAATAACAAAAAAAAATTAATTAAAGTAGTCGTTAATGACAAGTTGTCATTATTTTATGCATTTTTGACGACTTAATGACAGTTTAAAACGTCAGAGTGGTTTTATTATTATTCACTGGCGAATAAACAGTTGTTTAAAGTTGGAGTTAATAATAGCCGTACCTATAGCACAGATTTTAGAAGTGATTTTTATCGGTTAACAAAAATCAATTATATTTTATTTATTTTTTATTTTCATGGTAATCGATGGTAACCAACCTACAGGATTAACTCCCAATTACAGGATGGTAGATGTTATTATAGTGGAATCCAACCATACGGAAACATTTAAATCGAATTTAATTTTGTAAATAAGAAAACTTTTAAAAAAGCTATTTTATACAAAATATACTTTTCGTGACTACGAAATTTTTAATAAAAAATTTTACCTTCTTGACATAATCAGAATAATAACTTGCAATTTAATTCGAATTTTACAATTTTTAATAATGTTGCTCTTATATAAATTCTACTGAAGCCGGAATTTTCCACTTACTTAAACTAAAAACTCCTTCAAAGGCGAAAGTTGCAGAAATATTTAAAATAAGACTTGCCAGATTAGAAACATTTTCATGAAATGCAGTCTTCATATTTGATCAAAATATAGGAGACTCCAATTAAATATAGGAGGTCTGGCAACCCTACCAAGAACGGTAAGTGATGTTTTAATGTTAAAGATGTTCTTTGCAACCAGAGACGTTGTCGAAAAAGTTAATTCACTTTTGAATCATGCGGTGCAACATTCCTTCAGCGAACAGTCAAAAATTACTAAATATAAATAAATGTAATTATTTACCTCCCACGACCGGTAACTGGCGTAATTGCAGCTCTGTTATACGAATGTATCGCCGGTGGTATAGAAAAAAAATTATGGTACAAATGAGGACAACGAAATGAAATATTCATACAATCGGATTAACTATTCATGATATTAATTTAAATCTCCCAAGAGACCATGTCTTTGCTTCTCTTATCTAAATATGATTAATTTTCAATTTAATTTTTTGCTGCTGTTATTTGATATTCTGTGCTGTCCTTCAACACAGTATCGAAGTATCATTGCAAAAAAGTCGTGTTGTGAATTCGTTCAATATTAAATTATAAATTGGTTCTGACAGCTTAATAAGCTAAACATGAGTTTTTTTGCAATAGAATGATATAAGATTTGCGTAAATTTAAGTATAAATTTCAGAGGATATATTTTATCTGGGCGTGTAATTAAGTTGTCAAAATATTATTATAGCAGAATTATCAAACTGGGCCATTTGTTCGATGGATAAATATTTTGATTAAAAGTATAACACAGAATTGTTTGCGCCAGAAATATTGTATCAGGACAAAATTAATATTTGATATCAATATTGGCTTACCTAACCAAATAAAAAGTAAAAATCGGTATCAATGCAATTACAAAACTATTCAAAATCCATTAATTCACAATGGAAATCAAATCGTATTGAATTTAAACCCACAAGTCATCGTTAAACATTAATCAAATTCAAAAAAATCTTTTAAAAACAATTTCCAATATCGTTACATAAGATTACAGTCAAGGAAATGTTAAAATAATTCATCGGCACAGTATTGTAATAAATCTGAAGAGAGTAATAAAGATAAGAACATAAATTATTTCACACTCTCGGATCGCACAACATTTTTAAATCAGTTGAAGTTAAAGCTGAAGCGTTATTTATTCTTGACCTAACCTAACCTCGAGTTGTGATAATTGTGATTTATGAATTTCTCTCCTTACAACCCACATCTAATCATAACTTCATTCTTCAAAGCAGAAAAGGATGAACTAGTTTACTATTCACTAAATTGCCAATTTCGTTTATAATTATTATGAAGACACAATAATGATAATAATTTTCAAATCAATTTTATTCAGATTTCGCCCAACTCAAAAGTATAATTTGTAAAATTAAATTAAATCCGAATGAAACGTTTTTATTTTATTTTATACCTTATTTATTTTATTTTAAAAATAAATTGAATAAGAAGTAGGTTATCATATACACAAATATTGTATTACTGAGGGCACTAAGGCATAGAATTAATTAAACAATTAGGTATTAAAACATGCTACATGTTATAGTTATTTGTATACCTAGGCTTCGAAATGACTGGCCGAAGCTAAAAAATACTCGAGGACACTAAACACATTTCGTAGACAAGATATACACAATATTTTTTTTATGAAATCGTACAATAATGAGTCACTTTAGCTCCGCTAAATCGGAGTGATAAGTACAACTTTAGCTCCGCATTTTTCGACCAATCAAACCTGACGAGAATAATTGGTCAGAAAATCGCCTATTGTTGTTGTAATAAGTGATTATCATGTTTGTTTTATGTTTTGTGTTCACATTTTGCTGTAATGTTACAAATTTAAAATAATTTTGCGATTTCAAAAAAAAGATATGTTTTATTACTCACGTGGATATTATTCTCGTCTAGCGACTCAAAATAGTATATTGTGTATCTAGTGCGCAAAGTAAGCAATTGCGCGAGGCGAGTTGCAGCCCGAGCAGTAGCGGCTCAAGGCCTACCGAGGCGAGCCGAGGTGGCCGAGGGTCGCTACGGCGAGGGCTGCAACGAAGCCAAGCGCAATTGCGCCTTTGCTCACGAGATGCACACGATATTTTTTGTCATTACTGCACAAAAAGTAACCTTTTGAGTGACCTTACTTATCAAAAGATAAAATGAATACTTTTAAAATTAATATGTATAAAATAAAAAAGTAACTAATATTTACCTACATGTAAAAGCATAAGAAACTAATTATTAACAGTAAAGAAAAGAACATTAAAATATAAGAATAAAATATTATTGTCCATTAGATCCAATGCACAATCTGCACAATAGTCGACAGTAGAAACTATGCATAGAGAAGTAGGTACTACAGCTGTTCACGTGCTTGTAGTATTAGATTATCACGTGTGTGGCGCTAGTGTTACGCGCACATTTCGTGTCGGTAACTACAGAAAACTGTGTGTGTTCAATTTGCGTGCGCAAAGTGAAATTTTGCGCACGCTATTCCCGCACGCTTGTACTTTGCGCACGCATTTTTTGTCTAGTTAAAAAATAAGCCACTTTGCGCACGTAAAACAGGCACGAAAAAGGTTACTTTTTGTGCAGGTATGACAAAAAATAATATACCACAATCATAATAAAAATACTTCTTTACAGCCTAGATATATAAATAACTATTATGCAACTGCAATGCTTAATACAAAAACACCCATCTTATTTTGTTAATTTTTTGAGACTACCATCAAAAATGTTTGAAATTGACAATTCAGTCCGCGAAATTTAACTTTAGTAACGGCCGTGAAATCTATTGTACATAAATGTATACTTCGCGATCTGAATTGAGTAGGTACGTAAATGTTATCTTTTTTTAAAGTCCAACAGAACCGGAATCAATATCGTATTAAAGCTTTTACATATATAAAATACCTATATATCAGCTTTTTGATATATAGGTATTGATCCGAAATTGTGTATATACTCGTATGTATGTAAGGCGGGCATATTTGAAACAAAATTTTAGAAAAAGGTTGTTGAAGTAAACTAGGTATTTCAACTTCTGTTCATTTTTCAAAACATAAATAACTTCTTTTATAGCTGTTTTTTTATTACAAAGCTTACCTATAGGTTCCATAATAAAGAAATTACTATCATGAATATGAATAATTTATATTAAATACAAAATACAATACAACAGTGTGCCAACAGGAAGTTTTTTATAAAGTACCGAACTGATAGCTCTATAAAATATTACGCGTTTAATTTATCTTCGCCTTCGCATCTTAATTCGCAATTCACTAGTCCTTATTGAAAAATCACCGACAAATTCCATATAAAGACATCGTGAAAAATACATCCTTTCGCCGATAACAAACGACTAAAATTTATAACGGCCGTCATCTGCTAAAAGAGTAAATAAAGACGACAGTATCACAGTATCGCTCTACGGCTCACGAATCTAAATTGGGGTCAAATTTGCAACCATTCAACTCGTGACGTTCAGAATAAAATTCACAAAACGTGATTAGCGAATACATAAACTACAAGATAAATTCTTATAAGTAGACGGTGAAAAATGTCAATGGCGTAGTTTATAATCATAATATTCTGTGATGCAAAACGTTTGACTTGAGCTTGTTATCAGCGATCAGATTTATACTGTTTGTGATAGATATTTATTGTTAGGTTATTTTTTATTTGTAGGTACTACATGAAATGTTTCTGGTGGTATTCAGAGCGAAAACTTAAGTAAATGTTTGGAAAAGAAATAATTTTAGGTTAGGAATCTGTTATTATTGAGTTTAATTTTAGAGTACTCAAAGCTATAGCCTGACGCTAAGGTAGTATTTAGAAATAAATAAAACGGTTCGTAAATGAGGTCAACTTACAACTCTAAAGACTGTAAAATATTTTCTTGTACGGTTTTATTCAAATCAGTTAGAATAATAAAATAGTAAGTAACAAGTTTCAGGTACCTACTAAAATTAATTATATTCATAATTTAATAAACATTAAGCAACTTAAAGATCCTATAAAATAAGAGTACCACCATCGAATTAAATGATTTTAGTTAATACCTGCTATGAAACAGGCTATTTCGTTACTATATGGGCAATATAAAAGCCTAGAATTTTCATTCTGATGTATTTAACCGACATAAATTTGAAGGAATCTTTCTCTTCTTAAGTTCTTGAGCCGGTTATACTCTGAAAGCTGGTCTAACTTGTCCTCTGTAAATTTACTATTCATTAAAAATGAACGACACGAGGGGTCTATGTAAATTGTATATGAGTAATTTATTTTCAACAATAATTTAAGAGACATGCAATTAATATAAAGGCGGCAGTACATAGGGCTGTTCTTTCTACGCCTACTTAGAGTTTCGTGTGTAATTTAAATTCTCCGCAATTGTGAAATGGCACTTCCAACTTCCACTTTACTTGAGTTGGAATTCATTCATTTATTTTGAAAAATGGCACCAGACAAAATAGGAAAACTACAAACATATTTTAAACTTTACAAGCCAAAAACAATTCCATATTTTCTAAACTGAAACTGAAAACAAGATATTTGTTTCAGCGAACTGAAATCATATTCATGAGATTTGTAAGTTGTAGGTAACTTTGAAGTTTACCAGACTTTTACCACAAAAATAACCGAGAAATACTTTTCTTTGAAAGATTGTAAACGTAATAAATAACACGATTGTATTTTCACCTTTAGCGACAGTATATTGTTAACCAAATACTTAACTTAAAACGTACTACCTAATAAATAAAATTATTCTAAATTAGCATATTAGATTACCGGCATTTTTGCGGCATTAGGAATGGAAGAACTGTTAATTTCGTAAGTAAATTATTCATTTCCATATTTACAAACAGACAGAAATTGACAACTCAAAACAAATAATAAATATGACACATGTCAATCATTATGCTTGTGCATTACGCCTTATGTTTGAGGTTTGCAAAGTTTTGTTCTTATGCGTTGTAGTTCTTAAGCATTAAAACAGTCAGTGGAAATGAGGCTTAAATACTAAGTAATCCTACATCATTCCAATTTATTTGAAAATGAACAGTAGGTACATACAAATTAATAAAAAAAAATTATAGGGCAATTTAGTTTGATAAAAATTAGGTATTATTTTATTTGTCTACCATAAAATCATATTACAACTTAATATAAACCAGTTATTTTGATTACATGCATAATAAATGACAGACAAACAGAAACACAATTAAAACTAAACATCAAATATATACGCATAGAACATGAACATAAAACAAATCTGTAAGTTTGATTTAGTATTCTAAAATATAGGGATCTAAGTAAATTAAATGAAAACTATTCAATTTTACCTAAGTTGGATCCAAGTTGGATCATTGATTTGTATATGACATATAAGATGAAACAATAAATGAATTATGTATGTAAAGATACTAAAATTTATTGTTTTCTGCAAATAATAGCACTTTTCGACTTTTTTGTTCATAGAGAACTAAATAAAATCTATGGTATTTTTCTAAAAAATAATGCAGTTTCTTTTATAGATATAAATGATGACTGTGACAGATATAAATGATACCTGCCACACTATCGATATTGTTTTTTATTGTCTATCATCAATATCACACTATTATCAATATTTCTACCTATAAAACAAATTTCTCTTCTTTTTTGTATTTCAACTGAAACATCTCGTTTTTAAAGTCGCATTTAACGTTTAATTCGCATTTGTGATAAACAGGATAAGATAAAGTGTTTTTATCTAAGCTCCAATCTTATATTACGGCTGCAGCTGCTGAAGAATGCAGCAAAGATATTGATGATAATTACACTTTGTAAAAATCTGAAATCCGCGTTTTCTTGAGAACAGATGTGAAGATTTGTGTTTCTTGTTCAAATGTAATTTGTCAGATGATTTGTTTTATTGCTGCTGCTGGAGATGATGTGTACAAGTGTTTTCATTTATTATCATTTCCACTGAAAAGATTTATTTATCTTTGCAATCGTAAATAACAGACAAATATCTACGCAAAGCGACCAGCTTGTAAAAAAAAGTCTATATGAATTCGAAATAAAATATATAGTATACATTTTTACATATTTTTACAGCAACGAATTTTAAAACATGGCTAATTAGAAGTAAATAATTATTACAATATCTGACATCAGTTAATGACAATTATGTGTCAATTTATTTTTGCAATGTGATAATGGTTTACGATTGACCTATAAGAGCGATAGCAACAACTCTTTTTATCCAGAAGAAGTATAGGTGTTTGTATATCGTATTATTACAAATTTGAGATAAATGAAATATATTTTCTATTTTACTACTCTACATTATTTTATTATTAAAACTCTATAATCGTCTAAATTATTATGAAGTTTTATCAGAATGACAAGTAGTTAAAATGTTTTAAAATATTTATAATATTCTCGCTTTATTTTAGCCTTTTTATTTGCCTTAATCATTCTCAATATCACTTGTTATGTAAATGCAGTTTTCTTAACAGCTTGGAATCAGCAACAGCATCAACATCAGATAAAATCTACGCACGTTGAAATTTGGCGCGTCCCCGACAGTCAACTGTCAGGCTCTCATGCTCGGCTTACTTGATCGCTGCAGATCACTGGCTGCTCGCGCCGTGCTTTTGTTTGTTAGCTGTTGATTCTCTGCTCTCAGTTGGCCATGAACGCAGATGCCATGCATGCAGTCAATCGCGAAATGTATGGAGATCGCGGGAACGATGAAGCGTTTGAACGCTTTGTGCGAGATGCGAGAGTGATGCTGATAGACGAAGATGGATGAGGTATTTTTCGTAATTTTATACACGGGATTGTGATGGCCATATATGCCGATGAAAGTTTGGTGCAGGAATCCGTAATTGGGAAGTTATTTCTGCATAATATGTCTTCACTTGCTTGGTTTGTCAGTCATCTGCCTTATCTAGCGAAGAATTTTTCATTTTTCTTTGGATAGTAACGCAACATAATATGTTTGACATTATACCATTGATAAATTGGTAATTATAATGAACAGATTGCGAAATAATTATTATTATAGAATTATTATTATTAATTATGTTGCCTCACAGGACACAGGGACTTCAGGAATATACAATTATAATGAAAGATTGGTTGGTTTGATTGAGTTGTCCACCGTAAAGGTGACACCCGATGTCTCAGTATCCTGGATACGCCAGGCCCAGCCAATCACCAATTTCAATTTGGAGAAATATACAAAACAAGGCAGGGAACAATAGAGATGACTTTCTGTTAGGCCATCAAGTTTAAAAATAAAAACACAGACATGTAGCTATAAATGGGAATTCAATTGAACCACTTGCTTCTTCTTCGCTTGATGATATTTACTTCCTTATGCAAATTATTTTCGATGTTCTTTTAAATTTCCAAAGGATTGGACTGCTTTTTATTTGATTATTGCTAATCAAATGCACAGTAAAGAATCTTGCCTAACACACAAATTAAGTTGCGATACAAATACGACATTAATTCATCTCATAGATAAGTTAAACGTTAAATAGATGGGCCAATAAGAGTTTCATCATGTGAATAGTAAGTAAAAAATTATTGCATTGGAATGATTTTAACTTCTTTATTGAATCATGCGTATTGATCGATAACAATTATGTGTGAAAATAATCAATTTAATGTCCACCACGACTTCGGCGGCACGTATAAATCCGTTTGTCCAAATTTAGGATGACATCCTGGCATAATTGCTCTTCTATTCCACCAATATGCCTTATTATTTCCTCCTATAGTTCTTGAATTGTAGCTGGCTTATTGACATAGATCCTACTTTTGAGATAATCCCAAAGAAAAAAGTCCAACAGTGTCAAATCGCACGATCTCGGCGGCCAATTATTGATCTCGCTGTTTTGCGAGATAATGTGTCTCTTCCACCAATATACCTTATTATTTCGTCATTTAGCTCTTGAATTGTTGCTAGCTTAATGACATAGAACTTACTTTGGAGATAACTCCAAAGAAAGAAGTCCGATGGTGTCAAATCGGCGATTCCAAATCGCACGATCTCGGCGGTCAATTGAAATATGTATTATTATCTTGTCATTTAGCTCTTGAATTGTTTCTAGCTTATTGGCATAGACCTTACTTTTGAGGTAACCCAAAAGAAAGAAATCCGAAGGCATCAAATAGACGATTTGAAATCGCACGATCTCGGTAGCCAATTGACCTCGCTGTTTCGCGAGATAATACGTCCTAGGAACTTATCGTGCAATAAAGCCAATGTTGCATTGGCTGTGTTGCCGATATTATCTTTCACACATAATTATTATCGATCAATAAGCATGATTCAATAAAGAAATTAAAATTATTCTAACGCATAGTAATTTTTTATTTATTATTCACTTGATGAAACTCATATTGGCCCATCCGTTATTTAGTTCACAGGTGATGAGGACTATAATTTGTAACTAAAGAGGATTCTTGTTTCTTAAATCCTAAACCTCAACCTAGAAGCTAAAACCCTTTTAAACTTTAAAGGATTCGCAGCTTGTAGATAATGTTCTCACTGATCGAAACTTCCAAAGATAGAAATCACTTAATAGAACAAATCTCCGACATCAAAACTACCTACATTTACTTTAGAATCTATTACAGGAAAAGTAAAGCGCAAATCTCAAAATGCAATGTCTTCTATTTCCGACGTGTACGCCATATCACAGTCACATCACGATATCAGAAATTTTTTTTTTTCAGAAAGACAATAAATTATTGACGGTATGTGCGTCTACTTCATTATGATTTGACGATTAGTAAGTGCAATGATGCGTGAAAATAACACGTAATTTCATTTTATCCGTAGAAAATTTAACATAATGAAGACGTAACTTTCTCTTATCTCAAATTGTTCATTTACTTCGTTTAGAGATCATAGGTGCATTATAAATCACTGACGTGGGTTGACCGAGAAAATTCTTGATTTAGCGTTTTCCTACGCAGCACATAGTTTTATTGCACTAGGAAAGAAAACTCGTAGACATTTTATTTTACTAAAATAGAAATCCTGGAGATTCTGTCAATGTATTAAAATTGTTGTAGATATTGTTTCACAATTTTATCGTCCCAATCTTGCTTTATTCTTCGAAAGCATTCATATTATTTTGTTCAAAAGTACCAACTCAAAGATTTAAAATTAGTTAAGACTAAGAGTAAGTGGTAAAAATTCCAAGTACTATACATCATAGAGTTAGCGAGTCAAGGCTTAACACGAAAATCCGTCTGCATCCGGGTGTAAATTCTTTTAAGCTAATATATTATTTGATTTTATTTCTTTGGAGGTCTGTGATAGAGCGACTTACGATGCTATTCATCTGGCTAGAGATGTTTTATAAATATTATTGAAACAAAAGATGCCGACGAAGGTGTTGGCATCTAGCGATGTAGCGATTGACGATTATTTTCTTTGTTTGATGCCGTAGGTATACGTGTTCATATACCGGGTGTCTACTGAAAAATGGCAGTGCTTAAACAATTAACAATGTTGTTGCTTGCCAACATAGCTACTGAAATCAAGATTTAAAGAATATCATTAAATGAAATCTGTTCTTTTAGAATTTATACCGAGAAAACCAACTCATTTGGGAGATAACGAAATATAGATAAAATTTAACTACATCAAAATAACAGGAACATAATTACATTAAAATCATTCTTACAATAATATAATATTAATATTAAACAATAAGTTATCTACCAGACATAAGTGAAAGTAATTATTTGTTCAGCGACAACTTACTACCAAAAAAGGCAACTTTAAAGTTATTTTTCTTCTATTATTTATTTATGTATTTATTTATAGGTAGAATAATTTGGATTTTAGTGATAGGCTGAATTGATTCGTTATGTTTAAGGTATAGGACCTACTTTTCAAGAGACATACGGTGTACGGTACACATAATCGTCTTAAAACAAGTTAGCCAAAACAATTTGTTATCATTTGCTATAGACACCGACTTGAATAACTACCTATTTATCAGATATAAATAAAAGAATATCGCTTCTAATTTATTATTGTCAAGAATTACAATAATTCCTAGCTGTTTTACACGATCCAATTTATTCATCAATAATTTGATCAAGTTTTATTTTCAATTTTATTGTGTGTAAAAAAAAATTTCGTCAATTTTTTCTTCACCAATAAATTGATGAATTTATTAACGGAATAGTACGTGTTCTATTTTTCTACAATATTTTAGGGAATTCTAAGGATTTGTGTCTTAGTATTGTCGTTGCCAACCTTTGTGTATACCATTTTCATTTTATTATAGGTTACGTTTCCAATGAAGTTTCTTACGTTTTATCCAATTTCATTTTGTTTAGATAGCGTTTAGTTAATAAGTAGGTAATGTAACAAAAACGTTGTTGGCCCTGTTGGCAGTAACAGAAAGTATCAGCTCATATCGGTAAGTTGGTACTATGAAAATTTTCAGAATATATTATGAAAAACTTGATGTGTGTAAAACGAACAAAAATATTTTTCTACTTGGCAATTTATTGATGAAGAAATTGAAGGTCCAACATGATCAATTTATTGGTGAATAAATTGGATCGTGTAAAACAGGCTTAATGGTTGAATAGAATTTGAAAATAGAAAACATGAATTACTTTAGGGCATAATTCAAAATGAAATGTGGCAGACGAATATTATGCTGATGCCTCTGTAAGAATCTTTCTTTTTGTTATTTTTCTTATCATTTCCAATTAAATTCACAGCATCTTCAGGACATCAGGCCCCTCATATTCAAAATTCTAATTAAAAAGTACAGTAGGCAGCCTAGCTGTAGCTACCACTATGTTATTAAGATGAATTTTTTTGAGTGGCTGGCTCCTACACGACGCAGTGAAAGAGAACAGCACGCGGTTTCATCAAGTTAGCCGCGACGATGTTTAATTGTTTGCGGCAGCAGCACGCCTACGTCTACGTAAATTAATTCCGCGCCTCATAAATGTATTAAAATAATTGAAATACTCGCGTGCCGCCATAGCCACATAGTGGCAAGAAGAGAGGAGAAAGAGAGATCAAAGAGGGCTGAAGTGCATTATTTGTTTTATGGTGAAAAATCTGAATATCAAATAGACAAGGCATTCATACATGTTTTGTTAAAAATAGATAAACATAAATACAATAGCTGCTTCAAGATTGGCTCAACGGAGAGAGCTCTACTGGCACTGGTAAAACAAATACCAGAGCGATATAAAAAAATATAGCAGGTAACAAATCTTTTATTGTAAAATTATTAACTTAACCCTTTTGCACTGTTCGGGTCTATCCGACCCGAATGCGTTTTTAATGCTTATAAATCTTATATTTATCAAAATATATTGTTATAACTTTTTGACACATATAGATATTGACAAAAAATAATGTAATTTTTTTTAAATTTTATTTGTTACACTTGTCACGTTCGGGCCAATATGACCCGAAAACAAAATTTTTTGCAAATATTTAAGAAATTAGCAACGAATTATTATCACAAATAGAAGTATTTTATTAATTATGACGTGTTTTAACAGAAATTGTATGAAATTCCGCTTGAAAATGAATGAAAATGTGTATGATTTTTTAGCAGCGAACGACAATTTGATGTAAATTGAGAATTGTTGTGTGTTAAACAAATATTTTTTGAAGTGTTGGAGGAAAATTATTAATTCTCTCTTGCCTTTTGTATGATCAACTAAGGTCCAAATATTATTATTTTATTTAGTAATAACATTTTTGTTACATTAATTTAACACCAATATTTACACCAATAAAATACGCTTGGGTTATATTGACCCGAACATAATAAATGTAACAAAATGCGAACAGAACAGCAGGGTTAAAAGAAAGATTTATCTACAATATCTAAGTGAATGAATTTTAAATTTTTCATATAAGGAGCGATTATTAGGCATTTTACTACTTTTAAATACGATGTGAAAAATACATCACTTTTTAATTAATAGGTATATGAATAAACTTAAAACGCAGGAATATGACCACGGTAATTATTTTTTCATAAATAAATATATTACCACATATTTTAACCCAACTTAAGTAAATCACTAGTATTTTTAATACTATAATACTAACAAAATAAATATAAAATATGCATGCATTTTAGGTTGGTTAGAACAAAAATAAAAGAAATGTTGAACAAATCAAAAAATTACATAACCTACGCATCTAATTTCAAAGTCGCCACTGTATCAACCAAAATAATTCACTTTCATTGTCTGTTTAAAAAAATTATACATACAGATTACAGATCAACGATAAATATCATTTTATTTTCCTGTGGATACAAAATAAAACTACAGTAAACTTCCCTATTTATAAAAAACTCCTTAACATATCAAGAGACGTTTCCCTACAAATAATCTATAAAATCTTCAATAAATCACCCCTGCAACCACCCTAATTGGTCTTATAAAAAACAAAAACAATAAGTACGCCACTGATCTCGACTGAACCCTAGAATTATAGCTCGAAACCTGTAGTTCTTCGCACGTGTATTGTCAGAAGGGCCGGCGGTCGGCCCTAAACTATGTTACGTGGAGTTACGTTATTCTGAAGACTATGAATACGACTCGATTTGATACGATACGATATGGTTACGTTTACGATCCACTGAACCTGAATAAGAGCCGAAGAAGACGAGGACGATGTTGTAGATTTGTGAGAAGAGGAGAGATATACTCTGATTCGAGTTAAATATTCACGTTTAAACATGAATTGTATTCGTCCAATATTTTTAATTTAAATTTTAACTAGTTTAGTTTATAATTACAACTATAAAAAGATCTGATTTGAGTAATTGGTTCATACTGAAATTCGTAAATCAATATTTAAGGATGGTTTATAATGGATGTCACTTCTTGTTCTGTGTTAACATGAGCTATAGGTATTTCTATGTTACGGTTCATAATAACACTGGATTTGACGTTTACCTATAGGTACTGAAATTGTCAGGTTCGCCAACTTTTAAGAAAACTTCCAAGAGTATCTATATATAAAGAGTATGGCCATAGGCGCTATATTGCAAACAAGTTGCCATGGTTTAATACTCTAAAAAAAATTGGAACTAATTAATGTTTAACTGTAACAATATGATATTCTAAAGTTAGTTTAGTATCTAACTTTTAAACTCTTGACGTATTCCCAAACAGATTATTTTATTCAAACACAATTTTACTAAAGTCAGCCATACTCAGTACCTATAAAGCCACTCCATTACATACTTCGCTCTTCACTTTTTGCCCAACAAATAGCTAACAAGTCCTATTTGTTCATTGTTGATCTTTGTTTACATTTTGATGAGTATTTTATATTTCGCTACAATATTTATTGTCATAAACATTAAAATCCAATTATGTAACTTTCAAGAAATGGATCAATTCCTGACAGTTATAAGAAAGGTTATGTCGTCAAGTTTTTTTTTAAATATTTTTGAAGAAGAGGTATAAATTTGAAACCTGTATTTTATAATTTCAAAAAAAAATTATCAAAAAGCCAAAAATAATTAATGAAAATTGAATAATATGTGATGTGAATGCTTCCATCTCCTATACAAAATAATGACCTCACAGCAAAATTTCTTTCTCAATTTACTAAGAAAACATAATTTTTTTTAAATTAAATTTGTATTTTTACCAATGTTTTAGACCTAACGTTAGGTTCATAGTCATACAAATCTCATTTTTAATACCATGCAAGAACCCATTAACGAATTATTTATTTCATTTGTTACTTAAATATGCTTTTAGAAAACTCTTCTCTTCAACTTCAACTCTTCAACACATTTTAGAAACAAGTTAAACCGAATTTATGAATGAAAAAACATTTTATATCATGTTTAATACCTGTAATTAATACCAAACAAATTTTGTACGGGATTTCAGTATTCGGGATCCCTGGATATAGTAATATACCAAATATGCGATTTATTTAATTTAACAGTAAATTGATATTTGCTTAACTCAATACAATCTTTTTACCTTTTCATAAAATACAAGTCGTTAAATTTTCAATAGGTAGTATTTATGTATACATCCATCACCGTTTGGGTTGCATTGCATCTTCATTAACTAAGTCGCTAAAATTTTATTATCTGTATGGTAGTAAAAATAAAGATAAGTTAATTTATAAATTGTTTTAGTAGAATGTCATAAAAGCTTACAGAAATTGTAAAATATTACTGGTAATTATCACGTTTATATGCGCAATTTCAATAAACAATTATTGGTTTCCTAGACACGCAATTAAAATATGAAAAATTAACTGTTTGAAAAAAATATGATGTCTAGCTTAGTTAAGAGGCCCGTCTACTACCTAAAATCCATAATCCAGCATAAAATGTACTAACGTAACGAGTATTTTGTGGCCAGTACAAGAATGGTAAAATTGTATTTCAACAAGGATTTAATAGACAAAGAATGAATCTACAGATGTGCCTTTTTTAAATTTTGATTAAATGAATATAAAATTTCCGAAAAATTCCAAAAAAAAATCCTATTTTATGCAAACTTTACACGGTTATATCTCATAATAGAAATAAATTTTTAAAATTTTAAAAAGGTACATCTGTAGATCCATTCTTTCGCTATTAAATGTTTATAAAACATTTTCCTTAAGTCAATAATAATCTGGCAGTTTACTCGCAACGAAAACACTTTTACAGTATTTTTCAACTTCAAAATGACATTGCATAGCTAGGATGTGGCAAAGTACGAGTTTCGGGTTGGTTTCAGGCAGCCCTAGTAGTGGGGAAAAGAGTGGATGAGTGGAATGAAAAAAAGCAAAATCGAGACTAGGTATTCTAGGAATTCGGTAAAAACTTAGACGAGCCGCTTAAATAAACTATGAATTAATGAAATTAGCTAGTAACAATACATTTTAATATTTGTAAATAAATGCATACATTATTTTTTAGTTTCCTATCTCTGCACATTTTTTCCGAAACAAAGTGTACATCCCGCGACATTCCCGCTGTGATATAAAAACCACTCTGGATCGCGTCGACTATGACTGCAGTGTTGGCGGCAGTGATTGGCAGGCGGGGCACGTAGGATACGGTTTTTAACAAGTTCAACCCCCGGCCCCCCTGATAAACCCTGGGTCTACGTGCTGTGCTGGACAGGTACCTACAGCAGAGATTCGATATCGTCCGAATTTATAACATCGTGAATTGGTATAGAAGAGTTGATCAACCCCTGATATTGATATAGAAAAGTGGAGGGTTTATGGGGTTATTTACACCGTAGAAGTTGAAATATTAGGGTGGGATTTTTTTGGGATACAATGAAAGAAATTTATGAGAGTTTAATGACATTTATATTGTTTGCTTGTTTGTACTTTTATCATCTATGAATGTGATATAAATATAAGCTCCCAAAGCATCACAATATAATGTTTCTTATCTTTTTAACATTTACATTTTAAAAAATATAATTATGAACAGGAATTAATTTAGATTTGAATAATAGGACAAGAGCAAAAATGGGTTTTTTATTAGCGGATACAATAAATTTAAAAATTCAATAAAAATTGTGGAAAATAAACTAGAAAATAGTAACTATATTTTCAGACAAATTTTTCGTAAATGTTTCTAATTGTTAGATTTGTTTAACATTTTTTTTATTCTTTGAGCAAATTAACTTTAGTTTATAAGTCATAGGCGTAGCCAGGATTTTTGTTCGGGAGGGGTTTGGATCAGTGGTGTAGTTATATTAAAATATTTACGGGGCGCTGTTCTGTATAGGGGCATGAGGAAAACTGCAAACGAAAAGGCTGTTTCATTAAAAGTAAAGTTTTTTCATACAGGAGAAATTACATTATATTTGACCCTATTTCACGTATAAAATTAAAATAAATTAATTTTACAAAATTAATGAAATAAATATTTTTTTAGCATTTAGATAATCCCTAACTTCCTTCCCCCTTGACTACGCCTATATGTTATAAGTACATACAGGCATTACAAAATCGTTACATAGGTACCAACCATGGTATAAAGAAACTAAGGTATGTTCGTCCGGTGACCGAAAATGCGTTCGCTTCGCGCATGACGTCACGCGGCAGACAGAAGCCAGAACCAGTAGTGCCGTGGTATAGGAAATAGTACCTAAACAGCGTTTGATTACAATAATTTTGAATTTGTATGATACTGTGCACAATAACCAATAATTATTTATGTAATATATAACTGTAATATAAATATTTAACTGTATATTCGCTCTAAATTTAGTAATTTCACAGATATCTGTGGTAATATGCTCACAGAAACTGAATTTTTAAAACTCAATACATTTAGCAAGACTGAAATACATAATATAAAACTAAAAATACACGTTCCAAATTATTTAAATCGTGTAAACTAATGAATACTACGAAACTGAAAATATAAAATATGGATATTAAATTATTAACAAACAAATATTGGCAAACATGAATTAAGTTTTAAATAAATTACTGTTTAGTTTATAATTACAACTTTTTATAGTAGGTACAATATAAAACGTATCTGAATAAACAATAAACCAATGTACGTATAAAAAAAATAACAAATTTAAATACAAATTAAAGTATTGAAAAAATAACACGTCACTTGTAAATGAAACATGAATTTAGCAAAAAATACTAACATATAACATAAATTTAGAATATTAAAATACATAATTATGTTATTAGAAGAAACAAATTTTGCTGATTTATTTAGTAAATTTCTTTAGCTTCTTGCTTTCTCTTTTCTTATCTGCCTTTTTAGTATATAATATATTTTTATTTATTTCCCGTATTCTTATATATGTTCTTACACGTACAAAACATGATAATACTTCTATAGGTACTTCAAACATGTTTTTAGTTTTTTCATGTATTTCGTTGGCGAGACTTTTAATTATTGAAGTATCAGTATTAAACTTGTCTCCATGAAATCTTTATTTTATCTTCTCTGCCACGCGCTATAATCCAAAGTTTACATATTTTTGGATCTTTTGGGAACCTGTGATATGTAACTCGATTTTTTTAACTATAATTTGTACATCTATATACTGCACAACACGACATTGTAAATATTTAAGTATACAATTTGAAGAAATTCGAAATAACCATACAAATAACTAAGTTTAACAACAATCCGTAATGCTTCTGCCGGCTTCTGTCTGCCGCGTGACGTCACAGCGAGAACACGCTGGTGGGGAGACATGCGCATGCACATACCTTAGTTTCTTTATACCATGGGTACCAACTACCTACCTACTAAAATAACTTCTATGATTTTTTTGACATCAATGACAATTTATCTGTAAGTGAGTATCTATGGCTCAATAAAAATTTCAGAAAGACTATTAAAAATGAATAAGTAATGTTATTACTTTGAAATTTTTTACCTACTACGTTAAAAAATATTGTATAAAGGAAATATAAGTAGAATTAGAGTTTTAATTCCAATGACTTCTCTATTTTTATAGAAGAATGAAAAAACAATAAAAATTCAAGAAATTCATGTTGGATTTTAAAGAAATGTTCAGTAATGTACCTACGTATAAAATTGAATTGTAAATATCCTCGTGCAAGTAAAGGGAAAGCTAAATGAACTTAACTGTAATTCTTGTGTGATCATTGATTTCAATCACGTATGACAAAGGAACCGACAATTTCGATTATTTTACATATCTGACAAAGAAAGGATCTTTGTAGTAATTAGATATGTGACGCGCATTTTAATTACCCCATATCTATTAATTACTTCGACATGCTGCGCTACTAGATAAAGAAATCAATGACATAATCAAATCAAACCTGGTGAACTTCTTACTCACTTTAAAAATAGTCAACTGCTGAAGTTCAGGCAGCAGAAAGTTGAGCTTCCAAAGTGGATGTAACCGCAATACGGATATCTGCCAATATGTTTATAATGGTTACTTTATTGTTATGAGTGAATTAGGTTAAAGGCATGATATTGTATCTTCGTCTTATTTACTTTATTTCAGAAATAGTTTCCGGGACAATAAAACAAACTCAAATAAATAAAACTATAGTTGAAAGACGGTCGCGTTACATCCAGTGGCGTAGCTAGCATGGGTGACACCCGGGGCGGATATCGATGGTGTCACCCACTGAACTATATAAAATAACGGGAAGGACGATCTCCATAAGACATGTATATTAAAAGTGCTTCCACCATGGAGCCCTTCATTTTGGATGTATTGGCAGCACTGCTAACCCCATAATTAGTGTCTTTTATTTTTTATGTTGCCTAAAGTTAGTGACTTCTGTAACGATACGTCACGTTGGGTCGTCGACAGCCGTTTTTATTTTGTATTTTTGTCGTTCGGTTTGTTCGTCTTTTTTAGTGTTTTTGTTTTATCCTTTTTGGTTTACTATGTTCTATTTTAGTATATTTTATTTAAAATGCCCACCATTATATCACCAATACAGACAACCGCTAAAATGTAAGACACTAGATTAAAATGAAAGACACTAGATATGGGGTTAGCAGTGCAGCCAATTTAGCCAAAATGGAGGGGTTCATGCTGGAAGTACATCTCTGTGGTAATCGTCCTTCCCGTTATTTTATATAGTTCAGTGGTGTCACTCCTCGAAAAAAATCAACATTATGTAAAAGAAAAAATCAGGTAAGCGTAAAGTATGATTTTGATACAACAATTTAAATAAACATTTGAAAAAATATAGGCATTGATCATCAAATTACAAAACTATGAATCAAGTATCATAAACATATATAGGTTGTTCCACAATTTAGGACAAAAAATTAAAGGGTATAGTATAATACACTGTACGATCGATGTGCAGATCATGAAACAAAAAGAATTTTTTTTTTAAATTCGCAAAGTTAAGGGTAGATTATTTGGCGTCCGCTTATTTAGGCAAATATAGTTTTGTCAAAACGTAGTTTGACCAAAAATAATTAAGCCAAACTGTATTTTAGTCAAACTGTAATTTGTTCAACTAGAATTTTGTCAAACCGTAAATATGCCATCCCGTAATTTGGCCAAACTGTATTCTAGACAAACTGTAATTTCACATTCCGTATTTTGACCAAACCGCAACTTCGACTAATATTTTATTGTCAAATCATTTTCAGGTCAAACGTAATTTAGCCAAAACGTAACTATACCTAACTGGAATAATCCAAAACGGAATTTATTCAAACCGTATTTTTGTCAAATCGCAGTTATGCATAACCGTAATCTTGCCAAACGCATTTTACTCAAATCGTAATCTTCCCAACTGTATGTCTTTATATAGAGTTGGGAAGATTACGATTTGACTAAAATACGGTTGGCAAGATTACGGTTATGCATATCTGCGATTTGACAAAATTACGTGTTGGATAAATTCCGTGTTGAATTATTCCAGTTAGGTATAGTTGCGTTTTGGCTAAATTATGGTTTAACTGAAAACGATTTGACAAAATAATATTAGTCGAAGTTGCGGTTTGGTCAAATTACGGAATGTGAAATTACAGTTTGTCTAGAATACAGTTTGGCCAAATTACGGGTTGGCATATTTACGGTTTGACAAAATTCCAGTTGAACAAATTTCAGTTTGACTAAAATACAGTTTGGCTTAATTATTTTTGGTCAAACTACGTTTTGACAAAACTATATTTGTCCAAATTGTGTGCTCCCGTTTATTTGAAGTAGACATTTTTTGACCTCTGGAGTTGCATACGTCATTAGACATTTATTTGTATTAGATATTATGTAAACAATTACTTTAATTGTAGAAGATTTGAAAAAAATTATTAAAAATATCTACCGACTAGTGGCAAAAAATGTTTGCTTGAAATACGATGCAATTTTTTGCGAATTTAAAACAAAATATTTTTTACATGATCAGTACGTCGTACAGTATATACCCTTTAATTTTTTGTCCAAGTTGTGGAACATTCTTTATAGAAGAAATTTCCAAAACTTTTGATATGAAGAACGTAGATATTTATATAGATAATTAAGTATTTTTAGCGGTTATTTCATTTCATGGAGTTTTTGTAAGATTTTTTTCGATCGCCCCCGCCCTCCTCCCTAGGTACGCCACTGGTTACATCGGATAAGAATATTGAATGAACCGTGGCGTGGCCGATTGCAACGCACACTGGGATCCTCACATCCATCGCGTAGATCCGATCCGTCGAATCCGAAATGGAACTGCCAAAATAGATCTCGAACGTTATTTGTCGCGTTTGACTCGGCGATCAGCAGATCTGTAGGATTCTGAGCGTCGCGCAAAAATTTGATCAAATCTCTCTGTTTGCACAGAAGAAGCGAACAGAGGGTGAACGATGTAAAAGAAACGAAGGAACTGCGAATGCGTCCGACCGGAAATTACCGAATAACCGGCTTTTGTTTAAGATGGGATGAGGATCCGTTTCTAAGGCCAGGTGATTGCTTTTGTTACATGTGTAGAAAACGATTTGCTCCACGAAGAAATAAGATCAATTTTGCTAGTTGCTACTCTGCCAACAACATTATAAAATAATACATTGTAGATTATAAATAATAACAACTGTAGGTATTTCACTGCTTATTAATAGGCTGAGGAGTTTTAGTCATTTGCCTATTTTTTGTATCAAAGGTAGAACAAAGTTGATAACATTTATTTTTGTTTCTATTGTTATATTTATCTTAAGATAAATTTAATTTTGCCTATTTAGCCTATTTTGTAAAATTTAACAAATTTTGCCTTTTTATATATTTCTGGCCTATTTTCCGGCTTATTTTTACCCTTAAATAGCATTTTTATCTTATTTTAAATAAGTATTAATTGGAAGATTAAAATAAATTTCAGTTGTACATAAGTATTTTAAAAACTGACTTTTGAATATTTCTTAAAATTCCAAATAATTAATTCATTATCAAATAGGTACCTACATAGAAATTATCAATAAAATATATTAATTGAATGCTTTTTATTGCATATTTAAAAAAGATTGCATATTCACCCTTTTTAGTTTTTTTTGTGCCTAAAGATCCTCAGCCTAATCAGTATACCTACTTACATGAGTAGGTATTTTAATTTTAATTTAGGACAAACAAATATAACAAACTAGTACGTTTAGACTTATTTTTAGTTATAAATTAAAATTATACAATACCTACATTATGTTTTATTAAGATTCAGCTGTTGTTCCTTGTTCTGATGCTGATGGATACGTTATTCTATCAATTTTTTATAAAATTGGTCCATAAAAATATGAGGGACAGATTTATATAAGACTATTTTAGGTACCATGTATGCCAAAACCTTTTTATAACCAACTAACTAACTAAAAATCGGTAAAGTCAAATAGATAGATAGGTAATCCTTCTAAAAATTTCAATTTCCTCCTACAAAATCACCTCTTCCACCCACTCAGGTCAACGCTCGGAGCGAACTTGACCTATTGTTTATCCATCGATACAAATTACAAAATTTATTGTTTTTCTTTCTCGTCTCGCACGACATACGGCCAGTCAAGTCGTAGCTACACAGCCGCATCAGACATCAATATTTCTGTCAATAACCATACAATTTGAGCGCATACGTGACTGGGTAATCATGAGCATGGCCAGATTAACTTGTTAGTGTAAACTTTGATAAATGGGAAGTGTAACCGTAACTAAACCACAAGATGCTCAATTTGTGTCCGTCTAAAGGAGAGAGAACTATGTAAACAGATGACTTGATTATTATGAATTTAGAATTTTTGTTTGAAAAGAGATAAATTGTAAAGAAGTAGTAAGGTTTGCAAAATAGAAGTTTTGTACCATTTCAGATTTATTATTATGATCACATACAGGGTATTTCTATGCCTCTGCAAGCAACTTTAATAGGTTATATAATTTGATACACTGATTACAGAAAAGAAAGATTTTTTCAAAATTCGCAAAAATAAGGATAGTGAAAATATTAGTTCCATTGGTTTGAACGTCCATTTAACTGTATATTTATTATATTATTTAACAAAATTATAAATAGTATCAGACTATCTACAAATAGTCACTTTTTACATAATAATTAATAAATAAACAGTTAAATTGACTTGCAAACCAGTGGCACAAAAATTTTCACTACCCTTCTTTTTGCGAATTTTGAAAAAATCTTTCTTTTCTGTAATCAGTATATCAAATTATATAACCTATTAAAGTTGCGTGCAGAGGTATAGAAACACCCTGTATAGATAGCTACTAGGCGATATTAATAATTAAAATATAATTAATTCATTATAATCTCTTTTTTACTGAAAATTGCGCAAATAAGCATATAACATAATCTAATCGTAAAACAATTTAACCAGACCCAAATAAATACTCATAGAATTTCTAGAAAAATAAATAAGGGAAGAAAGCAACATAATTGAAATTAATTATCAACATCAGACATTTATTAGACGTTGTCTACAGAATTACTTGTGGTATTGTAGTAGATTTTAATAAAATATTTGGAAATAGGTTCTATAATGCCGTGGCAGGTACCTACAGAAAATGAATATTTAACTTTAAATAAGTTATGTACTATTATTTTAGCGAATTTTTCAAACGTGTCACGTAATATAAATATTTATCTATAATGTATAAAAACACCCTGTGTTTGTGTCTGCCTGCCCTACCAACCCTGGTTGCGGCCCTGAAAATGAACCCATAAAGCATAAAGCTACAAGTACAAGTAAATAAAAATGGTAAAACCATGAAAATATGCCTGCATAATATAAAATGCATTGCTCTGCACTTTGTTTATGTTACAGATTATTCAGTTGTTTGGGCACGTTCGTGGCGAACAAACTTCAGTCAAAAACAAATTAATTACCTACGTTGCTAAGAGTATTTCAAGAATCCTGCAAAATATTATTCTTCCCCATAAATAAAACAAATGTAGTACAAGGTTCTGCTACAATTAATTAAAATTAAATCTGAAATATCAAACAAACACGAAACACGAATCGTGTCAAGTAACAAAACACGTGCAATTCAAAGAATTTGCGCATATTTGCAAACCTGTCATTTAAATCTTAAACTTGATTCCTAGATTTCATATTTCAGTATCACGCCACTGAAGATCTTGGAATTAACATTTCACAACACTCACATGCTTGTTTAGATAATTTAACTATTTAGAATTTTGCATTTTGATGTATTGTTACCAAAATATTAGTTTTATAACTGCGTCAGTCAGTTTAGTCGGATATACGTAATTTGTAATTAATTTTAAACTCGTATTCCTGGAACATGGATATGTTTATGCAGGTGGAGATATTTTACAGGTATTCTAATTATAAAATGAAATATTAGGTACATGAAATATAATATTGGACGCTACATATATTTTCACTGAAACGGGACACGTTATTTATTTAAATTAACTGAGTAGTTCCAGGATAAAATGTTTGTAATTTAAATACTTTATTAATATAAACGCGAAATGTATTTATTTTAAAAATATGTGGTCCATCCACTATTTCTTGATACCTACTTACTTTTATTTAGGTACATCTGTTTAATTTTTGGTCTCGTATTTTTTGTATTAAATGTTAAAACAAAAATCTAGGAGAGTTGAAACATCCCAGGACAATAACTATCTGTCAAAAATATGTAAAAATGATTGTAAAATAGTGCTCATATCTGCAATGATTTTGATTTTGTGTTTTTCAGTTATTTAACAGATAAATTGTTGAAGAATTTATCCAGTAAAACATTGACACTTTATTTAATTTAAGTTGATACATAAAAGTACCTAAAGTTATTGGATGTAGATAATTTAATTTTCTAACATCTAAGTATCATTTTAATAAATGGTTTAACTAATGGGCATAATATAAACCGTAAAAATTAGTGCGCACAATAGATATAAAACTTAAATTATTTTGTACTTTTTGGCAGGTATTTAGGTACCCCTATGTTTTTTCTCGGATGCTCAAAATGGTAAAACGACTCGCAGTGCAGAACTCATTTGAATTAGTTAAATAGGTTTTGAACACAATCGGTGCAGAACATTTTAAGATAACTAGACAGTAGACAAGACACCATTTTGTTTTAAGATAGCGGACTGACATCCTTAGTTATTGTTATTACTGTACCAAATTAGAACGCAATCGTTGCAGTACATTGAGATATCTGGCCGCCATTTTGTTTCAAGATGGCGGACTGACATGCCTATGTCTTAAGTTAGGTCCTTAGCTATTACTGTACCAAATTTGAAAGCAACCGGTGCCGTACATTTTGAGATAGCTAGCCACCGTTTTTTTTATAAGGCAGAGTGACATTGCAACTCTCTTTTTCCTGGGTTGCTCCAAAGTATTTGTGCAAAATTTGGGAGCAATCGGTCCAGTGGCTTAAAAGTTTTTGTGGAAATACATACATACACAGTTACATACTTTTCTTCTTTATGAGCATATTTGTATTTTATAAAGACACTCGCCAAACTTTTTATTTATTGTAAAGTTTGAACAACATGCGAAGCGCGTGTACTAGTTTCTATAGTTCCTTTCATTTCTATTTGTTTTCAACATTTAAACTCGTAGAAAAAATCAACATTATGTAAATTCGACTGCTGTATGTCGAAGCATTTTACACAAAGCCTTTGTATTTGTATTTACATACAAAACATAAAAAAACTATAACCACAAAATCTCATTTAACCAACTTTCATACCTCGAGGGTGAACGGTGTACAGAAACCCAACCTTTGTTATTCTGCAAAATCATCATTCTCCGGTTTATTATAACATCAAGAAAATACTCCCGAGCTGTTTATATTTTACTTTAAATGCTGGAAAATTCCCTCAGATTTGTCGATTTGAACTTTTCACTTAGCATAAAAGAAGAAAGTGGATTACGAGAAAAGAAATATAATACGAAATGGGGATGAATTTTTTAGTAGCTTCTTTATAAAAGTTTAATATATTTCGATTTTTATAGGATGTTTTTTTATATTGTTTAATATTCTATTGAATTCTTGTTTTCAGTAACTCAAGTACTGTAAAGTTGGTTTAATTTTATTCTTTATTTGGCACATATATTTCAATTCATGACAGATATAACCTTTAATATTGTAATAACTGACATTTATGTATGGTAATGAGAAACGATGTTTGAATATATTTAAATTTCACTATGCATTAGCACAAATATAATTTTCAAGTGTTCTATATACATACACTCGTAATTTGAACAAAACAAAGAAAAATTTGTTACTGAATTTGCATTTCAAACAAACATTTGTCATCACAGAATCCAAATTTGGGAACTGAATTAACTATTTACTCTATTTAAGTATGGTAGGTGTATTTTATGGAGAACACTGAATTATTGTTTTTAAAATATTTTAATTTTAAATAATATAACTATAATTACATCTCGCCTCATATTCTATAAGAAAGGTAGGTAGGTATTGTAATGGGTCAAAATTTTCGAGTATGAGTTTTTGATAGATAGGCACATTTCAGGGTCTCTAGAATACGAATTAACTATTTTCACGATGATGTCTGTGTGTGTGTGTTCGTATGGATGTATGGACGTATGTAGTGACGATTTTTCGTCCACGATAACTTAAAAAGTATCAAACCGTTTATAACCAAATTTCATATTTAAGGTTTTAATAAGGATCTTAACACCGATAAGATTTTGGTAGAAATCCGCAAACCGGAGATGAAACTTTCCTCCTTTATAGAGGTAAATAATTTTTTTATAAACTCGTGCTATCGTAAGAGGATATTATTCCTAACATGAATCTCGAATTTTCATTCTGACGAATTCAGTTTACTCCTCTCTCCTCCTGCCAAAACGATCCGAAATTTACGTCATAGATAAACAGAAGTTGAAACCCCGCTCTTTTGTGACACTATCATGAGTTACGCCGTAAAATAGGCAAGATTTGTTCAAAAAGTAATCATTTTCTGGAACAAAATACAGCCGCAAAAACAAACTTACAAGCTTGAAATTTTGTATACTTCTAAATAAAGGTTGTGTACAGTCCGCTATCTCAGTAATATATCAATATTTAGGTTTTTTATGCACCTAATTTATTGTCAAAAATGGGTGTATTTTTTAATGCAAATAAACATTTTGCCAGCATTGAAAAATGAATAATTTGGAGTTAGCGGACTATTTTCATCTCTTATGCACATAATAGTAAAAAATTAATACTATATGTTGTACCATGCAGTCTGGTTTTGTTCCAGAAAAATAGTCTATTTTTCGATTGGAATTATGTCCTCTTAATGTAATTTTTTGTTTATAAACACCACCCATATGTATTCCGCAAAATTAACATTAATTATCATTGCTCATCTGGATCAGAAATTAATATTTCCATGTCAACAACAATATTCCAATATGTCATTCAATCACTCAAATAATCAATCATTCCGTTGTAATCACCATAACAATTAATATCAATGTGCTAATCGTAACATTTGCAAGGACTCAATTTCCCCCTAAATTTTCGATGCGCTAAAGTCTGTATTAGCCGATCGGAAACGGATAAATCTATTCAAAAGAAAAATACGGACACCTGGTGGATTCACAATAGCAACAACGACAACTGCATGGTTTGATCTCTGTTTCACTTATGATAGTTTCATGGGCTCTATCTCTTTCTTTGTGCTCGGTTTTGGGGCATTTTCGTACGCATTTGTCAAGTTTCATGAAAGAATTCTTCGCATGAATGGTTCGCCATATTTACCGCTGTTAGGCTAAACAAAATTTGGTAAAGATGGATAGTAAACCTGGTGTCTCTTTTTTTGGAAATGTATATTGTTGTGGGATGAACGTATATTTATGCGACCGTGTATGAATGGTTTAGGCTAATTTATGGGCGTATTAGTGTCGTTCTCGTTTTGGGTAAACAACTGTAGGTTTGAAAAATAGTCTACGCGATTTTAAGACCATTTGGACAAATTGGGCAGAAGTAATGGAGTTATTTAACAGGAAGTACGTACGAAATATTGTAGATGACAAAAATCATTATGATAAATTAGGTACGTAACGGATAGGATATAAAGGTACCGTTATAAAAATAAGATAATCACAGATTTGAAATAATTATAATTTCAAATATAGATTTGTTTAATTTTTCATTTGCTAAAACACATAAATACTTATATTTTAAAATATAGTTCCTGATACTGAATACTACATGGAATAAATTTGTAATCTACCTATTTATAAGTTCATTGAGATCCGTTGAGATCTATACTAGTTTTTCATCTCTACTCTTCTGTTAACCTTAATTGCTCAAATAAGGAGTGTGTATTTATATTATGTAACACTTTAATAAATATAGAGAAATAAAATAGTACGACATACAAATAGGTAGATAATATTTTTCTTAGTTTGATAAGTTAGTTAGTATCTAGCCATTTTTTTCAACTTTGACTTATGCTGCAATTCTGTGCAGATCTATAAGCTTTACAGATTGTAAATATGTAAATATTAAACAAAATCACATCAATACTTATTGACATGTACAAAAATGTTCATATGATTATAAATTTCATTGCGATTTTGTTTAATATTTACAGTTTTATAAATCTCTAGTAACTATAGATTTTCACAGAATTGCAACATAAATTAACTGTACACGAAATTATGTAAGTTACATATAGATTTATTTTTATACATTGTTTCACGTTATTTGCAAAATAATTATGTATAATATTTTTGATATCGCAGTTGTTATTGGAAAAGATGAAATTTAAATTATAAAAAAATATCCTTAAATTTTATTAAGTATTTATTTATTTTTTGCCATACGAGTATTATTATTTATCCCAAAATATAAGGCATAATTTTTAAAAATTACATACTATTTAATTTTGGATACAAATACAGATTAATTAAAGTACCGCAAATTCATTGCTTTCACTAAAAATAACATATCATTACTCGTTTTCGTACAAAAAATTCAAACAATTTAATAATATCCCATGGCAAAATCATCCGCAGTATTAAAATTCAAGAAACCCATCATCTTTTACATCTAATTAAACCTTCAATTCTCCGCCTTGTTCTAGTCCATTGAGTGAAGCTAGAAGCCCACTTTACGCGTACTAAATATACCCTGCACAGCCGTACCGTATATTTATTCTCCGTTAATGATATTTGTAGTCGTGTGCACATACTACACAGGACAGTACATATAAACATTCGCACGAACATACACACTGAGCACGCTTTGGACTTTGCCAGAGATGTGTGTTGAATGCCAGACTGGAAGCAGAGAAGCAATACTCAAAGCAAAGATTTAACGATCATTGGGCAAATGTGTTTAACTTTGTAGAAATAGAAAGACATGCGTTATGTTCAAAAATTATTTTTGAATGATGAGAAAATTACTATGCTTTAGCTTTCTCGTATGCTGAAAGTAAATAATATACAAATTGACACCACCAGAACCTAATTCAATCAAAATTTCTAATACGTAGTATAATGTAGCATCTTATTTGCTCCACTTCAGCAATAATTGGCATTATCTTATCCTAAAGATTAGATCTTATTATCTGCTATTATTATACCATTTCGGAGACAATATAAAATCATCGTACCTACTAAAACAATACCGATGAAAAACGGTTGCAATTAGCAGGGCCGGGTCAAGGCACGTTGCAAGTGATGCACAGCATCAGGGCGCTCCCTACAAGATTTCTAAATAAAATATATGCTTTTTATTATAAACAATTTGCAATTAAGTAATATAAACAATTTTGCAACTTGCAACTAAATAAATTAGGACTCAAGTGATTTCTCGGATCGTCACATTATGTTACATATGAGTCCGAGTATGAGTCACGATTCATACCATTTCTAATTACAATGGTTGGCGAACTATTGGGATATTTCAATAAGAATGCGAACCTGGTGGTGAAATTGAGTACTTAAACAACGGTGCACTTGTGAGTGATTTGCACGTTGTTGTCTGGACACTAAGTGATTAAAAGTGGTTTTATTTAATATTTTTAAATATTTCGAAAAGTATTGAATTTAAAATTTGTTAATTTTAGTTCATTGGTTGTGTAAATATAAATTAACTTACTATTTATAACATACTTTGATAAGGTAGTCATTGTAGGTATTTTTTACACAATTAAACTATAAAAATTAAAGAATTAATACTTTAAATATAAACTAAAATGAATATAAACGTTAGTGGAATTAATATTGACGTTTATATACAACTATTATTTAATACTACACTAAGCAAGATCTAAACTATGTAGATAACCTAAAAACCACTTGTTGAATAATGTACTTAAAATGCAAAATAAAAACAAATTTACTACCAAAACTACACCAATAGAAAACATCACATAATATTCTATAAAAATTAGTAGCATACACTTAATGAAAAATCCATATAGAAGAAAAAAACAACAAAATAATACCTACACACTGCAATGTTTTATGAAAGCCAAAGTAAAGTGCACCGTTGTTCAGAATTTCACATAGGTGAACAGCGCCATCTCTTAGTAGTATAATATCCCAATAGCCGAATTGAGAGCGGACGATTTCTTTTTTAACTTGGCAGAATTTCGTGCTGTTTAGTTGAGTGTTGCTGAGTGACGTCACGCAGACTTGCAATTCGCCGTTCAATTAAGAAACTTAGATTGAGAAAAGTAGCATCAAAACAGTCGAAATCGCCAGTTTTATAGTGACATCGTGGTGTTTTGCAGTGAAAATAGTGGTACTTTAAAGTGAAATAGTGCTATTTAAAAGTAAAATTGTGGATCCTGCTGTGCTCTTGGTTTTACTTCAAGTTATTCATGAAGGCTTCAAGAAAATTAAAGGTTGGAAAAATAATGTGTTATTTGTTACAATATTCACGGTATTACATGCAAAATGGTTAAACACATACACAAAACTTACATTAATAATAATTTTGTTAATGGAAATAATTGTTTATTTTTAATTTAAACATTTTTAAAAGTATTTTTTGGAGTTTGCAGTGTAAAATGGTTAAATACATTTAGGTACCTACCAAACTTACAATAATATGATTTTAGTGCGAATAATTTTTTATATGATTAGATAAATGTATTTGATGTTATTTGAGCCATACTCGGATGTTTAATTAGGTAAATCTAGTGTTTTTTAAATGATTTATTTTCAAATTAGCTTATAGAACAGAATCGGTGTATTATTATAAATTGCTCAAAACTATAATAATACAAGTCAATTTTAATTATTACGTAATGACAATGACCATAGCCATAGGTGGGAAACGATACTTACCAAAAGATTGACCTGTGTCTATATGCATTTGCAACTTTTATAATATTATTTTTGTGAATTAGCGACTCAATTTTCTGCTTCATTACTTAATAAATTGTATTACCCGTATTATTGCAAAATTCATACTAAGGAATGAATGATTAGTTTGTTTATAACCTACCAAGTTGTCAATCTTGCACGGATTAGATATAAAAGTAGCTATTTATGCCTCTAACGACGACAAAAAAATTTCAAACGTCGGACTGAATGAGCCTATAAATTCTTTCCAACTAAAACCAAAACAAAATTCGAACGAAAAACAAGTATTAAACGTCTAGGCGACGTTTTAAAAACATGTCAATGAATTTATTTCTCTTTTTAAACACCAAGAATGAACCAACACGTAGCATGTGATTGTTTAGTGACAATAAAAGGCATAATGTGACATATTTACAGCAGCAGCAGCTGATTTACGAAATGAGGCGACTGACACAAAAAGATCAGAAAATTGCCAAGGCGTTTGTTTTCAACATCTCAATATCCATAGATATAAGCGAGGCTATAAGGTACTGTTAAAAATCGATAGCAAGGATTTTTCGGGCATTAGTTATTAATTTTAACTTTACAATTCACACGAGACCTCTGGTTTTTTTTAGATATTTTTTATTTCCATATATTCCGATTCGGAGTAAATTATTAATAAATAAATATCGATTCTGAAATTTCCAATAATAAATGTTCAATGTCCAGTTCTTCGTTTTACGGACCCGAGTTTTACCATGCAGTTCGTACTCGATTTGCTCACAAGGAAACAATTGTGCAAAACAAAAATGATCCATTAAATCAGCAGGTCTATGACCTATATAGTCTTATTTTTTAAAATAGAGAATGATAATAACTTCTTTAACTTAACACTTTAGCCTCGAATTTACTTAAAGTGAAATATAATAATAATATACGGTATAATTTTATCTACGACTACAATGAAAAGTTTATATTTTTGCTTTCAATTGTCAACGTAAAGTTGATTGTTACTGAGGACCAAGCAAAAAAAAACACTTTATTGCGCGTCTCCTATGACACCGCGTGGTAAAGTATTTTATTATTTGCATAAAATGAAAGAAAATTACAGAATCAAACAAAATGTTGTATTTATTTATTTCGATATTGTTGGTAATGGTATCGAGTATCGTCATGGTTACAAATAAAACATAAATTGGTTGAACGTAGATTGAACTAACTCAATATCATTATTTTTAATAACAAATAATTTCAGTCGTATAGATAAAATTATGTGTGTATTACGAGCGTAAAGTGTCTTTGTTTCTCTTAATAAAATATAATACCTACATAATGTGTGCTTTATATATGTATTTGTATCGCTCGGTTTTATTAAAGCACTCCGCTTCGCGTCATACTTTAATATAGAACCTCGCCTTGTAAAATTAACCCTACCGCATTTATAATACAAATAACTATTAACTATTGCTGAATCTAAATTTAGTTATAAGTGGTATGTTTACAATACCTGATATCTATAATGTTTCTGAATATTGAGGAAAATTTATAGGATCCAGTTTTGTAAATGATTAATTTTCGGAACTTTTGAGAGCCTAGCAATGATCAAATTTTAATAATATCTTAAACTTAATATCTTCCTTTTCGTTAAGAATTTATTACATCAACCTTAAATCCAATTTAAAATTTCACAACTTCTTTCTTTCCCGTAAACTAGTTTAGTTGTTCAACAGTTTACCTCTCGATATGTATCAGATAAATCATATTAAACTCTCAACAATAACTTCCCTAAATCATCAATTTTGCCGGACTTCTCAATCATGTTTCTTGATATCGTTCCAGCGTCTTTATTTCTAACAATTAGCGCCACTTTGCCGCCTTTAAAGAATCCATCCGCTCATGAGAAACTACCTGTGGCTAACATGGCGTTTAGGTCAGATCTCGGATCTTCAGATGCCGACAGGGTGCTTTACGTTACGTTTGTTACGGAGACTGATGTGATGTGTTGTTATGTTGCGTGACTGTGGGAATGAACCCCTGTGGGGGTGGAGGTGTTAGAACCACCCACGTGATGTCAATAGTTATCATTGAAGGTGGCTTGACCACCAAGAATAAACTGTCCAGAATCTAGACGCAATTAATAAGATATTTGATAAAAGAAAAAATAAGTGTCATAATGAAATAAACCTATTTCCGAAATAATATATTGTTCTGTAAAAAAGTAAAAATTAATGTCATTATCTGTCTGATATAAATAATTCATACTTAATTTTAATATATTTATAGTCGGAATAGGTTTTTCATTTTCGTGTTATTATATTTTTTGTTCAACTTTTTCCTAATATTTTTAATTAAATAATGAAAGTTTTAAACATCAAAAGATGTCAAATACAATAAATTACAGTTCAACTGTACCAAATACAAACATAATGTTAACATATATACCTACCTATGGGTACATGATATTGCAAATTTTAAGATTAGGTCTTATTAATAATAAATACAGTTGCATTTTTTAAATTATTCCATTCCCGGTATCATAACTAGAAATCGGATTTCTAAGCTTTTTGCTTACTCTCAATATTAAAAGCACACAAAAATTGTTTTTAATTCTGCACGAATCACACAAGAATATGTCATTTAAAGCTCATCATTATGTGTTTTTTTATAATAAACTGTTTTTAAAAATATGCTTATTTTAAGCTTGTATTTTTGTTTTAAAGCTTAAATTATCATTTTTAATCAACTTTGTTATCTGTAGCAATAAGGAAAGTATTTGTCCATTAAATATTGTTTTTAAATTTTACAAAAATATATACATGACTCCGTGATAAAAATTAATACCTACCTACATAAAACGACCCCGCATTGGTTCTCATCTCACTTGACACAAAATATTTTCTAAAAACGTGGGATAAATATCTAAAGCATAATTTGTCTGTTTTGAGTGGCACAAATACAAATACTAACTATTTAAATTTTAAAGTCTTGATATAATAGTCTCCTTCAAATATGCTCTCAGTACCAGTGTGGGCGTAAAAATAAGATTTTCAGCACTGATTTAAATCAGTTTGTAACACATTGTGTTCTTAAATTTATAATTATGAGAACTGCAAAAGAGGAATTTATCAAAAAGATTATTAAGAATAATGTTGAAGTTAAAATATCTTACCAGTATTCAATCCATTGTATTTTTAAAAATTAATCCATCATTTCTCTCAACAACTCAACACAATTTAAAAATAAAATAACAACTCACCGTTCATGATATTATACCTGTCTCATCGTAATCCCCGAGCAATAGTACAATAACAACAGCAACAAACAGAAAGTAATTCCTTTGGAAACAGGAGAAAACTCTGTAGACACGTATAGGGCATGGGGCATAACGCTCGAGAAAACAAACACAACGAACACCGGAACGCAGAACGCAGAACGCCGTTCCCTCGGCACGACATCGACATCGCCGCATCGCATCGCCCGGAAATCGAACACGGGGAAGACACTGTCGCCACTACAAAAACCAAATCTATCGATAATCGCCAGAGATGAAAACGCTAAATTGCTACGTCCTGTGCAAGATTAGGAAAGATGTTCCAGAAGAAGATAAAAATACGATTATTACAAGTTTATTTTTAACCTATACCTACCTCGTTTTTTTTAAGAATTCTGTATTTGAAAAACTAGTTTTACATTTTTAAGGTAAATATAGTTTATGATAATTTTACTCAAATGACCGACAACCGACAGCAGTTCTGGGTATTTACGAGAATTATTTTTTGTTTTGTGAATTTGGTTTACGATTGACAAATAAGAAAAGGTAGCAAAGTTTACAAAGTACGGAATTTTTAACAAAAAAAAAAATAAAGATTCAAGAATTAAATTTTATCATAAAATTAAATTATCTATATCAACGGGTGCTACTTTATCTCAAATTTTAAGTAAAAATAAATAACTACACAAGCAACTATTTTATTACTATGCTATATTATTAATTTCTAAATTACAATTTATTTATTTCATAATGGTTTTAGGAATTTCATGGCAAATGACGACATTTGGCAAATGTGAATGTTGCACCATAAATATTATCAAAAAATATTCCGGAAACGTTTAACAGACAGTAAAGGTGACAGAATATCAGAATAAATGAACAAAATACCAACTTAATTATTAATATAGCGGAAAACAAAAATAAATAATAAAAGTTTCTGAGATAAATGCAAAAAACTTAATTTAGAACTAAATTTTCGTCCGCCATCTTGAATTTGGGAAGAGAAAAGTTCATGAGGATCAAAAAAACAGTCCAGATTAGATTTTTTTAAAACAGGCAGACAAACATTAAACTTTATGATATTACATTATATAAATTATGATGAATGAATTATTTTCAGCGCTCAACGGTCGCACTTAATAGGCTCGTCTACTATTTTTCGAATTCCTAGAATACTCTCAATATTTTTTTTCTATTTCACTCTCTTTCCCATTACTACGACTGCCCGAAACCAACCCGAAACTCGTACTTTCCCGCATCCTAGCTATGCAATGCCATTTTGAAGATGAAAAATACTGTAAACATAATAACTTCTGTAGGTATTTTTTAAAGAAATTAAGTAAATCAAAAATTATTCGAAAAAGGAAGCTTAGCTGCATGCTTCTTGCTTTTAAAATTTTTCTTGTCATTTATAGTGACCGAAAAAAATAATATCAAATATTAACAAAAAATCTGACGTGGACACCACATGACTTCCTTGTACGCCTTGTGTGTTCATACTTTTCTTAATAACTAAAATGTAGAATAATATAAAAAATTCTTTTAACTTATACTAGTATACTCACAAATATATTTTAGTCATTTTATTTAAACTGCAGAAGAAGATATAAAGCATATTTTACTATTGTCACTGTCATGTCATAATCATTTAAATTTTACGTAGTAACAAATGTTAATCAATCATGGACTACAAGATACCGAAATTCTAAATTATAAATATATACTTTAATTATTCTTAAATGATACCAGATACAAAAATATTTATATAATACCGATTGTAGGTAATAATCACATAATCTTTCATTTAATATAAAAAAATTGTCTTAAATTAAATATTTATCGAAATATTTGAAAAAAGTACTACTTCCGGTTTATAGATTGAAACCAAAAATAAGAGGTGCACAACTAGATGCTATAACAGTCCTAAATACAAAATTTCAACTTTCTACGTCTAACCGTATTTGAGTTATGCGACACACATACGTCCGTCTGTACGTACATACGTACATACATACGTACGTACGTACAGACGTCACGAAGAAACTAGTCATAATGGATTCAGAAAAGGTCAAAACGGACATTTCCATCAAATTCTGAAAACCGAAATTTTTCGCGATTACAATACTTCCTTACCGTAAAAAACGTCATTTAAAATTTTTTTACCTCTCGCCTCATATCCTATAAGAGAGGTATTGTAATGGGTCAAAATTTTCAAGTATGAGTTTTTGGTGGATAAGCACGTTTCAGGGTCTCTATAATACGAATTTACTATTTTCACGATGATGTCTGTGTGTGTGTATGTGTGTTTGTATGAATGTATGGACTGACGATTTTTCGTCCACGATAACTGAAAAAGTATCAAACCTTTAATAACCAAATTTCATATTTAAGGTATTAATAAGGATCTTAACACCGGATAACATTTTGGTAGAAATCCAAAAACCGGAAGTAGTACTTTTTGAAGCTTGATAAACTTTTTCTTTAATATATTGTTACATTATTTATTTATGACAATTTTAGCAATTAAAAAAAATCTGCTGTGGCCACCACACGACCTCTCGCCTTATTCTGCTTATTCTACTAATCTAATAGTTTCACTTACATTTTAATAGTTTCATGTTCATTAATGTAAACAATAATGTAAACCAATATGGAAGCAAAAGATGTCAACTGTACTGTCACTGTCATAATAATTCAAATTTTATGTAGAAACAAATTTTATATCATGGACAACAAGATACTGGAATTTCAAAAAAATAGAATATTAATTGTACTTTATTTTATTGTTAAATACTTCCAGATTCAGCAATTTGTATTTATAATTAACTGTACACATAGATAATCACAATTTCTTTTATTTTTAATTGCAAAAATTGTCATAAATAAATAATGTACCAATATATTTCAGGAAAACTTTTCCAAACTTCTAAAAGTACTACTTCCGGTTTGCGGATTTCTACCAAAATCTTATCCGGTGTTAAGATACTTATTAAAACCTTAAATATGAAATTTGGTTATAAACGGTTTGATACTTTTTAAGTTATCGTGGACGAAAAATCGTCGGTTCATACAAACGCACACACACACGCACACACACACAGACATGATCGTGAAAATAGTAAATTCGTATTCTAGAGACCCTGAAACGTGCTTATCCACCAAAAACTCATACTCGAAAATTTTGACCCATTACAATACCTCTCTTATAGAATATGAGGCGAGAGGTAATAAAAGAAAATATAATTATCTATGGGTACAGTTAATTATAAATACAATTTGCTGAATCTGGTAGTATTTAACAATAAAATAAAGTACAATTAATATTCTATCTTGTTGTCCATGATATGAAATTTGTTTCTACATAAAATTTGAATGATTATGACAGTGACAGTACAGTTGACATCTTTTGCTTGCATCTTGGTTTACATTATCGTTTACATATTACATGAACATGCAACTATTAAAATGTAAGTAAAACTATTTATTAGATTAGTCTCGAGGTTAGTAGAATAAGCAGAATTAGGCGAGAGGTCGTGTACTGGCCACAGCAGATTTTTTTACTTCAAATTCCTGGGCCAAAGACAAAAAATAAAAATATAGAAGCATCAAGACATCCTTTGATAATACACTCATATGTATGTGCGACAAATTTACGAACACGCCTAATAACAATAAAAATAAAATTTGCAAAATTCGTGCATTTGTGGCGGGTTTCATTCATCATTTTCCAACGTAGTAAAGTAACCGAGCATCTTGCAGAGTCCAACAGCGGGCGTTTGTATTTTCTTTTTTACGGACGTGATTTCTAAATAACTGCAATTTCTATATCGTGGAGACTGAAAATATCTTGGGTTCCGATTCCTGATTGCAATTTTAGATACATTGTGTTTGAGCTTTTTCTTTTTTATAAATTTGTCATTTTACCTACTCCTTCCGCTTTCCCTTTTCGCTTTTCTACATTCGATAGTTCTCCAAATTGTGACAGGAAAAGGAAATGCGCAATACAAAATGTTTTGGTCGAGGTTTTGGTCGTATTTAGTAAATAAATTATATTGATTCATTACATTTTTATGATCAATATCTAGGTGGGGATAAGAGACCAAATCATGAAAGTGTTCCTTTATTAAATTAAAATACTATACAATACTATACTATATAATACTATACAAAATACAATCTTATTTAGATTAGAAATACAAAAATTGTCTACCTACATCTGATACCCGTCTGTTACCTATTTATAATAATTATTAATTTTTCTACGCCTGCTTCTGAAAGTTTATGTTTCTACATTGTTTTTAATGTTGAAAGCAGCTGCTTGTCGCAAATAAGTATGTTGCAAAGTACCTAAGTGTGCAACAAAGTGGTACCTAAGTGTGCGACAAAGAATTTTTTTAAATGTTCATTGTTCTCGCAACAACATTGATATTTCACAAAAATTTAAAAATTTGACAGAAAATGTTAAATAAATAATGCTTATTTTGGTTTTTCAACTTTCTTGTTTTGCAGAAGTAGAAAAAATAGTGTGTATAACACGTATTGAAAATATTTTGTCGGACTTAAACGTTTGCAACCCTCCTTTCGCTCGGGCTGCAATTTTCGTTCGCGTTCGACAAAACTTATCAAAACTTGTTATACAAATAACTACTATACATTAACATAGATAAAATCTAAAACCACAAGAATAGATGTAAATGAATTTTAAAGGAAGAAAACGGCTACATCAAATGTTTTATAATGTCTTTATGATGGTTGTAAAAAATATGTCATGAACTCTATGACTATTGACTATGAATGTACGAAGTAAAGTGTTCGTATAACAAAGTATGATGCATTATTCAAAAGCTGTTTCATTGTATTCTATTTGTCATAAAACTCTTATGATGGATTTACATTTCACTATAGTAAAATCATAATGATGTTATTCAATCCTAAGTGTAATTAAATAATTTTAGATGGAAAATTATTTCCCGGAAATTATTTAGGAGATAATTTGAGCTGGAATTAATACGACATTTTAACGCCCATTTCGGAGAAGATCAAATATTGTTTTCGTGGAAATTTGCCTTGATAAAAGGAAATTAACATTAGATAATTTCGGTTAATTACATATAAAATTTAGAATGGATTATTTTTTGCACTATTAACTTTTTCACGTGCGAGGAAGTATTTATATTTTTTTGTTTCACGATAAGAGAAGTATATACCATTTAGATATTATTATGCGTAATTTCATTTAAATGATTTTATTTTTGATAAATGGAGTAACTGAAACAAAGACTTTTTAATCCATTTGTGTCAAAAGTAGCTACTTACATAACATAAAACATAATAGATAAATTAAATAGGTGTATAACTCAACTTGCTTTTTGACATTTTGATCAGTAATACGTCTTCTGTAATTTCAAATCAATATTACTCTTTGTAAGTGCAATAGTCTTCCACCATATAGGTATAGACAATGCTGTAGTATACGATGTTGTGAAGGAAAAAGTACGGTAGTGGGAAGCAGGAACTATAGACGGGGAAAGGAGGTAAATAACTGGGTAGAGTGTTGCACATTGCTGACTTCTGGTTTTTTGAGTTTTTTGTAACAGCTGACAGCAAACTGCAACTTGAAGCAGTTATGAGGTCATACTCCTTTTCACATCGCTGCGCTAGTTTTTTACTTCACAACAAAAGACTTGCGTTGTTTGTCTATATCTATAATATATGGTCGAAGTCTATTGCACATTTTCTTCAACACGATTTAAACTTAGATACTATAATAATAATCATTGTAATGTGTGGTTGATTAATAATGTACATAAAATATAATAAAATAAAATATTTCCATAGTTATTAGGTAGGTACCATGTAAAATGAATTATTAATAAATAGAATCATAAATAAGTAATGCACTTTATACTCGAGTTACTCGTTCAACTTATTCATTTCCAAATAAACTATTTAGTTTTAAATTTTATTAATATTTCTTTTCGAAGTACGTTTTCTTTCCTAGTTCCTGCTATAAAACTGAAAGTAATCCATAATAAAAATTCCTTGTAATGTCTTGTTTAAACGCCGCGTTTACCAAACTTCCACCATTTATTTCCCATTATAAAACTTCATCACAGTATATCATCCTAAACTAACAAGGCCCGAATTCCTAGCACAGTAAAAATGTCCGGCAGTTTTAGAGCAATGCAATAAAATACACAACTATTCGTCAGATCATAAAATAAACTCAAAGTTAAGTAAATATTTACCCGCTGACTACGATATAGAAACTTTCACAAAACGCAAAATCTGGACAGATGAATATAGTGGCCAAGTTGCACATTCCACAAACAGGGAGATAGAGAAGGAAGCCAGGATGCGCGTTTCTAAAATCTAACTGTATTGAAAACACTGAGACACATATAGGTACCTACTCTAAATGCTAGAAAATCAATGAGAATTTTTATAGCCTGATATCTGATAATAGGAATTAAGCTTACGAATTTATTAGATGTTTGCAAGGAGTTTAGAAAGGTAGCTATTAATAGGCGAGTATGAAGTTTATTATACGAGCAAAGGCGACTTTCGTAATAATTAAATTTTAAAGAACTTTTACAATTGTTTAACAAAAATCTATGTTCTAATAATTAAATTAGGCTTATTTAGATCAGAAACAAAGCACCAATCTTTTACACGTAAATTATAAACAGATAAACACGTTTTATTAAATTATACTAAGATATATAATGGATATAACTGGTGACTTCTTCTGTGTTCTGTTAACACGAACTATAAGTATTTCTATGTTACGGTTCATAATGACACTGGATTTGACTTTTACCTATATACTGTAACAGTACGGTTCGTCAACACTATAATGAAGAGTGTGGTCATAAGCGCTATATTGCAAACAAGTAGCCATGGTTTTATACTCAAATACAATTTTACTGAAGTCAGCCATACTCAGTATAAAGCCACTCTGTTACATACTTCACTCTTTCCCAACAAATAGCAAGCAAGTTCTTTGTTGATCTTTATTTACATTTTGATGAGTATTATATATTTCGCTACAATATTTATTGTTATAAACATTACAGATCCAACTATGTAACTACAAACGGATCCATGTCTGACAGTTATAAGAAAGGTTATGTCGTCAAGTTAGCAGATTACTGAAATGATTATGAAGCACTCACTTCTCATTCACATCACACATCTTACAGAATACAGAAGAAGTAACCGATTACATAAATTACCAGCCCTAAGATATTAGCTGCTGCTGCCATACAAAAATTTTTACTGTAAAATGTATTTTATGGGGTCCCGCACATTTTAATCTATTGAAATAGGTAAATTAAAGACAAAAATTTTCAACTGACAGTCTATTGTACAAAATACAAGTAAGTAGGTAATCTGTCGTTTTTCATTTCAGAATTAAGTAACGATAACGATACGAATTATTTTTTAGAATTAATCATTGACTCACTCTTACTATACTTTTCAAAATTAATTTAAAATTTTACATACTGGTTGTGAGTTGTGTATCAAAATCTTATTGTAAATTATGGCAGATTAATTTGAAAGTTGTCTAGTACCTAATATAATTTTTTTTAAATACAATTATCTATAAACAGGTGCATTATTTATATACATGGTATTACTCACAATTCCCTTAAAACAGTAACTGTAAATATTCAATAACTGACATTAATGATAAATAAAAGTAAGAATAAATTATAGTACCTAGGTACTTAATATTTAAATTTGATTGAAATTTCTCATTTTATGTGTTATATATTTTTAATGGTTATTATTATTATTATTCCTATTGTTACATGTGTTTTATTGCAAACGGTTTATGAAAATATAGGTACGTTTCATTTAATAATAAAATAATATTTGTGTAATAAATTATTGTAGCAAATAATAATAAATAATTGCATATTATTAAAATATGCCTATAGGTGGCTTTATTTGTGGGAATAATTATTGAACATGCACTATTCTATTTCCAAATAGTATACATACTATTTACCATAAAAGACTCAAAATTAATGTAAAAACATGCATAGCGCGAAAAATTAATATACAAAAATTAATTTACCTACTAAGGGAAATACATGTCACTATACTGCTTTAAAAAAGTTTATTAAATGCTAATGACCATGAATTATGACATGACTTATTGCTAAATGGCGATTTGTACCCAGAAATGGGCATTGAATTTTTCTAAAAGTACACGTAACCTGTAATTTCTATTATACGTAGGTTCGTAGGTAGCAGATTATTTAAACCTTAAACAAAATAACTGCAATACACCTCACGTACTGCAGGTACAGATACCTACTCAAATTTAAAAAATATATTTTGTGCTGCTCTCCGCTCCGAACAAAAATAATTTTCTACGCCGCTGCATTTGCAGAAAACCCCAACATCTGTACCAGTAATCCGTCATAAACCTTCCCTTATAAACAGATTACAATTCGCAAACCTTCTAAATGTCCAACTAACCAACTATTCGCCTCATCTAATATCCTAATGAAAGAATAACAAACGCCAGTAGAATCCTAAATCCAACATCTGTTAGTAATCTAGCTCCGCCCCGCCTTTAACTCAGAAAGTTGCAATGCAGCAATAAAGGATGCATTCTTCGCAGACTGTCTGTCTCCAGGCCAACGCACACACAGAAAAACAGACACAAACATTTGCAGTCGCAAACAGAGTCAACACGGCTAGAGCAAGTTTCGTTGGAAGCAAACGTGAGACGCATTGAGAAGTATGTTGCAGGGTATAAGAAAATAAATAGGCCGCAGAGCTGGAAAAGATACTTTAAAAAAATATCTTAGATACCTACTTTTGTAAGATATTTGTATTAATTTATTCAAGATACTAGATGTTCTTAATTCCAAGTATCTTAAGATACAAATATTTCTTAAAAGTATCTGATACATCTACTTAGATACAAAAATGTATCTTAAATGTTTAGATACTTTTATATGTCTAAGATACTACTTTAATACGTTTAAAGATACTTAAGTCGAATTTAGATACATTACAGGAAATTATTTAGATACTTTAATAGTACTACATACTATGGAGTATCTTTTTTCGTAAGATACTCCCAGTTCTGAATTCTTAAGAGTTGTATTTACACTTTGTGCTGGCGAAGAAGAGTCGTATCTATTTACATGCATTTCTGCTTGAAATACAATGTTACAGAGGTTTCGATCTAAGTACAGATTTTCGTGTAATTTACATACTTTTATATTTAAAACATATTTACAGTTAGTTTAAGGTTTAAACTAGGTTCGTGTAGTGTTGAAATTTTGAATTTTGAATTGTACTATGAAAAAAATTGCTGTTGAAAACAGACTTTTTTGAAAGATTTCTCAATTTTTTTTTCGATTTATAACAAAATAAACAAAAAACTAGTACTAGAAGAACATAGATACATTCTTTAATTTTGTAATAGTTTTTGAATGAAGTTTATATGTTATGTAGATTCAGAGATATGATTTTATTTCTGTAATACTTTTTGAAGTCATAGAACGGGTGTAAATACTGCTCTTAACTACCTACCACGTTTTACATTTTTGAATAGTTATTAAGGTTGTCAATTTTGTTCGGTTTCATGATTACCAAAGTTATTGAAAAACTATATATTCGGTTAGAAGCGGTTTAAAAATATTAGTATTATATTAATTATTAACTATAGCAATCAACAGATTTTTAACCGGTTTTAACTTCCAATACTATACACAACAACTTGCACAACTTAGGAAAAAAATTAAAGGGTATATAACATACTGTACGACGTGCTGATTATGAAACAATAAAATTGCATCGTATTACAAGCAAACATTTTTTTGCCACTGGTCGGTATAGTTATTTTTAATAATCTTTTCAAATCCTCTACAATGAAAGTAATTGTTTACATAATATCTAATATATACTAATAAATGTCAAATTATCAAATATACCATCAAAACAGTGATAGGTACTTAAAATGTACACACGTCAAGTAAACTACCCTTATACCCTTATCTTTGCGAATTTTAAACAAATTCGTACAGTTTATACCCTTTAATTTTTTGTCCTAAGTTGTGGAACATTCTGTATATATTTTACCGTGTGTCCATACTCCTACGAATATTTACCTATTATTTTTTGTGTTACGAGATTGTTTTCTTATAAGATGAAGCATACTTGTAGGGAAAAGAGGGGTAAAGTGCAGCAGCAACCAACAGTCAGCAAAGGTGCGAAAGTCAAAGCCGAAATTGAGACCTGTCATTTGAAATTTGAGATTTTCGACATTACTTTTTTTATTTCAGAGTGTTGAACAGGACACCTGTTTTTTTTTCTTTTTAAGTGTTAGTTATTAGGGTTTAAAATGTCAGTAAATTTATGTTTGAAAATTGAATAATTTATGGTGGGTTTAAATGAGCCATGTAATTTTATTTTTTGATAAAAAAATGCAGTAAATTTTACGGAAAGAGACAGAGTAGAAATAGAGCATACAATATCAATTTAATATGGGACGTAATTAAGAATAAAAGAGAAAGTGGAGACTCCTACATATTATTTTACATTTACGCGTATGCGGTACAATGCCTTAATGCCTACTTGATTTCATAAACAATAACATGAAAACCTGGATCTAGGTACCTACAACATAGTTCACACTCTTTTACCGCTGATGTAGGAATTTGTACAATATTGAAGGGATGGAAAAATATCGATATATCGATATGAACATCAGTCAATTTTTCGTTTGGCATCGATGTATCGATAACTTGATATTATCGATATTTGTCGATAATTATCGACATTTATCAACTAATATCGAGTTATCGATACATCGATACCAAAAGAAAAGTGATAGCAACTGATGTTCATGTCGATATATCGATATTTTTCCCATCCCTAATATTGATTGACAATTTTATGAGTAGGTATCTTAAAAAAAAAAGTTCACATAATATTACAACAAGTGCGTCAAAAATATTTAAAAGTGCCTAAATACCTACCTACGTAACGTATTATGTGACATAAATTTCTTTATATAATTTCTGAATTGCCATCAATATCAGTCCGTTTTCAAATTTTGTGTTTACCTTTCCCTATTATAAATGTTTTGTATGGAATATCTTTAACACATTTTCATAGCAATAAATGTATCTTGTATCTAGAATTAAACTAATCAGTTAGCAATTTGCCACGTGAATAATATTTTATCTAACTTTTTGTTTAACTTTGAAATATCCGATGATATCCACTTTTATTCAAACAATAAAGCAGAGAAAAGCCCTGCATTCTGAAAGATAACAATTTCCCTTTTCTAAAAAACCTTAACAATCGCATTTAGAATTCCCTTTCTTATCACCTCTCCAATTCTTTTCTTTACCCTCACAAGTCAAAGTCTCCTCAAGTCTCTCCCATCCTAGGTCATCATCCTCTTCAGCCGCCTCCATCCAGTAACCCGCGGTAACCAGTAACCACTAACCAGAGACCAGAGCTATTTGTTTTAACGCCTGTGTGAGATATGGAAATACGAAGAAACGTAACCCTGGACCGGACAGTTTAGATACCACACTATGGTGATAGAAGAACTCGTAAGGGTAATCCGAGATAGAAGATAGGACAAGAAAAGTTTAGAAAGAATTTTGATGAATAGCGACAAAATGTTAGAGGTTGAATTATTTATTTCGGAAATAAATATATCTAAATCTTGTGTATTATTCAAAGTATAAACACACTATCACACTAAGAAAGTGAATATATTACGTATTTATTTTATCGTGTACACTAAGCAACGCTAAGCAAGCACTACAATAGAATATAATAATAATAATATTTTTCAATTAAGTATTGACAAAAAGGAAAAGTGTTTTTCAAACTCTCCTAACGGTACCTACAAAAACTATACATTAAGATGATCTCTTAACTTTAAGTTAAAATGACTGTATGGTATTACATGATACAAAAAATCATGTTTCGTACTTCTTCTGACACGTTTAGTGTAAAAATATTTGATATAATCACTAGTTCTAAAAATACAATAGGATATACAACAATCGCGTGTTAATATTTATAATTTATAAACTCGTTGTATAATGTATGTACTTTCTTGGTTATCTAAGTTACATGCTAATTAACAGCAAGTTACTGAAATAGCTTTATTTAAAACTCAATTTAGAATATAGGCAATTGTACTTCTATTCTGAATTTAAATAAAAATGTAAAACTATATATGCATATTTTAAATTTTAATTCCTTGAAAATGGTTGGTACCTACTTGTAATAGTTTAGCTACAAGTTACAAGTATCTTGTATCAGCTTCTCTTTTGTAAGCTAAGCTTTCTAATATTTGTCACTACTGGTACTTATAGCAAAAATAGCTTAACAGTTAAAAGCTTAGTTTGTTAAAAAACGTCTGCTTGTTTTAGCAAAATGCTCGCAGTTTCCAGTTCCAATCACAAAATATATTTTCATTACAAGTAGCTACAAATATAGGTTAAGGGTAGAAGTATATATGCTATTATTAAAAATCTAAAATTTATGATTTATACTTTATAATGACATCTCATAATTATAAAATATAATTATTCATTACTAACAGATAGTAAATCATTAATTTCTTTGAAGGCGACAACAACAGTAATAACATGGTGATAACTCACTTAATATTCAATAAGTACTCATATCATCGTTATTGATTTCATCATAAAAACAATTATTATTATTATTTCTTGACAGTATTAATCAATTTTTTCTGGTAATCGATGTATTGTGTTTATTAGTACTTTGAGCGATACTGCATTAATTTTGTGTTTATAGCGTTAAAAGCATACTTCGTACAAAAAATTGGTGTAATTTAAAAGTTTTTATGTTTATGAATTTTTAATGACATTACTGTTCACAATTTTAAAACGAGTTTTCAGTTTTGCAAGGCAGGGATTACTGTTCATAAAATATTTTCGTTTTTTAATCAAAGTTTACTACGTATTTTGCGGTTGTTTGTGCTAGCCTTCCGCTCAATTTAGTTTCAACATTATTAAAAACAAATTTTCAAAAACAACCATATTGGAATTAATAAACATTAAACACAAACAGTTACGGATTTTAATTATTTTATATTTACGCTAATATTGGAAAACTGAAATTTATATATTAATAAAACTATATAACAAATTAGTTACGACATTTTAGAGCTTAAATTTAAAATTATAGCACAAATTATGTCAAAAATATTAAATTTATAAATTATTTTTTGTCTCCTGTAAATTTCCCGTTTTGTGACATTTGCATTAAGCAGACGCTATGTATCTGTTAATTAAAACCATCAGACTTAAAAATGGATAGGTATTCCTATCTTGTTCACTAATAAAAATTTGGCTCACTATTACAGACATTACAAAATCGACTAAATTAATATTATTTTATAGTTTATAATATATTGAACCTTTTTATACAATGTTTTGAACATCTGAATCAAACTTTTAAAACTTTGCTAATCTTTGACTACCGATATTTTTTTTGTCTAGTGAGTCACCCCAGCAAATATATTTAAAAACTTAATAGGATTAAATTAAACGAACGTGGGTTCAATCCCAATCCCTGCGTGTAAATTTCTTTCAGAATTCACAGATGGTGTTGCACAAATTAACTCCATTCAAACTGGTTTACCCACATCCAATTTACCGGGCCACTAACGTTAATAAAGCCACAAAACACTACAATTAAATTAAAAATTCCAACTATGCAAATGACATGTTGAGTATTTCGACGAGAACTCAATGAATTCAACAATCATCTTCTTCATTTAGTTGCCGTTATTGCAAGATTGCGAATTGATAAAAAGATTAGATCTGAAACGAATGGCAGTTCTACCATATTTGTAAGATTTCTGTTTATCTGTTTCGTATAATAGGAGAATTTATTAGAAATTCTAAAAGCTTTTAAAGAGGTTTCATGGAAGATTTACTCAGTTTTGCTTTTAAAATAAGAGCCGTTAGAATAATTTTATAGTTTGTACGTTGTACTTCGTATTTTGATTATCAAATTAAGAATTTTATCGCATTAAAAACTTTTAGTTAAGTGTGTTTCTTAATTTATACATTTATTAATGCTTTCAAAGTGGACTAAGCTATCGTTAATTTTAAATATTATAATTTTGCTATAATATTTCATTATATTTCAATCGAGATTTCAATTTAAAAAAATAAATAATAACCACATAGACTCGTTGCCGATGTTAACAAAAATAAATATAATATTTCTCTTGTACAGATAGATCTTTAGTAGAGATGCAACGAATAGTAAAAGTGCCGAATACCAGATAATGTATATTATGCATGAATGTCTGCCGAATAACAGAATATTTGGCGAATATTCTGCACACATTTAGAACAAAAAAAAAGATAAACTTAAGGACTGAAGAGGCCTTAATAACAAATAGTTAATCTTTATTAAAAAATTACAAAATAATATTTTGACAATATTTTTGTTAGTAATAATAATAATTAAGAAAAACTCAAGAATAAACGTATATTTTTTGTCTGTTTAGATCTTTAGATTAATAAATGAAATATGTAAATGAAGCACTTGCAAGAGACTGTTATAAGCAATCGCAGTTCAAGTATTGTATGGCACATGTGACGTCATACTATTCAGTATTCGGCCGAATAGTAAACTAATATTCGGTGTTCGGCCGAATAATGAAAAACCTGCCGAATAGGCAGAATACAGAATAGTTGCCTAATATTCGTTCCAACTCTTAAGCATTCTTTCATTTTCAAATCGACACAAAAATGCTGATGCATTATACATGCTGATATAAAGGATTTGTATGAAAAACATAGTTTTTAAGGGGTTAGTTTTTTTCAACGACTTATTTCAAAATTCACATTATGCGCAAAAGTTACATTTTGTTTACGTAGTTTATTTTCTTTTGTAAAGAACCAGATTTTACGGAAGACCGAAAAATATAAACAGACAATTTATAATTTATTATACTAATTTTGTTAAATTCCTGTTAATAACATAACGTCTTCATTAGCTCATTCCTCCAAAAATATATTCTTCCTGTTCAGTCCAAAACAAGCTCAACAACTCTCCAATAACAATTACCATTAATTTGAACGATTACTTAATTATTAATCAGTCTTCTCGAGTTTTCTTTAATTGCACTGACTTAGCTCCTTAACAGTTTCTCACGACATCGGCCGAATTCTAATTGAGAAAATCCACAGTAGGCCACGGTTCTCAACAACTGAGCATCAGTTTGAGATCTGTGGGCAAACAAAACACTGTCGCGGTTTGTGTGAACAGACGAGAAACGTGGAATGTGGAAGCATAAACATACGCTGGATTCTGGATTCGTTTGTTTCGTTTTCGTGTCGGATTGTGGGGCTATTAAGAATGGTGATATATGGGGTTAATGCTGGGATATGAGAAGATAACTTATTTTTAATGAATTGAGACAACAGGAAACTATGGGAAAATTATAAATCGGTTATAATTTTAAAGAAATTATATTAGTTTGGTCTGGTCGTTATATACTTGGAATTTCAACTTGGTTTTGAAAATTGTAGTAAAACTAACAGATAAATAATATATTTTTAAATACAGATCCCGTTCAGTCAGTAGATAAAAAAATTAATAAATTTTTAATTTATTAATACGACAGTTGTTGGCCTCTTAACGGTTGCTTACCAAATTAAATACAGAGAGTTTTTTTTATAAGTAAACATAGGGCATGTCCGAGGCATGTCATTACCATAGTTACAGTGTTACAGGATGACAGCAATGCATTAGAGCGTTTTTTTTATCATTAAACATAGGGATAATTAACATACGAAAATAAATATGAAATATAAATTAAAGAAATGATAAATTATTTATTTATGTTTTCTACACTTAAGAACTAGGTAGATACATTAAACTAATGAGAATTTAAGAACTAGGTAGACACTTAAAAAATAATGTGTACAATGGTGACAGAATGAATGTTGAACAATTAAAAAATCGAATTAGTGCTGTTTCCAAAAATATTACTCCCCAGCAAATGCTATAAATTATTTTTATAATCGTTTAGGATATTGTTTGTTAATGGTACCAATTTTGAGCATTTAATTCGTTTAAAAAAATTCTCAATAGTTTAATGTAGGTATCTTCCTATTATAGTTCTTAAGTGTAGAAAATACAAATAAATAATGTATCATTTCTTTAATTTATATTTCATATTTATTTTAGTATGTATAATTATCCCTATGTTTACAGATAAAAAAGACGCTCCAATACATTGCTGTCATTCTGTAACACTGTAACTATGGTAAATGACATGCCCTATGTTTACTAATAAAAAAAACTCCCGGTATAACAATTTATGATATACTCAATACTTTTAACACGGTACCATTGCAACGTGCTAAAAGTATTGTTATTTTGAATTTGATAATTAACCGTAAAAGGGCCAAGATTTATTTCGCTCATTGGGTTTCGCGTTTCGCCTCGTTTACATATTCATAACACTTTTAAGTTTTAACACTTATTTCAGAAATAACTATTAAATGTCAATAATTATTGTCTCTTGAAATTATAAATTAAAAAGGTAAATGGTTATTAGACAATAATGACACACGTCCGGAAAATGTATATACAAAAATAGCAAATTTTGTCTATTCGACCTATGAAAGAACAGTGGGTAACTGTTACAAAATAAATTTTAGGTACCTATCCTATAAATATATTCTTATTGCAAATACAGGTAAATACAAATATTCCAACATCCAAAATACTATGAATAAAATATAAAATTAATTTTTACCTCTCGCCTCATATTCTATAAGAGAGGTATTGTAATGGGTCAAAATTTTCGAGTATGAGTTTTTAGTAGATAAGCACGTTTCCGGGTCTCTAGAATACGAATTTAATATTTTCCCGATGATGTCTGTGTGTGTGTGTGTGTGTGTGTGTGTGTGTGTGTGCGTATGGATGTATGGACGTATGGACGTATGAATTATGTGACGATTTTTCGTCCACGATAACTTAAAAAGTATCAAGCCTTTAATAACCAAATTTCATATTTAAGGTTTTAATAAGGATCTTAACACCGGATAAGATTTTGGTAGAAATCCGAAAACCGGAAGTAGTACTTTTTGGAACTTGATATAGTTTTTCTTAAATAAATTGGTACATTATTTATTTATGACAATTTTTGCAATTAAAAATAAAAGATAATATAATTATCTATGAGTACAGTTAATTTTAAATCAATTTGCTGAATCTGGTAGTATTTAGCAATAAAATAAAGTGCAACTAAGTACCAGTATCTTGTTGTCCATGATATGAAATTTGTTTTTACTCAAAATTTGAATTATTATGACAGTGACAGTTTGACATCTTTTGCTTGCATCTTGGTTTACATTATCGTTTACATATTACATGAACATGAAACTATTAAAATGTAAGTAAAACTATTTATTAGATTAGTAGAATAAGCAGAATTAGGCGAGAGGTCGTGTACTGGCCACAGCAGATTTTTTACTTACAAAATAAAAATAATTATATATTACAATTTTATTTAGTTCGGTGTTTCTACGCATTACGCAGGTTGCTGAAACTTTTATTTTAAGTTCATTATATAAATAAATTTTAAATTCATTTGATTTATACATCGTTAGATATAGAACAGAACCAAATGTATATGTATATAGATAAAATGTTTATTTTTTTAAATCTAATTTAACATAGAAATAAAAAAGCAAATCATTTATTTTTCATGAAACCTGAAGGTTACGTATTTCTAAAAATAATAATTACTGTCTTATCCACATTCGTGGGAACTTCAAAAACATTTCATACTACACAAATTCAACCTTCGAGTGAAGCTCTTCATTACAATAATTCCTGTTTCCAGAAATTGCAGAATTACAGATATAAGTTCTCATCTTAGCTTTTGGTATTCAAAACAACATAAATATGAATGCAACCACAAACAAAATGCGAATTTCATTGAGGAACGTCATTTCACACGCTATGTGTATTTATAGGCATGAAAAGACCTCAGGTCGTTACAAATCGCTGTAATTTGTTGGCATTTTAATTTAAGTACGTTCGCAAACTTTGAAGCGAGCTATGATTATTTTTTTACTGGCGCTACTAAGCTGTAAACGCCCCGTTATATGCTTCTACTTGACGTTAAATTTAAAGACGAGAAGCGTTTGAAATATGTACATATTTTAAGACTCATACATAGTATTCATTTTGCAATATTATACTTGAAAGACTGATATTTATTATAATAAAGTTGAAAAATAACAAAATTTGTTTAGAGTACAGAATTTGATTAATTTAAATTCGTAACTGCATTTACCTGACATTTACTTATAAACGTTTAACATATTCGATTAATTTGATTAAACAGTAAAAATACTGCCAAAAAAGTTCAGTATCTACCTACTTATGCAAGTTTGGTGCAAAAATTGTATTTACTGGCAAATTATTTTTTACTCAATTTTTAACCGACTTCTAAAATGAAGGAAGGTCTAAGTTTCATTTATTTCTTTGTATCTTTGTATGTTAGCGATTTTCCCGAAAACGGCTGAACCGATTAAGACGAAATCTTTTGTAAATAATTAAGTGTCTTTCGATCTACTTTATAGGCTATTTAAATCTTAGGCCGCCATCTTGAAAACAAAATGGTGGCTAGCAATCTCAGAAACTGCGTGATCAATTTGCGTTTCAAGCTGATGCTTCTTTCTTTTTCGAGTTTCTAATTGTCTCTTTTGTTTGTCTACCTAATTTTAGAAAAACTTAAAAGGGGCAACAAATCTATTTTATAAACTGTAAATTTTAAAGAATATCATTTTTTTTAAATCAAATGCAACAAATCACTAAAAGCATGAAATAAAACTTCAAAAAAAAAATTGGACCGCCTTCAAAGATATCCTCTAAAAATTGTAAAATAATAATTTAATGATTATTTTTGTAAATAATTATAATATGTATGTAAGTACCTTAGAAAGCTATTTAAATTCGACGCAAAATGAAACAATAATTAAACTTGAAAAGCACTACAAAGACAGCTCATTCCGAATAGGTAAATATTAAAATAATCCTTTAAATGAAGGAATGAAGCTAATAATGCGTCGAATACTGTTGATATTTGCTGAAGTGAGGAGACAAACAAACCGTTTTCTAAGTTACCTACATAGTTATTTACAAAAATAATAAATTATATTATTATTTTACTATTTTTAGAGGATATCTCTGTAGGCGGATTAATTTTTTTTAAAAGTTCTTTTATTTTAAGCTTGGGAAAATACCGAGGAAAATACTAAACCACTTTGATTTTTAATACTTAGTTCAAATAGAATTTATTTGATCCCTACAAAGGAACTTATAATCTCTTTAATACTTGTTAAGTCCATTATAAAGTTAAAATTCAATTTTAAATTGTCCTTTTTGATAACTTTGTTCTAGCGTTCTAGGTAATATGCAAGGTAAAAGTTTTAACATTTTGAATGCCATGTTAGATATAAATAAAACTTAAAACAATTAATTTTGTTTGACGATTCAAAAGTACATTTATCATTCCTAATTTTAAAATTTTGGTTAGTTAAATTTAGATTATACTTGAATAAGCTTATAATCCTTAACTTTGACTTCAAAGGCTTACATTTAACCTTCCAGTTTTCCCCATTATTATTTTAACTGTATAGAATTATTTACAAAATTCGAACAAATTATACTATAATTCCTGGCTTCAAGAAAATAAATTTATATTTGTTTTTTTGCCGTTCTACATTTTTATGATTTACGGAATCTGAACATTCGCTTCATTTTCGCTGATTCGTAGACTACGTGGAAAAATAAACATTCCACTTAAAATTATCTTTACAAACAAGCAATATATAACTAACATATATGTTTACACTTGTAGCCAATTAATTTTACATATCAAAAGGATGCATATATAAACAGGAGAGTTAAAATTAGCTTTACGTTCTTAAAATACGAAAAAATTAAATCCGGCATGATTTTCGTGCGAAAAATTGTGAATCATTCTCACTCTACAAAAATACGAGATTTTCTTTTCAGCTTCTCTGAGTAATTAATTGAAAAGTACCTACTTTTTTATCTTAAAAAAGGTTAACATCCGAAATTAATAATTTCAATAAAAAATGTTTACAAAAAACAAAAGTCATACTACACATTCAATGTATTCAAATTCAGAAATGATAAAGGTAAATGATAGTCATTAACTCGTTTTATAATTAGTGAACAAGAAACAAGATTGAATGACAGGTACTTTATTAACTAAAAATCCTCAAAAACCTGTCGTTAAGGTAGTAATTAATACAGTTATTTTCAATAATTACTTTCTATTGATTTTTTATCATCGTTGAATCAAAAATGAACCTCTATCTTTATTTTTTTATTCGTCTATTAAATACAGTAAAATCCTCCTTTAAAGCACATTCCTAATATGGACACTCGTATGGACAGTGACAACATTTTATCCTACTTCTGCCAATGTGACTATAAAATTAAAAGCGACGTTTAAAACTTTCCTTTCCCTTTTAATATGTAATTACAAATTATCTCTACCGGTGACTTTGCAGTGTTTTTTTATTTAACAAGCCAAAATGAATATAAATTTTATTGTATCAGAAATGAGAATACAGCATTGCTCAAGAAAGGAGTTGAACCTAAGATGTCATAATTATTATTCTTAGCTATCTACCCAATTGTACTTATTCGTCTATCAACATGAGAAACTAAAATTATAAAAATAAGCGTATCAAAAATTAAAAATTGTGAACAGATGTTTATTTATAAAAGACAGCAATTAACACACCCTCCGTGAACTTGTATTTTTAATGAAGACGTATGTCGGTTTTTATGAAACAAGTGATGAAATGAAAACTGAGATTAATATCTTCTTAAACACATCTGGCACAACATAAACGATCATAAATAATTATTACTCATTAAAGCGAGACTATATAAAAATAAAAAATTACGTGTCACTATTTGATATATCAGATTTCTTTTGTGTATTTTTTGCTTATTAGAACATTAAATGTAACCTTGCTAAAAAAATTAGGTAGGTACAAGTATACAAATATCAATATTAATACTGAATTGAAAATTTGCCAAAAAAGAAACAAAGAAAAGTGCGGTAATAATTTATTGTGTGTCTATAAAAGCAAAAGCGCAGGTCAGTATCTACTTTAGTTTTACAAATTTATTAATAACTCGAAAAATTAAGTTTACCTTTGCAATGTTTTATAAAATTTTACAAAATATAAATGTAAAAAACAATGTAATGAAAAACTTCTAAACTGGGTGACGATGATAAGGAAGAAAATAATTACTGGAATTCAGTCAGTCACAATTTTGAAGAGTTTATTTCAATTCCAACCGGTTTCTACCCCGCACATGGATTTTTAATTTCGACGGAAGTAATACAAACGAGTTACTCTAGAAATTGTATTTATCAACTGTGATAAAAACAACGTAAAAAGAACTGATAGGTACATTGTATCATAGTAATATTTATCATAACATCTTATACAAATACAATGTAAAAATAAAAAATAACATCCTAATAATATGTTTAGAAATAAAATTTTAAATAATTTAAATAAAAATTGAAAAACTACTTTCCTTATACCTACTAATAACATGGTAGATTATCCACAAACCAGAATAAATTATGTAAGTAGGTAACTTGATCTTCGGTAGGTACTTCATAAAATTTGTGTGATTAGGTAATTTTGTTACTTAAAAGCGTGCTTAAAAGTTTAAGTTACCTACATTTTTTGTAAATTTTTAAGACTGATGTTAGTATTTTATATATTTATTCGTATTTATTTATATATTGTTGACTTGATCTATGATTTTTTTAAATTTTCTTTATGTTTTCACATTTATTATGTTATACATTATTTACTATGACTTTCACGTATCTAAGTTAAAATTTGTATATGTCCGTTATTTTTGTTATTAACTTATATTCAAATCACTGTAGTCCCTAAAGATGACCATTTGGGGTAGAAATAAACCCTTCAAAATTGTGATTGAATTCCAGTAATTTTTCCTTCCTTATCATCGTAAAAAGACAAACCAAAATTTTAATCATTTTATCCATTTTAAATAAAAAATAAAAGGTTTTACGTTCCAGCTTATATTTTAACCACAGTTCAATTTAAAAATATATACCTTTTCATAACAGTGAAGCTAACGAATTTTTTTAATTAATTTTATTTAACCAAACCAGAATATAAATAATTTAAATTTTCAAGAACCTTGATGCTCATCCTTGTGAATCAATTACTTACTGACTTATCAAAAAAATACCCCAAAACAAAACCGTGAGAAATTAAGAACCAAGTTTGAAATATTATTTTATATGGCTCAAGTCAAGTATATGTAGCTATCTGGTAAATCATTCTAAATTCACCTCTTCAAAATATTTCATCACCACTTATAATTATAGCTCATCCTCACTAAAATACTCCACAATTCGACAAAGTAAAGTGTTAACTGCCTAAGTGACTGACGACAAGCCACATCTCTGTCTTTTCCCAGGAAACTAAACATCTTTCTCCTTCATCTCGCGGTTAAGACGCGAGACGATTCTCAGTGGTAAAGTCGAAGACGCTACCCTTGCACGTTGTTATCTTAACCAACAAACATCCACGGAAATAAATCACTAGAATATTTCGAAGTCCGGCAGCGCGTAATTCATAGGGAGATATTTTTAGTGTGATATATTAGAGGAAATGTAATTGTTAGCTGAGTGAGATTCATTTATCATATACAAGAAACTTACTAGGTTAGTAACGAGATTGTAATGTTAACAAATTAATCATTTTAAAGGGTAAATTTTTGATTAGCTGAAAATATTATAAATGAGTTAGCAAGCGGTGATAAGTGAATTATATTTAATACCTAGGTACGTATACACAGAGAAAAAATTGTGGAAAATTATAAACCAATTGTCTATTTCTGCACTAGGTATTATACAACAAATTGTATTAATTTAGTCTACAAAATTGTATTAAAATTTCAAATGTGGTTTTTCTCTGTGTATAATTATTATATTTCTTTTTTGTCAAATTTTGTTTATTTAGCAAAAATTACATACATTTCTATTAGCAATGTGCCAAATATTCGGCCTATTCGGTACATTTTTCGAAATATTTAGTTTTAGCCGAAGCAGTCATTCGGCTATTCAGCATTGCTGAAGCGGAAAAATTCAATTTCGGTTATTTTAATGTACTTAATTTTTAGAAGTTGCATTAGTGAAATTGCATTTTCTTGTTACAAATTTATTTATTTTTAATAAAAAGTTTGATTAAGATTTTATCTGAAAAAATAACAATTTAAATGTTATAAACACAAACAGAACATAAAAAATAATTTAAAACAATAAAAAGAATTGTAAATTTTTTATTTCAAAAATATTAATAATAAACTGCAATCATCTTATTTTTTAATAAAGTAGGTACATAGTATAAAATATATACGTACTACATTACCGAAATTTATTATTTTCTCTTCGACCAACCGATTTACCAAATATTATCTTTGTTTCGGCCGATGCCGAATATTTCTAAAATGACCAGAATATCGTAGAATTTTTTTATTAAATAGGTAAGCAATCTTTCAGACATTTAAATTTAGCTCAATAAACGCTCATTGACAACAGTTTATGATATTATCATAAGTTGTTAAAGTATGTATAGGTGTAATGAAAATTATTGTCTCGTATCTGATTCTTATCTGTTAAAACAAAAGTAGGTACCAACTTAAAATAACATTGAATAAAAAAACTATAAATTTGACTTATTTTCACCATTGCTTTTAAAACTTAAAAGTTAGAGGTTACAAATTCTTAATACGAATTGATAAAATTTGTACCACAACGGTGATTTTTAAACTTTAATCTCCGAAGGATAGTAGTCTCGTTCAAAAATCCCCCTAAAAATAATTAAAAAGTTAAAAAGCTTTAAAACTAATAAGTAAAGTTAAAAAGTTTTAAAATATAAGTGGAACTTCTTCTTGTCTCTGTAAAATCTGAAATTTAATTATACGGCATGCAGAATAAAAATAAACTATTTATAATAATTATTTTTAAAATTTTCTTTGATCCTATCAAAGCTTTTTACTACTAATAAAAGGTTTCGAGAAAAATTTGTTATCAACATCATAAAGCTGTTTCATATTTTGATTTAATGTTAAAAATATCCTTTCAAACTGTTATTTGTCTAGAAAGACGATAAATCAATATGAAAAATTACCTCCTCGATTACCTCCATATTAGTACTTTAATTATTTCTATTGTAAGTAGACAGTTAGGAGACAGAAGAATCATAGGTTAATTATCGGTTAATTATTAAAATTATCAACCAACATGAGTGAACAAAAGGAAATAATTACATTTAAACAACAGAGCACACTATAGATGTGCATATAATTAAAATCGTTTGTATTTTATAATAAAAGTTAAAGAACTACAAATGGGAAAATTAATAAACACTGCTTGTTTGTTTAACAGATTAAATTTACGTTTTTTTATACGCTTGGAGCTTTCCGTCTCAAACAAAATTGTAAAAGAGCAAGAGTTCTTGTGTATTTAAACCTTTGAAACGCGAACCGTTGCTAACGTCTACGTTGCCGTTTTGTTTTGGCGGCTCTAAATTACATCTAAACGAATAACGTACACGTTTAACGGGATAATTACGGAAAAATACAGGGGGTAAATGTAAATTTAAATAAACGACGCGAGATGAAATTGCCAAGGCGCCTGTAAAATGACACCCGCAAGATCGCGGATTTTGCGGAGATGAAGTCTGTGATTGAAAGAAAACGACAGAAAATGATTACAGTTTATAAAAAAATATTAAAATTCAATAGATTTGAATAACTTCATATTTGTAATAATATCCAAATTATTTATTACCTATATGTGCCTATACCGTCTAATTGCTGTGTTTGTTGCATATTGTTACATTTTTAACTCAAAATTTAACAGAAAATTGAATATTCAAATAGGTTTTATTACACATAAACTACAAATATGTAATATTCAAAAAAATAATTTAAATAACGCGATATAAACAAATGATTCACATAAACCGATTTAAACTCTATACAGATACAAGTCATTAAAAGAAGCTTATAGGCCAAACTATTCAGCAATGTTCCAGTCCCAAAGCATTGTGACATCACGCATGTATATTAAACGTCAAACAATGTAAACATACATACTAATATGTGTTATTGTAATATTAAAATTTCATTCAAATATCTTGTAGATTCAAAATCATCGTTGTCGAATTTTTCTTCTTAAATATCAAACTTGGTTGGTTTATGGCTCCCTGCCATACCAATTTCATTATTAGAATTTTTAATGAAACAATAGTAGCATTTTAAATATTATATAAAATTTTCACCACAAAATTCATCTAAACAATATACAGTTAATACTGTGCAAATATTATTATACCTACTGTGTTTTGGCATTACAATATTTGTAGATTATATTTATGGAAAATCGAAAATCCATTATTATATAATGGGCAGCATTTTGTTGGTTTCTTTAAAAACATAATTTTCATAATTGCTTTATGGCGATTTCAAATAAAGTATCGGCATAACGCGAAATCGGCTTAAAAATAAATATTTAATATTATGTTCCAGTGACCAGTGTCCTAAATATAGTTCTATGAAATTAATTTTTTTTTCTCTTGTTAAAAGATATTTTACCACATATTTTATTTATTTGTGAAACTGTCTCTTGTGAATTCATATAAATTTTTCACAACATTTATTGTACCTATATATTTTTCTGTATACCTATTTATTTTTATATATCTCAAGGTTCTCAAATCAAAATATCTTTTTTGCAGAAAGTAGAAAATCCAAAATATGCATTGTATTTTTCGACCATAATTTGCCAATAATTAGTATTAGTAGTTTTTTTGCATAATGTATTGCAAAATATATATTAAATATATGTTATATTAACAAATACGGTCTTATTAACAATTTTTTTATTTAGTACCGGAACTTAATGGGTTAAATTTAAAGAAATTTGCAGAGTTAACCTCTATAAGTCAAGTTTACATAATTTATTGCCAAATCTCACTCCGAACTTTTTTATTCTTATTTGCTACATTTACTTCCTTCCTGTACCCTGTACCCTATTACTTCTACCTCACGTCACAAGCGACGTTTTGTAAAATTACATTCCCCATTGCTCTCCATGAAAGAAGACATTTTATCAAAACATCAGTGCAGGAATCTCCTTTCTGCCTTGAACTGAAGTCATTACAAAGCGAGTAATGTTTACATTTTACAACTAAGAGAAAATAACGCGACTTTAACACTAAATAACGGTGTAAAGAATAATGATGTAGTGAGAAGGAAGAACGTCGTGGTAGGTTAATTTTATTTTCGGCAGATCTAAAGTAAATGGTTTGGTTTGAATGTTTATGATGAGGTGTAAATCTTTGCTTTGAAACTTGCAATTAATGTTAATTTAATATTAATTTATTTATAGTAAAATAAGGAATGCTTCCAATGGGCTCACTTATTTTCAGTTTTATCCAGGTTTATATAAAATTTAAAATAGAGATGAATGCAGATGAATGTAATAAAAGTTCAACAAAATTTTATTATTTAAATACAATATAAAATACGAGTACATATTAATTTACTTCTTTGAATGTAATTCATTGTTTTGTATTTTTGACTACCTACGTCAATTACGGCTCACCTATTTTCAGTTTTTATCCAGGTTTATATAAAATTTAAAATAGAGATGAATGCAGATGAATGTAATAAAAGTTCTACCTACAATATTTTGTTATTTAAATACAATATAAAATACGAGTACATATTAATTTTACTTCTTTGAATGTAATTCATTGTTTTGTATTTTTGACTACCTACGTCAATTGCCAATAAGGACATCATTTTATGTGTAGAAAACGGGCAGAGTTGTATTTTTAAATTCAGTTTGTTGACAAAAATGTTATATCAAGACTATAAAATAATGACCAATTTTTTTTGTCTTGGATCCTATAAAATTATTTCTTGTTGTGTCATTTCTTGAAGCTTTGTGTCTTACCCTCTTATTCTTTAATCAAATTATTTTAAAATTTACAATTAAATTATATCTGGTAACTGTTTACTTTGAAATTTCTAGAGTAGTTATTTGTTCTCGGATTTGTTATTTGATTTTACGGTTCCGTTCATTGTTATTAAAATGATAAAACAAAATATAAAATATGTGTTATTACCGACATAACAATTATTATTTTGAAATACACGAATGCAATAAATTGTTTCGTATTAGTTTGCTACAAAAAGTTTAAAACAAAAACAAATATAAAATTTTATGTAAAACAATATTTACGTATTTGGGTTCCTATACCAATAATAGTGAATTATTGTAAAATTGTGCTTAACTAAGATTAATTGCTTATGATTTTAGACGTTTTCTTCAAAACTGATGTGGTAATTCTCAGTTTTTATGGTTTGCGTATTTTTGAAATTCAGTTACCTTCATTTGAAAGTACTAATAACAAGATTTATATTTAGTTCGTAGAACCTACATGAATAGTAATCATATTTCGTAGCAATTTTCCGAACATAAACAATACACACCGCCGGAAGCATGAAATGGTGAAATGAGTGTTTTCATCCACGACTCATTCCACTTCTCGAAACCGCCATAAAATCCCCTTTCGTTAACAACATCCTCACAGTCTAATCATAAATCCATCATTTAATATTTACCTTTGCATTCGTTGGCCTCCCTCACGGTAGCTCTTCCCCATGGCCGATCAAAGTGGAACAGTTTGCAGCGCTCGCAATCTCTTCCTGCGGTGTTGTGCTTACATTCACAGGCGAGTTGTCCATCTCTACCTTTGACGCACTTGCTGGCGTGTCCGTTACACTTGCACCGCCCGCCCACGGCGAAGTCCGCCACCGCGTAGTGGTAAGTCATCGTCGAAAAAGTTCCCGTGTACCCGGACATTATCCCGTTCGCGGCCATTTCGGAAGATATTGAAGATTTGGACGACTTAGGTTCATCGTCAAGACGTTGCATTTCATCAACGATTTGACTTTTGATTAAATGAACTGATGGGACTTTGGTATAGTTGTCTTCTTCGGAAAAGTGTTTAATGTTATGTTCGTTAACTAAAATATCTTCCAGATCGTCCATGTCTTCAGCAGGCATGTATAAACGATTAAATACTACTTTAATGTCAGTAGCAGTCACCCAGTCTTGAAGTACTGGTGAGTTATCAAAGTCTGAAGCACTAGGTCTTCCTTCTAATGTGCTGAACGCAATTCTAGATATGCCCAAACCATCTCCTCCGGTGTATCTATGAGCATCAGTACACCTAGCTTCTTGTTCATTAGATTTGGTAATGGTAGCTCGGTTGGGTCTTCCATAAACTCGGCGACACTGACTGGAATAAAACTGGAAAGGTTGCCAGCTTTTACCATAATCTAAACTTTTATAAATTGCAATTGAATCTGGTTTTGGTGTCTTAGGACAGAATTGCAAACTAACATAAGTAAGTTCGTACTTTTTGCCTAGTGATAAAGTAAGGGTGACGTTATCTGGTGGTGCGTTGGGCGAAGACGTCGATACCAACGGTTCAGATCTCCAGCATGTTACATTATTAGGGTTGTTTAAGTCAGTGAGGAAGCTAGCAGGGAACCACTTCTTGGGCTGCTTCTCTTCGCATATATGACACTGTCCCGGTACTCCAGGTTCCGTCATATCGCAATACCTCGCCGGGTTGTACTGTCCGCAAGTACTGGAAGCCGCGACCGGAATCTCAAACGCCGCATTGACAAAGTCCGGGATGCATCTCTTGGGTCTGTCTTCGTCATAACACGGATCCTGCGGCATTTGCTTTCCGGGGAACATGTTAAGATAATCCGGCGCGCACATTACCGAGACGATCACAAAGTTCACAAACACGACAATGGGCAACATTTTGAATATTTTTGGAATAATTTTGTCACTAAACCCGCACTAGACAGTCACCGTGGATTCACACACTCGCGTTACATTTTCGGGGTAGAGTGCAAGGGAGAGAAGTTGGCGCGCAAGAGATCGAGAGATCGTAAGATGCGGAGATGCTGGGATGTGAGTACAGCGTGTGTTGCTCTGCAGACGTTCGCGGTACGACTGCGGCCGGACCGGGGCTGCGAGTCGCGCGCGGCTAACACGAGGGGCGGAGCGATGGACCCCCCGCCCCCGCCAAAAGCTGTAATCAACAAAATCAATCATATAGGTCTTTGGAATTTGGAGTTATCTTAGTTTTTAGGAATTTTATATACGCGCCGATTCAACAAAAAACCGAAACTTCAGGGATAGTAAACGTAACGTAACGATCCCGATAACGTTATAATAACGTTTCATTTATTTATTTTTAAATAACGTAAGTAACAATTAATAAATAACGTTATGTTACCGTAACGTAACAAATATCGATTTAATACAACGTTATCCACTTTACAAATTTAAAATTTTGCAGTTACTTACTTACTTAATCCAATGCCTTTATACCTTTCGGTGTCAGGCAGTTGTTAATTTAAAAAATCTGATGTGGTCACATGATCTCTCGTCTAATTCTGCTCATTCTACTAATCTAAAAATAATTATACTTACATTTTAATAGTTTCATGTTCATGTAATATGTAAACGATAATGTAAATCAAGATGCAAGCAAAAGATGTCAACTGTACTTTCACTGTCATAATAATTCAAATCTTCTGTAGAAACAAATTTCATATGATCACGGACAACAAAATACTGGAATTTCAAAAAAGTAGAATACCTATTGGATTTCAAATTATCTGTACCTACACATACAATTGTATTTTATTTTATTTTCATTGCTAAAATTGTCATAAATAAATAATGTACCAATGTATATATCTATATATCAAGATCAAGCTTCAAAAGTACTACTTCCGGTTTGCGGATCTTTATACCAAAATCTTTTGCGATGTTAAGATTCTTATTAAAATTTTAAATATAAAATTTGGTTATTATATTTGATTTACTTATGTGCTATTACGTACTGGAACTAGAGTACCTAAGTAAGCAAAAGTATAGGTTTTTGTTTGTAACACTAGAAACGCTTATAATAAGTTCAAATTTGGCATGTATAGTTAAATCAGTATACCGCAGATATCTAGATGTCAAATTTTATTTTTTAGCGAAAATTTTTATAATTTGGAAACAGAACTTTTTAGATACTAAAAATGTCTGTTTACATTTTTTCTCAGTGAGTTTTTTATACATTATTTTATAAAAATTGCAAAAAGGACATTTCCACCCTTATCTCCGAAAGAATTGAATCTAAAATTTAAAAAAGATCAGGTTTAAAGACAATGCTAAAGATTACATGAAAACGAAGCGAATAGTGATGCCGCCGGACGAGAAATTTCTCGTCTCGGATTTTCAAGACCGGAGACGAGAATACTACGAGACGAGAAAATGTTCTTATTTGACTATTTCTCGTCTCGTCTCGTTTCACGGCAATGACATCACTGAAGCGAAGGTCTAATTTTTCTCAACTTACGAAATTTTAGAGAAAATCTTGCTTAACTCTCCTGTAAATAGTAGTTTTTGCCTAGACCCAGGTTACATTATTTACAATTAATTGGTAAAGTTCTATTAATTTTGCTGTAAAAATGTCAAGTTAGATTTATAACATACTTTACTTTAGTTTGAAGTATTTATTTGTCTGAAAAACTGAAAATTGAAAAATCAACAACGCGGGTTATAACTTTACCCACTAATAATGTATTTCCTTATAAGACAATAAGCTGGTAGGTACATGGCATTTTTCAGTTAACATAAACAATTATGGATAAGACTGTAATAAAATTATAATATATTCAGTATATATACAGGGTGAGTCATCGAAATGCCCGTCTTCGATATCTCCTTTGTCGTTAAAAATACAGCATAAATTTAATTAATTTCGAAATTAATGTTTTTAGGCATAGGACACTCTTTATAACATAAGAAGATGCAAAAATACACGCAACAGAATAATAAAATATAGGGTGTTCCATTTGAAAATGACGAGTTATAGCCATTTGAAATTGAGTAAATTTGATTCTCTGTACTGAACACCCTGTATAATAATATTGAAAAAAAGTTATGTCAGAACAAAGAGTATAGTTACAGTTGTACAGAATTAATTTTTACTATTAAAATAACTTCAGTACGTCTTTATAAAACAATACGTGTATTCGGCTTTTTTTTGAGAAAAAATTGAATAACTTGGCAACGCCGCGGAAAACTAAAATGAAATTTATATGTTCGTATAGGTAAATAAAATACAATTCAAAATATATAAAAATATATAGGGTGTTTCATTTAAAAAAAGACGAACAATTATTGCCAAGTCGTTATGCAACACTCTGTATATGTGAAAATAATTTTAAGTTATGCTCCTTGAGTAGATGAAAAATTCTGTTAATGAATTTATTCTGTATTTTGAACGACAAGGGAGATATCGACGACGAGCATTTCGATGACTCACCCTGTATTTAACATTTGATTTGACGGAACCCTTTGCTGATGAAATATGTTCATGCTTGGCAGTTGTTTTTTACTATTTACGCACACATATCCGTAGTTAAAAAATGAGCCATTCCAGTGGCGTACCCAGACATCAGTTTTGGGGAGGATATGAAAATAAAAATGTTTTGTATAATAATTAAAACAAATTTTGCTCAACGTTGGTTGGCGGATATCTTGCACTCCTTTGAGTGTTGGTGGTGTGCATTTACAATAATTATTAATTGTATTATAAGAAAAAACGCCACAGGCAAAAAATTTTCATTGTTCAAGGTCAAATTCCTTAAAAATGATTGGTTAAAGATAAATATGTGCAAAAAATTTAAATAAATGTACAAATTATACATTTTTATGATGAATCTAAATAATAATAAATATTAGAATAGGATTTCTTCGAGCTTTGGGAGGGAATATATCCCCCTTATCCCCCCGTAAGTACGCCACTGAGCCATTCGTACGTAAAACAGACACGAAAAAGGTACCTAACTTTTTGTGCGGGTATGGCAACATAGTTATTTACATTATAAGTGCGGTTATAAGATCTATTTTACAACGCGAGGTTTTAGTACTAATTATATTAATGTACGACGCGAAGCGGAATTTAGTCATCTCCTAATTTTCATCCGCCCAATTTTTAGTAAACATAGGTAGGTGGTACCATCAGTAAAATATAAGACCACCGCACTGATTGGAATTCAGTAGTAACGTGAATTATTAAATTAAGTATCTCGCCAGTATCTTTCTTAATAGCTTCTAACATTTTTATTTTTGTTCAAATTTTTCTTGGACAAAATAGTATGGCGTGAATGTCCGTAAATAGGCATTAGAGAGAAGTGTAAATCTTCGTCTTAGAGCTGGCTGCTTGTCCCTGATAACAACGTAGAGCCCGAGTTATGACCGAGGTTCAAAGTCGGGTGAGTCAAGCCGAGCAACGCACTCGCACCCGACGATATCGAAATTTTACTATTCGTATTTCATATTCAACTTTGTTTTAAGTTACATAATATCATTATTATCTGTTGCGCTTGCTACGTGTCTCTTTTCTAAGAATACGCGTGTGACACAAGGACTCAAATAATTTGTAAAAATATTGTACTTGTACCTACCTATAGTTTTCATTGTTTTGTTATAGTAATAGTAAAATTTATAATATAATATTTGGTTGCACAACACATTTTTGTCACCTAAATTATACAGACCATTTTTCCCAATTCATAATAATAGATTGAAATCAGTGCTTATTTTAAAAAATTTACCTCTCGCCTCATATTCTAGAAGAGAGGTATTGTAATGGGTCAAAATTTTCTAGTATAAGTTTGTGGTGGAAAAGCACGTTTCAGGGGCTCTACAATACTAATTTTATATTTTATGATGTCTGTGTGTGTGCGTATGGACGTATGAATTATGTGACGATTTTTCGTCCACGACAAATTAAAAAGTATATCAAATCTTTAATAACCAAATTTTATATTTAAGGTTTTAATAAGGATCTAAAGACTGGATAAGATTTTGGTAGAAATCCGCAAACAAACCGGAAGTAGTACTTTTTGAAACTTGACACAGTTTTCATTAAATAAATTGGTACATTATTTATTTATGATAATTTTTGCAGTTAAAAATAAAAGAAAATATAATTATCTATGGGTACCTACAGTTAATTTTAAATACAATTTGCTGAATCTGCTAGTATTTAACAATAAAATAAAGTACAATTAATATTCTACTTTTTTGAAATTCCAGTATCTTGTTGCCCATATAAAATATAAAATTTGTTTCTACACAAAATTTGAATTATTATGACTAGTGACAGTACAGTTAACATCTTTTGCATGCATCTTGATTTACATTAGAGTACCGAAATAGACTATTTAGTAATAGTAACAGTCTATATAGGTACTCTAGTTTACAATATCGTTTACATAATTACATGAACATGAAACTATTAAAATGTATGTAAAACTATTTATTAGATTAATAGAATAAGCAGAATTAGGCGAGAGGTCGTGTGCTGGCCACAGCAAATTTTTTAAATATTATTGATGGTGATGTAGCTTTCTGTATTTGAATATTTTAGATTTTTATTTGTATGTATCAAATGGACACCAGAACACCAGATTGTACTCGTACGTATAATAATAATAATCTTTACGACAATAGATATGGCTGTATCGTAGTATAGTCAATCCATCATTTGACCAAACTGTTTTATTTTAAACTTGTCATTTCACCAAACGAAATTTAGGGAAAACGTCATTTGGCCAAATCGGCATTTTACCAAATTGCTTTATGCACTTCTATGTACTATGCTCTTTCGGCAATTTTTTACTGGCATTAGTTAAGTTAGATATAATATGCAGCTTAACAAATTGCCATGCTTATTAAAACAAAGTATATTGTGACAAATTTTCGGACAAATTGTTAATATTTCTGTCGTGGAATCCAGGCTTAATTTACTTTATTATTTTCGACTTCTATGGTTTGGTTCGGTTTTATTGTAATTTACTTAAAGATATTGTTGTTTATATATAAATTTAGTCCATGAATACATCAATAATTATTGATGAAATGAAATGATAAATGAAAATATATTTTCATTTACCATTTCATTTTTAATCCTTCCCAATTTAAATAAAAGTTTTCTTTATAAGACTTGAAACACACCTTTAGAAATAGCAAATACTTTCCTCTATACAGCAATTTGGTGAAATGACGATTTGGCCAAATGACATTTTCCCTTCTCGTTTGGTGAAATGACAAGTTTAAAATAAAACAGTTTGGTCAAATAACGGATTGATGGATTACTATACGATACAGCCACATCTAGTTTCCTAAAGATGTCACTAACGTCTGTCGCTTTGGCAATTTTGTCAAATGACTATTTGGTTAAATAACAGATTGGTAAAATACCAGTTTGGTCTAATAACAGTTCGGCTAAATACCCGTGTAAGGATTAATACGAATCCCGGCGCCTAGAGGCTAAGCCCAGCCATTTAAAAAAAAAAATGTTTTGAGTAAAACATAGCGCACTGTACATTCAATAACCTTCCGATCTGTGATATAACAAGATTCCAAACCTTGATTCAAAGTTTGTTAATTAAATTAGTCGCCTCAGTTTCGTCATATTTTATTCATTCGTAATACAAACGTTTGGCAAGGAGGTTTAGTAGGTTTAGTATTATAATAGTGGATATTTAGTGCAGTTTTATTTAAAATATATCGAAATCTACATGCTTCTACTATTGTTTAAAGGTTTATTTATATTTCGAAAGTATGTAAGTAAAGTTGTTTAAAATTATTTGTATGTTACAGATTTGCAGTCTGTTGTTTTACATCATTTGAAGGAACATGAAGGGGTCAGTAATAAGAAAAAGTGTAAGTTTGATTATATTTTATTATGAAACATGGTTTATTTATTTATGTTATTATTTATTCCAGATCTGATCTCACGCAGAAGTCCATTGTCAACATTTTGAGGTCCTCAAGCAGTTGAACCAGAATTAAAGATAATTAGGTAACATTATGACTATTAAATTTTTATGAATAATTAATAAATCATTTATTTCTTTGCAGATATTTACACTTCAGCAGAGGCACAAATTTAAGTCCTGAGTCAAATTTTCTTCTACGAGAACAAGGTAAAATTGTTTACTAATTAATTTATACAAATATACATCTAATTTATTTTTTGTTGTATTTTTCAGACTTGTTCCGGTTGTAGCATTTTTACCTCCGGCTGTAAAACTCTCACAACCTGTGCTGCCGCCCATCCAGTTCTTGAGACGTGACGTCTGGTGTAGAATATCCGTTGAAGAAGACCCAGTACTCCTTGATATCAAATGTAAGTGTTTCAATATTAATTACTTAATGTTCAACACTTTCACATATTTTATAACGTGTGCGTTTACCAGCCGTTAATTGACTGGTACTCATGGTTGTTTAAATCATAAGCGCCCAGTTTAAAAATTTTAGTACAAATTTTCTATCTCTAATAATAAAGTAATTAATAATCTCGTTATACGAGAGTCTCGCTGGACAATTTTACAGCACAAGGTTAAATTCCTTGAATTTTTCTAACCTGGTATACAAATTTTTTAATTTTTACTATTCTGGTACTAATATTAGGAGAGTAATTAAAAAATCTGATAAAAAAATCACATAACCTCCCGCCTTGACACTGTAATATGCGAATTTAGTTTTGGATACGTTTAATGGAAGGAAAAAAAATTATCTATTGGAATACTCGTACAGTCAGATTTTTATTTAGTATATTTGGGCTCCTACCAGTTTCAAACCTAGTTAATAATATTTATACATTTTTTACCTTCCGCAATATCTGTAAAGGAAGGTATTGGATTCATGCTAAAAATCGGGTATTGAGTTTTTAGTGGATGAGCAGGAATTAGGATCCATACAACTCATTTTTGATAGTTTCACGATGATGTTATTATTTTATTCAAATGCAATTTTACTGAAGTCAGCCATACTCAGTATAAAGCCACACTATTACATACTTCACTCTTCACTCTTTCCCAACAAATAGTAAGCAAGTCCTATTTATTCTTTGTTGATCTATATTTACATTTTGATGAGTTTTTTTATATTTCGCTTTAATATTTATTGCTATAAAAATTGTACCTTTCAACAAACGGATCCATTTCTGACAGTTAAAGAAAGGTTATGTCGTCAAGTTAGTAGATTACTGAAATGGTTATGAACCACACACTTCTCATTCACACCACACATCTTACATAATACAGAAGAAGTAACCGATTACATCCATTATAAACTAGTCCTAATACTAAGAGCACCTAAGAGTCTCGATGATATGTATTTATTGTCCATTTTCTTTTTGAATTTTTTCATTAATTTACTAAACTTATATAAAAAGAGCGAATATCTTTTACATTCTTTATTCTTTCTATAAAAGTAGGTAAAGAAAAAAATTGATTACCTACAAGAAAATTTTAATCTGCAATATACAACATGACAGAAATCCTAATCTTACAATACAATAATCTATTAATTTACATCGTTTTTATATATCTAACATGTCTAACATACAACGAGCAATTGTCTGTAAAAATCATAACAATTACTAAGAAATCCCCTTGAATTTAAAGGCAATACAAACAGTATTATAAGTTGTAGAGGCTTGGGAAACGAAAAAACGATTCCAAGACACGAAAACCAACAACTAATGTCACACATAATCCGATCTGTGTGAGTTACGAGCCGAGAACTTGGCTGCCGTAAAGCAAGACTTCTTGAGAAGTGACTCCTTGACGCCAAGAGAAAAATTATAGGTTTATTCACGACTGTGGGCAATTTTATTATCATATTTTTCAAGTTTTTACTATATGATGGAATAAATTAGTGTTTCAAAAAGAGTCAACTGTAAACTTGGTATCTATAATTAATTAATGACACATGCCGATGACAAAAATTTGGTAATACAATGATAATATTTTCATTTGTTTAAATGCAAATTCCATCATATTAGAATAGAACTATATAAATAAATTTCATTATTTATATTGCATTGTAATGGCAGTTGAAATCAGGGGATCAGAGCACGATCAGGGCCTAAATTACCTCAACACAAAATGGATAATTATTTTGATTCTATAAAGACCTGTGAACAGGGCCGTAGCCAGATTATTTTCTAGGAAGGGCCAAATATTTTGTAGAAAGATCAACATTGATATTGTACATAATATGTATTTAAAGGAAGTCGGAAGATTAGGAAAAAAAAATTCCCATTGAAGGTTAAATGCCTTATAATGGAAAGTTATATTTTTTCAGTGGATGAGAAGCTGCATGTTTTCAAAAATGAATAATTATTGACGGATAACATAGAAGCACATAAACTTTTAGAAAACAATATTTATTTTTTCAAATTTTGACTTTCTTGTTAGTTTGCGAATTTTTCTTTTTTTTCTACTCCTAGTACGACATGTAATATAATATAGAGACTGTTCAGTTTTCCCGAAATAAATGATGATCAAAGGAATAAAGCCTGACTCAAAGTTTAAGTATCGTAAAAAAAATTCAACTGATAGCGTAAACTGAAAAAAAATTGATTTCTTATGTTACATTTCACATTACGAAAAAAATGTAAAATTTAATATTATTATAATACTGAAAAAGCTGTGAAATACTATCTAATTTTTTTAAATTACCTACGTTACGGTTACATTACGTTACAAATAGCCAGCCTTTCCTAAATAAATAATTGCACTTGGGTGTTGGATTTTTGTTTTACTGAAATTTTAAATATTATTTAATAAATAAATTTTACCATACTGGAAGAATTATACCGGCTATTACTTTTATACCACCACAAAACAGAAACCAATACAAATTAATGTTTTCTGATTTTTACACATAGAGCCCTGTTCACACATGGACACATAGAAGACACACACAAGCGACACACAGGCAACAAAAGCAAAATGAAGAACGTGTGGAACGTTTGTGGTCTCAAAATTGATGTTTTCTTTAGTTACATAGAAGCCACAAAATAGCGGCGCCTCTATTACACAAGCAACACATACAATATTTTTACTGTTATGTGTGTGTGTTTTCTATGTGTCCATGTGTGAACAGGGCATAATACATCAAGAACAAGTAACTCGATACTTCACAAAACATTATTTAGTTTTAAGAATAAACTTTGCGTAACCTATTTTTAAAAATCAACATTTTCATGACTTCAATTACATACTGTTTGGGAAACAAGCACGAACAGACATTTGTAATTACATATTTGTTTATATTGTTTTGGAAATTACCCTACAGAGGGTAGGATTAGGATATTTAGCGTTTTACTCGTTGAACAAGAGAAATAAGAAATATAAACGAAATATAAATATTGTAAGAGTTATGGTGTTACGAGAAAATATTTTGAAGAAATTCTTATTTATAGAAAATGGTATCCCTTAATACACTCTATACTCATGACTTGCATGTTTTACGGGTAATATGCTTTTACATTTTTTACTAATTTAGCTAAAAAAATTATTAAAGTAATTTTAATTTATTTAAACTAATTTAGCATTATGGTCAACATTCTGATTATTATTATTTAAAAACCGTCGTCACTATTATGTGGCCAAAGATTAATTACAAATGCAACCACTAATTTAAGTATTTGCCAGATTTGAATACCATCATTGTACCGTCAAATTAATTTTGTTACTGGCATGGATGGGATTATTTTGTTTTGCATTTATTATCTATTAGTGCTGATTTTCAAATATATCTAGAAAATTATCAAAAGTAAGTTGTAAGATCGCTCGTTAGGTAATATATGTTACTATTACGAATAACAACGTGAAAATGAATTATTTATATAAAGTATGAGTTCTGAAAGTTTCTTTAATATATTATTTATTGTAGATAATTCCTGCAAAAATATAATTAAACCTTTACTATTATAACCACTAAAAGTATTTTTAAACTAACTCGTCAAAGCAATACACATTGATAAATATGAAAACCTACGTTTACCGTTTAGGTAATTAATTAAAAACTTTAAAATTGCTGTACTGAATTGTTTCCAAATTGTCGAATAAAAAAAACATTTTTTTGAATGAAAAACTCGTCAAAATTAATTCCGTAATAAAATGTGCTCTACAATTGAATCGGTGAGTCCAAGAACAGTACTAGTCCACAAAATGGCGTTTTGAGTTAAGATAGCCAAAGTGTATAAAATTCGCTTAAACAGTACGCTGAACATTGCCGCTATGGCTGAGAGGAGGCATGAATACAAGAACAGTATAAGTCCAGGACATATACTGTTCTTCTGCTCATAAACGTCAGTTTACCATTGTAACCTGAGGTGTAGTTTACTTAGTTGTGAACGTAATTACCTAATAAAACCCTTTTTGCCATGTTTTGTACCACTTCATACCACGTTTTAAAGCTCTTATGGCAAATAGCACTTCTTGAAATAAAAGAAAATCTATCGGAACAAATATTGACTTCAAGAACAGTACATGTCCATGACACTTTTGCATCTGTAACTATTAAGTGGTTGCCTTTTTTTGAAATATTTGTTCATAAAGGCATTCATCTCAAAAGGAACTACAACTTTCCTGTACATGTCAAAGTTGTACAGTGAATGGTTGTGCAGCTATACAGTTTTTCTTAATTATCTCAAAATGCACTTTTTGGACTAGTACTGTTCTTGGACTCACCGATTCAATTTATTACCTAACTATAACTATTTTTATCGGAAAACTAACCATTCAAAAGTAAAATGCAAAATAAAGACGACCATTTTGGCAGGATTTCGGTCGCATTTGAAAAGAGATAAAATCAAATATTTAATATGAATTCCTGTATACAGACCTTACAGACCTTTTAAATAAGACCAAAAACACTTTTACAGTATTGAATTCCCGATTAAAGTGCTATCTATCGGTCTACATCGAAAACAGAGTAGTAGGTAAAGCCGCGTTCACAGTTCGAAATTTGGTGAATGAGGCGGGAACGCATGCAGCACCAGTATGGCGACAACTTGTTGAGGAATTTCTACTGCCTGGACATGTCTTGGACAAGAAACCAGTGCTTTAAATGCTTCTTCTTTTCAATTTTCGACTCGTTTATTTATTTTATTTTAGAATCATGAATATTATTATTATATTATTAAACGTTTGCTATTGTTTTTCTTTTTGGACAATCCGAATGCATCTGCAATATAAATATAAAATATTATTTAGTTTTATAATAAAAGAAATAATTACTACTATTTAGATTTATTGTTATTTAATGTCTGTTAGACTGTAAATTTCTTATGATTTTAAACATTTCTTGTTATAATAAAATTGCCAAGTAGCTTACGGTTTGTTCGGGTTTATTCAATAGATAACAGAAAGCAAGTTCATGTTGTGGTTTGCGATTATATTAATTTGTTACTCCCTGTGCACACAAATAATTTTTTTGACAAGTTTCCTGAAAAATGTTTCTTCAAAAATAAATTGTCAAACAGGAAAAGTTTCCCCGTGTGTACTAGGCATTATATATTATTTTTCTGTATTTTATAATGCAATTTACAAATTAATTAATTAAATAGATTTCCGCGACATTTCATTTTGACATAGTTGGCAACACTGATTTGCGGAATGCGTAACGGGCGTGACGTCACTAGCTCTTAATTAATCCAGTTAAATCTGTCGCCATTTTCATGTTCGTAGTTTACACTATGTTTTTGCCTTAATATTGGTTTAATTTCAAGTTATAAATGATATATAATAAAATGTGAGTATTCTAGACTTTACAATAATGTTAGTTTGTGGTAAAATTATAAACAAATAATTATTTTAACCGGTTTATTTGCTGTTACTGGACTCCATTATGTGAACAGTTCATTCCATTCGAGGCCAACATTCAGTATTTAAATAAGTGATTTATGTACAGATAAACACTACTCTGTGCCAAAAGGGAACAATATCAAAGAGAATACTCGAAACTACCACCAGATTCAGGTGCTCAGTCATCGTCTTTGAAGAAAGTTTGGATCCAAATATATGAGGTTACATAATGAAAAGATTCTACAGCTATGGTAAGCAGTCTTTATTATTATTTATACTAACTGCAAATTAAAATGCGTTCGGAATATAATATTTTCCAAAGAAAGTGCATAATGTATTTTTGAGATGTATTTTGTGGAATGCATAATTAATTAAACGTAATGAAACGACGGCCATTTGCATGTTTAAAGTTTATTCTTATAAAACAAGAGTTAAAATGTATTCGAACAATTAGTTGGAAGTTTAAAATAGAAAACATTTTCGGGTAAAGTAATGATTGATATATTTACAGATAAACACTATTATGTGTGAGAATGAGAACAATATCAAAGACTGCCTACAAATTTGGGCTCCTACCATCATCATTGGATCACCACGGTGTAAGAACACAACAAGGTGATTATTTCTTCTGCAGGGCCATGTATTGAAGGTAATTAATCAGTTTTATATATTATTTAATTGTTATTTACTTATAGCATTGTTACAGATTCTTTGCTGACTCACAGAAGCTTGAAGTGGACCTGAACAACATAGACGATGCCAAGGAGAAATAAACAGGTAGAAAAATATAAATACACCTAATACTTACTTCAACTAATTAAGTGTTTCAGTTATTAAATGTTTAGTTCTCCTCAAACAGCTAAACCGTACACTATTATCAATTTATTAATGACTCATTAACGCTTAATTAATTTGAATTCAGAACAAGAACAAGTAGTGATTTCAATTAATTACCTAGAGCAGTTTTAGTTCTTAACATATTTTTCGTTTGATGCAGTTTCGCCCTTCAGTAAGAAAATCCAGGCATCGAACGTCGATGTTGGGCCCCAAACAATGACTTCATCTAGTCAACGTTGCCGAAGGTCCAGTACTTCTGTTCGGACGAAACGCTCACGGATGACTCCCCAGTGTCGTGCTGTTAAGGGAGGTCTAGTTCTAGCACAAGATGTAAGTCAAACAGTTCAATAAAATTACACACTGGGTACAGAATTGAATTTATCCTGAATTTGTCCCTTGGATAATTTTACCTGGAAAATCAAATTTTAGCGAATTTTCTACGACAAATAATAAAATTTGTATGTACTGCCCTTCAAATCGGAAACAGTCTCGTTAAACGAGGTCTCGCAGTCGAGATAAAAAATTTTGAGGGCGGGATCAAATTCCTAATTTTACTCCAGAATCTAATAATTATTCTACATTTATTAACATAATTAGTAATTAATTTCATAAACTCCGTAAATTCCTCATGTTAAGTTATGGATGTGTAACATGGATAGAACAAACCTCGTTATAGGAGTCCCGCAATCGAAATTTAAAAAAATTGAGGCCGAGGTCATTTTCCTCGGATCATTTTATCCCCGAAACCAAATTTTTAATATTGTGGTACGATTATTAGTAGAGCAATTAAATAAAAACGAAATATCAGTACCATGAGTATTTCACCCTCGTAAAACGAGGTTTCGTTGTCGAGACAGATAATTTTCAAGGCCAGAATTGGTTTCCTCGGGTTATTTTACCTCCGGATACAAATTTTTATTATTCTGGTACGATTATTAGTAGAGTAATGAAATTAAAACGAAATATCTGTACCACGAGTATTACACCCTCGTAAAACGAGGTCTCGCAGTCGAGACAGATAATTTTCGAGACCAGATTCGGATTTCTCGGGTATTTTTACCCCCGAGTACAAATTTTCGCCGGTTTTCTACGATAAATAACTGAAACATTTAAATTTGAAGAAAATCGCATCTAAATTAATTGATCATTACCTAGACATATTAATGATTGCAAATTAATATAGCGGATGAAACAGCCTATAGCTTTTTTCAGAAATTATAAATGTCAAAGTTATACTGTTGGACGGCTTAATTTAAATTTAAAATTAAAAGGATTGCAGTAAATGGGTTGCAGTCAAAAAGATATATTTTTTATACCACTCTACCGGTTTCGGCCCCACATGGCTCATGTAGAGGTAGAGTGGTATAAAAAATATATCTTTTTGACTGCAATCCTTTTAATAAAACTTCCAGTCAAGTAAAATCCAACTAAATTTTAAATAATTCAAATTTTGGGATTTTTTCCGGGCTTATTAAACTGGATCCAGCGAAAAACAGAGGGGGTTACAAACTTTAGGTCGAAACAGAGATTTTCAAGCCCTAAATGTCTCCGAAAAACGGTTATTGGTTGGGTTAAGCAATTGCTATTATTTCATCCGATGACTAAAACCCTCGCTCGCTTCATCTTCGAGAATAATAGCCTCCATTTTAGCGAAGTTGTATAATATACTATTAATTATTATTTTCATGTCATATTCTATAATATTTATTGGGATACTTAGGAGTATTTGTATTTTTTGAATTTTACTTTATTTTATATCGTATACGTGTTTTTAGACATTTATTTGATTTCATACAACCCGCTTTGAACATCCAATAACATCGCATTAATTTCAACCAATTAGAAGAATCGTTCCTTTTTGAATATCCAATAAGAGTGCGATAATTCAGCCAATCAGAAGCGTCGACACATGTGCATGTATAAAACTTGATCTCGAAGTTGTGCTGATAATTTAGACACCGCATAGTCGCATTCATAGATAAGAGAGGAGGTATAGATTGCGCTCTCTATGTTAATCACCAAACTTTTGAACAGCGCCAAAGTGTGTGACCAAGGAACTAATTTTGATGGCGGGTTTACGGGGCACTTTTAATATTTGCAATTTATTAAAAATAAAATGTTCAGGATAAACATACTTATTTGAAAAAAATCAACCAAAATTTAAATTTAAAAAATCTTTTACTAATTTATGGTTCATTAGTAATATAAATAATTGAAGTTGATTTTAATCAAACAAGTATAAAATTGCAGATAAAACAACAAACATTACATTAAACATTTTTATTTACATCTTTTCGTGTACAATACAATTAATACAAGTTGGTATGTTATTATGAAACTGGTGACCCGCGAAAACTATTCATGATACAAGAATAAATTTAAAAAGTTATATACTTAAATAGGTACTTAATTACATATTAAAAAATTAATTAACAGAGCAACAAAAAAATAATATAGTAAATAAAAACTTTAAAAGTTTATAACAAATAACTCACCAACAGATACAACATCGCTTTTCGCGTTTTCTAGAATACCAGGTTCTTCCATGTTAGGTTCTGCATTAGCTTCACGAAAAATACATTTAGATTTAGAAATGTAATACTTACTAAATGAATATTGAATTCTTACAAAATAAACAAATATGTTACTGTACAAATTTATTTCATGTCTTAACACGAAATATACTACACACGATTTTGCAAAACTGGTAACATTATGTTTATATAACAAAGCGCAATTAAATTTACCTTTTCCAGATCTAACTGCGTAATCATGGTCCTGGAATACATTGCTGGTACATTCCAATGGATTTTGTGATGAAGCAGAATTATTGGGTAACACGAAACACTGCTGATATGGTCCCTCTAAATTATTAATAAATACATAAATAATTAATACATATTTTGTAAAAATTTAAACATCGAAACATACCTGGTAAATACAATGTAGGAATTGAATAATTTTTCAACTTTTTCGATCCTGGAATTCTACACTCCTCTGCAAAATGTTTACTACACACGTAATAAGTTTTGTAAACATTTTTCGGATCCATATTCTTCAATTTTGTCACACGTACACGGTCTAACCACATATTAAAAACGTCTTCAAAAAACACAGGAAATCTGTGAACGACTGGTTCCAGTCTATCACAAAATGGTACACAACACCGGTTTTTCACAGACATGATGATTTTCACAAACAAAATGACAAAATAATAAAAACCAAATTTTCAAACACACGATGACTACTCTCAAAGTTACCTGTTTGAAAACTTTTCAATAATGATGATATGATTAAAGTCAATCAGCAAACACGAAGACTGTCATCAACTGTCATCACTGTCATATTTGCCATTTTCAAAACTTTTCATGGTTGTGGTAGGCTTGTGCGCATGTCACGTATACGTCAAATTCTTTTACTAGCGCTAGGTGAGAGACCAAGAAACTAAACTGAAAAGTAATGCTCCCCGCATAGAGTGCGCAGGGCCGGTCGCATTTGTTGTGAAGCCGACACTTCCTGAGACGGAGTAGACTGATTGAGACCTAGCTTGCAGTGCGGGTTGCGTGTACTACAATATTTCTAAAGTATCTGTCAGATGAAATCATTCTAACCTTTGAGATGCAATTTAAAAATATGTACGCATTTTTTGTTAAATATTGTGCATATTGTTGTATTATTTAATATTTTATAAATTATTTTACATTTAAATGACAGTTATAAGGAGACATCTAAAGATGACGTTTTTTTACCTTTTGTAGGATTGTAGGTACTATAATATTTTAGCAAGAGCACTCTTTATTTCAAATGTTAACCTTAAATTATATTTGATTAAAATAATAAAGATGTTTGGTAGAATTATTTTTGTATAGATTGCACGGCTTTCAGCCATTGATCTCGTCTAGCTTGGTTCATTGGATATCTGAAATCACTTTTAGTTGCATTTTCTGATCTATTATTATTATTTCTACAGAAAAACTTACACACTAAATGACACATTTTCTTTTTTCGAAGCCGAAAACTCTTGGCACGTTGGCATAGCACAATGATTAACCATAATAATGTTTTAAATTCAACTAAATACAGAATTTGTAACTATCATTTATAAACTACTGAAAAATATTACGAGTATTTGACACAAAACAGAATTTAAGAAGTGTTTCACAAAACCAGAGTGATTCTAGCGGCCAATTCTAGCGGCCACTTTGGGCAAGCAGTATATTGTGAACAAACATGGCATCAAGTATGACCAAGGCCAACTAGATATGAAATTTAGTAATTTTTATTATAAATAAATTCAAATACATTCAATAAAGCGTATATTAACTGCTATTATGCTCAAATAGATTATTTCTTATATTACAAATTTTAGTTATAAATAATACTGATGAAATGAAATATAAACTTCAACATAACCTCCAAATTGTGACGTTTAGTTCTAACTTATATGTATTTATTTTTTAACAAAGATTAACTATAAATACCAAATAATAAAAATAAAAGTATAAACAATGCAACAACAATTAAATAAGGTAGTAATCCAGTAAATAATAATATTTTTTTTATCAAAGTATAAATATTATTTTCACCCCCTAAATATGCATGTCCCTCATAAAACTTTATTTTATTTTATACATTATACCCCCTCCTGTCATAAAAATTTATTAACAATATAGCACCACCCGTAATAAGGGTAGAAAATAAATATTTATAACTGTCTGTATATGCAACACACAATTTAAATGCAAAGTTTAACCGTTATTTTCACCCCCTAAATATGTATGTCCCGCGACAAACTATATTTTATTTTATACATTAAACCCTGTGCTATCATAAAAAAGTAGTAACAATATAGCGCCACCCGTAATAAGGGTAGAAAGTAAGTATTTATACCTGTCTGTATATGCAACACGCAATTCAAATGCAAAGTTTAACAATTATTGTCACCCCCTAAATATGTATGTCCCGCGACAAACTATATTTTATTTTATACATTAAACCCTGTGCTATCATAAAAAAGTAGTAACAATATAGCGCCACCCGTAATAAGGGTAGAAAGTAAGTATTTATACCTGTCTGTATATGCAACACGCAATTCAAATGCAAAGTTTAACAATTATTGTCACCCCCTAAATATGTATGTCCCGCGACAAACTATATTTTATTTTATACATTAAACCCTGTGCTATCATAAAAAAGTAGTAACAATATAGCGCCACCCGTAATAAGGGTAGAAAATAAATATTTATAACTGTCTGTAGATGCAATACGCAATTCAAATGCAAAGTTTAATCATTATTTTCACCCCTTAAATATGTATGTCCCGCGACAAACTATATTTCATTGTATACATTAAACCCTGTGCTATCATAAAAAAGTAGTAACAGTATAGCGCCACCCGTAATAAGGGTAGAAAGTAAGTATTTATACCTGTCTGTATATGCAACACGCAATTCAAATGCAAAGTTTAATCATTATTTTCACCCCTTAAATATGTATGTCCCGCAACAAACTATATTTTATTTTATACATTAAACCCTGTGCTATCATAAAAAAGTAGTAACAATATAGCGCCACCCGTAATAAGGGTAGAAAGTAAGTATTTATACCTGTCTGTATATGCAACACGCAATTCAAATGCAAAGTTTAATCATTATTGTCACCCCCTAAATATGTATGTCCCGCGACAAACTATATTTTATTTGATACATTAAACCCTGTGCTATCATAAAAAAGTAGTAACAATATAGCGCCACCCGTAATAAGGGTAGAAAATAAATATTTATAACTCTGTAGATGCAACACGCAATTCAAATGCAAAGTTTAATCATTATTTTCACCCCTTAAATATGTATGTCCCGCGACAAACTATATTTTATTGTATACATTAAACCCTGTGCTATCATAAAAAAGTAGTAACAATATAGCGCCACCCGTAATAAGGGTAGAAAGTAAGTATTTATACCTGTCTGTATATGCAACACGCAATTCAAATGCAAAGTTTAACAATTATTGTCACCCCCTAAATATGTATGTCCCGCGACAAACTATATTTTATTTTATACATTAAACCTTGTGCTATCATAAAAAAGTAGTAACAATATAGCGCCACCCGTAATAAGGGTAGAAAATAAATATTTATTACTATTTGTATATGCAACACGCAATTCAAATGCAAAGTTTAATCATTATTTTCACCCCTTAAATATGTATGTCCCACGACAAACTATATTTTATTTTATACATTAGACCCTCCCCTATCATAAAAAAGTAGTCACAATATAGCGCCACCCGTATTAAGGGTAGAAAATTAAATATTTATATCTGTCTGTGTACGCAACACACAATGCAAATGCGAAGTTTAAAAATAATTTTCACCCCCTAAATATATATGTCCGCTGAAAAACTTTTTTAAATTTTATACATTAGACCCTGGACTGTCATAAAAAAGTAGTAACAATATAGCGCCACCCGTAATAAGGGTAGAAAATTAAATATTTATATCTGTCTGTGTACGCAACACACAATTCGATTGCAATGTTTAAAAATGAGTTTCACCCCCTAAATATATATGTCCGCTGAAAAACTTTTTTTTTCATTTTATACATTAGACCCTGTACTGTCATAAAAAAGTAGTCACAATATAGCGCCACCCGTATTAAGGGTAGAAAATTAAATATTTATATCTGTTTGTATACGTAACACACAATTCGAATGCAATGTTTAAAAATGAGTTTCCCCCTAAATATATATGTCCGCTGAAAAACTTTTTTTATTTTATACATTAGACCCTCTCCTGTCATAAAAAAGTAATAACAATATAGCGCCACCCGTAATAAGGGTAGAAAATTAAATATTTGTAACTATATGTGTATGCAAACTACAACGAAAATGCAAAGTTTAAAAATTATTTTCACTTTACAAATATTGGTCTTCTTATTATTAATATTATCTTAAATTACTAGAAAAATACTAAATGGTTCATGTTTACAATATACAATGTTATTTGTCACCTAAAAAAAAAAATTGTGCCAGTTATTTTCAAATCGTATTACTTCTGGCGCCTAAGTTTTGATTTTTATACGTATAGCGGCGCGACTATCGCTGAGAGGTTGAGATCGTTCTGAAATTATACTCTATTTAAAAACTCATCGGACAAATCTGAAGTTGGAATGCTAAAACTGATCGTTTTTGACTGGCTGATGTAACACCACACAAACTTTATAATGTAAACAAATTAATGTTCTCTCCATCTAGTCATATCAGCTGTTGTCAGTGACTGTACCGAGTTTTCACGCTGATATGTCAAATTTAAATTTGCCGCCAAAAAAATCTAGTGATATTTTTCTCCTATTTATACAGTCGATATGGAACAGCGAGACAACTTCAAGTTTGTTAAGTATTAAATAATTAACTATACTTGATTTAATAACAAAACAAACAAACTTGAAGTTGTTTCGCTGTTCCATATCGACTGTATAAATAGGAGAAAAATATCACTAGATTTTTTTGGCGGCAAATTTAAATTTGACATATCAGCGTGAAAACTCGGTACAGTCACTGACAACAGCTATATTGTAAACATGAACCATTTAGTATTTTTCTAGTAATGGGGGCTTAAAGTGGCGCTAGTGTTCCAGACCCAAGAACTAAAATTTTTACCCCCTCCAAATATTTGACGTTTTAAATATCAGATATCAGATGTTTGTATTTTGAATTTGTAATTGTAATAATTCCATTATTAATTTCTATTTACTACCATACACCGCACTGTTTAAAATACTTGTTTACAATATTTTTGACATTTCAAATACACGAATAATGACACAATGTGTGTGCGTTCATATATCACATTTTTTGGGACTGGACCACGGTTGCCATCTAGAATAGTTTGGCCTGTAAGCCCCCATTTAAGATAATATTAATAATAAGAAGACCAATATTTGTAAAGTGAAAATAATTTTTAAACTTTGCATTTTCGTTGTAGTTTGCATACACATATAGTTACAAATATTTAATTTTCTACCCTTATTACGGGTGGCGCTATATTGTTATTACTTTTTTGTGACAGGAGAGGGTCTAATGTATAAAATAAAAAAAGTTTTTCAGCGGACATATATATTTAGGGAGGAAACTCATTTTTAAACATTGCATTCGAATTGTGTGTTACGTATACAAACAGATATAAATATTTAATTTTCTACCCTTAATACGGGTGGCGCTATATTGTGACTACTTTTTTATGACAGTACAGGGTCTAATGTATAAAATGAAAAAAAAAGTTTTTCAGCGGACATATATATTTAGGGGGTGAAACTCATTTTTAAACATTGCAATCGAATTGTGTGTTGCGTACACAGACAGATATAAATATTTAATTTTCTACCCTTATTACGGGTGGCGCTATATTGTTACTACTTTTTTATGACAGTACAGGGTCTAATGTATAAAATTTAAAAAAGTTTTTCAGCGGACATATATATTTAGGGGGTGAAAATTATTTTTAAACTTCGCATTTGCATTGTGTGTTGCGTACACAGACAGATATAAATATTTAATTTTCTACCCTTAATACGGGTGGCGCTATATTGTGACTACTTTTTTATGATAGGGGAGGGTCTAATGTATAAAATAAAATATAGTTTGTCGTGGGACATACATATTTAAGGGGTGAAAATAATGATTAAACTTTGCATTTGAATTGCGTGTTGCATATACAAATAGTAATAAATATTTATTTTCTACCCTTATTACGGGTGGCGCTATATTGTTACTACTTTTTTATGATAGCACAGGGTTTAATGTATACAATAAAATATAGTTTGTCGCGGGACATACATATTTAGGGGGTGACAATAATTGTTAAACTTTGCATTTGAATTGCGTGTTGCATATACAGACAGGTATAAATACTTACTTTCTACCCTTATTACGGGTGGCGCTATATTGTTACTACTTTTTTATGATAGCACAGGGTTTAATGTATACAATAAAATATAGTTTGTCGCGGGACATACATATTTAAGGGGTGAAAATAATGATTAAACTTTGCATTTGAATTGCGTGTTGCATATACAAATAGTAATAAATATTTATTTTCTACCCTTATTACGGGTGGCGCTATATTGTTACTACTTTTTTATGATAGCACAGGGTTTAATGTATAAAATAAAATATAGTTTGTCGCGGGACATACATATTTAGGGGGTGACAATAATTGTTAAACTTTGCATTTGAATTGCGTGTTGCATATACAGACAGGTATAAATACTTACTTTCTACCCTTATTACGGGTGGCGCTATATTGTGACTACTTTTTTATGATAGGGGAGGGTCTAATGTATAAAATAAAATATAGTTTGTCGTGGGACATACATATTTAAGGGGTGAAAATAATGATTAAACTTTGCATTTGAATTGCGTGTTGCATATACAAATAGTAATAAATATTTATTTTCTACCCTTATTACGGGTGGCGCTATATTGTTACTACTTTTTTATGATAGCACAAGGTTTAATGTATAAAATAAAATATAGTTTGTCGCGGGACATACATATTTAGGGGGTGACAATAATTGTTAAACTTTGCATTTGAATTGCGTGTTGCATATACAGACAGGTATAAATACTTACTTTCTACCCTTATTACGGGTGGCGCTATATTGTTACTACTTTTTTATGATAGCACAGGGTTTAATGTATACAATAAAATATAGTTTGTCGCGGGACATACATATTTAAGGGGTGAAAATAATGATTAAACTTTGCATTTGAATTGCGTGTTGCATCTACAGACAGTTATAAATATTTATTTTCTACCCTTATTACGGGTGGCGCTATATTGTTACTACTTTTTTATGATAGCACAGGGTTTAATGTATCAAATAAAATATAGTTTGTCGCGGGACATACATATTTAGGGGGTGACAATAATGATTAAACTTTGCATTTGAATTGCGTGTTGCATATACAGACAGGTATAAATACTTACTTTCTACCCTTATTACGGGTGGCGCTATATTGTTACTACTTTTTTATGATAGCACAGGGTTTAATGTATAAAATAAAATATAGTTTGTTGCGGGACATACATATTTAAGGGGTGAAAATAATGATTAAACTTTGCATTTGAATTGCGTGTTGCATATACAGACAGGTATAAATACTTACTTTCTACCCTTATTACGGGTGGCGCTATACTGTTACTACTTTTTTATGATAGCACAGGGTTTAATGTATACAATGAAATATAGTTTGTCGCGGGACATACATATTTAAGGGGTGAAAATAATGATTAAACTTTGCATTTGAATTGCGTGTTGCATCTACAGACAGTTATAAATATTTATTTTCTACCCTTATTACGGGTGGCGCTATATTGTTACTACTTTTTTATGATAGCACAGGGTTTAATGTATCAAATAAAATATAGTTTGTCGCGGGACATACATATTTAGGGGGTGACAATAATGATTAAACTTTGCATTTGAATTGCGTGTTGCATATACAGACAGGTATAAATACTTACTTTCTACCCTTATTACGGGTGGCGCTATATTGTTACTACTTTTTTATGATAGCACAGGGTTTAATGTATAAAATAAAATATAGTTTGTTGCGGGACATACATATTTAAGGGGTGAAAATAATGATTAAACTTTGCATTTGAATTGCGTGTTGCATATACAGACAGGTATAAATACTTACTTTCTACCCTTATTACGGGTGGCGCTATACTGTTACTACTTTTTTATGATAGCACAGGGTTTAATGTATAAAATTAAATATAGTTTGTCGCGGGACATACATATTTAGGGGGTGACAATAATTGTTAAACTTTGCATTTGAATTGCGTGTTGCATATACAGACAGGTATAAATACTTACTTTCTACCCTTATTACGGGTGGCGCTATATTGTTACTACTTTTTTATGATAGCACAGGGTTTAATGTATAAAATAAAATATAGTTTGTCGCGGGACATACATATTTAGGGGGTGAAAATAACGGTTAAACTTTGCATTTAAATTGTGTGTTGCATATACAGACAGTTATAAATATTTATTTTCTACCCTTATTACGGGTGGTGCTATATTGTTAATAAATTTTTATGACAGGAGGGGGTATAATGTATAAAATAAAATAAAGTTTTATGAGGGACATGCATATTTAGGGGGTGAAAATAATATTTATACTTTGATAAAAAAAATATTATTATTTACTGGATTACTACCTTATTTAATTGTTGTTGCATTGTTTATACTTTTATTTTTATTATTTGGTATTTATAGTTAATCTTTGTTAAAAAATAAATACATATAAGTTAGAACTAAACGTCACAATTTGGAGGTTATGTTGAAGTTTATATTTCATTTCATCAGTATTATTTATAACTAAAATTTGTAATATAAGAAATAATCTATTTGAGCATAATAGCAGTTAATATACGCTTTATTGAATGTATTTGAATTTATTTATAATAAAAATTACTAAATTTCATATCTAGTTGGCCTTGGTCATACTTGATGCCATGTTTGTTCACAATATACTGCTTGCCCAAAGTGGCCGCTAGAATTGGCCGCTAGAATCACTCTGGTTTCACAAAACATAAAACAATACTAAAACCTAACCTTCGAAAAGCTTGTCACATAATGACATAATGTAAACAGAAACAAGACAACATTACAGTAAACTAGGCATCACGCATTACCAACGCGGTCTACCTCCCGTTCCCCGGCGTTCCCCCACCAAAGTAAGTGTCGGCTTCAAAACAAGCTCTACATCAACAATGCCATGCGGCGTCTAAATTATAATAGGTCATTGTTGTGCTGTATGTATAGATTGTTTCAGGTTCGATGAAGGCTCACAAACTGTAGAACTGAGTTAGCGGACGTCTTCAGAAGAATTGATCCTCCTGCTGACGACATCTTCAACAAGGAATTAAAGCATCTTCTACGTTCTTCAGCCACCTGCAGACTCTGAGAATCTTCTGATGAAGGATCCAAAACTGTAGAACTGGGTTAGCGGATGTCTTTAGAAGCGAATTGTTCGTCCTGCTGTCGTTATTAGATTCTTGAAGGCTGGCCACATCATAAGCAAGAAATTAAAGCATCTTCAAGAGTTCTCGCGTTGTAATTACTACTTTGGTCGTCATTTGCAGCTGTTTAGGAACCTAGTGCATCTTAATATTGATGGTAAGCGTTTTATTATAACATTTGGATGTGGCTTATTGTTTTATTTGTAATATTTACATAAAAATAAAGCTGCATTCACATACGCATTTAGTTTGAAGGTTTACATTTATGTTTACGTTTAAGAAAGTTTGAATACATTTAACTAAATACGAGCATTCACAGTGCTTGAAAGTAGGACGTGCGAATGTTCCTATTTAGTTATATGAACCTAAACTTTTTTAAACGTAAATATAAATGTAAATCTTAAGACGAAATGCGTATATAAATGAGGCTGAAATACATCTAATTAAATACGAGCATTCACACTTTCTACTTTCAATGCTTCTATTTAGTTAGATGCATTTGAACTTTCTTATTCGCAAACATAGGTAAATATAAATATTAAAATGCGTATGTGAATGTAGCTTTAATATTTTATTTCTATTTGTTTAGATCACAATTGATGAATCTGCAGTATTGGACGTTTTACACAGATTTGAAGTCTTTCTACAACTCATGGTGAACCTGGCAGCTTCTTCACAGGCGTCATCAACACATTTCTGGAGCTTTTGGTTGTCATCTGCAGCTGTTTATACACCTAGTGCATATTTGAACACAATAAGGTAATTAATCAGTTTTATTTATTGTTTGCTCGTTATTTAATTGTTACATTAATTAATTTATAGAAATATGAAAAACATCTAATTTATTTTTTATTGTATTTTTCAGACTTGTTCCGGTTGTAGCATCTTTATCTCTGGTTGTAAGATCCGCACAGATTCGCAAGATTCTTTGGTTTGAAATTCTACTGTTGGAGTCTACTGTCTCTAGGACAAGGAACATCTCGGTCACCAGTTCAACACGTAAGTTTTTTGTTTTTACTTTGTGTATTCCATTTGGAACACGATGCTTTTACTCAGCTTGAGTGTGGCAGCCTCACAGGTCACTATGAACGTCAGTATGGATACTACAGACCAAAAAGTCACTCAATGCTCTTACTGTCTGTCAACTCACTCTGAGTACACAACAGGAAACATGTTTGTGCAGTTTACTGAAATGTGTACCTGCCTGGATTTGAAACTGAAAGCTTTTCACTCAGCTTGGGTGTGGCAGTCTCACATCATGTGAGCCATCGGTATAGATATACAGAGTGATTCATCGGTCATCCATATTCATTTGTATAGTCCGTCCCAAACTTCTTTGCCGTTACGTCATACCTGTAGTTCGTATGAATCAATTTGAAATTATGGCGGGAAAGTTATATTTTGATATCAAATATTTTTAAACTATATTATGTGAATATTTGGAATAACTATATAAATTTAATAATAAATAAATACCTCTAGAACAGCTGACACGGGAATAAGTAATTCTCCTTTTTCTTTTTCAGCAGTAAAATATTGGTACAAATTCAAGACAATCTGAATTGTTTGTTTATTATTGCGTTTGCCGGGCATATTTATAAATATTATTATAAATATCTATATGTAAACAGCTAATGGATGCATAAAACAACGATATACCTATGTTAAATTATTTAATCACAGTGAAAATAGTTTTTATTTGTTTGACAGTTTCAAAATTGACAATACATATTTCATAAAACAATATGAAAAACAGCCTACTCAAATAACAAATTGCTGTTATATCAACAATATAATTATACGTTTTCTATTTCTTTCTTTTTCTACTTCATAATAAAAACAAAGAACAAAACTTCACGTAACAGTATCAATACTTCGCAAATTTCGAATGACATACGTGTTTCAACTAAATATATGACAGTAATAAGATAGAAAGAGTAAGACAATGTATTGTTTAGTTATTCTTGAAAATAAAATAATGACGTCATGGCAAAGAAGTTTGGGACGGACTTTATACAGGGTGTACCATTTGAGTGCAATAATATGCAACTATAAATATTAATTGATTCTGATAGCAAAATAGATTACCTTCAAAAAAGTAATGTAGTAAACTGTCTAAAATAATAAATGAAGAAGTTACTAACGTTTATTTGCTCAATGATAAGTTTGTATCACATTACAATCAACAAAGTAAGCGATGGATAATTTTCTTAATAAATAATCAAGCTGTCAAAATATTGACCCTATCTTTGTTGAGGTGAAAATGAATACAAATTGTAATAAAGATGAAATGGTTAATATGATATTCATACTTGAGGAATGTCATAGAAATATTAATTTGGCATAAACAAAGATAAAGTATAAATAATTTGACAGCTTGTCAGCTTTATTTGAATTCGAAACAATTAATAAAATAATCCATCGATTACTTTGATATTAGTAACATGTTACATACTCAATTATTCATCATTGAACGAAAAAACGTTAATAACCTCTTCATTTATAAAGTTATACACTTCACTATATTACTTTTTTTAAGGGAATATCTACTTTGCTATCAAAATCAATAAATATTTTTTTATAGGCTATTCCATTAACCTGTATACAAATGAATATGGTTTGTAGATAGATAATATATCAAATACATTTTTACCGAAGAGTTTTACTCTATGACTTCAATAGCACTATAAAAAAATAAAATAGAAGAATGACGACGGGTGAATCACTCCGTATACATTATATTGTGTGTGTGCGGTTATCAGACAATAACTCACTTATAATTGTTACTGGAGAGCACACCACAGTGGACATTTTTTGTTATTTAGTGCAGTTTATATGAATCTAAATGTTTGTTATTGTTACAGATTAATTTGGATTTCATGTACAATGTTTGAAGATTCTTTGGTTTGAAATTCTGCAGTTGGAGTTTCTAGGAGAGGGAACATCATCTGGTGCTACCAAGTAAAACGTAAGTTTTTTATTTTTACTTTGCGTATTCCATTTGCAACTCTATGCTTTTACTCAGCTTGAGTGTGGCAGCCTCACAGGTTACTGTGAACATCATTATAAATACTACAGATCAAAAAGTGACTCAATGCTTTCACCCAATTTAAGTGTGGCAGCCTCACGTATGTGAGTCATCGGTTTAGGCATATGTTTAACCGTGTGTGCGGTTGCCAATCTCACTCACTCATGACTGTTGGGAGTACACTACAGGGGAGATTTTTGTGCAGTTAACTGAAATGTGTACCTGCCTGGATTTGAAACTGAAACATATAACACATGGCCCAGATGTAAAAAGAAATAGTTTTTTGTTGTACAAAAGTTTAAATAAAAATCAAAATACAAGTATAATGTACTGTATCTTATATTTATTGAAGAATGCAATACATTTCACACAATCTCAAATTAATTCAATAGTCGAAACTTTATGGAATCGAATAAATTAATTTTTTTTGAAAACTCGTCCTATCTAAGGACAATCAAAGAATTGTTATACAAACTGTAGAATATTTGGGATTTTTTTCTCCAGAAAAGTATGCTTAAGACTTGTAGATACTATGCCACAACGAATTAAAACAGTTTTAAAAATTAAGGTGAAGTTACATAGGGGTAAAGTCATTTATATTAATTAGAGCAAACGATAAAAAAATTGCCAGCTGTATACTTCATTCTCTAAGTTTATATTTAAAGTTACATGCACTTAAAATATACTTTTAATATATTTTAAGTAAATTAAACTTTAAATATAACTTAGATAATAAAGTATATAACTAGCAAATATTTTTGTTGTTTCCTCTAATTACTATAAACGATTTTACTTCTGTGTAACTCCACCTTAATTTTGAAACTGTTTAAATTCGTTGTGGCATAGTATCTACAAGTCCTAAACAAACATACTTTTCTGGAGAAAAATCCCAAATATTCTACAGTCTGTGTTACAATAATTCTTTGATTGTCCTTGCATAAGACGATGTTTCAAATTATTTTTTTATTCGGTTGCATAGTTCGGACTGTTGATTTGATTTGAGATTGTGTAAAATGTATTGCAGTTTTCAATAAATATTAGATACAGTACATTTTATACTTGTATTTTGATTTTTATTTAAACTTTTGTACAACAAAAAACGACTTTTTTACGTCTGAGCCAACTTCAATGAGACGGGACTCGTATATAATAATTTATTTTACAAATCACTTAAATAAGAGAATTATTGGCATTTACTTTCTGAAATAGATGTTTAACTTATTGTTCTTATTTAATATGGGTGTGACAGCATGAACTATGCGATAAATGTTACTAATATATTTGTGTTTTCTAGGTAGTCGAGGATCTCATATGAATAGAGGACATGTACAGGTGTCGTGTTATCTTCGAAGGAAGCAGGAGCAGTTGTAGCGGCCTTCAAAAGACATGGGAGAATATTTTTTCGGTAAGTTTCTTTACTCTTTTTTTACAATTACAATACATACATATCTGTCGTGCCTTTTACCCAAGTTGGGTACGGCAGCCTCACATGCGAGTCATCGGTATGGATATTATGTTTTACCGTGTGTGCAGTTACCTCATGACTGTTTGTGGAGAGTACACTACAGGCCAGATTTTTGTGCAGTAAATTGAAATTAGATCTGAAACTAAACAGTCAGAACCACAGTCGGTCATTAGCACATTCAGCTATGCATCCAATTTAAACTATTTTATTTCAATTGCAATACTGAATCTTAAAACATTACATTTATTTATTTATTATTATTATTATTCAACAGGTTTAGAATCCAATTACAGAATAATATTACAACATTACAAATGTACATTGACTAAATATAGTGAACAAAATAGAAAAAAAATTGAATACAAATACAGATAATAAAATGAGATTAAATCGAGGATACAAAGTCAAACAAATACAATAATATGAATTACATACATAATCTATCACGCCTTTCACCCAATTATGGTGCGGCAGCCACACATTGTGAGTTATATCGGTATAGATATATATATTTTTATCGTGTGTGCAGTTACCAGCCGTCAACTGTTGGATGCTTCCTGTATACAATAATTCATTTATTATAAATATTAAATATTTTTAGGATAAGCAAATAGTGTTTATCAAATGTAAATAAATGATTTGTGGTTCCTAGATATTCGATGTGAACAAGCCAAGCAGTCTTCGAAGGACATGGAAGAATTTTCTGCACATGACATCAACCACGAGAGTCGTCGAGGGATTACACTGAACAACTTCAACATCCATCGTGGGACTGCAGGCGACATCAACTCCAGCAGCCTTCCAGAGACTTAGTGATAAGTGAATTATCAAAGATAGTTTTGCCAGTCTTTTCCTTTTGCGTGAATCATTCTTTAACTCGAAATAATACTTTACATAAATAATAAAGACTGAATCTTCTATCTTTGATAATAATGTTGAGATTGGGATTATATGGATACAGGCGGCACAGTCTTGGGTTCAATTCCCAATGACCATGTGAATATGATCTCAACAATTAATTTTAACTTAGGTAATAGTTTGCAATGAGTAAACCACATCGTTTTTACTTTACTAGTACTTTAGTAGTACAGATTAAGGGATCAATGGAATTTTGATGAAACTAGTGACATTATTATTGATTTTAAAATAATTTTAATTGGGGTGATAGCTTTGCCTTTGGTTGTTTTGTTTGCCATGTTCTTGAGTTTCAAGTTAAAATCAATTGCGGTCAATATTAAACTTAGAAAATGTCACTAGTGAAAATAAATGTGGTTTACTCCTTGTTCAATGGTCCTTTTTCAACGAACAAAATAAAAAAGAGATGCATTTGAAACTGCAAATAAAATTGAATATGTTAATGTGACAATACAATAAATAAAGAACAAGGAGTGATAAATTCGTTGTTGCCAGATACTTAACATTAAGTTGCGAACATAATGATGACAATTTGAGCAGAATTAATTTTTTATAAGTTGAATGTTGTAGACTTTTGAATAATAACAAATGAATTAATTTGAAGTAACTGGCAGCTTCGAAACAGCAGAGAGCATGCATCTCTTTCTTTAATGAATTATGTACAGGATCATTTAGAATTAGGAAATTTTGGTAGGTGAAATAACTTACAGTGACATTTCGGTTCGCGAATTATTCTTTTGCAATTGGGTGTGGCATTGATTTGAATTGAATTTGAAATTTAAATTGGGATTGGTATATTTAGGGGCTTGTTATCTTATATAACTTGCTTTTAACTTGACAACGTTAGAACTTTTTTGGCTTTGCTAGACATGTGTGCGGTAGCATGCAGGTCTAGTTTTGTATACCCTCCCATACTCGTGTATGGGGGCAACGTTGGACCGCGTACCCCACCATACCCTCTGCATATCTAAGCGAATCCAAGCGCAGCTGCAAGCGGACGCCTCGCCCTTGCTTCAGTGATGGACGACTCCTTAGTGTATGTACGGTATTAGCGGATGTGGTGACGGGAAGCCAGTCGATGTTTACCTGCGGCTATCGAGTCGGTGCGCGCTGTCAGAAGGTTCATTCGCTAGGTATGTCAAAGGCAGTCGTAGTCCGCCTAGCGAATATGCTAAATCTGACCAGGACATAGTGCGTACGTCGTTGTGGGCCAGGCGTAATGGTAAACACTGGAATAGCGGTTAACTAGGCGGAAACAACGGGGAATCGGATAAGACGTCCCACGTAAACTTTTGAGCATAAGAACAACACTAGGCCGGCTTGTTCTTCAGGGTTAGAATCAATTAGCGACCGGGTAACTCAAAATTATGTACAATGATGTACTTAGGACAATGCCACACAGTAAATTCAACTAGAGTGGGTTGGGGGCTGGGAATGGCTTATAGCCAATAGGAATCGTTAAACCGCATTTTAGTATTTGTATTTGTTTGCATGTCCTTCCGTTGAAGGGCCGACGAGGGCACGGTACACCCTGCATAGACCGCTTTTGGCACCCCAACCTCCTGGCGCCTTCGTCATCGTGCCTCGGATGGCTTAGACGCCAGGGGGCAAGATGGAACCAATAAGTCTATGTTGTGGTCGGTGAGTCATTGGCGGGCAGTATAGTACTTGGTCGCAGATGACTTCGAACCGTACGTCCTTGCACGTGTAAGGATCGACGAGGGATTCGGTGCACTCCACGGGGAGTCGGGATGTAGCAGCTCGTAGGGTTTAGGTCAGTCAGCCTTCGATAGCTTGGATGAATTGAGTCACTAGAATGCAAAACTGAATCCACCCCGGCAATCCTGAGCATGAAGGTGGTGATGGACCGTGGAAAGTCTTTCCCTGACTGTCTACCGGGCTCTAAGCACTCATCCGGGGATCGGCAAGAAATCTCACGACATTTGCACAAGAACAACAATCGGTTGTTCTTGGGGTTAGAATCAAAAAGCGCGCGCGGTAAATGTTAAATATTGGGTGGAAATGGCTTAGGTCACTAGTATTTCACCTATTATATTTCAAACTTAGGTTTAAGTAAGTAAAAAGTTGACAAGGAATAAACCGTCCTCATTTAACTGTACTATTACTTTAATAGTCAATATTAAGCTCAGATAGGAAATGTCACTAATAAAATATGTGTGCGGTTTATTCCTTGTTTAATGGTCATTTATGAATTGTGTACAGGGCCATTTACGTGGAGAAAAGAGCCGTGTTGGTTGGTTGCGTGTTGGGTTCTCTTCTCCACTCCTTTATTTTTTAGACATTGCCATGATACAATTGTATACAAAACATACGTATCTATTTTGCCTATCATTCAGCTTGGATGTGGCAGCTTCACACACTGTGAGTTATCAATATAAATGCAGTTATTACAATATTGACTTGTAATTACATTTGGCAATAAAATTCAATTGCAATGTAACTAATCATTTATTGTATTTCTTTCAGGGCAAGTCATTTCATTATTTTATATTGTAATAAAATTACAAAAACTTTTATTGTATTTGAATATTTTATTTGTAAATGTGTTGATGTTTGAGAGAATGATTCTGTGATCGAATGAGTTTGTGAAATAGTTAGTGTGCGTTTGCGTGAACGTTCTGCGAATTAGTGGATTAAAATGATTGATGGTTAATTGCGAGTGTAAATGATTTCGAGTGAACGAAGCAAATGAAATGTGCCTACCCAACTTGGGAAATGACACATTTATGTGTGTTTTAAAGAGAATGTGTGCGGTTGAGATGAGCGTTTGTCCGGTGAATATGTTGATTGGAATGACTGATGATGTATTAGAAATGCAAGTGATTTAAGTGGAAAGAATAAAAGTGCTTAAAAGTATAATAAATGTGGATGACGCGAAAGAAGTGTGTCAGGATGGGAGTGTTTGACTGCTTGTTGAGTTTAAATGTGTGACAAGGTTCGTGTCACCCAAACTAGGTGATATTATTGCATGTAGCATGTATGAAAGTATATATTTATCTTATGTATTTGTGTTGTATATAAAAAGAAAGAAAAATGAACAGTTTTTATTTATTTTCCTCATGTTTACTTTTAAAATCAGTAAATATGCAGTATTGTTGTATGAATTATTTAAATGAAATGTAAATTTTTTAAAATAAATAAATAATTTAGTTAGAATAGAAAATTTGCTTTATTATGTTTATTAAACAACTTATCGTTGTCCTACGTCCCGTTATAATAGCGTTTAATTTAATTTTTTAGGGGTGAAATTGAAAAAAACGAGATTAGTGCTGCCATCTCTTGGTGTGGCGTCACAGAATATTTTTGAGCAGTGGCCTAGAAAATGAAGCTGTTAATTAAAAATTTTCCATCACAATATTTCAAATTTTTTGCTAGAAAAATTTTAAAGTGCTTATTTCTCGTAAACTAAGGGTAGTATGATAAAGAGGGGTAGTTTACACCCTCAATTTGGACCTACTGAATCCAAATATGCTCTCAGTTTTGTCGTTCAATCCTTATTTTTCAAGTTATATGCGTTTTAAAAGTTTTCTAGCGTAGTTCCATTTTTTATATATAAATATATCAAAACGGTAAGTAATTATGTAATTATGAGGGTAGATTTAGAATCAGCGGGTCCTAATTAGGGGTATACGGTATAAACAATCCACGAAATCAACGTATTTTTAGTCGATTTTGGTGAAATTTTGTTGACATTAAATAATTATTATCTCGTGAACTAAAGGGCTAAGGGCCAAAAGTTAAATACAAAGGTTGCGTAACTTTTCATTCTCTATCTGCCTGTCTATAGATAAGGCCGTTTTGGCCGATTTTTAATTATTTTTTCGATCTCTCACCATTCATGTTATCCTGATACAAACTTGGTGATTTTTGTTCGATTCAAATCTGAAGTCGAATGAGGGTGAAAATTTAAAAACGCGATTACGTAAAAACTAAGGGTTGGGGAGTGATTTACGGGTCATATTCGTGCTCTACGCGTTGAAATACACCAGTATACATATTGCCACCCCTAAAAGTTAATTAGCACCGGAGATATTCAACCCTTATTTGTATCTCTGGTACTAAGGGTCGTATCGAAAAAGTCTACATTGCAGTCGATAGGGGATGAAAAACGGAGCATCTTTTACATTTAACTTTTTCCTCTACGACCCTTAGTTTAAGGGTTATGAGCAATCAAAGTGGTGAAAAAGTCGTCTAAACATAGTCATTAGCCCTTAAACTAAGGGTCGTAGAGCAAAAAGTTAAATGTAAAAGATGCTCAGTTTTTCATCCCCTATCGAATTCAATGTAGATTTTTTCGATACGACCCTTAGAACCGGAGATACAAATAAGGGTTGAATATCTCCGGTGCTAATTAACTTTTAGGGGTGGCAATATGCATACTGGTGTATTTCAACGCGTAGAATACGAATATGAGCTCTAAATCACTCCCCAACCCTTAGATTTTACGTAATCGCGTTTTTAAATTTTCACCCTCACTCGACTTGAATTTTGAATCGAACAAAAATCACCAAGTTTGTATCAGGATAACATGAATGGTGGGAGATCGAAAAAATAATTAAAAATCGGCCAAAACGGCCTTATCTATAGACAGGCAGATAGAGAATGAAAAGTTACGCAACCTTTGTATTTAACTTTTGGCCCTTAGCCCTTTAGTTTACGAGATAATAATAATTTAATATCAGCAAAATTTCACCAGAAACTACCAAAATTACGTTTATTTCAAGGGTGGTTTGTATCATATACACCTAATTAGGACCCGCTGAATCCAAATATGCACCCCATTTGGCCGTGCAACCCTTAGATTCCGAGTTATAAGCAATTTAAAATTTTCCTAGCGTAGTGTCAATTTTTTTGACGATTTTGCTAGTAAAATTACAACTACACTAGGAAAATTTTAAAATGCTTATAACTCGTAAAATAAGGGTAGCAGGATAAAGAGGGGTAGCCTAACCCCTCAATTAGGACCTGCTGAATCCAAATATGCACTCCATTTTGTCCTGCAACCCTTAGTTTCCGAGTTATAAGCAATTTAAAATTTTCCTAGCGTAGTGTCAATTTTTTTGACGATTTTGCTAGTAAAATTACAACTACGCTAGGAAAATTTTAAAATGCTTATAACTCGTAAAGTAAGGGTAGTAGGCTAATGAGGGGTAGTCTAACCCCTCAATTAGGACCCGCTGAATTCAAATATGCACCCCATTTGGCAGTGCATCCCTTAGTTTTCGAGTTAATTGCAGTTTAATATTTTTCTAGCGTAGTAGCAACTTTGCTTCATTTTCTGGACAATTAGACAAAAACTTTTGTGACGTCATACCAATAGATGGCAGCACTAATCTCGTTTTGACCAATTTCATCCCTAATATGTTTTAATGCTGAATAAATATTTCAAGGGGGTAATTCCCCCTAATTCGCACCCGCTGAACCCAAATATGTACCCCATTTAGTCATTCAACCCTTAGTTTAAGATATATTGTACATTTAAATAACTGCTTCTAACAGATGGCAACACCTATCTCGTTTGGAGCTTATATAAACTTAAATAAGGGTGTTTATGTTAAAAATGTTTAATTAAGTTAATTTATTTATAAGATTGTGCATTGTATTGAAGTATTTCATTAAATAAATCATAAAATTTATACTTACTGTTTATTATTTCGTATCGTAGTACATTTTCAGGTTTAAGGCCGTGTACTCTCACCGTAAAAGTCCTGGAAGGGTTTAGGAAGTGTACAAAGGTTGTTTAAAAAATAAAATTAGTGGAATGATGTAAGTATTACTTATTTGTTTTTATTAATAATATATACAGCTATTTCATCTCGATTATTTAATTTTTATGATATAAAAACATAGTTCTATCAATAAATAAAATAAATAGCAGACATTTCTTCATTGGAGGCCAGTGGTCAATTGGAGAATGGTAAGTAGGGTCTCCTCCTAAGAAGATAACTGCCTCCACGGGTCGAAAACCTGAACATACAAATAAATAATTAATATATGCCGCAAATCCCGCTTTGATAAGTCTTTTAGTTTTCGAGATATGAGCTCTCAAAGTTTAGATCCAAAATCGAAAAAAAACAAAGGTTAACTTAGTTCTTTTTTTGGTCAAAATTTGAAATATACACGAAATATTAGTAACACGAGTACTTCGCCCTCGTAAACCGAATATAGACCGAATTTAGAGTGAATTGAATTTTCTCTAAAGAGAAGCGGATTATACTAAGTAAATTACGAGGAATCCAATGCCGCAAACCGCGCTTTGATAAGTCTTAGTTTTTGAGATTTTCTTTGTTGTTTATTTAAGGCACTTTCTTGACTATTTGGTGTCTTTAATTCATTATTTTATTAACAAAATTACCTTAAATACTAAGTGACGAATACTGAAGCCTCGTAAAGTCCAAGGATTTTTCATTCGAATACGAATCCGTAAATAAAAGTTATGTTTTTAAAATTACACCATTTTAGTTTGAAAATCGATATAAGTAAGCTAATTTAGAATAAGTAACTGTCAAATTTATAAAACAAAAATGTACTAAATGAATACTAATAATTAATGAAACTTTTGGTGAATGATAAATAAATAATATTAAAACACTTACATTTGAGCCACAGTTTAAATCTTTTTTCTAAGATGTCGATGTCCTCTTCAACGGTCATTCTGCACCAGGATTCGCGTCTCAGTAACTAGAACTGCAGTCGGAAGTGAAGACGTCACGGCCGGAAACATCGAGCAGGAATCATTAGCCAAGAAACATGAGTCTGGAAAATACAACAAAAATAAAATTAGATGCGAATTCGTATAAACAGAAATAAAAACAATTTTACCTTAGTAGAAAATTTGACTTTTTAGGGCTTCAGGTCTCAGGAGGGCGGTGATACCACAGGAAGTGCGAGTACAAGAACCGGAAGTAAAGACGTCACGACTGGATCAGACGCAAGAGTCTGAAAAATGCAGGGAAAAAATTAGATGTGTATTTGCATAAACAAAATATATAGACGTCTTTATGACCAAAAATCCTTTTGTCTATAAGACGTCCGTATAAATGGTCTTAAAGATTTCGTATCTGGACGTCTTAAAGATTTATTTTTGGATGTCTAAAAAACATCCACTATAGACGTCTTTAAGAAATTGTGAACTTGTCTTAAAGACTGACATTCTTAGTGACATAAGACGTCATTACGACGACTTTAAGTAGTAAATTGAGACGTTGTAAAAATGTCTTTAAGACTTTTTGTGCTATGTGCGTGGCGACTGATTTCACTGGATAAATTAAGAGCTAGTGACGTCACACCCGTTACGCATGCCGCAAATCAGTGTTGCCAACTGTCAAAATGAAATGTCGCGGAAATCTATTTAATTAATTAATTTGTAAATTGCATTATAAAATACAGAAAAATAATCTATAATGCCTGGTACACACGGGGAAACTTTTCCTGTTTGACAATTTATTTTTGAAGAAACATTTTTCAGGAAACTTGTCAAAAAATTTCTTCGCGTGCACAGGGAGTAACAAATATAATCGCAAATCACAACATGAACTTGCTTTCTGTTATCTATTGAACAAACCCGAACAAACCGTAAGCTACTTGGCAATTTTATTATAACAAGAAATGTTTAAAATCATAAGAAATTGCCAGTCTAATAGACATTAAATAACAATAAATCTAAATAGTAGTAATGATTTCTCGTGATTTCTTTTATTATAAAACTAAATAATATTTTATATTTATACTGCAGATGCATTCGCATTATCCAAAAAGAAAAACAATAGCAAACGTTTAACATTACATTACTTCAACAGTAATGATTCTAAAATTAAATAAATAAACTTACGAGTCGAAAATTTAAAAGAAGAAGCATTTAAATCACTGGTTTCTTGTCCAAGACATGTCCAGGCAGTAGAAATTCCTCAACAAGTTGTCGCCATACTGGTGCATATGATGATGTTCCACAAGGCCAATGTTCATTTTTAACAAACACGAAATGAAGCACAACCACACACTTATCTATATTAATAATCTGTTGTATCATTAGATATTACGTACTTTAAACAACAAATCAGTTTTATATCACTGCTATTTTCTATAAACAACACTTTAATTGAACGTTTTAGCTACGTACAAAATGGCGATGTTCTCAGATCAGACGTGGTTCTAGTTGACTGGCTGCTTGCAGCGCCACGGCTTCATGCGCCGAAGCAAAAACTACATAAGTGCGACCAAGCGAGAATGGCCTTTTGAAATTATTTCATTTATAGCTAAAATTAAACCAAGCAAATTGTCAGGGTATACCCGTAACTCGCCTGTAACTTATGCCCTGTTCACACGTTGCTACTTTGAAGACACATTCGTGCTACTGTAGCAAGAAAAAATCTGAGTCGCTTGTCAAATAGCAGCGCTGCTAATTTGTAGCATCAAAGTATCAAGAACTACTCGTTGATAATTTCACATCGTTGATCGTTGTGTGTGTAGATAGCGATTTTTTGCGGTAATTGTTTCGATTTGAATTTCTTTTCATGCTACAGTAGCACGTATGCGTCTTCAAAGTAGCAACGTGTGAACAGGGCGTTAGTCTATGCTGTGGAGGAACAAAGTTCGCAATGTTGTTATTTAATTTGGGATTTTTTTTAAACATTTAGGTGTACCGGTGTAATAAAATTTAATTTGAGATTAATGGCTGATATTATTCCTGAAGATGAAGTTTACAACACGAGCGAGCGAGGGTTTTAATCATCTGAGTGAATAATAGCCATTATAGCGAGTTGTATACTGTACTTTATCTACGACTAAATTATTTCTTACAAGATTTTAATTTCCTGCGGGATTAATATTATGGCATTATGTAGCAAACATCACACATTTAGATATACCGTGGGTATACGTATGTACATATTTTATAGTATATTATACAACGACGCTATAATGAATGATGAAGTTTACAACTCGAACGAGCAAAGTTACATCCGTTACATCATTACCTAAAAATTGCAATATTTTTCAAAAACAATTTGCACTGAGAAATTGATTCAGACAAAGTTATTTTCTGATTGGTGCAAAGGAGGGAATACTGACTATTGTTCCCCTGGTTTTATTCCCTGTGGAATTAATATAATGGCGTTATACCATGAGTTTATTTTAACGTCAAACATGGGATTTTTCATATCCATGGTTACGAGTTTGACAGCAATGTATTAGATCATTCTTTTTAAAATCGAACACAGGGAATCAATTTAACTGTATTATTCTTGACCAATATAACATATTTGGGCAGCTATAATAGTTCCAAGAGACGCTTTCAACATAAACTTTTAATTATTGATTAAACTATACCTACATCGTATTTCCAGGTAGCATCAGTTTTACTCCAAATAACAAATTCAAATGTTGCTACCTGGAAATACGATGTAGGTATAAGTTTAAACAATTAAAAGTTTATGTTGAAGGCGTCTCTTGGAACTATTACAGCTGACCACATATTTTTAATGTTCATGTTATACATTAGTACATTATAAATGTTTATAAATTTTACAATAAAATTCATGCCATGCATGCGCGTTGTTAGTGCTGCCCTCTATAAAGATTAATCATTTAGTTTCTTGTTTACATACAATTAAATAATTTGATTTATTCTAAACATTTATTGCAGATACTATATAATTAAAAATATATACATTTTTAAAAAACATTACACTAAAATAAACGAGAAATATTTGTTGCGCATGTCAAATAAAACGTCAAAATGTAATGGTTAGGTTTAAGGTTATTATATGTTTATTGTTTTGAAAACGTTTATAAATGACCAACAATGGATTTATTTGAAAAACTGCCATGGAGGATTTCGGAGCCTTCAGTTTTGGACATAGGAACAAATTTTCTTAAAGAAGAAACTGTTTCTCAAAGTTATGTCTTTTTAAACAATTTCGAATTGTCCGAGCTGGAAGAGCAGGCTGAAGAAGAACCAGAATATAAGAAACCTGAAAATAATGCAAAAAAGACTATCAAAAAAAAGAATAAAATCTTAAAAGGGTGTAACGAAACATCTCGTTTAAATAAAACAGAACATCGACAATGTTTACAAGCTATGATGCTATTGGACACTGGCCGACCTTTAAGTAGTTTTTCACTCAAAGAACAACAAGTTATAAACATATATAATAGTTTAAAAAGTCTAATCCACGAAGAAAACGTTGAGTTTCTGAAGTTTGTTGAGACAAAATGGAAGCAAAATGTCAACAAGAACAATATATTTTGCTCACAATTATTACATTCTTTTGCATTAGCAAAACGGTTGCAAAAGATTGAAAATGTTAAAAAATATCCGCAATTTTATGCCAGTCACAAAATGGTTCCTTTGACGAAAGCTCAACACGAAATTGAAGCCATACATGAGGCCTGTTTGCTAGAATTGGGATTAATTGCATCAATTCAAATTCCAGATGTTGAGAAAAATAACACAATGTATGTTAATAAACTTCCACCTTTAAAAACAGTTGATTTAGAAGATTATTTGGAAACTACTAAACAATCTGTTAGTGAAGACATTCATGCAGAATTTTTAGCAAACCAAACTGCTTGTAATATTGTGATATCGTCCAGTAGTTTAAAAACAATTATCGACAATTTCGGACCCGACTTTATCGCTAGCTGGGATATTCCTATAACTGTCAAGGAACATGAAACTAATGGACACAAATTTAATGTTGTCTATGTGGATAAAACTTTACCTCAGAGACATATTTCTATGTCGGATCTTAATTATAATGTGAGGAAAGTGTTAATGAAACGAACTATGTGCAAAATGTTTGAATCTAACAGTTTTATTCCACCGCCACGTATATTAGAAAACTTTAATACCAAAAAATACGGAAATTTCAACTCTGAAACAAAAGACGACGCTGGAATAATTGAATGCAACGTACAAAAAAAACAAACAAATAAATCAAAAATTGAAACAACATTGGATCAAACAAATGACGATACCAAATCAAATGAATGTGAAAAACAAAAAACTAATTCCGAAATCGAGTCGCCTATGGAAGCTGAAACAAGTGACACTAATACCGAAATAAATGAATTTAAAACAGGTAATTCAAATATTGATACATCATTAAATCAAAAAAATGACGATAACAATACAAATGAATGTGAAAAACAAAAAACTAATTCCGAAATCGAGTCGCCTATGGAAACTCAAACAATTGATATTAATACCGAAACAAATAAATTTAAAAAAGGTAATTCAAATGAATGTGAAAAACAAAAACTTAATCACGAAATTGAAACTCAAATAAATTATAATGAGACTAAAATAAATGAGTGCAGAACTCCAAAACGACAGAAAAATAATACAGAAATCAAAACACCTGAATTAACTGATGTTAACATTAAAAGAATCGAATTTCAAACACCAAAAAAACAAAATATATCTCAAATTTCATCCCCATCAATGATCTTAACTAGAAGTGCGAGTAGGAAATTAAATCAAGTATGTAATACTGAGCCAAGTGAAATAAAGTCACTTACTTATTCTGAACAATTGATATCGGAAGACGAAACAGAATCTCTAGCAAACAATGAAGAAAAGCAATATTCTAAAATGAGAATAAAAGGAAAAAAGAACAAATCTTCTTCGTATCATAATGTTAATTATAGATTGTGGAAATTAAAAGTAAAAGATCAAGAAAATGTTTTAATGAAAAACTGTGCTGAAATAAAAGAAATCAAAGTAATAGTTCGATCGAAAATTGATGCATTCCAGGATAGTCCAAATGGGCAAAAGTTACATACAAATATCGTCCCAAAATTAGAATTTCAAGCAGATCATGGTGGCCAAGTTTTAACAAAAAGCGAGTTATTAAGACAGTGGACCACGCTTTATTTTCGACCATTTTCAAATTTAATTCGAGCTAGAGTTAACATACAAAATAATAAATATGTAAAAATTGAGAACATAAATTTGAACAAAATTACAAACGAATGTGTAAAACATAATTTTATTCCGAAAGACAGCATTGGACTTTTGTTCAATGTTTTATCAAATTTGACGAACTTGGATCCAGGGAAATATCTTTTACGTCATACGCCTAAACATGGGTCCTTTGCTGCTCTCTTAAAAAGTGATCCTGAAAATGCTTGCAGCGAGTTGAACTTATATGAATTATACAGAAATGAAAACTGTACAATTGTTAATTCAACAAAATGGATTCCAATAGACATAAATGTAATTTTACCGGATCATGTTAAAAATGGACTCATGCCAGGAATGTTTCCTCCTCAAAAATTAGGATATAACAATAATAAAAACAAAGGAAAGTTCAAACAGAAAAATCAACCAAAAAATAAGAGACCCCGTAAAGATTGGGATGCGCCGTCAAATGAATAATTATTGTTTTTTTTTTCAATTTTGATATATTATGTTACAAAGTAGTTTTGTAAATAAAGTTACTTTTTCGTACAATAGATTTTGTTTTCAATTTGCGATTCACGTTACGAAATTGGTAGTTGTAGTGTAGTCGATGGGTATAGTTATAGTTGATATCAGATTCAAATCCAGCCAGGTACGTATAATTTAAATGCACAAAATCTCCCGTGGTGTGCTTTTCACTAATAGCTATGAGTACCCGTGAGTTGACTGCTGGCAACCGCACAGTAAGTACCTTAGACCTAGAAACGAATTTCAAGGCGAATGAAATAAAATCTTACGGTGTCTCTTGGTACCTTATCAGGTATTTAGTGGCAAAACTATTTATGTATGTAGTGCACACCATTATTTATTATCAAAAAAGATTTTTTACATTTTAAATTATTCTATTACATGAAAATACAATGACATACGGAATGACATTTATGTATGATGCTAAATTAAAACTTTAAGTGATTAATCAATCGGCTCATCCAACATAATAAGATCATCATCAGAATCATCTATTTTTCTTTTTTTCAGAGCTGATCCTCCTTCCTCGGTGTCTGCATTTCCATCAACTATACATAAATCATCATCATCACTTTCATACTTTTCATCTTTTTTATTATCAGATTCATTATTTCCATTGACTTTCGATTCTTCTTCTTTTGCCTTGAGCTGACTTGGATCAGCAATTATTTTATAAGGTGGATCATCTTTCGCTTTTGCTTCGTAGTGATTGATTGTTACAGTAAGTTCGTAATTTTGCAAAAAGTCGTCGACTTTTAAGATGCTTCCATCAACAATTCCAAGTTCTTTGAGCTTCTTGGTATTATTTTGTTCTGTTTCTCCTTCTTCTGAAGAAATCACAACTAGACTTTGTCCTTGCAGCATCGCATCAGGAGCAACCATATTCAAAGATTTTTTCAGAACTTCTGCTTCAAAGTCTTTGACTGTCATGGCATTAGTATCAACACAAACTGCAACTTCTGGTTTGGGAGAACAGACATAACATTTTGGATTCGCAGGCGTTAAATTTCGTTCAGGAACCAAGATCAAATTTCTGTGATTTGGTTTTTGGCGCAAATAAACTGATTGACACTTTTTAAACTCATCTGCAAGTACTCTAAATGTGTGTAGAACTACTAGACCAGCGATCATGGCGTTTGTTGTTGCAATGGCAGGGATGATATTGCCGGCAATAGCTGCAAAATAATTAGTTTTAATAAAAGATACAAAAACAAATTTTCTTCATCTTACATTTGGCGTCGAAAAGAGATTTCTTCTCAATTCCGAAGATATGTGATCTAATATTAGCACATGCAGTTACAAATTCCATAGCTGCTTTTTCATCTTTATCCCAAACTAAATAATCACCAGCATCTTTTGATCCTAACTCTGTTTTTAAAGTCTTAATACTTTCGGAAAATACATTAGCACATTTATTTAAATCCCAAACTTGCATATTGTTCAACCCAACATTATTTTGTGTAGTGCTACTACCAGCAGCTAAAAATATTAATAAATTTGTAATACAGAAATTAATAATATTTGGTAAAATTCTTACCACTTTCATGAATATCTTTCCATGCCAAAGGAACAGGTGCTTTTCGTGTCTTCCATAGATTTTCCATGCTTAATAAATATTTGATATCATCTTCAAAGAATTTTGTGAACAGTTTCTGAGGATCATATTTGACTTCTTGTGCCCATTGTCTAGTAGAAGTTCTTTTTACGTTACCATCCATAGCTGCATCTGTTGCTAGAGCACCTTCTCCTGCATTGCCAGCAGCTTCTGGATCTGCAGTATCTGGAGAAACATCTTGATCAGGATCTTCTTCACCAAACAGTTGACTGAAATATACGTTGTAATGTTTATTAAATTTAAATAATCACTATGGTAACTTACTTGAACAAGTGTTTAGCCCAAACAATACAATGAACAGGTTCTGAAGGAGTGTTTCGAATTGTGCAACCGGGGAACGATTTTTGTGCTGCTTTTGGCTGACATTCGTAACATTGTGTTAGACCTTTTTTGATGAATTCAACTTGACCTGAATACCCTGCTGTTCCAGATTCAATTAGAGGAACATCGGCGGCTAAACACATTCTATTTACATGGTTACGAGCAGCTCTGTTATCAAGCGCATTTAAAACAACTTTGAATCGTTTAAAAAAGTTTACGCCGTATTCATTCCTAAAAATAATACTACCATATTAACAAGAGAAAATAAACAGTTGACGTTGGTTCTTACGTTGTTATGCTATCATGGAACGCTTTAACTTTAATATCTGGATTGAAATTAAGAATACTTTCTCTGGCAACCTCGGATTTTGATTTTCCAACATGTTCTTTGCGAAACAAAAATTGCCTGTTAAGGTTACTAACATCAATTGTATCCAAATCGATCTGAAATTAATGCACTTTGTTAATATTTTGACAATGTAATTATAACTTTACTTACAACTTCAATGTCAGTAAAACCTGATAATGCAAGATTTTTTAAAATCTCGCAGCCAATTCCTCCTGCACCGACAACTAAAATTTTTGAATTAGGAATTGAACCTTTAACCTTATTGTCTAAAACACATGGTACGGCAGTCATATTGGTATTTTAATCGTAAAACTGTAGTTTTTATTTACAATTACTTCTAAAACTTAGTAATGAGAAAAATGTGAACCGGCACTACAAAATTACCAAACAAGCTGTTGCTGTCCTCAGTAGTACCAACTTACTATACTAAACAATATGAAAGGAAAAACACTATAATGAGGAAATGTTGTAAAATATTTTTCCTTTTATCTACGACTAATATGAAATGTGTGATTTTTCTACATAATGCCATGCCATATATTAATCTCATAGGGAATAATAGTCAATATTCCCTCCTCTGCACCAATCAAAAAATTACTTTGCCTGAATCAATTTCTCCGTGCAAATTATTTTTTTAAAACATTGCAATGTTTATTGATTTAACTATGGTGATAGAAAATTGACATTTGGAAATGTCAAAATTTTTGCGTATTGGTATTTATTTTATTAAAATCTTGTACGTAATAAAAATAGTCGTAGATAAAATACAACTCGCCCTCAGATGATTAAAATCCTCGCTCGTTCGTGTTGCAAACTTCATCTTCAAGAATAATAGCACCCATTATAGCGTCGTTTTATAATATACCTACTATAAACAACAATAATATAATATTCCATATACAGGGTGAGTCATCGATATGCCCGTGGTCGATATCTCCCTTGTCGTTAAAAATACAGCACAAATTTATTAACAGAATTTTTCGTCTACTCAAGGAGCATAAATTAAAATTATTTTCACATATACAGGATGTTGCATAACGACTTGGCAATAATTGTTCGTCGTTTTTTAAATGAAACACCCTATATATTTTTATATATTTTGAATTGTATTTTATTTACCTATACGAACATATAAGTTTCATTTTAGTTTTCCGCGGCGTTGCCAAGTTATTCAATTTTTTCTCTAAAAAAAGCCGTATACACGTATTGTTTTATAAAGGCGTACTGAAGTTATTTTAATAGTAAAAATTATGAATTTTTTTTTCTGTACCACTGTAACTATACTCTTTGTTCTGACATAACTTTTTTTAAATGTTATTATACAGGGTGTTCAGTACAGAGAATCAAATTTACTCATTTTCAAATGGCTATAACTCGTCATTTTCAAATGGAACACCCTATATTTTATTATTCTGTTGTGTGTATTTTTGCATCTTTTTATGTTATACAGGGTGTCCTATGCATAAAAATATTAATTTAATTAATTTAGAAAATAATGTTTTTAGGCATAGGACATCCTGTATAACATAAAAAGATGCAAAAATACACACAACAAAATAATAAATTATAGGGTGTTCCATTTGAAAATGACGAGTTATAGCCATTTGAAAATGAGTAAATTTGATTCTCTGTACTGAACACCCTGTATAATAACATTTAAAAAAAGTTATGTCAGAACAAAGAATATAGTTACAGTGGTACAGAAAAAAAAATTCATAATTTTTACTATTAAAATAACTTCAGTACGCCTTTATAAAACAATACGTGTATACGGCTTTTTTTAAAGAAAAAATTGAATAACTTGGCAACGCCGCGGAAAACTAAAATGAAACTTATATGTTCGTATAGGTAAATAAAATACAATTCAAAATATATAAAAATATATAGGGTGTTTCATTTAAAAAACGACGAACAATTATTGCCAAGTCGTTATGCAACACCCTGTATATGTGAAAATAATTTTAAGTTATGCTCCTTGAGTAGACGAAAAATTTTGTTAAAAAAATTATGCTGTATTTTTAACGACAAGGGAGATATCGACAACGGGCATTTCGATGACTCACCCTGTATAATTAAGAAAATATATGCAGAAATTACAGTAGTAAATGGATTTATTTCAAAAATTTTAAACAGTCGCATAATTAAATTTATAAAAAATATTACTTAAAGTATTAAAATTGTTGTAATAAATTCGCTCTTACTGATTTCACATATCAGTAAAGTAAAACAAAAAAATATAATATAATGTAGAACTTCAACAGTAATTTACATATAGAATAATTTTGTATAAATATTTTTCTATAATAAATAATATTAGGGAACAATGCTTGATATACTGTGCTGCGATGTAGTGTTGGTTGTCTCTTCTTCCGAATGATCGGGTGAGATTCGGATTGCCTGATACCATTGATTAGTTAGATCCGTCATTTGACTCTTACAATCTTTCAATTCCTAAAAAATAATTATTTGTTAATAAGTTATTAAACAGAACTATTTAGTTATACAATACCTGTTGTGTGAATCGTCTAGTGAAGAACGGGATAAAATACTTTAAATCCCATTTAGCAAAACCTTTTATTCTCGAAGAAATGAAACTAACTTCCATTTCTTCTTCTGTCATTTCCGACAAATGTTCAGAATCAATTGCTTGTCCCCATTCCCTTGTTTTACTTAGTGTAACTTCTCTTTCCTTTCTACGTCGCCTTCGTCTTTGGGTATTATTTCTGTTTGCTTGCAAAAAATTCAATAGTGGCATTGTTGAACCGCCGAAGAATAAAGTTGTAAACAGCACAATAATAAGAGTTGTCGTTATAATTACATGCCTCGTTTCGTCACTAAACTCTAAGTGAAGGGACAGAGCATAAGAAATCGCACCTCGAAGACCGCTAAACCACATAATGAACATCATCTTCTTTGTTATTTGGTGTTCGCGGAATTTATTACATAATATGGCTAGAGGAAATATATTACAAGCTCGTCCAATAAGACACAAAATTAAACTCCATACGACTAGGGCCGGTTCCACTCGATGTTTAAAACTAAATAAGGCGAGACCCAAATATGCAAAGACACAAGTTTCGGCTATAAAAGCCAAAGTTCTTAATGTCTGTTGCATTGTTATCTGAGTGACTGTTGATAAGTTAAAGTGAGTATAATGAGACATAACAATTCCACAAAATAGTATAGCCATAATTCCTGATAAATGTAAACCTTCTGCTAAGACATAAGGAGCATAAGTAAATACTAACATCATTCCAAATTCTAAAGACGGATTTTTTCGCAAGTCAACATGCTTTAGTAATAAAGCACTGACTAGAGCAAATATTACACCTATTCCTGCTGATGCAAAGAACATCAAACAGAAACGATTTATCCCTGATAAAATAGCAGACCCTCTACTGACTTCAACATTATTAGACTCTAAAATAGTTGTAGTTAAAACAATTGAAATGGCATCATTTAATATACTTTCCCCAAAAACTAACATATTAAGTACTGGATCAACATTTAACGCGTGAAATATGGCAACGGTTGCTACTGGATCAACTGCAGATATCAAAGAACCAAACGCAAAAGACTCCACAAAACTTAGTTTGTAAGCAACGTCAGCTAACCCCAAAAAATAAATCCCAAAACCTACTACAAATGCTGATATTGCAGTCCCAATAATGGCAAATACTAAAATTGATCCAATATTTTGGAAAAAATTTCCTTTGTGCAAATTATAGCCTGATTCAAAAATTATTGGAGGTAAAAGAATTAAAAAAAATGCTGTTGGAGAAAATGCCTCTTCTTTACGCCAGTTACTAATGTTGCGATCAGATAATGCATTCATTATTAATCCGATAAGACATCCAAGGAAAACAATGACAACGCTCTCTGGTACATATTGGAAATTTGTCTGTAGCATTAGATGAATTAGTAAAATACCTAATGCTAGCACGCATAGGACAAAAAAAATTGCCATTGAACTGTTGTGTTCCTCTTCAGCAGAACCCTTTCCAGGCAAAACTGGATCTGCTGATTGAGTTGTTGAACTCGTATTTGTATTATTAACAACATTAGATGGTGTCACAGATACATTTGCTGGATTATCTGTAGATCCACTGACTTTGTTGTCAGCTTTGGTTGATGTTTGGTCCGGCTTTGACGTCGTAGACATGTTGGCATTTTGAACTGGTGTTGTTGATGAAACATTTGTGTTTGATTTAGTTGCATTTAGAAATGCAACACTATCGGATTTAGTATTACTTGTAGTTGCATTATTGCTGCTGGCATTTTCAAATGATGCAACAGTGATAAATAAGAATAAATAAAAAAATATACACAAGCCTTTGAAGGGTAACATTGTTAATTACTAGAATATTGTTATCACAATACGGTTAATCACATTGTTTCAGCTGACACTAAGTTTTGCGTATTATAAAATAATATTTTTTACTATCACATGACAACTTGTCACTGAACATTATCGAATATTCTAGTGACACAGCACTGCCAACTTCTAAATGTATACGTCAGTTGCTACTTATATTTAAATATCCCCATTTATCGCCTACACTCGTTTTATGATTATCTCTTTTTTTCTATATATAATCTATATATAAACATGTTTATTTACAAGGGAATGGAAAATTTAAACTTTAATTTTAGAAATGAATTTCAATTAAATATAGTTGCCTAGCAACACGAAATACATAGCTGCACGTAGGGTGCGTCAACTTATGTGAACAATAAAAATAATTATTAATAACGTCATATCAACAATAGACAATAAAACAAAGAATATTTTATTATTATCTATTTATTTTACTTTGTTATAAAGTTAGCTAAGTCATTACTCATAGTAGGTGTTGTGAAATTGTACACGTATAAGTTGTTTTCTCCGTAACATTATGTTTTAAAATATAAAAAGGGGAAAGATGAAAGAAGCGATGTGATGGGAAATTTGCATTATCGCAGAATCATCTGTATAACCTAGATTCACTTAACGTTGCTCGCGGGTCAGCAGGCCATCGCCCTACCAATGCATCCATTCTTCAGACGTAAACAAGAGCACTTCAAAATAAAAATCTACACCTAGCTGTTATATTTATAACAAACGGATGACTGGTAGCTACTTTCCAATTTTAATATTCGTATTTAGTTCATTTTATCAATTATCCCATAAATAAGCAATATGCTACTTCAGCTTGTAAAATCATTGGGATAAAACGATCAAGACATATTACCTACCTATTATACGCTATTACCTACTTATAATAATAGAATAATTCATGATTTGAAAACGATAATTATTATTATTATGCACGAAAATGACACAAAATAAAAGCAAGTTTTGTAATATTTTGAGATTCGAATTCGAAAATACTTATTATGTTACCGCAAAAACTATAAATACAAGAAATTTCATTGGTAAAAAAGTCAATTGAGCGAAGATAAAAAAAATCTTATGTGGACAACAGACAACACTGACCTGTCGCCATATACCTACCTACCTTATACTATTTTTATTTTACTAGTATATAAGTACCTACTCACAGTAATTATACCATTGTAGAAGAAAATGTACCTAGTATTTAATAATATAGTATTATTAAACTTTATCATACCATGTGCAGAATAAATGACATTTAATATTGCCAAAAATTTACTTGTCAATATTATACTGAAATATTTGTATGTTTTGTTTTCATTGTAATTGCTAAATAGTGATAGATAAAAAAAAAGTTTTAAATAAAAATTGCATAGGTAATTGCATTTAGTGTACATAAATACAAATATTTCCAATTTATCCATAAATTTTTAAGATATTTCAGAAAAACACTTCAGATCTTCAAGAAACTTCCACTTCCAAAATCTAATCAGAATCAGATCTAATCTAGGTTGTAATAATGTTATACAGTAGTTCCACAACTTAGGACAAAAAATTAAAGGGTTTATACAGTAGGTACGACGTGCTGATAATGAAACAAGATAATGTTACGTGTGTACATTTTAAGTATCACTGTTTTGATGGTATATTTGATAAGACATTTATTAGAATTAGATATTATGTAAACAATTACTTTCTTGTAGAAGATTTGAAAAAAAAATATTAAAAATAACTACCGACCAGTGTCAAAGAAATGTTTGCTTGAAATACGATGCAATTTGTTGCGAATTTAAAAAAAATTATTTTTGTTTCATGATCAGCACGTTGTCCAGTATATACCCTTTAATTTTTTGTCCTAAGTTGTGGAACAACCTGTATATAGAATTTTAAAATTTTATTCACACATACAGACATAATCGCGAAACTATCAAAATCGTGTTCTATAGTGCTTAACGGGTTTATCCATTGAAAACTCACTATCGAAATTTTAGCAACAAGTGAGTAAACATTACGCATTAAAAAGAAAAACAATAGTACAATAAACATATTAATATTATATAGTCGTAGATAAAATAAATGTACTATTCAAATTATTTAAAATTTAATTAATAAATTATAAGTGATCACAGATCAGGTAACGTTATTATAAAAGGATAGTTAGGAAAAATACGTGAATGAATCAAATAGAATTTTTCATCCATTCGTCATTCATTCAACAAAAAATATTTTCTCTTATCTTAATGTTTATTTATAAGAAAAGTATGTTTAAATTTGTTATCGTTGTGTGTTATTTATGTTTACAAATCTAATACATTTTCCACTTAAGTAGTAAAAATTTGTTTAAAACGAACAAAAATAGAAATTATTAAAAAAAATTCAACTTTACCAAATAATAAATAACAGATCAAATTTGACTAGAAGTGTTTCTATTTCCAGTTTGTCACGCAAATACAAAAAACGCGTACAAATGCGTTCCTTTTAATCAGCCATGAACTTAAAATGGTCACGCACTATTATTGAAGGGAAAGTTATAAACTTCCTCTATCAATCGATGGGAATGAATTGTGTTGAATTTATTATCTTCATGATTGGTTTTCTTCTTTTCTTTATTTTTTGCGCAGAATTTAACATTTTAAATATAAGATGAAGTTACAACAAATTATTATGCCTTGTTATTGCGTTTAGCGAATAAAAATGTGTTATTTATTGTGATAATAATAATAAGTTATAAGTTATTCGTTTGTTATATAATATTGGTAGTTGCTCATTTTTTCCCCTAGTTTGTTATTTCCTTTGGAAGATTTTTATAATGTTTAAAACACAATAAATTAAATATGGAGCTATTTACCCGGATTATAAATATTATGTAAAATACAATTTTTGTTAAAATATAATTTAAAAAGCATACATTGCGATATTAAAATTTTGCAAGTTTCTTTTCACTTTTTGTGCTGTGCTTTTCAGATTTATATCTGTTTATTAATTACAATTAAAAAGCAAAGCAAAACTTAATTAACAAATTGTTGTGCAAATTATGTTTTTTAGGTCAAAATAATCTTCTTCAAGTAATTATTGAAATTATTTGCATTTAAATGTTATGTTTTATGTGCAAGTTAATGCCTTTAATGCAGATTTATCTTGTGTGATAATTGCCGATTCGTGATTTATTATTACTAACTTTCTTGTAATAAAAATCAAAAACTTCCCCGGAAAACAATAAATTTATTTTGACGTTTAATTAAACCAGAAACGCTTAATCTAGAACGAGGAAAGAATTAAATAAAATTACTCTAAATAATAGGATTTTTCTCATAATTATAAATACATCAAACTATAATATTCATTTTAATTTAATTAAAACTGTATTAAAGCGCTCTCATTTAAAATATAATATTAATTATAATACAACTAATATTTTATATTATTTATAAAAAAATTATATATTGTTTGTAGTTTCAAAGTTAATTTTACCATTCCCCCTCATCCATTTTATGCAAGTATAACCGTACAAGTTGCAAGCAGAACACTTTTTTAAAGGGAGGTTTATTTTATATACACAGGCTCACCGGAAATTTTCACTACCCTTATTTTTCCGATTTTTGAAAAAAATCTTTTTTATCTATAATCAGTATATCAAATTATATAATCTATAAAGTTTCGTGCATAGGTATAGAAACACCCTTGTATATGAAAATGTGTAACAGTATTCTTAATTTATTCATTCATATTCTCATTGCGCAAGTGAAGCATTTAGCATTTTCCCATGCATTTACAATGACAGTAAAATAAATATTGTACGGGTTCCGGATAAATGTCGCATGGAATGCTAACGAATTATTACAATTAGATGAACATGTTGATGTAACGTTCATATTCAACTCTCTAATGCTTTAAGAACCATACCACTCGTTACGCTAAACACATGATGTGCATAAATTAAATTAAATTACCTGTGACAAAAAGTTTTCTAGCATTTAATTGCGATAATGTAGATAGATTTTATTTGAAAAGATGACTATTATTGTTTAAATAAATCAAATTTAATACATACTGGCTACTGATGGTCATCTTTTCAAGCGAATTTATTGTTTAAAGCGTTAGCAGTCAAAAATAAATTATTACTACATTACTAGCCTTTGTAAGAAGCAAACGAGGTCCGATATCCTGTAGAAATTTACCCTCTGGGATGTTTCGTTTTTGAAAATTCAACAATTCAAACGAAAATTTTCCGGAAATCGATCCTCTGCCCATGGCAGAAAACAGTCAAAAACATTGATTCCGCACGCTATTCTATAGCGTTTATTGTTTTGTAAAAATATAACAAATTATATATGTTTGAGGGGAAAAATAATTTTCGCATCCATATTTGTAAAAAATCTGACGTGACCATCACACAACCTTCCGCCATATCTAGACTTTAAACAGAAATGTATACGTACAATCCGGTGTCCATTTAAAATATACAAATAAAAATCTAAAATATTTAAACACAGAAATTAGTATCACCTGAATCAAAAGATTCATTCACACGAAAACTCTTCTGTGTTGAAGCAATCCTCCGTTCAGTTACTACATTTAATAGCTTACTTATGACTTATATAGCGCTAGTATGTCAACTTGTCACCCGTCTCATCTGTCAATATTTTTTATGCAGAAACAAAAATCAACCGAACATGGATTACAAGATTTCAACGTTTTATTTGATAAATTTATTTTTTAAATTTTACTGCAGTTCTTTAATGCTACCAGATAAAGACAATTTTTTTATAACGTAAATTGCAAATAACTTTTCCTCTTATTCTTATTACAAAAAAATACTATATTTGTCCAAATTTATAGAAATTTTTGACACTTATCTTTTCAATCTTCAAAAAGTATCACTTCCGGTGAAGATATTTGTTCCAAAATCTAATGAGCTCTTCCTATTCGTATACAATTGTAAAATACCAAATATCAAAATTTTTGGATAATTCGTATTTGAGTTATGCAACATCCGGCATCGGCCCGGACCACACACATACACACACACGCACACACACACGCACACACACACACACACACATACATACAGACATCATCGGGAAACTATCAAAAATGAGTTGTAAGGAACCTAATTCGTGCTCATCCACTAAAAACTCACTACCCGATTTTTTGCATGATTCCAATACCTTCCTTTACAGGTAAGCGGAAGGTAAAAACTGAAATATTTTTAAAAATAGGGTTTTCGCGCGCCACTGTACAGCTTTTATTTATAAGTGAATTAACTTTAAATTGTATATGTTGTCACCAAAGCTTGGTTCGTTTTAAAATAAAAGATATTTGTGTTCAAAAAATAACAAACATTATCAAAATTCAAATTAACATATTTCAATTTTAAAGCAAAATTTTAAAATTCTGAATCGACCATTTTGTAGATTGTACTTTTATCATCAGCAATATCTTTAGATTATTATATTTAACAAAAAATAACGCTGTGGAGTGACGCGCGAAATCCATATTTTTTTGTTTTCTGGCGCGGTAGAGGATCGTCTTGAATTGAATTGATATTCTTTTTGTTGTCAGTTACTAGACTACAGTACTACATGAAAAATTAGCATTAACAAAATTTATACTGGACCCAAAGTATGTTAGGTACTCCTAGAATTATTAAAATATGTATCATAGGAATTTAACATAAAAACAATTATATTTATAATTATCATAATGAATATTGATAATTTGGGCATTGATTTTTCCTATCCCTATATTTAAAATTTAAGGTAAATAAAGTGCAAATACAAAATTCCGAATTAAAAGCTGTATGCACTCTTGTGATTACTTGTTAGGTACTTGACTTGTTCATTATCTATTTTTGGGCAAATAAATAATAACACAGCTATAATTATTATTGTTATAAAAAATTCCGGATTAAATGAGGCGTGACTAAAATAATAATATTTCAGTCACAACAATTATAACCTGTAATTATCTTGAGTAAGACGTGATGTATGTACATAAGTATATGCATGTATGTGTGTATTGTCATATTTTATAATTTGTTCATAATTCCATATTTTTTCAATAATTTTTCTACATTGTTCGAGATAATATTATAAATTCAAATTATCACGATCTCACAATGTCAACTTACCTATTTTATACTGACCCATCAAGATCAATCACATATTTTTCTTATTAAAAATAATTTCTCATTTGCCTATTTTCCGTAGGTACAGTTAACAACAGGTTATATATCGGTCGATACAAAAATCATTTCCAATTTATATTTTTGAAATCTAAATATTTCAGCAACAAAGTTGACAAAAATGTCATTTTCAATAGGTGCTTTCAAAATTAAAAGTTAAATTTAAATTAATCGGATTAACACATACGAGTATTGCAAAAATAAAATAATGAATGAGAAAGAATAAATTGTAATAGCATATTCCTCTATTACTCTATTACTCTATTACTCTATTCCTCTATTACTTATATTTAATTTTTCAATTATATTTAATTTTCATGCAAATAATACTATCAAAGTAAGGATTTTGTTTTAAATATTCTTATTAGACATTAACATATAAAACCACATTTAAATATTCACAATTAAATTTTAAAATTCTCAAGTCCTGAATACATAATATCACAATCAAAATATGACGTAAGAAGAAAACTTAGAACACAAACACTTTTATCAATTAGCAAACATTGAAAACAAACATCAAACATTATGCTTTCAATTTTACAATAATAACAAAGTATTTACTATTTCATGGTTGACTAAAAAACACTGTACAAATGTAGATTAAATAGTTTCTAGAAGTAGAAAGTCCCGCTTGAGTTTTGTACTATCTGCAAAGAAATGTGCAAAATGCTCAAGAACTGAGAAGTAATCGCTGAGAAGATGCGATTAGAGTTTAGAGAAGATTCGAAACTAAAAGCATTCATGGGGAAAAAACAGAGAGAGATGTAGATGACGGTGTGAAGATCACAAGTAGGGCGTATTGTTTATTTTTACTAAGTTTTCAAAAACTTTTTACATACCGAAATTGTGTCTGTGTAAATTGTTTATATTTTAAATCGGCAAAATGTATTACATCAGAATGTGAAAAAATTAATAAAAATGTTTTGAAATTTTCAACGCTAGTTATTTGTAGGGTATTGAATAAAAATACTGACTTACTTACTGGTTTATTAACAGTGCTGTTATAAATAACAATATTTTTATCTAGATAAAGATAACTTACTTTTTATTTATCTAGATAAGATAATAGATAACCATTCAAGAAATTATCTAGATAATAGATAAAAAATAAATAATTATTATCTAGATAATTATTAGATAATAAAAAAATATAAATGACATGTTAGGTACAATACAAAGTATAAAGCGGTACCAGCTGGCGAGCCGGCAGCTTTTTAAACTTGTGCGTTGTATGCTTGCGCAGTTTGATTACATTTGAATTCAATTAAAATTGGTTATAATTTTACAAAAATTATAATCTAGATGATATTTAAAAAATGGATAAAGATAACTTGAAATTTTTTTTAGATACGATAATAGATAAATAAGAAAAAATATATCTAGATATAAACATATTATCTAGATGATTTATCTAGATAAAATTATCTAGATAAGTTACAACACTGCTTATTAATAATTGAGTTACAGAAGAGCGTTATTACCTCTAGCTTCTAAATAGTTAAATTACTTGTGATTCGAGTAGTGTTCTGTAGAATTTGTAAAAGCCATGGCATATCGTATTTAACGTACTCACTTTCAACATAAAAAGTGATGTTTTTTGATTGAGACTTGTATTACCTTGAAAAATATCTGTGTTTAAACAGATGATGAATTGAGGAAAATTTTGATAATTGAGAACGAAGATGGTCATTAGCAATTAGAAGTTAAAGAGAACCGGATGATGATAACATTGGAAATGTATAATAATTCGATAAAATAAATACAAATAATCTAAATAATCAAATGGAATCTCTTGGGAGGAAAAATACTGACTGGTGAGAAATACCTCACTGACAAAGGTGGCATTTTCAGTGCAGGTAAGTATTGAAAAAATATAATTATTTACTATACACTATACTGATGATATCATGATTTTTAATAACGAGTTTTTAAACTTCATTTCAATTTTCTTGAACTTGAACAAGTTAATCGTAAGTTCCTAACCTACTGATAATAAATACAACATATGGATTTATTATTATAATAAAATCTTGTTTTATTTCACAGTTAAAGAAGAGTATATACTAGTATATAAATTTAGTATTCGATACTTTTCTGGTTTTCATCTGCATAGATTTTACTGTAACTTAAATGCTATTTTAGATAGTATTATTTAGGAATGCAGTTTCATCAATAATGCAATAATAATTTTATTAGTCATATAATATTTTACCTTCATCATTATAATTACCTACAATAAAAATAATGTTTATTGCTTTGAACCTTCATTAAAACTCATCAACATCAAAATAACTATTTAACTAATTTTGACCAAATCCACAATAACTACAATTTCCTTCTTTTAATCAAGTACATGGCCAAACAAAAATTCTCACCAGTTAGGAAAACATTGCATTTAAGGCCAAAACTGTGCAACTGCACAAATCCCCCCATTCAGTCACCGAGTCCCCCCTCTGGTGAAGCCTCTCACTCGCTGCCACTCTCTCTCCACCAAGTCAGTCCTCAGACGGTCTGCATCGGCCGAAGACCAAACAGTTACTCACAACCAACATTCAACACCAGCACTAGAGACCCAGTTCAAGAGGCCAGACCCACAGCTGAAGACATGGAGAAGGACCAGCAGCCAGACTCCCTCACCGACGTCACCGTCAAGCAGTACGCCCCCTCGGAGGTCTACAGCACTGAGCCGCCACCGGTGAGTGCCCTGAAGAGTGCTGGTGGAGGGTTCATGCTTAAGATCGCCACTAAAAAGGTTTTGGTTGTGATTGTGTGCTTGTACTTTATAGTTTTGGGGGTTGAGACGCTGTATATTTTATGGATTAGGCTCACTGAGCATATAATATAATCTGTTGGGTTTCCATTTGTTACTTTATTTCGGTTCACTAATCTAAACTATAATACTTACGTCAAATATAGCTAAAATAAGTGAACTTATTTATATGGTCTTTATTTGAGCGCAGTGGCAAATGGAATACAACGATTGTTCAAGTAAATATTTTTGAAAGTAGAATGATCAAAAAGAATACAGATTATATTTTCAATTTATTGAAAATGTGTTGCATAAATGCCGGAAAAGTTGTAATTATTGTATTGTATATTATTCATGATCATGATGTATTTGTATATTTTCGTTCGAGAAAAACTTATCAGTTACAGTTACAGTACAGTGTCATATAATTATGTAAAAGTACATCAAACAAGAAGAAGTTAATTCTTTAACATTCTCTACAGTATTATCTAATATCCATATATACAAATTAATGAAGATCATTATTATTCTACATAAGGAAACAGGAACAGGGGCATATAAAGCACTACATGAAAATATCTCACGCAATAGTGTTAGAAATATTGTATAGACTTTGTTAATTTAACCTGATAGATAAAGGAATAAACAAAATTTCACCAGTGCTAATTTTTAATAGTGGAACTCAGTGGAGTATTACCAGGGGGAAATAGAAGGGGTAGATATATCCTTTCCAAGATCCTAAATAAAAATAAAGAAATAAGAACTATTAAAAAAAACTATACAGATTGAATTTTTAAATATAGAAATGTCGCATTACATTCATCCAGCACTCAAATATCGATTTTTATTCAAGTTATCATAAACAGTTATAGTTTAAACCACGAAATGTAACTTAAAATTAAACGGCATTTGACCTTGATTACAAAATTTGTTCTCTGTGACTCATGGTCGCATTTTGAAATTCAAATTAGATCAATCTTCACATAGAATGAAAAAAAAATTACATTGACGTTCAGAAAAAAAGATGAGTTCGAATAATGCATTAAAGCATAATTAGCTATATCCATAACTAAAATAACAATATTCCTATTATCCCTACACGTTAAAAAAATTATAAATTCATGGCTCTTTTTAACACTTCAACTAAAATGCAATGTTTATTATCATATCATACGAAATAATTAAGATTTCAAAAAGTTGTTTTAGATTATTTACAAAACTACTGCTTTTCGTATTTCACAATTTTGTTTATTTACCTATTTTGAAATTTCGAAATTAGTAGCGTTCTTCGTTCAAGCAACAGGTAGTGTCAAGTGAACTAGTGAACAAGTATCGTACTTTCAAATTGTTAGTCAAGGTTGCTCTGATATAATTTGTTTTAATAAATAATTCATTTATGGGTCATTAAAAATAACAATTGGGTATAAATTATTAATAAAGTGTTATAACAATGTTTTGTTTTGGTTTGGGAATAAAAACATAATAAAACATACCTATCTATAACAATAAATGTTTAAATTTACAACAAAGAAATATGTGTTTAAATCTTATGGGAAAATATCACTGACAACAAAGACATGCTATACTTAACTTTAAGGATTTAAAAAGATAAATTTTGTCTAACTTTGATAATTCATGTAGCATAGCACTGCGGCTAATCTTTATTTACATTTTTTTAAATCTGACTAAAACTAAAGTGTCTTATATTTTTTCGTATCAGTGGTTTTTATTCTTAATAGTTTTGTCGCGTTTTCCAAATTGTCATAAATGTTTATTAGCTCGAAAATTAGAATGTCGCTCTAGAATACAAACGACCATGACTAAACCGAGCAACACTTACCTACTTATATTCTACTTTTAAAATAGCGTGCAGCAATCTCAATTTAAATTCAACACCTTAAAATATTTATGCCGAATACCTTGATATTTGCACCTATCTTGTCATACATAAATAAATAAATTTCCGGTGTTATGAATATGATGTAGATAAGGTAAGTATATTTGTTTGACAAGTGGCACAAAACGAAAAACAAAACACAATCGATGTCAGTCAGGATGTTCTTTGTTTACGATTGGCTTTTGTTAAACAATAAATGAACCACGAAACATTGCAATTGCGAAATATACAAACGTGATTAATTGCTACAAATATTTTGATCAATGACCTATTCGAGTAATGCAAAAATAATAATATTGGGTACAAATATTTTATTATTAACGAAAACATACTACACAAAAATTTACTACTTCACCTACTACTACTAGGTAATTAAAAATACTTCCGTAAACATTTTTAAAAATATGTATATGTTTTATTTTGAATGCTAACAGTGAAATTTAAAAAATTATGTATCTTCAAAATTCATTTAAAATAATTACCTAGTTGAATATTTTTGTGAAATATCTGCCTATAATGTACCTACATACTAACTTTTATGTTTCATATTTAAACTGACATTTAAAATTCAAAACATTGTTATTGTTCTTAATAACTGTTCACCGAAAGTTCATGTTTTATTTACGCTTACGTCAATGCCGGAACAATTTAACTCAGTAACCGATATTATGTCGTCTAATGTATTCCAACCGGTTTAGAGATCATCAAACAACACACATTACATAACTTACCATCAGCACCAGCATCTCAAACTAGTTTCGAGAAACTGTAACTTAAATTGAACATCAACATACGATTATGCGTGTTTCGAACCATCTTTATTTCTAAGAGCTGACTTTTTCTATTTCACATTTTGAAGTCTGAAATTTAATGTTTAGTTTAAGCGAAACCACGATTCCGGTAAGATTTCTAGAAAGATATTTATGTTAAACACGACTCACGAATTGCAATTTAACCAAGGTTAAGTAATAATTTATTTTTAAAAAGATAGGAATAATAATTAGACATTAAACAACAAACCAGAACATTGTTCTACTTGAACTAACGTTCAACTGTTGAAAATTATACTAATAACACCTTTTATCTACGGTTTATTGTTTTAGCTGATATAACCTAAGTTGCAAATAACTTTTTCCCTTATTCTTATTACAAATAAATATTTTATTTATCCAAATTTATATAAATTTTTGACAATTATTAATCTTTTTAATCGTCAAGAAATATCACTTCCGTTCAAGGTATTTGTACCAAAATCTTAGCATTTCTTCCAATTAGTAAACAAATATGTAAAATACCAAATATCAAAATTTTTGGTTAATTCGTATTTGAGTTATCCGACCTTCAAAAATCCTGACCACATACACACACACACATACATACAGACATCATCGTGAAACTATCAAAAATGAGTTGTAATGACCCTAATTCGTGCTCAACCACTAAAAACACACTACCCGATTTTTAGCATGAATCCAATATCTACCTTCCTTTACAGGTATGGCGGAAGGAAAAAATTAGGTGCTATGTACTTAGACGTTGCCATGTAACAGCTCGCGAACTGATCGCAAGCAAGGCTTATAAAGCTAGATTCAGACCTACCAAATTATAAGTATAAGTGGCTAATTTAACCAACCAGCGCTCAACGTTCGCATTTATAATTGAAATTGGAACTTTGTGCAAAGCGCTGGTTGGTTAATTTAGCACTTATACTTGGGTAGGTCTGAACCTAGCTTAACTGTTCACGAACTGTTCGCAATAAGTTTGCTGGTGTATACGCGCCATTACGTACTTATTTATACTTCAGTGGCGCACCCAGGATTGCATCTTGGGGGGGGGCTAAGAATAATTTTTTAATGAAAGCTGTAGTACGGCACAAGAAAAAAATGCGCCGCAGGCGAAATTTTTTTAGAGTTCAAGGTCAAACACATTTAAATTGAAAGTTTCATGTTTTTAAAGATAAACAGTTGCACGTTTTACTCTCTTTCTTGTGCACACACATTGTTTTTTCGGCAGCTCTCTTGATATAATTTCATAAGAACGACTCTGAGCAGAGTAATGTCAGTTATAAATGTTGATATTAGTTCCAATAACATATACTTTAATTTTAGTTCATATTTAATGTATCAGTTCTTTCTTTCATCTTTTTAGTTTCACTCCCAAGTGCACCGTTGTTTTTCAAAATTTCACCACAAGGTTCGCATTCTTATTAAAATATCCCAATAATCGTACAGATGCGTTATACGGAGTGTATATTATTGTACCTATATTTGAACTATTTGAATTTAAGATAATCATAAAAACAGAAAAAAAGGCGATTATTTTTAGTCTTCAGTGAATTTAAATAATCTTACATAATGTTTAAAATGTTTAATGAAAAAATTAAAAAAAAAAAGTCCAATCGTCTGGGGGGGGGCTCAAGCCCCACGAGCCCCCCCCCCCTTGAGTGCGCCCCTGATTCGGTTTAAGATGCAGTGTGGTGTGTGGTATAGGCGAACATTCTATGAATTGAGATTGGTGTAACTAACCATCGCTTCGTTATTATACAAGGCCTGGAAATGCCGATTGATTGCTATTAAAAAAATTAGGTATCATTTTTTGCAAATTTTAAACGCAAATGGTTCCGATTATTAATATATAAATTTTAATATTAAATTAAAATATTAAATATTAATTTAGACGTTGTTGGAAAGTACTCAGAAAAAATTCCGAAAATAATTAATGCACATGTGATATTATAAGGGATAACTTAATTCTTAATTCACATACTTCCGGTCCTGAATCGAGTTCCTTAAAAGCGCCCTCAATCGACTAATTTTCCATAGGAACGAAAATTTTATTTCCAGGTCTTGAATAATACACGTAGGATATGACCTAACTCAAGTACAGTTTAAACTGTCCTAATGTGCATCTTGTTTTTTAAAAATAATAATTGGTTAAAGATTATAGTAGGTTAGTGTTACAGTATTGCCCATATCGAAATGTAATTTATATTATTTTCACATTTGAATGTTTGGTTTAAATTAGACATTGTCCAGTTGAGAAATACTTGATTAATAATCTTAACTCAATTGATAGTTGCTGATAATGATCACGGAATTACTTGAAAATAAAATTATCTGAATTGACTTTGATCAATATGGCAAATGAAAGAGGTACAAGCAACGTTGTTCTGTTTTATTTATACCTACATGAGATTTGTAAACATTTGAATTCTTCTGTTTGTTTAAAATATTGTCACTTCCTTATTAATTGTTTCTCAATGTGAGCGGCAACTTTCGCTTTGTTTATACTAACTCTTTTCAAGGATCAAACAACATTTTTAACTCTCAGTTAGTAGCATTTATATTTTTATTAAAACTTACTCCTCCTCATTTATCTATTGTTGTTAAGGAAAATTATTAAGAATTAATTCTTCTAGAAAGTGTAAAACATGAATATTTATTTGATATAAACATGTTATGTTATTTTATAAGTGCCGAGGACATGTGAGGGTATACTGGACACGGTAGATGATCGAAGTAATTGTTTTTTCATTGGTAATTAAGTTAGTAATAGCAATTGTTATACATTCTGCGTTTCTAGCGTTGAACCGTCATGCGATAACGCAATTTGTTGTGCAACTTTCCATTTTCTTGTGCTGTTCGCTGGTCATTGAATTAGATTCTCTACCAGCGAACGAACAAATAATTTACTCAAATTATGGAATTTTCCAAATATAGAAATCATTATTATTTATTATATCGTAATCTGTTGTTATATAAATTGTCTAGAATTAATCTATGGGAAATTCTAAATTTTTGTGAAGATTTGAACGACGCAGTAGACGAGGAACGTCACACATAGGAAACTTAATAAAACATAAATGATAAAATTATAATAAAAGGAATATTTTTATATAAATTTCTCATTAGTAAACAATTTAATAATCTATAAAAATAATGAGCACATATATCAAAATATCGCTGAACTAAATTTTGGAAATTTCAATGATACATTATGTGATAACTTGCAAATTAAAATAAATAAACACAACCAAAATCAATTTTAATTATATTTCATTTTAAACTTTCATTTCCATGATAAAAAATCTGATGTGGTCAGCACAAGACCTCCCGCCATACTTACTTTATTCTTTTTATTTATTATACAAATATATTAGGTACTACTATATTACCTTACCTACTCACAAATATATTTTAGTCATTTTATTTAAACTGCAGGCATCATCTCGAAAATGTTAAATTCTTACTCTAGGTACCCTAAAACGTGCTTATCCACCAAAAACTCACACTCGAAAATTTTGACCCATCACAATATAGAATATGAGGCTGGAGGAAAAAATATTCACTTGTAATATCACATGTGCATTCATTCTTTCCGGAAAATTTTTTGAGTGCTTTCCAACAACGGCTTAATTAGCTCGAGTGGTACACGAGAGCTAATTACGTTGTTGGAATGCACGATAAAAAATTTCCTGGACATGAATGAATGCACGAGTGCATATTCGGTAAGAAAATTGCAATGACACCGACGCTCTATTTTTGAATTCTTTTTATAATAGAAACTTGAAATATTTACTAAATTTGTATTTAACAATAATAAATATGTATTATTTACCTTATTATTTGCTTATTTACACTGAAAATGACAATTTAACCAATTTTTAATTTAATGTCAAAGTGACAGATGACGAAAAATTTCCGCTTATTAATTTCAGTTAAGTTACTCAAGCTACTAGCAAAAAATTTCCGATAAAATTTTTATATAACCATGGTTACTATTATTGTAATCCATTCATCCATTGGCTGTTATTCGTGTCATGCGATTTTCAATAAAATTTATTCGAAACAATTATTGTAAGTAATAAAGTGTAGGTATAAGAAAAATATTGTTTAAAATCACAAGGAAAATGTAACTCTGCAAACTGCTTTACATAAAATCAAGTATACTAGCAATTTATCATTTTCTATTATCTTCGACACAGTTAAAAACACATTCTAGTACAAAAAAAACAACACAGCACTAGTAAATTACAAGAAAACCGCATTAGCTGTCAATTTCTCGCAAAGCTTTGTTCACAAAGAAAATCAAACAAGATAAATGCATCCAACACCGATGTTCTTTCACTGTTTCTTCTGTAACCAATTTCACTCCGAGTATGCACTGGGAACAGGGAAGAGTACGATTCAATCGAGATTAATAATGATATATTGAAATATGAATACATCAACTAGAAAGCTATTGTCGAATGTTTCATCTCTCTAATCTTTTCCGGTGTGAAGATGGTTAACCTTAAGCAGAGGACGGAGTGACATTTGCTAATGACAACATAAAACAAATTAAAAATCTGCTTTGGACCGCAAAGAAGTCGTTAAGAAATTCTACTTTATTTGCTGTCATAATAACTTGTTTCTATTTTTAACTTTTTCTTGTAATTGTATAATTTTAAATTTGTGTTTTTGATACTAATTGGCAACAAAATTATTGTAATTAATACAGCAAGTCAAAAACTTAAGGATTCTACTACAACGTAATAATTTTTTACTCGTTTAATTAAAATTTTTCTTGAAAAACTTTAAATTTAATCTATCACTAAATAATTGAATTACAAATTAAAACCATATTTTCAATTTGTTTGCTACTACATCATAAGTAGTAAAAAGTAAACTTATTTTTATTTAAAATTTTGGTAGATTCTCCAGAGGTAATGATAAGTTGTAATCGTGATGACAAAATATAAAATAAATTAAAGAATTTTGACTGAAAATCCAGCGATCCTGTTTATTATTCATATTTTTATTTAATTTTGTTTATGCAAAACAACATTTTCTATGAAAATTTATCTTGTTTTGCAATCTCTTTCAATATTTCCGTTTGTAATAAAGCTGCAATAAATATTATTTCATAAAATAGCTACATTATATTTTTCCTGTATGTAATTATATACTTATTATATTTTTCACTACGCAACTGTCACTTAATGCTACTAATTTTGTAAACAATAATTATCAACCTGAACACTGAACTATTTATCCGAAAGATTGTGAAGACAGATAACAAATTAGAACGCGAAAAATGCCTTGTTCTACAAATTCACATGTCTTCGCTTCTCTTACCTTACTAATTATTCTGTGCAATTTACCAATTTGTTTCATCAAAATAAACAAAAGTAGAACGATTACGTCATTCAGTTGTTCAAAAAGAAAAATATATGAAAGGATTGCTTCTGTCAAAGAAGTTACTATCAAAGTGATTTCATGCTATGTTCAGATGTCATGTTAATTAGGAATTACTTAACAAAAAGATCTATGTTTGGAACAAATAATGAGATAAAATGACCAAAGGTATTTAATACGTTAATTGATATTACGCACGCAGTGATATAAAACATATATTATTGCTTGATAAATAGAAAATCTAAGAACTATAAACATAAAACATTATTGTATTTATTTATTATTATTAAGTATATTGGTTTCATTTTAGTATGTATACGTACCTTTTTTGAAATTTATAGTTAAAATAATTATCTCTGTAATAAAATTTTATTCCTACCATTGCAATTAGATTTTATATGACAATTATTATTTTAATATCGCAATATAAACAAAAACAATAATTTTAAACAAATGTTTTTAAACTGATAGTGGGTGTTCTGTCCAGTTAATTATAAAAAATTATAAGTATGTACCTAGCGAAAAAATGTGTTAAAATAGAAATATTTCCAGTAGATTTAGGTTACCTATATGAAATGTGTGGAAATTATTAAACTATAAAATGCAAATATAAATTTATAACTTAGTATTGTTTTCAGATTTGTTTTTTTTTAATTTTAAGCAAAATGTTAGAGTAAGAACAAAGAAGAATTCTATATACAAAAACTGTAAGCTTTCTGTAAATTTAGGTTTGAAATGTGTTGCTAATTGCAACAATGTCAACATTTCAAATTTAATACACCCGTCAGTTAACAAAAAAAATTTTGATTACAAATATTCAACTACTATACTAACTGTAGTACAAAATTTTGAGATGACAATTAGATTTCTTGGTACCAAAGTGCTACTTTGTACCAAATAAAAATGTGGCCATTAATTTTTTAAAGGATTAATATCTCCTTGCAACTTTTCAAGCTATCTGCGCTGTTGCCACATTTAAAGCTAACGAACTTGTAAATCAGGAACTAAATACAACTAACAACTTTCTACTCTGCCATCGCCAACGTCGCCAAGTCTACTCGAAGTGACGATGACAATGACGTCGTTTTTGTTACCCGTGACCCAAAAATGGCAACGCTGTTACAGTGACGTATGCATTAAAAACAATAAGCAAGATGTGTTTTACTGTTTTACATTTTGCGACGAGCGGCGACTTGGTTCGCGGGTCGCGGGTTCGTTAGCACTGCAGGAATGGTGCAATTTCCGAGAAACTATTGTGTCGAAAATAAGTTTGTTGGTTTTACAAATTTCGGTTGATAAATGACTGAAGTACTCGGCATGAAATTTGGAAAGTTTCTATATTAGATTCATGATTCATTAAAACTTAATAAATTGTATGAAAAAAAAATAATAACATTACTGTTTTTGGTGAATGTAAAATAAGTAAGACGTACAAAATATTAAATGTTTTAATTTCTCAAAGATGAAAGCTAGCATTTAATAAGAAATGCTGATAGTTTTCCAGTTTACAATACAAAAGAAAAATTAATATTGTCTCATCTGCATGGTCTCATCTTATAACTGATTTAGAAAATCTTGGAAACCATAAAACAGAGAATATAATTTTTTTAAAGTCCAGCAAAAAAAATGCACCGCCGACTATATTTCCTTTAGATCAATGTGAAATATCTTAAAATTATGTACATATTTTCTTCAAATAATAATAGTCTCCAATTTTGTTAATTTTTCCCCTTTGTGTGCAGAAATAAATGAAAATATTTATCTAGCAAAAGCTATGAGGCTATATGACTATTGCTCAATTATTTCCTAATGGAAGTTTGAAAAATAATAAAAATAATATGTAATTTCTAAAAAACGGTAATCAAAACAAGCTTAACACCTTATAATAATAATGAATTGGAAAGGAAATTTAAACAACGTAAGATACCAACAAAAATTGCTCATAAAAAATAAAAAAACACAATACATGGAAAACAAATTGATCTAAATAAAAATTATCGTTCTTACAATCTTCTAAGAAATCATAATTCGCAAAACTAAGGGTAGTGAAAATATGAGTTCCATTGGTTTCAAGTTTCAACGTCCATTAAACTATTTATATTATTTATAAAATAAAATAATAAATGGTATCAGATTATCTACAAAATAGTCACTTCTTAAGTAATAATTATAATAAATAAACAGTTAAATGGACCAGAGGCACTAACATTTTCACTATCCTTATTTTTGCGAATTTTGAATAAAATCTTTTTTTGTTGCTGTAATCAATATATCAAATTAAATAACCTATTAAAGTTTCGTGCAGAAGTACGATATAGAAACACACTGTATTTTTTAAAATTCACCTGGAATTTTTAAAATTCATTTTCCTTTGCTCATAAAAATAAACATTTATAAAATTTTAAATAAATAACGTTTTTAATAGATTTAAGTAAATATTCATAGATCTGAAAATATAAGTTATTCCTATTTTCGTTAATGAAAGTGTTCCTAACACATCATGTAAAAACTTTCATAAAACATGTAATTATCAATTTCCATATGTAAATTAAATTAAAATTTTTAATTTATCTTGTTTTCATGGTATCTTACTCGCTGTAAACGGCTAAACAATAGTTATTTCTGCACAACAATAAATAATTTTCCAACTTTTATATTTTACGCTCACATAACCAGTGTCAATTAGCATTTTAATAATCTTAAAAATATAAGAATTACACATATATAAATATAGATAACCTTGGTACCATTCAACTACGGCATCTAACAGATTTGTATGTAACGGATTGCTTCTGAACGCAGATTATGAAATATTCAATATACAATTGTTCTTACATAGCAAATAATTGTTTCCTTTTTACCTTCCGCTTACCTGTAAAGGAAGGTATTGGAATCATGCAAAAAATCGGATAGTGAGTTTTTAGTGGATGAGCACGAATTAGGGTCCTTACAACTCATTTTTGATAGTTTCTCGATGATGTCTGTATGTATGTGTGTGTGTGCGTGTGTGTGTGTGTGTGTATGTGTGTGGTCCGGGCCGATGCCGTCTGTCGCATAACTCAAATACAAATTACCCAAAAATTTTGATATTTGGTACTTTACAATTGTATACGAATAGGAAGAGCTCATTAGATTTTGGTACAAATATCTTCACCGGAAGTGATATTTTTTGAAGATTAAAAAGATTAAGTGTCAAAAATTTCTATGAATTTGGATAAATATAGTATTTATTTGTAATAAGAATAAGAGGAAAAGTTATTTGCAATTTATGATATAAAAAAATTGTCTTTATCTGGTATCATTGAAGAACTGCAGTAAAATTTAAAAAATAAATTTATCAAATAAAACGTTGAAATCTTGTAATCCATGTTCGGATGATTTTTGTTTCTGCATAAAAAATATTGACAGATATGACGCAATGTGACGGGTGACAAGTTGGCATACTAGCGCTATAATAAGTCATAAGTAAGCTATTAAATGTAGTAACTGAACGGAGGATTGCTTCAACGCACAGCAGAGTTATCGTGCGAGTGAATCTTTTGATTCAGGTGATACTAATTTTTGTGTTTGAATATTTTAGATTTGTATTTGTATATTTTAAATGGACACCAGATTGTACGTATACATTTCTGTTTAAAGTCTAGATATGGCGGAAGGTTGTGTGATGGCCACGTCAGATTTTTTTGCTTGCGATATGGAAATTTCATTAAAAGATTGACCACAATACCACAATGTTGAGTTGTTGTTATAGTCATTAATTTCTCGAAATTCACTTTTACTTTATTATTTTTGCATTAATATTTGAGGAAAATAATCTATAGATATCCAGTATTTACGTTTTAACAGAGTACAAACACAGTTCATTCAAAAGTGATTATTGAATTTTCACCACCCCTAAGTACCTATTTATAACAATATTATTTATTAATTAAAACTTGTTAATGTTATTAAGTCCGGTACGTGTTCTTTTATTAAGACAGTGCATGAGCAGAGCAAATTTCGAAATGTCCAAGCAAAAGTTGAATGTTGAATGCTTGTGAATTCTATTGTATAAATACTCTGGTATTTATTTTTATTTTTATTAGCCATGAAGTTCCCAATTTCAACTAGATAATATGATGGAAATTAGTCTATATATTTATATTAGTCTATAATTCTCCTTATACATGACTAGTATTGAAACTGTTGTTAGAATATCCTTAAATTGTACAATAGACGGCGGCCATTTTTTCAAAATGGCGAAAGAAGCTCCAGTCCAATCGATTGAGACTTTTAATATGTTGTTGATAAAGGTACTGGGAAGGTATATACTAAAATCCAGCTTACTACTTATTATTTCCACTAAACTACGAAATATGATCTAATTTGCATTAGAGCAAAAAGAGGGAGACTTCAACGTCTTATTTGTTTAAAAAATAACGTCTTATTTGTTTAAAAAATCTTATTATTTAAACCAATTTTATAGGGAAAACTCTTCGACCATATATAGGAATAGACAAACAACGCAAGCCTTTGTTGTGAAGCAAAGAACTAGCGTAGCGGTGTGAAGCTCAGGAGTATGACCTGCAGACACCTTGAAGTGTTGCAGTTTGCCTTTTATCATTCTCTGTTCCATGACAACAAACCAGAAGTTAGCAATGTGCAACACTCTAACGTGTCCTCACTTCCTTTCCCCGCCTATAGCTGCTGCTCCCCGCTACCGTACTTCTTGCCTTCACAACATTGTATACTACAGCATTGAGTGTTATCTGTCTATACCTATATATGGTCGAAGGGAAAACTGCATATTGTTTTTCGCTATTTTGACGACTGATGTTAGTCCACATTTTAAATTTAATTTTCTGGGTTGAAAAATGCAAAAAGAGTTTAATTTTTTATTCAGATATATAATTTAATTCTTTGTTTATTAAAGTAATACAGACCGTTCAACCCATGCATAATTTGACTATGCAACCGCCTTAATTATCTTCTTGTGACCCCGCCAGTATTTAGTCTCATTTATGAAGGTTGCCGGAAATATGATTTCGTATTCTGTAAATATAAAAACATTTAATTTTATTTTGAGCAGCTCTGTTTTGAGTTCTGTTAGTATAAAGTAGTATATGATTAGTCAATTCAGGTCTAGAAAATATTACAGAAGATCAACAATATGTCAAATTATGCTAATACGATCTAACAATAGAAAAATTACATCCTATAACCTCCTAACGACATTTCGTGCTGCTGCGTAGGTGCTTTTTTTGTTCAGATAGATAATTATCGAAAATTAGCATTTAAATACAAAGTACAAATTACATATGTTTAAATGTTTATGCAGTATATGCACATCAATAAAATAAAATATATTTTAAAGAAAATAGCGTGATATAAAGTAATCAAATTTAAATTTTGTTTGAAGTGCATATTCAAGGAAAACAAACTTGATTATACCTATGTCTATGTGTATAAAAGGTACGATTAATTATTTCCAGAAACTTATTTCATATTATAACAAGGAAGTAAAAATGGTGTAAAATAATTAGAGAATTTTATTATTTATTTTAATCAGGGAGAGGGAGACGCAATCAAAATTTACAAGGAAAAGGGAGGCGCCAAAACAAAAAGATTAAGAAACACTGTCTTAAATTTCATAAATACATGTCAATTTAGTTAGATACCGTAGAGTGGGGTCACTTTGCTTCACATAGGTAACTTTGCTAAGGATGTGGGAAAATTATTAATTTAATTTTTGTTCTGAATAGGTAGTACCTAAGCGCAGTAGTCTTGCCTTACCTTACTCCTATTAGCTATTCTACTTTGTAAGTGACACGGGGGAGGTTTGTCACATCGCATGTAGGCTGTAGATGTATTATAAGTAACTCATATATTTGTAGTAAATTTTGAAACCCGATATACTAAGGTCTGTGGAGGCATTATTATAAATTCTGGAACTTTGTAGTATTTTTTTTTTGAAAAATCCAATCATTTTTATCCCTCCAAGTATTTTTTTTAATCAGATTGAATATTTCTATTTTTTATACGAATTTTTAAATGAAGTGATAGACATTCCACTCACGATGTTTTTGTAAGTAAACTTATATTTTTGTTTCTTTTTATGCTAACTAATGTTGCCATTTTATTTTATATTATTTTAAAATCATATTTACATCTGTTACATGTTAGAAAACCTTTTATATCATTGTAATAATATCAGTTTTGAACTAAGACATGCATCTTTAATATTGGCCAGAAAAAAGGTTAGATATATACTAAGTACCACTTTTTATATATCAAATTAGCGCGCATCATCCTTGAGCAAAGTAAACCATCAGTTTTGCGATATGTCCTTGCATATAGATTTTATAAGCAAATGCAAAGTTACCCCAACGCGGGGTGACTTTGCTTAGATGTTTAAAAAATAAAAATAAATATTTCCCTTTAAAATAGTTTTATAATACATAGTGCAATCGATAGCTTAAATATAATTGTACCACATACATTTTTTTTACCAATTTTTTTGTCTAGCAGTTACGAAATTTAATTGAAATAACCGCCAAATCTAAGCAAAGTAACCCCACTGTACGGTACCTTTTTAATAATTTTTTTTAAATCACAAAATAACAATTTTCCTAATTTTTTAAATAATTTTACACATTTTTAGGGCTTGCTTTTCACTTAAAGTATAGCATAGAGCCACTTTGGTTGTTTATATACAGAAGTGAACAAAATGATTGATCGTAATTAATTAAATTAACACAAGTTGATAATAAGTAGAATAATTTAAAGAGGTTTATAAATAAAAATGTGTGGGAGGTTATAGTTTTACAGTTAAGGTTAAGTTCCGGGTTGTATTATTATGTTGTTATGATTTTACATTATACTGCAATTTTTTTCACTTAAACAAGTTAATTGTATAAGTAGTTTCTTTTAGAGATTACAATGACTATAAATATGGAATATTGAATAATCTTTATTTGCATAATTTAATAATTTTACAACAATATAAACATAAAATTTCCCTATTAATCATCAAATTTTATGTTGATAATTTTTCTCGCGCAGTTGGTACCAGGTACGATTCTCCTGCTTCGCCTGCTTCGCGCATGAATCACAAGAACTGCACAGAGCAGAGATTGTCGCTTGTTGCTTGATCATCTGCAAACCTCATGAGTTCCTTTCACTTCTTTATGTGAATAACTGTTCATGCCTACATAAATAGAGACATTCACGTATGAAGAACTTTATAGTTAAACTTATAGATTTATTACGCAGGAAGACATGAGGGATTGAGCTATTGTTTGTGATTAAATTTATTAAACGATGTCGATGTTGAGTTGTAAAGATGTATACAAGGTTTTAAAGGAGTACATTTAATTGGTTTGCTTGTTATTTTATTGCTAGTAAAGTAATAGCGAAGAAGGAAATAATAAGGAGAAGTAAAAATACATATTTTTTACTTTTTATGCTTAATAAAATTTGTAAGACGTAATTTGTTACGAAAGCGTATAAGCGTATAAGGACAAATTTGAATTTTATCATGCTATACAAACTTATGTTAATTTTTTGCTACTGCTGCAATAACTTCAGATTTTCTACAATTCTGCGTATTGATTAAAAATTTTAAATAGACACAAATTGAACACGTAAAATAAAATATTTATGCGATATCTGCTATAACAACAATAACAAACAAAGTAATTGTGTATTATTTGGTTTCAAGCTTTCAATTTCATTTAAGGCCCGAATGTAGCTGTCTGCGAGAAAAGAATAGATTTATACAGATTTAGTGTGTCGAACAAAGGCAGGAATAGGGAACGCGCTCTCGTAGAGGGATTAAAATTGGTACAAAATTTGAACGTATCATCACAAACAAGGGTTCATTTGCAAGATAAAAGTTCAATATAGATCCGTCTAGTGTTGAAATTTGCAATTTTTATTGATATACTGAGTAACAGTTATGTGAAGTTAGGCAAATTATGACAAGTTTATGGTATTGTAAAATTGAAACAAAAAATAAAACTAAAATTTCAACACTAAGCGGATGTGGAGTTCATGTTTATCTTTAAATGAAAAAAAAAAATTAAATCGATCCGACCAAAATTAGTCTCAATTTCATTCCCCATTCAAAAGCATGTTTTTGCTGCGCGCAACTTCACTACATTAGGCTCTTAAGAATTTTTTTGTTTTGGTACATAATGTATTATACATAAATTTTTTACATTTTAACGTTATAAATATGTCAAATAATTTTATTACATTTTTACCTAAAACAGTCTTAATTATAAAATTATCACAAACAATAAATAATTAGTTCTGACCATTTTTTAAGGTTGTAACTTATAATTATCTTTGAAAAATTAAAATTTGTCAAAGATATTTTAATTTTAAGGTTAATATTAATAATACTAAAATAATATAATGGTGTAATTGTATTATATTTACTTAGTTTCTTTTTAATTATACATTGAATTAAGCTGCTTAAATTGCTTCTTCTCGTGAAGGTTTTTAATAAATAAATGTTTTTATTATTATTCAAAATTAAGTTATGAAATCTTTTGCTCAACGCTCTCAAATATCAACGACCCTCAAATAAAAACCAAAATTTCAACACTTTTACAATCTTTTAGAAAAATGTGTCTATCATATTTTATAATCTTGAATATTAACTAATCTATTCTGCATTTATAAATATTTATAACTTTTCTATTATAGAGTTATGCAACTAGTCATTTTCTTGGTATATTATAAAAACAAACCTGTGAGTCATTCTTTCAATGATTTTTATGTAAACAAAAACAATGAAAAGAACGATAATTCTGTTGATTTTAGTTCTACTTTCTCTTTGGTATACGTCGATAGTTTTGTTGTACCTTCGTGAAATTTACCGCAAATATCGTTTGACAACCAACAATATTTACTTTTTCTTTTCGCGGGAGGGAGTTGTACAATACTTTCGAATTGCTAATAATAATAATGAGCGAAATATACTTGCACCAAGTCTGCACCTCATGTTAAAGGTCTGCTAGTGTACAATCATTTGCCTAATAATATTAAAAACTGTGTTACACTCAAATCCTTTTGCAATAAGCTTCAAACATTTTTGATACATGGTTGCTTTTATACAATAAAAGAGTTTTATGATCATAATCAATAATTTGTATGTGATATTAATTTTTATATATCTTATACAATACATGTGTACATGTCTATGGAAATAAATGATGATGATGATGATTATTATTATTATTATGTAAAGAAAAAAACATTCAAAATAGTCTACTCGTATTAGTCATTTGAATGAAATATTGTATGCTTTTTAATCTGATTTTCATTGAATTCAAATGAAATTTATTTTTTAACTAGTATAAGCACAATATGCGCGTCTATTTTGTATTAAAAACTGTTTACGAAATTTGAGAATTAAAGTGCCTACGAAAAATATTTAATATGGAACAAAGTAATGTCTATGTGACAAATTATTAAGAAAAGTAGAAAATGTTATTATTTTTATCATAATTGTAATGCAACTCTTTTGATTAATATGTTTAGAAATGTTTATTCACAAATTTAATAATATCATTATTATCGTCTAATAAAAATACCTATGTTTTTATTTTTAGTTTATAAATTCTTTCCCGCAGTAACAATATGAAGAATAAAAAAAATTAACAATACAAAAAATGTATCAACGTTCAACAATACTAATTAAACCATTTTATTTGTTTTCCCAAATTCTTTCCAATTTTCAATGAAGTGTTAATTGCTTGACCTTCAAACTTCGATCCCTAATTACATTAATTGGTGTTAATTGCGTGGGAGGACACGCGTCGCATTGTTGCCAACTTCAGAGAACAACAATGCTTTCTTATCCTCCCATTAGAATCGACCTTTTGGCCGTTCCCACGATGTAAATCATCATAATCACTCAGAGCAGAATACTTTGCATGCAGCGCCGTTACGGAAATATTAGAAACAATAATTAGAACTGATGCTTCAGGTGTGCAAGAATACCCCATAGGGATTGTCAGTTGAAAGACAATGTAATTGGGCAGTGTTTAGCTTAAGCAGAATGTAGGTTTGAAACAAATTGATTGTTAAAAATTATTGTAACGCTAACGCCTCTTCTTCATAATTCAATAGGTGTTAAAGACACAAAGAACTGTTATTGTTTGTTAAGTTTTAAGCTTTTATTATGTTAATATAATCATATAATTGGAATATTTGGCGAAGATTGATTGCTGGTAAAATACTTTTGAACGTTGGGATTTAAAAACTTTATTTTATGTGTTTGTTACCTAAATGTGAAATGAATGTGTTGGAGAGCTTTTTGGAATGGTGTGATATTTTGTTAATCGAATCAATTTAGTAAGTAAGTAAGTAAGTAAGTAAGTAAGTAAGTAAGTAAGTAAGTAAGAGAGGCTGACAAGTTGGAAAACGGTTATTGGTTCTAGGTTGATGTGATTGACGTGTGCAATGAATGAATAAATACTTACACACCTGGATGTTTGTCACAGTTTTTCGCCATTAGTATTTTTTAATAAAATGGCAATTTATAAACAAACAATAGGTAATTTTCAAAAATTTATTTATTCCTGTGAAAATTCATATATGAAGTGAATTTTAAAAAAAAAATTCACTAATCTGCAACCTGCCAGTTTGAGTCATAATCCGGAATTCTCACAAGTTATTGCCAATATTAAACGCTTGTTTTATGTATAGTTTATTTATTATTTATATTTATGCTAGTTGAATGTGAAATGATTGTAATGAGAAATGGGAGAAAGTGTAATTTTCTAGCCTTAGATCTTCATATCTGATATTAAAAAAAGCTGTGTTGTACTCCATTTGGCATTTGAATCTGAATCAGATCTTACTAAGATATTTACATTTGTTATCACTGCAGTACACAAAGTATTTTTATTATTAAAGTGCAATATAAAAGTTGACGCAATTGGTTCAGCTCAATGCTCAATTTATTGCCAATTCTCAAAAAATTGTTTAGTTCAATTATTATAATCTTGTAATTCAAATTAATATTTAACTCCTAACAAATATTAACGGATGGATAATATAATTTAGATTAAAACATGTTATATCGAATAGATTGCTAAAGTTTGACTAAAATTATATAACTCAAAATTTTGGATTATACTTACATCATTTTAGAAAATTTGGCTGTTGCAGTTTCTTACTAGATTGAAATGGAATACTGTTGCTTTTATTTTATATTTTGCATTCCAAGCTGACTAATGGTTTGTGTTCTCCAGGCCTACCACCGACCCCAATCAACAGCAGTTCAAGTAGCCAGAATCATCGCCCTAACAGTGGTCGCCGTCTCCGTAGTGCTGGGCAGTTTCATCCTCGCAGCAGCCTACGTCCAGTCCAATGCGTCCTGCACAGAGTTCCAGCAGGAGATGCTACTCCTGCAAGAAGAACAAAGGCTTCAGCAGAGCTATCAACATCCACCGCAGGCTGAAGCACTCACACAGGTAAGAGGGGGACAAGAAAGCATTGTACCAAACGTACCTATTGAGCGGCTTTATACAAAATATGATTAAGGCGCCTCCTTTTCCCAATATTAATCACAAAAAAATTTAAATACCTGCATCGAAAACGCCTTTTTTCGTCCCTATCATTAGGGACGAAAATGAGGCATTTCTGAACGATCAGAACTTTTCCTCCCTAAGGAAGAAAAGTACTTTTCCTCCCGCTTTTCGCCGGAATACACTTGATATTTTCCTCCCTTTATGTCCATGTCACATCGGCGTGGCATAAAGCACGGTGCTCGATGTGGCATTTTGTTTCGCTCAAAGCTTTCAAAAGGGTATCACGCACCGGTATAGCAAAATGCCATACGAAAATTTGTATATTGCTATGTTCATTTCGTACTTTGAAGGTTTTTGAAAATTATTTTTGACAGCCGAGAATTAAAATTCATCAATTCTTTGTGTTAATTAAATCAATAATTAGTTCATATACTCGTATTTGCAAAAGCTTAAAGTGTTATATTCTTATTATCTAATTACTTACTGTTATTATTTTGACATCAATTATTCACCAAATGTCAAAAATTATATTGAGGACTCACTGTGAAATCAGCAACAAATTTCCATATGTCAAAATGCTCGATGGAATAGCGGCCTTAGAATAGCGGCGATACAATTTTTACGCTATTCGTTTGTTCCATCGAACGCCGTGCTTCGTGCCATGCCGGTGTGACATGGGAATTATGCGGGAATTCATATGATTTTTTAAAAAAAGTTGTGTAACCCTAATAAACTCGTAATAATTGTTATTCTTCTTTTTATATATTTAAAATGAAAAACGAAAAGTAATATTCAAATAAAAAGTGATAAACTACAATACAATTCTAATTATTCTAATTCCGATGAATAATAATTAAATGAAAGTGATAAACTACTTTAAATTCATCTCCATTTACTTAATCGTGTCTTCTTACAGTTTTTATAAAAACAATTGCAATTGAAATAATTAAGCGTTCACAGTGAAAGTGAAATCCAACATTATAGTAAAGATCTTCTAAACGCGAACTTTCTATAACAAACATGGCTTAGGAAATTTTAGTTCACGCATTGTTTGAAGCAAGAAACTAAGATTTAATCTTAACTTCACATTTTAAAGAGATTTTATTCATCCTTCATCATAACATCCTGAACCAGCTTCCAGTTGAAATATTTTACGTTCTTACAAAATTTAGATAATAAATTTCGTAAAATTCTACTTTGCACGGTATTTCAAAAACGTCTTCCTTTATTTGGTCATTTCTGTAATTATTTTAAACTTCATAAGATTTAATCTGTATTTATGCCACGTTTACTACTTTGAAATAATATATGACCTAATAATAATAAAATTACATTTTATTTCCACACATATAATAAACAAAACAAAACTGTAATAAAGCGTCAAGATATTATTAAAATTTACAAAAACAACCCAACAATAATGGAAAACAAACAACATAATTTGTATTTTTCTTGTTGTTTTGTTTGTCTTTATTTGAAAATAATTGCACATCTAGCTAGGAGCGATTGTAAAATTGTTACTAAGTAACACGGTAACCAAGCAACAGTATGGTCACGTCTTAGACAAGAACTAGGTAAATGGTCCACGAGAATATTCAAGAAACGTGAGAGTACGTCACAAGTGAAGGAGTTATTATAAGAACATAAAGAGCAAATATAGAAGCGAAATATAACATCCTTTAAACGCTTGCCATTCTAAGAAAACAAAATATTTTAATGTATGCTTTGTCATTTGTAAAACATATGAAACATCTAGGTAAGTAATTTTTGGTATTATTAAAGCTAAATCTATTCTTCTAGAAGGGCTTTTGAACTCCTTCACTATACAAAATTTAATTTTTAAACGGCGGTTAGTGGTTAGCTCAACGGTTGATTGTCCGCCTAGCTTGCTAGCGACTAAGTCAAAAAAATCTACTAAAAAAATCGATTATTTCTAAAAAAAAATTGTTTTTAAAATAAAGAATAATCAGTAATTTAATTTTTTCGTTTTGAGTTTTTTAATTTAGATTTTTTCTTTGAAGTAATAACTATATGTAGGTATTTTATTTTTTTTCAAAATGCACTGGTTCCTGGTTCCTAATAAAAGCAGCACAAGTGGAATCATGCAACATTTGCAGCTGGATTTCAAAAAAAATAAATTTAAAAAAATATTGTTTAAAAAATCGATTAAAAATTGATTTTTGTAAAGGATTTTTAGAAATCGATTTTTAACTGTAATTAATCGGTAAAGCCATCCCCTATTTGGATTCCAGCAACAATAGATCTCACTGGTTGGATTCTACAATACCTAATCACTTCGATCATTCTAAAATTTTGTTTAAGATTAAATCATTGGTGACAAGAAAACAGAAAAAAATTTACAGCGTCAGTTTATAGTATTTTACTTAAAAATAAAAACAAATTTCGTGTCATGCACGAGTATTTATGAATAACAAATAAAAAATATTACGTGGGTATTTGAAATAAAACATGAATTTATTAATACCTACTTTCGTTATGTAAAAATAAAGACTGAAATAGAAATAATATTGCTGTATTTATGTAACATAATTATTTATTTATTATTATATGATGTATAAACCTTTATTATTATTATTATTTTGATATTCATTCCGGGTTTGGTTATCAATAAAGGAAACAGGGTTATTATTGAAATTAGCAAAAAATAGTCTATCAGAAATTCAAGATTCCGTGATGAAATCTTATAAAAATTGGAAAATTTCTCGTAGTAACTACTTATCAGTTTCAACTGAATGCACAAAGCGGTTAAACTGATCTTGATTAATTTCTAATAGTTTAAACTGTACTTGAAAAACTTTTAAAATGATGTAGGTTACTTATTAGAAGTTTTCACTTTGCATTGCTGTAATGTTTTGATTATATAAATTCCAATATTGTTCACGGACAAATGAATCATATAAATTGGTAATTAAAATTTTGAATTATACTACAAAATTTATTATTATTCGCTTTACTGATATAATAGCAAAGTTCTCGAAAGGTTAAAATTGTTAGAGTAGTAAAATAACGGAAAATAAAGAAAGATAGTGTTTCTAGAAGGTTTTGGTTGAAGAGTGTCAAGAAACTTAATACTAAATAGACTTTTGAAGGTCTTATATGGAAAGGTTAATGAATGTCAATTAAGTAAACAAAAGTGTGCCAGCTAAAAATAAATTTGACTTGGATTTCTTATGCAGACTAGTATAAGACCTCCCCCGCCATTCGTGATTCTTTTTACTTATTATACAAATATATTAATATACAGGATGGTTTGAATTGAAAAATAAAAAACTACATATTGACTTCAGAAAAATAATAATGTCGTTTTCAAAATTGTAAAAATAAATGTTTCCATTTAAAAAAAATAAAAAATTGCACATCGAATTTTTTTTTCTTGCTATAATATAGAATACATACTGGCTGCGTTCAATGAAGCTAGCAAGCTAGCACTAGCAAAAACGAAACACAAATAAGTGACATCTGTCAGGAAAGTTTGAATGCGATTACTACTAGATATATTTTAGATGTGATCATAAGAGCGACGAAAGTGCGATATGCGATGAAAAAATATCATTATTGTGACTATATCTACTTATACTTGCATCAAGGTCAATGTCACTTTTACAAGAAAATGTTACTAAATTGCAAATAATAGTATATTATTTAATAAGGAGCTAAAGTGGAACTTTTTGTGGCGAATCTGTAGGCAACTACAGATGAGCCATAAAAAGTCACTTAGCTCCGCATAAAATATGCTATTTTTTCTTCAGACGTCGAAACCTTACAATAAAATTGATATTCGTGTAAGAAAATTTATTAAAATAATCCGGATTGAAATAATATAGTCGTCTTTGATTTATTTTGTTTAATAAAAATTTGAATTAAATTTTATTGACAGTTGCGTAAGTTCACGAAATTTGTAAGTATTTTTCTACTATTTAGCAAGATTTTTAAAATGAAGGAATTTGATTGGTTCGCCAGCGGCAGATAATATTATCTGACGCTCACAGCGGCAGGTAATATTATTGTCTGCCGCTCTCAGAAAAGTAAAACTTTAGCTGTTTCTATGGAGATATGAAATATTATGTTTTTCTGACGTTTGAAGAAAAAAAAGTATTTTATGAAATTGTTCAATCGTTATGGAGATATTTTTTTAATCAAAAATGTTTTTGTACTCTCTCACGGTTTCTTTGAGGATTTCAGTAGGTATGCATGATTATTTTTCTTAATTTCTGTTATTTATTCATTTCAATGGATATCTACTTTTCATATCTTAATTAATCTCATATTTTGGTAACAGATGATATCTCGAATTTAGTTGACTTATTACTTGAGATATAAAACTATATCATTAGTAGTAGCCTTTTATGTAATTTTCTAGTATCTGTTTTCTCTTATCTTTGAAATAAGTTTGTAATTAATTTAATCATACTAAACAACCTGGCATTAAAATCGCTATAGGTCTATAAATAATTTAAATTTTATGAAGCGATATAATCCAGCAATCGAAGAGAAATTAGAAAGACAGTCTTATAAATAAAAAAAAGTATTCCCAACAATGATAACCTTTCTATCTCAATCAATTTCTAATCTATCAAACATATCAACTGTTCATATTCTAACAATACTTTGTATAACAAAGCACTGACGCATCACAATGCGGCATATCATCTGTCAGAGTGTTTATTATTGCAATTGTGTTGTAAAAAATCAGTATTTCGCCTCAATGCAACTGTAATGAGCGGTGCAATGCACTCGCATAGGTGAAAGCGACAACGAAGAGGTCTTTAGCACAGTTGTCGCTGCAGTGATGCAGGAAGAAAATGGGTCGTTGAAGATGATGAGGATGGTGCCCATATAGTAATTAGTAATAAACATTCAATTAATCTTAGATTCTAATTGCAAGCATTCTTCAATTAATTTTTATACACTAAATCAGTTAATGAAGCTTCTGTACAATATGGATTTATCTTGCACCTCATTCTTATAGACTAGTGCGTTTGTTAATTTTAAAATTATAAAACGTATTCTATCTTATTGCTGCTGAGAAATGCATTATATTTTCTTCTTTTATGAAATATACTACAAAGTAAATAAATAGCAAATACTTATGGATAGGTATACAGGGTGTAACCCAACCTGTGTAACAAAATTTAAGGGTGTATACTGTATAGTATTGGACGCACTGACCATGAATCAAAAAGAATTTTATTGAAATTCGTAAAATTAACTGTAGTTTGCAAAACAATATCATTTTGGGTACAACTGGCTGTCTTTTTGATTCATGATCAGTGCGTCCAATACTACTATACACCTTTAAATTTTGTTACACAGGTTGGGTTACACCCTGTATAATAATTAAAGAAGAATTATTTGAGTCAGTTAATTCAGCACTATTCTTAAAACATAAAATTTAACTAATAACACATAATAATCTTACTACTTTTGTAAATTTACTTTATAAAACATTATTAACGTAAAGTGTGATTTTGTGATTGACAAAAATCTGTCAATAAGTTTATTAATTACGGTTACACACATATTAACAACCATATTATTACATAATTTTCGTAACAAATGTTATGATATAATATTAAGTGAAAAATATAATTTGGTGTCCATATTTTTCTTAAAATATAAATTTATATTTTATTTTATTTAGCAGAATAATAATTATAGGCTCAAAATGATCAGATTTCTAGCAATATTTGCTATCAGATGTTATAAAAACATAATATGATTTATAATATTCAGCTACTGATAATGATAAAATATTCTCAACGTCGGTATTCTTTTATGCAAGGTGTCTCAGTTGTTAATTAGTCTGTAATTGATTGTAACGGCTACTGCTATATTGAGTTATAGTTGAATTCCTTTTACCATAGAAGGAATTAACATTTTCGACATCTTGGGAGACATGCAAGGAATAATCTTGATTACATATTCTCTTTATAAGTACACAATTACACAGTTTTTTCTAAAATAACAAAACCAGAGAAAATAAATGATTTCTTCTGAGATATAAGATATGCTTTGTTTCTAGGTTAGTAATTAATATTAAGTTAGATTTAATTATAACACTCTAATGATGCGTGAAGATTTCTATATTATTAATTGACCTTTTGTTGAGAATGTGGGTCAACTTATTTTTCTCTTTGTTTCTAAGAATGAAATCTGTTGACTGTTGTAGATATAAGATTTAAGTAAACGACAAAGAGATAATAATTGTTTTTGTGTTATTTTTAAATGTTTTTAATATTGATTTACTAACTGCAGTATTATTTTCCATTGTTTTTAAATAACTAGAGGTGAATAAACTTTTCAAAACACTTCCTTAAATGTAACAATAATTAAACGAAACTTTCTCTGCAAATATATTTCGATACGCACGCATTTTAATCTCATTTTATATAATTATTTGTCCATTTTATATAAACCACGATTTAGATACGCTAAATTGCTACAAAGAAATTTAAATATGGTTAATACGCATAAATGGAAGCTAATAAGAAAATCCAGGACAGGAAATTATGGCTAAATATGAATGTGTTATTTTAATTAGTACCTACCTAAAATAATATCTGTAACATTTGACATAATCTGCACAAGTATTTCAAGTGACATTAAAATTTTTTCTAAAGATTTATTCCTTGAGTAGGTTTCTAATGGACATGCAGGTGTACTGCTATCACTCAAAAAATAAATGCCATTTCTGGAAAATATATCGAATTTTACTAATAATTATAATGTCAATTGACACTTTTTATATTTATTAGAAATTGTTCATTTAAAAAAAGGATAGGTAGGTATACATAACATTTAAGCGCAATATCACTCATTAGTAATAGGGTACCTAATATGGTAGCGTTGACTGAATAATTATGATTATTCTGATCTTTTGAGTAACTGTACTAGCAAACCAGTACACTACCTTAGTTAACTTTGTATAATAAAGTAGGTATGCGAGAGGTATTTGTGTTATATGTTTATATTATTTCGTTTGTTAAATACAAAGACTCAGCTATGCTATATCTTACGCTTTAGATTAGTTATCAGTAAACGTATATTACATTTTAAATTATTTGATTAACTGAATACTGATTGGAATATTTTTTAACTTGAATTTGGAAAATAGACGGATTGAGTTATTGAGTTAAATCTAATATCACAATATTCATCGTTGGGATTGATTTTAACAAAATATAAATCATACCTACAACATTTTTCTTCTGCTTCTGCAAACATATACCCATAAATCATAACAAAAATTTCATAAAAATGTAAGAAGAAGAAAAAACATTGTAAGACCGATATTACAAGAATTTTTTAAATTTTTACCTATACAAACACCAGACTCTTTTAAACAATCACCTAATAACATTAACATTGCAGGAGGACCCCCAAGAAAAGCACCACCAACACGAGTCCCACTCCGACATAACCTCCAACAAGCTCGACGACGACTCGAACCTGAGCGAGTCCTCCGAGTCGGACGACACGTCCTCCGAGGAAGACGACCACACGCCGATCCACATCAAGCTGCCGCTGCAGCTCGACTTCGACGAGCTGGCGGGCGCGCTCATGGACAAGAACCAGCGCAGCAGGATGAACTGCATCGTCGAGAAGAAGAAGGCTGAGGAAGTCATCGACCATCAGCCCAAGACCGTTAGATTGCCCTTCGGGTTGAACCTCACCACTGACCCCAGATACGAGCATGTCACTGGCGAGAGGATGGCTATTTTCTGCGAGAGCGGCGATGAACAAAGGTGAGGAGACATTGATTAAAATTACGCAAAATTTTTTAGAAGAGGTTTGAATTATTTATGATAATTTGGAATTTAAAAAACGAACTATCCAAAAATTAGACGATATACTCGTAGTCGTATGTATGTTTTTGCACGATCGGTCATTTTTTATCGTCTCCAAGTTTTATTTACAAATTAAAAGGCGGTAAAGTAATTTAGAAGGCGGTAAAAAATAAACTATTAAACAACAACAAAAACCAAGGCAACAGCATCAAAACCAACATAACAAAAAATTTAACATTATTTCCAAATTATGCATTATGGGCGTTAACTGCATTTTGTACCGGTTTCGGATAATGACTTGGTCTCGGTCTCCAAACATTATCCTTCACCGGTAAACTGCACTTACCGCTCTTGATACTTAATATACTATTAATTTACCTCCAATATAATATGCAAAAATAAAGAAATTACCTACCTTGTTTAGTTTGTTTTTGCGATTATATTTTTAATAATACGCATTATAAAGCTGCAATAATAATTATTACTAGAAGCTCCAAATCTACCATTACAGTTTTGCAAAACCTGTAGGTACTACTATGCTTAATATATTAAAAAGCAGTTTTAAAAAGTTAAAATGTATCGTAATACGTAATATCTATCTACATATTCAAAAAAATTATTGTAACTAAATTGAAATTGTGATAGTAAATGTATGATAGTTTGATAGTACTCGTTTTATGGTTAAAATAATTTTTATACATTTTTACTTTGACACACATTAAACCATATTAGATGGAAGATTTAAAACAGATTTTGCAATATTTCGAAGTGACTGTAAAATAATATTTTTTTGCTCAAACTCTTATTAGCACAGAAGTGGTGAAGACTCTGTATAAAAAATTATTAAATAGAATGTAAAATAGGAAAAAATGATTATTATATAATAATTATCTTTTAAAAAATTCGCTTATTATTAATTTTACAATCGATGACATAAGTATTTAGAAATTCTTATTGACCACAATATAGCATACCTAAATTATGTAATATTATTACGCAACCGTTATAAATATATATGTAATAAAAAGTATGTTAATATATCAGTATACAACACTTCAACACTGCATAATAATTTCCCTAACAGTGTAACAGTTATTTGAAAATGTGTACTGAGAAATCATCACCAAGCACAAAGTCATAAATTATGAACGACTAAATAAGTAAATAACATATTACAACATTAATTATTACTAAAAGTTAACTACACGCTTTACACAAATAGTTACCGTAAGGTTACATACTTCATTCGATCATTACCCTCGCAAGGTATAATTATCAATACGTCTAATTTCCTACTTGCTGTTCTTGTGTAAAACACAAAACCAGGATATATTGACATGCACATTAAAACGGAACAGTTAGGCTCCTATCACAGTCAATTATAACGTATTGTGCCATTGTGGGGCGGCTACTATCTATTGCTATGCTTGTGTACTGTGTAGTTGTTATCAGGTTATCACATAGTAACAGAAGAATACATTTGTTAATAACGTTTCTTTAACGTACTTTTAAACATGAGGAACATTGGATTTTTACCGTTTATAGGCGAAAGTGCGTAAAATGTTTGTATTTATTCATCCTTAAAGTAGATGATTTACGTTAACTTATTAACTTAAATATATTGCGATTGTGACTATTAAGGTGATCCTCTACCCCTGGCAGTAAACAGTCAAAAACATTGATTCCGCACGCTATTCTATAGCGTTTATTGTTTTGTTGAACATATTAATAACAAGTAATTTAATAAACGCTGTGGAGTGGCGAGCGAAATCCATGTTTTTGGCTGTTTTCTGGCACGGTAGAGGATCGTCTTAAGAGCGTAATGTAGAAAGAGAAACGTTGCGCGCAGGAAAAACATTCATTTGAATGGGGAATGAAATTGAGACTAATTTTGATCGGATCGAATTAATTTGTTTTTTTATTTAAAGATAAAGATGAGCTCCAGGTCCATTAAGTGTTGAAATATTAGTTTTATTTTTTGTTTCATCTTTACAATGTCATAAACTTGTCATAACTTGACTAACTTCACATAACTGTTACTCAGAAAATCTACAAAAATTGCAAATTTCAACACTAGACGGATCTAGATTGATCTTCTATATTTCAAATGAACCCTTTGTTTGTGATGATAAATGTTCATATTTAGTACCAATTTTGATCCCTATTGCTGCCTTTGTTCGACACACTAAATCTGTATGCTCGCAGACAGCTACATTCGGGTCTTAACTAACATTAGTGTATAAATTTTAAAAAACATTGAAACGATTAGTCAATTACTTCTGTTCTTTCAAAAAATAAACCATTGATAAAATATTGACCAAACTTATATTAGCGCGTATTATACACAGCATACTTACCTAAATTTTTATTTGCTTAATTTGAAGTTTCTGTTTTAACAACTCATTAGAAATGTATGTATTGAAAAATGCGAGGCAAAATGTATAAAATAGTTATTAATTTTATAAAACCACTTATAAATACGGTATGGAAGGCTATGTACAAAAAGAAAAGTTCAGAAAAATTTATTTAATTCAAATCTACGTCCAATCCATTTAATAACGCACTTGATTAATAATTTTATTATATATATATATATATATATATATATATATATATATATATATATATATATATATATATATATAGCTATTAATATAACAAGAATATTATGCGATTTATAATACCGAGGATTTTGCTAAGCGACGAGTCTCTTTGAACATCCAAGGGGGCTTAAATCGCATAATATATTCGCGTTATATTCAAAGCTTAATGGTATCATCAACGACAGCGATGTTAAAACAAATCAACAATTTTATCTGTCAATTAGTTGACAGCTTGTATATTATGGAAGATTTTGATGTTATTATGGTTGTATCTAACGTATTAAGTTCGTAACTAATGAATTATAAGTATCTAAGGTATTATAAGTAACTTATGTATTATGTTATTTATAATTATCAATAAATATTATATTAAAAGGTAATAACAGTTGATGATACGATTAAATATTGGATTATATAATACATTTGTATTAACATGATATATCTTGTTATTAAAGACAAGTGCCCCAGCAACAAGAAGAAACAATGATGGTACAACCCATCATCGTGCCTCTGGGTGGTCACATGATGCCGTTCCAACTCCCTCACGGCGCTCCGCAACAACAAGCTCGCCCGGACCAGATGGAAGCTATCCGCGCGCACACCATCATCATGGAGCAGATGCCTCCCAGACAACACATGCATGTGCCAGTGCCTGCTCAGCACCAAGTGCCGCCCCAGCAACAACCCAATCAGGTAAGACAATAAACCGCAAATGGTAGATTGAATTAATTTTTTAACAAATAACTAAATAAAGGACTATAATAAATGAATTATTTTATTTGGGTATAGTTCTGTATGTTTTTATTTGTATATACAACGTTTCATTTATCATTATGAGTTCTGAAAACTCCTATCAATATATTATAATGGACAATATAAATTGAGCAGTAAGAAACTTGTAATTTCCCTTCTATGAGCCTGTAAAATATTACAAGTCGATGTAAGTTTGATCTTAAATAATTTTACAAAGATGTATACTTAAATTGTGCTTATACACGGTGTTTCTGTACTTATGGGTCAAACTTTAAGGGTATATGTAACACACTGATAACGGAACAAAAAGAATTTTTCAAAAATTCGTAAAATTAACGGTGGTTTACTTAAAGAAAACATGTTGAGTGCCACTGGTTTCATTACTGTGAAAGAAACAGAATAATTGAAAATGTTCATTACACAATAGCAGCGGTGGATTAGGTAATTACGTGCATTGTTAATATTTGAATAAAACAACATAAACATCTATGAAATCACTCAACATGTTTCCTTTAAGTAAACCACCCTTAATTTTGCGAATTTTTGAAAAATTCTTTTTGTTCCGTTATCAGTAGAACGTGTTACATATCCTTAAAATTTTGTCCATAAGAACAGAAACACCCTGTATAGCTATGGACAATGGAATCATATGGAATAATATTTACGAAACACCATGCAGTATTCATTACTAGTAAGACGATTAGTTAACTGCTTAAAAATCTGTTTAAATACGTCTTCCAACCGGGAGCTCATGACAGGTGATGGTCTTTAATAGAGAAAGAATGGATCTACAGATGCGCCTTTTTAAAATTTTAATTAAAAAATTGTACATTTAGCGTGGGCGATAAGAATAATACACTTGTATCTGCTTTGTCACTGGTAATATTACAGAGATTCAATATTACATTTCAATACTAACTATTACAATCACCAAGGCACATGTCAAGCTTTACCAACCCATTTCCGACCTACCGTCTGCCCTGTGCTGCCATCTGCTCGCGCCATTTATATCATTTAAACCGATGCTACAATTATTATAAAAGTTCCGAAAAATCAAAGAAAATTTCCAATTTATGCAAAATTTACACGGTTATATCTCATAATAGAAATTGATTTTTAAAATTTTAAAAAAGCACATCTGTAGATCCATTCTTTCTCTATTAAATGTTTATAAAAACATTATCCTGAAGTCAATATAGTCAATAATAATCTGACAGTTTACTCGCAACGAAAACACTTTTACAGTATTTTTAACTTCAAAATGACATTGCATAGCTAGGATGCGGCAAAGTAAAAGTTTCGGGCTGATTTCAGGCAGCCGTAGTAGTGGAGAAAAGAGTGGAACAAAAAAAAAGTAAAATCGAGAGTATTCTAGAAATTCGACAAAAACGTAGACGGACCCTTTAAGTCACTCTAGGGACATATCCCATAGAGGTTCAAAGCCCGAAATTATAAATATTTATTTTTTTGTAGATTCCTTCCCAAATGCAGCACCCCAACCCAATGATGCACATCGCCCAACAAATCGTAGCTCAGCACGAAATGGCTTTAGCCGCCGCTCGCCAGCAACAAAACATGCAACAATCTCACCAGGAGAACTCTCAAGATGGTCCCCAGATGCACCAGATCGCCCGCGGGCACCAGATGCCGCCGCTCCCTGAAGCGTTGCTCCATCGTCTGCAGCAGGTGCCCGAAGAAGTCCTGACGCAGATCAACCGCCTGCCTCAGCAGGAGCAGCACGTGATCAGCGTGAGCGTGCAGGAGCACGAGGCAGAGGAGATCCCGCAGGAAGATGTCAGGATCGTGCAACATCCCAGGGAGAATGCCCATGAAATGAACGGCAGACAGAGCTACGCGAGGGGATTGCCCATGCATATCCCAGTGCCCGTTATGCAGGTTCAGCAGGAACAGCAGGCCAGGCCACATTGTAAGTACAGATTTATATATTTTGGTTTATGACGAATTGATTTTATTTTCGTTTTTGCCCATGTAATGATAACCATAGTTTGTTTGTCCTTGTTTCGTTGATTTATAAATTAACTGTATTGCTTACATGCAAATATTTTTATAGAGACGGTAATTCTGCTGTAGAGGACGTGATTTCAGTAAGTTAAGTAAATTCGCGATCTAAACAAACCAACCTAACGACGCCGACTACAGAGGGACAGCGCGACCTATTCCCTTCTAGCTTTTTCATGTAGGCCCGCTGCGTCGATGTTTGGTATAACTTTAAATTTTCTCGATATTGAAGGTCTGCTTACAGGTCTGTAAACTTTAATCTCGTGAGATTTGCTTACTTCTTATAAAATGAAATTGGATATTTCGTGTGAATAACTCAAATTGCCTAAAAAATTAGAAATTTTGAAAGATGGTCTAATTTGGTTGAAAAGTCGCTGAGTTATGTGTGAAAAACCTAAAAATGCACTTTTTTTAAACACCCATAACTTTGTGCCAAATCATCGTAGGAACTTTGTTCTTTGAGTCCTGCACAGGGAATTGAACAAATTTTAGTGCACTTTCACGTCAAAAAAAATTTCAACTCCGTATACATCGTCAAAGTTGGACATTTTTAATATTAAATGGGTGCTAGAGGGGGGTGGAAGGGATTGCGCTTAAGTTTGCATGCATGACTTTAAAGTAGATACTTCAAAGTTTTTCGCTATCGAAGATTCATCGAAATCGATTAAAAATAAGCCGAGTTATGGCGGTTTGAAAATGGTCGAAATTTTAACGAATGGGAGTGGATACCAATCCAAATCAGGCCGTGAAAATTTCCTGACCTGACACCTGAGCACCTGACCAAGATTCGAACCCACACACCTCTGTGCCCAGTTGCTCAGTTCACAGATTCCAGATCTCTTAACCACTTGGGCTATCCCTAATTTTGATTACTGCTTCTTGTTTTTGTTTAAATATGAAATCATATTAAATACTATTTTTATATTTTCAGACGTGCAGCCCCGTTCTGTCCGTAGTGTCGACAGCGTTCTTCACCGTGAAAAACGCGTGAAGAGATGCTCTTGCGACTGCGCCTGTTAAAAACAAATCTCCAAGAATTTCACTCCAAATCTAACCTACAAATTAAAAATATTCATCCAAACTAATCCAGGAACTTCTGCTTTATGTTTTGTGCGATTACTGACAGAAAATTGCATCAAAAATGGGAAAAATGGCACTTTTGGACACAGGGTACCCTCGTAGAATGTGAAATTATGTGATAAATTCATTAAATTATTGATTTTAAAATGTGATTAGGATTCTAATTGGTAGAATGCTTGCTTAATTAACAAAATTTCGATTTAATTACAATGTAATTTTTATTATCTACTCCCTACGTAGTCAATAATAGTTTTATGTTAGAGTAGGTACCTTATTTTTAAGTTGGTTTGATGTTGTTAAGATTTATCTATGTTTTGTAATTAAAAATTGAATTTGTATATTTTATTATCAAAATATGTAACACAGTTTTGTAAATAAGTAAAATTAATAAACGTTTCTCTATTGGGTTACGATAATTTTTAAGATATCCTGATTTTAATAATTTATTCAACAACCATTATAAAATAATTCGGAAATATTTTATCACTTATTTTATATCTTTATATTTACTGTACTTACCTATGTTTTACTGTATTAAAGGATATAGAAATGCTTTATTCGTGTTTAATTAGTTATAAAATTAATACTTCTAATTAGAAAGAAAAAACTAATATTTGTAAGTTTTGGGCGGTACGATCTTAACCAATTCAATGTTAAAACAAAACCGAAAATATTGATACAAAATAAAAAAATATGTTTACTATTTTTCCATTACCATCATCTCACATGTATACCCATGTATAGTAGGTACGTTAAGAACACAGAAGCTTTGGTAATCTTTGCCTATTTTTTCGTTGCCAGAGACTATCCCAATCCAATTTACGAAATTTAAATTATATACCTACACTAACCAGAAAATAACTGATTAATCATTAATATTAGTCAATAATCAGAAGCCACCTTACCAGGATTAAAATAGTAAACCACATAAATTTTTGAGGCCCGCGGTCCTATAATGGTGATTTTCCAAAATGTGTGTGGTGTCATTTTACTTTTTTCAATTCAATTATACCAACCAGGTTATTATTTGGACTTGGCTATAAGTACAAGAAAATATCGATAAGGCGTGGATAAAAATAGAACGTTCGGGATATTCTATTTTGCACAATGATTATGGTGGAAGTCGAAATATTTCTATTAAATCACTTCTTATTAGTCAGGTCGCTTAGAGCTGTATGTATTTGGCGGATAAAAGTAGGTACCAAATTTTGTGTGAAGATACATTAGGGTAAGTATAGGAATATTGGTAGTTAATTAAATTTCATTTACAAAATAATAGGAACGTAAAATAACGTTTAGATATTTATTATTACTAATATTAATAATAATTGTAAAAAAATTTAAATTATTGAGTCAATAATATTGAATTCATTTGAATTTTTTATTGAAATGGGTATAACGTTTAACACAGAGCGAGAGAAATGCCACTATTTTCCGGTTACATTACATTATACTACCTAATAGAGAGTAAAAACATGTTATTTTTCATTACCGAAAGTTCAAATTTGAGATATTTTACTTTAAACTTAAAAAAATTATTTTTGCAAAAAAAGAGGATGTAACTTTTAATTATAAGCAAAATTATGTGGAGAAGGAATCACTTGCTGTGTTTGATGAATACCTTTCCATTAGAAAACATTTGACTTTGAGCAAAAAAATTTCACCTGTGGCTCATAGTCATTTCAAATTGCCGACTCTAAGATTCGGATTGCCTACTCCAAATTTTGGACCTGGCTACGGCCCTATGAGTATCCTGCTTCCTGCTTCAATTGTTATTGAATCCATGTGATCTTGGTATTACATTAAACAATTTAACCTTATACACATGTGTATATAGTAGACATAATTGTAAAATTAGACTATATACAAATAGACTTCTTATAATTAGATGGTATATTACTCGCAGACGAGAGACGAGGTAATGTAAAAACCATTTCTTTAAAAATTAATTTAGAATATTTTTATCTGAAACTAGTTTTTTTTTGATAATTATTTAGTATGGTCATGTATGGTGGTTAGATTAGCAAGCATAATGCATGAAATCTACTGTAAACAATACTTAAATTAAATTAATTTTGCTGATAGCAACACGTTTTACATAGCTGCAAATTGAGATGCGTTATTGTACATATATATTGAACAAATGGTTTACGTTATATAGGGTGTTTTTTTTTAGACATGTGGTTTTCAAGTTGACACTACTTTTTTCGGAGATGGTCTTTTTGACAGCTGTCACTTGATTTATGCTCAGTTTGGTTTGCCATTTCATAATGAATAGACTTACTCCTCAACAACGTTTGCAAATCGTGCAAATTTATTACCAAAATAATGGTTCGGTTCGCGCGACGCATCGCGCGCTGCGTCCAATATTTGGTCGACATAATCGCCCAGCAGAGTCGGTAATTCGAGCAACCATGGATCGGTTTCGCACCACGTTTACTCTAGTGGATAATGCGCATCCTCAGAGACGCCGTACAGTGCGCACCGAAGACGCTATTGCTGCTGTGGAGCAGAGTATCGAAGAAGACCTGAATGAGTCCATCCGCCATCGCGCGCAACAATTTGAGCTGTGCCCATCCACTTTATGGAAGATTTTGCGGTAGGATCTTGGTTTGCGGGCTTACAAAATCCAACTCGTGCAAGAATTGAAGCCAAACGACCATCAAGCGCGTCGCACGTCCGTGAATGTGCCCAAAAGGAGATGGCCACCGATCCCGATTTTCACAAGAAAATTTAATGTTTTTAAATTTAATTTAAATTTAACACCGCTGGACTATTTCTTGTGGGGTTATGTGAAGTCGCTTGTCTACGCAGATAAGCCCGAAACGATTGACGCCTTGGAAGAGAATATTCGGCGCGTGATTGCTGACATACGGCCCCAATTGCTGCAAAAGTGGTTGGAAATTGGGCCTCTCGACTGGAATTTATTCGAACTAGCCGCGGCGGCCACTTGCCCGAAATCATTTTTAAAACATAATGGCAAACCCTTATCTTTATAATAAAGCTAAATTCTTGGCCATAACATTAAATTATATGCGTTTTATTTCTTCTTGAAAACCACACGTCTAAAAAAAACACCCTTTAGTTTAGGTAAGTATAATTTATTATTTAAATTAAGACAGGACGTCACACAGAAATTACGGAAATGGTATCCTCGAAATAATTTTCTAATTAATTAAATAATCACTCTGTAATTTTATATGAGTTGTAGTTACATAGTTAACTATTTATGAGTCCATAAAAATAATTCCTATATACCTACAGAAAATTTTAATTACGAAGAAATCACTTTTAGCCCAGTTGCTGGGCATTTGAATTCGTAATTAATTAGGGGAAAGCTGGAAATTGTTTGAATCCATCATTTTTTCTAAAATTAAAATTTAAAATGTAAAAAATGAATAGTTGTGTTTATACCTATTCGTATTTTATGACATAGTTGTTCCTAGTTATTCCAGTCTTCTTCATATAAATTTCTTAATTAATACTTCAAAAGACTATAAGCAACTACTATATTACAAAACTTTTGAGTATATTTATTGAGTGGTGTCATAAACTAATGTTTAGATTATGTTGAAATGTCCACAATATAGTAAATCACAAAAATTGGATCAACTGCGTGCACAAAAACAAAAAAATTACCTTCACGCACTCCACAACCTTCTAACAAATTGCAATTAGAACAATCAATCCACAATTAACTTAATTTACTATCACGAGACGAAACTAAACCATAAAGGTATCTAATTATCATAGATCCTTGACGTAATTTAACAAAATACGAGGCAAAATGATCGTTGTAGGCCGTCATACCATCGCTCGATCTGCATTTGTCAAATTGAGGCCGGAGGCAACACGATGCAGTTACATCCGCAGGAGGAATTCGACTCTCATTAATTGGAGTTTCAAGGACGCTGCAGTAGATTGTGGTCATTTACTCTCGATTTAGAGCATTTATTCAAAAGGGAGGATAGGGGGGGGGAGGGTGTTGTAATACAGGAACTTTGTTTCCGTTTGAGTAAATACTATTTCTTTTGTCATGAAAAAATTGCAGGATGGAAATATTGATTTTATTATGATTAGTAATGACAAGAATTACTTTACACATTTTTATGGACAATAAAATTATAATTATAACATTCTAACCCACAGTAGTAATAGTGTTGATTAAGGTATACATTTATATTTTCAATATGTGTCAAATATAATATATTACATAAAATTATATTATAAATAGCTATATTTAATGAGCCAAAAAAATATTAGAATTAAAAATCTGCTGTGGCCACTACAGTACTTACCCGACTATAAGTTTTAATAACTTGCTTTCGTAAAGGATTTAAATTTTATGTTTCATTCAGCAAAATTTAAATACATTTATTCTTTTTCTCAAAATATTTAACTGCGACATAATTTGAATAACTTGTGGAAAAACAAAAATTATTATTGACCATCGTTTAAATGTTGTTTTTTATTCTTCGACTAGAATCTTTTTCCAGAGAGCTTTAATGTGATAATATAGGTAAAAAAATTGAATTATCCTTGAAGAAACAATTGAAAATTGCATAAATGATATTATTTACATTTTTATTAAAGCGAGAGCTTTAAATTGACAAAAAAAAACATTTATTTTTTTCCAAGAAATTACTAAAACATGTTTTGTTTGTTGTTAATTTTAAACTAGTATTTGTTGAGAACGGAGAAACCCTATACCCTGGTGCCTGGTTTAAATTTTTGTTCATACTTAATGGCAACACAAGAACTGTTAAGAATTTTTTAAAATTTATTAGCTGTTGTTTTATGCAATTAAAGTTTCTTGACCCTCACTATAGCGATTGCTGGGTTCGTAGGTTTATTGTTATTCCTATAGGGTTTCACAAGGACTGTAAATGTTTTATTTGCAATTAATGACCATTAACAATACAAATTGCAAATACGAAATTCCATAGCTAGTTTTTATAGAAAAGTTCTATCAATTTTATGTATTTTATTTGTAATAAGTACTTAGGTATACCTACGTATATTGTTTTACACAAATTTGCATTTAAGCATGTTGTAACTTAAAGCACACTTTTAATTTGTTGCTGTAAATCTTAGCAAATCACAAAGTAATTATTTAAAAGTATACAGGATGTTCATTTTATTTTGTCCACTATTGCTATGTCGAGAACTATAAGACCTACGAGATCAGTTAAATAAGCAAACTATTTCTATTTTATAGGACTACTTTAATGAACGAAACAAGAATTTTTTTCAAACTACGGGCTTTTCAAATGGGGACCTATTTTTTTATTTGCTTATTCGATTAAGTATTTTTTTCTGAATTCAACGAGATACTAGTTTCATACCCTTGCATAACAAAAACATAAGAAAAACCCTATTGAGAATTATGATAATTTTGGAACCTCGCGTTGTAAAATAAAACGTGATAAAACATACCACCTACCTAATTTATAATGTAAATAACTATTGCCGCGATGTCGAATATTTTACCCACCGGAATAATAGGAAGCAAAATTTCTTTATTCCTTTGCAATAATTATTAGTTCTACATGGGAAGAAGAAATGATACAAATTTTTAATAAAGATGCTTCCTGGTTTTCACATAAAATATTTCGTCGACATTAATACTCAACTATTGTACTATTGAAATACAAGGAGCTAAATTATAATCATTCATAATTATTAACACTTTTGACATGTTTCATGTTTTAAAAACACTGTTCCTGCAAGATATTGCATCTCAATAATACAGAGCTGTACACATTGTATCATATATTTGCATTATAAATATAAAAAACTATATTCAAGCAGAAGAAAAAAATGTATTACTTTTTTTTATTATACATTATGCTTTATTCCAACACAACATTAAAATAGAGAATTATTACAAATTAAACTATAAATCCAAACAAATATATCATTATATCATAGGTATTATAAGTTGTTCATAATATAAAATGGAAATTCCAAGTAAAAGTTAATAGAATTTTATAAAAATATTATAATTTTATATAAAGGTCAAAAGTGGTAGCATCAAATTACTTTCTCCTAATATTACACAGGATGAAAGCAAAAATATTAAAATAAAACATTGTAATATTAGTAGGTATACTGATAATATAGCAAAATTTATTATTGTGAATAATGAATAAATAGAGAATTATTTCTTCTATTGTTCAATGTTTCTTCACTATAATTTATATTTTATGCCAATACCAACTGCGTTATTAATTAGATAAACGGAAATACTAAATGATTTCCTTTGCCTCAGTTAATTAATATAAATAATGTATGTATAAACTTGAAAACAATATCCTTTCAAAACGCATAAAATATTTGTAGAAAACTATAATATATGATATATAGTGTTTATTTATTTGAAATATATATTTACATAAAATCTATGGACATGTATGTCCACCTGAAGACTTATAATTAAGTGAAGGGTGATTTCTCTATTTTAAGTGCCTTATTAGTCACAATTTTCTTTATACATGTAACCATTAAAAGTAAACGTAAATATTTTAATATTCAATATAACCGTTCTTTTTCCCTATATAAAAAGTGTTATTTAAAAATTTAAGAAGATATATTTTGTACTTAAACATAATAGAAAAACGAATAAAAAAATCTAGAGTGATTATAAAGTTATTTAATGGGTTACCTCACATAATAAAAGAAAACTTATAACCCGGTTTGATAAACAGTTACAACTGTAATAGTTGCTGAAATCTTTGAACATCATTGAAATTAATTGATTGATATCTTTTTAGTTTTCAATATTATTAGCTTCTGATTTTATCATAAAATAAAATTAAAACGGTAAAAATTAAACAATAATATACAATAAATTTATTAAAATCGAATTACACCATTGTTAAATCAAATACTAGGTTACTGATTCAAATCGTATTATTTTATTTAAAAACACAATTTCTATTCAATACCGTTACATTATCGTCTAAAAAATTCTCACAGCTATTTAATGTTCAATCGCTTGTTGAGAATTCAAGAAACAAACTTAAAAAAATAGGCGCATCACTAACACAGAAATAAAACATTACAACAATGTTTCGTAGATGACGAGGACCTTTCTCTTGATAAATAAACACTAAAATTCAAGTTTTACAGACAAAACATTGTTTTTAAAGAGGTTAATGAGAAATTAGAAGAAGTAGCACAGAAACGCAAATAAAATCCAGCTTTATACTTATTGGTTTCTTATGATTATCCATGATTTGAACTATTTTTGTTTTATGACAGAAAAATTAATTCACTTCATTCAATTTAATATTTTATTTTTTCAGTAAATTCTAAAGCAAGGTTCATAATTGACAGAATAAAATTATATTCAAACTAACAAGTAACAACGTCTAAATCTCTAAATTGTGCGTTTCAAATTGTATACAGAGCAACGGAGCTACCAAATTATATATGAAATTAAATTACCGTTCAGTTAATATACCTACTCGTACAAGCATTTTGGCTTACATGAAACAAATTCTGCGCAAATATCGATATAATTAAGATTAATATTAATATTCTTTTGTATGCTAAAATTGATTATTAATTGTAGTTTTACCTTTACTGATCCAATTTTCGAAAATTATTTTTGAGTAATATTCATTCCCCAGAAATGTTCATGGGAATATTCCAGTGTAGAGAAAATAGAGAGAATTTTTATTTTATTGCTTCACAATCCCAGAGGTAGATGATAGAAATTATACTTTATTATAGGTATTATAAACAGAGGTTACAAACTTACATTCAAACTGTTCCACAACTTAGGACAAAAATTTAAAGGGTATATACTGTACGACGTGCTGATCATGAAACAAAAAGATATTTTTCTAAATTCGCAAAGTTAAGGGTAGTTTACTTGACGTAAGTATGTACATTTTAAGTATCACTGTTTTGATGGTATATTTGATAATTTGACATTTATTAGTATTAAATATTATATAAACAATTACTTTCATTGTAGAAGATTTGAAAAAAATAACTACCGTCCAGTGGCACAAAATGTTTGCTTAAAATACGATGCAATTTTTTGCGAATTTAAAAAAAAATTCTTTTTTTTTTCATGATCAGCACGTCGTATAGTATATACCCTCAATTTTTTTTGTTCTAAGTTGTGGAACAACCTGTATATTTTTGATCATAAAATTGGAGGCATTTTTAACATTTTCGTGGTTGCAGTATATATTAATTAATGTTTTAATTTTTTTGACTATATTTAAATGTTTTTGCACATCATACTATTTTCTACCCATATTCACAATCAGAACATCAGAACCTTCTGAATGCGAACAAAATTATATTTGATAACTTGACACGACACAGGTTGAAAACACGCTTCAACTTATTATCACAATTCACCAGTACCAACCACAACATCAGCAAAACAATGAAATAGTAAATGCCCTAGATTCAGGGATTTATTCAAGGTTAGGGAATATTTCATCTTTATAAATTTCCTTCCCAAGGAATATTCCTGTGTTCCATCACCTAACTTTAAATACAGCTTAAAATTAACCGCCTGCGTATAAGTGCTACTTAGAATCAAAGTCTTTTTTAGAATTCGGTTAAACTGACGAGAATAATAATTATTTGCTCATAGGTGAGATTTTGACAACATTGATTGTGTTTGAGGTGTTCAAGTTTGAGTTCTGTGGAAGTTTTATAAAATCAAATTTAATAAAATTTAGCTTGATGCATTTGCATTTTATACGATATCTATTATAAATTATACGGTTAAATTACAAGTTGAGTGAAAGGTGTAATAAGTAGTAATTATTTTAAATGAACGAAAAATTACAAATAATATCTTCCCTAATCTTCAGTCATTATATTTTTATACATGCATAATGCCAATGTGAATAAAAACAAACTAGTTGTGCGACTCAATAAAAAGCAAGAATTTCCTTGGTTTCTTTTCTGTTTTCTATGGAAGAAAATGAGTCAAGTTTGTTATGTTATTTACACAGAGAAAATCTAAAAAGGAAATCAAATTCTTCAACCTTAAGAATCATGAAATTCTTGATCTAAAACATGCAAACATGTAGTATACAATTTGCTATTAGACAATCCATAGCAATTTAAATCGCACGATTTTGTAAACCCATGAAATCTTCATTATCAGATACATAAATCTTAATTTTATATTCTAATACATTCTACTCTAATCTGTAATTTAGAAATTACTTGTTTCAAAACTGTTAGTAGATTTTTACAGCTCACAGAGTTTTCTGGGTTACAATACCGTTTTTATACGTTCAAGTCTAATCTTCTAGAACGAAAAGATTTGTGACGTTTATTTGCATAAACATTTTGCAAAGATGTTGCTATTGTTCATGAGCATATTTTTAAGATTTGCATAAGAATTTTGGGAGTATTCGCTAAAAGATTTAACCGTTGTTGCATTTTAGTCTTGACAACACTAATAAATAAATATTTATTTATAATTTATGCACATTCAGATATTTTCACTATTTTTTAAATAAATTTTAAAATTAAATAAAGTTTAAAATTCCACATGAAAAAAGTGGCAGTAACTGTTAGATTAAAAATCCTGTAAATTAAAATTGCGAATTTTGAAAAAAAATATTTCAGTTCCATATTCAGTAAGTTGAGTAGCTAAGCTAATATATGCCATTAAAATACAGGGTGTTCCACAACTTAGGACAAAAAATTAAATGGTATATAATACTGTAGGACGTGCTGATCATGAAACAAAAAGATTTTTTTAAAGTTCGCAAAAAAATTGGATCGTATTCCAGCAAACATTTTTTTGCCACTGGTCGGTAGTTATTTTTAATAATTTTTTTCAAATGTTCTACAATGAAAGTAATTGTTTACATAATATCTAATACTAATAAATGTCAAATTATCAAATATACTATCAAATTTTTTTGCGAACTTTAAAAAAATCTTTTTGTTTCATGATCAGCACGTCGTACAGTATACCCTTTAATTTCTTGTCCTAAGTTGTGGAACACCTGTATATGTACGAAGTTGTGAATCACCTGTAAAAATGCGTACAATAGCATAAATTTATATTTCTACAAAAGTAGAATCAACTGAAATTTTTTTTTGACATTTTAGTGGATAGTTACAGATTTGTTCTGTTATTATTATTTATTAAGAATATATACAAAACTTTGAAAATTGAAACCTACACCTACCTAAATTGTACTTTATCCAAAGTAAAATAAAAAATTCAGGTGCATGTCTCAAAAAGTATATGTAGACTGGAACCCTCAGCCTTACAATACAACAGAAAGTGCAGTAGATACTGGTTACAAATAATTTTGCTAAGGAAAATGTTGTAATCCTGCAAGATATAGTTAAATAATCAGTATAAGTATGCTTAAACTTGCCACGGTAATAGCATCAATTCTGGCTACATTGTTCAAAAAAAAATCTGAAATTTAGCATGAGTAATGACGAAACAACAAATCGAAAAAGTCATACCATACATTGTTGCGATAATAATTAGAGAAAAATAGAGTCCATTTTTGCATTTTAATATTCAAGATTCTTACTTTATTAATGCATACAATTGAATTTTGTTTGCTATAATCGATTCTGTACGTTGTACTGAAGAGTTCTACAAGAAGTTTTTTTTTTAAAAACAACAAACAGTAAAACATACTTTAAAATTAACAAAATTGATTTTTTTCACTAATTAATTACCAGCAGACTATTAGGTATTTCAAGAATATCGTCATGTGGCAGTCTAGAGACAGGCTTTATAAACTTACATGTGAAATGAGTTCCTAGATTTCAAAAACACAATCTTGAATATTGTAGCATACTATTTTGCTTTGCATTTCACAGCAAGTGTATAGCTAGTGTTGCCGCGAGACGAGACTTGGCGAGACTTAAGGTCAGTCTCGTCTCGGTCTCGAAAAAGTCTCGAATACCTTGGTCTCGTCTCGGTCTCGAGTGCTCTAGTCTCGTCTCGGTCTCGAGTCTCGGCGAGAGTCTCGACTTTTTAATATTTCTTAGATGTGTTAATAAAATATATTAGGTACCTGTCATTGCATTAAAGAAGACCACCGCAAAAACTAGTAAAATAAGCATTAGGAAGATGAAACTTGCATGAGTTTTGAATGAAACATCAAAATATTATAATAATTGTCAATATACATGGAACTGGAAATTTTACACGACATACTCACTATCCACTATCCCGCACGTCTGTATTGTACAGTGTATTTATTTTAGACCAAAAATTTTTAAATTTATTATACTAGGAGATAAGCACGGAGATTTTAACTGCAGTTATTTGTACAAACTTGTTTTTCAATACATTTAAATATTTTTAAATATACACATCACTTTTGACCAATATTAGAATGCTCTATTTTTTCGAAGGAGGTAGTTTTTTAGCGAATATTCCATACACATCATATTTTTAACCAATGAGAATGGATTATTTGTTCGTAGAAGGAATTTTTTATGCAATGAAATTAGATAAAACCACAGTAGATATGTCCATAGTTATCCTTTGTTGATATATGTATATGTATTCGAGCCATAAATGAATTAGGTAAAATTACTTATAATTATAATTCCTGCGTAGAAACGACAACTCGGGTCAAAATTGACTCTTAAATATACACAAAGCATTCTAAAATTTCACAATACAAAACATCAACTGAAATAGCAACGAGTGTTGCTGTAGAAAGACAACAAATCATTAACAAAAAATCATTGCATGAAGCAGTCTGCTCTGCTATTTTATTCATTCATTCATATGAAATTATAAATTTAAAATACAATTTTTTTTTTAAATAAATAAATGATCTAACCTTTATTAAAAAATTTCTACTTTTAAATGAATATTACAAATTAATTATTTAAAATGAGACTCGATACTGGTCTCGTCTCGGTCTCGAGTTTGTTATCGAGACTTAACTGATGGTCTCGTCTCGATTTTTCGAGACGAGACGAGACGAGACCGAGACTAGTCTCGAGTCTCGCGGCAACACTATGTATAGCCCTAATTTTAAAATTTCCTGTAAATTCCGGTAATACTAATTTCATTCGGTATGGGTGATGTCCATGAATGTATAAATAGGGACTTCAAAAGCACCCAATAGTTGGTTGCAGTTTGTTTTTCAATAAATTCTTAGTTTCAAAAATATGTAAAATAATAATTATTGTAGTGCTGTATTATAACTGAATATCATAATAGGATTTATAAGTGATATTTTTTATGTCATTTGAAGATTTCAGGATACAAAACCTAACAGACGTACTATAGCGTCCTCATTTTATCAAATCAGCAATAAAGTAATAAATGTACTGTTAGCACGCACTTGAAACATCCTTATTTAAAAATAAAATATATGGTAATCCATTATCAATTGTTATTCAATAATTACCAAACGAAACTTACCGTAATTAATGCTCAATTTGAAGTTCAATGCCACAATAACCTCTCAATATAATAGCTTATAAAAAAGTGCCCGTTAGAGCAAAAACCGTAGTATTATTACAAATGATACTGCATTGATACATGGGACACTCATTAAAATATGTAAATCTTCGAATCCCCTGGTTTACCTGTATGCGCTATGAGCATCACCATCGGTCACTTCCCTTTGAGTTACCGGTGTTCTGGTTCATGTCCCCGGTAACCGGAGGTGACGCATATGTGACTATAATACTTACTAGGTTATAACTTTCAAATGCAGTTTTCATTTTTTAGGTAATTGTGCCGGGTTGTCATTTTTATATAGTTAAAGATGTAAAAAAATGTATGGTATTAAGTTTCAATGACGGTTAGTGCAGTTTATCAATTCTGGTTAGTTGAGAATAATGTTTATAGAAACTAAAAAGCTCAATATCGGTACAATTAGCACTATATCTACTCGTATATCTTCCATGTTGTTATTTTTTTCATGATTTGATACGATCTACATTCTACACAACAAAGCAAAAATAAAAATTATTATTATTAAATATTTGGTAAGTGCAATTTGTTTATATTTTGATGGTTATGTTGTTGTAATATTTTTTCCTGTTATAGCTACTTAATTTCTTAATACCCGGTGACTACCTATGTCATGTATGTAAATATTTTAAGAATAACTGCCTACTGCCATAACTTACTATCATAGAAACTAATAGTGCAATTCTGTGATCTTCTTTCAAATATTACAGATCTGTAGCTAATATATATCTGTGGAAATGATATTTACAAATTTGTAGAAAATGTGATTTTGTGTTGTCATCTGTAATATAATCGTTTACAGATGTGATCTCATAGGTCTTGGTACATTTATTTACTGATGAAAAGGTAGTGTATATTTTTATATTTTTCTCGTACCAAAAATTATTAAAAACTGCTTGTTTTATAGATTTTTTAAAATGAGTATGTAAAATATGATAACATGATGTGATTTTTAAAGCTTTCCAGCAATTTAATTTATTTTATAAATACTTATGTAGTTTTTGTCATATGTATATATTATTATACTATTTGCAAACAGGTGTTTATCAGGGGGGGGCTCTAGAATTTTTTATGGGAGGGGCCCAAAGATTTTAAAAATTAAATTTTTTTTATCCAAGGTCAAATGGCCTGTAATTGAAAGTTCTCCTTCATTATATGTGCCGAAATTATTCACTTTAGTAGGTATACAGAATAATAGAAAATTAATTTTGTTTAGGTAATTGCATACACTACTTACTGACTTACATGCAATTTACATTAAAAATTATCATCCCGTACTGCAAACTTGACATTTTTTCATCTTGATATAAAATTTTTTTAGGTTTTTTTGGAAGCCTTAAATAAAAACCTACCTGCTAAATTACCTTAGTTTCCTTATCAAGACATTAAAATAAAGAATATAAGATATTATCAAGTAAATGCAACAACTACTAAAACTGCAAAATTAGGCTTCGAATTATTTGTTATTACCACCTTCAGTAGTAGATAACATTATTTTTATAATTATTTTTGTTGGTTATTCTCCTCTGCATTCATCCAGTTACAAAAGCCTGCAGTTATTATGTTACCTATTAAATTTATTCCACGCTTTTATTTCAAACTAATGACTTCGGTCGCATTTGGTTCCGTTCCATTTGTTAACGTGCGCTCACATTTTATGCATTTGAACTGTATACCTCGTTTTTCCAATCTCCTTTAATCTTTGCGCTTTTGTTTCTTATTTGTTTTTCATTGCCTCTTGCTTCTTCTTTGTGATTATGCACCAAATGCATCTTGCAACTGTTACTACGTTGCCATGTAACGGGATGACAAGGAAGAAAGACAGTTTTTATTGTTGGAAAGCGGAGATTGTTGATATGTTATTTGAATTACTGTTGTTGACAATTTGCCAAGGGAGATGTTTGTAATAATATAGATAGCATTACAGAATTAAATTATTAGAATGTGAAATCAAGTGTATAAACTGTAATTCTTACGACTTATGCAATTATTATCTTAAACATTATTGTTTCTAACCTCAAATTTGTCACGATAAATGTTCGATCAATTTTATTGAGCACTTAAATTCACGGATTTAAAACAGCACTCAATTTTATATCCAATTATATATCAAAGTTAGAATGTGTATCATTCAAATCAAAGCCTTTTATGTACCAGAAGTAACAGTAATTGATACTTTCAACAAAAGATTCACTCGTTAATTATTTCATAACCATCCAATTTTGTTATACATGTCTGTAATGAAATAATCCTTTTACATTTACATTCTAATATGCTACGTTTACGCGTAAGCGCAATACGATCGTAACAAGATAAATTGCATTGCTAAATGCGTAAACTGAACATTTAAAGACCAATATCTGAAAATAATTACACGAGAAACAGGAAAAATTATTAACAGATCTTATTAGCGTCTTCAATTACTAGAAGAACTTTGTACCGTTTTTCTTTTTATGGCATTAAAAATAATGAAACACTTTATGATACGATGAAGTTGTTAACGGTGCCATTGAGGAAGTAAAGAATAAAATAATTGGTAGTTTAATATCGATCGAGATTGTGACTTTGAAACCAGAAAAATTATGTGAGAAACAAAAAAGATCCTTTCTAGTTTCTATCCATCCTATTTCCATGCTTAATAAGACTATTAAAATTGATAAATTACTAATCAAGCCTAAAATATGCTCCAATAATTTGAACCTCAGTGGAAATAATCATAACGAACATCTAATTGAAGGTTAATAAAAATATTCGTGAGCATCTAATCTTCTAATCTGAAAGTGAAAATCGACTGTGAGCTCATAATTTCATTACCACAGTTCATAAAAAATTCAAAGCATTCCTAATCTAACATTAGGTGAAGAGTGAAATAAAAAAAAATTAATAATCATAATTAGAGAAACTTTGTTGAAATGTATGTATATCGATAAGTCACGCTTCAGAATAAACGGAAAGCAAGAAGAAAATATAATGTAGGTACTAAATAAAAATTAGTAGGTGAAATGTAAATAATTTTGGTCAGTATAAGAAGTACAAATGATAAAACGTTTATTGATGACATCTCAATTCATGCCAGGATCATATTAAGTTTCTATATTAAACAATTCCTACGTCCATAGAATCTAAGCCTCTCGTTCGAATCGTGTCCACAGAAACAAGGCCAGGCCAGCTTTTATAATTTTTTCATTTTTAAATACCAACCTATATTGCATTAAAATTTTACATTTACAAACAATACAAAAGTTTTATCACTTCCGTTAAATAATATCAAAAGCATTATTTTATGTGAAAGGTAATTATACTTTATTATTTTTCATTTTCGAATTTTTCGTTTAATTATGAAAACAATAATATTAAATTTTGTTTTATGATAACATTACCTATTTGATACTTTTTGTGTTTCTTGAAATGGGCAACTTATAGATACATAAAATTTACAATCAGTGGCCAGATGGCAAAAAAATTATGTTTGCCAATTTCTTCCGTTTAAATTTTTATTCCAGTTGAATATCGAGTTGTTTCAAGCAAAAACAAATAATTAAGTACCTACAGAAAATATAATATATATTTTTATACAGGGTGAGTCTATACCTCTGCACGAAATTTTAATAGATTATATAATTTCATATACTTACTGATTTTAGATCGCAAAAATAGGGGTAGTGAAAATATTAGTTCCATTTGTTTTAACGTCCGTTGGTCCATTTAACTGTTTATTTATTATGTTATTTATAAAATAAAATTATAAATACTATAAGACTATCTACAAATAGTCACTTGTTATGTAATAATTAATAAATACACAGTTAAATGGTCTTTCAAACCAGTGACAGAGTGACACTAAAATTTTCACTACCCTTATTTTTGCGATTTTTGAAAAAAATATTTTTTGTCTATAATCAGTATGTCAAATATATAATAATCTATTAAAGTTTCGTGCAGAGGTATAGAAACACCCTGTAGAAGCTGCGACTCTATTTTTGGGAATATGTAACAACTTTAAAGCTCGCATTCGTTTTTATTTCTGACTATCAAAGTTGAAACATCAGAGTAAATTTTTTGTTATCATTTTTGTATGTCATCCTTTTCACAAACAAACTTTCATATAATTAGAAAAGCAAAAATCATATCGTCCAATCACAAAATATAAAAAACACAAACTATAGTGAACGGGAAATCCATCAGCTATCACTACTCACTACTCATTCAGTAGTATGACGTTTATCCCGAGGCAAACGAAAGAGTCGAATACATTTTTCTAGGTCCACGGGCAAAGCAAACACAAGTATTGCGTTTCTTTCGGTTTATTATTAATACTGTAATAATCGGCGAGAGATTCTGGTCGACTCTTCCTTTCAACTCGGACTTCTTTAGATGCCTTTCTAACAGGTAATGACTCTGACTTGTGTAGAATATGCTGCTGATGCTGCACCTTTCATAATGGTAACATCAGAGGCGAAATCAGAGAAAATTTCATAAATTTGTTGCCTTAAAAAATCAAATAATTGAGAAACATTCACAATATGAGTCATAGGATTGTATGTAAAAATGAAACGTGGGGATTTCTTGTTCAATAATATTTATTAGATTATCATATTTTTGATTTATTATTAAAATAAATAAAATAAAATTCTAATACAGTGTAACTTTATAAATATCTATATTTTAACGCATTTATAGAAGGAAATTTTGTAATGAGATTCAGCTCCGATTTAAAAAAATTAATAAATGTAATTTTCAGATTGTCAATATTCCCCATTAACCAATAATTTGACGAAAAAACCGTTTAAATTTATATTAAAGTTCTTTAAATTTTACAAAACATTCTCATTAGTGTTATTTTTAATCATAGCTCTGAATAAATAAAAGATAACGTGTAAAGGGGAGGTGAATAATATAGAGCAGGGTAGCCTACTGATTCATAACCAATATTACCTAGCAGTTAATATAATAATAATTTGTTTGATGGTTTGTATAATACTCGTACATCTTTGCTAAACAAAATTTTTCCAAATTCAGGGAATACACAGATAAGAATTTTTGCGCCTAGTCTGACATTTCTGAATATCGTTCAATCAACGTAGAATTACATAGTAATTTTGCACTAGTGCAAATTATCGATAATTTAATGTATTTGGATACGGCGTGGCAATGTGATTCTGACTTGCTGTCAAAAGAAGTTTTTTAATTCATTTTATTTTTCATGAGAGAAACAGCGTTTGGCTAAATTTTAATCGGGAAATAGTCCATCGAATATCCCTCGTGCATGTCAAATTGTCGATAATTTTCTCAAGTGCGCATTTTTTAGTATAACATAACTGAATTGCAGTCGAAATGTTGATGTTTTATTGGATTTTAATAAATTGATTGCTTCTTCAAAAAAATTCCATTCTGATCTATATAGTTTACTAATATAGTCAAAAATTATTATTTAAAGTACATATTTTTTACTTGATGAATAATTTAAGTATTATACTTAGATTTTATATTGAATTACTTATCTGTGTTAAAAAATTGTTTTGTACAGTTTACAAAATCCCTTCAGTACAGTCCTGCGTTAGTGTAAATACAAAGTCAATATACAAATGAAAAGTTAACTCTCTTACTTACAGATTTTTATGTAAATCTTAAAGGCAGGTAGATACCTACTACATTGCGGAAACAAGAACCAAGTCGTACAGTTATTTGTATAATTACTGATAATTGCATATATATTTTCAGATAATTTCACATATCCTTATGAATTTTGATATATGCCTTTGTACAAATTGCAAACAGCAAAATTACTAAATTAAGTAATTAAAACTGTATGAGATTATCCTTAAAGAGTGTACAATTCTCGAGAAAAATAATAAGTTATTACTTACTCGTAACAGTTGTTACTTATATTTTTAATTGTGAAACGAGCTCGTTTCTCAGTAATCATATTTTACATTTATATTTGAGCATTAACATGAAGAACTGTTAAATAAAATCATGAGAAGTTTTCTGATTAACTTTGCAAATTTATGTAATATGAAAATATATAACTGTTTATATTCTTGAAGAAGCAATAATTATAATCTTTAATTTTACTTTTAATTAATATATACATCTTTGAAAGTTTAAACAAAGTTTTAAATATGTAATCAATTTTATTAATATTATATAATAAAATGTTTACTCCCAAAGATTTATAAAAAACCTAGTAAAAACCAAAATTATACAATAACAAAATGTAAGAACAGAAATTAAGAATAAGGTGTGTATATATAAGTATGCCACCTTAAAAATAAATCAAAATGATGCACATCAAACATTTTACGCCTACCAAAAGTTAAACATTAGTTTCCTTATCAGATGGATATATTATCTAAGAATAATGACCCCAAAACAAATGTCAAATGTGCAAAAATTTCACCCTTTAGAATAAAAAAACTCATTTTTAAATATCAGTCAATAAATAAGCACATCACAAAACAACTTTCTTCCGCATCACTATATGGTTTCTTAAAAATGCTGCTTTAATTAGTTGAAAGATACTAATCTGCTTAAAATGGAAATTGTTTGCAAAAGGTTTCCTTTGATCTTATATCTTATCTACTTTTACTTTAATTTATAGCTAGAGATTGAAATAATTTGTATGTATTACCGTTACATGATTTTATGCAAATTGTTGCATTTAAAAGACTGTATAAATTTTATAATGTGTGATTCAAACAATAAAATGATTGCAATATTTACTTATAGAAATTAAACCAAAAATGAATTATTTTATTTCGGTAAAGTTCTGTAATTGTTATTAATATATTACCTAACTGATGAAGAGAACTCAAAGTACCTGAAACGTCGTATACATAAATAACAATTACAGAACTTTACCCAAATAAAATAATTCATTTATCATTATGAGTTCTGAAAACTTCTGTCAATCTATAAACCAAAAACGTTGAAGAAAAATTATTATATTTGAAGAGAAATATCTTCCAACTAAAAATTTTGACAGGAAAGTGGATTATTTAAACATTAATAGCCAGTTGCACCGCTTCCACTTAAATTTTAAGTTTTCCTTAAATAAACAGAATCGTATCAAAATCAAATTGTCAAACGTAGAAATACGTAATATTTTTCATTTAAGCGGCTCGTCTACGTTTTAGCCGAATTCCTAGAATACTCTCGATTTCACTTTTTTTTTCAATCCACTCTTTTCCACACTACTAGAGCTGCCTGAAACCAGTCCGAAACTCGTACTTTGCTGCATCCTAGCTATGCAATGTCATTTTGAAGTTGAAAAATACTGTAAAACTGTTTTCGTTGCGAGTAAACTGTCAGATTATTATTGACTTCAGGATAATGTTTTTATAAACATTGAATAGAGAAAGAATGGATCTACAGATTTTTTTTGAATTTTTCGGATTTTTATAATCATGTACAATTTTTTAATCAAAATTTTAAAAAGGCACATCTGTAGATCCATTTTTGAAATAAAATTTTACCATTCTTGTATACTTGCCACAAAACTCTCACTACTTTAGTACATTTTATGATGAATTTTAGGTAGTAGACGGGCCTCAAGTTACACTTAAAATTTAAGTGGATAACTTATTTATTGTAATTAAAACTTACTTTAAATACCTAAAGAAAAAACCTAAGAGATTGCAGCAGAAACATACGGAATCAGTGATCTTTGTGAAGGTGATGGGTTTCTGATACAAAAATCAACCTAATGACTTTGCTTTCAAAAGGTGTTAGTTTCGAGGGTTTAGAGATTTATTAGTAGAAATGATCCATAAATGATTCACACATGCAACCATACACATATACAAGCTAAATATAATCGCCCGAGTTTGTAATTTATAATATAACTTATCCTGCACAATTTGTAGTCTCGTCACGTCCTAAAATAAAGATTGTCCAATATGTGATCTGTTTAATTTGGTTTTAGTTTTATTAATGAGCTACTATTAGTTTTTATTACATAAAACATTTTCATGTAGTCCTGACTATGACTATTGTTTAAATGTTTAATATTTATTTTTCAATAAAAATTTCCAAGAACTAAAAGCGAAATTTGACGTTCGCACGCTAATGTATTAACCAATATGGAATAAAGCAAAGTGTGATGAAATACAATATAATGGATCGTTTTGTTTTGACACAAGACTCCAGATAGTTTCCATCGTTATTCACCTAATTGGCACCTCGATTATTTAAAGCATTAAACAAATTTAAATCCTTTCTGTTTCAAAATCTAAGGTCAAAACATTAGCATCAGGTTTCTCTACAACAATATTTTAATTAGATCCAATTTGTTAAACGTTTATTCATAAACTTTTTAGTTTCAACAATGCTCTATTTGTACTACACGATCATTTAACATAATGAAAATATTTATTATGTAAATTTACTTTTCAAAATTTAAAAGTGAACGGTGTAGATAATTTGATCTATCAAATTTTTGTATTAATACAAATTAATATTTATAGAGAGAAAGGTAATAGTGTATTAATGCATAATCCATCTCATTGATGATAATACTTGTATAAAATTCTACAATAAAAGATTAGAAATTCAATAGTGTATTGATCAAAAGGTATAAAATGATATATTATAAATAAAGTCCATGTTGTTCATAAATTTAAGGTACAAATTGTCTTACTAATCTCAATCATAAATAATTTTCATGAATGCCAATTGAAATCAATTAATTCTTCTTCTTTCAAAGATGCCCATCAGTTCTAATAAATGAATGAAGTTTATCATAAAAGGCAAATAAATCTCCGATGAGAAAGTGTCATATTAGATTATGGCGTAAGTTCCGATAAAATTTACACTTTTTGTGCGCTGATAATATAAATTAGAAAGTAACTGGTAAGTTCAATAGTTCATTACGGTTGTTCTCATCGCTTCATATGTGGTTAAGTGCAGTTGATATTAATGGATATTTAGATTAATCAAACGTTACACACCTGTACATTATATTTTATGCGCGTTACATCTAGTGATGCCGTGAGACGAGACGAGACGAGAAATAGTCAATTCTCGTCTCATCACAAATTTTGGAGACGAGAATTTTTAGTATTCTCGTCTCGGTCATTTTTCAGATGTTCATTTCTCGTCTCAAGGAACTCGATTCTCGTCTCGTCTCAAATTTCTCGACAAAAAATTAGAGCCACCTAACGATTTTTGCAAGAACTATTAGATTTCGCGTCATGCCCATGTCACACATGTAATACTTGTACAGAGTGATCGGAGTGATCAAAACAAACTGACAGTCACGTGACCCGCAATTTTCTTAAATGCTATTAAAACTAGACTTCTAGGAAGAAATTTCCAAGTTCATGGGTGTGCGACTTAGAATAATAAAGATTTTTTATTTTAGTAATTATATTAAACTCAACAATATTTTCTAAATGAATAATTAAATAAGTTACAATAGCCACCGTTTCGGAATTATAATTAGTGATGACCACCGAAAACCGCCAATATTTAAAAATAAAACTTGTGTGCAGCGCGCCATCTGTCGGTAGTAGTGAGTAGAAAAAACATCGTAACCTCAAATTTAATGATATAAAATATTGTTGAGTGCATCCCAGTAATTTTTCTTCATTTCTGATTAAAAAAAGATATTTTTAAGTAAAAATTTCGAGAATTCTCGAGTTCTCGAGAGTATTTCTCGTCTCAAAATTATTAATTCTCGTCTCGCCCCGAAAATCCGAGACGAGAAATTTACTGATTCTCGTCTCGTAATTTCGAGACGAGACGAGAATGAGACGAGAAATTTCTCGTCTCGGCGGCATCACTAGTTACATCTGCGGTTTTAAAACAATTTTATCCTCGTACAAATGAGAAATAAAAAGAAGTATGTCACTTGCGGTATTTTGAATTTGATATTTATTTAAATACCATTATAAATATACAATAGTCAATCATGAAATAAAGTCACCTCATTTAATTTTTTTAGAAATCAAGTAATAATTTCTTGTTGAATTAGGGTTTCCGCATGTGGAGAATTTTAAACAATCGACGTATTTTTCATTAGAATTTGTCGATGATGAATTCAGGCGTCTCTAGTCAACAATCTTGCAAAGCTCTTTTTAAAGATTTTAATATCATGACAACTACCTTGTCTCTATAAATACATACTCGTATATTTGAATTAAAATTAAGCGTGTGTATGTGTTTCAAAATAAGGATAAATTCAAAATTGTGGAGGACATCCACAACAGAAATACACGAAATAAGAACAAATTATACAAACCTCTTGCGAGATACGAGTGTACTAAGAATTCTCCTGATTTCATGGGAGTGGATATATCTATATAATAAACTTCCGGATCATATCATAATGTGTAAAACTTTAACACTATTTAAAACGAAATTGTAATTATATTTAATACAATATTCCTTTTATTCTGTAGATGAATATTTGTAAAAATTATGTTATTTTTATGTCTGACGCATACATATGTATTCCTACATCACGTAAATATACAAATTATTATTATTATTATTATTATTATTATTCATATAACTTTTATTTTATTTTAAATTATACAAACATAAATTCCAATTTGACATGTTGACTGAGCAGGTCTATATCAAGAAAATGTTTAAACACGTTGACAACTTTTTAATGAAATGTATAATTGAATGTTGATTATACATATTTTTTATTCAATTTTGACGTTTTAAACAGCTATTATTAACTCCATAACAACATCTTTAAACAACTGTTTATTTCACAAGTGAATTATTATTTTTTAAATCACTCAACACAATTTTAAATCACTCTGGCGTTTTAATCTGTTATTATTACGTCAAAAATGCATAAAAACAATGACAACTTGCCACTAACGACTACTTTGAGTATTATTTTTGTTATGTCAAAATACATTTATAATTCATATATTTGACATAATTTCGTCAAAATTGAATAATATATTGTATAAACCACGTGAGATACGAATGTTTATTCACTCGAAGAAATTATCCCACTCGCCCTTCAGGCTCGGGGGCTAAATTTTCTTCTCTTATCTCACTTGGTGTATAAATATCTATTAAATTAATGCATATTGTAAGCAAATACAAGATGTTAAAAAAAATTCGAATCTGGACCTGCATGATACGAAAACTGATACTAAATTAAGTGAAATGTATTATTGTGCCTTCAATTTTAAAAAATACACTATAAAGATTTAAATAAAATGCAGTTGTTAATTAAAAATTACGATAACAAGAGTATACCAAAACTTTCATTTTTATGCAAAGTAAAAAATAAATCACTTGATAATCTCAATAAACTTGTCCTTGAACGAAAAACGAAAAACAAATAATTCCGGCATTCCGGGTTAAGAAGTTGAGGATCTCTGTACATAATTCTGCAGGTCCAGTTTCACTCGGGATTTATCTATACAATTTCTCTTGAGAAGTCCATTCTCAATACATAAACTGCATGTGTAAATTGCTTTTACGTAAATTGCTTTTACGTGTGTAGTGTCCAAGATATTTACGGCTTGAAAACTTGGCGACTTCAACGATAGGTCAAGAAAGAAGAACACATTTGCAGTAGGTAGATAATAAAAAGTACATTTAATTATACTATACCTACTTATCATTAATGATCTAATGAAGATTACATAACACATGTTGGGAGTTCATTGGACGATTGGATGTAAGGATTTTATGTTTGTGTTTATTGATTAGATGACATGTTATAGCTGTGTCTCTTGTATTGTGTTTTAGGACGAACCAGTAATTAGTGAATAATTACAAGGTGTATTCATAAATGAAAGTAATTGTTTTAGATTTTGAATTTGCTTGATGGTACTTCAGTTCAAAGAGAGTTACTCAAATTTGGGGATTTTCAGAAACTCAGCTGTTAAGGTATAAGGTTTTTAGACTAAATGAAAAGAAGTTTAAATGTAATAATAAATAGGAATGTTATTTAAATTTTAAAATATTTAATTCTTTTTCTTAAATTTTTTTACAATTTATTAAACATGTTAACTGGTTTACTAAACAGAGATTATGAGAAAAAAACATGTAGATCTACAGGGTTTTTTTTTCTAGATCTACCTATATCTCATTATAGTACTATTAATGCACCCCATGTTTACAACAAAAAAGACATTCTTAGAGGTTTCATACATTCTTAAAATGTCTAGAGTTTCAATTTTGCTTAGTTGTGAAAACAAGCAGGAACTACAGAAATTTTTGTATTTGACACCTATAGTTTCCTTATGGTTTATTTATATTGTTGGGTGTTAATGTCAAAAAAATATTAATAGAAATTATCAAAGATAATTGATGAAATAATCTTTCTTAATATGACAAAAAAATAGTCAATCGATAGTTATTATTATAATATTTATTTTTGTCAAAATTGTTAGGAATAAATGTACCTACTTATTTTATATAGAATCATATTTTTATTTAGGTAATTGTATCTCTCTGCGAGCTCGCATATACCACCAACTCTCGGGGAGATCACAATTGTTATCTCTTTAGTCCTTATGGAAATGTTTTTATAAGATAATAGATTTCAATCAGTTTTTTCAGAGACGTAGATTAATATTTTCTCATGTCAATCACTAGTAATAACTACAGCTATAAGTACAAGAAACTTGTGTCAAACCATAAAAACTACAAAATTATACATAGACTCTCTTCTCCATTTATTAATGACTATTTTATACTGCAATTTCAAAATACTAATCTTTCACCTATAAATTATAAAATAACAACAAGCGATCACAAATCTGATTAAAATTCGCGTAATTTCGTAACACAAACCGGAAACTCTGAATTAAAAGTATTCACAGACACACCTCCTAAACCTGATCTGCCACAAACTCTCTTCTTCAGATCTATGGTAATCTACATATGATACGAAACTTAACAGCAAACTTTTAAATTAGCTGCTCATTGGTGTAGGCTGGGTAGTCAGACAGGAAGGAAGATTCGGACGATAGAGTCAGACAGTGACGGAGATAAAGAAAGTATTTTGGGGAAAAATTTGAAGAGTTTATTGTTTTTGCAATATATAATATAGGTAAGAGTACATCACGTAATTCCTTCAGATTTTCATTATGTTAGCTATTTTAAGCAGTAAGCCCGATAAAACACACTATAAATAGCAAGTCGACAATTAGCTAGTGTATTTAAATTTAAAATAAAAACTTTAGAGTAGAGTTTGTATCAGCAATTATTGGATATACCTATAGTAGTAGGTAAGAATTAATGGTCAATTTAGTTTTTGAACTAATTACACGAACAGATTTTAAAAGCAAATTAAAAGGGTAATGCATTTAAAAGTATTAGAACAAAGTACTGGTTATTAGAAAAATGTTTTATTAAGGTATAGTCAGAACAGAAATTTTAAAAATGCAGTAGTACCTATACCTATTGTAATAAAAGTGTGGAAAGGGCTTTCAATGACAATTTCCACAAGTGTGTTACATAATATTTTTTCTACGAAAGTCGAAAATACTCAAAATTGATTAAAAAATTGGAAATATAATATTTACAAATTTAAGAAAAACAAATCAGGTAGGCTTGCTGTCAGAGCTGACAGTTCATTTTTGTAATTTCATTTTTGTAATTTTGCATTTATGGTGTGATTTATGATAAAAATAATGACATTTCATGCAGAAAGTTGTAGTGATAGTGAAAAGTGAATTTATTTGAACCTCTTTGGACATTTTAAGGCAATTGTGAATCTAAACTTTCGTCTCTGAAGTTAAAAATATCCTGACAGCTTTGACCTCCCAGTAACTGCACAATTTCTACTTCAGCAAAATGATTTATGTCCCAAATTCAGTGAAAATCGTTCATTTGAATATTTATTACAGATATTACAACAAATAAAGTGTTTTAGGTATGAAAAATGCACTTTTTGAAAAATTCGCACTCAATGCACAAAATGAGTATACAAATAATTAGTTTCTCCACTCAATGTTTCAAAAGCCTACTTTCACCATCATTTTTAATATCTGAAAACATGTGAATTCGCACTTTCGTAGAAAAATAGATTTTTAAATAGTTTAGGAAACACTGGTGTAGAGTATTGCAAAATATTAAAATCTGCCCAACGAATAATCATTTATTTTAAGAAATGAGTGAAATTAGTTCCTCTTCTGACAGCTTGTTTCTAATTTAAGAGGCCCGTCTACTACCTAAAATCCAGCATAAAATGTACTAACGTAGCGAGTGTTTTGTGGCCAGTACAAGAATGCTAAAATTGTATTTCAGCATGGATTTAATAGAGAAAGAATGAATCTACAGATGTGCCTTTTTAAAATTTTGATTAAAAAATTGTACATCAATATAAAAATACCGAAAAAGTCAATAAAATTTCCTATTTTATGCAAACTTTACACGGTTATATCTCATGATAGAAATTAAAGACACATCTATAGATCCATTCTTTCTCTATTAAATGTTTATAAAACATTATCCTGAAGTCAATAATAATCTGACAGTTTACTCGCAACGAAAACACTTTTACAGCATTTTTGAACTTCAAAATGACATTGCACAGGTAGGATGCGTCAAAGTACGAGTTTCGGGCTGGTTTCAGGCAGCTCTAGTAGTGGGGAAAAGAGTGGAATGAAAAAAAAAGTAAAATCGAGAGTATTCTAAGAAGAACCGCTTAACACATGCTTATAACAAATCCCGCAGATCTGATTTCATTTCCAATTACACGTTAGCGAATTTCAGTTTCTGCGCCACTGGGTCACCTCTGATCTCCGCAGCGTACACACCAGAGCACACGGAACGGGCGAGGGTCGGACAGTCCGAACCGTGTCCAGCAGACTAAGCATTTCCGCCTAACTTCACGTTATAGTGTTTGTGATATATCGCACAACTTTCACCGAGAATTTTACCCATTCTTTTAGATTTCATTGTGCCGGACTGATGGAGATAGTTTCATCCATCACTCTGGATGAAGGACATTCTTTCAAGAAGAAATAGAATGTTTAGAAATGTAAATAATACAAAAAAATGAATAAATAATGAAGACAGAATAATATGGTTATTTCTCAGCAGGGAGTTGCAGAAGATATTAGAAATTTGTTTACATTATTGAATATGTAATGAGCAACTAAACATATTATAGTATATTATTTAACGAGTAAATAATGTAGGCTATAATTAATGAGGATGAAAGTTTGTTCACGAGCCGAAGGCGAGTGTATAAATTATCCGAGTTAATTATAGCCATTATTTTCGAGTTAAATACGACGTTTTATCTACAACTTTTTAAATAAAGCAACATTTTCTTACTACAAATTTGTATTGATATTAACCTAACCTCAAACTTTGGTGTGATGACAATTTATCCCAGTAATTTAGAACTATTATGGGCTAGTCATATACAGCGTTTTACAAATTTTTATTATTTTTATTGTTTCTGCTTACAACGTAATAAAATGATAACTTGATGTAACACTAATATTAAAACAGATGTGATGGCAGTTTGACAGTTCGAGAGAATAAAGTACTCATTATTTAACAGTGTGAAATAATGAATTCATTATTTCATAATATGTCCTTATGGAGGGGTTTATTATACTACTTTCACGTATATAATGAATACATTATTCTATTGTTGTAGATAAACTGAATTATTATTACCTCTCGCCTGATATTCTATAAGAGAGGTATTGTGTTGTGATGGGTCTAAATTTTCGAGTGTGACTTTTTGGCAGATACGCACGTTTTAGGATCTCTAGAATACGAATGACACGTTTTTGAGATGATGTCTGTCTGTTAACGAATTAACAAAAAAATTTGATATTTTACATTTGTATATTAATTTAAAGAAATGCTAAGATTTTGGTACAAATACCTTGACTGGAAGTTTATTTATTTTACTGCAAAAATAACTGAAAATTTCATTTAAAAAACACATATAATCGGTCAAAGCACTTCCCACCCACAAACCAAGTTAATGAAATGGTCCACCAGAATTATGACTTCTTATGTACCTACCTATCCATAATAACTATTATTAAATGATTATAAAACATGAATTGTTGTTCTAATAATTTAATTAAGAAACGAGAAACAGAAAATAATTTAAAACTTACTTACTAAATTTAATTGTAACCATGTACAGAGTCAAATGCGTGACATTGTCAGTTTAAATTTCGTGTGTCAAAACGGAAATGTTTACCAAAAGTAGGTCAAGTTTAACATTATTTATGCATAAACTCATAATTATGTACATTTCTTCAGGATATGAGTACTAAACCCGCACTTTAACGAAGATACAGTATTAACTTATAATTAATTACTGACTTCTGTTTCCAAAGTTAGGAGAACTATAATTTTTTCAACCAACGATTAAATTACTATAATCTTTGTAATTTTCGAAATACATTTGGTAATCTTATAAATATTGCTGGAAATTAGAGCAAAATTTAAAATTTAGTAAATTGTGTAATAATTACTACTTGGCCAATAAAATCTTTTTAGAAAATTTTGTGCAATTTGATCTCAATACATTTTTTATCTATATATACCAAAATTGTTGCTAAATATTGATACCTATACATATATTTTTTGTTTAAACATAAGACTAACTAACAAAAACTTCCAAATTAAGTAATTTATCATTTTCTTTCCTGCTAAATTTTAATGAATCTCAAACGCGTTAGAACATTAAAAAGCACATTTTCATGTTCTTCCACTTAGTTAAGGTGACACGCTTGCTCTGGGCAAGTAGAACACAATAAAGTAGTAACAGCAGAAACCTCGACAAAGACAGATGATTGTTGTGTAAAGAAGATTCAAAGAAGCAAATTTGATTTGTTACGTTCACGTACCGAAACGGTAGTTGGGACATGTCGGAAAAAACGGTGCAAATTGTGTGGCGGAAAGAATGTTTTAACTCTGATATGATGGTATGTTTACTTCTTACGTGATAAGTGTAACACGATTCTAAACCTAGATTCCGCAAATTAGGAAGAGAAAATGCGAAAAATTGATGTATCGAGCAAACCGCATAATTTAAAAGATATAACCTGTAGTTTATACCGATTCCATGAAAGAACAGAACAATGAAAAAACAGAACACGAAAAAACAGAACATGAAAAAACAGAACATGAAAAAACAGAACATGAAAAAACAGAACAATGAAAAAACAGAACAATGAAAAAACAGAACACTGAAGAAACAGAACAATGAAAAAACAGAACAGTGAAAAAACAGAACACTGAAAAAACAGAACACTGAAAAAACAGAACATTGATAAAACAGAACATGAAAAAACAGAACACATAAACTAATCTATGCTAACAAAAACCTTGTTGAGTCCAACAGAACTCCGTTTTTTTGACATAAACTAATCTATGCTAACAAAACCCTTCTTGACTCCAACGGAACACCGTTTTTTTGACATAAACTAATCTATGCTAACAAAACCCTAATTGAGTCCAACAGAATTCCGTTTTTTTAAATAAACTAATCAATACTAACAAAACCCTAATTGAGTCCAACAGAACTCCGTTTTTTTAAAAATAAACTAATCAATACTAACAAAACCCTAATTGAGTCCAACAGAACTCCGTTTTTTTGACATAAACTAATCAAAGCTAACAAAACCCTAATTGAGTCCAACAGAATTCCGTTTTTTTAAATAAACTAATCAATACTAACAAAACCCTAATTGAGTCCAACAGAACTCCGTTTTTTTAAATAAACTAATCAATACTAACAAAACCCTAATTGAGTCCAACAGAACTCCGTTTTTTTAAAAATAAACTAATCAATACTAACAAAACCCTAATTGAGTCCAACAGAACTCCGTTTTTTTGACATAAACTAATCAAAGCTAACAAAACCCTAATTGAGTCCAACAGAATTCCGTTTTTTTAAATAAACTAATCAATACTAACAAAACCCTAATTGAGTCCAACAGAACTCCGTTTTTTTAAAAAATAAACTAATCAATACTAACAAAACCCTAATTGAGTCCAACAGAACTCCGTTTTTTTGACATAAACTAATCAAAGCTAACAAAACCCTAATTGAGTCCAACAGAATTCCGTTTTTTAAAATAAACTAATCAATACTAACAAAACCCTAATTGAGTCCAACAGAACTCCGTTTTTTTAAAAATAAACTAATCAATACTAACAAAACCCTAATTGAGTCCAACAGAACTTAGTTTTTTTGACATAAACTAATCAAAGCTAACAAATTGTTATTTTTTTTTCATATTCTGTTTTTTCATGTTCTGTTTTATCAATGTTCTGTTTTTTCAGTGTTCTGTTTTTTCACTGTTCTCTTTTTTCATTGTTCTGTTTTTTCAGTGTTCTGTTTTTTCATTGTTCTCTTTTTTCATTGTTCTGTTTTTTCACTGTTCTGTTTTTTCATGTTCTTTTTTTTCATGTTCTGTTTTTTCATGTTCTGTTTTTTCATGTTCTGTTTTTTCATTGTTCTGTTTTGTCCGGTCACCGTTTAGACCATGAAATAATGCAGTTTTAAAATTTGTAATATTTAGAATGGTGCTTCTCACTTACGGCCACTGGGTAACCGGACAAATGATGGAGCCATAAAATCGGGCCAAAATAATAATAATTGCTATATGAACAGGGGCGCGCCAACCCGAGGGTGCAGGGAGTGCACCGCACACGGGCGGCAAATTTCAGGGGCGGCAAAAAGCCGCCTCGTTAATAATAATAATCATCATAAAAAACGCTTATCATGTTAATTAAATAATTGTGGATTGTAAAAAAATATTTTTGTTTAAATGACAAAAATAAATAATGTAGGTAATGTTAGATAATTATGGAAAATGCAGGTGGTATTTTAGAACGAGTACCTACAATAAATTCATCATTTCTAAAGTCCAATTTTGCGCGTAAATTTTAAATACAAATGGACTGTATAAAACACGAGTCTTTCCCGATTATGCCATGAAATTGGGTTCTTCCCCGGCGATTCGGTCAATTCATCATAAAAAATTTTCGCCTGCGGCGCATTTTCTTCTAATATTTCTTATAATTATTCTTGTTATTGTTTGTCCCTTTTAATAATAGTAGATAAATACTCAAAAAATATAAAGATATTGCTATATATTTTTCATTTTACACTACACATATATAACATGAAAATAATACTACATACTGTATAAAGTATAAGTTAAGAAGATATCAATAATGTGTTCACAGAAAAATATAGAAAAATAGGGGAGTGACTGTTATGTTGCACATAATGACTTTCTTGTTCATAAATACTTTCCTAAGATATAAGAGAAAAATTCTCGGAAAAAAATTAGTGATTTGAATTTTTGGAGGAGATAGGGGATCTTAAATCAAATTTTGCATTGGGGCCTTTTATTTCTAGTTACGCCACTGATACATAGGGGCGGCAAATAAAGTCTTGCACCCGGGCGGCAGATTTCGTTGGCGCGCCACTGTATATGAATAATGGAAATACGTAGAACTGCAGTCAGTTTATTTAATTATATATTTAGTACAGTGATCACCTTTCGTGGTATCATTAGTGCAAAGACTAGTGTCCGTAAATTTTTTCTTGATGGTAATAATACTAGATATGCTCGGTTGATTTTTAAATTGGACAACATCACTTTGATGGTTTACTATTTCTACAAAATTTAAGTCCTTGTCCTGATGGCGCCACAAAAGGTTGTGAAACGTTGGTTATTGAACAATACTATAAAATTATCAATTTTCAATTAGGGGTTAATTTTGGTTGAGTCGGTCAGTGGCAGGATTTTTCATTATATTTTCTAATTAAAAGAGACACTCTATTTTTCTTTTTCAAAAGTTCCATTATAAGATACTTTTCATTGGACAGAAAAAAGAATATTTTTTGTCCATGAAAAAGGGAAAACCATGAAGGTTTACATCTCTCAATAAAATGTTACTTTTAATTATAAGGCATTTGACCTTGAATAAAAAAATTTCTTCTTTTAATAAGCCTGACTTTTAAAGTTGATAAAAATACTCCAATATTGTCACCCTAATAAAATTGCAGAAATCCTACCACTGCTAATATTTTCCAGGGCTGGTATTGAAGCTCGTATCCGACCCTGCTTCACTATGAGATACTTTGTTACTATTAAAAAGGATAACAACAGCTTATCCTTATTCCTGTAAAAATAGTTTTTGATGTATAAGAAACTCATACAACTGATCGCAGATTACACCAAATACACATACTTTATCCTACTTTATTACTAACTCGTGCGACAACACCAGATATACTGACTACTCAACACTACAACCCCAGTTAATATAGTAGTTCTTACATAAACATAACTTATTTATAATACATTCTTTAAATGAAAAAATTTTGGGTTCAAGATCAACGGCTGTTTCATTAAAAGAAAATTACATATATTTTACTCTCTTTCACGTGTAGAAACCAAAATAAATTACAAATTTAAAAAATAAATTAAACGAAAATTGGGAAATTTATTATTATTATGTAATTTATCAGACAACGATTTCTTTTAAAGAACAAATTCTTTCAAAGGGGTCGATCATCCCATCGCTCTACCCCCCTTTGATACGCCACTAGCTGTAGCACAACAAAATCTGTTATATTACCGTCCAAAAATCAAACGCAGCCGAAACAGTGGCGCGTTCAATCACTGAAAAGATGGTCACGGGTCAAGTCAATCATATTATGAAAGACGAAAGACGCCATAGTACTACAAAGCACAATAATTATTATTATTCTCAAAGAAATTTAACCAGTGCAGATTTTTGGTGCCTAGTGCCTATCAAATAAACTATTAGCCCAGTCAAAATCGACACAAAAAATCGCTAAATTCGCAAAGCATGATGTATCTCTGATTTTTTAGTATGCTGTTTGGACCCATTAGGGATATGTATACCCAAGTTTCCAACTCTCAAAAAGTTGTGGAAAAATTTGTATACACGAAGAACCGCGAAATTTTCGGACTTTTTTCAGATTCTGCTCTATATCTCCTAATCCATGCATTTTTCGTGGAAAGCTATTCTATACATTTTTAAGACCATTAAATTTGTGACAAAATAAGCCCAACCGGAGCTCTATACGTCTAATAGTTTCCGAGATATGGCACTTTGAAAATAGGCCAGTTTTTCCAAAAATTGAAAGTTGAGAAATTTTTGCTTTTTTCGTAATTTTGAGCTATAACTTATGAACGGATAAAGATATTGACTTCCGGTTTCTTTTATTAAATTCTAAGAACGTTATTTTACAAACTTTTTTCATGAAGCCAAAATATCAATTTTTTTTTGACAAGTTTTCAAATATTTTGTATTTATTGTGTTTAATGTACTGTATCTTCTAAACGGATAATGTTATCGACTTCCGGTTTATCACATTAAATTCTACGAACATTTCTCCATAAAATGCAGTATTTAATTATTTTTTTTGTATTTATTAAGCCAAAATATCAAATGTTTTTTCAAGAGAAAATTGAGAAATTTTTAAATTTGTAATATTTATTGTGTTTAATGAGCTGTAACTTCTGAACGGATAAAAATATCGACTTCCGGTTGCTTTTATTAAATTCTACGAACGTTTCTCCATAAGATACATTATTTTAAAAACTTTTTAAGTCGTTAATTAAGCCTAAATTTCAAATGTTTTTCCGAGAGAAAGTAAAGAAATTTTTCAATTTTTAATAATTGCTGAATTTAATGTACTGTAACTTCTGAATGGATAAAGTTATCGAATTTCGGTGTCTTGCATTAAATTCTACGAACATTTCTCCATAAGATGCAGTATATAAAAAAAATTTTTTTGGGTATTTATTAAGCCAAAATATTAAATGTTTCTTCAAGAGAAAATTGAGAAATTTTTAAATTTTTAATAATTGTGTTTAATGTGCTGTAACTTCTGAAGGGATAAAATTATCGACTTCCGGTTTGTTTTATTACATTTTACGAACATTTCTCTATAAAATACATTATTTTAAAAACATTTTAGGGTGTTAATTAAGCCAAAATATCAAATAAGATAATAAACCGGATAGTGTGACGTGAAATAGGGGGTGAAGATCCATGAGAGGGTTGGAAGAGGGGTACCTACCTACATTATTCAATAACTCCTATATGATCATAATACGTTTTGCATGTTTAAATCTCACTTCATGCAACAAAAAAGTGGTTAGGACAATTTTAGGAAAATACGATTTTACCTTATATGGGTTTTTTTGAGATTTTGAGAGAACTACGAGGCTTACAGATCCCACTTTGCGCTTAATTTAAAGCTAATTAAATTGTCTACAAATTATATTTACAAGTTATACTCGTAGGATCAATGGTTTCGACGAAATTTCGGTCCAAAGAAGGTCTAAAATTAAATTTGCAATATTTGGAAAAATTTGCCTATTTTCAAAGTGCCATATCTCGAAAACTATTAGACGTATAGAGCTCCGGTCACAAATTTAAAGGTCTTAAAAATGTATAGAATAGCTTTCGAGGAAAAATGCATGGATTAGGAGATATAGAGCAGAATCTGAAAAAAGTCCGAAAATTTCGCGGTTTTTCGTGTATAAAAATTTTTCCACAACTTTTTGAGAGTTGGAAACTTGGGTATACATATCCCTAATGGGTCCAAACAACATAATTTATTGTCGATTTTGACTGGGCTATATGTCACGTCTGTGATTTCTACAAGAGTTCTCTGCAACAGATAATGCCCTGTGCTTACCATTTTTAGAAATTTTTTAAAATCTGCACAAAAATATTTAATTTTCGATAAAACCAATTTCTCTACTAGTACAGAGAACACAGCAGAGACCACAAGGTACCAGCAAGTTGGTAAAACTGAAACTGTAAAATTTAACAACGAACAGGGTCGCTAATCTGCCAATTTTAAAATAATAAAATTAATTATCTCAATGAAACGGTAAAATGTCTCTAAATGACGTAGGTACTACACATTTGTATTATTTAGTGCCTTTGGTTTCATGGTAATTGCCACATCACCGACATGTAATTGTTTATTTTTTCTTTATACAACATAAGCTGGTAAGTGGTTTCCTATACATTTTATTGCTTATTAAGGTTCATTTCATTTAAGCATATTATAGTTATTTTTGTAACAAGTACGCAAAATAGAGTTTTAGAGGACGAATCTATTTACGGACGAGGCGTAAGCCGAGTCTTTAAATTAGGTGAATCCTTTAAAACTCAGTTTTGTACGTGTTACATATAAAAAAAATAGTAAAACACTTGTTTGTGTCTCCTGTGAAACTTTGAATATGTCAGTTGCGAGGTACTGCCTTTTCACCCTTAATATAGTAAAAGGAATAGTACTTAAGTATATTAAGTATCAATAGCGATAAGTGCATTTTATCGGTTGAGGAAAATGTGGCCACTGGTTGTGGGTTAGTCATATTAGAGTTTTACCAGGAAATAATTCTCTAAATGGGAATACTTTGCATATGTGTATAGTACTAAGTAGGTACCCAGTAACAACATATAAAAAACACTCGGGAATGCTGTGTTGCGGCCGCCATATTGCAAAATGGCTACCGATTTTCACTTTTTCACTAACCGTTTCAAATAAACAAAAACGGTACGGTTAACAAAATGAATCACTTTCTTTGGATTGCGTGTTAGATATACGAGTTCAATGTGAACAAATTCACAAATTACGACTGAGAACTTGACTGTCTAATTTGTATTTTTTTTCCTAACAATTACTTCGATTATCCCGTAATTACTAACGAGCTTATACACGGATTTACTTTCTCTGATATATTCTGAAGAACTAATTTAATTTTCGAATTATAGATCTTTGTATCGTTTATTCTGATTGTGATTAGGTAGGGTCTTGAAAAACACTAAGTTCAAATTAATTATAATGATTTATAACTAAATTGCAAAACGTGATTGAATTTTGTTAGTTCATTTATGTAACATTAATTAATATAGGTTCTACTCTAAAATGATGGTCGACTAGTGACGAGAAAAATATCTACAAACTGAATACATTTTCCCTTTTCCCCTATATATAAATACTTATCAACTAGTAGTGTTATTTTTTTTAATCATGATTAATTTTAATCGATTAAATGTATGATTAATATTAATCATTAATGTTAATCAATTATTCATACAACTTTAATCATAATCATAGTTAATCGAATTTTTTTTAAAGTTAATCATTAATCGATTTAAAAAAATTTAGTTCATCTTTCCAGCTCTGCATAAACGTACCTACTCATCTAACATCTTCTAATATAAAGCTGAATGTTTGTATTTGTATGTCTGTCTGTCTGTTTGTTTTGTATCTACATCTAGACCGTTTGTCCGATCCTCAAGAAATTTTGCATGCAGGTCTCTTTTAACCCAGGGTCAAATTTAACTTCGATCGGACTATTAGGGGTTGGGGTAAAAATTAAAAATCGTTCTAACGAACGCAACTTTTGTTTCTTTTGCAACAAAACTCGGTATATGTGTCCCATTGAAATAAAATAAAAACTATAGTTCTTGTTTTTAAATAAATTATATTCAAATTCGTTTGGACTAAAGGGATGGCGGTTAAACATCATGATCTACATCATTTGTCCAATGAAATTTTGCATGTTGGTCTCTCTTGACCAGAGTTTTAAATTATGTTTTATCTACAACAATAGAATAATGTATTCATTATATACGTGAAAGTAGTATAATAAACCCCTCCATAAGGACACATTATGAAATAATGAATTCATTATTTCACACTGTTAAATAATGAGAACTTTATTCTCTCGAACTGTCAAACTGCCATCACATCTGTTTTAATATTAGTGTTACATCAAGTTATCATTTTATGACGTTGTAAGCAGAAACAGTAAAAATAATAAAAATTTGTAAAACGCTGTATATGACTAGCCCATAATAGTTCTAAATTACTCGGATAAATTGTCACCACACCAAAGTTTGAGGTTAAGTTAATATCAATACAAATTTGTAGTAAGAAAATGTTGTTTGATTTAAAAATTTGTAGATAAAACGTCGTATTTGACTCGAAAATAATGGCTATAATTAACTCGGATGATTTATACACTCGCCTTCGACTCGTGAACAAACTTTCATCCTCATTAATTATAGCCTACATTATTTACTCGTTAAATAATATACTATTAATTCAATGGAACAATTAGGAGAGGAGGTTAAAATGTAGATTTTAAACCATTTGTCCGATCCTTATGAAATTTTGCATGAAGGTCTCTTTTGACCAGATTTTTTGTTATGTTTACCCATCTTAGCTAGTTACATTTAATTTAAAAAAGTCAGACATTTGTTTTCCCTAATGGGTACATATGATACCAGTTATTTTTTTATCTTATTCTTTTTGACTTTTTTAAATCTTTTAAATGTTACTCTTGAAAGAACAATCAAAATATTTATGCAACAATAACTGTAAGTGTCACGTTCGTTCTCACATTTATTTTTTTCATTGTAGATGCAGTACAAACACTATTTTAACAAGCTCGACAGGTACACATTTTAACAGTAGTAAAAATTTTGAGTGTCTCAGTTTACACTTATTAAAATTATGCAACACGTATGTAAATACAATTTAGTATTGTTTATTATTTTCAGCCCAGGAAGTAAATGCTTCCATTGTGTCTTTTTTGTCACTTTATGTTGTTTTGATAATGTGCTTTAAAAACTACTTCCGTACTGAATTTATGAATAATTTTATTATGACTTACTAAATTGTATAAGTGCTATTGTAATATACGGTGAATTATTATAATTATTAACAGTTTTTATATCTCATTTAATGAATTAAACATTAGGTATGTTTAATTTCACTTCATTCATGATATAAATAACATATTAAATGTATGCAAATAAAAACTGTGTTTTTATTATTTAAGTGAAAATTATATGAAAGTTTTATGAATCTATTAGATATCAATGTCTGTAATGTATTTATACAAGTTTAGAATACCTCCTATCTATTTGATATATCATGCATCTAAAAATAAGTTTACAACCAAATGAGTTGTCTAAGGACCTGTTCACACGAGGATTCTTTGAAGATTCTGGCATGTTTCAAAATTTTGAGAAAAATTATTCTAGTGAAAATCACATTTGTTCCTGGAAATATTGTCTAGTAACAATAATTTCTATAGACATTTACCTATAAACATCATTCTTTTAAAGTAGGTACGTAAGTAATAATGCGATTTTCTTTCGGAATACCCCTCGGCATGGACTAATATCCGGAACATTTATTGTCGTGCATTGCTGCAATACTTACCTACATTTCACTCGTCTTCGACTCATTTAAAAAAAATCGGATTTAATCCAAGCACTTGGGATATTACAAGTGAAAATTACCTGTTAAATTGCAGTGTCGCTGAATTGAATTTTCAATTAGTCTTGAAAAAGAATAAGACGAGAAATATTCAATTCTTGACTCATATCAAATTTTCGAGATGAGAAATTTAAGTATTCTGGTCTCAAAGAAATCGATTCTCGTCTCGTCTCAATTTCTTGAAAAAATCTATTTGAAAAACTAAAAGTGAATTTAGGAACTTTTTGTACATTTCTACTTAAGTTGAGGTCAATTCTTGTTTTAGAAATAAAAATATTTTATATCAATACAAAAATGCTACGAACAAAGTGATATAAAAAATATTTTGACTTTCGACGTTTTCGAAGAGCAAAATTTTCAGTTTTTGTTTCGAGAATTCATGATTTCTCGAGAAATCATTTCTGGTCTCGTAGTTCTGAACGAGAAATTCCTCGTTTCGACTGCATCACTATAGTGATGCAGTTATCTATATCTATTATATATTAGTTATCTACTAGCGTCAGGCCCCGCTACGCGGGCCTTCGGCTAGGTCGCGCTGCCGCGCGACAAGGGGGATTCGCCCGCTTTGCGGGCTCAAACTCCGCGAACTCTTAATTTGGGACAATTCGGCACTTCGTGCCTTAATTATAACGATTTTAACATTCAGACTCTACCGCTGCGCGCGACAAGGGGGATTCGCCCGCTTCGCGGGCTTAAACTCCGCGGACCCTGAATTTGGGACAATTTTGCACTTCGTGCCTCAATTATAACGATTTTAACATTATTTAGACTCTACCGCTGCGCGCGACAAGGGGGATTCGCCCGCTCCGCGGACCCTGAATGTGGGACAATTTGGCACTTCGTGCCTCAATTATAACGATTTTAACATTATTTAGACTCTATCGCTGCGCGCGACAAGGGGGATTCGCCCGCTTCGCGGGCTTAAGCTCCGCGGACCCTGAATGTGGGACAGTTTGGCACTTCGTGCCTCAATTATAACGATTTTAACATTCAGACTCTACCGCTGCGCGCGACAAGGGGGATTCGCCCGCTTCGCGGGCTTAAGCTCCGCGGACCCTGAATGTGGGACAATTTGGCACTTCGTGCCTCAATTATAACGATTTTAACATTCAAACTCTACCGCTGCGCGCGACAAGGGGAATTCGCCCGCATCGCGGGCTTAAACTCCGCGGACCCTGAATGTGGGCCAATTTGGCACTTCGTGCCTCAATTATAACGATTTTAACATTCAAACTCTACCGCGCTGCGCGCGACAAGGGGAATTCGCGGGCTTAAGCTCCGCGGACCCTGAATGTGGGACAATTTGGCACTTCGTACCTCAATTATAACGATTTTAACATTCAGACTCTACCGCTGCGCGCGACAAGGGGAATTCGCCCGCTTCGCGGGCTTAAGCTCCGCGGACCCTGAATGTGGGACAGTTTAGCACTTCGTGCCTCAATTATAACGATTTTAACATTCAGACTCTACCGCTGCGCGCGACAAGGGGGATTCGCCCGCTTCGCGGGCTTAAGCTCCGCGGACCCTGAATGTGGGACAATTTGGCACTTCGTGCCTCAATTATAACGATGTTAACATTATTTAGACTCTACCGCTGCGCGCGACAAAGGGGATTCGCCCGCTTCGCGGGCTTAAGCTCCGCGGACCCTGAATGTGGTACAATTTGGCACTTCGTGCCTCAATTATAACGATTTTAACATTCAGACTCTACCGCTGCGCGCGACAAGGGGGATTCGCCCGCTTCGCGGGCTTAAGGTCCGCGGACCCTGAATGTGGGACAATTTGGCACTTCGTGCCTCAATTATAACGATTTTAACATTCAGACTCTACCGCTGCGCGCGACAAGGGGGATTCGCCCGCTTCGCGGGCTTAAGGTCCGCGGACCCTGAATGTGGGACAATTTGGCACTTCGTGCCTCAATTATAACGATTTTAACATTATTTAAACTCTACCGCTGCGCCCGACAAGGGGAATTCACCTGCTTCGCGGGCTTAAGCTCCGCGGCCCCTGAATGTGGGACAATGTGGCACTTCGTGCCTCAATTATAACGATTTTAACATTATTTAGACTCTATCGCTGCGCGCGACAAGGGGGATTCGCCCGCTTCGCGAGCTTAAGCTCCGCGGACCCTGAATGTGGGACAGTTTGGCACTTCGTGCCTCATTTATAACGATTTTAACATTCAAACTCTACCGCGCTGCGCGCGACAAGGGGAATTCGCCCGCTTCGCGGGCTTAAGCTCCGCGGACCCTGAATGTGGGACAATTTGGCACTTCGTACCTCAATTATAACGATTTTAACATTCAGACTCTACCGCTGCGCGCGACAAGGGGAATTCGCCCGCTTCGCGGGCTTAAGCTCCGCGGACTCTGAATGTGGGACAATTTGGCACTTCGTGCCTCAATTATAACGATTTTAACATTCAAACTCTACCGCTGCGCGCGACAAGCAGGATTCGCCCGCTTCGCGCGCTTAAGCTCCGCGGATCCTGAATGTGGGTGTGGGACAATTTGTCACTTCGTGCCTCAATTATAACGATTTTAACATTCAGACTCTACCGCTGCGCGTGACAAGGGGGATTATCTAGCCATTTAATTTGAGGTATGAAATTCGATATGACACTATATTTTTTTCTAAAAAAATGTCGATGTTCGATCCCCATTTTTAACAATTTTATAAAGTAGTTATCATCTAGCCCTTTAGTTTAAAAAAATATATCAAACTCGATGGATTTGTGATAAATTCCGAGGAAACTATAAAACCGGAAAATTCTAATATAAAATGTTTATAATTTTCACTGTAATATAAGTACTAAATTTTCTGACGTCTTTTGATGTGATTATTGGAATATACCAAGTAGCTGGTCATTAGTGTTTTAAAAAGAAAATAAGTATCAAAATTTTGTGAAAACTAAAAAAATGCTTTTTGTACGACTAAAAACAAAAACAAAATTGTCGAAAGTCATTTTAATGCATATTGTAGATTTTTTGTCCTTATTATGACCTTTAATTTGATATCAATCGCGATATAATTTAAAACATATTCAGAAAAAACAAATGCCGCTCACCGAGTGCAATTTATACTTAGTAAACAGTCATAATCTTGGGCAACATTAGACGAAAAGTTTGATACCAATCATGATTTATGTTAAATTTTTATTGAAAAACAAATGCCGATCATAGAAGCCATATTTTGTACCCCTTGGTGCTAATTATAATACCATACATACTTTTGTAAAAACAGATTTGATACTTGATACAAGTGCAATAACAATCTAGATCATCTCTAGTATGCGTCGTATCTCGTGCTTGTCCAGTTATTAGTTAGTGTGCGTATTCAGGATAAAGATCCCATAGTAGGGCGGCTTGGGCAGGACAAACTCAAATTCAACCCAAACTCAAGTACAATAGATAAAAATCCCAATTATCGGACGTCATTTTTAACACGTTTGTTAAATTTATATATTAATTTGACATTTAAAACTTTCCGTAAAATACTGAGAAATAGTATTATCCACGGATATTGGATATAGATACCTAATTTTAATTGAATATTTACACTTGGGTCAAAATATATTACTATAAATATTACAGTAATAAATAAAAATATGATTCAACTTCACAGTGCATTGTTAAATTGAATAAAAATTTTCAAAAAATATATTACAAATTTATACAAAACCATGTAAACATAATGCGTGCTCCATCTTTAAATACTCAATAAAATTTTCAAAATATTTCTACCTTATCAAATATAAAAGATAAATCCAAATAAAATTTCAAATTGGAAACGTCAAATCTGACACTAGACAAAAAAATCATTTTTATCAAAAAGAAAACAAAAATTCCATGGCATGCTCCCATTTGCGTTCCGTGCATTTTTCAGTTTTTTCTTAATAACTTTCTTAATATACCCAATATTGGGTTGAAACATGTATAGAAATATAGTCAAATTCATCCTCTACCTATATGTCAAATGAAAAAAACAATCGAATAACGTATAATGCCCGTATCCAAGGAGTCAAAAAAATCACTGTTTTTCAACTCACCTGCGACTACCACGCCATCTACAATATTCATATACCCAAAAGGCACTACTTCACATGAACCTCTATGAAATAAAAAAAAGTTCATAAAAATCGGTTCACCCGTTTAGGCAGTAGGCGAGTCGAAAAACGGTTGCTAAGCTGCTGAAAATGATCTCAAGCCTTTTAGTATATAAGATAGATAACCTAACTTGTTATGGACTAGGTTCTAAGTTTTTATTTTTTTATATATTAATTAAATAAGTTCTAAGTTCATACCTACATATCAGTCAACAAAGGATGTAACTTTGTTTAAAACTATTTTTTCTGTTGTATTCAGAGGAAAAACATTTTCATGTATATCAATATTTAAAGAAATAAAAGGTGTAAATATGTAGGTCTGAAAAAGTAAAATGTAATTTTAGAATAGGTAGTTTACATAGAACCCAAAAAAAATCTCCTGCGGCGCATTTTCTTTACGGTACCTATTAATTACAATCATTATCCGAATAATTATAAAATGTATTCTTCATAGTCAATCTTCCAATATATCTATCATACCATCTTGTTGAATTACGACTATGCAGCAATAGTCCGTCCATACAGACCTTAGACCTCTATACAATCACCAAACTCCCCGACAGACCACCAACCATCAAACGACCTCGAGATACATCACATCCAACTGTCAGAGTCAACAACGGACCTCAACATCACCGGATCTAGACTCCGTGATCCACAACTCCAAGCAAAACACGCTCGTCGGGCCATCAACCCGCCAGTACGCGATCCGCTGCTGTAGAGAGCGCATAGAGTGCCGAGACACCGTTACAGAGTAAACAATTGACGTTGTTGCCGTGGATTATAAACAAGTGAACGAGTTACGAGCGGGAATTTTAAACTTGGGGTCGCGAGCTGTTGATGGCGTTGGGGTTGGGGTTACTGTTTTAGGGGTTGGGGGAGTGAGTTTTGGTGGAGTGACCTAAAAGACTTTGTTGATTTTAAAAGACTGAAAGATGGATCAGTATTTTAGATATAGAAGACTGACTGTGCCCAAAAGGTAATCATTTACTATTTCACGCATATACTATCATAAAATATACTAAATTAAGGATTGTTCTCAGTTCGATCCTTATTTATTCCAATTCAATTCCTATAATCCAATACAATAATCCTCATAGGTACTCATGAGCATGACTCATGTATTTTGCCTATTAAACTTAATTAAAATTTAATAAACAGAACATATATTATGGATATTCTGTACCCTAAACTAAGGTTATGGTTTCCGTCTTTGTGGTATTTGTATGTCATGATTCTTGATAAGCAAATTAAAATCTTCTTAAAATCAAATATATTAAATCTCGTATTATGTTATATTCATGTATTTTTTAATCTAAATTAAAATAAGTTTTACAGTAACTTTTTTTAAATCATAAAGTAACTCGATTATTATAGAATATTATAAACAAAAATATTAGAGCAATTCTGTACTAATCTGTAAGTACCTGCTAAACAAAGATAAACAAAATCGTAATGATATTTATACTTTATACTATAAATAAATTATTATAAGCTAAACAGTAACGCTATTTAATAGTTTTTAAAGAATTATCGGCATGCATATTAGCTTTCCTACTTTACAGTTTTTTTGAGTCAGTAATTTTTGTAATATGTATATAATAACATTTAGCGTGTTAGAGGTTTTTTTATTGAAAATACAAAAATACAACATCAGATTCAGAGTGTTACTCAAAAGATAATGACATCTAATTTTTTATTTGTTTTATTTTACTATTTTTAACAATTTTATTATTATTTATATTTTTGTGAGTTAAATAACCTTCATAGTTCATGAACATTACAACCGAATTAAAAATAGTCTTAAGCTTATTGCATTTTTATCTATGTAGGTATCCTTATCGATAAAAGTAAAAGTATTTAATTACATTCTATAAAAGATACCGGATTTTATATACCTACCTAGATTAGAATAATTATTTGAACCCATAATAATGTGCATTAACTTAAATCACTTTGATTGCATAAAATGTTTTGATATTTCGATAGTTTCTTATTTATTATAAAAAATCTTAACGTAACTTATATATTTAGATGTTACAAAACCAGCTATCAAATTTAACTGTATAAGCAGAAAATTGTTGCAATTATAAATAAACATAGAAACATAGAATCTTTTAAATTACTTGTTGCTCTATAAAAAAATATTTAAAATGTGTAACTTTGCCGTATCAGTATTTAAAACAAACACAAAATTAACTAGCTATCTGAATATTTTACATCTGTTCAAATTAAAATTATAATTTTCATAATTAAAATTTTCTCTTTAAATACATAATTTGCCCCTATACAAATAATTTGCAAAAAGATAATATACCTAATACCAGCATAATTTATTTTTTGGATCGGATGTTATCAAAAAAACGACTACCTGTTGAAGAACTTCATTTCCTGATTGATCAAAAAAGTTTGACTTTATTTACGGACAAAAATTGAAAAAACCTGATTGTATACTATTATTATACGCTTGATGATCGTGATCGTGAATACAAACTTTTTTTATATATTGTTTGAATTTTAACAATTAAGTAAGTGACCCTATTAAAATGATATTGTAATATTAATAATAAAAAGTCAAATAATGCGTTTGATACCATTAAAAATTATTATATTGCTTTGCAATTCCAAATTTAAATAATATACTTATTCATTTACTTTACGCCAATTAAAAATAATAAAAAAGTAAAACGTACGTGCTATATATGGTTGAATGCAATCAATATTGCATTGCAAAATTTATTATTACTATTATTATCTATTACAATTTTTATAAAACTGGGAAATTATTTCAAGCACGAACTCGAATTAATACTTGCATAATTTTATAGTAAACATACTCATATTGCAGTTGTTATATTATATGATATGTCATTTCTTTGAATGCAGTTTAAATAACTGTGTAAATAGTACATTTTACTAGGTTACGTAGTGTTAAGTATTTGTGAAATGCGAATAAATATTAAAAATTATTGTAAATATTAACACGGTTTAGTAGCGGTTATTAGCAAATAAAAAGTTTAATGTGGTAAACATTAAAGAAATGTAAATAATGGGATTTGTGTTTAATTTATTTTTAAATTTATTCATATGGATAAAGAATGATGTGTTATATTTAAAACTAAATTAAAATGTATGTGTAAAACAAATAACCCTAAATTAGATTATGTAAGTATGATGAAATAAATCGCTACCGATCGATATAGGTTGTTTTATATTTTATGAAAACATGCGTTAAAAAATGTTTATCGGATATTTATTACTACATTTACTTAACTGTCTGACAATTAAACAAAAATATATATAAAACCATTGTTCATAATGTTGAAAAAGCTTATATTGAATCATTTTAACCAAAAACAATTTTAGAAACATTTAATTAGCAATGTACATTTTCATTCTAATAATTTTCAAACGTTTTTATTCTTCATACATCATACTCAAAACAAAATCTCAAACATACCTAACATAACTTATATCCAAATAAAAGATCGTAAGATAACTTATCTAATTTTATTTTGAAAGTTGTGCCCTGCGACATCACATTTTTAATTGCAATCTTCCTATCTGGTAAACCATTCTCAATAATAGGTACTATTGAAAATAAAATTATTATTTTAATGACCCTTTAGTGATAATATGGCCGATAACTTCAACGAAGTACTTAATATCTAATTATCATGTTCTTGTGAAAATCAAAATCCCAACAATTAAAAATAGAAACGTTGTACCTATACAGTGCAATAACTAGTATAGAATTGCATTGCTATTGAAAGGGTATGAGTTCTTCTATATGGGTGCACAGGAATTTTAATAGAAATATACCTTTAGCTTTAAATGTAGGTACTTAGTGTATACACAATAACACAATTATTATTTAAGTGAGGTATGTACGCTAATAAATCGTTTAATAAAAAATTGTTTACAATTTAACAAAAAATAAATCCTTTTGAGATTTTCGCATGTCGAAATTATTTAAGGCGCTACACTTGTGCCAAAAATATAGTGAAATCGTGACCTTGCTATATTACAAACTGAGCTCTTGTTAGTACACCTATACACTGTTCATATTTTATATAAGTTAAAAGATGACTCTAGAGAGTCCTAAGAAATTATATTTTTGCAATACTTAATGGTATTTTAGTTAAATTAGTAAAAATTGTCAATTTGGCCGATCTTTTACTATTTTTTCGTCAGATATGTTATTTTCTTGACAAAAAATATTTTCTTAGCACTCTCATGAACAATGCAAGGAATCGACTATTTAAAACAAAATTAATAAGTATGCAATAATAAGACCATAATTTGTATTATTAAAATGCATAAATTAATTCTAATTTTCTCTAATTCTTGTCGCAACAATGTATTGTATGAATTTTTCAATCAAATAATGCTTCGTAATTACTTATTGTAAATTTCAAATTTTTATTATTTTATTTTGAGCAATATAGCCAGAATCGTGAATTCTGATTCTATTGCAGCAATATTGCGTGCAACAAGTGCAGAGGCTTAATGTCAATATTTTGATTTATCGGAATTTAGAACCAAATACAGTATGATTTATTTTTGGTCTATGAAACCGGCTCATTTTTAAACGATTTATTTTAATACTATTCATTTGTAAACAATTATTTTGAAAAGTCTCTGGACTTTTAAATTTGCTGTAATTTATTCTATTTAAATAAATATTAATCTCTCTTCCCCTTGGTAAAAGAATCAATCAAATATACAATTATTCACTTCTCAAATTCTGAAAATCTAGATTAAAAATAAATAGGCAACATAAATTTAATAAATCGCTTTTAAACAAAAATTAAACAAAATTAATCTCATTCGCAGTAATTCCTCATCGTCCATCTTAATTGTTCAATCATCAATTAGAATACAATTAATTGTGTCTAATCAATTAGTCAACATCAATCACAAGAATTTATAATCACTCTTTAATTTCCTTTCCTACGTCCGTCGACTCAGGATTCTAATTCAACTGGAATTACTTTTTAGTTGAACTTAAATTGCCCGTGACTTCCATTGCCCATCAGGTGTGTCTCAAAAAGAGACAGATGTACACAGATAAAGAGAAAATAAAGCAAGACTTTCTTCCAGATGAGAAAGGATTCTTCAAGTTTCAAGAGGAGAAAAGATGGCGATCTTGAAGATTGTAGGTTAATGTCAAGAGTCAATGAAAAACGATGAATTTACACTTATTAGTAATGTAAATATTTTGAGGATTTTATAAATAAGTTGTTATTATTTAAATATATAGGTTTTAAAAAATTAGAGCATAAAATTTGTTTTAATATTCAAATTAATTTAATACCTACCTGAAACCAGAATACCATAAACTTGAACTTCCGTTTATATATTTAAATTTATTAAAAATATAAAATTAATAAGTACTTTATAGTTTATTATACTTCTTGACATAACACCAAAACAGAGTTTTACTGCTGAAAAGTTAAAAATGACATAAGTTAAATTAGGTTGCATTTTTTAAATTAAAGCAAGCCGTTTGGCATAAGTGTTCTTTACAACCTCCTTTACCAATTTGAGTTGCATATTCATTTTTTTAGTTTTTCATGTTTATCTCGTAAACGGTTAATATTCCGAAAAAATCTGACGTGGACACCACATGACTTCCTTGTACGCCTTGTGTGTTCATACTTTTCTTAATAACTAAAATGTAAAATAATATTAAAAATTCTTTTAACTTATTATACTAGTATACTCACAAATATATTTTAGTCATTTTATTTAAACTGCAGAAGAAGATATAAAGCATATTTTACTATTGTCACTGTCATGTCATAATCATTTAAATTTTACGTAGTAACAAATGTTATCGATCATGGACTACAAGATACCGAAATACTATAAATTATAAATACATACTTTAATTATTAATAAATGATAGCAGATACAAAAATATTTATAAAATACCGATTGTAGGTAATAATCACATAATCTTTCATTTAAAATAAAAAAAATTGTCTAAAATTAAATATTTATCGAAATATTTTTTAAAAGTATTACTTCCGGTTTGTAGACTGAAACCAAAAATAGGAGGTGCACAACTAGATGCTATAACAGTCCTAAATACAAAATTTCAACTTTCTACGTCTAACCGTATTTGAGTTATGCGACACACATACGTCCGTCCGTCCGTACGTACGTACGTACGTACGTACGTACAGACGTCACGTCGAAACTAGTCATAATGGATTCAGAAAAGGTCAAAACGGATATTTCCGTCAAAATCTGAGAACCGAAATTTTTCGCGATTACAATACTTCCTTACTTCGTACAAGGAAGTAAAAACTATGTGCATGTATAATGCATCTTATAGAAAAATGTCCGAGAAATCCAATGCTGGAAACCGGAAGTCAATATCTAATTCCGGTCAGAAATTAGAGTTGATTAAACCCAGGAAACAAAAAAAATTGTATAATTTCACTATTTTCTCTCCGCGTAAAAGATTCAAATTCGGCTCAACTAAGGCCTTTCAAAATTTTTGATATAATGTGCCTTACATAAAAATGTCTAAGAAATCCAATGCAGGAAGCCGGAAGCCGATATCTTTATCCGTTCAGAAGTTAGAATTGATTAAACACAAGAAATTCTTAAAATACTAAAATATTTTAATTGTTGTTTACGAGACGAGAAATAGTTATCGAAAAATCGAAAATACTCGAATACTCGAAACTATAGAACTTTGAAAAAAAATATATTATCCTCTTCGAAAATGTGAAAATATTTTTTACTCTACTTTGTTCGTAACATTTTTTTGTTTTGATATAAATACTTTTATTTCTAAAACAAGAATTGTGTGTGAAATTCAATAATAATAATAATCTTTCAATAACTCAAAAAATTAATTTATTAGCACTCGTGTATGTCGTAAAAATCACAAGCAAAATAAGTAATTTTTATTTACAAAAGCTACAAAATAATAATTCCATCATAAATCAGATGAAAACTAGAAACATCTCTGTACAAATGAGTTCAAAATTTAAAATAATCTGGAGTCTGTTTAAATAAACCACATTCTAAATTATTAAAAGTATGATTTCATTTCCTTCTATTTGACGTAAATATGTCAAGAGAGTATCATTTGTAATGATAAATGAATCAACTTTAAATCATCGTCTACTAGGATGTATGAAGAAATCTACATAATCTTGAGTTTTCAACGAGGTTTTCAATGTCTCTTTCAATCGGATAAATGAACCATTTGTGCTACTTCCATATAATGGAAATATAAAATTTCAAACACATATGCTATCAACAATTGTTATGATAAATGTCCATTAGAATATTGGACTATAATCCAACTTTCTTTGAAACAACTTTCCAGGAGACACAAAAGACCATGACAGTACGAAAGTGCGATGACAAACAAGAAAATAAACAATATTGCGATTGATATCAAGACGTCAACATAATATTCAAATAAAATCTAGAAAAAGTCTAGAGTATGAATACAGTTTCCACTTATAATGGTAGATAGAAAGATTATAACAACATGTTTTAATAATTAACAAATAAACCGTATAAGTTTCATTAAAGTAAGATCTTTTAATTCTAAGAAATAACTTACATAATTATTATAACTTATTGATTAATGTCAGTTTGATCGAATTCTATCAAGATTCTGAATCCTGGAAAAGAAGAAGTTTCAAGATGCTGAATCTTGAAAAAAAAATTCATGGTTTTGAAGCAATAAATAAATTATAAATTCGTCTTTTCCAAGACTTATTGAAGATTGAATTTAGCGGCACTGCAATTTAACAGGTAATTTTTACTAGAAAGAAGAAAACTTCTTCTTTTCCAGGATTCAGAATCTTGGTAGAATCTTCAAAGAATCCTCGTGCGAACACGGCTTAATACAATGCACTATTATAGAGTAGAGAAAGGATTCATCAAGTGTTGGCATTAATAAACTGTCGAGTAAACAGTTAAACTCAATTTAGTTCTAACTCAACAACATCATGGTGTTTCCCAAAGCCCAACATCCCAACACTGCTATTTTGTGTATAAGCGACTGTCAATAATATTGAAATAAACAGGAGTATTATTAAATAAATATAAAAAATTGCTATTACAACTTACTAGTATTAAGCATTTCATATATTTAATATATAATTGTAACTTAGAAAATAAACTCGATAAATGTAAAAATAGACGAGTGTATGTTACAATGACAATGCAGGGGCGGATTGGGTATTACGAACTGGCCCGGGAAATATTTTACCCTCTTTCACGAATAAAAATTAAAATAAATAATATATTTTAAAAATTCATCAAATAATAATGTTATAGCATTTTCAAATAAATATATAACTGAAAAACAAAACGAAAATATATTAGTTATTATGAAATTACAAAAAATGACTTCGGAGCTGGGGTGGAAATATTGTTTCGTTTGCGGGCCAAATGTAAAATCGAAATAGGTGCGAGGGCCGTAGCAAAATTTTAGAAATTAAAAAAAAGTAACGCGATGCAGGTGAAATAAGCATAGAAATTATTGTTATATTATTCTCGTTTTGTGTTGAATAAGCACAATAAAATATTTTGTGCTCAACCCGTGTACGAGATATTCTAAGTTAAATTATGAGAGGTCAGTGACATGCCCCAAAGTTATAATTTTTAAAAATTAATTTCTTGATTGTTTTGTGCTGAATTATACAGTATAACAAAAATTTTGAAAGTGTCTTTTAATGGTTAAGTCAAGTTGACTCTCCCATTTAAATATTTATAGGTATAAAAAATTAAGCATATTTTTTGCGCTGTTAACATTTTTATTGTAGCACAATTCGGCACAAAACGAGCACATATAATATATTTACTTGGGGGGAGGTCCATTGCTATGGACCTATGCAATAAACCTTCCAACAAAAAAATTAATGTACTTAATTATTTAGATCTGTGTAAAATAAAATGTTAACCGAAACGGTCAGCTGAAGCATTTCAGTTGGTTATAAATGACTCACATGGAATAATCAACGAAATTCAATAACCTTTGCCACTATATTTTTTGCAAAATCCGGTTTCCGACAACTGCACGTCTTGGATTCTGAAAGTGTGGATCTATGCTGTACGCGTTATGTGGCCGCTGCCCTCATATGTGGGTTACTGTGCCTTATGGCGCGTCTTCGGTCTTTCTGCTGACCTCACGCAAACTGACCAGAACAAGACCGTCTCACGACGAAATGGCTCAAGAAATTCGCGTAGGCGACAGAAATAAGAGCTTTCTTTTGCGCTAATGTGATAGAAAATTGATATCAATCGAAGTGAGAGATTATTAGATTTGTTGAGTGTGGGTGTAGTGTATCCTATTATTTTTTAATTCATGGATATATTATCTAGTTAATTTATTGAGATATGCGACGGGAAGCTTCTTTAATCTTTACTACTGTGCATTAAACTTCATTTAATTCAAAGGAAGACATGTTTACTAACATAATAAATAAATAAACAATACAAGTTTATTGGATTTAAGTTCTGTAAATGTCAATGACAATTACAATACCTATATTTTATGCCTAATTTATCAAGAAGATAACTCAGATCAGAACATATTTTTTGTAGAAGATGTTGTTAAAGAATAAAAATATTCTGATACCACAAATCTACGTAAAACTGTTTTTATCCTCTGATCGAAATATAGGTATTGAACTTTTGTTTTATAGGATATATATATATATATATATATATATATATATATATATATTATATATTATTATAGTTTACTGTACTAAGATAAAAAGGATAAAGGCGGTACACTTGTGATGAAAATGTAGGAAAATAGCTATATTACAAATTTTACTCTTCTATAGAGTTATTTTTATACAAGACGATAAAATTATATTTTTTCGACGAAAAAAAGTATTAATTCACAAGCTACGAAAGGAGCGAGTGAATTATTTTTCTCGAGTCGATAATATAATTTTATCGTCGTGTATAAAATTATATTTTTTCTATAGCTATAATGTTAAAGAAAAAATATAAGAAAATCATTTTAAGTTAAATTATTATTGCAACGCAATTTCGGAGTTTGTTTGTAATATTTTTCATATTACTACTTTTTTCACAGAGAGGATGCAAAAATGTGTGAAAAATAATTTGAAGAAAAAATTTAAAAAAATTCGAATTTTACTGATCTATTCAAATTTTACTTGATCTACCTACTCTAATTTTACTTTATCTACCCCCGCGGTTAAGGTGTTACTTTATAGTCGATAAATAACACTTTAACACTTTTAAATTAATTAACGCGGGCATTAATAATAGACTATTAAAAAATTTAATTAATATGCATTAATAAAGCAATAATTTTTAAATGAATTAATTAAACTCTTGAATAAGTTTCACAAAATTCTTTATTCTTGACTACGTTTCGACCTCACTTTCATCATCAGGAGAAGTAATTTGTAATATTAAAGATAATACAACAGTACCTACAGTGACAAATAAATGTATACCTATATTTTCTTCATAACATGAAATTAATCTTTTATAATTTTTCAAGTAGGTACGTCTAAAAATTTCAGCAAATAATTTTGTAACCTTTTTATGCTATATTGCAATTTTAGCTCATGATAGCATGAATTTTATACATTAAATAAATAATAAAACACCACTACAAAAGGTCGATTTATTTATATTCTCAGTCAAATTATGATAAGAATTTATAAAAATTTATTTAAAAAAAATTAATATTATTACACGTGAATAAAATTTAATAGGTAGTTGTTTAGTGACTCCATCACATTCAATGTTGTGCTCAAAACTAGTGTAAAGGCCTAAAGGCTCATTCAGACTTCCGAAATCACAAGCTTGAAATTATAAATCCAATCTTATGCAGTCGTTCGACCAAAAAAAAATTCGTGTGCAGTGGTTTCGTGCAATGACTTTGTTTCAAACAAAAAGTATACAAACTCCAAATATTCCAATCTTCAGTCTTGTGCAACGCTCTCGGCACTGATTGCACCAATCAAAAGTTAAATAATACGTCAATGTCAGTTACATTTTGAAGTTCAATAAATTAATATCGTTGGATATTTGCATTTAAAACCGACATTAAATGGACACCGAATATATATTGTGGAGTAAAAAATACTGTAAAAAATGTTTTCGTTGCAAGTAAACTGTTAGTTTATTATTGACGTCAAGAAAATGATTTTATAAACATTTAATAGAGAAAGATTTAAAAATAAATTTCTATCATGAGATATAACCGTGTAAAGTTTGCATAAATTAGAAATGTTTATGTATTAAAATTTTAAAAAGACAAAACTGTTAATAATTGATTCTCTAAGTATATAATGCTATTGTTTAAATAAAACTTTACCATTCTTGTACTAGTTTCAAAACTCTCCCTACGTTAGTACATTTTATGCAAGATTTTAGGAGGTAGACGGACCTCTTAAGACACAACTCAAAACAGCAATTTTTGTTAAAATAATCACAACTCTAGGTCATTTATTTCTAATCTAATAAACAATCTCAAAGCACTGACATCATCTGATCTCATTATACTAAATAACTGCGTATGAGTTCTCGATATAATAATTTTATTTTTAAATTTATAATTTAAGGCGCTGGAAACGATTATAAAGATGATTAAGAACATGAAGATTATTTTAACGCAGACGCAGTTTGAAGTACCAATATAGCAATATACAAACATGCTATGCTTCCTAAATAAAAATTTGTCAATGATCAATTTTTATTATCAGATATTATTAGGGGAAGTACAAAATATTGTATTATTTTTTATTTCATACGAGTCCATGCTTCTTAGTATTATAATTAATAAATTATTATTATTATTATACCTGTTATTGTTCTGAATAAATTTGCATTTTTTGTTTGTAGTATAGTACAATTTCATTTATTTAATATTCTTTCACAATAGTATATTATTCGATGACAGTTTAACGATGGTTATTACTCCAAGTTCCAAGAGAATTAAAGTTTAATACACGAGCGAAGCTGTCAAAATCTCTTATTTTTAATTTATGCACGTTACCTAGCAACCTAGCAACGTACTTTTATGTTTGCATATGCTTCTATACAAGAAGTTCTATTGATCAAAATTTGTAATACAATAAGTCACTAGTGAGTAAATAATTATAAATATTATTCACTGCAAACAATAATAAAAATAGTCATGGATAAATAATATTTTTTCACGGTAAACGAGTAGATAATAATAGTATATTATTTAACGAGTAAATAATGTAGGCTATAATTAATGAGGATGAAAGTTTGTTCACGAGCCGAAGGCGAGTGTATAAATCATCCGAGTTAATTATAGCCATTATTTTCGAGTCGAATACGACGTTTTATCTACAACTTTTTAAATAAAACAACATTTTCTTACTACAAATTTGTATTGATATTAACTTAACCTCAAACTTTGGTGTGATGACAATTTATCCGAGTAATTTAGAACTATTATGGGCTAGTCATATATAGCGTTTTACAAATTTTTATTATTTTTACTGTTTCTGCTTACAACGTCATAAAATGATAACTTGATGTAACACTAATATTAAAACAGATGTGATGGCAGTTTGACAGTTCGAGAGAATAAAGTTCTCATTATTTAACAGTGTGAAATAATGAATTCATTATTTCATAATGTGTCCTTATGGAGGGGTTTATTATACTACTTACACGTATATAATGAATACATTATTCTATTGTTGTAGATAAAATTATTTTACTATTAATTACTGATTTTGTTGTAAAACATTTAAATTAACAAATTTGTACCATTGTCATTCGGCGATTATCACAATTGATAATCGTAATCGTAATCGCATTCGTAAAAGTAAGATTCGACCATAATTAAATAGTGGTAGGTACCATAACAAACTATGCTGATAATTGAATTTTTTATTTATGTACATATTTAACTACTAATATTGTTTTGCAATAAAGTTATATTCTTTTATTTTTTAATTTATGTACATTACCCAGCAGCGAACTTTTATGTTTGCAAATGCTTACAAGAAGTTCTATTAGTCAAAATTTCTAATACAATAAGTCACTAGTGCGAGTAAGTAATTTCCGAAATTTAAAAATAAAAGGTTTTACTTATGGAGTGCTAAGATTTGCCAATGATCGACAATTCTCCTCACCAATATTTTCTTGCTAGTTTATAGTTCTTTCAATAAATAAATCACGAATGCTATCTTTTCTACTAATAGGAATTTGTGTTCGAGCATATTCAGTTTACATAAATTAGAGTGATAAATGCTATGTTAAATAAAATACATACATTGATCTAAGCAACTTTCTTTCTATTAGATTGTATAAGATGTGGGTGGATATTTTTGTTTACATGACAGTGTTTCCTGTGAAATATACTTTATTGTGATTGCTGTTGTTTGCTAAATTAACATTTTTATTAGATATTCGTAATTCTAGAAGTCATACTGACTTATAGGAGAAATCAGAAATATATTTATGTAAATGCATGTCTTTTATTTTATTGCATAAATTAAAAATGAAATGGTTAAACTTATCTTCAATTTCTTTGTGAGAAAAATGTCATTGGTACGGAAAAATGAAAAGGAAGTTTTTTGTAGACTTGTAGACCTCTTGGAGTTGGCACACGTTCCACATTTACAAGACTGCCATCGTGTATTTCATTTTCCTGTTTACTATCCATCCAGTTATCGATCCCGTATATTCATGTTTTTTACGATATTCAAACGCCAATAAAAATCAAACGAAAAAAACACCACTACCATAGCTATAACACAATATTTACAAGACTTTTGCTAAATTTGATTATTATACATACATATAGCTACCTAAATATCTATCCCGCCTTTTACCAAATTTGGGTGCGGCAACCTCACATATTGTCAGTTATCCATATTATTTCTTATCAATTTCAAAAACGAATCTTAAAATTTTAACTTGGGTTAAACAAATAAAAGCATTAACAACAAAAATAAATGGTCAACTATTTGGACAAATTGTATTCCGCTTAATTTATTTAAACTAATTCAACAAAGACAAATTGCACAAATCAATAATCCGCTTTACTTGGAGGTTGGTCGAGGGTATCAAACAAGTTCCAAGTTCAGTAATTGCTCTACTAAGATTACTACTAAACCGAAGCAAATTAACTAAACCATTTAACTCCACCCTTTCGTAGTTTAGTTTACTACAATCTTGCATTGGAATGCTAACAAGAATTTGTTACACTAATTAATTACACTACTAACAATTAACGACAAATATTGACTTTGTAGAGAAATTACTTTCCAAAAAAGACAAGTATTTATTTAAGTGAATTGTCCAATTATTTGATATACGAAGGTGAAATATAATATAATACAATTTGCATATAACTAAAAAAGAAAGTAAATTTTAAATATTTGCAAGAAATTCGAGAGTTATTTGCCGAATAAATGTAAATATTGTTATTTTTCATTGCATTTCACTTTTAAAAGTGAAACCATAACAAATAAATATGTCAAAAATAATATAGGTACTTACTGTCCAAAATAATATTCATTGAAATTATACAAATTATATCTACATGTATAAAAAAAGAAAGAAATTTTCTAAAGATTGCAACGAAATTAAAAGCAAATCAAAGAAAATATTCATTTGACAAAAAATTGTTTTTTAAATAGAAGGAAACCGGTGGTTAAATGCGCTCGAATTACATTGTTGAATAGAATAATATTGACAAGAATTTAAATTTTATATATTTGCAGAACGTCGTAAGTTCTATTTAATTTTATCTTTTTAATACACATTAGATTATTAATTAGCTGTACTGTTTAATTTTCAATTTATAGTTTTATATTTCTATAATACATAACTCATGTAAATATAGTATTATTTATATACGAGCTGTCCTAAAATAGATAAGTATAAAAATTATTTTAAAATATACCTAATTTTAATAAATTAATATAAGTATAAATTAATATCTATTAAATTAATTTTTTGTAAAAATAGAAAATATTGTTACAAGAAAATTTAATTTTAATTGATTATATTAACAAAATAGTACATCAATTTATTGTATTTATAAAAAATAAAACATGATAAGTGCGAATCTACGATCTACATTTCCAAATTTTGAAATAGCTGCACGTACATTTTTTCCGTTGTACACGAGAACGTTCTTTCTCTAAACTTAAACTGATATAAACAGCATTAATAAACTAATAAACAATATAGGAGATTAACGTTTAACTACTTTAGCTCTAATGAGTATGAAAGCAGAAATTTTTCCAAGATATTTATTTCGATATACCTACCTACTATTAATCGAAAATTTTGCCGAAGCGAGATCTAGAAGAAAAACTATATCCTTAATTTATTTGTTATACTTAGTTGTATTTTTTAGAATAAAAAGTTTGTAATTTATATTACTAATAAATTTTCCATTTAAAAAATATATATTTATTATGAAGATAGGGCCTCCAGATCTGTAAAGACGTCCCTGCCTACCGGCGCCCTTGTACACAATCAAAAAGTAGATACAGAACAATAACATAAATAATTGCTATTCATTATTGTTTAATTCATTCTAGATTCCAAAGACTATGTGTGTTATTTAAATTCTAAGAGCAAATCTCAATGAATCCTACAAAGGTATGTAGGTTACTATACTGACCAATGTCAATTTAATTACAATTTACAATGTTTTCGCGTCTGAGCTGCATAAACTCATTAAAATGCCGTTAATTTATTCTTTAAATTATTGAAGTTCAGAGTACTACAATGCAATTCAAATTAAAGAAAAACAATAGAAAATAACAAATGAAGTTCGCACTGTAGTACGAAAATTCCCGGAAAACATTTAAAAATTCTTTATGAATAAAGGATACTTTATCTTAAATTAGAACCTAACAACAGTTAATTGCTTCTAAATTAAGATTTAAATAAATTAGCAAAACAATTATTTATAAGGCTATCGTAGGTATTCAATATTGCCGTTATTATACCACAAGAGTTTCAAAAGTAATCGAAAATACTGCCCACTGATGAGACGTATTTCCATAGAAACAACTCGAGACTGGAGGGCGAGAGGTGTTTTGCGGAAATACGTCGAACCAGGAGACAAAAGTATTTTCTATTATTTTTGATGATCGAGTAGTATACGCATTGACTATTTCATGAATAAAAAAATTTAACAATTTTAAATAACACAATTTTATTTATTAGCATAATTTTTAAATTATTTTTAAATATTTTGACATTTGGTGAAAAATTAATTATTGTTTGTTGTGTCATGGTTACGGTGAATATACGCATACTATGTCAATATTCAAAAATGCACTAGAATAGTTGTTTATGTAGATAGTTTCTATGGTTTTTGTGAAAAATAGTGTATTTTAATTGGTTAAATCACAAGTGCATGACAAATACTTGAATATTTTTTCGAGTGCACGAATGTGCACGAGACAAAAAAAAATTCTGATGTATTTGTCATGCATATTGGTAAAATATTTCTCGAGGAAAATTCGATATTTTTAATATAAAATCATTAATATTTGATCTGTCACTGTCACATAAACGTCAGATCAATGACATTGGCACTTTGTCCAATGCAATTGTTCAATTTTTTGATAAAAAATATAATGCAGATAGTAAATATACCAATTTGCCAGTGTACTAACTGTAATTTTAATAAATAACAAATTTCTTGATGATTTGTTCCTTGTGTTGACAGCTGTCAAAAATACTCGGGAATGCACTTGTGCAAATACTCGTGGATACTGCTCTTGGGCACGTACTCACTGATACTTGATTGTTTTGGCTCGAAATTTAAAAAAAATACTGTAACCTGATAGGTTGCATTTTTTCGAGGGAAATATTCAGTTATTATACCACAAGAGCTTCGAAAATAATTGAAAATACTGCCGACTGATGAGAAGTATTTCCATAGAAACAACTCGAGACCGGAGGTCGAGAGGTGTTTTGCGGAAATACGTCGAACCAGGAGGCAAAAGTATTTTCTATTATTTTTGATGATCGAGTGGTATACGCATTGACTATTTCATGAATAAATCAAATTTAACAATTTTAAATAACACAATTTTATTTATTAGCATAATTTTTAATTTCATTTTAAATATTTTGACATTTGGTGAAAAATAAACAAACATTTATTATTGATTGTTGTGTCATGGTTACGGTTGAATATACGCATACTATGTCAATATTCAAAAATATGCACTGAAATAGTTGTTTATATAGATAGTTTCTATGGTTTTTGTGAAAAATAGTGCATTTTAATTTGTTAAAATATAATGAGGGAAATAGTCAAGTTAAGACACTTTCAAATCATTTGTAAAACAAGCCTGCTGTGTATAATTTATGAAAAATGTTTACAAAAAACATTGAAACAAATTTTAATCGTGATGGGCTACACAAGAGAAAAAATGCATTTCATAATAATATATCAGAAGCTGAACCCAATTATGAAAGTTGTTATTCAAGTTATCTAAGACTCTCTTGAATACCGAATTGAGAAAATGTAACAAAAAATTTAATAGGTAACTTCCAACATTATTAATTATTGAATGTAGGTGCAGTCAATTTTTTCATATTTGTAAAGCAGTTAGAATTTTTTGAAGAGAAGATTACTTTACAGACATAATTTCAAATATATACTACCTTATGGAAATTATCTCATAACTGAACTCAATAACTTGCAACTAATTTCTAATTTATCTCATCTCACATCAGTGTTAATTAATTTTACTTTCACTTTCTTTATCACTAATTCAGAAAAACAAAACTTGCAAAAAATCGAACGTTTATAAACAGTTTTTAAAATTATTAAGGTCAGGGCCGTAGCGAGGGGATGCCAGGGGGCCCGACCCCCTTGGGAGATTTACAGCCCCACCCTTAGCAAATATAAACAATATTTTATTATAAAACTATGTTAGTATTACATTTAATTTTTTTTTTAATTACGTGACAGGGCAGATTTTTTTTCTACTCCTAGTATTAAAACATCATTTAACGAACTGGTTTCTATGGCGCTAAATAACATTTTAAACACACCTCGACAAGCCGTTACTTTGCCCGTTTTTAGTCACGGGTTGAACAAAGCAATAACTGACATTAAGCACGGGGTGAAGTTGGCTCCTATATTTGACATTTAATTTTTGCGAAAAAATGAGGGAAATTGTCAATTTTTGTCCCATATAAAAATTAAATACACTTGTCTAAGCTACGTATAATATCATTATGATTTAAGGTAAAATTATTATAAATGAAATTTTAAATATTTATGTTCTTTAATTTGTGGTCGTAGAAAAAGTATAGTATGTGACTCGTTTATAAACTCACTACTCGTTTTTTATACACTCGCTGTGCTCATTCCAAAAAATCTCGTGACTAAAATGACGTTTATAAAACTTGATACATAATATACTATTATATGTTCGCAGATATCTCTGCTTCGACTTGTCTATACTTTTAAATTGAAAGCTACATTTTTATTATAACGTTTTATCATTTACAGTACAAGTAGGTTATAATAAGATTAATAGTTTTATTTGCTTAAAAGTAAATAATAAAATAGGGTTAGCACGAACCCCTAAATACACTCATTACACGTCAAATAAATTAATTCACAAACATTTAACCCTTGCTTATGGATAAATTTTTATTTAAGTTAATTACAAATTAAATAAGTTTAAAAACTTCCAGAGATATATTTTATTACATCCTGTCGCTAATTTTACTTAATCTCTAAGCTTGAAATATTTAATATATTGACAAATTATTGTTTAACATATTGCATAACATAAATTAGTGCAAAGTGCACTAATTTATAATTTTTGTCGGTTTATATTATCATATTTTTTCGAAAACGGCAAACCAAGAGACATCTACTGTCTGAGTCACCGTGTAAAATAGAAAATTCTTTGCACACTCTTGTCTGCTTACAAGAGAAATTTAATTGAAATAAGAGATGAAAACTTGTACGTACGTAACTATTGCAACGATTCTACGTGCGTAGTATCAGTTTTCTAGGTAAAAAGAAATTTTAATCTGACTAAATATCTCGGTGAAAATACTTGCAATTACTTATCAATTAATGAACAATATAAAGTTTAATGTTATGCGTATCGTAGTTCACTCATTACAAACTTTCTTCTTGGTGTCAAATATATACTCATTAACTAATAACCGTAGAGTTAAGAATATGTTTTCATAAAGACCTATAATTGTGCAAATAAATAGCGTGACAAAAATACTATATATTTATGCAATTATTTATGGTAACATTTTGTAATTTTTATGTCAGGGATAATTTTTTCTTTCATAATGATTATAATAGGTATATTTTTAATGAAATACTGATATTATCAAATGATGAAAATTTACTGTTTTAGCATAAATGTGTAAAATTGAAAAAATACAATAGAATGATTCAGGGACGATGTAATTGTTATTTTTAATGCATCCTTCCTTTGACAACTACAATTGGAAATAATAATAAAACTATTGATTTGAAAAAAGGAAATAAATGTTTTCTGCGAAGGTTGAAACTTGGTACAATATCCTATCTTCGATGTAGTAATCTTGTAACACTTCCAGGTCTAGCCTACATGTTGTATTGGTATTACTACTGTTACTATGAGATAAATTATTCATTAAGACGCTATTAAAACTAGTAAGATTTTCAAATACGACTTGACTAGACTAAGTGACATAGGTAGTAGTTATTAAATAAAACAAAATCATAAAATAAAGCCAAATTAGTACAACGATTAAGTTATTAACATTGGTTGTGTTTGCATAATATCAATTATGAAGGCGGCTGCACAATTGCCCTGGAACGAGAACGAGAAAGATAACGGGAAGTAAACAAAAACGGGAACGGAAACAAAAAATGCTTTCGTTCTGTTATTTCCATTTCCATAAGCCAATCCATGAAAATAAAAACTCAACTTGAACAAACGAGCTAACCACAAAAAAATATGACAAGTGACAGAAGATAAACTGAAGAATGGCGTCATGCTTTCTTCCTATTGGTTAGCAAATCGCAACGAGAACGGAAAAGATGAATCTTAGCGAACTTTACCGTTCTCGGAGACTTGTTGTGCATGCCTACATTTAAAAGAATGGAATTCAAGTTTTTTATCGTTCACGTTCTCGTTCTAGGGCTATTGTGCAGCCGCCTTTAGTTTAGTTCAACTTTACAGCAGTGCTATCAAATGAATAAGGAAAAATAGACTATTGCAGCACGAGAAATAGTATATTTCCTCCCTTATGATAATAATTCTGTCATAGCAACCCAGTAACTCGTATAGTAAACTTATTTGTATTACGACTGTGATAGATATCATCAAATTTATTAATATATTATATGTAATTTAACAATTATATAATAATGGGTTGTCCAACCTTTTACATCTTTATCAGGAACCTCCGATTTTTTTACTGACTTCCAAAAAGAAAGAAGGATCAGTTTCACATGTATGTTTCTATGTTTTTGTATCGCGATTAAGACGAAACCTTCTGTAAATAATTAAGTGTTCTTCGAGTTAGGTTATAGGTTATTTGAATCTTTGCCTGCCATTTACGGAAAGAATTCGGAATAATCGTAGACGGGCCGCTTAAATCATGAATTATTATGAGTTCTTCATTTTTTTCAATCTTCAGTTCAGCACCTTAGTGTTAATGTCCTATTGTTGAAATTTCAAGAGCATACATCAGCAACAATATAATTAAATTAAGAAATGAAGTAATTAACTCTCTAATAACAGATATAATATACGGTAGAAGCACAAAGTACTTCGTAATTACCGCATCTTACTGCATTCGATGTGTTGGGACTGTGTTCTTGTTCTTGTTCTTGTTCTTGGTTGTGCGCCGTGTGAATGGCCGCTAAGCATTACACCATTACAGCGACTACATACAGTCAAGATCAAGGTGCTTCAGTCAAGGAGAAACGCACGCGACAATTCCAAAGTCATTCAAGATAAAGAAACTGTGAAAATTATAGTAATTGGTTACTTGACATGACTTTTTCTGGACGTAGCTACACGCACACGTATTTAAGATAGGGAAGACTGGGGCTAGTTGAACTTGGGGCCAAGTGGACAACGAAGTTTTTAATTTTTCCGCTGGTAGAAAGTAAATCATAATATTAGTCTCAAAAGATGCCTCTTAGTGTTCTTCAGTATTTCAAAAAATATTGGACTTGTAGCATGTAGCATATACGAGTAGTTTAGTTTTTATAGACAGTCATAGTACGAATGTGTTTTGAGGTGTCGAAAGTAAATTCTTTTAAATAACTTATCCACTTATCGCATAACATCATTTGTTGGTGCAGTATATTATGCATACCTCTATTATTATTTTATTTGAACCTTAAATTAATAATAGCCAATTGCCAATTCGTATTTTAATTTATATTGAAGTAGTTTTGTTGCTATTTGTAAAAAATGTTTGATACATAATATGGGGACTAACAAAAAAGGTACTATTGGGACATGTTCCATTGGACGTCTACACAATTGATTAATTAATGTTGGCAGGAAATTTTCCTTACTATGTACCTCGTAACAAAAAACGATAGCTACGAATAAAAGTATTAAGTTATTAAAAATATAACACAAAATTTTCATAATTGCTGCTGAAATGCACAATATGATATGATTTGACGGACAATGGGACAAATATAATACCAAAAACGAAAATTATTATGTCCTTGTTCAATTTAGGAAGAAAACGTAAAAAGTGTTTATGCCGCACCAAATAAATTCAAAATAAATACAAATTAAGTTAACCCTAAACCTAGTCCCATTAGACCCAAAGAATGGAGCTATTGGGATACTTGAAATGTTTTTCAACAATTCACTTGAACTCGCCAAAATCGTTTACAATGTGTACAATGTTGTTACACCCGTCCAACCACTATATCTTAAATCTAAAATAAGTATTGTAAAAAATATCACATGAAATGAAAATACCTACAGTTAAATTTTATTATATTATTTCATAAATTGATGAAAAATAAAAAATAGTCCCATTATTTTTAATATATTTTTTTTAAAAGAGCGTATATTAAAGAAAATTAATGGTAAACAATAACATTTTTATAAATAAAACATAATGCTGGGATGCAGGCAATTTATTAAAATTCAATCAACTTAATAAATTGACTACATCCTAGCATTAAGTTTTATTTATAATAATCCTTCAGTCAAGAAGCTTCCATTATTGAATACTTAACATTTTTACTTTGCACCTTTTTTAAAACATTTTCTATTATTACCCCCCTGAAAACATCATCATCTATTTATACTAAGTAGAAATGTATTTGCGATATGTTTCATTTACGAAAAATTATCATCTTGTCACAACTTATTCCGAAAATAGAAACATTATATTTTTGTAAAATTGAAAAATATTGGCAAAATGAGCTGCTAGTAACATTTATAACAGTTGCAGCTAATTAATAAACATTCAAATGATATTTCTCCTTTACCGCAACATCACAAAAATAAACAAATAAACTCTACTCATTCGCAAGCTAGCGGATTCATTGCTTGAATGGACAGCAATTTATTCTATTTACTTATCGAGTAAAACAAACACTTTTTATCAAAAAACTAGAATTTGCAATCAATCAAGTGTGGTAATCAAAGTGCATTTGCGAATCGAGATCGGTTAAAGTAGCTCAACGCCCTTCAAATAACGGCACCGTGCAAATCTTTCGACCTAGACCTTCTTCTACTTCTTGTTCTTCCTGCTGCCTTCACCTGCTTGTAACTGAGAAGGAAGTGAGAGAACTCGAGTACTCTACAATGAACGGAAACAAATGACGCCAGATTAACACAGATTTAGAAGAGACTACTTTAAAATTTAAATTAAGTAACTATTATTATTACGTGTCTTTTGTACTTATTTTTACCTCTCACCTCATATTCTATAAGAGAGGTATTGTGATGGGTCAATATTTTCGAGTGTGAGTTTTTGGTGGATAAACCGTTTTAGAGTCCCTAGAATAAGAATTTAACATTTTTGAGATGATGTCTGTGTGTGTGCGTGTGTGTGTGCGTTTCAAATTTTATGTTTAAGGTTTTAAAACGAATCTTAATAAGCCAGTAAATTTTGGTTTCAATCCACAAACTGAAAGTAGAATTTTTTTTAAATATTTCGATAAATAATTAATTTAAGACAATTTTTTTATTTTAAATGAAAGATTATGTGATTATTACGTACAATCGGTATTTTATAATTTTTTTTGTATCTGATATCATTTAAAAATAATTAAAGTATAATCACCATGGATTTTTGACACGTTCAATTTAAATTTAAATGTCTTTTATCTTATCTAAGAAGCTAAGAAGAATGAATAATAATTCGAAATCTAGAATTTATTTGTCACAAGTTATAGCATATTATTAGCTACTTATTCTCTGACGTTATTCTGTTATTGGGATATTATTTCTGTTCCTAATGACATAATAATAAAAAATAAAGAATTTCCAAACGATATTTTGTAGGTAGACATAAATAATAAATATGACCCTTAATTCTGAAACATCGAATTATTAGCTGGGTTTTAATTTTACTAGGCTATGCTCGATTCGATATCGAAGTGCAATTTGTGTCATATTTATTAACCAACCAAATTTATAGAATAATGAATATTCCCAAAATTATCAATGAAGTTAAAAATATACTTATACTAATTTAAATTTATAGAATAATGAAAATTCCCAAAATTATCAATGAAGTTAAAAATACACTTACTAATTTAATTAGTGATGTATACATGCCCTAGTTCTGTACCGATATTTTTTCAATACTGCAAACTGCAACACAAGCCATGAAATTGCTTGCAATTTTAAACTCGTCGCTTTCAATAGTGGCACAAAATTAGTAACTTGTAATAAAAATGGATATAAGACAGGATAAAGGATAAGGCTGGGAATAAAATTTGGGGCTGAAAAAAACGTAAATACGTTTAACACAAAATTACTAAATTTAATACAAAAGAGGCACTGACCTTTAACCCGATGCTAGCTGTTTACTCAAGGTTCGCAGGACCTGCAACAAGAGAAAAACAAAATTAATAAAAGAAATATAACAAAAGACTTCTTAGGAGTTAAAGATCTTATTTTTGTATAATTTACTATACGATTGACGGTTGAGTTATATTAAAAATTAACATAAATTTTTCATGACACCTTTATCAGCTGTTTTAGTATCTAAACTTAATTCATAGCATCACTTTACTTCTCCATTAAAAGCCATTGAGGCAGCAAAGCTGCGATTTTTCTCTCTACTTTAACATATTATGATAACTATCTATGTACTTAAATAATATGCTAACCTATCTTCTCCATAGTCCATGCTTGGCTCCTTGTGTGTCCTATCATAGAAAGTTCGTATATTTTCACTTGGAAACACACATTAAGTTCAGTCACACACTATATTATATCACTAAAACTATTTTCACATATGTATTTCACGCAAATTTTGCTATATTTTGTGTATTTTTAAGCATACATTTCACTAGACATCCATATAATCTCACAAAAATCACACTACTGTCGATTTCATTGATTTTTTCTGCAACGAACAGAATTGAACGGTTCGCAACGAACTTAGATTTTGTGAAATACCAGTGACCCTCAAACAAAATTTTAACGTCAATATTTTTGGATGAATTTAGATAATATAATGTAAATTATGACTTATGAATTATTTTAAAATTACCTCCCGTCTTGCAACATTGAAGGGAGGTACTGTAATGGATCAAAGTAAGTACGTTTCTTGATATTTAAAATATAAATCTAGTATTTTTGAGAAGTCTGTATGTATGTACATTAGTGCGTGCATTCGTTATGTTATGACGTTACGAGTATACCTATTTCGTCAACTAAGTACCTAATAATAATATAATAAACTACGAAGCAGGAAATTCAGTCAAGAAATTTCCACTTTTATAATAAACTACGATACGATTTTCTATTTTCAATATATAAGTAATATAATTTTGCAAGGTAAAATGAATTACCTAATTGTAAAAAAATTTCAGAAGTCATAATAAATAGATAATTTATTTAGTTGATAGAAATTCATCGTTTCCGAAACATCCATATATTATTATATAAAAATCTGATGTGGCCAACACATGCTTTCTCGCCATAATCTACTATGTATTTTATTAGTACAGGGTGTTTCTATACTTCTGCACGTAACTTTAATAGGTTATATAATTTGATACACTGATAACAGAAAAAAAATCAAAATTCGCAAAAATAAGGGTAGTGAAAATGATAGTTCCATTGGTTTGAACGTCCATTTAACTGTTTATTTATTAATAATTACATAAGAAGTGACTATTTGTAGATAGTCTGATAGTATTTATTATTTTATTTTATAAATAACATAATAAATATACAGTTAAATAGAAGATATTTTTAGAAGAATATTATGTTTAACAAAACAATACGCTGTAGAGTGGAGCGCGAAATCCATGTTTTTGGCTGTTTTCTGGCAGGATAGAGGATCGTCTAAATCTTAAATCTTTAAATTAAAGCTTTTTAATAACAAATATTTGTAATTTCATTTTAATTATTTTCCTCATTTAATTAATTTACAATGGAATTTACTTTTATAACATTTTAATTCAAAAGTAAAAGTAAAATAATTGAATTTATGATGAATATAAATTTAAATGAGGAAGCTTAAATTCACAAGAAAAGAGTATAAGAACAATAAACTGAATAATAATATACATTATAAAATGTCAATACAATAATACGATCATTTAGCTATTTACTTATTTTTTATACTCAGTACCTATAATGCAATACTATCTAATCCGTTCTCTTCAAACTATCACTATCATATGATTATCTAACGATCATTCATTTGTTTTAGTCCTCTCGACAAATCACCAAGTTTCTCTCATTGTCCGAAATCCAATTTTAATTCAATTATATTACCCCTCTTCCTCTTACTAGCAGTTGCATTATTTCTTGCACTTTCTCTCACATTTTGTTTTTCTTTTATCTTTCCTTTTCACCATTTATTAAAACTGATATACTCAACAGTGTTACAAATTCATTTTACTACAAAATCAGTTTATGGTTTCAAATGTCAAAAGTGTTAGCCTATTTTACTGCTTGTATATTGACAGCAAAATGTGAACGACTTTTAAAGCCTATAAAGTGTGTTCATCGTTTTGGATTTTGCAATTTTGAAAGTCCAGAATGCAGTGACAAAAGACATGTGACTTTCTAAGTTAGTGATAAATGACTATCACTACCGACGTTATTCTGCTATTTCTCCAATTTGTGAAATTGAAATGAGTTGTTTTGGTTGTTTCCAATGTTTTGTACGTTGTTTTCATGTTCTCACATGGTTTTTAAATTCATCTGTTGAGTAAGATTAGAATTTAAGATAGTTTAGCAATGAGGAAATGTATTTTATTATAGAAACAAATGTAGTTCTGTATTTCCCTGTTTCCGATACTTAAAGATTCTTGTAATGATAATATTATTATCTGTCTGTAGAAAATCAGAAAGTTTAATTACGCAAATATTTAAGCACAATTTCTAGAGATATAATAAAAAAATATATAAAATACACGGCTATGAATAATTAAATAGTTAGCTCTGTAATGTGCACTGTATATTGTTAAATTATGATTATGTCTGCGATATACAATATTTATTAATATTTTCATTCTACTCGTATGTTAATATAAGCCGTGTTTATTTGTTTATTTCATTCTAGTAACCTACTGAAATACTGAGTAATAAAAGATGGTATGTTATTATGAAATTCATAAACCGTAAAATAAATTATGCGAGAAATTATTGTAAATTTTCTTAGGATATATGCCACATAAATATATAATGCTTGTTAGTCACTGCATTTCTATTAATTTCCTTGCATTACAGGTCATACTTTACATTTATTACTTATAATAAATAAATACATCTATATGTACCTATATAAATATATAGATATAATATGATTTTAATAAAATTTTAACTGAATTTCTGATATTTTTGTTTTTGATTTATTGATTTACACACAATTTCACTAGTTTATTTTTACCTTCCGCCACATACCTGTAAAGGAAGGTATTGAATCATTGCTAAAAATCGTGGATAAGGAGGCGAATAAGGAGCCTTACAACTGATTTTATTAGTTTTGCGATCATGTCTGTATGCATTTGTGTGTGTTGTGTATGGAGTTATCCAAATATTTTTATATTTGGTGTTTTACCTATACGAGTATACAGATTGTTCCACAACTTAGGAAAAAGAATTAAAGGGTATACTGTACGACGTGCTGATCATGAAACAAAAATATATTTTTTTTAAATTCGCAAAGTTAAGGGTAGTGTATACATTTTAAGTATCACTGTTTTGATGGTATGTTTGATAATTTGACATTTATTAGTATTAGATATTATGTAAACAATTACTTTCATTGTAGAAGATTTGAAAAAAATTATTAAAAATTACTACCGACCAGTGACAATAAAATGTTTGCTTGAAATACGTGTGAATTTAAAAAAAATCTCTTTGTTTCATGATCAGCACGTCGTACAGTATATACACTTTAATTTTTTGTCCTAAGTTGTGGAACAGCCTGTATACAACAACAGAGTTGATTTGGTACAAATATCTTAACCGGAAGTGCGGTATTTTTGAAGAGTGAGAAGTTTTTTTTCAAAAATGTTGGTAAATTTGTGTACACATTGTATTTCTTTGTAATGAGAATAAGATGAATTATTATTTCCTATTTACTTTATATAACAAAATTCTTTATCTGGAAGCAAGAATTTTAGTAAAATTTCAAATTAAATTTATCAAATAAAACGCTAATATTATGTAATGTAAATAAATGTAGAAACGCTAATGTAATGAAATCATGTCTCAAATATTTGAGACGATGTGAGAATTGATTATATTTCTCGTCTCGTCCTTTACCTAATATTGTAAGTGTTTGTAACTATTTGTGTTCAAAATTCAGTATTCTGGATAAGGTGGAAGGTTGTGTGCTAGCCATATCAGATTGTTTTACTTTTTCTCCGTAATTTAATTATTGAAACTTATAAATATTTCTATATCGGTAAATTTGTATTGTTTGACATCTATAAGCTATAATTTATAATGTTAGCCTATTAGGACATTGAAACTATTTATTATAAGTGTAGGTACTAATAGTGATAAAAGATATTATTATATGAAAAAGAAAGTTTCAAACAAATTACGATTTGGATTCACATCTCATCGACCACACCTTTCTTAAGCGATATTAAACTTCCGGTATCTGCCATAAGCCAAACTAGGAAACAATTGAACATAAAAAATCCACAACATCCTCTATATGCATATCAGCTCTACTTCTCACAGCCTACTATAAATACAGGCTTATTTGATGCGATTTTGTTTCTCCACAAACAATTGCCGGTTGAGTGACTATACTCGGTCGAACGGAACGTTTATCGATAATTTCCGATGTGTAGATCTTTTGTCTGTGAAGTAGAAACAAAACACTGCGGACTTTAAAACTTAAATGATCCGAATGATGGTAATCGAGATAATTTGTATAATTGTGGGAATAGCACACTTTAATGATGATACAAAATTTATGCGTGCATGAATGGGATATTTGTTTATTATGGTATTTAGTTTTTGTTTTGGTTTAGTTACGAAGATGAGAATGGGAAGCATGCGTACATAGTTATATAATTCAATTGTTTTTAGGAAGATTTCGGATTCATGTCTCTTAATTTTTTTGGAATTGTTTCCGAAAGTTTCTTTAATGTTAGACTACTTTTTTGGTAAATGTTTCTTCACTTTTGTTGTTCTCTTTACGTAATAATACAGTTGTTAGGTACATTTTAATATTTTAGAAGTCAAAAGAGATTCAAATGTAGTTAACTAACATAGCTATAAATGAATACAGGTTGTTCCACGACTTAGGACAAAAATTAAAGGTTATATACTGTACGACGTGCTGATCATGAAACAAAAAGAATTTATTTAAAATTCGCAAAGTTAAGGGTAGTTTACTTGATGTGTGTACATTTTATTGATATATTTGATAATTTGACATTTACTAGTAGGTATTAGATATTATGTTAACAATTATTACTTTCATTGTAGAAGATTTGAAAAAAATTATTAAAAATAACTAACGACCAGTAGCAAGAAAATTGTTTGCTTGAAATACGATGCAATTTTTTGCGAATTTTGGAAAAAAATTCTTTATTTTTTTGTCCTAAGTTGTGGAACACATTCTGTATAGCTCTATCCTGAAAAATTTGTAAATTTCGCTAGAATTATTAGTATTACACATTTTTAATATTATACGTAAAACTTACCATTATTTTAGTTTATTGTAATTATTTTAGCATGTTACATTGAAATATTAATAAATTATATTATTGAATATTTCATCAAATCTCTTCAAACTTGTATTTATCATCATCGAAAAGAAACTAATTTTAATTTCTTTACTTTCAGGACAAGTGAACTAATAGCACTAATGGCCATATCAACAACATTGTTCCTATTCATTCATACAAGAGATCTAAACACAAAACTCAAAGAAATGGAAGTTAAACTTCAACCAGACGACATTTTGACATCGAATCAGCTGTCATCAGGTAAGAAAAGAAAATAATCTGGTTGTCTTTTCTTAGTTTCCGTAAGTTTCAAGTTTCACCGCAAATGCATGTGATTGTATGTAAGTGGATGGTGTCTAAATCTTGATAGTCGGGTAAGAAAGTTGCGAAAAGTGGGCAGATTTCTACAAAGATATTGTTTTACGTAGTACATGAAATGTTGAATATTTCCTTTTACAATAATTTACTTTTTTCCCGTCAAAACGAAAGCGAATGAGTGTAATAAGAATTTGTCATGATAATAAAAAATAAGTTTTTACTTCTACCTATGAGATTGGATTCAGCTTTTTCTGTTTTTATTACTAATCAAAGAATATAAGTAAATTTACACTTATAATATCACATGTGCATTAATTCTTTCCGGAAATTTTTTGAGTGCTTTCCAACACCGTCTTAATTAGCTCGAGTGGTCCACGGAAACTAATTACGTTGTTGGAATGCACGATAAAAAGTTTCCTGGATATGAATTAATGCTCGAGTGCATATTCGGTAAGAAAATCGCAATGATATCGGCGCTCTATTTTATATCACGGAATCCGAATCTGCAATAAAAACTGGGGATTACCATTTCAGATAACGAAGTGACCTCCTCCTCACCCCCAGGAGGTAAGGAGGAAACTATCATTTGCTGCCATTCGATAGAACTTTCAAAATTATTTTGGACGTATTTTTTGGTTTCTCAATCCGTTTTGTTTTTCGCGAGATATTCGATTTACGGGTGGTCTGAAGCACTCGCACTGCCGTATTATCCAATAGGCACGTAAGGCACGTGCATAGGTATATATTTTTATATTTTAAAATTATATTTTTTATTTATGATGAATAATTCAGCGGAAATATTTTATAATAATCTGAAAAGTGAAAATCGTGTAAGCAACGAATTTACCGCGTAAAGCGCAAACTTCATCCATGTAAGATGTAAAGGGTCGGTTGGCAACATATTTATTCCTAATAGCGGGGTTCTCTCTTCTGTTTTATTACAATACACCGTTCTAACTTATAATCATAAACAAACTATAGATTTAAAAAATATATTAGGAGCTTTTAATAAATTTACAAGTACCATCTTTTGCGCATTATATTTTATTTGCGTATAGCCTAGATTTAGTAAGTCGAAGGGAAATCATTGAACATGAATTTGCTTCAAAAATTGACTAGGTATCCGGACTTAAATAAATTTTCCGTTGCGAAAGTACCAAAAGTGCAAATATAAAAATATAAAATTGAATTGAGATTTTGATAAATTCTTAATAATTATTTTACTATTTTTGTTTTTGTTATAGGTAGATATTTTTCCATAGATTATATTTATACGAGTAGGATGTAAGTTTTTTATCTATTCATAGTCACACTTAGAGTTTATTTATTTTATGCTACAATTTCGGTATTATTTAAAAATATAGGTACCTAATAGAAACTAATCAAAATTGTTTTTTAACTTATGTATTTTCCTTATTTTAAAAGGGGGGAGCCAATAAATTCTGTGCCTAGGGGCCCCCAAATGTCTTAACACGGCACTGAGCACTCGCGGTATAAAGCGATATAGAGCATTCGTTAGACTATTTACATTTCGCTGTGAAATTATCATGCCTTATTTTCCGGAAATATTGGGATTTTGGCGTTTCCCTCTGCCTGTAGACTCATTCATTGACTGGACTATCGGACCATTGCCATTTATAAATTTTAGCTCATTGACCGGCGAAACGCGATACTTCAAATCGTAGCACAAATATAATGTAATCTCTGTCTTTATGTAATGTACCTACTACACATATTTTTATTATTCAGAAATGAATTACGTTTTATTTCCTGTTAAAAACGTGCATTTAATTTATTTTATTATTTACTGTAATAACATTTATTTTGTTAGAAATAAAAAAGTGTTTTACAAATGTACAAAATAAACAAAATGTCATAAAATGTAGGAAATCTAACCTTACATTATTGTTATTAAAAATCATTTTGCTTTTATTACAAAGTGAAATCTAATGAACTGCACGCTAATAAATATAAAAACACTACATTTACGTCTATGGAAGCGAATCCTCATATTTTGATTCATATTATTTATACTATCATAAAAATATACTACTTCCTACATTTATTTTACGAAATCATTATTTTCTATTTCACATCTACATGGATTACTAATGAGTGAGGTGAAACGCCATTAGTGCAAGTGTCAGCAAACTTTTTCTGTGAAATTTCATTTGTTTTGGTCCAAAACGCATGATTTTAAAAGTGTCATTAGTAAGAGCAAACGCATTATGAGTTTTGAAAAGAAGATTATGCTTAGCGAACGGTTCGCTACCTTTCAATTTTTTAATTTAAATTTTGAGAATATTTTATACTCATTTTTCACTACTTCCGTAAACCACAAAGGAAGGAATTTGTTCAAGATTTTAATCGGTTTTGTCATTTAGATGAACTTTATATTTTAGATAAGAAACAATCGCAACATTTAAATTTTTTAAGAAGATTTCATGTAGGATCTGTTTGATACAATGAATTATTTTTAAATTTATCTATGGAGTTACGATATAAGCTATTGTGTCTTTGTTTATATATACGTAAATATTTTCTGAGAAATATTATGTCTAAAATATTAAATATTCTTCTGAAAATTAATTAGAAAAAATAATCCATTTGATCCATTTTTAATTATGTTTCTTGTCCGCACTTGCAGTGTAATTTTTTTTTACTACTAAAATAAAATTTATTATTATACATTAACAGGCCCGTCTACTACCTAAAATCCAGCATAAAATGTACCTACTAACGTGCAGCGAGTTTTTTGTGGCCAGTACAAGAATGGTAAAATTTTATTTCAACAAGGATTTAATAGAGAAAGAATGGATGTACAGATGTGCCTTTTTTAAATTTTATGCAAACTTTGCACGGTTATATCTCATAATCTCTTTCTCTATTTAATATTTATAAAAACATTATCCTGAAGTCAATAATAATCTGACAGTTTACTCGCACGAAAACACTTTTACAGTAATTTTCAACTTCAAAATGACATTGTATAGCTAGGATGCGGCAAAGTACGAGTTTCCGGCTGGTTTCAGGCAGCCCTAGTACCTAGTGGGGAAAAGAGTGGAATGGAAAAAAAGTAAAATCGAGAGTATTCTAGTAATTCGGTAAAAAAGTAGTAGATCATTTATAAAATAAAATTGCAAATATTTACTACTTATACTTACAATTATTTGCGCAATGATGTACTGTATAAATTTAAATAATACAATAATTGTATTCTTCGTGTTAAATTTCAGATTTTTATTGTTTACGTTTTGGTTAAAGCTAGATATTTTGATTGATTCTTCATGTAAATGCAATGCATAATATAACAGGAAACACACATTTTATTTTTCTACAACTACTGTCAAAAATATTTGACATTGACATACACAATTCAGGTATGTCTGCAAAATTCAATTTCGCAGGCGTTACTGATAGCAACGGCCGCGAATCTTTTATACATAAGATGTATACTTGGCGACCTGAATTGCGTAGGGTCATTGAGCCAACAGTGCATCAGGTGTATTATTGCTATACTTTTCTCTCCTAGTATAATATATGCTCTATCTATAAACAATGGCGGATTTAGGGGAGTGGTCACAGGGGTGTAATAAGAGTTATAAGCTGGTGTAAATCCACCTCATCTGAACCAATCCAGATTCAAGGATATCATCGCCCTATCTCAACTAACGCTTTTTTCTTAACTGAAATGAGGTATAACTGCTGGTTGTTTGACGTAAAAGATGAAAGAAAAAAGTGATAACTGTTACCACAATGACCGATGATCCACGTCAATGTCAACTTATTTGACAGCTGCGGAAAATTAAATCTTTATGTTTGTGTTTATTTATTCACTTCTCATTTAAAGTGTTTATTTTTTAAATTGGCACACTCGTGACCTGAAAAAGAAAGCGTTACTCTTAAAAGTAACTACCAGAAACGTTTTTACCATGTCTCTTTCAATTCTTAAAAGCCCTAGTTTACTTTTTACGCTTTTCATTTCTTCTTATATTTTTCCATAATTATATAAATTGCAAATTAAAGATAATCTGGCTTGGAAATTATAAAATCTGAATTATGTTATTTATTTCATTGTTACGTTGCAAGGTGAATGACAAAAGAAGAAGAATGTTTTCTCAGTATCTTCAATTGTTTCCGAGTGAACACGTTTTGCATAGTGTAGGTAGGTACTTTGTTTTGTTGAATGGAAAATATAATGCTAAGTTTTGCAGTTTCCGCTGCACGCAGCATATTATTAAATTGTTTCTATTCTGTGTAAATGTTTTATTGTGCAGTTCAAAATAAAGTTACATGTTATGTTATATAAAATATGTTATAAAAATTACTTTTCTCTCTTTGTTGTAAATAGCATTTGTTAAATTTATTATTAATAAAAATAAAAAATGAGAATATGACTTAACTGGCACTAGAAAACTTGTAAATAATAATGGTACTACGAGTAATTAAGAATAATATTATTTTATTCATCACGATTTTATTACTAGGCACAGTAAAATCAGATACAAACAACAAAGAACAAACTATAAGTAGGTAAGGTAGTACAAATAAATAGGTTAAAAAACGGTAACAAAATGTTGTATTAATAATAATTTCTTTTGTTAAAGTTTGAATAATATAAAATTAAAACTGTGCTGAAAATAATGCATTCATTTTGTTTGTTTCTAATTTACTATTAGCTTGTACAAGTGTTTATTAATGACCATGTACGAGTATTACAATATCATATTCCTTTTATGTAAATGAATAAATAAATAAAGTAATTAATAAGTACAAACAGATTGCGGTTATTGCATATTAGTTTATAGAAATGCAACCAGTCATACGGATATGCACAACAGTTTGCAAAATACAATAATTTTCATTTTAGTCCAACACTCATACGATTTGTTAAACTAATTTGGCAACCGATCAAGTTTAATTTTTGGCCATGGTTTGTTTGGAACATAAGTAGTACCTCGGGTAGTTTTACAAATTTTTCTTATAATAACATTTCTAATATTTTTAATAAGCACAAACCGATTATAAAAGTAATATTATACCACTGGTTGAGTTGAGTAGGTTCACATATTATATTTTTAGGTTTATAGGTTCTAGTCAAACACTGAAGATTAATAAAAATTCGAAATTTCGATCACAATGTATATGTATTACTGTGTATTTTTATTTTATTTTTATTTTTGATGGTAACCAACCTACATTATTACAATATAATTATTTTTCTAATAAATCAATGTATTATACATAATATTGCTATTTGCTTGTAATTGTAATCATTTTAAAAATTAAAAACAATTAAGTAACAACCGAAACAAATATACAATTTATTATAATAATTTACAGTTTATACTACAAATAATATTTTTGCACAAAAGTAATTGGATCAAATTTTCGTAAAAAAAGAACTGCTTGTTGCACTGCTCTAGTTGCTTGATTATTACTGAGAAATTGCAGCAAAAAGATAACAACTTCTAAGAAAAATTGCATGTTAAAGTAAAAGCACTTTTTACTTTTAGGAAATTTATTTCTAAGTGCACCTATTTATTATTTAAATAACACAGCAAGAAGACAAGATGATAATAATGTTACATATTACCTACTTCTCTATCCTAATAGAGGTACCTATTGGGAAAACTTTGTTTTAAACATTCTTCGTGAGTAGTTAGTGATGAAAGATTTTATTTTAGGGAATATTCCTAGCGAAATTTCCTGGGAATATTCCTTGGCAATATTTAAACAAACAAAAATTCTGCAATTTGATGATAATATAGTAACATAGTAATTCTCTTGGTAATTCTAATACTACCTTGTAGAATATTATATTAACTGTATATTGCAGAAATAATAATATTTTAATGACTTTCTAGATTTACGGAAAGGATATTTATAAATTTAAACTTGAAGTATGTTGTGACTTTTTACAAGTGCTGAATGCATATCTCTACCCGTACGAATGGTAAATTTGCATAAAAATCCCATTAAACAATAAATGAGAATTTATATTGTTATACAGGAAATATTCCCAAGTAAATTCCCTTCCGAGGAAAAATTCCCTTTGGCAATATTTTCATCACTACTCGTGAGCATTCCTTTAAAAAGGATAGATGAAGGCTCGATAATTTCCGTTGAATCTTTATTGATTTCGCATATTTATTTTATTTGTAAAAAATAAGGATCAGAATTTAAACATTCCAAATCAAGTTACATATCTTTTTCGTGTTATTTTTTCATTAATGAGTATACATTTAAACAAAACTTAATAACTTTACTATCGGATTCAAAATTAGTCAGTTGGGTTGGATTTAAAGTTGAATAATAATAAAAAATAATCCAAAAATCTTGAACCAAACTTTATACTGATGTATGCACATTTCTACGTTACTATATAAAGTTCCAAATTTTTAAATATATTTGTGTAGAAATAACAACAATTCTAACAAAAATGAGCTATAATTTTGACACATTTTTAGAAATTGGTAACTTCAATGACGTCTACTGTCATTTTTTGGTATAGTGTACATAAGCTTTGATAAGTTATTTGGTAACGTAATTTTTTAAAATGTTTATATTTTGTTTATAATACTCAAATAAATGAATATGTAAGATCTTGGTTACCTACTGATAATCTTATAAGTTTCAAATTCAGGTTAACGATGCCTTATATAATTATAAAATATATTTGTTTATAATATTATATATCTTTGATAGTTTATTTATTTTTGTAAGATATTTTGCATGAAATCTAGACTTATGTTACATCATTGGATTCAGATGTAGAATTGAAATATATAAAAAAATATAGGATGTTCTATTTAAAATAAGAAATTGATGTCATTTCCGGTTTAACCAAAAGTGATATTTTTATAAATAATATATATTTTGATCTCCTTATGGCTTGTTTACCCATATAAAATTTTATTGCGATTGCTTTATTAATAAAAAAAAGTTAATTCGAGCGTACCATGTTTTTTTTAGTAACCACGTTAAATACTAACTTTATATTTATATAGGCTAACAAAAAAAATTACTTATTTTCTCCAGTTACAGCTACATTTACAACTTCTCATGATTTTATTGTTCTGGTGAAACATAAATGGTTATATTTTTTATTTACAGTTATTTCTCTAAACACTTTTTAAATTACATTTAACTTTTTCAGGAGCAGCGGGTTCTGCTGAAATTCCTTCAGGAGTTCGAGCAATGATGAAAATCTTGAAAAGTACAGGCGAGGTAATTCTATTATTTTTTCATTATGTTTATAGGTAGGTACATTACATACGAGTATACATATTTAAAAACGCCAATTATTTTAAAATCACATTTTACTACTTATTATCAACATAACAATATACAATCGACTAACGTTTTATTCTGCTTCCGTATTGTGTGCAACGGAGTCTTGTGTGACAGATTGTCACTTGTTATATTTTTTATCTCTCTTAGTCGAGCAATTGTTTTAAAGTTGCAAGTAGACCGTCATACTCAGTACCTAGATAAAAGTATTGTTAAAGCTAGTGCAGCTAGTTAAACACTATTTTAGTTTTAAAATTTTTAAATTGCTTAACGGATCTTAGATGAATTTTAAATTAAAACATAAGAATGAAATTAGCATTTCCGTTAGATTTTATCAGTATTCCGTCTTAATTTTCTTCCAAATTAAATGATAAATTTAATTTTAATTGTAGGATGTGTTATAAGCTGTTTTTTTATTATTTTTAATGCTGCAAGGATTACCTATCTACAATCAAATTCACAAGGCACAAATGATTAAAAATTTTAATTGTACACTTATTACAAATGGATGTATATAATTACAAAATATTTGTATTAATGTTACACAACATTTTGATTTGTATCCTATAACTCCATGTTCTAATTATCAATAAATAAAGTGGATAAATATAATGTTTTTCAGAATGTTAAAACTAAAAGTTTTTAAACGAAATTTTTCTTCGATCGATAATATAAGTTTCCTTTTTCTTATGATTACTTGAAAATGAACAATTACATACCAATTCTTATTTTACCAAAATTCTTCTTGTCACTTTTTATTACATATATGTTTGTTTTAGCTTGCATAGATACATAGATATCTCCAAGATGGGTAATAGGCGTGAATAGATATGTTATGTAATGTATGTAGGTATATGTATAAGATATGATGACGTGAAATTTAAAAAAAAAATTATTTATTGCTAATAAAAATTATTTAGTCTCCTTTCAATCGCAGAAGAAATGTATTTACTTCTGAATTTCTAGGAATTATTACAGATTTAAGATCTTTATTTTAAAATCACTTTTATAATTACTTACCTGTAGTAACCAAATTCAAAATATTTGTAATTTCCGATATGGTTCAATATTAAAAATTTTCCTCAGAGTTACTTGCAATTGTAACTTCTATCGAATTTTACCTAATTTGCTTTCTCTACTTATTATAGATGGATACACTCGACGCAAAGTCATTGAACAATACACGAAATGCTCAACAACAACTTATGTTCTTCAACCGTGTTCCTAAAGTTGGTTCCCAGACATTCATGGAGCTTTTAAGACGACTGGCATTAAGAAATGAATTTGGATTCCATCGTGATCATGTTCAAAGGGTGGAAACTATTAGATTAGCTCCCATAGACCAAGCAAGATTGACACAATTAGTTAGCAATTATGAACCGCCTGGAGTTTATATCAAACATGTGTGTTTCACAAACTTCTCACAGTAAGTTTTACTTCTTTAATTAATTCTGTGGCGTAGCTATGGCAGTTGCCCGAGGCCCCAGAGATTCAGGGGCCCGGGATTTTGCAATTTTAAACAAATAATTTTAGCATTGAATTAAAAGATTACTTTCTTTGCAAAATTCATAAGGTGAACAATGCTTCAATAAACCATTTAAAAATTCGTAGAAATTCTACCACGAGATTTTGCAAATTTAAACAAAGAATTTTTACATTGAATTAATAGATTACTTTCTTTGCAAAATTCATAAGCTGAACAATGCTTCAATAAACTATTTAAAAATTCGTAGAAATTCTGCCAAGGGAGCTACCAATATGAAACTACGGTTATTTACTAACAAAACTACGAAGAATCCAATGGTGCAATCATATTTTCGATATTACATTTAGTTCAGTCTGTACATCACTTAGAAAAACTATAAATCGATTTTTACCTTGTATTATGCATCACAGGGCCTTGAAATTTCTTCCAGGATTCAATGCAGTCATTAGACACACACTACACATAGTTTTGTAAATGTATATCGCGAAATATCTACAGATTTTAGTAAATAAAGCTCTACGAAATCACTATGCACTGAATATTATTCGATATTATATCACTGTTGTTACAGGTGTACGTTTTGCACATTCTTCATAGAGATGGCGCAAGTTTGGATTTGAATATTTAAATCTTAAATGTTTTAAATGATATTCTGGTAAATTTATGTTTCTTATTTATTTAGATAATGTAAATTTGGAAACTAAGTAATTAATTAATGAAAAGAACATAATTTATTAGTGCTTTGTATTTGGGGTGTCAAATATTTAAGGATTTGTTAAATTTGGTTGAACATTTCATTTTAACAAGATACTAAAATATAATATACAGTGTCTGAAATTTAAACATATTTAAGATGAGTTATTATTATTATAAAATTAATTACGTTGATACTACTAAAAATATCATTGAAGCATAATGTCTGAAATGTAGTGGTGTAGAGCCCCAGATGAGACTCTGTAAGAGGGTTTTTTAATAAGACCTTTTTTTACTTTATTCTTAATAAGTTATTTGATTCTGGCCTTGGGCCTCCGAAATTATTTTTCCCCATGGCCCGCATAGACACCTCTAGCTACGCCACTGAAACTAAATACATTATCGGAAAATTGAGTTGAGTTTAAATATCAAGTTTTTACATATGAAGAAAAATCAGTGGGTAGGTACACTGTCTACTTTGTAAAGAATTAAACAAACGATTAAACGAAAATTGAATTTTTTTATTTTAGTACGTTTTTTAGACTTTTTTAAATAATAATAAAGAATTATCTACAATGCTAACCATTTTTTAAATTTTAAAAATTCGGAACAATAATTATTTATTCCTTTATAAATAGAACTAGTTCGCTTCTATATACCTAGTAAAATTGCAATTTTCAATTTTATTTTGATCAATTTTTGTATCAGTTTAGTCAGATATCTGTCTTTTCCAAGATGAGTATGAAAATTATATTTTAAAAGAAAAAGAAAATAATTAACTATATTTATTTTATTTTTCGAAGATATGACATGCCAGAACCAATCTACATAAACATAGTCCGTGATCCCATAGAACGTGTAATTTCATGGTACTACTATGTAAGAGCACCATGGTACTACGTCGAACGAAAACAAGCCTTCCCTGATATACCACTGCCAGACCCAATGTGGCTCAAAAAGGTATGTTACATTTACCATTTTTCTCTGTATTTCAATCTAATTTCTAATATTGTTATAGGATTTTGAGACCTGCGTACTTCGGGGCGACAGAGAGTGCACTTATCTAGAAGGAGAGACCCATGAAGGTATTGGCGATCACAGAAGACAGAGTATGTTCTTCTGTGGACATGATGATGAATGTACACCGTTTAATACATATGGGGCTCTAGAAAGAGCCAAAAAAGCTGTAGAAAAACATTATGCCGTTGTAGGAGTTCTTGAAGATTTAAATACGACACTGACAGTTTTTGAAAAATATGTTCCCAGGTTTTTCACTGGTGCATCAGAGGTTTATTGGGGTACGAAATACTGTTTTTCTTAATTTTCATCCGATATAATATTCTTTTAAAAAATATATATAATATTTTTATTTATACCACCAGCTCACCTACCTCAATTTGATGTTTAATATAAGAAAATAATAGCAATTTACGTGGCGAGCGTAGTAAATTAATCTTTACAGGTGAACTGGAAAGGGCGAGCTAGAATCCTTAATCCAGTGGGCCCAGTATAGATTATTTGCAAGCGAGCTACGTACAAAATTTTCTTTTCACCTTCACAGCGTTTTATTGATAAATTAATTTTATAATTTAAAAAAAAAGATACATTGCATTTTGTAATCAAAGGTTGTTGGTGGTATGACAATTGAGCATAATTATAGACCTGTAATGTCACTTCTATGAGCCTTGTAATGTATTACAGATCTAAACCTTGTAATAATACTCATTTACTTAGTTACCATAATACCTTTAAAGTATCACAGAAAGTGGAAATAAATAATATTATGTTGCTGAGGATACAACTAATTTTTTCACGTATCAAAATTACATCAGTTATGAAAAAAATATCATAAAATTATATTTAGTATTTTTTCCTACAAAAATGTATTTTGAAGTAAAGAGTTAAACTACTGCATAGTTCTTACAATAATTAATTAAATAATTTAATCAAATTTAAAATTTGTATTTTAATCTGTATTATTTATATGTATATTTTTCATCTAATTATTGGTTTTAATTTTTTTTTTCTTATTTCAGAGGAAATCAACAATTTCAATAAGATAAATAGAAATCTCTTCAAGCCCCCGGTAAGCGAAGCAGTAAAAGAAATCGTAAGAAGAAACTTTACGAGGGAAATTGAATTCTACCAGTTTTGTAAACAAAGACTTCATAAACAACTTATAGCACTACGTTTACCTGGAACATCGTGAAACCGTTTAAATTAGTTTTATTTTTATATTTTAATGTTACAAACCAAATTCGTATCGTTCGTATATCTTCGAGGGAATATGAATTTTATTATTTAAGACTGCTTGAACAAATGTTGGAAATTTGTTGGTCTAAATTCAATGGTATCCCTGTGATAACAGATTTTAAAATCTATTAACAAAACTAGATGAATAAAATTTATTTTATAAGAGGTCCTTTAGTATTACAAGTTGTGATTATTGTTTATACTTTTGTAATATGTAAGTTTTTAGGTCGTGTACCTGTACTTAAAATTGTATTTAGTAATTTAGATAATGCCTAAAATAACTGCCAATTTCATCTTTATACAAAATTTTGCGTTGTTTATTTCGTAATTCAATGCACTAAGATTATTTACATTAAACATGTACCTATTCACCATTTATTTTTCACAAATGTATTTTAATATTTTAGAGTATTTATTACTAATGATTCATATGATTATTGATAATAAATTATTTGTATAAAAATATTTCAAATGAAAATTATATTTTTACTACACCATAGCAGGGCCGGTGCGTCAGGTCACCTCATAAATTGACCAATTAAAAAAAATTAATTATAATTTTATATTTTATTTTATTTATTTTTATTATAAATAAACTACATATTTATTCAAAAATAATTATTGTTGTACAATAATGCAAAAAAAGTTCTACACTACACACAAAGCCTCGCACACGGCTAAATAAAATAGACTCGAAGAAACAGAAAACAGACAACTTTATTTTTACTTTGCTGTTGATTGCTTGTCTTATTACTTGTTCTGAATGCTATTTTATCATTAGTTATGTTTTGAAACTAATAGTTTTTAATAAAAATTATGAATTATTTTAGAAGTTGTAAACTAATGACTATTTAGGTACTTACGTCCAGTCGCCAATCCACCAATATACCTACCTAATAACGCAAAAATTCTTTTTTTATTTCTTAGAAAACTGAAAACATGTAATAATTGAGACAACAAGCTAGGAATAATCTATGGAATTTACTAAAAACTATTCCTAGGCCAACTTTAAAGAAACTGTAACACAATTTTTTAAATACTCTGATTTAGTAAGTTACAATAGATTTCTGAAAAGCAGGGCTAAGGTAACTAACATTATTTTATAAACATTGTCGATACGTATTTAAGATTTTTAACGTTTATTATTATAATAAATAACTAAGTTAGTGAACAATTTTCATAAAAGTTGATAGTTTTAGAAAGAATCGTTAATTTTTTTTAAATATAAGTAATCAATTCTAAGTCGTGGAAATATATTTTAAAATTATTAATCCAATTAAAAATCCATTGTTGTTTTATCATACCAGAAAAGTTTTTATTTTTTACAAACTAAAATAAGTAGGTATAGTTACCAAAAATTTTGCCTACAGCTTCTATGTATTCGATTCTTGAAATAAGTTTTATTTATAAACATTTGGAGGGAGGAGTTATTTAAAAATAAGATATGAATATGAAACTTGTTTTTCTTATAACAAAAACATAAGAACCGGATTTGGCATTTATTCTAGAATCGAAACCAGACCACAAGTAAACAAATTTTTATTTTAATAAAGAAACAAATTGAGAATAAATTTTATTTATTTTCTGTACAAACATCGTTACATATGCCCGTCAGGTACAAATATGTTCGTTCATTCGCTCTTTCGGTTACGAATAATACATTATTTAAAAACGATCTAAACAGTACACATAAATTCAGTAAATTAGTACACTATTATTTCTTATTTAATATTAGACATTTAAAACAGGATGACCAAACAGTCTTCGTTCAATCACAACGTAATACCATACTAAAGGTCATTAAAAATCAGTATCAGACTAGAAATATTAAAATAAAACAGTAAAATTTTAAAATAATAAATAATGGGAAAGTCTTTAAGGCAAGACGGTATGAATGAATAAATAAATCTTTTCAATACCTACTAGGCTTTATATTCTTAAATTTCAACTGGAAGATATGAATATTGCTCAGTCAAATATATTTATTATATCAACAATACACAGGGACGTATTAGTCCAAGTGCGCAAAAATATTTCATTTTTAACTTCAGCATTCAATAAATTGATCACCCTGGCACCTTTCTCGTTATATTCACATAGAATTTATACAAATCGTCAACAATAATAAATCTACATTAGACAAAATATCTAAAAAATAGTTGCTATACTTTATCACTTATTTGTGTTCAAAATTAGGCTCATATGAACACCGCGAATTGCTTAAAATTTGTACATAAATATTGTGTAAAAAATTGACTGTTTTGTAGCGTCAGAATTTGGCGGAATACCACATTGAGTTAAATAGTATATAATTTGTTTCCAATTTAATTCATGAAGCCACATTATTTTCAGTCATATAAAAATTGAAGTGGTAGTGATGTAGTAAGTATAAAAATTAATTATCATAGTAGTAAAATTGTATAAAATCATGACAAAAATCTAGCCGAACTTTAAGATTGAGGCTATATGTGTTCATTTTTGAGCCTATTACAAAAAATATTTAATTGTCACAAATTTTACATCGCATTTATGCTACGAAGAAGCCGTGAAGTATATGATTTTCTGAATATAAAATAAGATACAAGCAAACAACAGAACGGTTACTGCCGTTATCATCTCTCCTGACATCTGCGTTTCGTTTTTGGCGACAATTCTCCGTGTCACGTACTCCTGGACAGTGGTTTGCAAATTTACCGAGTTGTCGCTAAGTGCATATTTAATAATGGTTTGTTTACAATCTGCCTTTTGTTATTTACAGTAACAACAATGAAGCCGGAACAGCAATGCACAACAAATGTCTTAAAGGACTGGTGACATATTAATTAAATGAAGGAAGAGTGATTCGGTAGTACTATCATAAAAGTGTTTAGTAAATTGTTTCATTTTTGCACAAGTATGAAATTTTAAAGAAGGATTTATCAACAGCGCACTTGGAATTTGGAATTTGACATCGATATCTGGAATAAAGCATTTAAAACAATTTAATGGACTTTCACATAAATAATTCAGATTTTCAAGGCCTCTAATTACCAGTTAGTTTTAAACTAATTGCACGTATAAATAAAGATATTTTATTACACGATATCTACTAGCAAACAATTTATGCGATTTTAACTACCAAAAATTATAACACTTCTTTTAAAAATTCTATTACTATACACTTCAATGATAGTACCATCATGATGAAACCGAACAATTTTCCAACAAAAAGAGCTAAAATAGTTTATTGCACAATATGAAATTAAGTTTTATTTGCATTATTTTAGCCAAATTTTGTTTTGTAATAAATTGTGCGGAGTCTTAAAAAGCTAATTTAATTACTCGTTCAAATAAATGTGTTCTACATTTTGTCGTGAATTTGATAGTAGACTGAATTTTTTTCTCTATGTTGGGCGAAGTATAAATAGGTGACCAAGAACTCAGATGCAAATAATTTAGATGTTTAGGGTTTCAAAAATTACACCATACTTGAACGTTTGCCACAACAGTAACAGTGTAACTAATTTTCGCCAGTAGAAAATAAATAAATAATTCAGTCTACTTTATGTACTTGCAAGGTATAAATACAATTATTATTTTGTTCACATACAAGTTTCCTAAACTATATGTAGCCATTTAAAATAATTGAAAAAATTAGATCGTATTGTGTCATGATAAGTTTTCAACTGTTTCTAAATGACTATATTGCACGTTGTTAATTGCGGCACAAATAAAAAGTTAAACAATGGTATCTACATTTTGTTCGATATTAAAAAAAACCAGAACGGTTGTTGCGATGTACAACTTGACGTAAAAAGTTGGCATAATTACAATACTGCACATTAGTTACATAATTTGTTTGAAATTACTCAGTTCAATAATAAAATCTTGTTTATTATAAAAAATATTAACACTACAGTAAAATATAAAGTTAAAAACAATAAATATACTTAAAATCTAACACAGCTTATTTTCACAAAGATCTTGTAGTTTCCTCTGTTCCTGCAGAAAAATTGTAACATCTAATATCAGTCTAATTTATAAATATTTAACATGACTATACAAATTTGTATAAAGAACTAATCACAAATGAGTTCTTAAGTCCAACTAGCTAATTAACCAATTTCGTCACAATAAAGTAACAGTGGTTGTGCATTGTGACGAAATTGGTTGATTCGCTAGATGGACTATAGCATGGTTACTACAGCCAAGCATGCAAAATTAAATTAATCACGTTATTGAGAGTGAATTTTTGGTTCATATTGTTGTACGAAACAACCATTCTGGCACATGAACATGCATAAAAACTATAAAACTGAAGATACTCACTAATAAAATGCGGCACCACCCCAGTTATTCTCATCTGGATTTGTAATCGCAACATATGAAGTGTGTGTCGATGTCGGAAGACACTGAAATACGTAATTGTGCCCAGCATTGTTGTCCCAGTACTGAATTCCCTTACACTGAAATCGAACCGCGAATTCTAATCTTTGTCCAATATTTAACGTGTGCACATACAAAGTAAAAGAAAATTTATCTGAAAATCCATCACACGATGCTTCAACATAACTCGCTTGTAAATCGGAAAAACTTTTCCAAGAATCCAAACTGTACCGAATATGTACTGATTTGTGGAAGTCCAAATTTCGAACTCTTACTGTCCCACTTATACAAAAAATAACTGAATCTTTTAGAACCGCATTTTCCAGACAAACTTGGTTTTGTCTAATTTTTTCCATGAAATCTGCTTCACCAGCTGGTTGTTGGAATAAAGGCACCACTGTTTTATTGGAAGCGAGAATAGAATCCAAAATTGAAGAATTAGAACATAACGATGCATCCGATAATGAGATATCGGCTCCAGAAAGATCATCATATGCAGATATTGGTATTTTTGGTATTTCATCCATAAATGTTCGAACATCTGCTAGATCTAATCCTAAAACATCTGCGAATCGCACTATTTTTTTTCTTCCTGGAGTACCTGGAGGTGTTTTTCCTGTTTTTAGAGAAGAACATCTTCGAACTCTAGGTATTCTTTCTTCAATTTCAGTGTCATCGGAGTTATCGATTTCAGGAACTATAATTTGTTGCACTTGGAGATGATTTGCATCTTTCGTTTCTTCTGTTGAACTATTTACATCTAAGCTAACAGTACATTTTTCATATTCTTCTTTTTCGTCTGTATCGTGAACTTCTAAAGTAGAAACCTCTACTACAGGATTTACACAGTTTGAGGAATTCGGGCATTCTATTGTGAGATCTTGTTGAATATTCAAATGACTACAATAAGATTCACTTTTTGATTCGCTGCTATCTTCATCATAACTACTAATTTCTTCTGTACTGCTTGTAGTACTACTGTTTTGTTTCAGTGATTCGAGATCTATTGCATTATAGATGTTATTGTTGTTCCTAGGACTAACTTTTAGTGGTTTATAATTTAAACACCAACCCGAAGTAGCTTTTAAACTTTCATCTGTCACTGGTTCCGATAAGGAAGCTTCATCTTCACTTATGTTATGAGACAGAGAGGAAATTGTACAGTCGGGTGATTGAACTTGATCGGACGGAACAAATTCTTGAGGAGATATTTCGACTTCTTCATCTATTTGACTTTCAGAATTACTAACACCATTTACATGATTGTTTACTACACCATTCGAAGAATCTAACTCGGCATTTTCTGTGTCGAAATATGGTCCATCACTTGAACTACTATCTAATGAATTTCTTTTAATTTCAATGCACCCACACTGATCCAAATTTAAATGATGAAGATCATCTTTAGGATTGGTAATAAATTTGGATAATTCCGATTCTACAATTTCTTCTTCTGGGCTTCCGGGGGTTTCAAATATTCCAATATCCACAAAAATATCATTTTCGTTTGCAGCGTGCCTCGGTTGTGAATTAGTGACAGAGTTAGGTACTTCATTACTTGCAAGCCAACTGTTTTCTGAAGTACTGTCGCCTTCGTTTGATCCAAGGGAACGTAATCGATTGTGAAGTCGCCGCGCAAAGGCTTCAGCACGTCCTCGGCAAGACATGGGCAAAAATGAACCAAGCCCACAACGTTTCTCTCCTTCTGTCATGGGCCAGTGAGCTAGTGCGGATCTGTGTTGTTAAGGAGGAGAGGCCTGAAAAAAATCAAAATATTAGTATACCGGATGTTTCAGGGTTAAAAGTATCCTAACTTAAAATATGAATAGAACTTCAAAACAAGAAATAAAATTTCATTTGGAGATTTTCTCGCAAAGCGTTTCGTTTAGAATATATTAGCTTTTAAAGTTACAAATGAGATATTTTTTTTACGGTTTCATATTTTAATTTTATTGAAATTCACTCATGTAAGATATCAATGTTCCAGCCAAGCGCAAATACAAGAGAAGCTTTATTCTGAAACTATCTTCTGGGGTCCGTCACAGATTCCAGCCAAATTTTTATATAAGATTTTTATTATTTTTAATACATCGTTAATTGAATAATGAGATTAGCATGTCCACATCGGGCACTGAACTCCCTTTATTCATACAAAATAAATTTAGTTCGATATCTTTTGCCGTAAATTGCTAGCATGCAACGCACATTTACAAAAATAGTGATCGTTTTGCAATGGAAACACCAACCCTGGACTGGAGGTTAACATTTTTTTTTAATTTGTAAATTGTTTTTAGCAATAAAGTTGATAATAAGCAATATTTATTCCATTATTTTTAAAAATTGTTCAAATTCCTATTTGTAACTTCAAATTCAATATCTCCTAAACGGAGCGTATGCGAGAAAATCACCAAATAAATTTCTTGTTTTGAGGTTCTACATTCAAATTATAAGTTATTTTTACTTAACCCTGAAACACCCTGTATATAGAAAACATAAAAATTTTATCCGATAACATAATTATGACCAACTGCTGTATAAATCAGTAAATCACATGAATGAAATTCTAAAATTTTTGGCCCTAAAACAATTTATTTTTGTGTGCCTATACTTATTCAATGTCATGATGACTGTATTTTTAGATAAAAATATCCTTGCCATTTATTTCTAACTGCTTTTACCAAATGTATTCCAAAGAAAATATTTCAGATTAATAATAAAAAATTCACACAAGAAAGAAATAACCATACCTAATTCTAAATAAAGAATGAAGGAAAGAAAATCTTGGTCCTTCAAGGTCCTTTCCCTAACGCTACTAAGACGTATAGTATTTTTTCTTATTCATTGACTGAACCATGTATTTCTTTCTTATCAAGCCGCAGGCGAGTGCTGTTATCATTCAAAAACATAATTGTCATGTTGAACTCGAGAAGAATTTATTTACGGCTATATTGAATAATTCGTTCATTTTAGTATAAGGTAAATTATATATTACTATTATAGTTTATAGTATAAGACCGAATTTACATAAAATATAGATACCTAATATACTTAATAAACCAGTAGAGAGTAGAGTAATTTTTTAAAAGTCACTATGGTAAGTAATATAATAGCTATAACATTATTCGCTTAAAACAGTAGCATAATGAAAGTATTATTTAATTGTCGAAGATAAAAAAAAATTATTTAAAAAATTAAATGAAAACAGTGCTGCTTGCTAGCTCACTACATCAACTATACCTACTGCCGTGTTAAGCAAAAAGGTCGTATCTGAAAAATCAGTAATCGTGTCTACACATTCAACTATATATTTTACTACCTTTTGCACTTGGTTTGGAAGTTGTATGTACATATTTACGACCATAAATATATAAGAATAATCAGCATAACTCAAAGAAAATTGCTAAAACAAAGTCTTAGTATATACTCTTTTTCTAATAATTATTCTAAATTCATATTTTTCATTTTTGTATTCAATAAATAACAGTATTGCTCAAAAGGAGTGTTATATTTATTTGTAAAAATAAAAATAAAAAAATATACACAATATAAACACCTCTATAACTCAAAACTATAGTTTATGTATAGATACGACCTTTTCTTACTTAGCACGGCAGTATAGGTACTTATAATTTGGAATTCAATAATAACATAAAATGGTACCTATGATTTCAAATTTATATTTTCTTATTTATTTGAAGCGAGATTACATTATCAATTTTTATGCAACTATAGTAATAAAGTTGTTACCTAATCTAAAAATTCCTAAAACAAAATTACATCAAACAAATGACAAATTATAATATAATTTATTTACTTTAAGATAACAACAGCATTATCAACAATCAATATAGGTAATCTAAATGATATAGCTAGTGACATTTGCGATCTACTAAAATGAAAATCGCATTTAGGTTTGTTAATTAAATCGATTATATTTATGAACTCGTCTAAATGTTATCTTCATGATTGGCAATGTTCCATTTACGACAATATGTACGTTAACCATTTAATTCTTTTTTGCCTCGTGTCAAAAATATTAAAAATGAATGAGTGGGTTTTAAAAGTTACAACATATTTATCATAAACTACAACATTATCATTATCTGCTCATTTTACACATTTTACTCAAAACTCAACAAACTACACACTACACGTAGATACGGAAATGATATTATTTTAAAATTATAAGTAAAAGTAGTAATGTAGAAAAGCATAGAAAAACAGCAAATGCAAAATGTATGACTTTCATTTGTATTTCAGTGTAACAAATATCAATTAATAGATATCAGATGTCAATTTCTTATTAATTAAAAGAAACTTTGTGAACAACAAGATTTTGCGTGTTTAGATTCAAGGTAATTATTATAGTCAGGGTCAATTATTATAAGTAACCTGTAATGCTGTAATTCAAAACGAAAAATCCTTCTGGTTTTTAAATTTTCCAAATAATTGTTACAAACATCAACATCCTAATTATTCATGCAATAAAATGAAAATAATTGAACTCTACCTTTTCAGACAGCAAACCAATCAAACATAGCAAATAAAAACACTTATAAAAAATGAATGAGGAAAATAAACAACAATAACAATTGAATTTATGAAACAATATAGCATTGGTGTATTAATTGTTGACCTCCAAGAACAGAAGTGAGAATTGAGAACTGAAAATATTCTCATAATCGGTGCGTTGTCGCGTCGGTCACTCACCAGCCATGCAGACGACTCGTGCCCCCGATGGCATCGCGCCGGTACCGTGTCCAGGCCACGAAAACAAAAGATAACGCCCGCACGATGAGAAATTCTATTATAAATAGAATTTCACGATCACGGCTAACTTCGCAAATACTTATCATGTACTAAGATGCAATAACAATAACAATATAAAGTAGACAGACGTACCGTGTATTTATGGACTGTCATTATCACTACTTTATTTCACTCTTTTGTCCTGATTTTTTCAAATCGTTTTTTTAGTAATTTGAATAGGTAATTCGAGAAAAGAAATTTAATGGTGAAACGATCTGACTCATGTTTCCCATTTCGAGATATCAAGAGAATCCGATTATTTTTAAAATTTCGAAAATTGTGATAAATCTTATCTACTCGTACTTAGATGCTTATTCTGGGTACCGGTTACCGGTACTCGTGAATTAGTTAATGGTAGCAGTTGCAGGTAACCGCAAACAGTCGAAATTTTGACGTACCTACAGTGTGTTAAGATTTTGCGTATAACCCTTATGTGGTCCGTGAAATTAGAGGTACAATAAACCCTAATCACTTAATTTTTTACGTTATTAAAATTTGTTCATTTTTTGCTATTTTTGCTGTATAATTTGAATTTTTTGCTGTCTCCTATCGAAAGTTATTAACAATTATAAATGTACCTCCAAATTCACGTAGGAGATACAACAACCTTATTTTGTAAAATAATTTATATATTATTTTTAAGTTTAAATTTTATGTAAAAAAGTAGTTAATCGAAGTGCAGTCAAAATATTTATTATATATCTACAAAATTCCAACGTTTCGGCACCTCTTGTACCTTCATCAGGGAAGAGTAAACTTATAGTTTGCTCTACCTGTGACGTAATGAACTGGTGCTGGACGAGTATGTGTAACCTCAAAACGACAATTTTTCACTTTTGTTTTGAAAATGATATTTTAAGCATTAAAAATACTTACCTATAAGTTTACACTTCTCTGATGAAGGCACAAGAGGTGCCGAAACGTTGGAATTTTGTAGACAAAATAAATATTTTGACTGCACTTCGATTAACTACTTTTTACATTAACCTACCAGTCGATTAACTACTTCTTTTAAATTTTATGCTATTTGCATTCTAAAGTTATTAACAAATTGAATTGTGTACCTCAAACTACACGACAGAGGTAGGTATAGGTAATCTACTAAAATGAAAAAAATATGTTGTTGTACGCTGTACTATGTTTTGCTAATTTGTTGTTATACTGGGTACATTTTAAGTGGCGCACCATTGCTATCTCGAGAAGTATAAGAGCTACGAAGTTGGTTAAATTAGCAAACAATTTCTATTTTATAGGACTATTTTAATGAACGAAACAAGAATTTTTTTATCAGTGTCTGAGTACTTAGTAGTTCGAACCACTTCGAACCATGAATACATACACTCAGTAGCGGTCCTGATCTCCTCATTAAAATCAAAGAATCTTTTTCACTAACAAATAACAATTAATATGAAACAAAATATTCAATTGTTTTCTTCCATAGCACTCTTGTAATAATCAAATTTAAATTATATTATCATAATTCTCAATAGCGTTTTTCTCATGTTTTTATCATGCAAGGGTATGAAACTAATATCTCGTTGAATTCGAGAAAAAAATACTGTACCTATCGAATAAGCAAATAAAAAAAAATAGTCCCCGTTTGAAATAAGAAAGTTGCACCCCGTATTATGCGAACCACTAGACTAAAAAAATTCTTGTTTCGTTCATTAAAATAGTCCTATAAAATAGATATTGTTTGCCAAATTAACCAACTTCGTAACTCTTATATACTCGAAATAGCAATGGTGCGCCACTTATAGTTTTTTTTTGCTATTTGTATTCCAAAGTTATTAACAATTGAAATGTGTAGGTACCTCCAACTTCACGCCAGAGGTACAACTTACTTAAAATTGAAAAATTATATAACACTATAATTTTTTGTTAATTTTTTGCTATTTTTACTGTGTAGTATAATTATTTTGCTATTGCCATTCTATAGTTATAAACAATTGAAATGTGTTCTTATCTCATCTTATTTTACATCAACTTACTTTAGTATATTAATAAATTATAGTAAGATCTAATTTTATATTTCGACATTGATGTTTTTATTTTTATTTAATTATAGCTATTATTAATATAACAAAAATATTATGCGACTTATAATACCGAGGATGTTGCTAAGCGACGAGGTGAAACCGAGTATCTTTGAACATCCAAGACGGCTTAAATCGCGTATACAGGTTGGTGGAAGTGAAATGCGAACATAGGGAACATACATGACAATCGAACTTTCATGCCAGGTATCTTGATATATTTTGTAGTAGTGTCACAAAACGAAGTAATGTGAATTTGTGTGGCAAAAAGAGTAATAAATAACAGAAATTATAATAAAATCTAAAAGTGCATGTAAACTTTCTCGTTCTGCTCGTACACATACATTATTAGCAAAGAAAATATTTTAATGAAAATAAAAATTTCAATAATATAACAGCTACTTTGACATTGACAGTACTTATTCCACGTATATCAAGATGCCTAGCATGATAACTCCATTGTCATATATTTCCCTATGTTCGCATTTCACCTCCACCAACCTGTATATACGCGTTATATTCAAAGTTTAATCGTATCATCAACGACAGCGATGTTAAAACAAATCAACAATTTTATCTGTCAATTAGTTGACGACACACAGTTTGCATATTAGGTTTAGAGGTTTTTTGATGTTATTATGGTTGTATCTAAGTTCAGAATTATAAGTAATAAGAAAGTAATAAGAAACTAATGTATTATGTTGTAATCAAGGTAATAACAGTTGATGATACGATTATAGGCTATTAACAAGAATATTATGCGATTTATAAAACCTTAGGATGTTGCTCTTTGAACATCCCAGGGGGCTTAAATCGCATATATTCGCGTTATATTCAAAGCTTAATCGTATCATCATCGAGAGCGATGTTAAAACAAATCAACAATTTTCATATTATGGAAGGTTTTGATGTTATTAATGGTTGTATCTAACGTATTAATATTGCATATTAAAAGGTAATAACAGTTGATGATACGATTAAAAGTATAATTGATTGATATGAATTTATAATGAAGGTAAATTTTAAAATTAACGTCCATCCAGTGAATCATTCGATGTCGTCACAATTCACAAATAGTATTACGTATTACTTATTCGTAATTGTGACGGTATCGGTTAATTTGCTGGATAGACATTAACTATGTAACGATGCATAAACAATTTACTTTAAAATTGTTTAAATTGTTAAATACAGACAAATGACTTTACTGTTTTCCATGAAATTCAGAAGGCCTAACTAATAAACATGAAATAAAATGAAATTTGGATTGTACTTAGTTCTATTATGTTGTATACAATATGCAGAAAGATCAGAGCAAAATATTCTGTAGTAATATATTAAGTACACTAATAATGATCGAAAAATTGCATTTTTTAGACCTTTGTTAAATTGAAGTGCTGTTTTCGTTTAATATTCTCGTGATGGCTTTAGACTTCAAACTTATGACAATTCAAAGAATCATTAATATCTGTGCAAAATTAGCCGAGTTATGACCGAAAAGGCAAAAAATGTAATTAGGTATTTTTCAAAAATTCATAACTCCGCTCCAAATTATCGAAAGTACTCAATTATTTTCCCCCCCGAAAGGAAAATGAATGAACTTTATCGTCTTGGTAGTGGTAGTTCACGATTTTTTTGAACCCGGTACAAGTTGTCAAAGTTTGACATATTTTGACATCAATAACTTTTTTTCTAAGGAGGGTGGCAGAGGGTAAAACAGTGACCTCTAATAATTATGGACGGGAAGGCCGTATACTTTCATTCAACACATAAAGGGCTGGCTCCTGCGAACTGTCATGGGAGAGAGTTCTTCCTTGTCTTTTTTAACATGCCATCTCTTTCTAATGTATGCAACTGCGCATGCTCTGAAATTTGGCAATTGCAATACTTTCGTTGGTTAGAAAGAGACAACCTCTCTGCATTGTTGCGGGCTGCATACGATGTTTTTGGAGCCACGGGCAGATGTTTTCTTTCCGGTCCATAATTAATAGAGGTCACTAGGGTAAAATGAACTTGGCGCCAGATTAATTTATGACCTTAAAGAGGAAACTTCAATCTTGTCAGAACTCGAAGATTCATTCATTTTCGAGCAAATTCAACCGAGTTATGGCGGTCTAAAAATTCGGAATTTTGAGTGTATTGTCAAGTGGTGCGTTTTTTACCTCTCGCCTCATATTCTATAAGAGAGGTATTGTAATGGGTCAAAATTTTCGAGTATGAGTTTTTGGTGGGTAAGCACGTTTCAGGGTCTCTAGAATACGAATTTACTATTTTCACGATGATGTCTGTGTGTGTGTGTGTGTGTGCGTTTGTATGAACCGACGATTTTTCGTCCACGATAACTTAAAAAGTATCAAACCGTTTATAACCAAATTTCATATTTAAGGTTTTAATAAGTATCTTAACACCGGATAAGATTTTGGTAGAAATCCGCAAACCGGAAGTAGTACTTTTAGAAGTTTGGAAAAGTTTTCCTGAAATATATTGGTACATTATTTATTTATGACAATTTTTGCAATTAAAAATAAAAGAAATTGTGATTATCTATGTGTACAGTTAATTATAAATACAAATTGCTGAATCTGGAAGTATTTAACAATAAAATAAAGTACAATTAATATTCTATTTTTTTGAAATTCCAGTATCTTGTTGTCCATGATATAAAATTTGTTTCTACATAAAATTTGAATGATTATGACAGTGACAGTACAGTTGACATCTTTTGCTTGCATATTGGTTTACATTATCGTTTACATATTACATGAACATGAAACTATTAAAATGTAAGTGAAACTATTAGATTAGTAGAATAAGCAGAATTAGGCGAGAGGTCGTGTGGTGGCCACAGCAGATTTTTTTGCCGAATGTATATGCACAAATATAATAATCCCATTTAAGCAGATGTTTTTAAATTTCCGGTACCTATGGTATGGAATGCGAAATCTAAGACACACTGTTTACTGACAGATAACTCACGTATGTACATCCATAACTTGAGTAAATCATGCGAGACAACCTTTAACCCTCGCTTTAACCTGACCCTAAGTCCAACATTTCAAAACTTGGTAATTCGTTTTAGAAATCATTAATTTGTTTTGTTATAAAATTTTAAAGATTGTTTACCTTATATGCTTGTTATCTATTGACGTTTCGTCCACGTCGGCCATTGGGTTGGGGATCTGACGGTTTTCATGGGTCAACCGGGTTAACTTCTTGTACGAGTCGGCATTTTGTACGAACATCCCAATTCCATTACTTCTAATATTATATTTATGCTCGGTTTATGTAGCAACTAAATTATAAATTTAATAATTAAATTAATAAGTTGAATAGCCACTAGTATTGACGACAGTTGGACAGTTTAATTTGTTAATTTAGTTTCATAATCGATTATATAGGAAATAATAATGTCTACTTTTTAAATTTAGTTTCATAATGTAATTTCTTAATTTAATTGTCTGCATAAACCCAGCATTACTGTTTATAACTATCTTAAAATAAGTTTTAATATAATGATCAAATTTAACGAACGAAATTGTTTAATAGTCTTCATATGGCAGTAAATAAAACTTACCGGCGAAACGTACGAATATAGTAGTTGAAGTCTTAATATTATATTATCCAGTCAATTACCGCTCTTAATGCTTCACTAAAAATATACGGGATGTTTCTATACCTCTGCATGAAACTTTAATAGATTATATAATTCTATATACTGATTATAGATTTTTAAAAAAGATTTTTTTCAAAAATCACAAAAATAAGGGATGTGAAAATTTGAGTGTCTCTTGTTTGAAAGTTCTTTTAACTGTGTATTTATTAATTATTACATAACAAGTGACTATTTGTAGATAGTCTTTATAGTATTTATAATTTTATTTTATAAATAATATAATAAATAAACAGTTAAACGGACGTTCTTAGCAACCAAACAATAAACAAAACACTAAAAATGTCAGTTGCTTCATTTTTTATTTTATTTTGGCGGTAACCATCCTACAGGATTAAGTCCCAATTACAGAATGGTAGATGTTATTATAGTGGAATCCAACCACTCGGACTCAGTGATATTATTGTCGGCTGCGCTTGGAATCGAATTGGGGACCGTTAGCATGCTAGGCGGATCCTCTACCGCTGAGGTAACCACTAGTCAGTGAAATGATTCGATTTTGGGCATATTTGGGAAGAAGAACCAAAAGGAGTCGTTAAATTATCTCATTGAATTACACCCGAGCATTTTATTTCCTCTGAATAAATTTCTGTTTCACATCTCAATTTTGTCACCTGACAGCAATTTGACTCGAAAAATTGTTTTAAAAAATCACCCCAACTACGGTATCGTGATTTTATTAAACAATTTTCTTTCAAATTGCTAGGCAACAAGGTTTCAATATAAACAGAAATTTATCCGGCGAAATAAAAAGCTCTTGTGTAATTATTACAGTTGATAATTCCACTCGTGTATAAAATAAGCCATAAACAAAACACAATTTTATCGCTTTGACATCGGATAAAAAGGAAGGTAACTTTTTGCAAGTGATAAAACCTTATTTACCTTTTTCTTGGCAACCAAACAATAAACAAAACACTAAAATGTTATTTGCTTCATATTTATAATATTTGTCAGTGAAATGATTCGATTTTGGAAATATTTGTGAAGAAGAACCAAAGGAGTCGTTAAATTATCTCGTTGAATTACACTCGAGCATTTTATTTCTTCCGAATAAATTTATGTTTGACATCTCAACCTTGTCATCTAACAGAATTTTTTTTTAAATTACAATTTTTCTTTTCAAATTGCTGGGCAACAAGGTTTCAATACAAACAGAAATTTATCCGGCGAAATAAAAAGCTCTAGTGTAATTACAGTTGATAATAATACAGATAAATAAAAATCTACTAAAGAATTAATACAAAATAAAAATAGTTTTTAATTTGTACACAAATTTGATTTATATCTAACGAATTGACTACAAATGATACAGTTAAAATTGTAAGTCTTTAAAATAATTGAGACAAATGGCCCTCCAACCTAAATATATGAAATAAGTATGTGCTCGTACAACTTTTTAAACCAAGGCCGCTACCCAAAATTAATTGTGTCAGATCATATTGCTCCTCACTGTCTGCTATCTGATTGCAAAAATGTGTTTTGTATTCCACTATAAGTAGTTATTTTAATGAAAAGTAGTAAAAAAATAAACAAATGAAAACGGTTTTGATCCCTGAACTGTAATTGTGTTTCGAAATTCATAATTTTCATTTCCAGGATTTTTAATCAAACAGTTTTAGACCACTGTTTCCATATGGAATTTCATATAATGAGGGGTTCAGTACAAAAGTGGTACAAGTGACATTTTTATAAAAAAAAACGAGATAAGTGCAGAAATGAATACTAGAAGTTCTGTTTTACTTAGACAAAAATGATACAAGTTACTTTTCAGCTTTGCTCTATTGAACTTTTTTAAAAACTTGTTCAGAAACTATTAAATTGGTTAATTCGAAAAATGGTATAAGAGCACTTGTATATTTTTACGAAATAAAATTTTAAATAAATTTCTTTTTTTACAATGATGTGTAACATAACAAGTAAGGATTTACCTTTAAATTATGTCTAATAAAGCAAATAGGAATATATGATAAAAGTAGGCTATAATATGATATTCTATTGTTTATATCAGTACAATTATTATTATTTGAACAGTCGTTATTAAGCCACTATCTAGTATTAAGTTTTGTTAAATTATTACACATCATTGTAAAAAGAAATTTATTTAGAATTTTATTTCGTAAAAATATACAGGTGTTCCATTTAAAAAATCAAAGTAAAATATTTCCTGGAAAATTAGCAAGCCTTGCTAAATTATAGATCAGGTTTTATTAAACAACTTTTGTATTTAACTTTTTCTTGTATCTTTAACATTTCAGAAGATATAAGCTGGACAATGAAATATCAACCACCATGTTTTGATCTGAACTTTATTATATATTTGTCAATTTGTCGTATTATTGGTGGATAACTATGTTCACGCAATGAATAAGTTGACTGTTTTAGGCCGTGTGCGTGCCGTTTCGGTCGATGCAATTTCGGGAAATGCACTTTCGATCAATGCATTTTCAAGAAATGCAAATTCTGATTTTACATTTTCGGTCGAAATATTTTCGGAATTTGCTACATTCGGTATTTACACTTTCTGGAAATGCATTTTCGGGTTTTGCATTTTCACCCAAAATTTCTAATTAATTTATAAATAGCGACAAACTCAAAGAACAAACAAATTAGATATTATATTCAAAACTCAATATTTCAATTTTCATTATTTTATTTTAACAATTATATTGCTTTGCTTACCCACATTTAAATCTTTGCTCATACAGGCGTTACATAATATTAAAGAGAGTAGAACATTTCACAAAAAGAATAGAAATATGATGTGGAGAACAAAGTATTTGAGTAAGAAATGTAAAAAATTTAAGTAAAAAATTAAAGTAATTTATTTACCCTTACTTTTAAAGTTCTATTTTATCTACCCTCGCGTTGAAGTGCAATTTTATCGACTCAAAATAATCGATAAAGTTGCATTTTAACATCAGCCATGGAAAAAATAAATTAGGTTATTTGCTTATTTCTATTTTATGTTATCAAAACTTCAAAATAACTTTGATAATTACACGACACATATTTCAATAATTGTATGTTGTGTTTCAATACCAGGTCCGTGTACTGAAATTTTATTAAATACAACAGATTCGTCTTTTTTTAGTAGGCACCTAGTAGTTACATCAATTTAAATAGATAAATATTTTAAATTAGTGCTTCTGTTTTTTTACATACAAAAATAATTTTAATTGAAAACCGGTTGATAGAATTTTATTTTATATTGAAACAGTGAAAATCTAAAGTCAGGATTTTATTAAAAAGACAAAATAAATTAATCAACAAACCAACCAAGGCATTATCATTGATTTACCAAGTTTTTATGTTAATGTACCTACATATTCAGAAGGAATCATGTTTTATAATATTTTTTGAAAGACATGCAGACTTTCTTTATGGCGAAGATGTAGACACTATCCCTCAAAACATTTTGCCCTATATTATTGTGCAATAACAATCAATATTGACATTTCGCAATATTTCGAACATTTCAACATTTGTTCTTAAAAATGCATACAATAAATAAATAAATTCTAAATAAAACTACAGAAGAAACTATAATTATATAACATCAAATTTCTGAAATAAGCAATTTTATACATCTACTTTAGGTTTCGGTGCCAGTTAGTCAATGGAGAAAATTTGTCGAATATTACTATAATTGGTCAAATGATAGAAAATTGAATTAAATGTAAAACGGTATATAAACATAAATGTTTTGCAAAAACATACACATAAACAATATCGGTCTTCAAGAATAGAATGCTGGGTCTCTAGCAGATGTTTGCCGATTATTAACAAACAAGTGAGAGCTGCGCACTCAAGGAGGCATCAATAAATTGCATTTTTAAAGACGTATACCAATACCAACAGACTTTCAAATCAGCCGGCATATACAGCCTGCGTCGAGCAGTCAATTATAGCTCGTGACGGACAAGAGCATCGAAGTTAAATTTAAATTTATTTCGCTTATACTGTCCCAACATACGTAGCTATATGAATTGGAACAAATAAAATCAACGCTATTTTATTAAAACGCAAAAATACATGACTAAAAATAAACACCGCCGATTAAACGTCAGTGAACTTTACAACGGAACCAGTTTATTATGTTTACCTTTTAGCAGCCGGTCTTTAAGTTCTTAACCAATATAACCAAAAACATTAGAAAAATCAAAAACAAGAGTGTTAAATAATTAAAATGCGCAACTACGTAGATGGAACTACCGCGACAAAATTCAAATTAAAAACAATCACTAACAAACTGCGCGAAACTGATTCAACTATATTAGCATAAACAAGTTTACTAAGTTTTAGCAGACAATAAACAAATAAACATCACTCTTGACCTATCCAAGACATGCGAGAGTTTGACCTGGTCGGGTCACAGAATATTATCGTAAATACTGACCTGAGTTTGGTCTGCTCTTATCAGGTGACAGATCTTCGGCCCTACGGCCAGGCCGAAAGCGATGCACGGCTGCAGTCACTGTTGCAACTAGGAACTAGCCCCCAAGTGCCGGTGATGGTGTGTAGTGCGACCGCTGTCTGTCGCTTGTACGTGATACTTGGCCGGCAAGGGCGAACCAAGGTCGCGTCACCACAGCGGCGCCGCGATCGGCGGGAAGCGACGCGAGCGCGTAGCTGCCGCCAAAACATCAATTCTCCCACCATGAGACTCCACATCACTTTTCACCTTACACCAAGATTGCAACAATCGAACTGAAACAAATAAAACGCCGGTAATCACAAACAATTGTAATTATCACTTATCTATAATTTTATTGACACAAAGACGTACACGTAATTAGCGAAGCTGCTAACTAAACACTTTACAATTATTTCAAATTTTATTAATACCTACTCATTGTTTTTAAATTTATACAATTTTTATTGCTTTACCGGCTTTACTTCATCTCTTATCATACCTAACTCAAACACTAGATAAGTGATAAAGTAACTCTAAATTCAAGATTTAAGTGTTTTTTGTCTAAAACTCTTATTGTTGTTCAACAATAGTTAACCACATTTTTTATAATCTATATTTTTCGTTATTGATATTGCTACATTACCCTTACATATTTTATCTTTTCTGCTAATCACTTTCTTCAGAAAAATATACAACTTTTATTCCACCTTCATAAAATCTTGTTGATCATAATAAACGAGGCCACTACTGTCAGAATTACTTTCTGCGCCGACTGGCGCCGACGCAATCACCGTCGACGCGGGCGTCACTGCTGTCAATGCGTAGGTAACCGTCGCGACGTCCGAACATGCCACCGTGAAACGTAAACTTTACCGCACCATGTTAAATGTCCGCCGTATTCCTGGTCTGTTTTATAATCACCGATATGCTTGTGTTTCGGTGCTAGTTGTATCTCTCACGATTGTGTATTTATTATTGAGATGGGGCATCGTCTGTACGAACTTAGAAGCATGGCATCATGTTAAACGAGCAGTAAGTCTGACGTCATAATGATAACGCATTGCCGGTTTTGTTTTAATCATTGTGATTATCCGGTTGACATGATAAGGCAACTATTAATTTATAAATTAGACAAGTTTCCTCATATTTCTAATCAATATAAATTAGGCATGAATTTCAAATAAATGTGACTAAAACAAGGGATTATCAATTAATTACATATTATTATCTAAACATCAATTAAATACAATTTCAGTGGCTAAAACGATAAAAATCTACTCGTCGACCATAATTGCATGCACTTTCTTCATTCTTTCATTATTTTGCTTATAAAAAGAAAACTATTTATCCATGATTGTTTTTAATATTGTTCGGTATAAAAATTACCCCTAATGATTTATTCTTGTGCATTTTTCAAATTAATGTTCTTAAGCCGTGAAAAGGAATTTAAGGTAGAAATATAATTTGTTTCTTGGATAACCTAGTTGATTCGTAGAAATGATAACTTCTATTAATTTCAGAACGATCTAATTATATAATTAAAATTAAAATTAAAAGTTTTTTCATCAAATGTAACACTTAATTGAAAACCTGAAGATGACCGTGATCACGGTCGAAACGTCGTAGTAATTTTGACTAAAGCAAATTTTATTTCTACCTTCTTGTACATTTTTAATGACATGTGATGGCCAGTTAAATATAATTATATTTGGTTCACTAGTAAAATCCATGTAAATTAGTTTTTTATTTTTCAGTGTCGTCTTTACGAACATGGAGTTGCAATCGGTTCTCTCTGTCGTCCTCTGTGTTCAACCCAAGATATTCATTCTTTAACTTGTCATTCATTTCGCCAAGGGAAAGAAGCAGTCTTCAGCGCAGAATGGCACCAAACAAAACTCGTTTTCAAAACGAGTCGCAGTGTTGTACAGAATCTTCATTGGTACGACAATGGTGTAAAAAAATATCCGTCCGAACGAGAATTTCGAGCAATTATTCGTGGTATCATCCAGGCGAAATTAAATATGAGCCTGTCACATGAAAATGCAGTTAGAATGAGTAGATTAAAACCATCTTATGAAGAATTAGATGTTCATAAGCGGCAACAAGAAATGGACAATTTATGGCCGTTGGTTCAAGATAATGAATATCTATTATCAGCCTTATTTACTGATAGGGATGTTTTTCCGCAATTATTAGGGACTTGTGGACTATATTTTGCCGTAGAATATTTAGAGCCAATTCAAGGTGTATCAACAATGTTATCCACATCTGATGACCGTGATGATTGGGGCAGAAGATTAAAATTATCTGTTTTAATTATGGAATTAATCGACGAATTGGATTCCTCTTTTCGTGAACCATTTCATTTGTGTGATATTAAGTTAAACCATTTCGGAATGCCTAAAGGTGGAACAAGATTAAAATTCATTGATTTAGATACCGTTTACCCGCGTACGGTTTTAAATAAAATTGTAAGAAGCACAGAGAAATGCACAAGTGATGAAGACTGCGATTTTTATGATTGTCGAGCTCGTTGTGATATTGAAACAAATAAATGCTCGGACAGTGTGACTAACAATAATTTACAAATTGTGTGCGAAAAATTGTTTTTAGGATGGACTATGAGTAATAAAGTGATAGTTCCTGGACTTTTGATGTCGCAACACACGCCGTCCAGTTTAGCAACTGTTTTACGACAGTGTGCGAATCCTGATTCAGAATCTAGTTTACCTAGATCTGCAACTCCTGATGAAGTGAGAAGACGTTTGTATAATATACTTGTAGAAATAGAACAAACTGTTAATAACGATTTTATTTTATAATTTAATTTGGGAGATCAACTCAACATTTTTTATTCGACAATTATTTATTTGTTGGATCATTACAAACACGCCAATCACAAACAAAACAAAATTTACGGCATAACTAGCACATCATTTGTCACAATAATATTAACCATTGTTGTTTGGGCTTGTAACAATAATAAATTAATCAATTGCAGATATTTTGTATCGATCTACCTCTTAATTTAATTTCTAGTCAAAGTAATGTTTTATATAATTCATTTTTAGCTTTATTGCATTTTATACTCATTGTAATATTATATAAGTACAATAAATCAGAACATTTTGACAACTTTATGTTAAGAATTTAATAACAATATTTTTAAAATATCACTGCTTTATCTTTCAAGGTGCTTAATAGTATTTTATTGTGATAATATATATTACATAAATATAATCTCCTAAAATATAATAAAGTTACATGTTATTATGCAAGCTTTGTACGAAAAAATATCAAAAATGTTTTATGTACCTATTTATTGTAAACAAAATGGTTTGGTACAAAGTAAAAAGTGAAGAATGCAAGTTAATTTATAAATAAAGTATATATGAGTAGAATATCAGATAATATTAAGAAAAAAGACAAAAATATGTTTAATACCTTACGCTCCGCATTTTTCTTTTGCCAAATCTTCCAATCGTTTCATTACTTTTCCCATATCTCCATCTCGGGAAACTTTTACAAATAAAGTTCTACGAACTTCGTGGAAGACGAGCCATCCAGGCACGACTTTACTAATCAGTCTTAAATGTTCTTCAATTTCAGCATTAGTTAGAAAACTTCTATAACTATTATTGAGCTTAATAATAAGTTCTTCTAATGGTAACACTCCTTTCTTTTCTGTAACGAATGTGTTCCTTAACAATCGAGCAATCTCTGGTAATCGAGAGTACATTAGTGCATCTTTATCTTGAGAAGCAGATCTTGTCATGGCTTCCAAAGCTTTTGCAGCTTGTTTAGCGCGAATTTTCTCCAAGAGAGCTTTAGGAATACCTTTTAAATTCGGGGCTACAGGAGCAGGTTCCGCGTGTTTCTCTTCAACTGGTTTGCTATCTTGCAATTGTTTTAGTTTTTCCAAAGCTTTCTCCATTCTAGTATTACAACTGAATAATGTTCGTGCTTTCTCCAAAATTTCTTTTCCAGTAGTCATCTTTTCTTCTTCTGGTTGAGGAGGCAGTTCAGCTTCATCGATATCTGGAACTTTTTCAATATCGAATTCTGGATGCCAGCGAGTGATTTTATCTCGTGGAATAATCATCGGTGGATCTAATGACATCAGGAATTCATTGTGATAATCTTTAACTTTTTCAATTAAAGCGTTAAAGAGTTTCCTTCTGCGATCCAATAAGCAAGTTGGATTCATAGTAGGTTCGAATCCTTCTTCAGCTGTAATATTTGGAGTAATAACAAATTCAACTTTTTCTTGTTTTGAAGCGAATGTTTTCATCTTTTCCCAACTGCAAGTAAACGCATCAGGATACAAAGCTTGAATTTGCGCAAAATGTTGTTGACTGAGATTTCTTCGCATCATTTCTTGAACTGCCGGTTTTAATTTATTCATTGTAATGATTTCTTTCCTATTGAACAACATGGCACAGACTGTATCGATACTGCGGAACATTTCGGCTAAACTGCGGTATTTGAATGGTAGAGACAATGATGGTTTTCCTGGTGAAGCTAGAGCTTGGAAACGCTGGTACGCTGGCGTTTTGGATGGACTAATAGTTAGACCACTGCTCAAATTTTTAGAGGGACTTAGAAGGCCAAATAAGTTCTTACGAGGAGATGAAACATCTTTCCTTGGGCTAAGGTACTGTTTAACTGGAGATGCAGTTTTCTTTGGGCTGAAAACATTAAAATATGTTATAAATTTAATAAAAATAATTGCTCTATGCACTATACCTTATTTGTACTTCAATATCAATCGTTTTGAAAGTTTTCAAAGACGGTGAGGTAATTGTAGCAGTCTTCTTTTCAATTTCTTTAAGTTTTTCAGAATTTTTATTAAATCTAGATAGAGAAGCTTTTAATTCAGCAAGTCTTGAACTACGAGTTAATTTGTTCTTTATTTCGTTCAACGATAAATCTTCAGTTTTAGGTTTTAGATTGTCCAATGCATTTTTAACTGGCGACACAGGGGGTGTTTTCTCATTAATCTCTTGTGTATTTTGAGAAATTTTATTTTGCTGTATGTTATTAAACATGCTTTGAATATTTGGTTGATTCTGAATATCTTTAATATTTTTCTTGGGTTTAGATTTTGGAGTACCTGCTTTTTTGATAGTCATTGTGGTATTTGTAGTCTTAACAGATTCAAAATTAAGTTTTGTAACAACACGATTTCGTTGTGGAAATTTTAATTCTTTGTCAGAGTGTACATTAACTTTTAAACTTTCCACCAATTCGTTATTGTTTAACGATATTTCTTTTTTATATACCACGTCACAAGTGTTATTGTCTGTTGGCTGATTCACCCCCTTTGTGCCCTTTAATTCGTCTGTTGTATCTAGCACTAACACCTTTTTTGCACGTATTATATTTGCATCATCTGTAGCTGGTCTTTTGCGTGTAGCAAAATATGAAGCAATTGATGTTTGAGACATCTTAATTTATTAAAGAATAAATTGACAAACAAGCTTTTACAAGAAAATGGTTGCACCTTTATGTCGCACTCGAAATTGTACTTTCTTTTGCTTTGATGGAATGACCGTTATTTTCCCTCCATTTTCAACTTCACTTCTATTTACATTCTAACCTCTATTTCGCTCCATTTCATCAAATATCCCTAAAAATAGAAAATTATTGTGAGGTCGAAGGTTAATTTTATATTTTTACGCTAGTTTTAAAATTAGCATAAAATGAAAAATTTACGTAGTGTTTCATTTTTTGTAAATAGACAACAATTATTAAAGAATTATTATTTTTAAAAAAAGTTTTCTTCATAAAAATCAAAATAAAATTGAATTATTCTTAATACCTATAAATCCCGCACAAATTAATGAAATCTAAGCACTTTATTTGTTTTATGTGGCATAATATTTCGAAATAAGAAAACGAATGAAGAATTAATTATGTCATGATTAATAAACTACATTTTAAAATTTTAATACAACTTTACATTTGTGTCAATCTTTTGTGCCTTTATTATAAATCGTAAAACTTCATTTTGATATTTGATAGAGAATCCAATACAAAATTCACTAAATGGACATTAAATTCGCTATAATCTGATATAAACACGCAATACTACTTGCTATAAATTAAATTTATATGTCTCCGTATAAGTCGATTTATATTAGTTCACTTTAATATGTTATATTAAAAATGAGATAAAAAATTATTTATTTTTGGTAATTCGTTAGTTTATTTCTGTACAATTACAAATTTCTAATAAATAATTTTGTTTTAATGTAAATTTCTGAGAATCAATAATCAAACTAAAAAAGAAATAAAACTAGAACTTCTGTTCTCCTTGAGTATGAATATAAGTTTATTAATAAATAACATTATATAATTGAAATAATTAGATTCTTTAAAAAAATAATCGTCGTAAAGTGATTTAAATGAGTAAATATAAATTATATTTTTGGCTTGACGGTCGCGAAGCGACCTGACAACTTCGCTAGGTTGAGCGCTTTTTGTTCCGCATTCGGCCGCCATAATCAAACAAAAGTGTTCGCAATGAAGAGGTAGATTTTCATGTCATATTTTATAAAATAATCGCGAGTGTAGTGTTACAATGAGTTCTAAATCTGATGTAAATAGACGAGTTTTAGCTATACAAGCTAAAAAGAAGCGACACAAGCCAGGTAAAAAGAAGGGTAAAAATGAAGAACACGGTGGTGGCCAAGGTACGGGCAACAACGGGATTCGTGTCAACAGAAACTCAAACAGGCTGGAACCGTCGCATAGTTCAAGTAATGAAACCATTGAAGATGACGATGAACAGTTTACAAGTGAAGAGGAAGAGCAGGAAGACAGCTCAGATTACTGTAAAGGAGGTTACCATCCTGTGAAAATTGGTGATCTATTTTTGAGTCGATACCATGTTACTCGAAAACTTGGTTGGGGACACTTTTCCACTGTCTGGCTATGTTGGGATTTAGTAGACAAACGGTTTGTAGCTCTAAAAGTTGTAAAATCCGCACCACATTTTACGGAAACAGCAATGGACGAAATAAAACTATTGAAATCTGTCAGAGAGAGTGATCCAGCCGATCCCAAGAAAAATAAAACAGTACAATTACTCAATGATTTTAAAATCAGCGGGATTAATGGAACTCATATATGTATGGTATTTGAAGTTTTGGGTCACAATTTACTTAAACTGATCCTAAAATCCAATTATCGAGGTATTCCTCGTAATAATGTACGAGCTATTATTCGACAAGTATTAGAGGCTTTGGATTATCTTCACTCAAAATGTAAAATTATACATACTGATATTAAACCGGAAAATGTTCTCATTTGCGTTGACGAAAGTTATGTTAGAAAATTAGCCTGTCACGCTACTCAAATGCGCACGATGGGTGTTAAACTGCCGACTTCACTTGTAAGTACCGCCCCAAAAGAGTTCCAAGGACAGAATCTCAATAGTAAAATGAGTAAAAATAAAAAGAAAAAATTAAAGAAAAAAGCAAAACGACAAACAGAACTTTTAAAGAAGCAAATGGAACAAATTGTTGAAATCGAAGAACAAAAGTTAATAAAAGAGAAAGAAAACGGTGGCACTGATGTAAACTGCGAGAATGAGAACGAGAACGAAACAAACCAGAACGTCCCAATCCCTGAGGGTGCAGGTGATGAGGAAACTGAAAACCAATCGTCCTCTGTTAATGGCTGTGAAAAACCGCTGGATGGTTTAGCTGGTGGCGAAATGTTAGATGACCCTGCAGATGACAAATCAGGTGAACAAGTGAGTGCAGAAGAAGGCAGCGGTGAAGCAGTCACTCCGATGTCGGAGGACGACAACCCTTCCTTGAATGCCAAATTGGAAAAAGTAGACGATAAAGATGATCCTGACCCTGCATTTGACGAATGTGAGGTGGAGGTGAAGATCGCCGATTTAGGCAATGCCTGCTGGGTGGACAAACATTTCACCGAAGATATCCAGACACGACAATACCGCTCTCTAGAAGTGTTACTGGGTGCCGGCTACGGTACGTCTGCCGACGTCTGGAGCACAGCATGCATGGCGTTCGAGCTGGCGACGGGAGATTACTTATTCGAGCCACACTCTGGCGAGGACTACAGTCGCGATGAAGATCACCTAGCACACATCATCGAGCTGCTGGGAGAGATCCCACGTCGCGTCTCAGCACAAGGTCGACATAGTAAACTATTTTTCAATAAGAAGAATGAACTTAGACATATAACGGGACTGAAGCCTTGGGGACTCGAAGCCGTGCTTACAGAGAAATACGAGTGGAGTCCTAAAGACGCTAAGGAGTTCGCTGAATTCCTTAAACCCATGCTAGACTTCGATCCCGATCGGCGAGCGACTGCCTCGGAATGTCTGAAGCACCCGTGGCTCAATTGAACCGAACAGCTTTCTCGTAGCCAGTTGCTGCATCAGCCGTTTATTTAAATTATTCTCTTTACGTTCACATTCACAGTTTAGTTATCTGATAAAGGGAAAAATTCCAATTACTTTTATTCGAGTTTGTCGCATTCGATTTATATTTTTTGAAATCGTATACAATCTGGACTTTCGCTATGTTGCTGTACAGTTTGTTAACTCAGATCCGATAGGTCAGAAATGTATGTTTTACATAGACTAACTAGGTCGATGTCCATTCGTACATAGTAATAAACAGTTAACTATATTAAAAATATTGAATGATTTCAATACCAATATGATATGCACTGTCTGACTAGAACTCCAAGCCGTGGCCTGAGGTAGGACCAACACGTACGCATACATAGTTCATATATATAAACTAAACTAGTGATATAATATAGAGCAACCCTGTGTAGCCAGCCAGACCAGTGTTCATATTGTGTCTGTAACATGTATTTATTTCCAACATCTAGAGATTGAGGCACCAATATTTGTATTTACTTATATCATACATTAAAGTTTACATGAATAAAATTCGTTATGTATATCTTTGCGTAAATCCATATTTATTTTGTATCAACCTTGATTCAATATTGAAATGTGGCTTATTTAAAATTGTATACCCAATGTAGATACTGGAAATGTCTGAATATAAAATAGAAAACTTATAATTTTTACATCAATGACCTAACTCATTTTTTATCTATCTTTATTAGATAACAACAATACATAAAATCACGCTATTGATCATATCAAATCACATTACATTTCAAGATGTCAAATCTAAATGTAGCAGTTCTTGGTGCTGGAGTTGTAGGTCTTACCACGGCGATTGAAATCCAAAAAGAATTTCCCAACTCGAACGTCACCGTCCTAGCTGAAAAGTTTACTGAAGATACAACTTCAGATGGTGCTGCTGGTCTATTTTGTCCAGGAACAAGTTTCCGCGGCCCTACGGAAGAAATAACAAAGTAGGTATTTTCTAAATAATTACATAATTGATATAAAAATATTTGATTATACTAGAAAATGGATTTACGACGCATATCATTATTGGGAAGATATTTCGCAATCATCTTTTGGACCCGAAGCTGGAATATCTGAGTTATCCGGCTATATATTTTCAAGTACCAATGAGTCCATTGTTCAAGTATGCTTATCATTCATACCAAAAATATTGTTTCTTACTTGGAAAAATATTCTAGAATCATTTGATTGAGAAGATTGTACCTATTTATCGAGCAGCAACTGAAGAAGAATTACATTTATGTCCAGGAAACTGGAAATATGGATCATTCTTTTCAACAATGTTAACCGAATGCAGAATTTATTTACCGTGGGTGACAGACAAATTTGAAAGAATGGGTGGAAAAATTATCAATGAAAAAATAAATTCATTCTCAGATATTAATAAAAAATATGACGTACTTATTAACTGTACCGGCCTGGGAGCAAAATATTTATGCAATGATAATAAACTAGTTCCCATGAGAGGACAAGTTTTAAAGGTAAATTTTTACTCGGTAATTTTATGAGCAGAAATTAAAGTGCTTATTATTCTAGGTGCAAGCACCATTTATAAAAACATTTTTCTTTGCTGATTACGACACTTACATTATACCTGGATTCAATGCTGTAACTTTGGGCGGGTGTCGACAATTTGATACCTATGATTTAACAGTTAATCGGCATGACGCAGCAGCTATAAAAGAACGTTGTTATTCCTTAGTACCCAGTTTAAAGACAGCTCCTATTATAAGACATTGGGTTGGATTGCGTCCATATCGGGATTCCGTTCGCGTTGAAAAGGAAATCCTAAACTACAACAGTCAAAATTTGAAGATTGTCCATAATTATGGGCACGGTGCATACGGAGTTACAACTGCTCCTGGTACGGCTCTGTATGCTGTAAATCTGGTAAGGGAATTTTTGGCAGGGAATAGTAAATTGTAAAACAGTTATTAAAGCTTTGTTATAAAGTAATTATTAAAACACAGTAACAAAAGACCAGTACCATAAACTTAACGATAACATTACATTACATAATTTGGAATATCATATGGCTATAAATAAAATTAAATGTACAATAATTACTTATGTTTAAGTATTACTTCACAACTAAATTTCCCAGTTCTATTTATTCTTATTAGATCTGATATTCGTACTCGAGTACTAGAAAAAAAATAAAAAATGTTTTCATAATAAAAATAACATTTACAAATTTATATAATGCTATATATATATATATATATATATATATATATATATATATATATATATATATATATAAAATGCATAATATTCGGATATAAATTGTGCTACAAAAAATACACAACATTTGTGTCAGTTTTTGCAACAATAGATTATAAAGTTGTTTTCAAATTGTAACTTTCTATACACACACAAACACATTTTAAAAACAGCGCGAATGCAGGAAAAATTGGTAACATATGATATGGAAAAATATAAAAAAGCAAATGTCCTTAAACGTCTACAAGGTTGAAAAAGTATATTATAAAATATTTATTTAGGTAAGTATATAAATATACATTCATATATAAATACATATAAAAATTATCACAACTATAAATATATTTTTAACTCGATAATATCAATATCTACATTTTATGCACTTGAAATGCCAGCGGTAATCAAATCACATTATAAAAAATATATTTTAATACTCTTAACCTTTCTCTTAAATAAAAGTTAAATTCGCACAATTTAATAAAATAAATTTAGAGATATGTTGTTTAATCTATACAAAAATAGAATAGAGATTACAAGATAAACGTAATATTTATATTAAAATACTTTGCGTTCCAAAACAATGAATTACAGCACAACAGTTAAATTTACTTTTTACTAAACATGCCTTAAGAATGAACTTAGACATATAACAGGACTGAAGCCTTGGAGATTCGAAGCCGTGCTTACAGAGAAATACGAGTAGAGTCCTACTGACGCTAAGGAGTTCGCTGATTTCCTTAAACCCATGTTAGATTTCGACCCTGATCGGCGAGCGACTGCCACGGAGAGTCTGAAGCACCCGTCACCCGTGGCTCAATTGAACTGAACAGCTTTCTCGTAGCCAGTTGCTGCATCAGCCGTTTATTTAAATTATTCTCTTTACGTTCACATTCACAGTTTAGTTATCTGATAAAGGGAAAAATTCCAATTACTTTTATTCGAGTTTGTCGCATTCGATTTATATTTTTTGAAATCGTATACAATCTGGACTTTCGCTATGTTGCTGTACAGTTTGTTAACTCAGATCCGATAGGTCAGAAATGTATGTTTTACATAGACTAACTAGGTCGATGTCCATTCGTACATAGTAATAAACAGTTAACTATATTAAAAATATTGAATGATTTCAATACCAATATGATATGCACTGTCTGACGAACTCCAAGCCGTGGCCGGAGGTAGGGCCAACACGTACACATACATAGTTCATAATATATAAACTAAACTAGTGATATAATATAGAGCAACCCTGTGTAGCCAGCCAGACCAGTGTTCATATTGTGTCTGTAACATGTATTTATTTCCAACATCTATATGTATAGTGATTGAGGCCCCAATATTTGTATCTACTTATATCATACATTAAAGTTTACATTAATAAAATTCGTTATGTATATCATTGCGCAAATCCATATTTATTTCGTATCAACCTTGATTCAATATTGAAATTTGGCTTATTTAAAATTGTATACCCAATGTACTTAGATACTGGAAATGTCTGAATATAAAATATAAAATTTATAATTTTTACATCAATGACCTAACTCATTTTTTACAGTTGAAAATTATCTATCTTTATTAGATAACAATTGACCTTGCAAATCATATTACATTTGAAGATGTCAAATCTAAATGTAGCCGTTCTTGGTGCTGGAGTTGTGGGTCTTACCACGGCGATTGAACTCCAAAAAGAATTTCCCAACTCGAACGTCACCGTCCTAGCTGAAAAGTTTACTGAAGATACAACTTCAGATGGTGCTGCTGGTCTATTTCGTCCAGGAACAAGTTTCTGTGGCCCTACGGAAGAAATAACAAGGTAGGTATTTTCTAAATTATAACTTATTTGATAATTGATGTAAAAATATTTGATTATACTAGAAAATGGATTTACGACGCATATCATTATTGGGAAGATATTTGGCGATCATCTTTTGGACCCGAAGCTGGAATAACCGAGTTATCCGGCTATATATTTTCAAGTACCAATGAATCCATTGTTCGAGTATGTTTATCATTCATACTAAAAATATTGTTTCTTACTTGGAAAAATATTCTAGAATCATTTGATTGAGAAGATTGTACCTATTTATCGAGCAGCAACTGAAGAAGAATTACATTTATGTCCAGGAAACTGGAAATATGGTTCATTCTTTTCAACAATGTTAACCGAATGCAGAATTTATTTACCGTGGGTGACAGACAAATTTGAAAGAATGGGTGGAAAAATTATCAATGAAAAAATAAATTCATTCTCAGATATTAATAAAAAGTATGATGTACTTATTAACTGTACCGGCCTGGGAGCAAAATATTTATGCAATGATAATAAACTAGTTCCCATGAGAGGACAAGTTTTAAAGGTAAATTTTTACCCGAAAATTTCATGAGCAGAAATTAAAGAGCTTATTATTCTAGGTGCAAGCACCATTCATAAAAACATTTTTCTATGCTGATTACGACACTTACATTATACCTGGATTCAATGCTGTAACTTTGGGCGGGTGTCGACAATTTGATAGCTATGATTTAACAATTAATCGGCATGACGCAGCAGCTATAAAAGAACGTTGTTATTCCTTAGTACCCAGTTTAGACACAGCTCCTATTATAAGACATTGGGTTGGATTGCGTCCACATCGGGATCCTGTTCGCGTTGAAAAGGAAATCCTAAACTACAACAGTCAAAAATTGAAGATTGTCCATAATTATGGGCACGGTGGGTACGGAGTAACAACTGCTCCTGGTACAGCCCTGTATGCTGTAAAAATGGTAAGGGAATTTATGGCAGGAAACAGTAAATTGTAAAACAGTTATTAAAGCTTTATGTTATAATGTAATTATTAAAACAGTAACAAAAAACCAATACCACAAACTTAACGATAACATTACATTACATAATTTGGAATACCTAAACAGAAGATTACTGTTTTTGTTTTTATATATAAATGACTAGTTACAAATAAAATTAAATGTACAATAATTACTTATGTTTAAGTACTACTGCACAACCAAGTTTCCCAGTTCTATTTATTCTTATTAGATCTGATTCGTACTCGAATACAAGAAATAAATATAAATTATGTTTTCATAATATAAATAATATTTACAAATTTAAATAATACTATAATATAGTATCAACAATAAAATGCATATTAATCGGATATAAATTGTGCTGCAAAAAATATATGTATCTTTAAGGTTCTATATTATTAAAAAATATATAACATTGTGTCAGTTTTTTAAACATGTGTGTTATCAAAAGGCACAACTATTTTGCAACAATAAATATATATATATATATATTCATAAAGGTTGTTTTAAAATTACATCTTTCTACACACACAAATACAATTTAAAACTGCGCGAATGCTGGAAAAATTGGTAAAATATGAAATGAAAAAGTATAAAAAAGCAAATGTCCTTAAACGTCTACAAGGTTGAAAGAGTATATAAAATATTTATTTAGGTAAGTATATACCTTTACATATAAAAACTTTCACAACTATAAATATATTAACTCGATAATATCAATATCTACAATTTATGCGCTTGAAGTGCCAGCGGTAATCAAATCACATTATAAAAAAGATATTTTAATACTCTTAACCTTTCTCTTAACTAAAAGTTAAATTCGCACAATTTAATAAAATAAATATAGAGATATGTTGTTTAACCTATACAAAAATAGAATAGAGATTACAAGATAAAAGTAATATTTATATTAAAATACTTTGCGTTCCTAAACAATGAATTACAGCAATCTAATTTACTTTTTTCTAAACATGCCTTGTAAATTACCTAAGTTGTTCGATTTTGGAATGCTAGATTTAGAACTAAAGATTTTACTCACACGTTGTCTAACGTCCTCCATACCTTGGTTCATATTTTGGCTGATGGACACCCCTCGATCAGAATGAGTGGTTGGCGATTGATCTAATCGCAATTCAGTTTCACGAATCATTGCAACAATCGTGTCGCGATGAATGACTAGGGATTTGTTATCAACAGCCTCTAAATATCTACATAAAAATTATGTCATCGCTTACATCTTCTCAAAACATTATTTTTTTATGTTAAAATAAACAAATGCCGAAAATTTAGTACCATTTGTATAGAAATTTAAAAACAATATAAAAACTTTACTCACTTTAATCCTGGCAAAAGAGCAGAACTTATGGTATTTCTACTTAAAGGGCAGTAAATAGTAGCAGAAAACGACTCTATCAGAGCAGATGCCATATCAACTTTTCGAGTTTGATTGGACATTTGAGATGTATAAGCTGACATCGCAGCTAATTGCGGTAAAATAACTAAATAAATAACACAAATTAAATACATAAAAGAACATCAAAGATAAGACATTTACCTTCTTCTCTAAACCACACATCACAAGAATTTACAATGTGTCCAAGAGTAACTACAAGTTGTCGTAACATTGCATGATTGTCTTTTGAAGAAGAATCTGATAAAAATGATTGCAGCTGCATGTAGGCTTTATCATGAACTTCTTTCACATTACAATCTGTTATTAAACTCCCTAAAGCTGGTAAAGTTGCTGTCCTGACTAATCTACAGATTTAATAACCAAATTCAAAATCCATTTTTATTTATAATTTGGCTTGACTTACATATCAGGATCACTTGCTAAAGTTACCAAAGCTGGAGCAATTCTAGTACAAAGCAACTGCTCTGAAGATGATACAACTATTGTGGAAAATAATCCAGCAGCTGCACTTCTTACAAGAGGTTTTTGATGGACAACCCCTTCCCATAAAGCATTCACAACAGTTTCTTGTAGACCTTCAGTCTCACACAACCCTCTAACAGTAACTTCAAGACAATCTAATGGTGTACCGCAAAGCGGTAAAGCACAGACGAATCTTTTTAACATATTACAAAGTTCTTCCACATCCCCGCAATAACTTAATACTGATATTAAGTACACAGGGATCATTAAAAAGTTCGGCGTGTATTGGTTGAAATTTAGCAACATTTGTTCTAAATTTTGAATATGTGTTTGGAAAAGAGGTTTTATTTTTAAGATTGTAAAGTTTTTACCAAAAACAATACAAATATGATTAAAAAAATTGATGACCGCTTTCAGAACGGAATGTTGAATGATATCAATATGGTTCAAAGTATTCAATAAATCAGGTATTCTGTAACATTTGTAATTATTATTTATATAGGTAAAAATAAATGTATTATGTTACTTACACAATATCCAGAAACCAGTCGACTTCTGTCCATGTTATTTCTGGTTCTTCAGCAATTAGTTTATCAAATTCATGTAAAATGACTCCTATATTTTTGTTACCCGAGTAAAAATTATTTGGATTTGTCAACGGAGTACAAAGTTTATCAAATTCTGTTCCTAAAATTCTAATATTAATGCTTTTGATTAAAGAAAATAGTTTTAACTTACTGAGTTCTATAACTAAATCTTCAGTAATTCTTTTAGTAACAATTTCTACGGCCGCAATATACACTAACATGAAAGGTAACAATGTATCAAGTACATTAATATTTTGTATAATTGATTCATCGGAAGACATTTGCTTTTTACTTGGTGAGTCTGATTGATTAAGCTTAACCAACTGATTTAACTTATGTAGTAAATTTTTCAATAAAGTTGAATGTAATTTTCCTGTACATTAATCATTAATACAATAACAATAAATTAATACTAAATAAGTAAAATATTACCTGTATTAAGAGCCCATTCTGATAGAACAGGCAGTAGAATTCGTACACTACAGTTAACAACATTAATATTAGAATCATTCAAAACTGATAAAGCTAATTCTTCACATTGAGAATATTTATCAGTATCATCACAGTAAGCTACAACTAGGGCTAAAGCTTTCACGGCCATTTCTTTTACTAACGAATCTCGATCTTCCAACAATTGTTGGAGCATTGATAGCATTAGCGAGTTTCGAATTGTACTCTGTAACATTTTGGATTTAATTAATTTTTCTACCTACTTGATAAGAATAAATACTTACAGAAACATAAGGAGTTAACGCGCTACAAGATTCAGCAACTAATAATCGTCGTTCCACATGTTTATGAGTTAACTGTTCCCAGCATTGAGGCAAAACTTCATTTTCTACTAAAGATTCTCCAGAAGATTTTGCAATTCCAACAATACCTAAAAGGAAAAATACTCAAATTTTATGTATTCTTAATGAAATAGTTCCTTTCATACCTGAAAGAATCATTCGTCGTTCATCTTCTGAAGGACGTTTCTTTAAATTAAATAACTGTTGCAACATACTATCTCTCTCGCTACTATTTGGATTTAAATGAACAGCACAAATTAAAAGAGGAATTACCTCTTCTCTTTTATTAAGAATAATATTTGGAATGATTCTAGGCATATATTGTGAAACAATATGCACAAAAGATTCATTTGATATACCACCTTGAAGATAATTTTCCAACATTTGATTATCTGATTTTTTAAAAACATTAATAAAGCAGTGAGACATAAGTTCTTGTTGGAATCCAACTGGTAACTTGCTATATTTAATATTAAAATCAATAAGTAAATAATATTTTACAAAATATGTTTTGTAATCTTACCGAAAACTTTGACTCTTTGGTAACACAATTTCATCTTTATGCTCATTACATTTATTTTGTTCAGTTTCTTTTTCAGTACTAGCATTTGACTGAGAAGAATCTATTGATAAAGCTACCCTTGTCCATTCTGGATCATTTTCATTTAAACTAGTAGCAGATTCATCGTCATCCAAGGTAACAATGCTACCTCTACTCTTAGATTTTGGAGAATCGTGTCTATCCGGTTTGTCAATAACTTCAAAATTTTCCGGAGATATACTTTTTGTAGAATTATTTTCATTATCAAATTGAGAACTAGAATTATCTGTTGTGCATTGATTAGAAAGCAAAGAATCGTATTTATTTTGAAGTTCTGCTCGTAAAATTTCTGATTTGGACAATTCTCGTCTTAATTGATCCAATTCTAAATTCTATAAATAGATTATACTTAGTCAAAATAAAATATATTATAAATAACACTTACTAAATTAAGTATTTGCTGCTCCTTCTGTTCATCTATTACTGGTAAATCTACTTGGCATCCAACTGTTGTAGAATCATGCCCAGTCTGCCTTAAACCTTCTCTATATAAAGGTAGAAGTTCAGCTGGTTTAGGAATATTTAATCCCACATCATCCCAATCTTCAAAGTCTTGATTTTCATTTTCATCAGCAAACGTAATTGAAGTAAGCTTATAACCATAAGAAAGTAAATACTCATTGATTAAAAAATTTAGTGCACGTTGTTCATGAGGCTTTATTGAATCATTATTAAAGAGTTTAGATGTCCCTGTATCTGGAGTATTATTATCCGATTCAGTGGCAACTGTTAAATTTGCTCTCAAAGCATTTATCGTTTCTTTAGCCTTTCGTAGCTCAAACTCAAGCACAGCAACTCTTTCATCAACGCCACGTTCACCGTCTTCAGAAAATCTTGTCAGATCTAAACTATCCAATGTAGCTTGACTCCCAGAGCGAGCTAGAGATCGTAATAAAGTATAAATATGTAAACGGTATTCTCGTTACACCAAACAAACTTACGAATAGGAGGTGATATGTCTGCTTGTAAGTGTTGTTCAAAATTGCCAGGGTTTGAGAAAAATTCTCTTAAATGTTTCAATTCACGCCCAGATTCAATTAATTCGGTGTGTAATTCTAGCGCTGTCAATAAAAATTTATCATTTAAAAGCTTTGCGGCTATGTCATTATAGGATATATGTTTTGATTCATTAGTTTCAGAAACTGGTGATTGTAATACTTGATCAGTCATATTAAAATATGTACTACTTTGACATTATACAAATATTTACTACTGTCAGGTGAACGGTTTTAATTTTCCAAGTTTGACAGATTCTCTTCTTTCTGGCGAGGTGAGAGCGGTGAGAGGAGGAGTTTTGATTTTAACTTGCATCGCCAGATGTAGTCATACTCATACATATCAAAAAAAAATAATTTGAAAACATTCATCATCAATTTAACAAGTAAGCGCCAGTGACTGTAGTACTAGAAGAACTATAAAACACGAAATAAATACATCAAGTAGTAAGTTAAATAATATATACATATTTATTAATAAAAATAAATAACAAAATTTAAACTTATTTTTGTAACACACAAAAACAACAATAATTTAAAATACATAAATACTAAGCTGCCGTCATGGTCCTCTTTACCTTCTTAAACAAAAGATTGCTTATAAAAACTACCATTAGGCACATAAACAAAATATCTCCCATCACAATATTCTTAAAATATTTACAAATAACCCTAAATTATTTTATCTCATACATAGTATGTGGTTTTATCACACTGTAAACTGTATTGATATAAATTTAATAATAATTATATACATAATGCTCTAGTATTACATGTATGTACAAAATCTACAAGCATTTTTCTATACATACTGGACCAGAATTAATTCATCTACAATTAATTAAAATTTGAATAAAATATTAATTTTGATCATGTATAGATTATGAGCATCCATGGATGATATTATGATAAATAATTAAGTAAACTTATTTACAAAGTCACATATTTGCCACCTATGAACTAAATTATATTTCGCACATAATGTCGTATAAAAAGATTTTACAACGTTGCTAATATTCTAGTAAAACCGATGCACGCAGACAGTGCAGTTTGACCGACACCCCAAAAAAATGCGTATAGGGGTGCCATAGGAAAACTAGAATATCGATAAACAAAAGCTATAGCTGCACTACTCACTACGCCTGATGTCAGAGGTGGAATGATCCCCATGACTAGAATGAATATTGGAAAGAACTTGCCAAATTTATGCTTTCTAAGCGTCGCAAATGCCATTAACGCCGCTGCCTGTAAACATTGATTTCTATATTAACCTATATTTTTGTAAATAAAGTACGAATTGAACTAACAGTATGTACGAAAATTGATGAAAACAAAGCCCACAAAAACACTCTGTACCACATCTCAGCAAATGTGTGTAAAGTTGTGACAGCAGATAACCCAATACCATCTACGGTACTGTCTGGATCAGAGTCTTGAATAGTATTCATAACTGTACTTAGTTGAATTATCTTTACATTGTGAAGCAGTCAAGTATACTGCTTAATTTCTTTACATTCCCACATTTTACACAATTCTTCATAAAAATGTATTTATAAATATAAACATAACGAATGTTTTGTGCTCAGATATATGTAAAATAATAGCCAATTATCTTTTTCCTTCTACGGTATAAACTATATTTAAATTAGTAATAAGTAGTTTCTTATCATCCAGTTAATAATTAAAATATTGATAAGAAATAGTTCTTGAGTGACGACCGTCGTACTGTCACTGTCACCACAATCACAAACAAAATTCTAAAGCCATGTTCACATATGGACACATAGCGGACACATTGAAGCCACACACAGTCAACAGCTATCTTTGGTCTGTGAACAGAAGCACAATGAAGAACGTTTGTGGCCTCGAAATTAATTTCTTCTTTACTTACATAGAAGCCACAAAATAGCGGCGCCTCTATTTCACAAGAAACACACACAGTATTTCTTACTGTTGCGTGTATGTGGCTTCAATGTGTCCGCGTGGTGTCCGCTATATGTCCATGTGTGAACAGGGCTTAATATTGTGAAGTTCGTATTGTACACACATTGTACCAAGGCATTGTACCAACTTTCAGCTTGAAGCTGCTTGATGAATGGAGGAAAATTATTGAGCATGACATTAGCTACATAACAATTTTAGCTATTTGGCTACTTTCAGACAGTAACAAGTAATTTTCAGTTTTCAGCGTTTATTATTATTTTTTTCTAACCAAACTTATTACAATTTTATATTAAAATCGAAATGCATTAAAAGAACTTATACATATGTTTTCAGGCCACATTCGATTTTCCATTTATTTATTACAAAAACCTTACAGAATGGCGAGTTTAGGTAAAAGGTTTGTTTACTGTAAATGAGAAGACACTTCAAAAATTGTAATTTGTTCATTTCATTACAGCTCTGTTGTTATATTGAATAACAAAATATGTTCTATTGAACGTACTATTACTACTTTACAGTCAGAAGTAGCAGATCTTAAAAAACTTGTACGTGATTTAACTAGTGAAAGGTAAACAGAAAACTATACAAAACATGTTATTTTGGTAATTAATTTGCGATTGTATTTTCAGCACTGTTTCTCATGAGCCCAAGAAACGAAAATTATGTGACCAAAAAGTTGAAAACCAACAAATTTTTAATTCAACAAAAACTGAAGGAAATTTTATGATTGATGAAAATGGATTTGTTCAGGTATATACGGATGGTGCGTGCGAAAATAATGGAAGGAATAATGCCCGTGCAGGTTTAGGAGTGTGGTTTGGACATAATCACCCATTGTAAGTTTTTATTTAAATTTTGGAAACTTCGGCTAATACTTTCTTTAGAAATTTGGCAGAACCAGTTAAAAGACGTCCCACGAATAATGTTGGAGAAATCGAAGCATGTACCCGAGCTATAGAACAAGCTCATGTTAATGGTGTTACTAAATTATGTATTAATACAGACTCAGAATTCACAATTAATTGTATAACGAAGTGGATACATGGATGGAAAAAGAAAAACTGGATAAACGCATCTGGAAAGGCTGTTATTAATAAGGATGAATTAGTTGAACTTGAAAATGCTATAAAATTGATTGACGCTGTTAAATGGGTGAGTAATGTATGAAATATTTATACAACAGCTTTTTTTTCAATTAAAATTTCGTTTCAGAATCATGTTAGAGGTCATAAAGGCATAGAAGGAAATGAAGCAGCCGATTCCTTAGCTAGAACAGGCGCTACTTTATATAAAGCCCGTTAAAGTTTACATTTATAATATATAAATAATTACTTTCTAAATAATTTTGTTTTCGTTTTTACCTCTCGCCTAGAGAGGTATAGGGATCGTGAAAAAATTCGATGTCGAGATTTTTGTCATTAAGCACGTTTTAGCACCTTTAGAACCTATTTTGACTATTTTCACGATGATGTCTGTGTGTGTGTCTGTGTGTGTGTCTGTGTGTGTGTATGAAAGTCTGTATGTACGCCTACTATAGCCTTTCGTCCCGGTTCATTATCTGAAATTCTACTGAACATAAAATTCTAATATTTTACATTATATATTTATATATGTTAATGAAGAGCTGAAAAGATTTTGGTAAAAATCCACCAACCGGAAATGGTACTTTTCTTGTAGCACTATAACATTTTTTGCAAAAATTGTATAAAATAATGCGATTGTTACAATTTGACATACCACACATGAAAGAAGAAATTACATTGTACAATATTTAATCTTACTTGTTTCTATATCTTTAACCAATAAAGAAATATAATTTTTTTAAATATATAATTTTACCTACCACGATTTGTGAATCACGAAATAGAAATAAAATTTAAAACAAAAATAAAATTGTCAATGTGACAGATAAAGAGATGTCTGTGGCAAGGAGGTTTCTCTGTGGTGTAGGGCATGTGTAGAGTGTGGTGTAGAATTTTGAAATGTTGGATATAGTATAGATATTAAATGGACATAGTATTATGTAAATATGGTATTTATAAAATAAAATTACATATTAAACTAAGAGCTGATTAAATTTGTGAAATATATAATTTATTTACCTACATAATTATTATAAGTCCATTATGCATTTTAAAATAATATAATGTATGATTATTTTATATTATTATATCAAATGTTATACGGTGTTGTATTTTATTTATATTAAAGCTTAATATTTGGTTAAATAATAATACTTCAATGTCAAGGCGAGAGGTATTGTAACGGCCACGTCAGATTTTTTTGAATTATTAAAGTGATAATACAGGTGTTTACTGAAATAATTATTCAGTATAACTTTCATAGAAAATATATTTCCTGTCCAAAAGTGGTGAATCCTATTCTTTATACCTTTGCAAAAATAATTACAAAATTGAAGAAAACTATACTATTTGACTGTTTTGTTGATAGTAAAATGAAAACGTCAATAACAAAATGCAACTTGACAACAGTGGAGTTCGATTTGGCAGATACGTAAGTGTAAGATAGAGGTTAGATTTACTTTGTTAAGTCAATGTTCAATTAGTAACTTATCTTCGTTAAATAACATTGGCGTAAGTTGATCTATTTTTAGTAAAGTCCGCAAAAAATGTTTTGCAATTTGGATAGTATTTATATCTGGAGTAAAAATCAGGCCAGGGAGATGAAGGACACCTTTTTTTAATTATCGTATCTGTGATAATCAAATCGTATTTTCTCCGCAATGAATTTAAACAAAGGCATATTTAAGGAATTGTATAATCAACCATATAAAATAAATCCCGTTAAATTGTACGATTATGCAAAAGGTATGTTTATATTCTTGATTTTTTATGACATGTGTTTTATTTTATTTTTTATCAAAATATTGATTGACCCTGACATATTTATATGAATATAATTATTTTACTATTGTTTTTATTTATAAAATCAGTAATCATACATGTTAATATTTTTTAGATAACATCAATTTTGTACAACGCTTGGGCCTTCTTAAATCTTTGCCTCTTCATACAGGCTGTGTGAACACATTATGTTGGAATGAATCGGGTAGTTTGCTTCTTTCTGGTTCAGATGATCAGCATCTTGTTGTAACCAATGGACATACTTACAAGGTTTGTTACAATTATCGAACTAGTCACCGTGCAAATATTTTCAGTGCAAAATTTATGCCCGTTAGTGGGGATCATAACATAGTTTCATGTTCAGGTGATGGCATTGTTCTGTATACAGGTAAAAATTTATTTATGACATTTCATATTTTTAATTTAACAACTATGTTATTGTATGTAGATTTGGAAAGACCAAGTGAAACTTATTATAGTCAATTTAATTGTCATTCGGGCACTTCTTATGAAGTAATCACAATACCAAATGATCCTAACACTTTTTTTAGTTGTGGTGAAGATGGCACAGTTAGATGGTTCGATCTACGAGTGAAAAGCAGGTACAGGTTTTGATTTATAATAAATTCTTCATTATCTGAGAGCAATATTTTTAAGATGTAAAAAGGCTCGGTGTAAAGATGATATATTGATATTGCATCATCGGGCAGTAACTGCGCTCAGTATTAATCCAATGGCTCCGCATGAACTTGCTATTGGAAGTTCTGATAGTACTGTTCGGACATTTGATCGACGTATGTTGGGCACCTTAACAACTGGTATTTTATTTATTTATTTATTTCTTTATGCAGAAATTATATTATATTTATTTTAAAGGCTATACTAAAAATCCTGTACATGATCCACTATGCAGTTTCACAGTTCCAGAACTTGAAGAACGTACTTACAGAATTACTTCTTTGTCATATAGTCCAGATGGCCAGGAAATGTTGGTTAGTTATTCTTCTGATCATCTTTACCTTTTCAGAGTTCGGGTAAGTCTTGTTTATTATTTTTAGTTTTCCATATTTTAAATTATTATTAATCTCGAATTTTTTGTAGGATCAGAATGATAGAAACGTGAATTTATGTAAAGAAGCAAAGAAATTGAAAACTGCTACTAAAAGGGTTCGTCGTTCACCTCCTCCAGTTCGTAGACTTCGTCTTCGAGGTGATTGGTCTGATACTGGTCCAGATGCAAGACCAGAAAGAGACACAACAAATACAGTTAGTAAGTGGTGTAAGATTTAAAATTTGAAAGTTTTATTATTTTAAAAAATGGTTTGGCAGGTATTAGTCAAGCTCGACCCCAATTACAAGCTACTTTGATGGAACGAATGACCAACGTTTTATTCCGGATGTTGAACGATCCCTTAACTCGCGCGGCACTAAGTGCTGGTGGTGAAGACTCTCTTGAAACGAATTCTTCTTCAACTCATTCGCCAGAAAATACAGCAGAAAATACACAACATCAAGAAGAATCTGTTGAACAAGATACCTCTCCTGAACATAATGAACAAATGAATGAAGAAACTTTACAGATTGAAACAGAGGTTCAAGAAAATGCAAGCACGAGTCAACAGTCTCCTCCAGAAGTTTCTCAAAACTCTACTTCATCAGTCCCTGATCATAAACCATCTTGCAGTACTAAAAAAGTACATGGAGAGCTGAATCATCTTCATAATGAATTATCGACTTTACGCCACGGTTTTATTGAGAGACACGGTTCTGAACCATCAGTTAGTTTGCGATATTCTGATCAAAGTTCAAGTAATTCAACGATTCGATTAGGAGTTGGTGATGAACTGAATCGATCAAATTATAATCTAGAGAATTCAAGCCCCGCAACTGAAACCGAACCTGATCAAAACTCTAGTCAAGCTGAGACTAATGTAGATAGTCATAGTAGTAGCAATAATATAAACCAAGCAGAAATTGCTTCAACTTCCTGTGATAATTTGCGCGGACAAAACAATGACAACATTTTAGATAACGAAATGGATTTCAGTTCTAACGATGAATTAATGACTGAAGTTTCATCCAGAAATCATGCAGAAAGATCAAGTTCTGATATAGAATTGGATTATTCTGATAGTGATGATGACAGTAGAGAAATGTTAAAAGATAAATTAGCCGCAGAACAAAATAAATTTAATGGAAAATACGTATTTGAGCCGCATGTTAAACAAAAATATGTTGGTCATCGCAATGCTAGGTAAATCGTTTTTAAATTTATAAAAGGTTGTACTTATTATTTATGTTGTAGAACTATGATCAAAGAAGCAACATTTTGGGGCAACGATTACGTCATGTCTGGATCAGATTGCGGACATGTGTTTGTCTGGGATAGATTCACATCAAAACTTGTAATGCTTCTTCAGGCAGACCATCATGTCGTTAACTGTCTTCAACCTCATCCTACATTGCCGCTTCTTGCGACTTCCGGTATTGACCATGACATAAAATTATGGGCCCCTATTTTGGAAGAAGCTAACTTTGATTCGAAGATGGCTGATGATGTATGTATCAAAAACATATTTCCGTGTTTTTTAAATTTAATTTGTGATTGTCTTGCAGTTAATGAAAAGAAATGAGGTAATGCTAGAAGAAACTAGAGATACAATAACAGTTCCTGCAGCCTTTATGATTAGAATGTTAGCTTGTTTGAATCAAATTCGGCGTACGGGTTCTCTGTCCACTAGGTCTAGAAGACGTGATGAATCAGATCCAGATGCTTAAAAATATGTTCACTTGTATTATAGTAAAAAATTAGCGAATGTATTATTATTTTATTACTTCCACGTTTTACGTATTTGTTGTTATTTGATTGTTAAGTACACCTATTTGAAATTGTGGTATTTTAACATTTGTTGAAAAGTTTTAGAAGTATCATGGAAATATTTTTGTAGCAAATGTAATTATTTTTTTTATTTTACAATTAATTTGCCATCAAGTACCTATTAGAGTAATATACTGTGATTAGAGAAATGTAATCTATTTTTCATAATTGATTATATTGCAAGATTTTTTTGTATTGAAAGGAATTTATTTCACTATACATGGATTGTTTTAATCTTGAGTTAACTTATTTTATTATAAATAATATTTTCTTGTATTTCACTTTTTGAAAATAAATTTCTGTAAATATTATTACATTTCTAGTTCGATATTCATTGATTATAGGTAGATGAGATTTGAAAATTAAGAAATCAATAAATACTTTTACACAATTTATTTACATAAATTGAATATATTACAATATATACATTCGTATTATAAAATATTGCCGTGCTCCTGGATTTAATAATGGTAACTATAATGACTATAATATCCCAAATCGGAAGCAACTGGATACAGTTACGTTGATAAAAATTAATCTACAAAAATAAAACAAAACAAATAACAAAAATAAAAAAAAATAAATAAAAAATAAATAACAAAACAAAAAATAAATAAATATTAAAACTGTTAAAACTTAAAAAAGCGTCATGTTTTGCATTCTCGTGGTTTTAAATATTAAATTGTGCTTTTAAATTTCTTCAGGTTCAAGCAAGTGTTGAGCTTCAATGAGATTATGATTACCGTGCTCCAAGATATTATCAAAAGTCATTGGGTAGTTTCTGCGATTTTTTCTTCTTTTGTATAAAACAGTTCCAGCAATCATACAACCAACAAGTGAAAGAGCCAAAATAAACCCGCCAACTGAAAAATATATGCATTTATAATATACAGCTATACTAAAACGGCACTTTTAATTTAATATACCCACAAATTTATGTCAGTTTTCAATATTGCACCATTATGATAGCAATTTATTTTAACACCATTTCATAAATAAACATATTAAATGTATAGTACAGATAGCACCACAAAATATTATTATCGTTGAAATTTGCATAATATTGTTGCCCCAAACATTAAATAGCATACATAGGTAATTTTGAAATATTGTCATGCATTTTTCCATAAAGCCTGACAAAGAAATAGATAATGAAATGAATGAACGTAATCGTGAGATTTATGTATTATGATTATGATGATATTTTATTATTAGTTTGATAAGACTGAAATAAATTTAAATACGTAATCAAATGATGTAGGTACTATTAAAGCTTTTACGTGCAACAAAAAGCAAAATTAATTTTTTTGTCATACCAATTTAAACTACTAAGGATTTACATTATATTTCTACTATTACCAATGGTTCTATACGTTCTATAATTTTGACCTGGAAAATAAAAATATAATACTATCTACTCTGCTTAATAATATAATATCCCTAAAAATAAAATCAAAACACTACAAATAACACAAGTTTTCATATTACGTAGATATATTTCCAATATGGGTAGAAACAAACATCCGAATAGTCCGCAACATACCATATAATAAGAAAAAAAGAGTTGATTTGGGTTTAAATGTCACTTTTCCTTAAATATCTCAAAAACTCGGGTTCTAGTAAAAACACTTTCCATACAAAATTATAGAGCGCATAAAATTCTTGATCGAAATGGTCATTACCTACCGATTTTCATAAAAATAAGTGACACAGTTTTCGGGCAAATCGTGAAAATGAATTTCGAACATTTCTCCCTTCACGAACACGGCTGAATATTAACTCTCGGTTTCTTATAATAAATTCGCCGAACCTTTCTCTATAAGGTCTATTTCTATTTTAAAAGAAAATTTTGATGGCCTTAGTTATGCCAAAAGTTGAGAAAATTGACAAAATGAACACCCTACAAAGTTTTTAAAATAATGTATGGAGAAATTTTCGTAGAATTTAATGAAAGAAAGCGGAAGTCGATATTTTTATCCGTTCTGAAGTTACAACTCATTAAACGCAATAAATACATAATATTTGAAAATGTCTCGATTTTCTCTCGGAAAAAATTGATATCTTGGCTTAATGAGTACCTTAAAAAGATTTAAAATAATATAGAGAAATGTACGTAGAATTTAATGAAAGAAACCGGAAGTCAATATTTTAATTACTTCCGAAATTATAGTTCATTAAACACAAAAAATACGAAAAATATTAAAATATCTTAACTTTCCCTCGATTTTTAATGATTGAAATGTTGGAAATACATTTTCACGATTTTCTCGAAAACTGTCACTTATTACATTAATAATGACCTTTTCGATAGAGATTTTTATGCTCTATAATTTTGTATGGAAAATGTGTTTGCTAGAACTCATAGTTTTTGAGATATTTGGGAAAAACAGAAAAATTACATTCAAACCAAAAAAGGTATGTTGCGGACACGTGTTGGGTGGGAATGGGAACTTTTCGGATTTTTGTTCCTAGCTCTATACATAAGGGACATATCAGTCATTGTGTACAGCGAAGAATATCATTCAACCAATCAAACCATGAAAATAACTACAAAATATCAAACTTTGTTATAAAAATTGCAGATGCAAAATAACTTACCCACTGCTTGAAGTGGAATTTCTATTTTACTCGGAGCTAAAATATCTCTTATGTTTGCATAAGTACCATTATTTTCACCGGGTTTAAGGTCTAACAATGATGTAAATAAAGAGTATAGATCTAACGTGCTGAACGGAGGTACTTTATGACTAGATTTAATACCAGGACCATAAGCAATAAAAAATGGATGCATATCTACTTCTTCATTATCGTATCCATGCGCTCCAAACTCTGATTTATCAGTTACTACAATACGTAAAACAAAAATTAGCATTATAATTTTAAATATATAAATTTCAAATATACCTTTTATGCCATACTTTTCCTCGTAATATTTAGCAGAATTAGCCATATCTTGAAAACCGTAACCTATGTCTGCTACTACAAAAATCGGTGGAATACGGGGATTATTTTTATAATGCCATCGTGGAAGCAAGTCAGCTTTTTTATAAACTTTAAAATGCTTATTTTTATTAGATAGCTGTTTCAATTTATTATATATATCATCTTCATAGCCTTTAAAATATAAATTTTAGCAGTATATAATACTATTTCCGAAACAATTACCTTCTTTTGGAATAATATGTAAACACGGTGAGGTATCAGCAATTATATATGTATCAGATTGTAAAACGTCAGTAATATTAATAAATTGTGGTGGTCGCACAGTCGACATACCGTGATCACTAACATGAATAACATTTACTTTTCTAGACAAACCTTTTGTACTAATTTGATCATAAAGATATTGAGTAACATTGTCTAATTGTTGTAATATGTTAAATACTACTTTAGAATCTGGACCGTAAATATGACCATGAGTATCTGGTTCTTCAAAATAAATCATTACCAAATTTGCAGGCTTTGTTTTATCTGTTATCCACGACAACGCCTAAAAATAAGTTATTTAACAATAAGCATAAATAACATTTAACTGCAAGTATTACTGTATCAATTCGTTGATACCATGGCATTTTCGAATCCCAAGGTTGTCTATATGTGGCATTGATACCCTGATATTCGTAATCTCCTCCAGGCCACATCATAATACCAGTATGTCTCCCATTCCCTGCTTTGCCATTTAATGTCTACAAAATATGTAACTACACAACTAATGAATTAATACAATATTATATGACATACCCAAATAGGTGTAATCTTGTCACTGTACTGATACATTTCTGGACTTTGTTTTATGAATCGCTTTAAGAGAGGATCATAAAAATTGTTACCAACAACCCCATGAGTTTCTGGATACAATCCTGTTGCAATTGACTGATGATTGGGAAATGTTTTGGTTGGAAAGACATTTTTTAAATAATCTGCAGTGGTTCCTTCTGTTTTTAGTTTAGACATAAACGGTGTAGCATTTTTAATGAAGTAATTATAACGAAATGCATCATAAGATACAACAATTAATATTGGGTGTTGAGATTCAGAAATTACATAAGAAAATGAAACCAAATTAATTATTGTGAGTAATAACATGTTAGTTAATCAAAGAGCAACACTTAAAATACAACTACAACTTATACTTATGACATTTTAAATGCTAAAAGAAGGTTAAAGAAGTTAAGAAAAATAAAGATATTTTTGACGCTTTCATGGTCCAAGTACATTTTCCGAAAGTTATGATCCACTAATTCTTTAACCAATTTTTTAATATGTAAGTAGCAATGTTAAAATTAAAATTTGTTGGGTATTATGTACAGCTTGTACAATTATTATTTAATAAAATTATAATTTTAATTTAATTCAACGACAATGCACGTTATGTACGATGATTATACACTTTTATTTTCGGTATGCAAACTTAGATCTAATTTCGGTTTGAATGACACACCGTGATAAAATTGTTGTCTGTCAAGTCCAAATCGAAGAAAAATGTTCAAGAGAAAAAGTACTGTTTTTAATCTTTTGTTGTATTTTGGGTTTTACTTATCGTACATGGTATAGTAGATAATATTGATTTATAATACAACACATATTTTATTAGCATTAATTTATTTGTAGTTCTTTTGCATATGCTGAATTTCAAATTATTGTTCAACATTCTGATGGTGGAATATTGTAGTGCAGTCCCAGTAGGGCTGCTGCTAATATGGGCAGCTGTATGGGACGATGTTTTCCAAAGAGTGACTCATCATCAGCCTGTTACCGAAATCGTAACATATTTTCCGACCATGAAAATGAATTCCATTTTCTCGTTGAGGAGGTAATATATAATTCATTTAAATTGAAATTACGAAAAACCATAATAACAATAACATTATAGGCCGAGACTGCAGTGCCCTTCGAACCGAACAGGTAATTGTACAAGGTTATTTTTACATAAGCATAATATTTGATTGTTTTTATATTATTTAATGCTTACAATGGATTAGAAGTTCATTTATGTCGAGATTATTGTCTCGAAAAAAGAAAAGATGTAAACATGTAAAGGTAAACCTAAATACTGCATGTATGCTGTGAAGTCTGACTTTTAAATTCAATTTCTATTCTAATTCACAATAAAACGATTTTTATTTGTAGAATGTAATATGTAGGTAGTAATTTAATAAATTTTCTTAGAAACCAGTACTGGAATTGGTTGAGGGCTTCTGGAGCACGAATTCTGATTCGTCATATAGTCGGCTCAATAAATCTGTTTCACGGAAGCTTCCAAATTCTAGGTAAAATATGGGTTTTATTATTGAATAAATACACACATTGTAATTACTGTTTGTATTTAGTGTTCAAGGACGGAGTGACATTCCTCTGCAATGTTTAGATGTCAGAGCTCTTTTGTCACGTAATGGGGGTCCAACTACTTCTTCAACACCAGTTAGTTCACTAGATCTTGAATGGGAACATGAAAATTTGCCTGTATCAATGCATGATCCGTCCCTCAGTTCATGGTGAGTTTATAAAATTGTATAGGCGGTTTGCACATATTGAGCATGAGCGCCTCTAGTGGGAGATTCGGCAAAAGTATTAGGTATACAACACGTTTGAATTCGTTTGAATGTTTAATTCATTTTGGTTTTTTGCCAATTAAATATGAACATTACACATCAGATAACATTGATAATGGTAAGAAATTATTTAGTGCGGGACATGGTGTGTTCAGTTGAAAAAATCTCAGCAATAGTGTTACGACAGACTTCAATTTCAAAGAAACCATATTCTGTGATTTATGTTATAAATTATATTATATTTAGTTCTAACCTATTATGTTACAATTTTAGTTAGATAATACAATATGCGTTATACGCGGTAACTGTGAATGCATAGTAGGAGTTTCTGGACACTGTAAGCACATTTCTGCAGTTGTGTTCGCTATAAATGAAGAAGATTCTTCATCTAAAACAGACCAAACCTGTAAAGCAACTCTCAGTAGCACAATGTGTTAAAGGAAAATATTCAAAGGGACAAAATTTAAAGACATGTTCTATTTAAAAACCAAATGAAGGATCTTGTAATTTTAAACATTGATATTTTGTCTTTAATCTTTAGATTAAAGGACCAAGAAATAAGTTTGAAAAATGAAACTCTTATTTTGCGACAAGAATCTGTATTTATTCCTGTATTCGTGAAAGTAGCAGATGATTCATTAGTTGAGATGCGATATTGCTAAAACATAAAAATGACAATATAAACACTGAATTCTTACATTTCACGTATTATTACACTATTACTTTCGGAAAAATTGTTGGATGATATGATGGATATCGTGGATTATCCGATTTTTCATTTCAAATGAAATGAGCACTGGTTTCCAGCGCTTTTCGTCAATAATTCTCAAAATAGAATTAATAAATAGATTATAAAACGTGATAAAATATTTTTACAGTTATGTAGGTACCTACTTACGAAGTTCGTTTTACTCTTTGAATCCAAATTATACGTCTCTCGTCCTCATACCATCTTATTATAGAACCTTAGAACAGAACTGGTTGAATTGAAACAGTACTGTCAAAGGGTTTATGCTTAATGCTTTTTTTCCCGCCAGGGCGGCGCTGACTACTCATATGCAAACCGCCTATTGTAATGATTGTAATATCGAGTAAATGCCCTGTTCACACGTTGCTACTTTGAAGACGCATACGTGCTACTGTAGCACGAAAAGAAATTCAAATCGAAACAATTACCGCAAAAAATCACTATCTACACACACAACGATCAACGATGTGAAATTATCAACGAGTAGTTCTTGATACTTTGATGCTACAAATTAGCAGCGCTGCTATTTGACAAGCGACTCAGATTTTTTCTTGCTACAGTAGCACGAATGTGTCTTCAAAGTAGCAACGTGTGAACAGGGCATAAAGTCATAGTTAAAGTAGTCTATGAAACAAATTTAATTCGTGTCATTTTCATTGACTTCATCAATCAATATTCATTCATTAAATTCCAGTATTTATTCCATTCTCATTCATTTTTATAAAATATGGCGGAAGGCATAGAAGATAAATCAGATCATTCAGCATTCGTAAATAGGACTAATTCAAAAGTACAATTTCATTTAAACGAAAAATTAAATACATTCCAAGTTACGGTTAATGTCGAAGATTTTACACCGGAAGAAGTAAAAGTTGACGTATTACCAGACATAAGAATTATTAGCGTTGAGGCAAAGCATATTGAAAATAATAATGATGTCGGTAAAGAACTTTATCGTAGGTTGGCAGTTCCTGATAACTATAATTTGAATAATTTAAAGCATAAAATAGTAAACGGCATACTTTTAATTGAAATATTACCATCGGAGAACGTTCCCACTTCGTCGTTGCCATCGAGAAATAAATCAGAACCTAACACTCAAGTTTTATTTCCGTGCGAAAAATGTGTGCCCAGGACAAAACTTCGGACAAAACCTACAATGACTTCACAACAATCTGAAAAAATTTCAACTGAGAAACTTACGGAACCTTCTAAAAAGTCAGAATTTAAAGCACAAGTGAATGTTGATCTATATAGACCAGATGAAATAACTGTTAATGTGGATATTCCGAATAGAAGGGTTTCAGTTGAAGCTAAACACTTCGAAAAAACTTCAGATCATATGTTTATTGCGAGACAATTTACTCGTAAATTTACTGTACCAGGCAGATATAATCTAAATCAAATGCATCATACTATTGAGAATAATGGTATTCTTTGTCTCTACATTCCTGTAGATCTTGAACAAATTCAGCAAAAACCAGTTGAAAAAGTAATTGAAAGTGCTGAATTAGTTGAAAATGCAAAACCTATTGACGTTGCGAAATCCGAAAATAAATTAGAAGAAATAGTACCATCTGAAGAAGTACCTTTAGAGGCAAATACTTCTGAAGTAAAAGCTTCTGAGGCAGTTACTTCTGAAGTAGTAGCTTCTGAGGCAATACTTTCAGAGGCAGTTCCATCTGAAGTAGTAGCTTCTGAGACAATACCTTCAGTGGCTGTTCTTTCTGAAGTACTAGCTTCGGAGGCAGTTTCTTCTGAAGTAATAGCTTCTGAGGCAGTTCCTTCTGAAGTAGTAGCTTCTGAGACAATACCTTCAGTGGCAGTTCTTTCTGAAGTACTAGCTTCTGAGGCAGTTTCTTCTGAAGTAATAGCTTCTGAGGCAGTTCCTTCTGAAGTAGTAGCTTCTGAGACAATACCTTCAGTGGCTGTTCTTTCTGAAGTACTAGCTTCTGAGGCAGTTTCTTCTGAAGTAATAGCTTCTGAGGCAGTTCCTTCTGAAGTAGTAGCTTCTGAGACAATACCTTCAGTGGCAGTTCTCTCTGAAGTACTAGCTTCTGAGGCAGTTTCTTCTGAAGTAATAGCTTCTGAGGCAGTTCCTTCTGAAGTAGTAGCTTCTGAGACAATACCTTCAGTGGCAGTTCTTTCTGAAGTACTAGCATCTGAGGCAATACCTTCAGAGGCAGTTCCTTCTGAAGTAGTAGCTTCTGAAGCAATTCCTTCGGAAGTAGTAGCTTCTGAGGCAATACCTTCAGAGGTAGTTCCTTCTGAAGTAGTAGCTTCTGAGGCAGAACCTTCTGAAGCAGTACCAACTAAATAGTAAAATTTTTATTGGAAATACATTTTGATTAAGTATATTATTTCATTATTTGAATTAAATAAGTACTGTAAACATTATTGAGTATTATTTTATTTTTGAATGGTTAACTAAAGCTTGTATGAAGAATTTTCGGATAAATTTGATTATTATAAAATATGATAATTTAAAATCAGGGCCGTTTTACCAGAAGAAAACCTCCAAGATGTTAGCGTTAGCGAAGCTAGCACAGCACGTCATCTAGGTCCAAGTAGTGCTTCTGATTGGTCGCGAGTGTCTTCAGCTGATTCTCTCGAATGGGATCCGGTTCAAAGTCCACTTCACTGCTCTCCACCGTGTGCTGCAGAACTGGACACAGATACGCAACAACTTCTTAACGAAATTGAACGGTTGACTGACCAAGCTTTGAGAGAAACGGGCTATGGTTTGATCAGCTGATCTTGAAATAAAAATTGTGATGAAAAACCGGCTAATTAAGTTAATTACCATGGTCTATACAATCAGTTGTATCGTTAATTAGTTTTGTTGTGTAAAGAAGGAGAATTATGAAAATGATTTATCAAGCGATGCTCAAATTAGTCAAAATATTATGACCTATTTATGTTAATTGGAATTTTTATTCTCATGTTTACAAGATACAGGTATGTATTTGTCTAGTAACTGAAAATTACAAGTCAAACTAAAATCATAACAAGATAAAATTTAATTGCCGGTTTTAATTCATCATATTTATTTATTTAAGTCTGTTTATCCAACTATGTAGTGGTGCTAACTGAGCTTAACCCATTGTTACCATATGTCTGTGCTATAGCGATCTGTGGTCTGCTACTGCATTACTTATATGTAATCACAGCTTTCAAAACTATATTACAAAATCTCACCAATGTACTGTGGTAGAATCAGACTTATGGTGACATCATGTGTGATACAATTGTATTTGTTTCAATATTAACTAGAATTTATTTAATTTTATAATAATTTATTGTTTTGTACATTGTAAATTTACTCTTTGGTTTAACTGATAATCGCAAGAATTTTTACCTAAGACCAAATATTAACTAAGACGAGTAAAGGGCAAGTTTTACGTGACTCAAAGATTGTCGAGAGATGAAGATAGTTTTGGGCTTAGAGGATAGAAATTTATAGAGGCAGTATTAGAACAAAACAATGAAGCAATTTTGCCAAAGTTATTATCCTCCATCTTTGTATGACCTATTTGCACATTTGAACGCAATGCATTAGTTTTCGAAGTATTTTATTATTATTAGTGCCGTGATATAAATCTTTATTATAATATTTCTTCATGCAATACAGAATGAAATTTATAAACAGATAAATGAGACAATAACAGTTAAGTAAGATTATTTTGACATTGACATTTCTCAGAATTTGACAGATGGAAATAATTTTTTGTATTACAACGTTATATTTAATTAGAACCAATTTAAACGTAGTTTGAAGTATGTATTATTTGTAATATAAGATCAGTAATAACATTTTCTGCATTCTGTTCTTGCCGTGGCATGTTTACTATTTATAAAACTTTCAAAATTAGTATAAATATATCCGCCATATTGGTATGCTCTGATAGCACACCCCCTTCTGTCTTACTGCTTCAACCGCTCATCAATAAAATCAGAGTATGCAACCTCTATAATTTTCTGTACTCTAAGGTTTTGAGTCACGTGAAGATAACTTACGAAATTAATAGTTGTATGTTAGTGATTTGACATATTATGCATTTCACTTGTAGCGTTCACAATAACGAAATTAGCCCCCAGCTAATTACAGTTAGCGCAGGAAGCGTGCAAGGTGCATTGTGTTGCTATTAGTCCGGGAGCTGGCGTCAAATTTTCATGCGTGATTGCAACAAAACTTTTCTTATATGTAGGTGGTATATTTTGTTGGTTTAACTATTTAAACATGTGTTAGCTGGCACGACCGAGTGGCCTGCAGATTTAAGGGCCTGCGAAACTTTCAAAAAATATCATATTTTCAAGTGAAACCAGAAAAGCTAAAATTTTGTATAATGATACTTTACCAATTATATTTAACAAAAAAATATATTAGCTGGACAGGGCAGGTGGAAAACCTTGTTAGCTGTGCAGGTGAACAGTGACAATGTCAAAATAGTGACACATCGTTTTCATTTTATGTAAACAGTAGAAGAAGATATAAATGATGTGTCACTATTTTGACACTGTCACTGTTCACCTGCACCTGCACAGCTAACAAGGTTTTCCACTTGCCCTGTCCAGCTAACATATTTATTTGTTAAATATAATTGGTAAATTATCATTATACAATATTTTAGCTTTGCTGGTTCACTTAAAAATCTTTTATTTTTTGCAAGTTCCGCAGCCTCTTAAAATCTTGAGCCACGCTTTCGGACCAGCTAACACTGCAATTCTTAATTAGTTATTATAGAACTAATTATATTATAAAAATCAGCTTTGTTGAAATGGTCCGGTCAAATTTGACGCCAGCTCCCGGACTATATAGTTTGTAAACTCCAAATATTTACAATGCACAAGCACCGCACCGTAAGCTACAGCCAATTAAAATTTAATGTGGAATTTAAAAGGTGGCGAAAAAATTTGTATTATGACAAATTGTCATTGGAGTCATTGACTTCAAATTTACGTAAATTCCTATTTTTATAGATAAATATGAGTGTAGTGTAGATAGTAAATTTGCTGAATTGGTGGTACAATATCCAGCCATTTGGAACAAAAAAATGCTCATTGTGTACTCAGCAAATATAAAAAATCTGACGTGGACACCACATGACTTCCTTGTACGCCTTGTTTGTTCATACTTTTCTTAATAACTAAAATGTAGAATAATATAAAAAAATCTTTTAACTTATTATACTAGTATACTCACAAATATATTTTAGTCATTTTATTTAAACTGCAGAAGAAGATATAAAGCATATTTTACTATTGTCACTGTCATGTCATAATCATTTAAATTTTACGTAGTAACAAATGTTAATCGATCATGGACTACAAGATAAAGAAATACTAAATTAAAAATATTTACTTTAATTATTCCTAAATGATACCAGATACAAAAATATTTATAAAATACCGATTTTAGGTAATAATCACATAATCTTTCATTTAAAATTAAAAAAATTGTCTTAAATTAAATATTTATCGAAATATTTAAGAAAAGTACTACTTCCGGTTTGTAGATTGAAACCAAAAATAGGAGGTGCACAACTAGATGCTATAACAGTCCTAAATACAAAATTTCAACTTTCTACGTCTAACCGTATTTGAGTTATGCGACACACATACGTCCGTACGTACGTACGCACGTACGTACGCACGTACGCACGTACGTACGCACGTACGTACAGACGTCACGACGAAACTAGTCATAATGGATTCAGAAAAGGTCAAAACGGATATTTCCATCAAAATCTGAAAACCGAAATTTTTCGCGATTACAATACTTCCTTATTACTCCGTGTACAAGGAAGTAAAAAAGAAAGTAAAATTCTTGCATTCAAGTTTAAATTTTTATGGAAATTAAATACTTTTGTAATTTTAAATTTTTTACATTTTCATAACGTGACATACATAATTTTTAAAAATTTTAAAACTTTAGTTTCCTTCAAAAAAGTTTTAAATATATATGCTCCGCTTAAATACATACAACAAAATATTCAATTCTGCTCAATGTTTTCTATTAATTAAAATATGTATGTAAAGATTTTTAGTAGTATTTTCACTACGTCATTAACAGCCAATAATGTCAAAATAATCTTGACGTGACTCAAAACCCTCTCTCGACAATCTTTGAGTCAATTTCTATAATAGAATTATTGTATAGGGCATTACCATTCTAGTTAATATTTGGTCTTATTTTTACTAATAAAGATGAACTAAAATTAAGACAAATGAATATGGAGTCAATCAACTGAAACGTAACAGAGTATTAATATTTGACTCATATACTTTAATGTTAATACACAACCATAATCATAGGTTTTAGATAAAATTACATTGGACATTAGACACATAGTAAATGTAGTACTTTTGTGTAACTTTATATTTAGTTTCAGTATGTTTAAAAAATAATGCTAAAATAGACTTTAAAAAATTGTACTTACTGTACTGGTGTCATTATAAAAGAAAAATTTATAGATAAATGACAATTGTCTATTTTAGTATATCTGTGTAAAACATACATTACTATACATTCTGAATATATATGTATGTGTTCATAAGTTCTTATTTAAAGCTGGCACTAGAGTGAAAATAAGGTAGCAGATAATATTTTTTCAGTTAAAACGGACGTAGCAGCTTTAAATAAGATTTTTTCTTAATAAACGGGGCAAATGCATTAATAAATTTGAACTTGTCATAGACTGAATGTTTATAAAATCAAAAACATCTATATGTGTGAATATTATAAATACATTTTGAATATATTTTCATTAAATTATTAACAAGTACAGTAGAAGAATCAATCGGAGTTACCGTTTGGTATAAAAATAATTTGTTGTTTTCAACAACGAAAATTCTAGTTTAGATGTATTTAGTTGTGTTATTAAAGGAACTTGAGATGAGAAAAAGAATGCATATCAAATGGTAACTCATATAACAAGCAATTACTTGGGTGCAGGTTTTGGCAATAGCATATCGAAGGCAGTTAGTATAAAGTTGATTTGGTGGGACCAAGAACATTGCTTGAGTAGTTAAGTGGCCTTTTTCTTAAGTGTGCTTAGAGCTAGATATGAAAACAACAACTTTATTACTGTATATAATCGAGTTTCATATTATCAGTATTTGTAACATATCACCAACTCTGAACTCAAATGTGTAGTATGTCATGCAATGAATAATTTCAAATATTTCACTGCATCTTGAGTAAAAATCTGAAATGTTGTGTACTAGACATAGTTTATACTAAAGAATTTTATTAGTAAATTGATTATAAAGAGTGTTTTCAAGTTACAGTTGAATATTTGAAACATCGTATAGAAAATAAAATATATTCATTTTTCGTTATATCAGTATAATGTTGTCCATTTCTTTTTTAAAAATGTTTTATAAATAAATTTTATGAAATTATTAACCGCAGTGTCTAAATATGTTTCCTATTATCATTAAAATATGGGGTATATTTAAAAAATAGTATAACATTCTAAAAATACACTATTATATTCACAGCGCGATTATGTTAAAAGCTGACCTTTTTCTTAACCAATGGACAGACGAGTTGAAAAGATACTTCTTTTCTTATCCCCACCTGTTTTTCCACGTAAAAGTGGTGGCTCGCTCGCAGTCGCAGCCTCGCAGCAAGTCGCAGTTTTGATTTTTAATTTGACGTTTATTTTTTTATTGTTATGTTTATTGTTGAGTGAAATTAGTATTATTTATTATAGTTTGTTATATTGTAAAAATGAAAATTGTTACTTGTACAGCCCCTGTTAACATTGCAGTTATTAAATATTGTAAGGTAATTGTAATATTTAGTTATAAAAGTTGTTAATTTGTTTATTTTACAGGGGGAAAACGAGATGAAGATCTCATTTTACCAATAAATGATTCTATTAGTGCCACTTTAAGTTTAGACTATGTAAGTTTTTAGGTTAATAAATAGAAAATATTAAAATATTTACCTTTTGCTTTCTATTTTATAGATGTGTGCCAAAACCACAATAATGACAAGTCCGTTATTTAAAGAAAACAAATTATGGCTTAATAGTAAAGAAGAATCATTCGACAACCCACGTATTGAAAACTGCTTAAAAGAGCGTAAGAATTTCAAACAAAACACAATCTACAATAATTGATATCAGATGTTTATTAATTGTTTATAGCTTAGATTTTCTTTTATTTTACAACCTTTACTTTTATTATGTACATTCTTTAACGTTATCGGTATTTCATAAAATATAGGTACTACTTGTTACGTTTAAACAAGTGTTACCTACTTTTTTACATCAAACTAATGCATTAATAATAAAAAATGTTTTAGTTCGTCGCCGAGCGGAGCTATGTGGAGATAACGAATTATTAAAATGGAATTTGCATATTTGTTCGGAAAATAATTTTCCCACCGCTGCTGGTCTCGCATCGTCTGCAGCTGGTTATGCTTGTCTTGTAACTTCATTAGCAACTCTTTATGGAGTTTCTGAAGATATTTCTTCAATAGCTCGAAGAGGAAGTGGTAGTGCGTGCAGAAGTGTCTATGGAGGATGGGTAACTAAATATTTTAACTACAATAATTATTTACTTACTGAAATTATTTTTCCCGGACGCAAAAATTGTTAACTAATTTAGAACATTATGCTTAAAATAAAATTGGAGAGAATTTAATTCTGTTATTCAAATTTTTTTTCTCTAATGGAAAAAATTTATGAAAATTTGCTGTTTGGTACTAATAATATTATTTAGTGATTGTGACGTTTAAATTTATGCATTTGCTGTTAACTTTTGTGTTTGAAATTAATAGTTAACTATTTATAATTTTTAAGTAACAAGAAACTTTTTTGTAAATGCCTTTGACCGGCTTTTCATATAAGTATCAATAATTTAAATATTAGATTACAATTACGTAAATCCTACTTTCCCAATTATTTATTATATAAGCTTTAACTTGAAGTACCTAATTTATTTTATCTATTGTTCAGAAAAAGTACTTTTTTATTATTTAAACTGAAGTAACATACTTTTTTATCAGTTGATAATTTATATTTTACCTTTACTCACATATTTTTAATATTAGGTGCGCTGGCAAAAAGGAATTCTTTTGGATGGTTCAGATTCAGTAGCAACTCAGATCGTTCCAGCTAATCATTGGCCAGAAATGAGAATTTTAATTCTAGTCGTAAATGATGCGCGTAAAAAATACAGCTCTACTTCTGGTATGAAACAAAGTGTTCAAACTTCTCAGTTATTAAAATATCGAGCTGCCGAAATTGTACCAGCTCGAACCGAAGCTATGGTACAAGCAATTAAAGACAAGGATTTTCAAACATTCGCTGAATTAACTATGAAAGATTCGAATCAGTTTCATGCTGTATGCTTGGATACGTACCCGCCTTGTACCTATATGAATGATATTTCACATTCTATAGTTGAAATGGTTCATGCTTACAATGAATTTCATGGTTGTAATAAGGTGGCTTTATTACATTATTTTGCCTAAATCACTGCATAACCAATATAATTTTTCAGATGGCATATACTTTTGATGCTGGCCCTAATGCTTGTTTATATTTATTAAATAAAGATGTACCCCATGTAGTGTCTTTAATTAATACAGTATTTCCATCTTTGGATAATACTGTAGAATATGTAAGGGGTTCTCCAATTAATGAAGTGCCTTTAATTGAGGTAGTTATATTGAATATTCTCAATATTTTAAATACAATTTTAATCATTTTTAGGACTATAACATGTATAATGTATCAAAACAAAAACCAGGACAATTAAAATATATTATTCATACTAAAGTAGGCGATGGACCACAAATTTTAAAGGATTTTGATAGTCACTTGTTAAATGAAGCAGGGTCACCTAAATTTTCAACATGATGGTGATAGAATTTAATCTTTAAAGTATGTTTCTTGGTATAGGTGATAGGACTAAAGCTCTGCTGAAATAAGGATTCTGAATTTTGGAAAAAAATAAATTCATGGTTTTGAAGCAATCAATAAATTATAATATGATCTTCTTTTTCAAGACTCATTGAAGATTCAATTTAGCGGCACCGCAATTTGATAGGTAATTCTCACTAGAATTATTTTTCTCAAAATTTTGAAGCATGAAAGAATCTTAAAAGAATCCTTGTGTGAACAGGGCCTCAAGGATCAATAATTGATCAGTATTAGTACAGTGCCTAAAAGTACTATTTATACATTTGTATTAATAATGAATTTTATAAAAAAGCAATATATTGTTCGTAATACTTTGGTGAAGGCTGTAATGTATACAACAATTTATTATTTAAGTTGTTACTGGTTCTTTAAAATAAAACTACATAAATTTAAGTTTAATTTGTTTTATTTATTAGTTAACATAATGACGATTATAAATTCATGAATGCATCTTTTGGTTTCCTACGAAGAATCCCTGGATTTCTACCTGGAGTTTAGAAAGTTTTGTCCTCTGGAAAAGAAAAATATATAAGTAACAAGAAAATAACAATTATAAAAAGTTAATAGAAATAAAAATCTGGTTATAAGAATGCAAAAACTGAAAATGATTTAGATTAATTGTCAGTACTAAATGAAACACACAAATTGTTAAAATCAAAACCGACAAACCCAACTTACTTATCCCTGTCGACCTGTAAATGAACAAAATTTTAATAAATATTTCAAAAAATTCTTTACATCATAAAGAATATTATATAATTATTTATTCTGCAATTAGTACTCACTTTGTGCTTTGCCGTCCTTCCATGGGGTGAATTTAATGAAAGTAGCTTCTCTCTTAGCAGCATCAGCACGGAACTCGGGCTTTAAAGCTTGCCTGACAAGCCTCGCAGCGATGTTCGAGTAATTGATGTAGCTGAACAAGAGTTATTGATGAGAAAATTGTCTTATTCAATAGGTTATGAAATTTCATATCGTAATAGTTTAATTTAATACTTTAAATAATGAAGAACTTACTTTAATCCAGCAGCTCTCCAGGCAGTCATTATGTATTATTTGTTGTAATTTATGTTCAAATTACGAAAATTTTTGTCAGTGCTTTTAAGTCTGACCGAAAATCCAAAAGATGTGTTACATAAAAGTGGTGCGTTCTGTACACATAATTTTATGTATATAAATTTTTATTTATGAATTTTGGAAATCAATCATACATCAAAGAATTATAAACCTTAGAGCAACAATTAATTCATCAACAAGGATTATTAATTTTGAACCAAATATGTATGAATAAAAAATAATAATCAATAGATTAGTACACAGACAGTTAACTGAACGCAGAATTTTGGTTTCCCATTCGTGTTCTATTACAAGAGTCAAATTGAAAAATGAAATCAAGTTTTTAGGATTGTAAATAAATTTAAAAGTTTATTTAATAAATATATTTATTATGGTACCTTTTCTTTCAAAAATTATAGCAACAGACAGTGTATATTTGGAAGGAATACTAATTGGATTACTTATTTATTTTACGTATATATAACAAATTGCAGATAAGACTAGGATTGTTTATAAATCACAGCTTTTCGCAATTTTTGCGTCTTTTGCTTTCGTACTTATATTACATTATATGTGGCTTTGTAATTACAAGCATATTTATCTAATCTGTGACAATCTGTCAAAACGATTTTCTGAGTTAACAAGTGCTATCATTAGTAATTATCATTAAAGTAAATTACACTCTTAAATGCTTAAATAATTAGTAATATTTCCAAAAGTGTATGTGTGGTTAAGTTCATTTTGTGAACATGAAATTCGCTGAACACTTGTCTGCACATATAACTCCAGAATGGCGAAAACAATATATAAATTACGAGGTAATAATATTTATAATAATATTTTATATTCATAATTTTTAATAAGTTAAAAATTAGTAATATACTATTCGTTTTTCTTTTCATTAGACATAAGTACTGTCACTATGTCAGTTTGTCTCTGTTGGTAAACGATAAGTACTTTGTTTTGTTTCTAAATTTAATAAAAATGTATTTACTTATGTTTTTCTTTTGTTGAAATAAAAAAATTCTTTAGCGTCAGCTGTTTTTCTCAATAAATTGTCAATTTCCATGACGTCACGTGTTCTTGATTTTTTTTGTGCGGGATATTTGAATTTCATATTAATTTTAGGAAATGAAGGCTATGCTGTATTTAGCAGTAGAGGAAGCCCCATCATCAGAATGTGTGGAACCTGAACTTGTAACTCGACATTTTAAAAATTTTGATGAACATTTCTTCCATTATTGTGATAGAGAACTTAAGAAAATAAACACATTTTATTCAGGTACTTTCATGGAACTTTGCGCAAGGTATTTCAAAATAATAAATAAAATATCATTTTTAGAAAAACTAGCGGAAGCAACTCGGAAATATGCAACACTACAAGCCGAACTTAAAACATCGTTGGCAGCCACCGGGAATAAATCGAAATTAACTCACACAAGACGTGATGATATTCGGAAACCGGCAATACCAGCTAGAAAAATTCAGGAACTTAAACTAGCATTTAGTGAATTTTACCTTAGTCTTATTTTACTTCAGAATTATCAGACACTTAATCACACAGGATTTCGAAAAATTTTAAAGAAACATGATAAGGTTGATCTTAATTATATATTTTACGTAGGTACTTATGTTCTCATTAATTTTTATTTAGTTATTGGTTGTCGATGCTGGTGCTAAATGGCGACAAGAACATGTGGAAACATCTCACTTTTATATTAATAAAGACATCGACAAATTAATTAATGATACAGAAAGTTTAGTAACCACAGAACTAGAAGCAGGGGATAGACAGAGGGCTATGAAAAGGTTGCGAGTTCCACCATTAGGAGAACAGCAATCGCCTTGGACTACTTTTAAAGTTGGTCTTTTTTCAGGATCGTTTATTGTTTTATTTATTGCAGTTGTTTTATCAGGTATTAAAAGAATTAATTAATTTGTTTTCGATGATTAACTCATATTTTTTTAGCAATTTTCCATGAGGGCACAAGTGAGAACTTAAAAATCGCGTTTAGACTTTACCGGGGGCCACTTTTGATAATAGAATTTTTATTTTTAATGGGTGTAAATGTTTATGGTTGGAGATCTTCTGGAGTAAATCATGTACTTATTTTTGAGTTAGATCCTAGAAACCATTTATCAGAACAACATTTAATGGAATTAGCAGCAATTTTTGGAGTAGTTTGGACTTTAAGTTTGCTTAGTTTTTTGTACAGTCAAAGTCTGAGTATTCCACCGTACATAAATCCTCTTGCACTTACTATTATTATGATTGTTTTTGTGTTTAATCCATTTAAAGTATTTCGACATGAAGCGAGATTCTGGTTATTACGAATCTGTGTAAGTAATAATAATTTGAATTTTTGAAAATTATTTTTTATTTAGTAAAATTTTAGGGAAGAATGTTCGCAGCTCCACTTTTCCATGTCGGATTCGCTGATTTCTGGCTTGCAGATCAACTTAATAGTTTGGTGTCTGCGCTATTAGACTTTCATTTTGTTATTTGTTTTTACGTAACTAATGGTAACTGGATGGAAGCTGGAGGTAAGATTTAGTAATTATCTTTTTGTACTCATAACCTTTGCAATGACATATTAAGCACGCAATTGACTATCGGAAATGTCAATTTTCCAGTGTAGTCAATCGGGAAAAATGCAAAGAACATTGGCTTTCTTGAGCATTCTACAATAAAATCATCTTCAAAATAACAAAATTTATTTTAATGAATGTTACTTCCCACTATTTTCATGTATTTAAACCCACAAACACCATTGATGTATAATAATTTTGAAATATATATGAGCGCGTTGCGCGCCCTCTATCGGTAGTAGTGAGTAGATCAGGCTACAATGAAAATGAAAATTATTATTTCGTACTAAACAATTGTACAAATCAACAAAATGCTTAGCAACTGATGACTGTTGTGACACGTGAACTACCACTTTTTATAAAATTAATTGTATATTCCGAACTTGAATGAATTTGTTTATAGTTTTATTCGTAACAAAAATCATTGTACATATACAAACCTCTTGCGGGAAGACAGCATTCCAGCATTCGCGTAAATGAAACCTTCGCTTGTTTGGATAAAAATAATCTTCCTGCATTTGGTTCGTAAATAACTATTTTAGTATTTTGGCTTCATGTAATTTTTTTTATAATAGATACAACGCAATGTATGGAAAATTCATGGATTTCCCGTCCACTTGTAAACTGTATTCCTGCCTGGTTACGTTTTGCCCAATGTTTAAGACGTTATCGAGATTCTAAAGAAGCTTTTCCACATCTCGTTAATGCGGGAAAATATTCAACAACATTTTTTGTTGTTGTTTTCTCTACTTTACGTGTTGTATATAAGAGTAAGACTTCATTATGTAATATAAGTAGTTTTTTATTTATTTTTTCTTATTTTTAGATAATTATGAGGATCCATATGACAATCCGTATTTATATTTGTGGATAGGGTCTCAAATTGTTAGCTCAATTTACGCTTATACTTGGGATATTAAAATGGATTGGGGTTTATTTGACAAATCTGCGGGAGAAAATAAATTTTTAAGAGAGGAAATTGTTTATTCATCTACAGTAAGTAATTTAAATTTCTCGCATTTATAATTTAGGTTATGTTATTCGCAAAAATCTAGTCTACAACTACAAGTTAACCAATAGAGAAAACCAGAATGACGTCATACCTAGGGGGGGCAATCTACTATTCCACCTCACTTTTACATATTTTTGATTAAATTTGGAACAGTTTCTGTCAAAATATAATTTAAATAATTTTTTCATGATACAAAATACCTATAAACCTACATATAAAATAGTATTATGTTGACAGTTACATTTAAAGTGAATATAAAAAACCATTTTGACAGCTGCCTCCTGACAAATTCATTTGTTATGGATTCGTCTATTAGGAATATATAAATAACTATAGTGTAATAGTTATTTATCCAACTAGAGAGGAAAGCGCTTCTTTTTAATCCTCGAGCTCGAAGGCAATCGAGAGAGTGTGGAAAAGGAGCTTCCCTCTCGTGTTAGACATTTTTTCACGATATATTTAAACACATTGTAAATGTAGAAGAAACACATAACTAGAAGTTAGGTTATAACTGCCATCTGTCAGACTGACGTTAAAAAACAATGAAATGTTTCACTGCTGCCAATATGCCAAATTAAATTTAATTTGTAAAATTGTGAAATTGTAGACAAAGAAAGTATAAAACATAATAATTGTAAAATAATAGTTTACAGTACATCACTATAAAATCAAATTTTCAATAAAATAATAAATTTACTTACGATTTTTAAAATATTTCATCGTAAAATAACACTGGTGGTAACAATGCTTACTTTCCTCTCTAGAGAGGGAAAACTTACTTTCCTCACTATTTCACGAAAAGAAAATTGGTTTTTCTTCGCATGTCGTGCAAAAGATATATTTTTCATGTATAATTTTTGTTTTAGTTCTTTTACTATTTTGCAATCATTGAAGATTTTGTATTACGTTTTGCGTGGGCAGCATCATTTGCGTTAACAGAAATGGGCTATGTTACTGGGGACTTGATGACTTCCGTGTTGGCTCCTCTAGAAGTTTTTCGCAGATTTGTTTGGAATTTTTTTCGTCTGGAAAACGAGCACTTGAATAATTGCGGTAAATTCAGAGCTGTGCGAGATATTTCTGTCGCCCCAATAGATTCATCCGATCAAGCGCAAATGTTACGAATGATGGATGAAGATGACGGTGTAATAAACAGACGTAAAAAGAAAGCAATTAAAAGAAAAGAAGAAAAACGGATTTTAATAAATGAAGATGATGTAAGTGCTACGTATTCGCAAAATTATGAGAAATAAGTATTTTTTCATCGTATGAACATGTTGCTCAGGTTTATCAAATATTTAAAGTTATATTGTTGGTACTTAGATGTATATTTTTTTTCATTTACTTTTAAAATACTAGTAAATGTTTCTTATACGTAAAATAATATTTGTAGCTAAGACACGCAGATCTCAAATGAGGAATTACATTTTATTTATTATTTTTAAATGATTTTATTTTGATTTTGAGTTATAAATACAGTCAATCGCTTTTGATAAAAAGATAGAAATATATTTTCCTACATTTATATACTCTAGTAAAGTACGTTACTTAAAAGTCTGATAATACAGTTACCAACTAACTTTTGATCAAGAATGTGCCTGGATAAGATATGAGCTTACTCTATATCTAAGGTGTGACATTGATAGTTAATTGAATTATTTACATTTAAATATATTAAAGTATTATTTTTAAACTTTTATAGATTGTATGATATATTGGATGTCCAAGATAACTTGTTCAACATAAGGATTTCGGTAATCGTAAGATATATATGAGGTCGGTCGACAAAAGTGTTTAATATTATTTGATCGTTTATTAATGAGTATCATTAATGCAAACAAATCATACATTTATGACCACTATTAATGCATGATTTTTATTAATCAACGATTTTTTTGAATGCGCGTTCAGCTCACGTAATAGTATATTAACTATACCCTGTTCCAAATAAGAGTATAGTAGATGGCGCTGCGGAGCCAGCCCGTTTTACACACATTAAATAGAAATTTAAACGTAGCGCGGTATTTTTGAAATAGTGTTATGTTCCGCGCGGCACGCGCTACTGACGCTAATCAACAACCAGCTGTTACTACTAAAGCGTTAGACAGCTAAATGATGCGCACATATCACAAATTTTTCGCTGATGTAAACTTGGTTTCCGGCTAGACCAATCAGAACGCTCAAATCGTGAGCCCTATCTTGCCCCATACTATATTCTTATTTGGAACAGACCATAGTTGTAGAAAAATAATAAACATAATTTTGACAGTTGTAACTAAATATTATCTAGGCAACGGACTATTATGTTTAAAAATGCTGTAATTAAAGAAGTTGTATTGGTCAAAAGCCCTAATACAAGATTTTTTATTGGTCAAAGACCCAGTTAAATAACTATAAAAAATTCATTTGTGAGTAATGAGGCACATTATTAAGTGCAAACAATGAGCTACTTGGATGGTATTGAAAATATGATTTCTATTACAATGTTGTACCTAATGTTAGGTCGAAAACATATTATGTAAAAATATAAATTTTATGTTTTTTTAGTAAATTGAGAAAGAAAATTTTATGTGACGTCACTATCTTGAACAGGAGGAGGGAAGCATAATTAAGAATGTAACCTATGGTTGGTCGTTTTAGCTTCCCGCACAAATCGTTGTTATGGGAGGTTCATTAATTATTGTTGTTATGGCTTTACGTTCATTCATTGGTTCTGGGTTATTCTACGTCACATAGTAATATTAAAGTTTATTTATTTTTTTTTCGGACTTGTTAATATAATTTTTGTCAAAATAAAAATACATGTTCCAAGTTTTATCAGTACCTACTTTAAAAATATTTATTAACAAAATCATGTAAGTAGCCCATTGTATAATTGATGTATTATACAATATTTGTGGAGAAAAATGAATATAAACTCGTTTTTAAGTGACGTGATAAATAAATATGTTTCTGTCATTTCAAATAATTTTCAAACGTAAATTAAAATTCACTTAATGTTTGCCTGAACCCCTCTAGTTATTTGTCTTTTATTGTCGACACTTTTGTCTAATTTAACCGACCTCGTATCCTCGTATCTTTTACGGTTCTCAAGATCCCCATGATGAATAGGGACAACTGTATGCTAGCATTTGAAAACTGTTATAACAGTGCATTATGTAACTTTTATCTGAATGATTACTATGTAAAATGTGATAAATTATATTACAGCAGTTATTATATATTAATTTGGTATTTTAGTGATTATTCCCTTTCTGTGTTTATTTAAATTATAAAGGAGAAATTATGTGGAATTTTTTGTTGGAAATTAATATAAATTTTGTTGTAGGTTTCGGATTTGCTAAGAAACATAAACATGGAAGAATAATAATTTATACACAGCTTTTTTGTGAAAATTTGTTTATTCTACTTAAATTATGAATTATTGTTATTATTATTATAAAATTTGTATATAGGTACAATGTTTAGGAACGAAGTCAGTACATATTATTATATAATTTAGTTTGTTTTGTTATTTCAGCAGGAATGTATAAATTCGCTCCTGCTGAGAGTAGATGGCGTGAACGTAGCCGTGCAGGACGGTGTATTCGGTTGCGTATAGACAGGCGCACATATGATCAGTACGCGCGCATGCTTGGAAGAATGTGTGTCATGTGTTTGCATTATTGGTTACACAGTGCTTGTGCACAGAAATTGAGTGAGAAATTCACACAATCACATAGAATCTAGCATCTGCGTTATCAGCGGCCGTCAAGCGCCAATCCTTGGACTTTAGCCGCGCGTAGTTGGCCGCGGGATCACCAGAGCGCGGTCATGTTCTCACACACTATTTTAGACTGATCGCGGGTTGCCTCGCTCGCTGTGCGGACCTCGTGTTCAGTGTTATATTTATGTAGCTCGGCTGGTCTGCGGCGACGGTGAAACACCAAGTTCGCGAACAATATCTGGTGGATTATAGAGGGGTGGACTCTAAAGTGCCGGTGTTGTGAAATGAGTTATAAAGACAGAAGTTGTTCGCCTGTGTTACTGGAGAGTGGATTGAAATCATTCCTGGGATCAGGACACAATTATCCTCTAATCAACGGTGAGTATTAACTTAGTAACGCACATGTGTCCGTGAACTATGCTCTTATCCCTGCCGACTGCCGTTGCCGTCGCTCCGACGGCCGACAATTGATCGGCGCGCGTTCGAATTATTGAACAAACTTACGCCCTTACGTACGTGCGCTCCTTCGTATATAACCCTCTCATACATAAATATTGCTCTAATTGTTATAAATTGTTGCTGATGGAACTTACGCTCGCTCGTAAAATAATAATTTCCTTGATATTTTTTCACTGTCACATGTTTTGGAAAGACGCATGCGCGACATTTAAATGCACAACACGCAACGTGTTTAAATGAGCGAAATGTGTAAATGTGTAGGCTCACTTTGAGCAGTCACATGTGTTGAGTTATTTTAGATTTTCGTTTCGCGTTAGAGTCTCTATGTATGTCTGATATTTTAAGTATAGAATGACGCCTGCCTTTTATCATAAACGACCTTGTTAGATTCACTTTGTCCGATGGAAGAACAGATGTAAAATTTGTAGCTTTCGTGTACTGTAATTACGATTATTATGAAATTATAATTTGTGACGTGCTTTGATTGCGTACGGGCATTCATTGTTTACATTTGTCAGTTTGAGAACACGGTTGTACAAACGATTACCTATACTTATAAATACCAGTGTTCGTTTCATTCAGAATAATAATTACTTAATTGCCAGAGTTTTTTCCATTTATAACTGGCATTGTATTGATTGTTTACTGATAGGAAAACACTTCTATCTTTCAGAACTGATTGCAAAGTTCAATAAAACATAGATAGAAATTAATTGCTAATATTTAGTTTTGTAAGTCAATAAAATTTGCTGTATCAATGTACACATTAATTATAAAAATATAGAGATAAATAATGATTTTATTTGATAAAATTTGTATTAAAAATTAAGACAAAAAAACTTGAATATGTTTTTATGTTTATAAATATAAATACATAGGTAATTATAATTAAGTTTTTACGGGCGGATAAAAATAAAATATAAAATATGTATATGATTATAGATCGCTCAAGGTAAAATAATTACTGCCATCATTTAGAAATAATTTTATGAGAAAGCAAAAATAAACTAACACACAAGTTTTGTCACAGCATAAATTTGAAGCTAATCATTTTTTGTGTGCACTGTTGATTATCGTCAAAATATAAATTGGTAGAATCAATAGAAATGTGCGTGTTTCTAGGTACTTGACGGTATTTGTTAGAAAATTAAATTGATTTTTCATCCTGAAATAAATTTGACAGTCGGATCAAAACACATAATTTTCCATGACATATATAAAATGTTGTATTTTTAAAGACTCTGTTATATTTTCTGTGTTTTACATATCAACAATATTTAGATCAGATGTGCAAATTTATGAACTTAAAAGTGTAAAGTAATATGTTATTGGTTTGTAATGTTTTGTATACTTATTATATCTTACATGTGAAGTTTCTAATCTGGCACAGGTTTAGAAACATTTGACGAACGGTTTACTGATAAGAGATAATGTATATAAGTAGTTCAAAATATTAAGAAAAATTGAAGAAAAAATTGATAACAGAACTACTACACTACTAGAGTAGTTGTAAAATGAGTTAAATTTTTATCGATGCTCTAAATTTTATTTTATATTAATTATTAAGCGAATTACTGATTATGTATCATTTTTATTTATAATTGTTATTGTATCATATTTAACATATTAGCTATTAATTATTTTTTAGTTTGTACCTAATAATAACTAGAAATATAAATAATTGTAGGTACCTAGGTACCTATACTTATTTAAAAAATTCGAATAGATGACTATATATTTCAGTCTGGTTTCAGTAAAGATTTATTTCATTTCCACTACCAACCATCAAGAGAAAGTATAGTATGTAATCTGTATTATTTCAAGAATAGGTACCTACCTACTAATATTTTTTATAACTATAATAAACAATTATTGTCCTAAACCAAATAATTATAATATTATTTATACCTATTGTAGAACCAACCGCATTTTACATTTATTTTGGTTTTCACTTCATGTCTAATAGGTTAAAGATTTTTTTCTTTTATTTTAAAATTGCAAAATATTAATTAATTCTTATTCAAAAACTAAGAAATTTCAATGTATTGTATAATTGTTCTATTTTAATCCAAGCCAGAAGGAAATATGTGAGTGACCAATATATTATTTTATAGTTACAATTTAGAGGATGCTTAACCTTGCAATATTGTTTCCGGCTGTCACTTAATTTAGTGCCGCTAATGTGAAAAATTTCGAATCGAAATATTTGAGTTTTTAATCGCCAGTGATCTTTTAAGTAATTTTTTTGGTAAAAATAGTAGTTGCTTTAAGTTAAATTTTGATTTTCCATCATAAATGAACAATTTCAAATCCGAACAAAAATTGCCGTCATTGATTTAATTCTATGTTTGTTTTATCAAAGCATAACTTGAAATTGAAGAAATAGCGAAATATTTGATATTAATTATTGCAATTATTATTATGTATCTACCTACTAATAAAATTTATCTTTGTCCATCAAACATGTTGTAAATTTGTAAGCACGACACGGTAGTACCTACTATAAAAATATTCTTGAACAAAAAATTTACACTCGTAAAAAATTATCGTAACTTTTTTGTTTCGCCAAAAATAATATTTAAGATTCGCATTCGCATAATAATTTATGAGGTTGTGAAATTTTGATGATCTTGACGCTTGTATTATTTGCAGAATGAGCTCTCTCGTGGCCTAAAGTCTTGACTGATAGTGATAACACTTCTGATAAGAGTTGTTTGTAATAACTATGCCATTTGTAAGAGGTAACTTGCAAATTATCTTCAGTGTAATACTGTTATTTTCATTTATATTTGAATAATTTTAGTGTAGTGTTTTAGAAGTAGTGCTTGTGTTATTGTATTGTTTTCGTAATAATGCTGAGAAATTTGTTGAAATACGGTGAGTAGCAAATTGTTTTGTTTTGGTGTTTCTTCTTCAAAATTTGATAGAATTTAATGTTTAAGTAATTTTAAATCTTATGTTGTTTTTTTATACTACAAAAATTTCGCATGCATGCGTTGTTCATTATTATAAGTTTTATCAGGTAGTGTTGGTAAAATTAATCTTCACGTTAGTAGATATGAGCGACTGCTGACATAATTAAATTATATTAGGAATGTAGTTTAGAGCATTTTTAGACTTTCTGTTGTTTGTAATATAACCGCAGTCTTCCTGCGCTGCCGTATTATTATAAAAGAAATAAAAATTTAATTATAAGAATAAAAAAGATAATGTTGCATCATTGTATGTAGTTTTTATCTACACACTCGTCTACAATATTATCAAATTTTTACTTGTTTCGTGAGATAATACCGTACCTACAGTTTCTTCAAAATTTATCTTACGATAATTTTGATATAAAATAGTGTGCAATATACAATACTTTGATAACATAACGACATAACGGATAATTTGTGTAGTAAATATTTTAATTTATAATATGAAGAATTATTTGTATTTATGAAAAATATAAAAATACATGGTTTACGTTCGCGTACGCCTACCACTACAAATAATATTAGATCTCGATTAATAGTCAGTTCCACCCCATAGAATTTAACTATTATTATGCAGAATCTACATTGAATTGAAATAAACTTGTAATGTTAAGTACAGAATTGGTTTAGATTTGATATTGAAGTTTTCTTGGGAAAGGCTGCAAAACCCGAAAATGCATTGACCGAAAGTGAAAAAACCGAATGATGCAAATTTCGAAAAATTTTCGACCGAAAATCCAAAACTCTAAAATTCATTTTTGAGAAATGCACTTTCAGTTAATGCATTTTCGAGAAATACACTTTCGGTCAATGCATTTTCAGGTTTTGCATTTTCGGTCGAAATATTTTCGGGTTTTGCATATGCACCCGTTTTATTGGTACATCCGGCAATTTTAGAAATATAATATTGCAAATTTAGAACTGTAAGAGAAATTCAGTTTTGGCGATTCCATCATTAATTGTCAACTTACCAACTAATACTAAACAAATAATATAGTTTTATAAAGAACTAAAATTTTTGTTTTCTTAGAAATTTTGTATTGTTTTTTTCAGGAACTCGAACCTCGAACTGCACAAAAAATGGTTCAGGTTCGGTTCATTAAAATAGCTGCGGTTAGTTCCGGTTCGATTCGAATTGCTGTTTTTTTATTATTTATTAAGTAGGTACCTACTCTAGAATTTTATAAGTAGGTTTTTTCTTTCTTCTTTAGAATATATTGTTTTTTCAATTTGTTAACTAAACAAGTAGTAATCTAATCTACTATGATAAATTTAGGTGCATGTCACTGCGTCAAATTGCCGTAATGTCAAATACCCGCTGTGTCCAATTGCCGCAATGTCAAATTGCCACTGTAGTCCAGTCAAATTAGGTTTTTTAGTGGAAAAAATTAGTAGAAAGCTGGATTTTGGTATACACCTTCCCAATACCTTCATCAACAACATACTAAAAGTCTCAATCGATTGGACTGGAGCTTCGTCCGTCATTTTGAAAAAATGACCGCCGTCTATGGTTTTTAATTTTTATCTCGTAAATGATTAATATTACGAAAAAACAGTTAGTAACAAATTGTAGAGCACAATATTTGCTATAAAACGGTATACATATTTTTTATGAAAGTGGTACAGTTTTCGAGAAAATCGTGAAAATGTAATTTGGAAAAAACGATAAATTTTGATCAAGTAGTGATTTATGTCTCATCATACGAAAACGACTGTAATTTTTTTATGAATAAAAATATGGATTTCCGGTATACCAAAATCCAGCTATCTACTAATTTTTTCCACAAAACGACAAAATATGATCTAATTTGACTGGACTACTGTGCCAAAACGCATCCCCACCACTTACATACTTGTAATAACGTAAGTCGAGAGATTTGACATACGGGCAATTTGACTCAGCGGCAATCCAACACAACAGCAATATTAAGACATACTGGCAATCGGGCATAGGTTTTGGTATTTACTACACTAACAAAGCTAACAAAACCGTACTAGAGCCCCACAAACTCGGTTTTGGTATTTACTACACTAACAAAGCTAACAAAACCTTCTAGAGCCCCACAAACTCGGTTTTGGTACGGCAAATCTACTGTTGTGCCTGATCTCCACTGGGTCAAATTGCCTCTGTGTCGAAATAAATTTGCAGTAGTCTCTCGACATACGTTATTACAAGTATGTAAGTGGTGGGGATGCGTTTTGGCATAGTGGTAATTTGACATTGCGGCAATTGGACACAGCGGGTATTTGACATTACGGCAATTTGACGCAGTGGTGTGTTCCCATAAATTTGCTATGAAATGCAAAGCAAAAAAGCATGTTACAATAAATCATTTTGTGACTTTGGTTTTGAAATCGATGATCTCATATTTTACAATGATGTACTTATAGGTTGTGCTTACATGGCTATAGAATGAAATTTACAAAAAACTTTGCCGTATTTTGTTAAATAATTTCTAAAAATTACTAAAAATGCGAGTTTTACATAAATTATTACAGTCAATGGATTAACTGTTTAAAAAAATCTCTCTATACCCGTCTTCCGACTAATGTATATTATCGATTTCGAAAGACATTTTTAATTTTTGTGCATTAATCAACGTATAATATGGATTATTAAATGATAAAAATTAGCTCCAAGTCTTGTTAATTGATGTCACAGCAATTAATAATTTGCATATATTGATTTACTAATGTGTCATGATTCTTCATGTTAAATTTCAATTTGAAATTTTTTATGATACAGCCAGAATAGTTCAAATTGTTAATCTTCTGGATTTACAAGTGTAGCGCCTTAAAGTTAAAATCGAAATTCATAAATTTTTCACCTTAATTTTAGAGATGAGCTGTGACCAATGTAATGTACCCATAAATGAATATGACAAATTTTGAAAAATCATGACCACCACCGGGAATTGAATAAATTTTTGTTGAAAAATTATTCACAAAGTTGTATAGTAGGTACCTATACCTACTACCTAATAGGTACCTAATATTTTAAATATTTATAGATTTGTGTATAAAATATCTTTATCACTAACACTAACCCTTGTAGATTTGCACAGAATTGCACCATAAATCATCTGGTTTATTATTAACAGAACTAACGTGACACATAATTAAGCACATTCTATAACTCCTTCAGGTTACGCTTCTTCGCAATGTGCGTAAGCAAACGTTAAATATAAAACAAAGAAAACTAAAACTAAACTCCTACTCCACTCGAAGCGTTAAATGTTGCCGTTGTAATTCGCACACACGCACACTTCGCTTGTGCAGTCCAAAATTCGAGTTCTAAATTTAAAAACCCCTAAATCTGCCCGAAGGAACGGACGCGGTACTGTGGATTCGGATTCGGAATGTCTGTATGGCTGTTCTCGTTGGCCCGTGTTCACGTTGTGGATATAAATACACAAACGCGATTTGTATTTTTATAAATTGCATTCGATACAGTTGTGATTTACGAAATTATTTACTCTTTCATCATTGCCCAACGGATTTGATATTGAGCCATCTAGTAGGCAATGGAGATTATGAATGAAAAGCAATTAAACCAAGTAAGTATTTTCCGTTTGGATGAGTAATAGTGATGAGGTAGGTAGTAACATTGTGCAAATAATAATAATATTTACTCAATGGTAGTTGATAGTAATAATATTTTTACCTCTCGCCTCATATTCTATAAGAGAGGTATTGTGATGGGTCAAAATTTTCGAGTGTGATTTTTTGGTGGATAAGCACGTTTTAGGGTCTCTAGAATACGAATTACACATTTTTGAGATGATGTCTGTGTGTGTGTGCGCGTGTGTGTGTGCGTGCGTGCGTTCGTTCGTTCGTATGTTACAATTTTTTCAGACACGATAACTCCAAAAATATCAAACATTTAAATACCAAATTTTATATTTAAGGTTTTAATACGAATCTTAACAAGCCATTAAATTTTGGTTTCAATCTACAAACCGGAAGTAGTATTTTTTAAAAATATTTCAATAAATAATTAATACAAGACAAATATTTTTATTTTAAATGAAATATTATGTGATTATTACCTACAATCGGTATTTTATAAATTTTTCTGTATCTGATATCATTTAAGAATAATTAAAGTATAATACTTATAATTTAGTATTTCGGTGTCTTGTAGTCCATGATTGTATCATTTGTTACTACGTAAAATTTAAATCAAATGATTATGACACAATGACATGACAGTCACACTGACAATAATAAAATATCGTTTATATCTTCTTCTGCAGTGTAAATAAAATTAGTAAAATATATTTGTGAGTATAGTAGCAGTAGTAATAGTACTTATATATTAATATATTTGTGTAGGTAATAAGTAAAAATCTGACGTGGACACCACATGACTTCCTTGTACGCCTTGTGTGTTCATACTTTTCTTAATAACTAAAATGTAAAATAATATTAAAAATTCTTTTAACTTATTATACTAGTATACTCACAAATACATTTTAGTCATTTTATTTAAACTGCAGAAGAAGATATAAAGCATATTTTACTATTGTCACTGTCATGTCATAATCATTTAAATTTTACGTAGTAACAAATGTTAATCGATCATGGACTACAAGATACCGAAATACTATAAATTATAAATATATACTTTAATTATTTTTAAATGATAGTAGATACAAAAATATTTATAAAATACCGATTGTAGGTAATAATCACATAATCTTTCATTTAAAATAAAAAAAATTGTCTAAAATTAAATATTTATCGAAATATTTTTAAAAAGTACTACTTCCGATTTGTAGACTGAAACAAAAAATAGGAGGTGCACAACTAGATGCTATAACAGTCCTAAATACAAAATTTCAACTTTCTACGTCTAACCGTATTTGAGTTATGCGACACACATACGTCCGTCCGTACGTACGTACGTACAGACGTCACGTCGAAACTAGTCATAATGGATTCAGAAAAGGTCAAAACGGATATTTCCGTCAAAATCTGAGAACCGAAATTTTTCGCGATTACAATACTTCCTTACTTCGTACAAGGAAGTAAAAAGAATAAAGTAGGTATGGCGGGAGGTCTTGTGGTGGCCACGTCAGATTTTTTTAAAAGATATTTAAATTTATTATTTAAAAGATTTTAAAAATAGATGTTTACAAGAAATATTATGTACCTACTAAGTTACCTATTCCACTGTTTATTTTATTCCGAAAGATATAATTGAAAATAATGTTTAGGACTTTAGGTTTAGGGGTTCGTGCTAACCGTCTTTAGGGAAATCGCATGATTTTATGTATATATTCAAAGATTTTCGCCCGCAAAGATTCATCGAAATCGATTGAAAATACGTCGAGTTATGGCGGTTTGAAAATGGTCGAAATTTCAGGAATTTCAAATGTTTCATTTTTTTTTCACCAGTGTAACTTGTTATAAGCCATAAGTCATATGTTTCAGATATAATAAGACTGTAAGTTCTCGAAGGACCAAAATGATAAAAGCTTGTAGTGGTTTCAGTGGTGTTTATTCTGCGACTATCTAAAGACACTTGTTCAACCCCTCAGGTTACAAACAAGGTGGGAGTTCGTGGGGGGTGACCGTTGTGTCCATCTAATGACAACGTATACAAGAAAAAATATGCATCGAACACATTTCATTACAGCTGTGAAATATTGATAATATTGTGTTAACTTTAACATTTCAAATTTTGGGATTTCCAAAACTATGAATATTATTAGTCCGGTTAATTTCTAGATGGGTATCTTATTATTATATCTAGGTATTTTGTTATTCAAAAATTTTAGATCGTAAAATTTTAAGGCAATAAATTTTGTCAACAGATTATTGAAAAATTCGCTATTTTAAGTTACAGATTATGTTTGCATGCTCAATTTGTATAGGTAGGTATTTATAAATAAGTATTGTCAAGTATATTTGTCTTGTATTATATACCTAATTGTAAGGTATCAAAATTTATATTATTATAAAATCACAAAATATTTCATTGTTTTGACTTTTGTAATTTTGAAGTAGTACATTTACTTTTACGGATTACGGCTGCGGTTATTGTGTGATTGCATTTCTGGGTAATTGAGGAAAAGAGCATTACTAAATCATTAATCATTGTTATGTGGTTTGGATGTTTTTAGAAAATCAGTTTAAGAATATGCTCAAAAAACCAAAATAAACAACAATAACTATACTTCTCAGAAACAAGATTTGTGAAAAAACTTGTTACATTCTTCAGACAAGGAATAATTTGTTGCTTGTTGGTTAGTAAAAACCAACAACAAGCAATAGTTTTTCAGCAAATAAGTAGGTAAATAATAGTTGTAATTCTAATAAAATTCGCGGAAACACTTTTCCTGTTCACTGCAAGGCCTCAAAGTGCAGGAGATCGTCAGTTTTCGGCTCATTTCGAGTATCATCGCAATCATCATTTTTTGCGTATTTTGGTACACGAAACATGTACATAGTCATGTTAGACACATGACTACACCAAATAAATGATAACGTAAGGAAATAAAAGCATGTAGTATGACCTTGACCCGTGCACAATGTCGTGGAGGATTATAGTTTACTTCGAGAAGACTTTTTCAAATTTTGGGTCAAAACGTTTATCAAAGTTCTAAACAACATATCATTATTTTTTCATTAAGAGTTGCTGCTCAATTCCTGGGTTAACATACCTAGTATAAGCCTATTCCTAGTGTAGTTTTGATTAATCATCTATCTCAATGGGTAAAAACGCGTCTAGATGGTGTGTTTACAGCGTAGTAAATTGTCCACTGCTCTATTTGAATTGAAGGATATAATATTTCAATAAGATAATCTTATTATATTACAGAAACAAATAATTAGTACACAATACAGTTTTCTGTCATTAAAGCTCACTTATGAAAGCAAAAATAAAATAAAAACATGTCTGAGATGATACGTGATATACCAGTACCAATTAACCAAACTAATTTACTGATAAATTATCTCATAACTTATATTAGTTTCATAATTTCCGAGATCTGTCTGTGGTACATGGTCTATGGTCTGGTAATTTAATACGTCGAGTCGACTGAGTTAAAAACTTGCATCCTAATTTCACAGCTAATAAAATGTAGGTAATTTAACTACTTGCCATTTTACCAAAAATAGCATTATCAGGACAAAGTAGTACCTAATTTTTACCTCTCGCCTCATATTCTATAAGAAAGGTATTGTAATGGGTAAAGCACGTTTCAGGATCTCTAGAATACTAATTTACTATTTTCACGATGATGTCTGTGTGTGTGCGCGTATGGACGTATGAATTATTATGTGACGATTTTTCGTCCACAATAACTTAAAAAATACCAAACCTTTAATATCCAAATTTCATATTTAAGGTTTTAATAAGGATCTTAACACCGAATAAGATTTTGGTAGAAATGTGCAAACCGGAAGTAGTACTTTTTGATATAGTTTTCTTTAAATAAATTGGTACATATTACTTATTTATGACAATTTTTGCAATTAAAAATAAAAGAAAATATAATTATCTATGGGTACAAATAATTTTATATACAATTTGCCGAATCTGGTAGTATTTAACAATAAAATAAAGTACAACTAAATATTCTACTTTTTAAAAATTCTAGTATCTTGTTGTTCTTGTTCATAAGAAATTTATTTCTACACAAAATTTGATTTATTATTTATGACAGTAACAGTACAGTTGAAATCTTTTGTTTACATCTTGGTTTACACTTTACAGTATCGTTTACATATTTTATGGACCTATTAAAATTTAAGTATAATTATTTATTAGATTAGTAATAAGCAGAATTAGGTGAGAGGTCATGTGCTAGCCACATCAGATTTTTTTCTTTTGGATCTATAGCGCTATCTGTAAAATATTTTTGTTAATTTTAATTATTTAAAAAAATGTATGTAGGTAATATTACCTATATAAAAAATCTGACGTGGACACCACATGACTTCCTTGTACGCCTTGTTTGTTCATACTTTTCTTAATAACTAAAATGTAGAATAATATAAAAAATTCTTTTAACTTATTATACTAGTATACTCACAAATATATTTTAGTCATTTTATTTAAACTGCAGAAGAAGATATAAAGCATATTTTACTATTGTCACTGTCATGTCATAATCATTTAAATTTTACATAGTAACAAATGTTAATTGATCATGGACTACAAGATACCGAAATACTAAATTATAAATATATACTTTAATTATTCTTAAATGATACCAGATACAAAAATATTTATAAAATACCGATTGTAGGAATCACACAATCTTTCATTTAAAATAAAAAAATTTGTCTTAAATTAAATATTTATCGAAATTTTTTTTAAATTTACTACTTCCGGTTTGTAGATTGAAACCAAAAATAGGAGGTGCACAACTAGATGCTATAACAGTCCTAAATACAAAATTTCAACTTTCTACGTCTAACCGAATTTGAGTTATGCGACATACATACGTACAGACGTACGTACGTACATACGTACATACATACGTACAGACGTCACGACGAAACTAGTCATAATGGATTCAGAAAAGGTCAAAACGGATATTTCCATCAAAATCTGAAAACCGAAATTTTTCGGGATTACAATACTTCCTTATTACTCCGTACAAGGAAGTAAAAATACACCTAAATAGATAATGTATAACAATGTCTCAAATGCTATTTCCTTTAAATAATATTTTTGATTTTATGGCAAATTTTAATCATGCATTTGAAAAATATTGGGAATTAATCATTATATTTACTTGATGCATAGAATGTAGGTTAAATGCGTCAAAATCAGTAAATATGTGATATCGAAGTTCGTGTACCAATTTTTCTCGAAGAAAACTAAAACAAATTTTTTAAATTTACATTTAACATTTGTCAATTTTCATACTTACCTATATATTTTCTACCTTCTTACTTTTTATCAGGGTTGAAAAAAAACATGTTTTTTTAAATTTTAAACAAAACATTTGTTTTTTACTGTTTAAAACTGTTTTTTTTGTTTAAAACATGTTTTTAACTCTGCACAAAAAAACATGTTTTAAACATCAAAAAAACATGTTTAAAACATGTTGTAAACAGGGTATCTGTTTTAACTAAATATTGTTTCCATCGAAAGATGTCGCCAATGCTACTTTTTGTGCGAGGACGGGGATTTACATCGCTCTAGCTGCGTAGATGGTCGGTGGTTGAATTTGTTTTGTTTGTGTATCATTTATTCACAATAGGCGTTAAGGGATAGTTAATAAGTTCATAGTATAGTCCAGTGTACATTAAGTGTAGTTCTATTTAATATTATGTAATAAATATTCTTTCTGACCTGTTCACACGAGGAAAGTTTTCACTAAAAAGTTTCTTGAAAGTAAAACAATTGCTAGGAGTTGTCAGAAAAAAAAACTGCCAATGTCAATACTGTTCATACGGGCAATGTAATTATTTTTATTAAATATGTTTAAGATCACTAATAATAATACATTATAAAAAATAATTCCTCTACGGTTTCTAAATGACCGGTATTGACAGTTTTTTTAATTACAGCTCCTAGCACTTGTTTTACTTTCAAGAAACTTTTTAGTAAACACTTTCCTTGTGTGAACAGGGCATTATGTTTATGAATAAAACAAATTCTCAAAGATATTTTAGAGACTTTTTTATACTCACAAATACCAGCGAATGATTTAATTAATAAATTTAATTAAAAGTAGGAAAAAAGCCGATTTTTTGGATTGTTGTTTTAAACATGTTTAAAACAGTTTTAAACACCTGATTTAAAACACAGTTTAAAACATGCATTAAAACATTAGGTCGTGTTTAAAACATGTTTAAAACAGTTTGTTTAAAACAAATTGTTTTAAACATAACAACCCTGCTTTTTATGCTATTTTAAAAACTTATCGTTCAGTTAAGTTTAATTGAGTTCAGATTGAGTTTTTCATAAGCTTTATTTAATTACCATAATGAATGTGAATGAAACTTTTACCTGAGAATAATTGAATATGCATATGATATACCTACGTATGACATGTGAACCTATCTACTAGACATTGGCGAGACATCTATGTAAATAAATTATACAGTTTGGTATTTTTGGAAGCTAATGTTGATCGGATAAATAATTTATTGATCTAAATATTTCAAAAGAAAGTGAGCGCTACTAAAACGTTGATTGATCCAAATATTGTCCTTCGAATATGTAAAACAACTTTTTTAAAACTTGTTTCACTTGTTCCGCAGACAGTAAAAGTAAAATGTCTAGTTAGAAAATATTAGTTGTTAGTTGGCAAGCAAGCACGTGGATATTTTTCAAATGCCGCGATTTTTTATTCGGTATTTTAGAAGTTGTAAACGAATGACTATTTATTATGAAGGTTTTATTATTTTTGTCGAATTTATGTTTATCTGAGTAAAGATGGCATTGAATTGAATACTTTGATTTGTGTTATCAACTTTCGAATAAAACATATATTTTGAGTCGCATTATGAAATTATTTTTATCAGGAAGAATAAACATGTTGTATAGCTAATGTAATAAAATTGTTAAGATATTAATAATATATTGGATTTTTGTTTTGTATTATTTTTTCTTATTTTAAATAATGTTAAGTGTGTTAATTTATGTTATATTAAATAAAGGTTTATCTTCTGTAAACATAATGGAAAATTTCCTAAATTATTAATAGAATATTAGAAATGCAACGTGCGCCAAAATATATAATTAAATTAAAATATCTTTACATAAACTGGGGTAACATAAACCACAAATTTTAGTATTTAATATTTAATTAGTGAACTAGGCGAGAGACATTATTGCTTACATGCAATTTTTTTTCGTCCACAGCAATTAGGTACAGTCTACACTCTATAAAGTCTACATCTACACTGTGAAAATAATAAATAATAGAATAATAATAATTATTTATTCTTTAAACTTTAACCTATATTTCTTGTAGTGATGGGAGATGGTTCATCTTACATTGCTATAGAGATAGAGAGAGTGGGATTCACTATTATGGAAAAGAAATGAAATGGAAGATTTAAAATAATGATTTTATATAATTTGATTGTTTCTACATTGTTTTTAACCTTGAAAGCAGCTGTTTGTCGCTAAGTGTGTGACAAAGTACTTTGTCGCACACTTTTGGGCACTTTGCAACACAGTTTTGCTTTTTTCCATTGTATTCGAACAACATTGATATTTCATAAAAATTTGATAATACATGTCAAAAAATTAATGGTTATATTTGTATTTTTAAATTTCTTTGTTTTGCACGAGTAGAAAAAATAGTGTGTAACACGTCGAACTTAAACGATTGCAACTCTCCCTTCGCTCGGGCTGCAATTTTCGTTCGCATTCGACAAAACTATATTTTCAAAACTTGTTATACAAATAACTATTGTTTATTTATACAAATTTAGGTAAATGTGCAGTTCAGTGCAAATACCTGTATTATTTATGATTATGAGTTAAGTTATTATTTTTTATTAAAACAGTGGCTCTATAATGTGTTCGTCATCTAATGTGCAAATAATTAATGCTTTACTACTATACTACTACTACTACTCCTAGATCAATAGGGACATATTTGCAATTTATTTTTTTCAGAAGTATTAAATTATACTTTATATCCATATTAAAGTAGGTATGTTATAATATAATATTAAACAAATTTACATTTTAAGTTGCTATTGTATCTGCACTGGTTCCCAAGGAATTAACATTAAACATGTGATTATTTTGACTTTATTTTTTATACTTAGAAATATAGAGTGTATTTTAATTTTTATACTATTCTTTATATACTTCTTTTAAAATTCCAAGAACTTCAAACTATAGTTAAGGACTATGAGTATCCGGTCGTAACAAATTTTTACTGAGCAGAAAAGACAATTATTTCCAGTTTTTGGAACCTAAATAAGAAATATTAATGAACATTTCCTAATTTGAGTACTAGATTGAAACTTTATGAAATGCTAAAATAAGTATTTGTATGCCAAGGGCTAAAAGTACAACTACAATCAACCGCAGACACGCAGAAATTTTGTAATTTTTCACTTATTAATTATCATATCTACGAAAGCTAAAATTTTAAATAAGTATAGAAAAACAATACTAATACTACAAACATAATTGTAAATAAGCTTGACATTTAGAAATAATTTTAATTGAAAATAGAAAATTTAACCAAATCTTACTAAATTATTTATTATTACTGGAAAACATTTTTATAAGCAGCGGTCTGAAAATATTTTCAGACCTCACGATCCTTAAAGAAGCGTTGGTTACATTTAACATTTTCAAGTAATAAAGCGAAGTCCGAATAGCCTATTATTAATACCGATCGTAGAAAAAAGTGTTTTTCTTCAACCGTCTTAAAAGTTGGTTCTTTTAATACTGTTTTTAGTATTAAAAGTTGACGTTTTTGTTATTAATAAAAAAATGTAACTGTTGCTAGGTAACACTTTTAATCCTAGGCTTAAAAGTACTTTTAATCCTAAGCTTAAAAGTAGATTCTGTATTTCTACTAGAATCTTGGGAGCGTAATATTTCTTGAGCTTGATTATTTATTATTATTTTTCTACTGGTATTATCATCACGAATGGAGGATATTATAGTGCTAGGTTCATCGAACCGTAATATTTTTTTTAGCAGTGTACCATGTATGTTTACCAGTAAAGCTGATTTGACGTCTTCAATAACATCAATCTTTAAATGTATCAATTCATCGCAACGGCATGCACCCGAAATTTCCAGTATTACAACAATCTATAAAAATTAATAATATTTAGATAGTTATATTCTCATTCCTCATATTTAAACACTTACTTTAATCATCAGGTATGTATTATCAGGAGCATAATTCCAGAAAAACTCTTGATTTATTTTAGTTTGACAGAACAATAAAATTTGTAAACAAAACAAAAGTTAAAGCAAAGCTACCTTCTTAGTTTCAATCATATTTCAACAAAATATTTCAATAATTTAAAATGTAATTTTCTTGGTTGAAGAAAAAATAGTATGTGTTATTTGGATTAAAAGTGTCTTTGTTTGATTCGCAATTTTTGCATCCGCTCGGCTTCGCTACGCTTCGCCTCGCAAATGTAAATTAATTGCTCATCAAACAAAGTATCACTTTTAATCCTAATAACAAAATATACTATTTCAGAACTGTTTGTTATAATAAAATATACCTATCCTATCAGAATTTTGAGGGACTCCAAAGTTAAATAGCTTCAGGGCCCTCAATGGTGTAGATTCGCCACTATCATGTATGGATTGTAGGTGGTATTTAAATGAATTTTCTAATGTTTGATAGATAATTTATAGAGGACAGTTTATCCTGTGTTAAAAAGGCGAATACATAATAAATACATTGCATAAATAATTACAAATAGAGTATCACAACAGAAATATATTTCGCGAAAACTTTTAACGATCCCAGTTTCCAGTATTTTTCCAGACTGCAATAAGAAAACAGAAGCATAAAAACAAAAAAAAAACTATTTCATCAATAAAATGTGACTCTAAGAGCATGCAACAACGTAAACAATACAGTGCAGTTTACCTCTTTTCCCATTTCTGTTATCCTGATACTTGTGCTGCACTTTCGATGACGTGCCCGGTGCATCGCTGCACGTTGCACTCCGGGCCGTGCCGTCGAATGCACCGTGCAATCTTCAGCGCTGCCACGCCGTCCCGTTGCGCTGTATTTCACCGCACACTAACGCACAAACACCTGACACCTTGCAAGCTTTCATCGATCAGAGGTAAAAATAAATCTCTGTGTGTAAAATCGTCAGTAGATCTGGCATGAGAATTGGCAGAGGATGGATTGTTTGAATGATTGTAAATCATAGGGTTTATGAAGTATAGCGAAGTTTGTCACGAATTGTTGCTATTTGGAAATAGAAGTGTTTCTATTTTGTTTCAGGGTATGTGTATTTCTAATATTTTAAGTTTAGCTAAGACAGCTGTTTTATTATTTTTCAAAGGAATTGTGTTTTTATTTTTAGGTTGTTTTGTTTTTTTTGTTCAGTTTTTGCCAAAATAATTCAGTCATTTAAATGAATTATAGTTTAAAGTTTAAAAATATGCTGGATTCATTTGTTATATATTTAAAAAATACTTTGCGAATTTAAAAAAAATCTTTTTGTTTCATGATCAGCACGTCGTACAGTATTTTCCCTTTAATTTTTTGTCCTATGTGGAACACCCAGTATAATAGTAACGGTCTGAAAATATTTTTAGGCCGCTGCTTATAAAAATCGGTTTCAATAATCATAAATAATTTATTAAGATTTGGATAAATTTATATTAACTATTAAGTTATATTAAAGTGGGTTTGTGCTCAAAAATTTTACGCCTTATTCTTATTTCTGACAGACTCTTGTCAATTTTTTATCATATCCTAGATTGATATCTTATCAATTTTTGCAGGTATAGATACTTTTCATAATATTATAAAAAACATGTTTATCAATGTTTGTTGTATAGTTTTTCTACATTAAACAGGAATATAACTTGCAAAACAGTTCTATCGAAAGCCATTACAAGATTGGAAAAATTTTGCGCCAATCGACACGTGTGCGCGTACGAAGTTGAGAAATTTTTCATCCAAAATGTTACCTTTTTCGAATGGGGTTCAGAGGGCAGAGAGTGGAGATTTTCTAACAGCTTTGAGACGTTATATAGAGGAAAAGTTACATCTGTCTTCTCTGGTAGTTTTATTTGCCGCATAGCATACTACTCGTGCAAATTTTGAGTTATTACTCTCAGTCATTCTGAAATACGTTGATATATTAATTGACTACTAATATGTAGTTATTTGAAGATAATAATTATTTGTTTTGTTTTATTTATTGCGATATTTTTGCGTCACTTTAACCGTTGGCCATTAATAATAAAAATTAATATCAGTTCACGATGCTAGTTGTGATTAAACACGAAGTTCTCAGGCCAAATGTCGGAAAATCACACGTTATTTTATAAACTATTTGTTCACTATGTTTAATGTTGAGGTAGTACACTTATAAAATTGGCATTCATTTGTTGTGTCATGAAGTCATGATAATTTAAGGTCAAAGCCGGTTATTTTAATTCGAAGCTATTATTATTTGTCTATTTTTCATAATATTTATTTTGTGTTTTTTCAGATAAATAACATTACATAAAGCCAACAGGGGATTCTTTAAAGATTTTACGGAGATTCAGAATCCTGGAAAAGAAGAAGTTTTTTCTTTCTAGTGAGAATTATCTGTTAAATTGCGGTGTCGCTAAATTGAATCTTCAATGAGTCTTGGAAAAGAAGAATTTAAAATTTATTAATTGCTTCAAAACCACGTAATTATCACTTCTTCTTTTCCATGATTCTGAATCTCCGTAGAATCTTCAAAGAATCCCCGTGCGAACAGGGCTTAATGTAGTTTCTTGTATTATTTTAGTTTAATTGTATACGAGTACAATGTACAGATTTCTAGCCCGTAGTCAAAGCTAAATAAAAGTGTTTAGCGAATATTATACAACGCGACATAATTCTTCGATTGGTGTGTTTTTTCAATCGCTCAAGTACAGAGTGATTATAAATGATTGATCGTCACGGTGTCACATAAATTGGAGAAGTCAGTTTTTTTTAAATCCTTTATATTAAAGTTCACCGTCCGTCATCGCTCTTTACGTACCTACGGCAAAAAACAAAAGTAAGAAATGACCCACTTCCCGGGATCCTATCGAGCTGAAATTTTGCAAATAGACTTTTGTCACCTAACAATGCACTTTGGCAAAATTTCAGATTATCCGCCATCTTGAAACGAAATGGCGGCTAGCTATCTCAAAATGTACTGCACCGATTGCGGTCAAATTAGGTACAGTAATAGCCAAGGATCTAACTTATGATATAGATATATTAAAATGTCAGTCCGCCATCTTGAAACAAAATAGCGGACAGATATCTCAAAATATACTGTAACTATTGCGTTCAAATTTGTTACAGTAATAGCTAAGAATCTGTCTTGAAACATAGGTATATTAAAATGTTAGTCCGCCATCTTGAAACAAAATGGCAACTAACTATCACAAAATGTACTGCACCGATCTGGTTCAATAACAAAAATTTAAATAAATATCGATCGAGTCTCAAATATAAAGGATTTATAGTGAAAAAATTTGTTTTTACGGGTTCGTTTTTTATTAAAACTATGTTTCGTGGAAAAAAGTTAGTACCTACCTACTTAGTTGTATAAAATTTATGGTGGCAGTAGGATACAAAAATTATTTTGTTTGTTAATTAATTTTGGAACATTTCGGCGTCCAAACGGCAACCATCATCAGCGTGTAAAACAATTATTTTATTGTCTTTTTATTTTTTGATCCAACTGCCACCATAAATTTTATACAATACTGTTCCTCGGATCTCTTAAAACCATATTAGTACTTAGTTCTTGTCAAACCCGTTAAACAAACGTTCGTTATGTAGTACCATTACGATAAATTTGGAAGTTTATCTTGTTTTTTTGGCATTATAGCAAGACAGAAAGTTAAAAAAATGTAGAACAGTATTATGAATTAATTTAATTTTGAAAGAAAACTGTAATTTTTTGACATTATAAGCTTAGGATAGTGAGCATAACTTCATTTTGTAATTTAAGATGTTGATTAACTACTTTTATTGTTTGTGTTTAATAGGAGAACGAATCCAGTGCAGTACTACAAAAAATGCTGCAATATAAAATATTTTTCTATGATTCGTAATCAGCATATCAAAAAACATAATAGGTACCTTTAACGTATGTACTCGAAGTTATGAAACACCCTGTATGAATCACTGGACTATAAACTTACTATTTATTATTGTTGTAAACATTAACTGATAGTTTATACATTATAATAATAATTTTGTTCTTTCTAAAAAAAACTGTCAATAACTTTTAATAGCTCATAAAAATTATTTGTAAACACTTGTCATAAGTATGCACTTTTAAAAGTTATGTTTATGATCAGCACAAGAGAATAATTTTTCTTCGACAGCATGCGGAAAATTGCAAGACCGATGAAAGATGATAAATTTATTGTTTTGTTTTTGGCTGTCAGTCTCAGTTGCTAATAATGACCCTCTTACTAATCACGCACGTTCAGAATCACGTGCATTTTAACATCATCTGTCATGTGCTTCGGATATATTTTTGGGTTAAACACATTTTATTTCGACAAACTTGGAGCACGGCCAAATAATGTAATATTGTGTCTGTTATTGCTCTCTGAAATGTTCTTCCTCAACATTACACACGTGAAGAATTTGCAAGTAATGAGAAAATGTAATTATTTGTTCTGTTCATTTATATACTGATAGAACTGCATAAATATTTAACAAATTGAATTCATATCGTGTAGTGCACATTTGCTTATATTTTAAAAGAAAAATTTATGTTTTTATAAATATTTGTTACTGATAAGGTAATGTTTTGTGTACTTTCGATTCATTCAAGTAATAGTTATAATATACCTGCTAAAGCATTTATTTATATTGCAATTCAATCAAGGAAAAATATTTTCACCAAAATTTGAATAATGTCCTGCTCAAATACTTGAATATACAATGGTGAAAAAAATTAGTACTTTTATATGTCACGGGGTCATTTCGTAACACAGTTACAACACAATTCTTTTAAAATTTGTTTCATCAATCACATGTCTATTAAGACAATAGTTGCATTAACAGTGTACTTATGTTTTTACAATAATTTTATCAGGAATTATACGAATTATTGTGCATAAGGATACCTACCCAAGTTTGTGGATTGTACAATAATTAACATTTACAGACAAAAATATTTCATCTACCACAGGGGCGGATCTAAAAAATCTCCAAGAAGGGGGCGAATGGCGAATTCTTATCAAAAGTAATATTTCGATGCTGTTCTTTGAAAAAGAAAGGAAAAATAGCGCCGCAGACGAAATTTTTTTTGGGTTCAAGGTCAACGGCTGTTTCATTAAAAATCAAGTTTATCTATAAAGCGGAAATTACATATATTTTACTCTTTTTCACGAGTAAAAATTAAAATAAATGAAATGAATATTGGGAAATTTCTTTATCTTCAATTTGTCAACGATTTCTTAAACTTTTAAAGATCAAATTCTCTCAAAGGGGGACCATCGCCCCATCGCCCTCCCCTTGGATCCGCCACTGCTATTACAAAATAATATATTTTTCAATTGTTATTTTATTAAAATTATATTTAGTGTAGGTACAATTAAATAATAAAATAAAAATTTACCAACCGCCAAGGGGGGGGGGCGATCGCCCCCCCCCCTGGATCCGCCAATGATCTACCACTTATGTACAACATCTAATACGTATGTTATATTTTTAAGTTTTGCTATATACTTTCATATACAGCGTGTTCCACAACTTAGAACAAAAAATTAAAGGGTATATAATATACGATGTGCTGATTATGAAACAGAAATATTTTTTTTTAAATTCGCAAAGTTAAAGGTAGTTTACTTCACGTGTCCACATTTATTATCAGTGTTTTGATGATATATTTGATAATTTGACATTTTTTATTAGTATTAGATATTAGATAAACAATTTCTTTCATTGTAGAAGATTTGAATAATACTATTAAAAATAACTACCGACTAGTGGAAAAAAAATGTTTACTTGAAATATCATTCCATTTTTTGCGAATTTAAAAAAAATCTTTTTGTTTCATGATCAGCACGTCGTACAGTATATACCCTTTAATTTTTTGTCCTAAGTTGTGGAACATCCTGTATAAATTCCAGGAGAATAAAGTCTGAATCAATTTCTTTGCAATATTATAATTAGTTTGCATTGTATTGTTCTATAATGCAACTATGGTGATAGAGAAATGAAATTTTGAAATGTTAATTTTTTGCGTATAGGCATTTATTTTATTAAAATCTTGTACATAATAAATTACGAAAAAAAAAATTAATACGATCTAATTGAAAATTAAGTGAATTTAGGAACGTTTTTGTACGTTTCTGGTAAACTAATAAAACAAAAAACAAAGACATAAAAATATTTTGACATTATTGAAGAGAAAAGTATCACTTTATTTCAAAGTGATAGTAATTTCGAGATATTTATTTTGCATATCATAGAGAGTGTTGTTCATCTCTAAAAATTCAATTTGAAGGTATTTGACCGTGTACAAAAAAGCCTACGCTACATTTTTCAGTACAATTTTCATAATTACCCTCCCTAAGAAATAAACCTGAGTCCAGGGCCGCAGGAGAATTTATTTCACTGAAGGATAAATGCCTTATAATTGAAAGTTACATTTTTTCAAGGGGTATGAAGCTGCATGTTTTTTACCTACTTCAAGAGAAAAAATAAATAATTGTCGGATAAAAGAAGCTCAGGCACTTTTTATTTTTTTAAATTTTGACTTTCTTTCTACCAAAGCAAATCTAATGGCGACACGCAAAGCCTGGCGCGATGGTAATATGAGAATATGACTGTGATATTTAATACCAGTAAGTTGTCGAACCATGGTTTCTGATTCGAAGATTTAATTCGTATTCCGTCGGTATTTTTTGCAAATAAATAATACCTATAATATTAATTTTATCATCATTTTTAAAATGATGAAAGTAGGTACAAATCAACTTTTCAGCTCCAGAAAGGACAAGAGTTTTAAAATGCAGGACGTCGCCCTGCCTGTCCCACTGGCTATGGCCCTGCCTGAGTCAATTTACGAAATACAAAATAGCCAATTTTCCATGCACCACCTTACTTGTAAAAATTTCTGTCGGCACCCATGCTGAAATTGGAATGTAAATGCAAGTACTAAAACTTAGGAATAGCTACAAACAATATGATATAGTTATAGTTGTTATTTATCTACCTAGGTTGTATAAAAGAAATTTTTAATTACAAATGTGGAATATTTTTTGGATCCATTAGGCGAGGAAAATAATCACGTACTTTTAATTATTAAAAAGTATAATTTTATAGTTGAGTTGTATCTTATCGCAAATTAATATAATATTTGTTATAATTATGAAACGCAGACCAAATGATACAAGTTAGGCGTCGGTAAAACATATAAATAAATAAACCAAAACCCACTGAACTTGTACCTACTTACATTTAAATTTAAGGTGTTTAATTCGTATTATATTAGCTAAATTAGTGTTTTAGAATTACTGTACGATTTCAAAAAACTGAATTAAAGCTTTGTTACGAAGTTTCATGTTGAATTCAATATTGCTCACTGCTTTTGTCGACTGCTTCGATTTATTTGCCCTTTACGCCGTTGGTAGCTCGTCTATTCCTGTTTAATTTCAAATTCTTTTGTTAAACATTTGGATTTCACTAACAACTGCTGTGATTATTTATGTGTTGTATTTATAGATAATGTCTATACAGGGTGCTTCAAAAATTACTGACATAAAAATTAAGAAATTGGACTTTACTTGACTGTGGGATGAATAGTAAAATCTTAGATCGGAGGAAAATAAAATAATTTTATATAACTGCATTCCAGTAGCATTTTTTTACTATAAAAATTCAGGGTATGACTGAAATTCACAAAATTAATTGCACATTACTTAGAGCAAACATTTTTCGTGCCACTGGTTCTTGTGATTTTCATATATTTTTTTGCGATGTAATCAGTAAGTACATCAAATTTTACGTACCCATAATTTTTTTGGCAATGATTTTTCACCTGTATACCGATACTTTCAGACTAGTGGTGATATGCAACATAATAAAAAATAGTTAAATTATAACTTGTAGGTATTGTACAGTGTTGATATTATTGTTATTATTTTACGTAAGTACGAGCAATGTTATGCAAAAAATTGTAGTGTTAAGCTGATTTATTTAGTAATGTAAAAACGTGCTTGTTGTGTACCTTATCTCTAATATCCTAATAACATAAAAAATATCCCTGTTCAACATGCTTGTCTTGCTAATTACATACGTACAATATTTAAAATATATAGTGAGCGCCACGATCCACTTGGAAATTTGTTTATTTTTTAGTTTATTATTTATTTATTAATTTATACAGGCTGTTTCATAACATAAATCAAAAAGAATTTTTTTTAAATCGCAAAATTAATTTCCCTGTTTCTCAGTCAAAATTTTTTCGTTGCCACTGCCACTGGGTGGTGTAATTATTGTTTAATTAAAAAAAAATTTTTGTTTGTTTATTTTATTAGTATTATGTAATTTAAGTTGTTGATTACCTACTTCCATTGTTTAATAGGAAAACGAATCAAGTGCAGTACTACAAAAAGTTCTGCAGGTAAACTACCCTTAATTTTTCGAATTTTAAAAAAATTCTCTTTGATTCGTAATCAGCATATCAAACAACATTATACCTTTAACGTATGTACTCGAAGTTATGAAACACCTGTATATAAATTATATCCTTTTACTGAAAAGATAATTAAATATATTGTTAAGAAAATCCTGCTGGTGCAGGCTGCAGTCCTGCTAATTATTTTGTACAAGGTTAAAAATAGTTTCTACACCTAACAACAGCGCATATCTGGTTGCATGTATATTGGCGTCTACATAGTCTACATTAACCAATATATTTATATAACCTTAAAACTTGAAATAATTTAAATAATCCGTCTACCTATTATATTATAACTTCCAAAGTGTCACGAATTCTTAATAATGTTTTCAGATCATATTATAATCTTTTGCCAATTCAGTTGAAATCACATGGCAGCCGGTGGTGTGCTTGTTTTGTTTTTGTTGCGCGTGTGTATGGCCGGTTGCTATGGTAACCTGTAGACGCGTGCGCGTGTGGATGTCGCCTGTGCGCATCTCGTCGAATGCCACGTGATGGTGGACACGATGTTGGCCACGTGACTGAACGTCCTCGAAATGAGAAGAAAGGGAAGACGAAGATTTAATAGGATAGAGGATTTCATATAGCTGTGAATGTATTTATATACAATTTATATTGTTATTTAAAAACTAGTTCATTGATTACATTGTAATTATAATCTAAAATTGAATAGAAAATGTATTTGTGTATATTATGTTTTTGTCGTTTCTACAAACTCCAAACTAATATATTGGACTGAATTTACTGCATTTTTTTCTAATTCTAGTTTACTATGTGGTAAACTCAAATGCGCTAGACTTGTTAACTGCAATATTGCTGCATTAAAATCAGAATTTAGGATTCTGGCTATAATGCTCAAATTAAAAATCTGAAATTTTACATTGTTTAATTTAAAAAATCATACATTATATTGTTGAGACAATTAGAGGAAATAAGAATTAATTTTTTATTTTTAATATTACAAATCGTGGCTTTATTAATGCATATTAATTAGTTTTATTTTAAATAGTTGATTCCTTGCATTGTTCCTAAGGATGATATGAAACGATTTTTGTAAAAGAAACTACACAGCTGGCTAAAAAAATAGTTAAAAACTGACCAAATTATATATTTTTACTAATTTTTTTACCAATAAACTATTGAGTATTTCAAAAATATAGATACATGCCACTCTAGAGTCATCTTTTAACTATAAATATATAAAATATGAACAGTGAAGGTGTTATAACAGGGGCACAATTTGTAATATAGCGAGGTCAATTTTTCACTATATTTTTGTCAAGTGTTCCGCCTTAAAAGAAGGTTTATATTTTCAAAAGTAATACCACAGATCTGTAATACTAATACCTACCCTGAAATGTGAAAGTTTTTGAAAATGTGTTTGTGTTGACGCAAATTATTGCGTCCAAATTTTGTTATACTTAAACACCCACAAGATCAAAGGTTATATTTGAGAAATTTTCGATAAGGGGTCCGTCTGGTAGTTAATTTTTTTTTAAACAGAGGTGTGCGCGTCCCAATGATCATTTAGTATTTAGAGGTTTTTCCTTTATTTACAACATATGAACATGTCACCAAAAGATGTTAGAAGGTCTCTCTGTTTTCATTTTTCTTCTTTAACTTATGATTTTGGTCATTTTGGAAAAACATAACTTTGAAATCAGTCATTTTTCTTGATTTTTAAGAATTTTTTTCTTGTAAACAAAAAGCTATTTTAAATTTCTGAAAACAGAGGGACACAAATTGAACCTTTGTTAACAAGAAGGTTTTTTTCATTCGTCTGTATTACAAATTATATGATATATGATGGGACAACGATGCTATATTTTCGCTGTTGAAAATTTTAGATTCTTAAGTTAGCCAGTACATTCTATGCTCAGTTTTCTTTACCTACATTTTTTATTCGATTGACTGCAAAAAGAAGGGCTTGACGTCACCTGGAAATTCTGGATTTCGTGTGGTATTTGGAATGGATGCTATACAAGATAAAAAAATAAACTCTAAGTTACCTAATACCTACAACATTCACAAAAAATCATTTTATCCATCCGTTATTGACATTAAACTGATGTTTATATGAATTGAATATTTTTTGTCATGGCTGTGGAGGTGGTTTCAATTATCAGGTTAATTATACATGGATCTGGCTGTGATTTGTCTATATCGATGACGTTGTATTGTCTTAGCTTGGCGATGAAATAATCTGAAGCCTGGATCCCACGACGAAAATTAACGACAATTTATTGTCTAGACTCCAACTTTCTTCAAAACCATTCATTTTGAGTATTTTAGTTTATATATGCAACATATACAATGTTACGTATAAATGGTTGTATAATTTTGGGGGCAAAAATTATTTACTAGTACCTAGAATAGAATACAGTAGAAAACTAAAAATACATATTTCTAATGGTACCTAATTCCTTCAGGTATCTTTATAAAATTATTGTGTGATTGTTTTTTCACTGTTTGTATAATCTTAATTAGTTATTCCATTACAATAGGTACCTAGGTACCAGTGCAATATTTAACATTTATATATGTACTATAAATCAGAGACTCAAACCGCACAGAATAACGATTCACTGTTCTTTATATGGTTCGGTTTTGTTCCGGTTTTCGTTTTTCTTCTTAAACTGAACCGGTAACCGATTTTCAAAAGGCCGGTTCAAGTTCCGGTTTCGGTTCAATGTTTTATTAAATAACAATAAAATAATTAATATATTAGTCCCAGTTTTGCACTAAAAATCTTACAAAATTTGACTAAACTGAAGAAAATTCAGTAATTTTCCTAAAAATTATTAGCATTTAAAAAAATGTTAAATTTTAGTTAATGCTTTAAACCGTTCCGAACCGGAAATATTTTTGAACGGTTCAGGTTTCAGGTTCAGCGATTCGTTCTGGTTTTCGTTCCTGTTCCGGTTCGGTTCGAGTCCTTGATAAATACAAACTAAGTTCAATCACGTAAGTTCTTTCTCATTGAACGTAAGTCTGGAAAGTCGCAAGTAAGTTTTCCGGGAACATTGCAGCCATTTGCAGATTTGACATGGCATGCTTTACGCATATGTTGCGGGCGCTTCGCTCACGAATGACGTCAGTCATGCGAAACCTTGAAGATGACAGCCTGAACCACTGCTTAGGCACGACATTAAATCTAGTCGCGAATCGCGATATGTGAATGCCATCAACACAAATTTAAATTTACTTGGAATTCCGAATTTTCAAAATATTTATCGTATGCCGGGAAACTTTTTTAAAACAATTCCACCAGTAATTGAAAAGCTTTCTTACAATTTAATTGATAAGATTCTCCAGTTTTGGTCATGTTCCTAAAATGGGAATGGCTTCAATATCAGAAAATAAAAATCTAGAATATTTATACACAAGAAAATGCAACAACAAATGTTTCAAATCTAGAAAATTTATAAGTAATAAAATACATGAACACCAAAATGTTTATTCACAGAAAAATTCAAATCTACAATGTAAACACAGGAAGATACCTACAAATCTAGAAAACTAGTTTGTTTCTTCAACACCCATGGGATACACTGAATATGTGGAACCCGGAAACTCAAGAATGGTACTGGGTTGTTCATTTAGTTCAGTTCAACCTAATTTGTGTATCCCCTGCTGTTGAAGAGACAAACTAGTTTTCTAGACTTGCATCTTCCTGTGTGTTTGCAAATTTGCCGAGTCTACAATATTATTCTAGACTATAATTTTCCTGTAAATGAAACTTTTGATACAGGTACGTATATTCTAGATTTGCAAATTCTGTTACATTTTCCCGTGTAAGATATATTATAGACGGAGAGCTAGCGGTCAAATTAGTGCGGACATTTTATTAGTCGTGAAATTGAATAGGCACTCCTTAAAATTGAAGTTATCGTGGTTTCTATCTTGTATTATTACTTACATATTCGGTTAGTTTTTAATTATATTACTTAACAACTGTGATTAGTGTGGTTCTTGTACTAATTGTTGCCCTTTTTAAGGAGCTATCATAATATGTATTTCGATTATTATATTGCCCTCCATAGACGGCGCCTAAGAGTGTTTAAAATAATTTTTTCAATACCTGCACCGAAAACACTACCGTTCGTCCCTATTATTAGGGACGAAAGTGAGTTATTTCTAACCTGTCAGTACTTTTCCTTCATTCCTACTTGTTCATATTCAGATTTTCTTATTTTGATTAGTTTGTCCTGTATTTTTTTCCATAACCATTATTTTAGTCTTCTTTTGGTTTATTTCTAGTCCAACTTATTTCCTCTAGCATTTCTTTCATCACTTTTCTATTTTTTTACTGCAATTGCTATGTTATCTGCATAAATGCTACTATTTGCCCTCCTCTTGTTTTTAGGGTTCTCTTTATTATATTTCTCATTACAAGTTCCAGGGCTAAGTAAAATAGTGTCCTTTGTTTATTACTATTTCGTCGGTTTCCCCTTTTTGAGTCTTAATACTTATTTTTGTTCTCGTCAAACTCATTGATATTAATCTTCTCAGTTTTCCCGGTATTTTTAGTTCTTGTAAGGCTGCCGTTAGTTTTCCTTTTTTAATTCAGTCGAATATGCTTGTTTAAAGTCAATAAAAGTATTTCAGCGCGTCTCGAGTATTAGTCTTAATTTTTCAAGACCAATGCCAATACCAAGACTGTACGAAGCATTGTGCGCAATGTGTTTGTGGACAATATAATGCAGTTATCAGTTTTATATTTTCATTAAAAAATTATCATTATGGTAAAAATAAATGTTAAATCATAAATAATTCTTAGTTTTGTTGCTATTGTAGTATATTTATATGCAAATTAGTGTTATAAAATTCTCATATTGTTTCTATATGACGAACAGATTTATGGATTAGATACAATTGTGATATTTCAAGATATGATTTCATTTTTAAGGTGTAGCTATGCCATTAAACGTCTTGTACCTAATAACTAATAATTTATATACTTGTAACACTATGCAAGTTTGTGTTACAATCTTGTAAAACAATTATAATAGCTACTGTAAAACATAGTATAATTAACAATAAATTTGTTATAGTCTATAAAAATGCTTAAAAGTAAATTTATTTTGACATTTTAACCTTAAACATAAAGAAGTATTTTTGTTGAGAACTTCTAACATAACTTAATTATCTTATCTGTATATGCCACAAGTATTTCAGAAAATATGAGTGATTTGAAATTTCAGTACAATACTTACTTTTGTATTATCGATGCAATAGTTAAATCACGTATTTTACTTTTCCATGGTAGGTACAGGTACCTAGGTAATTTATTATCTGTTTTGTAAATTTTAGAAATTATGTAATTTTGTTAGTTTCTTGGCCAGTGCTATTGTTTACGGAAATTAAATGACTATATTCTGTTTGAAATTACGAAAGAATTTTGATAGTTACCTACTAATTTGGACGTGGGTTTGGAGTTTAACACAAAAACTTTTTCGATGTTTAAATATTATAATCCACAATACCGTAAGGGAATCTATCTGGACAAAATTCTTTCGTTATTTCAAATAGAGTACTTGATTTGTTTTAGTCATGGACAGATCAGAAAAATATATACTTACCTACTTCAATTAGTTATGATAAAATGTACATACCTTACAATGAAAAAGAAGAAAAATAAAATTATTATAAATTTCTTTTTTAATTAGTGTATCATTCTTATGATAAAATAAATCAATTAGAACAACAATTCAAACCTATCAACTGTTAGAGTGAAGGAATAAATATTTTTGTATTGTTTAATTTTGCATGTCAGTCTGAAATAATTTTTATTTTATGTTTAATTCGCGAAAGAAATCGATTTGAACAATTTCAGCTTATACGATGCATTTTTATTCTGAACATCTTTTGTATTTACACTTTTGCTCCAAAATTAATAAGTAAAAAATTAGAGCGAAATTAAAAGTTTAACATTGTATTTCTTATAGTTACCGTATAAAGAACAAGGGAGGGATTTGAAATTTGTTTCCTAAAGAAAAACTCGTTGTTAATAATTAAGGCTCAGTTTGTAATGTAATGTAAGAAGAAGAAAGTGTCAAGTTACAGAAGATATTTTATTAAAAACAAACTGTTTAACAATATTAGATGAATCATTAGTAAAATGAGAGATACTTTATTGAAAGGTTAAATACTACCTTAAAATCTGCACGTTCGTTTTACACAGGTTTGTTCCATGTATTAAAATTAGTTAAATTGAATTTAATATAGGTAAATATTGATAAATTAATCATTATAATTTGTGAATAAACAGCAAGAGCTATAATTGCTTAATTCTCTTTTGATTGACGCGACTGTTTATCAAGAAAAGAACGTAACTTATTTTTTTTTTCATAATTATTGAACATTTTATCTATTGTACAAATTTAATTTTAGAACTTAACTTTTGAGCTAGAGCTGCATATTAAAAAAAGCCTTACAAAAAAACATTTAATTTTGATATCTGATTTATTTTCTATTTATTTATGTAGTTAGATACTTTGATATAAGTATTCAGCTTGTTAATAAATAAATACCTGTATGAATTGGGATCAAATAAATCGTTTAAGATGTATTTGAAATTTTTAATTTTTGGTGTGCAAAAATGTTCATACCATACATGGATATCTGGAAATTGGCAAGAGATATAACCTTGATCATAAAATTTCCTCTTGTCGTATTATAATAATTTTGCACAGTGAAATTCTAACCAAGTCGAGGATATGAGATCAAAATGGATTCATAGAGACCATATATATTTTAAGCGTTAGGTACTTACATATTTTTTTTAAAAACAGAGAAAATGAAATAGAATATCATGTAACCCTACATATATATATATATATATATATATATATATATATATATATATATATATATATTATCAAAATAATGTTTGCAAAGTTTGTTACATTTGCCTATTTTATTAATTTCAAAAAATTTCATTTATAGCTATTAATATAACAAGAATATTATGCGATTTATAATACCGAGGATGTTGCTAAGCGACAAGGTGAAACCGAGTCTCTTTGAACATCCAAGGAGGCTTAAATCGCATATATTCCCGTTATATTTAAAGCTTAATCGTATCACCAATGACAGCGATTTTTTAAACAAATCAACAATTTTATCTGTCAATTAGTTGACAGTTTGCATATTATGGAAGGTTTTGATGTTGTATCTAACGTATTAAGTTCGTAACTGATGAATTATAAGTATCTAAGGTATTATAAGTAACTAATGTATTATGTTGTTTATAATTATCAATATTAAAAGACAAAAACAGTTGTTGATACGATTAAAAAATAAATATGACATATTTGAAAGCCTAAATTTTCCCCTAATTGATCAGTTATCCTTGTTCAAATTCCTTACCTTACACCTCCTTTCTGACCTTTACCTACACAATACCTAAAGTATCAATGCCAGTTCTTCATAGGCGGCCGTCACATGGAGCATCTACTCACGGGGGATGTCGGGTGCAATGGCGCACGTTGTCGGGGAACGTGCTCTGGCCACGTGCTTCGTTCCGTGCCGCTCCGTCCTGCCCCGCTGGGCTCGAGCGACCGGAGTATACCGGAACCCGGAGTTGGCGGACTCACTTCGATACACAGTGCTGACGTGTAGTAATGGTTCAGTTGTGATAAGATAATATTTTCAATTCCTAAATCATTCAATTCAGTTGTGAACATTAGTGGATTAGTTTTTGTCCATTTTATGCTATGGGTAAACTGTGGTACTAGACAGATGAGTACATTCTACTTCTAGATTTCCAATTCATTGTTAATTAATTAATTGTATTAACACTACTTTCTTCACTTTTAGTAGGTCTCATTTTAATAAATACTTTTTTGGTAGTTATATCTATCAAAATATTAAAACTTTTCAAAGTGTATTGATCTGAAATTTTGTATACATAATTTCTAGCTTTTAAGATCTAACACATTTGTTTTAATTAGTTGATCCCAAAGTGTTAAATAAGTGTAGGTGTTTTTAGGTCTCAATTCAATATTGTCTTTTTTAGGACTAATATACCTAACACCCTTCTTATATATTTCCTCCGGAGGTACAAAAAGGCATATCCTTGCAAACTTCTCTTTTGAGGCAATTTTTCGGGAAAAATCCTCTATAAGTGGTTGTCATAGAAGGCCAGGTTTGGCCTCGGGATTCGTATGGTTACATAAACATGAGTGTATGCCCCCCGGAGGTAGCGGGTTCGGCGTGTTCAACGAGCCCGCTTGATCTGCCTCCTGGACCTAGTGTTGCCGCGTGGAACTCTGCCGCAGCTGCTGCACATTGGGAGCAGAATTATCACGAACAGACGGTGCCCACCAGAAGATTTATATATCCAGGTACTAACTTTATGTTCAATGCATTGTTTGTTAGAATTATATCACCTTGGTTGGAAAACTAGTAAAACCTACCTATATATTTATTTGCGCAGGTACCTAGGCACTAACATGAAATGTTTTATCACGAACATGAAGTGCTGAATGAAATTAACAATTTCAGTGTCTAGTGCAAGTGCCCAGATTACGTACATTTAGTTTTTCCTGAAATAATAACAAAATCGTAAAATTCTAAAATAGATACCTTAGAAAATTTGAAGCGATTATATTTTGTAAGACAATTAATATTTATTGCAATTGTACAGTGTTGATTGTTAGTTTGTTACTATACATAGTTTGGTGGTCATCACATTATTTCACTCTTATTTGAGGCAGTCTGCTTTATTATTTATGTCGTTATGTAATAATATGTAAATTATTATTCCCAAGTTATAAGATAAAATAATAGTTTTCTCTCATTGTAATGATGATTTTCTATATTTACTGAAAAAATATGTAATTTTATTAATAAATATTAAAATTAGTTATCCAGTTGTCCTTTAACTAAAATAATTATCTAGAAAACCACTTACAGAAATAATTGTTGTACTGTAGATATTAGAATTTATTGTTAAAATCATATTAATGTTACAATAACTAACTATAACATAAATAAAAATTAATACTAATTTGTAAACTGCAAAGTTATCAATTCTAAATAAGTTATTATTTTTATATAACCGTCGCTAGGCTCAAACTTTAATGTTAAATAATATGTACAAGTATAAGGACTAAAGTAACAGTATCAAACCAATAGTGCGATTCTGTGTTGTACATTTGTAAATTTGTATATATTCATAAACTTGTAAGTTACAAACAACTGTAACTATGAAATTTTACAAAAAATGCAATTCTGCGCACAGATCAATAACTTAATAGTTAATATAATAAGTTAATAAAATGCGATAGAAAACTGTTGCAACTGACCCGAGTTTTTGTAATAATATTCTTGACATATTGTAACTTCTTATTAATTAAAAACGATTAAAACTATATTTTAAGAATGATATTTAAAATCAACGAAAAATTAGATAAAACACAAAGGTACCTACTGAAAATAATGTATCTATTAAAAAAAATTAAATTAGTGTAATATTAGAAAAACAAATTTATAGGTTATTAAAAATGTGATCAAAAAGTAAACATTATAAAATTAAAATTATTTTATTACAATAACGAAAATGAAAAAGAACACGAATTATTACTCCAGAAAAATACGAAATTATTTGAAACGATTTCCGGCATTTTAAATGGATTTAATTCCTCGCGGAGATGCCTTCTTGGTTACACGCATAAAGTTTCTAAAAATTTGATTGTATTTACACCTACAAAAAATAATTATAAATGTTGATTATTGGTTTTAAATGAAGAGATAGTAACCTGTAACACGATACAGTATGAAATATGTCATCGGAATTTATTTATGAATTTATAAAAAAAACTGTAAACATCTGTAAGCCACAGGTTCATTCAGAATACCAAATCAATTGTAAAACTGTAAAACAAAACGTTACATATGGATCGTTACAGGATCTACAGATTTACTCAGAATCACACTATAAAATTAAATAAATCTTATGTACCTGTGAATACTGCGCTCAAGCTCAATGCTTATGGAATAAAATTTATTATTATTATTAATAAAATTAATTTTATAAAATTGAGATTTAAAATTAGAATCAACATCAATTTAATTAGGTAGATACCTACTACTAAGGTAAATTTATTGTTGCGATAAATAAATAAAAATGCATACTATATATATTTTTTAATTTTTAAGTTCAAAAACATTATAAACGAATTAATAAAAAAAAATTCAATAAATTTGAGCTCATAGTACCGTCAGAAATTTCCAGTGAAAATCGACGTATTTGAAGCTCTCTGGTAAGGCCCGTAATAAAAAGATATTTAGCTTTATCATCATATTATCATTGCCGAATAAATAATCAACAGGTTACTGAAAAATTGAATTTTTCAGCCGAAAAACTTTATGAAAAAAACCATTTTTACTTTACTGTAAAAATGACTAGAAAAATGCTTTTGTAGTTGGGTGGAAAAGTTACTTAATTAGGAAAAACAGTTGATTTATATTTATTTATTTTATTTTTAACGGTAGATACAACAAACAAAATATATTTCGAAAATTTTTCCAACTAAAAATGATGTATTACCGTCATTTATATTATTTATTACAATTTTTTAACAAATCTACTATTTTTAACAGCGTATCAGTATAAAAGTCAATCACACTATAATATATGACCCCTTTCAGGCAACTTTATCGTCTTGTTTAATAAATTATGAATCTATTCAGATTTATTTATCATAAACTGAGTCACTTAACATACCCCAAGGGGTTAGTAAAATACTTAATATGTTTTTTATATCTACCTGTTCACGAAAGCTTTCAAGAAAATGATATTAGAATTAAGTCCTGTATATTCGTGATGACATAGAATCCACTTAAGGATATTGTTTGGAGGATGCGTGGGGCATCCTCTTATTTCTTCCCAGAAGATTTTAAAGCGATGCATAAAGAATATGAATCAAATTGTTTACGAATATATAAGGAGGAACATTGTTTTGATATGAATTTTTAACAGGTTTAAATTTACTAATGCCTTATTTCTTATTCATCTAAAATGTGCGTCTTTTGTTCGCGAGTGCACTCGATTTTAAAATCGATTGACTTCAAGTGGTTGGATTCGAAAATAACATCTTACATGCGAGTGTTTCATTTTCGGCACGAGCCGCACAGACATTCACTTTGATTTACTCTTAAATTATTGGTCATAGCAATAAATCCGTAAGCATTGTTTTGATTTTTATTGTTGCCCATCTTTTGTGACGGATGTAATAATGAATTTTCAAAAAGAGCAGTAGAATATCAAAATTGAATTTTCAGTGGTAGGCTTAGCCCTTAAATAATAGTATATTGTACAGTAAGAGTGGATGTGATACCTACATATATCGCACGAGAACGAGTTTGCAGTCACGACTCCATAGGCCGAGTGTCTGCCAACGTTCGCGTGCGATATAGGCAATCCACTCGAGTTGTACAGCCTATTTTTTCTACGATCAAATAACGAAATATAGTTTTTGTTATAAAATGCACTCAATATGATGCCAAAAATTATTTAAAATAAGTACCTACATCAATTATTTTTTGACATATGACATTTGAATAATTGTTGCCAACGTAAAAACTCTAAATTTTATTAGCTCTTTTTGCAATAAAATCATGCTTTTAAACATAATTAATTATTAAATAACAGTTGATAATAATAATTATTTGTCAAAATAAAAACATAATTTGCACGCATTAATAATTTTTTTTGACGTATTTGACCTTTAATTTCATATCCACACCTTGTATGGATATGACATCCCTATCCACACATGATAGTGATTTGTTGCCAATATCCAGTAGGGAGTAGAAAAATTATTTGTGTTCTGATTATTATATCACATATTTTATATTATTTAAAATGAACCATGGTCTGGTATTAATTTATTCGTGATGATATGATAGTTAATTTTTCTGGTGAAAAGGGAATAAGGAATGTTTATCTAATGTGCCTTACTACCTAACCACAAATTTAAGAAACACTAATCCACAATAATTACTATACTTGATAATACAATCACAAGTCAAATTTTACTTATTCATTATATGAAGTTCATTTACTTACGGAGTAGTATCTATGTGTATAACAATTTGCGCATTATTTGAACATTTTCAGAAATTCAAATAATTTATAAATTTGAAAAGAATCTTGATTCTTTGAGTAGATTTTCCTCTTACTGATTAATTTGGCTCCGTTAAGTTAGTAGGTAATATTTTTCTCGGTGGAAAATTTTCTTCACATGTATCAAATCTTTTCGATTATGGTAATTCGGATATATGTGCCATTATTTTATATTCATGTATGGTGAATACAAAATTAGTTCTCTAGTGATGGACAAAGTCACTTCGGCGCCCACACTCTGCTAAACCTTTCTTATTTGTATCAGAGAAGATCTGAATAGTGAATATCGAATTTGAATTTAGTTTCACCCATTGTCATTGAAAATTTTATATTAGATTTTATGCTCTCTCTCTGAAGAAACATTTAAGTACTACTCACATGATTATACTAATGCAATGTTGAATGAAATTCAAACTTACAGTTGAAAGTCGAAAGAATTATTGTTAAGTTAATTTTTTAATAGATTGTAATTTATTTTAGCGAAAAAATTGTCCGTTTGACGTCTAGCATTTAATTTTTATGGTTTGCGTTAAATTATTGTTTGTAGATGTACGTAGAGACGATTGATGATTGATGAACTGTTATTAAATTTGTTTTGGTTGTATTTCTTAGAATTTTCTTTAAATTGAATGATTTTATCTTTTTCCACGTGTGTGTTAATGAAAAAAATATTTGTTGTATCTGTTAGTAATACAATTATTTTGATTTAATTTCAACTTGTCAATTATATGAAACATACTTTTGAATCAGACACTACAAGTTAATTCGTAAAATGAGTAAATACGTAATTATAATACCTACCTATATAATTTCTTTTCGTTGAAAGGAAATTAATATTTATAATTTTATAACTCCTTATAACAATAGATTAAACATATCATAAGGATGACTAACTCGTTCTGGCTATTCATTTATAATATTTCAAGAAACTTTTGTTTTAAGATAATACAAAATTTTAAAAATAGGTTAATTCTTTATACCGGTCAATAAATAATGTAAGTTTATCTGTTGTAGGGTAAAATTCGTCGAAATTTTTTGATAAAATGTTGTTTTATGAATGAAATTGTCTATTATGGAAATAGATGACATGGATAGTTTGTATTATAATTTATTGACAGGAAATAACCAAAATGTATATTTTACTATACTTAGTTATTTTCAGAAATATAACTGCTTACATGAGTTATTACAGTAAAACGTGTAAAAAATAGGGACGATAAAGACAATAATAATAAATATAATATGACATTGTTCTAATTTATCTATTTAATATTCTTAGTACGACGAGGAAAAAGCGATGTATATTATTGAGAAGATTGTTAGAATTTTAGATGTTATCACATACTTATAGTGAATTTTTGTGTGTGTATTTTGTTAATTATTACCTTTAGGTCTTGATCTATTTATTAAATTTTGTTCAATATTCAATAAAGCTATGGACGATAATTTGACTTATTTATGTCCCAGACGGACGGACACAGGCCCTAGGCCATTGCCGTGTTAGCTTAAATGTGAAAGAGGCCTTGTTTGATTTATAGAGTAAAAGTATTGAAAAATAAAAATAATCATACAAAAAACTAAATTTAAATTAATCACTTTAATATGACTTGAATATTAGATACTATACTTAATTTAAAAAAAAACTTTTTTACCTTATTTTTTGTCAATTGTAAACCAAATTCACATAACAAAAAGATTCTGGTAACTGCTGTCGGTTGTTTCAGTAAATTTATTATAAATTATTTGTTTCAAAACAATACAGCATTCTTAAAAAAGAGGTATAGGTAGGTGACATAAGAAATTTTCTGAAGCGGCACCTAAATACCTTTTCACACAAGGATTCTTTGAAGATTCTTTCATGCTTGCTTCACAATTTTGAAAAAAATTATCTATGTGTCTTGGAAAAGAAGAATTTCTAATTCATTGATAGCTTCAAAACATAATTTATTTTTTATCTCCAGCCTCATAATCTATAAGGGAGGTATTTTGATAGGTCAAAATTTTTGAGTGTGAGTTTTTGGTGGATAAGCACGTTTTAGGGTCCCTAAAGTAAGAATTTAACATTTTCAAGATGATGTCTGTGTGTGAGTGTGTGTTATTTAAGGTTTCAATATGATGCTTAAAAGCCCAGTATAGTTTTAGTTTCAATCTACAAACCGGAAGTAGTACTTTTTAAAAATATTTTGTCAAATAATTTATTTAAGACAATTTTTTTTATTTTAAATGAAAGATTATGTAATTATTGCCAACAATCGGTATTGTATAAAATTTTCTGTACTTGATGGTATCATTTAATAATTAAAGTATGCATCTTGTAGCCCATGATCGTTTAACATTTGTTACTACTTAAAATTTAAATGATTATGACATCACTGTCACTGTGACAATAGTAAAATATTGTTTATATCTTCTTCTGAAGTTAGGTAATAAGTAAAAAGAATTAAGTAGGTATGGCGAGAGGTCTTGTGGTGGCCACGTCAGATTTTTCTCCAAGAATCTTCAGAGAATATTAAAATATACCACACCTTATGAAATAAAACTCTCCTGTTGAGTAGCAGTTGTCTTTTATTTTCCTGTAATTAAATAAGTGAAAATATATTTCTGTATTTTGTTTTTTCTTTACACCATCTTTAATTACAAATGTAGTTTGAGTTACAATGGTTTTGATATTGTTTCTAGTCAATGAACTGTGATTGTTTAACATTATAAATGTGGTGTTGAACTTTATCATGTTCTTATTTCTATTTATTCATTGTAGTCTTGTACCAGACCCGAGGGTGACAATCTGAATTGTCAAAACCGCGATCGTCATTTAAAAAAGTTATAAGAGTAGAAAATAAAAGATAACTACTACCGACAGTAGAATTTTATTTCATAATATCCTCTTGGGATTCAACTTCAAATACACCACACCTTTTTATTCAAATTTAGTGTATCATAGAGGATTGCTAATAATAAATCTGTAAAAACAAATGAAACATATAACAAATAAAATAGTAAATTAGTATATAACATACTTATTGTATGTGCTCCGTTTGACAACCCTGAATAAAATTGTGTTTTACCATTAAAACAAATATTATAAATATGTCAAACTGACAAGAAATATAGGTTAATAAACAATACTGAATTGCTGCTACAATCAACAATCAAGTATACCAACTGCAAAAAACGAAATCGCTATAAACAAACGCAACTTCAGTGAGTCCTACTCGCCCAGTCCGGAGTAGAATATTTCCGGCAGTGAAACCTCGTTGGTGGGGGCTTACTCCTGCACCGCACTCCACTTGTCCGAGTTCCTGGCCTGTTCTCCTCGCAGTCTCCGGCGTAGCGCTGCGCGTCACGCAGCTGACGTTGAAGTCCCGCAGTGTCGTTTCGTTCGTCGCGTGTGACGATGAGTTTTGTGCTCCCCGTGAAGGACATCCCCCGGATGGATTACCACCAGCTGCCGCCGCCGCCCCAACCCCAGCCCAACCTGGGGCTCGCTGGGGTTAGTGTCAATGGATCCGTGCCCCATCCGATGCAACTGCAGCAGCACGAAGAGCAAAAGTGGACGCAGTATCAACAGCTTTGGAGGCAACATGTTTACATGAATGGTAGGACTGCATTCAGTGTTCTGTTATTCTGAATCGATGCCGGCTTCAACTGATCCTGACAGTTTTTAATGCTGCATTCGGTGCAGTTCTTGTTTTGAATTTTATTTTTGCAAATTATTTTTTCTATTTGTTATCAAATCTAAGTGTGTGTAACTGGTTAGAAAATCAAATAGTGAAATTATGAATATTAGAAAACAGGTTTACAAATTATTTAGGCATTTTTTGTCAAAATTTGGTTTTTGGTCAAGGTTTTTACGAATCAACATTTTGTTTAGCTTCTTTTTAAAATGTTTTACGTGAATTTTGTGCTCTTATCATTGCTGTTAGAAGTATAAATATTGTTTATCTCTGTTAACCTGCAATTTTTTGCAAAGAACCGTGTTATTAATAACACGCGTGAAGCTATCTAAAAAGCAACTTTAATAATTTATGCCCGCTCGTGTATAAATCTGAAATCAGTTGGTACTGCTTTGAATTTAAATGAAACATGTATAGTCAAATCTTCTAACGTGAAACTGAAATCTCACATTTTAAATCTGCGACAGCAATGGATATTTTAAGTTGTAAGGAGCAACAAGTGATATTTGTTTGAAGCAGGAAATAAGTTACAAGTTCTACAGGTTGCACGAATGAATTATACGTACCAGATTTTTGAAATAATTGAAGCATGGAGTGTAAATAATGTGCGGATAATTTGTTAAACTATTGAGTGCGAGATTTATAGCTAAAATTAATTTTTTTTCCATGTAATAAATAATAATACAGTGGTCGAGAAAGGACTTGGTTATATATTTAGATAAATTTCAAATAAAGCTTCTTATATTATGCCGAATCATGGAAGAATGTATTGTTTTCTTATTACGGCTAGTGTGCTTCTAGTTCTGTTACACATTGATAATAATAATAATAATATTTTTTATTTAACCACTTTACATTTTGTTAAAAAAAAGTTTGTAGCAAGTCATACAGGGAAAATAAAATTTGACAAGTTTCTTTCTATTTACTATTAAATTAAATACAAATTAAATAATATTTTAACATAATACGGACATTTCAAATTTATAAAATTAAATTTCGTGTTGTGTTCTTCTTAAACATAATTTTTTAATGTCATGTTGCAAAAAAGACCACGTGTATATCCAATTTTAATTCCTTTTTCACTCTCTTTTCGGTTCGTTTCTGCGCTAACGAAAGTAGTTGATTAATGTGCGGTGGTTCTTACCGGCCAGCTCAGTCCAAACCAAGGCCTACTGAGCTACCGAATCAGTTTCACTTTTACCAAATTTACATTCGTTTGTTTACACTACCAATTTACTTTCTTCATTTCACTTAAAATTATTTACGTTGCGAAATTTGTATCTCCGGTCAGAGATTTGCACGTGGGTAAATTTCGTTTATGAAGAGGAAAACTCACTGATTTTTTCCATGAGAGTTTTTAAATTTGGTGTTATAATAGTAAGAATTGTTAATTGTTTCGCGTTACGTTGAGAACTAAGCTTTGTGATGTCAACGGCGGAAATCGCTGGATACTTTATATAATTGTCTTCATTTTCACGCTATTTTATTTGACAATAGAATTCACGCATAGAGAAATACTCCTTATTTAAGTAAAAATTAATACACCGATATCTATAAATTATGTACTATTCCTTGATTTAGTCGGTTAAAGTTTTCTCACTTTGTAATTTTAAAATTATTAAAAAAAATGTTTGAAAAATGACAGAACAGGAAAGAATACAGGGTGTTTGTATACCTCTGCACGAAGCTTTAATAGATTATATAATTTAATACTGATTATAGATAAAAAAGATTTTTGTTAAAATTCGCAAAAATAAGGGTACCTAGTGAAAAGATTAGTTCCATTTGTTTGCACGTCCGTTTAACTGTTTATTTATTATGTTATTTATAAAATATAATTATAAATACTATAAAACTATCTACAAATAGGCACTTGTTATGTAATATATTTATAAATACACAGTTAAATGGACTTTCAAACAAGAGACACTAAAATTTTCACTACCCTTATTTTTGCGATTTTTGAAAAAAATCTCTTTTATCTAGATTAATCAGTATATCAAATTGTATAATCTATTAAAGATTCGTGCAGAGGTATAGAAACACCCTGTATATTTGTAAAATGTGTGTAATTTTTGACAACCGTCAGATAAATCCAAACCTTAAAATAATGAAGATACATTTTAAATGTAATCATTATATATGTATTAATGCATCTTTGAAATCAGCCACAAAGTTGTGTAGGTATCTCATTCAAATATTTCTGATACAAGATTTTTTTAAATTATTTTAAATTCCATGAAATTCAGCAAAATTTAACATCAATACATTTTGTATTGTTTGATACAATTATTTTTACAGTACATGATGTCTGGTTTCATTTGGTAGATAACATATTTTATTTTGATTCTGTGAAATATAATGATTAAGTTTTGATAAACATTTGTGAACAACTTTACATTGGCAGTGTTTTAGCAACGACAAGATTCCGTGCATTTAAACGGATGCCTTGTGATTGATATCTGACAATAGCCGAACGAAATTCTAACTCTGACCTTGACTGGTAATTCAATGCTAGGTTTGTCTACTTTTTTCTACACTACACAACGTCCCTGAACTATGATTTTTTAAAGTATTTATTAATTGCAGATGTTTAAATTTTTTCCAACATTACGATAAATCTAATCATGCAAAAATATATTACTTTATTACGCTGTCACTTGCAATGTGTGAATTTGATGCGATCAAACAGTTGGTGTATTTGCGTTTGCCATGTTGGTAGGGTGACCTTCAGTGTGTGACAAATTTAACTGCGGATGTTTCAGTTTTCTATTTTTTTGGTAAACGAAGCGCCAGTCATCGAGCAATGTTATTTTATTTGAATGATTTTATTATAAACTAATGATTAGAGAAAATGATTATACCACGGTTACTAGAAGATAAATTGGGACACTTCCTATAGTTACCACTATTATAAACAAACGGTCAGAATTTTTCCTCCTAAAATTAGTTCTATAGATGTCACTAGTGTATCAATACAACCGATGTTCAATAACAACAAATGTATAAATTATGTGCAAAATGAAGCTTAATATTTATAAATTGTATAAAATATATGATTACAATTCATATAAGTAGTAAACAATAATGGTTCTAAAACATATATTTGACAGGTAGAAAATTTTGTCAAATAACTTTAATTAATTTATTTCAGAATTGGATAAAATTTGATTTTGTGGTAAATTATGATAAGAAAAACCTTTAATAATTAATAAAGAACCAAATTTTGTAATATATTTTAATCTTTAGATATGTCAAATTGATTCTAAAATGTACAATATAGAGGTCTATTATACTGCATTATTCCACCCTCTCAAAGCACACTAGAAAAGGACTTTTTTGACCACGTTGACAGCTCAAGTGTCCCAACCTATCTTCTAGTAACCGTGGTTTATACTAATACATTATTACTGCAATTTTCAACAATAATTTATTTCTTATCTTCACTTGTAACCTACTGTAATAAAATTACATTGATCTAACGATCCAACTAGGTATACCGGGCGTAGACTTTTTTTCTGACCTACAGAAAATACAATATTAAAATTTTAATTTCGCTCGTAGTTTTTTCCTAAATATAAAAGTCAGAATTTAAAACAGCATCCAACGAGCCTTTGTTTATTTATGTAAAACGTTTCCATTTTTGATTTGTTAAAGTCAAGAATAATAAAATTATTTCTCATGACAGCTCAGAAAAGGAAAATTTAATTTACGTTTATCTGGTGACTGGAACGTTTTATGCCAATGAATAAAGGCTCGTTGGATGCAGTTTATAATTTGTTTTGTTCCCTTAAACATAATAGGTATATAAAATAATATAAATTTATAAAAATTAAATTTTATATTCTTGATATATAATTTTTATTCCTTTTAAATTTTAAAATTAAAAAAAAAACCTAATGATTTTTAAAAGGGCCACTCAAAATAATAAAAGAGCTACAAGTGGGTTTGCGCATCTCTGTTTATATTAATCAAATTAACTGTTTTCAGATTATTAGTTCATTAAATTACTATATACTACCATATTACCATAAGATTATTAGGTATTTAAAAATATTTGTAGCTCTTTAGACAAAAATACAAAATTAGTAAATATTTGTTTAAATATAGCTTTGTATTTCACAGCAAGCGTATATACCCTTACATAAAATTGAGCTGAAAATGTTTCCGGGTTTGTTTTCTTACGCACTGTTGAAGTCTCCAGGACAAAGTTTAATTAAAACCGTGTCACCACCGTTGAAATCTTTATTTAAATGACAAATTACTTTCTGCATGATTTCTTGATTAACTTAGTCAAAACTTTCATAAATATTGTTGGCAATTGGTTGTTAATTTATTTCTATAATTACTAGCTGAAACAAACTGTGCTATTCTTATGGTGAATTTCTGTGATGACTAATATTTTGGAGGAAGTGGGCGTTTAAGCTTTGCAACGCCTCCGACAAAATTAGGAATTATAAATAATGTGTGAAATATGGTAATTGTGTATGACAACTATTATTTATACTCGTGCCTGAAATTATATTCTAATTGTTATATTCTTATCGGATCTTTTATTACTGTAGATACGGAACTCTAGATTATATTGTATACTGTAATAATTTGCGATTTTAATACCAACTGCTATTTATGTTATTTATAATTTCTTATGTGTATTCATATAATTATTGAAAATCAGTTTTCTTATATTTAAATATTCGAACAAATATTGCTATTGTCTAAAAAACCAAGCAGTGTACCTAATTTAAAATTTGTTTATTTTGTTTTCTTTAATATATTATTTTGCTTTTGATAATTTTTAAAAATTTGTTGATTTTTTTATGATAATGTTTTTAAATTACTGTTTTCTGAATTCAACAGTAGTTATTTATTATGTTATTAGTTTTCGTAATAATTTTTTTAAATCAAATCCATAGCACTAGCTAAGTAGTTATTAGGTAATTTTTCAAAGGTTTGTATCAGCAATTTTTCAATTAAATAATCGTTTTATTAACTTGGTGAACATATTTCTTTTCAATAAATATTTATTGATTTAAATAAGACATTTGTAAATAAGATAACAAGAGCGTTCCACATACAAATTAGTTCTCTCTCCTGAATTTAATATTTTATGTCTAAAGGATTTTAATTTATAATAGGTAATTATTCTTCCCAATTTTTCAGGATTTGGAAAATGATTTGACTGAGAACAACTGATCATGCTTCAGAGCATAAGTTTAGATTTTTAATTTTTGTCATGAAAATATTTGATTTATCTTTTTCGACGATTAGTTACAGAGTGATACCGTCACCAAACAATCGCAACAAACTAGCGATTCGCGCTGCTATTCACAAAACAGACCATCAATTTAACATTGAGTGACCTTCACACGATGTCTATGCTGTAGTCTATGATGCTCTAGCTTCTAGCTATTGGACAACACAATACTTAGGTGTGTCTCTCTTTCATACTGAAACACTAGCATCACTAACGCGAATACTGGAATATTGATCACTGCTTTGCATTTCATTCGATTTGATGATGAGATTTATGTGTTCGCGGGAAATTTGCATGACTTGTGGATTATTTTATGTACTTAATTTAGTTTTTTTGCACGAGTTTTTATATGGGGAGGCTGTATTCTACCTGGAAAATTTATTCTATTTTTAAATTAGTTTGTAGAAATTACTCGCAGGGAATATTTATAGATAAGAGGAAAATTGTTATTTGTTGCAATATCGTGGTGAGAATATTGTTTGAATGTTTCGAAGTATTCCGATTATTTTTGTAATAATAGTGTCTATAATAAAAACTATTGTAGCTCGATTGTAGCTATATTGATTTATTGCTAGTGGCTAGTGTTTAACGCATTAGTGTGACAAGAATTGGATATCAAAATTCGTTAAGTTTAAGATAATTTTGGATGGACAACTATAATAAACAGAACTCATTATTATTGCGAATGCGTAATATAATTAGTACTTACTTCTAAAAGTGTTGAATTAAGAAATAGTTTTAAAATATTTTCTGTAAACAATTAATGATTTAATTATTAGTCATCGTGTTGTTCAGTTAATTATTAGGCACACTGCAGTTTGAAAGATTTGACAAGTGTTTAAATTTGTCCAAATTTTAAACAAGTTTATAACTTCCTGGATTAACTTTTTTTTAAATAACAACCGAATTCTTTGAGTTGATAAAATAACTTCAATTCATTCAAATGTGCTATAAAAATAAATTTAGCAAAATTTATACCTAATACATTTTTGTTAACTTTCCTTATTATTTTGGAGTAAGATACATTAAAGAACCTATTCGCTAGAAACTTTTGAGTTAGAAGCGACTAAACAGTAAGAATATCCTTAAATTGTGACTAAACCCGTGCGTCAGAAAATTTGAAAATAATTTTACTCATAAAAGAGTATTCAGGAAATTGGATTCTGCAACCTGGAGATCCATATTTTAATTCATAAAAAATTACAGCCGTTTTCGTATGATGAGACAAACTACTACTTGATCAAAATATATCGATTTTTTCAAAATACATGTTCACGATGTTCTCGAAAACTGCACCACTTTCATAAAAAATATGTATACTATTTTATAGCAAATTTTGTGCTCTACAATTTGTTATTACTGTTTTTTCGTAATATTAATCATTTACGAGATAAAAATTAAAAACAATAGACGGCGGCCATTTGTTCATAATGGCGGGCGAAGATCCAGTCCAATCGATTTGAGACTTTTAGTATGTTGTTGATAAAGGTACTGGGAAGATGTATATCAAAATCCAGCTTTCCAATATTTTTTGCCACTAAACGACAAACGTGAACTGGAATTAATGATCACAAACAAATTTTTCACCTGCAGATATTAGATAAATTATTTGTTAGAAAAGGAAAAAATATTGCATGATCAAATAATGATTAATAAAATTTTACCCATTATAGAGGAATATATGCGAATTTTTCATTTATCTAACAGATAAGTTATTTAGGCCCGTAAAGATTTGTTCTCAATAGACACATTCGATCATAAAAATATTTTTTTTATTACATATTTAAAAACAATTATTATTGATATAATTTTCATAATGAAGCAGAATAAAGTACAATTTGTAATAGAGCAAAAGTCATCTTTTAATACGATGATATTTCCTTTATAGTTCCAATCTATCTTTATGAATATCAATTAAAACGAAATAGCAATAATTATATATGAAAAAATATATTTGCATTTGAATTATGCTTTGTTTAATTTGTCAATCCTTCGTTTTCTTTGAACTGGCGCTATTCTGTTGGTAATAACTTCTCGATAATAATCAATACTATGCAAATCATATTTCTATTTGTGGTTTGTTATTAAAATGATTCTATAAATAATGTTTGTATTCCGGATAGTTGATACTTAGTACTCAGGGAATTCCTTAGAAAAAAAGATAAAAATCAACGTGAAACTGTGCCTCACGATATTTGAAATTAAAATGTGGTAATAACAATGTCATGACAGATTTTTTATATAGTGCTGAGTGCATAATACAATAGTGGGAATTATTTTTAATTTTATCTGTATTTATTTACGTTGTTGACGCGAAATTAATTATTAATATTGTTTAAATAAAATTCCACTATATTTTGATTTTGAATTGTTTATTCTTTTACCAAGCATTGATTAAATATTTACTTTTTACTGAAAAACTAGTAGTTTATATGAGTTTTAAATAAATAATACATGTTTCATTTAACTTTTTATTTAATGCTAATATTTGGATTGAATCATATTATTTGTGCATCGTACAATAATAATTTGTTTTACAATTTCTGTCTGTAGAATAATAAATTATGTTTGGCTTCTGCAATTTGAAATTTATACTTATTAAAGATGATTTGCACTTTTAGAGTTTTAATACTGTCCAAAATAAAGATCTGATGTAGGTATAGTAAAAAGCTAGAATAATTTAAAGCTAAAGGAAAACAATTTTAAGTCGATGATACTAATGACTTATATGAACAAACACATTTTTGTACATCACATTGTAAATATAAATTAGTTCCTAGATCTAGCTTTAAGAAGGTTGATTACTAAAGATATATGTATTGATAGACCAAATAATTTATAAATCACAAAATTATATCAGAGTCGTAGCCCTTATAGTTTAGAAGAAAGCCATGTTTATGTTATCCTGTTGCAATCTGGACACGTGTACCTATATAATAATTACATATTTTAGACCCGCGGTTTCTCCATTTCCCGATTAAGATCTAAAATGCAGCGAAGCTTATCTCAAGATATACGAGTAATTTTGTTATAAAAATCAAAGTACGTACCTACCTACTAATGAATAAAAAGCAGAATAATTGCTGGATTTTCAGTATATTTTATATTTTTATATTTTTTTATATTTACTATATAATTCTGCTTTTATTCATCTCCCTTACCAGTCACGAGTTCATCATCATCCTACCTAATAATGTTAACATTTGAGTGAAATTATTTTTGCTCATCATTATCCCTCATTTGTAAATGTGAAGATATAATTTTTAAAATTTAATGAATTAAATTTATTCCTCAGCACAATGCTAGGTACGTCATCATAAATGTGGTACTAGACCTAGACTTTATTGAGTAGTTTGCCATATTGCCATTTAAACAAAATATGGTATAGCCATGATTTGAAACTGAAATTATTGGTATAGGTTAAGTACCCATATTTACGAAATTAAAAAAATTAATGTATCCAAACCAAGCATATTTTACATCATTATACTTTTTGAAATAAATAATAGAAACTTACATACATACATACCTACTTAAAATCACTTACAAATAAAAAAAAACAGTGCCAGTCAATTTATGAACCAATTAAAATTGTCAGATTGGGATAAACGTTTTTGATTTCAATTATTTGTTTACAATTTCGCAATTGTTCAAGCCCAAGCTATTAAATTATCAACTCTGCCACATTCCTCTGCTGATTTAACACTCTTAAAACTTATCAATTATTTGTCGTCCATTGTTTATTATCTCTCAGTTTTCTACTTTACAATCATCTTTAAATTACGAGTAATTGCATCACAGCAATAAGACACTCATTACACTTCCAAGTCGTGTTCCAGTGCCTTGTAAACTCTGCCTTAATCTAAAGTCCCGTCCCCACCACATTCCCTACTTCCGCGTTGCAGACTTGCAGGCGTATTCGCTTAACGTTGTTAATCATCTATGTGACATTTGTCAGCCCAGCGCAGGTTTCACAAACTGGCAACGGTATGAAGACTTACCATGGACTGCTCGAGCTTGTGGGCTATGAAAGAGCGCCGGTTGCAGGTTATGGTGGCAAGGAGTAGAACTTTCTCCTAGTCCGGTCTGTCTTCCGGGATTGAGACATAGTGTCGTGCGTGGCGATTTTTTTACTGTTGATTATTTTATTGTTTTTGTTTGTTTTAAGCGGAAAATTGTTTGTTTGATGTAATAAGATAAGTGGGTTATGGAATGAAGCAAATTGGACAAACTAGTGCGGTATTTGTTTTTACTCTCATCGACTGTCGAACAAATGAAATTGATTTTCAATTTTTTATACAAGAATATTCAACAAATTTTGACTAACTCACATCATTGCGAGTCAAAAAGCATGTACAAGCGATTAAATACTGAAACCAGATTGCAGCAAGTTTCCAATTCCACGAATTTTCTTTTAGTTTCACAGTAGGTACCTACATAAAAATATGAATCTGCTCCTCTCTATTTAATGCCTTTGCTTTATGACAATTACTTAATAACTACTTAAATACACAAAAAATTAAAGCAAATATAAGTATTGCTGAGAATCGTGTTAAATAATCTTCTTTTTCGAATCTGTGAAACATTTCAGTTAATTACGGAAGTAAAAATAATAATCTGAGTTTACTCGCATCGAAAATACTTTTACAGTATTTTTCAACTTCAAAATGACATTGCATAGTTAAGATGCGGCAAAGTACGAGTTTCGGGCTGGTTTCAGGCAGCCGTAGTAGTGGGGAAAAGAATCATCGCGAAACTATAAAAATCGTGTTCTAGGAACCTCAAAACGTGCTTATCCATTGAAAACTCACTATCGAAATTTTAGCATAATTATAATACCTCTCTTACAGGACCGAATGGCGAGAGGTAAAAATTGAATTATAATGTTTTTTCGTTATCCAAAAAAATTAGAGAAGTCAGCACATCTACTCGTGTATTGTTGTTTGAAATCAAATGAAATCTAACAATTCTCTAATAAAAAGTAATTGAGTATAAATTCGCGAATTGCTCATTTCCTGAGTGACACACTAACACAAACCACAACCGGAAGGTTTGGTACTATAGTACTTCACTTGATTTCCACTTTCATTGAATATTTACATAGCATTGCATTCAGCGCATTCCTATACACAGTGATCAGCGAATGCTGTGTTACACATCCAATATCTATTCATGCACCATCGATAACTGTAACAGCCAGTTTTTATTATTAAAATAAAATTACTGTTGTTTTATACGTTTAGAGTAAGTGATAGTTGTTGTATAATATGGAGAAGTAATGTATGCATTATTAACGGTATTTTAGCTATTGATTATTTATTAGTTGATAGTTGATGACTTCATTACTGACATCAATATTTTATTGTTTGTTGATAAGTAAATTAATTTAAATATTATGATCAGTGAGAAATGGATTTGTCGACTGGTAGAATAATGAAGGATGGAATAATCGGGAAGCCACAAGGGTGTGGCGAAACGTCGGTTTTTTAGTTAAATAAAACTCAATTGACTGCATTCCCGATTATTCCATCCTTCATTATGCTCAGTATACATATATTATGGTTAGGTAGTACTTAATCGCGTTAATCAATATTTTTGCCCTTTTATATAAATTTAAGGTTCTAGAGTACCTACCTATATAAAATTAAAGGCGACATTATATTTAACTAGATTATAAAAACTGTAATTTATTTGCTACTTATAAAACAAATTCTGTTGAAATGTAAGTACCTATATAGACATGTCTTTTATTATTTTGCTTCACTGCATGGTACTATCCATTTCGTACAGTTTCTGTAATTTGACAATATTTGTACTTATTGCAATTAATGGACTGGTTTGACTTTGAGTTTACTAAATCCCCGGAGTTATACGTAGTTTAATTTATTACTTTAGTTTTGTTTCAGTCATTTAGATTAGATTATCGAATCTTTATTGCTTAGCTATTAATTTATTTTAATTTTTGCAACTACACTTCTGGCATAAGTTTGCTTAAAAGAAAACAAGTTCCTATCAATAATTTAAAAAATTTCAAACTGAAGATTAAATAATGTAAGTATTCCATGCTGTGAGATTAAGTAATTTATTATTCTTTAAAATGCAATGTTACACACATTAATACAAAGAAATCTTTACCTACTATTTTATAAAGTAAATAATTTTTTAAACACTGCGCTTACTTGTTCTAACTAAACGTAAGCGAGTATGGAGTTCTTCAATTTGAATCAACTGAAATCAAAAAAAGCATTTCTATGCTACAATTACAGTCTCTGAATTGGCAAACACCAAAAATGAAACAGAAAACAGAAAGGATATCTTTACAAAAAATTCAACAAAATTATTCAACGTTGTGAAATCCTCTTGTTTGGAAAAGAAAATCGCATCTGCAAAAGCATCTAACAAAGTTTAAAACTACCTACAACAACATCTAAACTAAAATACCGAAATAATTTAAAACGAAAACAACTAAATCTAAAGATATAAATACGAATGAAATACAATTGTTATACATTGGTGTAACAAAATATTGAAATTAAATGTAAAGCAGTGCAAAATTTATTGTGGCAGGTCTTTGGTTTAATATTTTAATGTATTTAAGTTACATTACAAAAGTTAACGTTTTAAGTAAATGTATTATTATAAAAAAAATACTTAATTGGTACCTACTACATTATTTACATTGTATTGACAAATTTGTTTAAAGATTTTTTCTAATATCCAGTCAATGTATCCGACAAATTGACACTAACGCATGTTGGTATTCTCAAAAGACTTGTATCCAATGCCCTTTAAGTTGAAGACAAGGTACTATTACAGATGTTTTTGCATGATGAGTAGAAATTTTCTTGTCTTTCTGTTACTCATTCAGTTTTAGTCCGTGATTCACTTAGTAATTATCTATCTACCATGTCAGTAGTCAGTTGTCCTTCTAAAACAGAAAAATGCTTTGGCTTCCGTTGCAGAAGCAATTATAACTACTACATTATTTGTATGCAAATAGCCGAGATAGGTGTTGTTTTTATTAATAGAGTCTTTTAATTGCTTAATTTCTATGAGAGGATTTATTAATCTCCAAATTTAACACTAAATTAGTTAGGAAATCGATGTAGATTTAAATCAAACGATTTTTTAAACGCGTATGCTTTTTATAACAACAAAAACCCAAAATTATCGCATTGTTTTAAATTTATTTAATGTTCGATATGCTAAGAAGGTATAATTAAGCTTATTTAAATTAGTTTCAAATTATGTTTAACGGAAATAATTATTTACTTATGTTTGACAAGTGCAAATAAGGTTAATTGAAATTTAAACATTTATTTAAACAACGGTAGAGGGTCCGCCTAGCATGCTAACTGTCCCCATTTCGATTCCCAGCGCAACCGACAATAATACCACTGGGCCTGAGTGGTTAAATTCCACTATAATAACATCTACCATTCTGTAATTGGGAGTTAATCCTGTAGGATGGTTACCAGCAAAAATAAAATAAAAGCAAAATTTTGTAATTATATTTGGATGTAAGTAATATTATATTTGTAATGATGTAAATGTAAAATAAGATGTTTTAATTATTTGCAAATTATTTTATTAATAGTACAAATTTACAACAAATGAGTTCACAATTCTTCTGGAAAATATTTCTGCCTGCTGCTGTATTAAGAATTGACTCAATCTGCGCTAAAGGATGTTTTTCCAGTGGGAGGTGTACACTGTTACGTAACATCCCGACAACAATGTTTATGCTTTGTGGTATAGTTAATGTTAATGAGTGAAGAAAGTAGTTACACTAATTGCAGTCTACAGTAAAAGTGAGTGATGCTGAGTTAATTAACGTATTTTTATTGAGTGTCTGTCTGCATCTTTGCTATAAACTGCGTAAAATACAAAACTAAACCTAAATTGTGGGTCGATTCTGTTCAAATCTGTAAGTGCTACAAATATGTAAAATTATAAATATGAAACAAAATCACAATGAAATCTATAATCATATGAATATTTTTATACTTGTCAACAAACATTGATGTGATTTTGTTCATTATTTAAAGATTTACAAATCTGTAGCATTTACATATTTGTACAGAATCCACCCATTAATTTGGTAGTTTTGATCATGATATAATTTTTTATTCATAGGTATTATATAATTTCTAATATTTTACTTAGTTGCATACAAGCTAAAACCTGATTTGTCCTTCTTTTTTGCGAATGTCAAGTGTAATAATTGTGAAACTGTTTATATTTTGTAATAGTAGGTACTTAATGAAGTCTTGATATATTAGGTGTACAATTTTGCTGCCGCCGTTTTCCAATAGATGCCTTTAGCGGAATGCGGTGGTGGAAATAACTAATGTAGACGTCATACAATAAGCTTGGGCATTTGTCAACGTAACCCCATCGAAAATTTAGTCCATTTGTGTCCGCATCATAGAGTTACCTCGATTGAAAATGTTAGTGTTCGAGCCAAATTCTCGTCATTAAAAGTTAGTTCTTCCTGTTTTTGTAATTTTATTTGTATTTATTTTTATTGACGAGAAACTTGTAGGACTGATGAGTGTACACTTTTTCCATTTCAAGTAAAATGAATAAGTTTTCGTAGGATAATAATGATAAGGAAACAACAATTTTCTGACGTTTTAGGCTTCCCCAACTAACGCGGAAATTCCGCGTCGGTTGCGAATATTCGCGCCTCTTAAAATTCGCATCATATTGTTTACACGGGCTACAAATGTATACGTTCATGGGTTCAGGTTCGCACGAATTTTAACGCGTAGACCGCGATTTTAACTTCGTTTTTATATATTCGCAGCTGATTTTGATTCGCGATCAGGAGGTTTTGCAACTATGGCAAGAGGCCAGATGGCTGAAATGAAAAAAAAAAGAAATCAATGCGAAATTATACCATTCCAGATTGCAAAAATATTAGAAAAAGGATAAAATTTGATAAACATGTCCATCTTCTTTGAGTGCAAACAACACAAGTATAGGTTCTTCTTTCGACGATTTATACATTTTCATTCATTTATTAAAAGTTGATAATGTTCGAAATGCATTCTAACTTTAAATTAGAAGAAATCTTGTGTGATTTATTTCGTTTCGATGTGAATAATCCTTCGGATTCCGTCGCGAATTTCGCTGCGAATTTTCCGTCTTGGATTTGTGGCGAACATTTCGCGTTGGTTTGGAGGAGCTTTAAAACGTTAAAACTGTTGTATTTAAAACACTGCAAATAATATAAATTAAAATGTCAATATATTTCATAAAACATTTGTTGACCATAAAATACATTATGTTATTAACAATAAAATTTAAACACGAACTAAACATTCAAACCTACTCAAAGATGAACTTCTGAGAAATTGACATACCTATGCTAATAAACTACACGGTTCTTTTGCGTTTTTATAATAAATATAAACTTAGAGCAGTTTAAGCGGCTCGTCTACGTTTTTACCGAATTTCTAGAATACTCTCGATTTTTCTTTTTTTCCATTCCACTCTTTTCCCCACTACTTGGGCTGCCTGAAACCAGCCCGAAACTCGTACTTTGCCGCATCCTAACTATGCAATGTCATTTTAAAGTTTAAAAATACTGTAAAACTGTTTTCGTTGCGAGTAAACTGCCAGATTATTATTGACTTCAGGATAATGTTCTTATAAACATTTAATAGGGAAAGATTGAATCTACAGATGTGCCTTTTTAAAATTTTAAAAATTAATTTCTGTCATGATATATAACGGAATTTTTATATTCATGTACAATTTTTAATCAAAATTTTAAAAAGGCACATCTGTAGATTCATTCTTACTCTATTAAATCCTTGTTGAAACACAATTTTACCATTCTTTGTCTCAGAATTCGACGGCGCACCTACAAAAGTCCCATTTATACAGGGAAAATAAATTGAAGTATAGTTTGGCGGCAAATTTCAATCACTTACAAATCAATGTAATATTTGAATTACAAATCAAATAAAAACGATTACCTTTCATAATATCAAGTAATTTAGTACTTGTTCCTGGTTTAGCCATTGTTAACCTTAACACCTTGTTACTTAATACAATTGACACGCAAATATTCTAACCTATAAAAGAACTGTAACATTTTGTAAACACTGGAGCTAAATTACTGGGTGTAAATATGGCTCAGAAATGAGCAATCTGATTGGTTAGAAAAACGCGACAAATTTAATAAGCTCCTCCGAATTCTGAGACAAAGTATAGTACATTTTATGCTGGATTTTAGGTAGTAGACGGACCTCTTAAGATATAAACTACGCCTGCAATATTAATATAATCCTCATTAGTAAGTCTCTTTTCGCCGCGTGAGCATTTCACTCTCACTCTCAAGTACGTCGTCTTTCCATTGGCGTATGTGAATTCTGTACGCACAATGCGCGGAAATCGCACTGCGTTATCTCTGCTGATCTCCTGAGATTTCGGCAAACATGCGCCCTCGCTACGGCCGCACCGCGATCCGTCAGTGAAAGTTTGGCATTTGATACCAGTAAAATATGACTGTCGGAATTTCTTGTACTTTTTTTCGCTTTTTTCTTCCTCCGAGATGGATTCTGCAATGATTTACGCTAGCGTTGAGTAATTTAGTAATGGCATGAGAGTGGAAACTTTAAACAATCTTGAGTCAAGTTTCGGAACATGTTTTAACTTTCGCCCACCGGAAACTATATTTCTTCCTGTTAAGTTTTAAGTTTTTTGACGCTTATTTGGAGCATTCTGACGTGAATTTTGTCGGTGATCAAATTGGAAATTGTGGTATTGATTGGCAAAAACACGATGCCACTATTATGACATTAAAAATTTCTTACTTAAAAATTGTTTTTATTCCTGTGAAGAATATGTTAACCATTTTGTTGATCAAAGCACTGGTTTTTAAAGTAAACTGATCAAAATATTATTTTTTCAATAATTGGACTTGTCACAAACATGTAGGTATGTAAAGTGATGAAATAAATACTTATGTATAAGTGTGTGACAACTTCTAAATTTATCACTTCCAAAATGTAAAAAGTTATTAAAATTTTATAATTATAATTTTAATGATATTGTTCATTTACATAAATAATTTTTTTGCTGATACGCTTGCAAAGTAGGGTATTAAATAAATGAGAACGAAAAACTTTGCTTACGTATAGAAGACGTCAAACCTCAAAACAGTTTACAAAAAACAATCGCAAAATAAAATTGAATCCTCTTCAGCTGTTAGTTGACGCAAACAATAGAGAAAATTGGCCCATTCAAAACACTATCACGAAATAAATTTCGCGTAGTGTTGCCAAAAGTATACAACCTTGAGTGGTATTTTATCTTTGTGTTATTCTAACCACTTTTATTATTTTCTCGTAAAACCAGACATTTATCTGAAACTTGATGTATTTATGTTTGTAAGTACCTAATTAATAATATCTTTATTAACTCGTCCACATGTTTAAATGTATTTTAAGTATGTTTAGGTTCGTTAGTACATATTACGCAAGTTTTGATAAGGTTTTTTTGATAGTCTGAAAGAATGAATGATTGGACGTAAATTCCCATCAAAAGCGAAAATTTTACCCTACTACTAATGGTTTACGTCAATCAGTACATTTCAATTTGATAATTCATATTTTATGAAAACATTTAAGTAGGACGTAACATTAAAATTTATAATACTCATTCAATTTACACATGTGGAAAGTGAGACTGAAAGAAAATTAATTTCTCTTTCTTTGACCTTTTCTCAAACGTAAATAAAGATTACATAATAATAATAAAATTGAAATAATATGCAGTTAATATGAATAAAATTTAAAATACCATATTGTTTACATTTTTTATGTGGTTATAAACATTTAAAAAGTTATTGGATAAACCGTCTGTCTCTGTAGAGGACGAATTATTTCCAATGATTTAACTATTTTTCTTGGTAAATTTTGTAATATAAAATTAATTTATGAATAGATGTAATAATTTTCCTGAATGTTTTTATTCGATCTGACAAACAAAACATAATTTAAAAAATTAAATAGTTGAGGAAAAACTCGCGTAGTCAAATAATAATTATTCCAATGAATTAACATTTATTTCATTAAAATTCTGTTTTATAAAACAAATCTATTAATAGCATATTTTTTATTCAGTCTAACAATCAAAATAAATATATACTCATTACCTGAACTAAAAAAATAGTGACGTTTATAAACATAAACATACTGTTCGTCTATTTGAAGAGGGACTTTACTGCAAGATTTACACCGTGGAAATGTTCATGGCTAACTAGTTTTTGCGGTGAAATTCTCATAATTCATTTATATATTGCTATACGTTGTTTTCTATTATATTCTTTACATTCTTCTACATATTTATTGTTCTGTTCCCCAGTTATCTAAAGTAAGCTTTTCTAACATTAACAAATAACAAGTAACAAATTGTTGAGGTTATAATTATTGTCTAGTAAAATATTAACGTCAAACCACATTTAGTATCTGTGAAATTTTTGACAAGAACAATACTTTCGTTTTTGAAAAATTGTTGGTTAAATTGTCAACATAAATAATTTTAACATCAATTTATAAATTTATAACATTGATTTCTAAGTTTTGAATTTATAAATTGAATTATTTAATTTTTGTATAAGGATGAGAATTTATACTTAAAAGTTAAGTCGTTTAATTATTTAATTATAATTTTACAGATTTGTAACACTTGCAGTTTTTGGCTAAAAGCTAATGTTAAATGCAAATTTTTACAGTGTCGCAATAATATACAAAATCAATTTAGTCAGTTTGCTTTTGTGTATATATTTTTGATTTTATAATTAGTTTGACTATTCAAGATTATGATTGTTGTAGTATTAGTTAATCTAAATATGAACAAAAATTAATTTCGTTTCTGCAAAGGATAAAATAAAGTTTTTCTTTACTTTAAATGGATTAAAATTTACAATAAAACTATTTATTAAAATCAAAGTGTTTTAATTTTTAAGTCAAATTCAAAAGCAAACTCTTATGTTTTGCAATACAAATTTAAAACATGTTCACGTTATTTTTTAGATTTATTACGCCTAATTAAGATCGATCAACAAAATCACATCAAATTTTGTTGATATGTAAAGATTTTTTAGGATGTTTATAATTTAATTTCCGATTTTGTATAATGCTTGCATAAAATTGCACCATTTATTTTGAAAGTAAGAGTGGTTTTCATTTGTTTACATTATTCCAAGGAATCTGGCCAAATGAAAATATAAACAGAAGGCGAATTATGTAATTTTCATTCTTATACTATTTGCATTTATCTATTTATATTCTCTCCCTTTTTATAATGCAAATTCTGTTTATTTATTTAATCGTTTTTGAAATTCCTTGAAATGTCCTTCATTTTCTGTTGTTTTATTTAGATTTTTTGTTTCTTAAACAAATCAAATGCATGGATTTCCGCCATGTTTGTAGCATAGAACGCTGAGTACGTACTAATCAAGGTTTGTGGTTGTCATTCTAATGCGGTTTTTGTCAGTTTTTCGGCAGTTGGATATATTTCCGTGTCCCAGAATTGTTCTCAAGAATAATACTATTTTAGACACAGCACATAAAATTTTAAGTGTACTTTGCGCATTTAATTTATATGGAAATCTTGGAAAACTCATCAAATATTAATTCTTATGTTACCTTTGTACCTACCTATTATAGTTTTTAACAGAAAATTTGCAACTATTTTTCGTGGTAGTTAATTTATTTAATTACCTACGGTTTGATAATTTTAGAATGAAACTGATGTCACATAGGTATAGGTACTGACGTGTTTAAGTTTAGCAAGCTTTGAACTCGATAATATTTCCATATTATGTCACAATTCTAATATTTCTTTGTTGAACTCAGTTCAAATAAACTAGCTACAACAAACCAATACTATTTTTTTTACTAACAATATCTAACTCTTGCTGATTTTGTAGCAAAAATTTGCTTAATATTCATTATTTTAGATAAATAAAAGTATTCAAGTATCTAAAGTTACACTTACACAGATATTTCTGGCATTATCTTCTATGAAGTCCCGGATAAATTGGTTGTCAGTTAAATAATATTTTCTTTTATCAATTATTTTATTTATTGTTTGTCAGATGTGAACACACATCAAGTTTTTAAAGTACAATACATACATATTTATTACTGATTCTCTGCGCTAACATAATCATGAGTATTATTATAATAATATGTATATTATAATATCTATATATACCAATGACCCACAAATCACAGTACGTGCGATTCTGCCATACCCAAGTTGGGTAAAAAGCGTGGTAGACATGCATGTGTATTGTAAAGTAACCCTAAATAACTATTTTAAGTTTTCTTTATTAAGTACCGTACTTTGGCAGGTTTTGACCAATTTTCGTCGCGTAACTTAAAAACGTGTTGCTAAATTCAACTTTTTATAAAGGCATCGTACCGATGATCCTGTGGGATTAAGTTACTTTTATTACGCATAAAAATCTTGGAGGATATCCGAGAAAAAATTGTTTCTAGGTGCCAAAGTAGGCAGAATTTTGGCGGTATCTTTATTCTGAGTAAGTAGGTAAGAATTCCAAGTTCAAAATAAATGTTAAAAGCTAGAGATGATATGTATGAAGTAAACTTAAACTTCAAAAACGAACACAGAATGCAAACTAACGAAAGAAATACGAAAAAAATTAGTTGGTTGCGGGTGCTACAGTTACCCCGTTCTGAATTAAATTATTACATAAATCTTCGATAATTTTCCATCACTTTCAATTTGCACGACTGATTAACTTGCTACAATTTATTGCAAATCATTATGTAAATAACAAAAAGTGGCTTAAGCTTCATATTGCACGCATATTGCGGTTAAACATCAAACATCACAGCGTCAGTTTTCCTGGAATCTAGAGATCTGTGACGGAGTTCTGCGCGCAGCGCATCGTTGAAATCACTGCATCAGGCAGCAGTGCAGCGCAAGCATTTCGCTGTTTTAATTTTGTTTTCCGCATAGCGCCTAGGAAACAAATGAAACAAACAAATGAAATTCGTTCCGTGTTCATCTGGGGAAGTTTGCGGTTTCATAGTTGTGCAATATTTTGTTGTTTTGTTGTGTGCCAGAAGAAATTGTTGAAGTTTTACCTCAACTCATAAATTGATTTGTTAAACAACAATGACTGGCAAGGAGTAATTTATATTTTCCTTATAATTTATTGATTTATGTATTGAACAAAAAGTGCCTAATAGATTTAATTTGTATTTTTAATATTTAAAAAAGTAAATTAGTGATTATTTATGAACTCGGTTTTAGGCTTAATCTAGATTCACACCTACTCAATTATAAGCGTAAGTGGCTAATTTAACCAACCAGCGCTCAGCGCTCAACGTTCAAACTTATAATTGAAATTGGAATTTTGTGGAAGAACTGGTTGGTTAACTTAGTACTTATAATTGGGTAGGTCTGAATCTAGCTTTACTCTACACTCACATAAGAGTGATTTATAAAAAGATTTTGTGATAGTTATTAAAGTTTGGACGAACTGGCATTCATAGATCTTATGAGACAATCTTAAAACTGCTTTAAATTAGTAACAACATGTAAACGTGTAGATGTGCAAAACTCAATACGAGTCTTTATAATTATCTAATGGCAAGTTAAAATTTGATATTTTGTAATATTCTTTCTCTAGGTTTTGTTGTGCTTGACACAATTTCAAAAACATTTTTTATTTTTATGTACTCGTAGTTAGCATGTGTTAAGAAGACAAAATGATAGTATTTTTAGTTTTGGCTCAACTATTACTCTAGTTACGGTTAATTTCAAGTTTTACCAGTAATATACATTTTTGAAACTGATCGTCTTATACCTAATAAACTAGAAGTAGGTATTGGATAAATAGATTTCATAGAAGTTTATACACTTATTTGATTAACTTTTATTTAGGTCTTTCAAGCTTTTAGTAAAGTGATTGATACTGTTATGGTAAGTAGGTAATTCGAAAAAATTACAATTATGTTTTACATAAAGTTGTAATTCGATTTTGATTGTCACTTTGTAAGTTACTTATTCAAATTTGTGTTTAGATTTACTTGATTAATTTTTATAATGTTTTAACTATGTAGTAAAGATATTGATCACAATAAATAAGTTGAAAATATTTTTTAAAATTTAAACGGAGACATCAACGGTTCAACGGTTCAAGTATTAAAATCTATCCGAGTTTCAATGAAGCTTTGTATTCCACGAAGAACAATAATTTCTCATAAGGCACAAGCACTCGAGAAGTAAAAGTAACTCATCATAACTTCAGACATCCTTACATACATCCATACAAACCTTCACAATCAGTATCGACTTCGTCGAGCTATCACTCTTTCTCATCAAAGAAAGCCAATCATTTCCCCGACTCCCAACTTGCAACGAGTACATCACCGTAGATTTCTCCTTTTTTACTCCATATAGAGCTTCTTCAACTTTACAGAATCCTGCTCCGATGTTCGATTGCCAAACTTAAGCTACGCCCACAAATGTTGAAGTTGATTTATTATTTTCACTGTAGAAAGTAATTTGCATAGTCGTGAGGCTTGGGATCGCCTTTCGTGGGCTTAAGTTGTCTACAAGAGGAAATATAGATACCCAGATTGAAATAAAATATGCGAATACCAGCGCAGAAAGATGTGAAGATGGATCAGTAAGACAATAAAATTTAGATGCTTATTAATGGAACAAACATATTTCAAGAAAATAATAATAAAAAATCTGCTGTAGCCAGCACACGACCTCTCGCCTAATTATGTTTAAACTACTAATCTAATAAAGTTTTACTTACATATTAATAGTAATATATGTAAACGATAATGTAAACCAAGATGCAAGCAAAAGATGTCAACTGTACTGTCACTGTCATAATAATTCAAATTTGGGTATAAGCAAATTTAATATGATCATGGACACCAAGATACTGGAATTTCAAAAAAGTAGAATATTAGTTTCATTTTATTTTATTGTTAAATACTACCAGATTCAGCAAATTGTATTTAAAATTAACTGTACCCATAGGCAATTATATTATCTTTTATTTTTAATTGCAAAAATTATAAATAAATAATGTACCAACAAAGGAAAATCATAATCAAGCTTCAAAAAGTAGTACTTCCGGTTTGCGTATTTCTACCAAAATCTTATTCGGTGTTAAGATTCTTATTAAAACCTTAAATATGGAATTTGGTTATAGACGGTTCGATAGTTTTTAAGTTATCGTGGACGAAAAATCGCCAGTCCATACGTCCATACACTCTCACACACTCACACACATATTTCGAACTAGCTGTCATGTTACATACATAAATAACATAAGCATTAGCATATTCATTGCACAATTAATTGTTCTATAATTTCTCGGACAAGAATAATGATAATCGACTCATAATTATTATCTCTGTAACATATTAACTAATAATTTTTTCTCTTCTCATTGATTGACTTGTTGTCCTTTGAAATTAAATATAAATACTCGCACGACACTTGAATTCTAATTGAAATTCTATATGCAGTGGCTATGTTCAATAATAGTTGTATACCTCCGTTAAAAGTAATGTGATTAAGCGCAGTTTAGATTTTATGACTAGTGTTTGCTTTCTACTATTTACTATATCTGGAAATAGTAAGCTGCAAGTATATATAACTGTTAATATTTAAACAGGAAATCGTGGCGATTTTTTGCGTGATATCTGCAAATATTTTAGAGTAAATAAAACTGTGTTTATATTTATACAAGCAGGAGAATAAATACTGTTGTGTTTCTAAACCTAACCTAAATTTTCACGGACATTATAACTTTTATCATTTGAATAATTTATTGTATACGCAGTAATAATAATTGTTGTGAAAACTATTAACAAACAAGTTAGTGAGTAATACAAAAAATACCCAAAGAATACCCATGCCCAATTCTACTTGGCAGTTTTCAAAACAAGCAATTTATAATATTTTAAGTAGTATCTATGCAATTTATCCAATTTATGCATGTAAATAATGTATTGCAGCTTTAAACGATGATGACAGCGTTTCTTACTTTAAAATAATTCAAATATATCTACTCATAAATTAAATTAGGTTTACATCGTATAATTCAGCTACTATCAGACCTATTTATTATTTGTTGCCAGTACGAAGGAGATACGAACTAATTTGCGAATAATCTACGTTTTAATGTGGACAAAAGTAAAATGAGAATTTCTAAAACAATCAGATACATCATAACATCACATATGAATGTCAAATTTTTGTATCTTATTCATCAAATGTTGGTGTCTTTATTAATAATTTGATTAAATTATTATTAAAAGAAGAAAACTTACTAATATAACTAGTTATTTAAAAAATTCGAATACTTAATTAATATGGTCAAGGTACCAACCTTTTAAAACTATAACTAAATTACAATGGACGCATACATAAATAAATTAACAGTATAACTATCAAATTAATATTTTATTTGCTACATTGTTGTGTTTTCCTTCGAAACTAGACAATACGGTCACCGAAAAGTGAAGAAAATGAAATACGAACGTAGGTACGTACCTAATAAATAGCTATTTATCTGCCGTGCCAAATGTACTATTTTCAATTATTTATTACTACTTGTAACATAAGTGTACTACCTTATACATTATTTGTTGTATGGATTAGATTTTACTTACATTTTATTTTATCGTCCCATTTTTACCTCTCGCGTCTCGCCTCATAAGAAAGGTATTGTAATGGGTCAAAATTTTCGAGTATAAGTTTTTGGTGGATAAGCACGTTTCAAGGTCTCTAGAATACCAATTTAATATTTTTACGATGATGTCTGTGTGTGTGTGCGCATGTATGGACGTATGGACTGACGATTTTTCGTCCACGATAACTTAAAAGTATCAAACTGTTTATAACCAAATTTCACATTTAAGGTTTTAATAAGGATCTTAACACCGGATCAGGTTTTCGTAGAAATCTGCAAACCGGAAGTAGTACTGTTTGAAGCTTGATATAGTTTTCCTTAAATATATTGGTACATTATTTATTTATGGCAATTTTTGCAATTAAAAATAAAAGAAAATATAACTATCTATAGATACAGTAAATTTTAAATACAATTTGCTGAATCTGGTAGTATTTAACAATAAAATAAAGTACAAATAATATTCTACGTTTTTGAAATTCTAGTGTCTTGTTGTCCATGATCATAATATGAAATTTGATTTTACACAAAATTTGAATTATTATGACAGTGACAGTACAGTTGACACCTTTTGCTTGCACCTTGGTTTACATTATCGTTTACATAATTATTACATGAAACTATTAAAATGTAAGTAAAACTATTTATTAGATTAGTAGAATAAACAGAATTAGGCGAGAGGTCGTGTGCTGGCCACATCAGATTTTTTTGATCAAATAATAGTACCTACTTAATTGGAAGTATTTCATTTTATATATGTCAGGAATATACTACCTCTAGTTTTGACATAATTGTAAGTTGTAAATAAATGTAAGTGTCTGTATTCTGTTATAGTCCCTGTGTTCACATTTCTTACTAAAATTACTTATCGGACATCCAAACTTTTTTTCAATTTTTTTGCAACTGCACATTATTTTCAGCGGAATTCATATAATACATGAAATGCAATCTTAGTAGGCTAATCGCCCAGGTGTCTTGATGTCCCACTGACCATTTAATTTCTTCACGCTATGTAAAAGTGTCGTCTAATGAAAATGAAAGTTCTGTTCTGCTTACGTTACTGTTCAGTCTGACGCCTCACATCGCGTGTGGATTACGTTCACGTTCATTTAAGTTACGTTAGACACTAGACGCTAGAGGAAAGCATCACATGGAAATACATAATAGCAATTAAATAAGAATTCTTACAATGAGAAGAAAGAGGTCTGATGACTGTTATGGGCAACGAATTACCGATGATTAATGGAAGGAGAAATTTGTCTGTTTGATTGATTAGCTGTTGAGTAGCGTAATAACAGATTGGATATTAAGGATCATTCTTGTTATTATTTTATTGTTGAATTACTTTGTCAATATGAACTCACTATTGTAGTAATATTGACAGATAAATATACCTACTTCATGAATTTGTCGCAGACATACATACAAACATACAATCACATAACTTTGTTGAATAGAGCTAGCACAAATATTTTTGCACACAAAATTTAACCAGTAATAAATCTCGGGAAATAGGTTAAATGGAAAAAATATTTTTGCCTGTGACCTAAGTAAAAGTTCAGTTATTTAAAATATGATTGCTTGTAAAGCGTGAATGTGTTTAGGGTTTGTTTAAAGAAATTCGAGCGTAGCGAGCCAATACTGGCAACGAATTCTATGTGAAATAAATAATTTGTTGGGTTTTTTGATGTCCTATTTACCTGATACTAATAAATCAAAGAGCATAGGTTTAGAAAAGTACAATTATAAAAAATAGACTGTAGAATATTCTTAAAATTGTGGAAAATACAATACTTTATAGACACAATTTAGTTTACTGATTTCTTATTAACGCGTAGCTATCATAACATAACCCATTATACAGGGTGTCTCTATACTTCGGGAAAAAAATTAAAGGGTATTGTAAGACGTACTGATCATGGAACAAAAATAATTGTTTTTAAATTCGCAAAATTAAGGGTGGTTTACTTGAAATGAACATTTTTAGAACCATTGAAACAGCGTACTTTATTAAAAGAAACATAATTTTTAATTACACAACATCAGACATTTATTTGGCGTTGTGTAAACAATTACTACTTGTATTATTAGTAGATTTACATAAAATCATTAAAAATAGCTATCAACCAGTGGCTAACAAAATGTTTCCTTTAAATACTATGCAAATTATTTTGCGAATTTTAAAAAAATTATTTTTGTTCCATGATCAGTACGTCTTACAGTATATACCCTTTAATTTTTTTCCCGAAGTACAGAGACACCCTGTATTCTTTCGCTGGAAGAGTAATAAGAGATAAGTATAAGAAAACTAAATGTTATGTATTATAAATTTTTGTTGTCAAAAAGATGAAATTAGATTTGTTTTCGTATCTATAAAATTTCATTAATAATTGTTGACGTAGTACTTTGTAGTACTTATCGAATAGATAAAATAATTTTCTGTTGAAAAACTTGTTTACATTTTTTTCTTCATTGCATTAAAAACAAAATGTCTTTTGCATGTTGACAAATAATTATTTGCTTCCATAATTTGTTAAGAACTTCGTAATCATGTAAAATTGTGCGTGAAAAAATGTTTCTATGAAGGCTGATATCTTTAGATTGTCAAAGTTTTGATGAGTGTATAATTTAGTTTATTTGAGCAGAATACTCTTGTGAGGACAGCAAATTTTGCTAATAATGTGTGCTGTGTGAAATTTACTTTTGTTTGTTGAGTGTCGCTGTTTTTCAGTGGACACATACTCAAGGTTGGGGTATTGTTTTCAGGAAATTCATATTTACTTTGTTTCCAAATATTTGGATTAAAACAATGGCGTGTTTATCTTCAAATTACAGCTTTTAGAATGTACTAAATCAACGAAAAGTTTACTAATTTCAATATAAATGTGTAATTTATTATTTTGCTGATCTCATCAGTTCATCTCTTTGAATCTTACTTTGATAACAAATTTGGACTTTCTTTCTATTCATTCAGATTAAGATTTATGTGTAATTTTACTGCATGCTTTGGGCAAGTACCTAGTAAAATGTATTTAAAGAAGATGTCTGAATTAATAAATTGGTGGTCATTTATTTGACTTGTTTTGTTTTTGTTGCGTATCTTAGGTCATAATTCCTGTGTATGAAGTTATTAAGCAGGAAATAATCGAAAGTGTAACTAATAGTAATAAATTGCCCATTTTTCAGCGTACACGTGCGCTAATTTTATTTACTTTCAGATACGTGTTTTTAAATTTTTAATTTATTGATTGTTTGATTCAAATGATAAGACTGTTTTGTAGCAAGTAAAAGGTAACAATAAATTATGTAGGCTTCTATAGAATAATAACTTAATAGATTGTATCTATAAGTGGGTCAAAGTTTTAAATTGTGTTCTATATTGTAACAGATATTCAATCACAATTGTTGCGGAAAGAAATTAATGTTGTAACAAAGTTCCGATATCCGCACTTTCTGATGACTGACTTTGATATTTAAAATTTTAATCGGGACAAATATAATCACACAATTAAATTAATATTAAATTTTAGCTTAGACGTTTCAACATTTCAGTATCTTTTAATAGCCCTGGGTCACCATTTAAATAATGACACTTCTCTAATAGAAATAATCTTTTTCTTGGTTATAAATAGCATTTGTTTTGTTTTGTTGATTAGAGATGCTCCAGAATTCGGTCCATTTATGTTTTAAAAATCTAAAGATTTTTCAAATTAGCTGTCATTTTAATGCAACATTTTTATTTTGAGATTCATTTGTAAAAAAACAAAATTAATTGTTTGATATTTGGCAAAATTTGTATCTTATTCTGAATTTAGTTGAGTTTAACTAATGGGGTTAGTTAATTTTGGACATGATTGATTTTCAAATATCAAAAAACATCACCAATTAATTGTAGCAGTCAGTGAATATAATATATTCATCTTGTTGGCATATTTGGGTCTAGCAGCTAGTGTAATAATTTCAAGTGTCAGGAAACGAAGTAATAAAAAAAATATATCGTAAAGTGGAATAAGCGACAACAAGCGCAGTAGGTCATGCTTAGTACACGGCACACTGCGAACGAAAGTGAAATTTTCCGTATATACAAACATGAACACACATATGTACACAGCGATGTAGTATGTGTACGAGATACTCCTGTAGTCAGTAGGCAAAAGAAAGTTGGCGCTGGCCTGCCGGTTATGTTTGCTAATTTTAAACTATTAAGTAATATCGGAATAGTAAATTATCCAGGAGGCTTTCCTACTGACTTGTATTTCATTTTTCATTTATATTGAAAAATAAGTAGGTAATAAGTTTGTTTATAAAACGACAAATAATATGAATATGTAAACAAAATTGTATGTATCTACTATAAAATTAAATACAAGATAGATCCTACATAGTTTTCCCGACTATTTATAATTAAAATTGATATTTGACATTAATATACAAAACTAGTAAGTACTTATTTTTTGTGTTTGTACGTTAAAATAGGTGTTAAGCAATGTTGCATCACTAATATTATTAAGATAATAATTATTCATACAGTCTACAAGAAGAGACAGATACTTAGCGGTCAAGTTTTCAGAATAACATTTCTGAAATTACGCTATTAATATTTGATAAACAGTTTCACTTTTTTCAGGCAAAATTAAGAAATCGGGCGTTAGTAATTTATATTGATAGACAATTTTCAAAATAGAAATAATATAATAACATATTAGCATTATTTCTTGTCTATGACTGTTCTGTTTAAATTTTCTTGTTTCTTAAAAAAATAATTCTTCTAATTTCGTTTCATCTTTAGGTACTCACAGCACAGCATAAGTTTATTCTTTTTACATACATGCTTCTTTTCTTTTAACATTAATCATCTCTTATTGCGGTTTATTTCATATTCGCATCTTATAATACTAAGTAATGTCTGTTTTCTTTATAATTGTATACGAGTATGTTTTAAAAATATGACATTTATAACGAAACAGAAGATTATTGAAGTTACCTACATACTTATTATTATTTGTCTCACAAAAGTTATTGGGTGCGTTTTAATGGATTACTGCACCTGTCCAAATTCGCAGAATCCAGGAAACTTTTAAATATATTTCCGCAAAAAATCATCCAAATCCACTTTCATTTTCGTAATCATCAGCCAGCGTAAAACCATTAAAATTTCATCACTGGCTAAAAACTCCATGAATTTTTGCGTGATTCACAAAATCGGTAATTATACAAACCGGAGCGGCGCAACTTTCTTCGCGCAGTGCAGATCGCAGTCTGCGTGGCTGCTCGACTGACTTCGGGTGCGTTCGGCTCGGCTCGGGTTTCCGGAAAGACGAAGAGCAGGACGGCAGGAAATGGGGCCAGCGTGGACTTTCCCCTAGAAAGTGAGAGTGCGAGACTAGTTACCGTTGTTGAGACTGATATTGGTTCGAGGAACAGTTTTTTGGAGCCGAATTTACCAGCGGTTTTACCACCGATAATCACGGATTTTAGTTCCTTCCTTCCTTTATCTTCGGATGGATAATTATCTTAAAGATGTAATTAAATAATTGAAATAAATTTATTTATTGTATTACATTACTTCCGCATTACGCATAAGTAAAATACAAGAAATTTGCATGGTTATTAGCAGGCGCCGCGGAACTTATTTGAGTAGTTCGAGTAAAAACCAAAATCCAAAAAAATAATAACTGTATCTAGTGCAGTGCTTTACAATCTGCACATAAATTACTACACTATATTGCTCGAGAAGTTAGTAGTAATTCACGAAAAGGAAAATACCCATATCGTATTAACGTCTGTAAGACGTACATCTTGTTACTGTCGTATAGACGTCATAAGGAGACTAGTATTATAGACGTCTTATGCGGTAGTCTTTAAATCTTTATGTTGTCCAATTTTAAATCTTCAGCTTACAATATAGGAGTCCTATATTTGCAAATGCAAATGTCAAGTTTTCAGTAAAACTTTTCTCAAGTTATCGAAACAATTTTGACAATTAATTTTTGAAGAAATATTTTTCAGGAAACTTTTCAAAAAGTTTCTCCGTGTGTACTGGGCAAAAGTGTTCAAATATTGTAAAATGTGTTTTGCTGGATAGTGATAATCGCGTTCGACAATAATATTATAATGATTTTTGTTCATTTTGTAACTTGATATTAATTGTATTTATTTTTGTTTCAGGTAAGTGTCGTCTTACTACCAATCAATGTTAAGGCAAGAAAATAGGACCCGCGTCCTTTGCCTAATGTATGTAAGTCTGAACATATAATTAACCATAGTTTATTGTATAAATATAATTTTAGCAATTGCGAATACATAGTTCTTATACTTCAGAAATATATATTTCGTTTAATATTCGCTTATAATATCACATGTGCATTAATTCTCTCCGGAATTTTTTTTGAGTGCTTTCCAGCAACATCTTATTTAGCTCGAGTGGTACACGAGGGCTAATTACGATGTTGGAATGCACGATAAAAAAATTTCCTGGACATGAATGAATGCACGAGTGCATATTTGGCAAGAAAATCGCAATGACTCCGTCGCTTTATTTTTGAATTCTTATTACAATAATTGAGACTTGAAATATTTACTAAATTTGTATTTAACATTAATAAATATGTATTATTTACATTATTAATTGTTATTTATATTCAAAATAACAATTTTAAATTTAATGTCAAAGTGTCATATGACGGTAAAGTTTCCGCTTATTTTCTCAAGCTAATGGTAAAAAATTTCTGCTAATTTTTATATAACCATGGTTACTATTATTGTAATCAATTCTTCCATTGGCTGTTATTTGTGTCATGCGATTTTCTCTATAATCTTAGATCTTAGATTAAAATTAATCTATACCTTCCTCCAAATTTTTTCAGAATTAATAATAATTGTCCTATAGGCTCCGTGCGTACGCTATGCAACAGCGCTTTTAACATATCTTTGTGGGCTATAATCTGAAATGAATGCTTTAATAATAAAATACCTATACATAGCCAAATAGGTAAAATTGACAAACGCAGTTCATGAAATTAACCCATTTGCACGCAATCCGCAATGTCAACCGACACACAATAAATTTGGTTATTGGTCACTTTGGCGCTGTCGTCTGCTACGCAGAGTTCCTACATCTACTCATCAACATGTTATTATTGAATTTAAATAAATAATGTTTTATGGTGGATTGTAGCAAGGACAAGTGGATTTTTAATTTAAAATAAGTAGACATTAACCAACGTTTAAATTTTTATATTGTTCAGCAGGATTAGTACATTCAAATTTTAGAACGGCAGATATACTTAAAGCCCTGTTCGCACGGTGATCTTTAGAGATTCTACGGAGATTCAGACTCCTGGAAAAAAAGAAGTTTTTTCTTTCTAGTGATAATTACGTGGTTTTGAAGCAATCAATAAATTATAAATTTTTCTTTTCCAAGACTCATTGAAGATAATTCTCACGAGAAAGAATAAACTTCTTCTTTTCCAGGATTCCGAATCTCCATATTATCTCCAAAGATCCCCGTGCGAACAGGGCTTAATATAACGAAATTGGACAATTCTGGTACAAAAAAATCGTATTAGGTTAAAGTTGAAACCCTGTTAATATTTTAAATTCGTAAAGCTTAAGGTGAAGTCGACGGTTTGGTTACCGACATTTGCAGTTTTGCAAATATTTGAGTTGGAAAGCTAAATCAACTACTGCAACTGATTCATTAGATTTTCTCACTTTCGGAGCATCTTTTGAACATGGGTAGGTTAACATTTGTAAAGTATTGTGGCCACTGTTAGGGAACTCGCATTTTCGCCACCTCGCAAACGCGTTCCCTAACAGTGTCAACTGAAATATTTGCAAAACTGCAAATGTCTATAACCACACAGTCGACTTCACCTTAACTGTAAGTGTTAACCCACCCAGCTGAAAGCTTCCTTGAAGCTTGTAGCGGTAAGCCGTGTTGTCCTACTGATCTAGTGAGCTGTGGCTCAGTGTTCAGCTGATCAGCCTTGCGTTGCGCAGTGTTGCGGTAGCGCGGCTGCGTCTGCTTCCTGATTCCATTCTGCACTCCGCGTCCGCGCGCAGACCGTAAACATAGCGGTTGCTTTCAATTACTGACATGCTTCCTATATGGCGCTGCGGTAGGGAAATAATATTTATGCGTTTAAGTCGGGCTTTATACTGCAGAAGGGATGAACGTATCTCGAATTTCGAAATGAATGTTTTTTAACATTACTTATAGTGTTTAGTGTAGCTAAAAATTATATAGTTGCTTTTATGTTTTCGCGTCGCTATCCAATTTTACTGAAATGCAACAATAATTTATTATACCTACCTATCTAATCAACTGTCAAGTTAAGCGAATCATGGATCCATCTATTGATGTCAAAAACAATAATCGACGCGAAAGGTTTGAGAAAAAATAGATCGGAACTAGATGGGCCACGGTGGGTCACGGAATGACTCAGTAACTCAAAATGAACGTGACCAAAGTTCATAGACAAAATTGTTTAATAAATTTTTTGTTATCTCTAAAATTCAACGAACATATTTATGCTTTACATTTTTCTACCTTTATAACCGCATTTGCGAATTGCGATTGCGATGCCAGGTTAAAAAATAAAATGTGACCCATCGTGTTGTGTCGTAACTAGGGATGGAAAAATATCGATATATCGATAAATATCGAACATCAGTCAATATTACTTTTCATTTGGTATCGATGCATCGATAACTCGATATTTTCCTATAATTATCGACATATATCAACAAATATCGAGATATCGATACATTGATACCAAAAGAAAAGTGATTGCAACTGATGTTCATATCGATATATCGATATTTTCCCCATCCCTAGTCGTGAAAGAATCATATTATCATGTAGTGAGCGGGCGTGACTTGAATTTTTTTTAAAATACACGTGCGCGAATGTTTGTGAATAAATTTGTAATCTAGTATGTGGGCGTTACCGTGAGTCAAAAATCACTCACACGTGCATCTCAAATCGGAACTTCATTCATTCATTTATTTGCTAATATTATAATAATATTATTTGATGTAAGTAATACATACTTATACAAGAACTAGAAAGAGAACGAGAAGATTTGGTGATATGATTAAAGACATTTTTCATTGGAAATCAGGAGGAAGAAGAAGGATAGGAAGATCAAGATCGACATGGAGAAGAAAAGAGATAGAAGATCTTAAAGAAGCAGGATATTAAGAATGGAAAGACAAAACATATTATAGATAGTAAACAAATGGAAGAAAATATGCGACTGAAATCCAATATTTTGTAAAACTTTTTATCAACAATTTGCGTAGTAGTTCTTTTTTAAGTGTTATTATTATAAATCTTTGAATATTGCTAATGATTTCGTAATAGGCTACGTATAATTAATTGGAAATTAACCTGTGAAAGAAAGTTCAAAATCTAATTATTTTTCTGAAGTAGTTTCGGAAGTAGTCTCAATTCATTCATCGCTTATATGTTAATTATTTCAAACTAAGACATTTCTATTTCAGTCGACACCAGCTATAGATATTTGGCAATTGTTAGTGTTGAATTACTTTCTCTGTTTTCAATACGCTTAGGGCAATATTTGTGTCCTAAACATTTAAAATTTAAATATTGACATTTGATGAACATACTGAGTGCAATAAAAATTTCACTTTCGTTGTATTATTTGTCTTAAGTGTTTTTATTACCCATTCAAGTTTATTTCTTAATTTTATTGGTTGAATTATTCACTGAAAGGATCACTAGATTGTGGAATTTTTATTTATAGCATTACTTTCTCCTATTGTTTGTGTATTATGTTATGAAATAGTGTAAAATGCATTCGCGTATGACATAATATTTGCGTCTTTTATAATTTATTCACGTGTGGAGCGTTTCCGTGGAAAAAGTTGCACCGGTGCACGTTTGGTGCATGAGTGCTAGAACAGAGTGCAGGATAACTGGAACTAGAGCAGTTCCTGATTCCTGATTAATTGATTTGTTATTCGTTAGTTGAAACCAATTTGTTTTTATTAAATTTAGCATAAGCATTACAACTTGCGTAGAGGTATAGAACCACCTGTGTAGTCTTCAAGATGTGTTTCTGTTTTGTATCCTTAAGAATCCAGTTAAATTATAATAATATAACCTATTTAAGTTGCGTACAAAACCTTGTTGTACCTATCATTTTAACTATGGAGTTTTATAAGAAGGTGGTTTATAAGATTAAAAGTTACTGACGTGAAAAGCAATTTTCCCACGACCATATACGGAACTACCAGTTTCCAAATTCCATACAGTTACCTAGCTACGAAAATAAACAATATCACACATCCGTTCAACCCGTTCGATATGTTATCGAATAGGTCTTATCACCACAGTTTAAATTTTTGTTTCACATTTTAGTAGGTGTGTGTTGCCTTTCTGACATTTTATAATTTTTTCCTAGCATTAAGTATTTTGTGATAAATTGCATTATTCCATTAAAATGGACAAACACGATATTAAAATTGATTTATCCACATAAATTAAAGTAGATCGTTTGCTGTATCTAGTATAATTTAAAAAATATATTTATATTCTTGTTAATGAAAATCTTGTCGTAAAATTAAATATATGACAGTGATAGTTGATATCAAAATACATTACATATATACAACTCTCAGAAAAGTGTCTATCGAATGATCGCGAATGATCAATCACTTTCCTTGTTCATTATGTAATGCCCATGTCACACCAACATGGCATGAAGTACTGTGCTCGATGGAACAAATGAATATCGTAAAAATTGTATCGCCGCTATTCCAAAAAGGCATTTTGACATAGAGAAATTTGTCTTTAATATAATTATTGACATTTGGTGAATAATTGATGTTAAAATAATAACATTAAGTAATTAGATAATAAGAATATAACACTTTAAGCTTTTGCCAATATATGAACTAATTAATTAACACAAAGAATTGATGAATTTTAATTCACAGCTGTGAACATAAACCGATGTGACACACCTTTGGCAATTTAAAAAGGGCAAAATGCCACATCGAGTACCGTGCTTCATGCCACATCTGTGTGGCATAGGCATTATTGCACTATTTCATACCTACCTCAAAAGTTATGGCGACGAACAGAACTATTGCATTCCCTATTCTTAAATCCAATAGAAACTTTTTAAAAATTAGTTCCTGTAAAAAAATACAATATACATATTTGATGTAAATTATAATTCAATTTTTGACATGTACTACCTACTGCCCAACGTTTAAAATCTTATTGCACAAAATTTTAATTAATCATTAATTTTAATAACTTAATAACGCGTTAATGACTTAATTTTCTCCCATGATATTATGTTCGTAAGTGTGTTTGATGTTTGCGAATAGTGTGTCTGGCTTTAATGATTTTTCTTATTTGGCAAATAATTGGAGATCATTTCTAAGGTTTCAGTAGTGTTGAAAGTTTTCTGGCTTCAATAATAAGTTTGTCTGAAAGGAAATTATAATTTGAAGGATAGGATATATCGAGTAATTTTAGCTAATGAAACAAGAAATTTACTTTTGCAAAAAAATATTGCCATGTGATAAAGCTATCGCACCTATTCATTATACTAAATTGGAGTAGGTGTAGAAATAAAACTCCTTAACATTTATTGAGACAAACAGTAATTAAATTTTTCTGTTTATTTATTTCTTACTGCTATAATAATAATTGGTTGCTCTATATTTATAGAAGGAAATTTAAATATGTAACAGTTAGTGAATAAATTATGCATCCAGGTTTTTTCTTTAACAGAAATTATATAGGTAAAAGAATATGATAAATATATTATTACAGCTAATTTAAAAATAACAGGAATCATTTTTTAAAATTTGCATAGTTTTTAGAAATTAATTTCTGCTGATTTAAATAAATATAAAAACTACCTAAATCATTTTTAAAACGCGTGTCCACTAATAATAAATATTTTTTGCTATATTAAATTATATATAAATACATGTTTTTAGTACTAAAATACAGCAATTATTTAGACACAAATTTGAATAATCTCTTCCTATAATAATTGTCTGTCCCTCAGAACACAATCTAGCACTGTTTTAGAAGCAGTGGAAGGTTATTTTCAGAGAATCTAAACTTGTTTGAGACGCTAGAAAAAAGACAGCTGATGGTGATGGTTTTTGTTTTTGTTACGTTTGAAAAACTTTTTGCCGGACTATAATCGAGAGCAACTTAGAATTGAGTAATCATTCTGCGTGTTGTACGATTTACAATTAATTAGAATTTTTTGTGAGATTTTTTTTGTGTCTGGAAAATTTTACATTGGAGTGAGAAGTGCATTAATATGACGATCACGTGTGATTGTTTTTTTAATTGCTCTGAGTTTTTATTGTTTAGTTCAGTATCTATCTACGTATTTTTGAGAAAAAACTTGTATGACAAGAGAGATCACTATAAATGAAGATAATAATAATTTTTATCAAAATAATGCACTTTGTTTTCTATGAAATAAAATAAAATTTTGTAAACTGGTATATGTCTGCAAATGTAAACCCGGCAAACTACTCGTATGTTGCACTACAATATCATTGAACACTTCTTATCAGAACCGATACTGTTGCATAATGTTCATTTTGTGTAACGGATATTCTTGGCTAGTTTTGGTAAACTAAAATTGTCCAGAGACTTTTATATGTTTCCTGTTAGAGCACTGCACGAGCCGGAAATTTTAAGCCCGGTCCAACTTTGCCAGAAATTGTAAAATAAAACCAAAGCTCGGCCCATCTGAAGTCCGACTGTTTTTAAGCCCGGCCCAATTCAATAAATTATCAACTTAAGAAATATATATAGCCCTGTATTATAACACCGAAAGACAAACTAATGATAACATAACATTCAACATCATTTTCTCTTAAATCCTTGATTTTGAGTTAACACAGTAATGTACTGAGAGTGCGATTTATGTCATGTGATTTTCAAGTAGCATCAATTTGTTGAAGTGAATATATATTATTTTTTATTATTTCGTTTCAAAGAATACGAAATAATTTATATATAAGTAGGGAATATGGATTTTTAGCTTGTTTTTTTTTTTAAATTGGTTATTTGTGTTCCGAGTTAATATGGTGGTAATATTCTCGTTTAATACAGCGGTTTTTCTTAGTCTTTTTTATGATACTTGGTAGGCATATTTAGTTTTGATTTGTTTGTTTGATTGATACATTAGAAGGTATACTCTTATTTTTAGAAATGAAGTGCCAATGATATTGAGTTTTTAGATTTAGTGGACATTTTAATATTATATTCGGCAGTTTTTTGTTCAGTAATGTATCTTTCTTGTTTTCATCTAAAATTTCAACAACTTTTTATAGTTGTTTTATTAATTACTAGTTTAAATTATACTCCACTAAGCACCAACACGGAAACTGAGTCTGAAATACAAAAACAATGGTTTTTAATAAATAAACTTCCTCTGGTAATTTTCTCACTTTGGTTGGGTTTTACTCGACTCAGTTCTCACTCACGGATGTGATTCTACCGTAGGATGTTTCTCACTCGGTTGCTAGGCTAGAAACACGCAAAACGAGCTTCAGAATCGCGAATTTACGACGCGCCATCGTTGGATCGTAGTTCTTTTGCTTTTGCTTCGGTCCCACATCACAGCTGGTGGCTCTAGTTGGCCTTGGAATGGTTGCTTTTGTTATTGTGTCTTCCTGATCCGGACATTTAATTTGTAATTTTCGTTTTCTTTTTGAGATGTGGAAGTTTTTAAGGGGATTCTGAGAAGAAGGCGGGTTCGCGGAAAACGATACGAGGGAACTTTTGACGTTGCTTTATTGTATTTTACGGTTTTGTAGTAAATACATGTTATTTTTAAACTATCGTAGATTTATTTTAAACATCTGCTTTGACTTGTTCAATATAAATGCAGTAACTTTGTTTTTCTTACTTAAGACGATCCTCTACCGTGCCAGAAAACAGCCAAAAACATGGATTTCGCGCGCCACTCCACAGCGCTTATTGTTTTATTTGAATTTTGACAATTTTTGTTAGTTTTTAAACACAAATATCTTCAATTTTAAAACGAATTTTAAAAATTTGATCGGTTGTTTCGTAGATCTAAGCTTTGTTGACAACATATTACAATTTGAAGTTAATTAACATATAAATAAAAGCTGTGCAGTGGCGCGCGAAAACCTCCTTTTTTAAAAATATTGCAGTTTTTTTTACAAATATGGCTCTATAAATTATTTTTTCCCTCAAACATAAATTACTTGTTTATATTATGTTTAACAAAACAATAAACGCTATAGAATTGTGTGCGGAATCAATGTTTTTGACTGTTTACTGCCAGGGGTAGAGGATCACCTTAAAATGTAATTTTATCTGAGATAGGTATATGACATCCGAGCTTATAGGAGTATATACAATAATTATAATTTATTGTTTATGATGATGATAACTTCAAATGTTGATTTATGACAATAATTTCAAACCTATCTTCAAAGAATTTTCTGCACTGCAATGTTATTTCTTTGTTTTAAAGATTAGTAAAATATTAAAAGTAATTGTTCAAGCAATGCATCAGCACAAAAATCAATATACATCCACTTGTTAATACCACCGAGTACCAAGAACTAAAGCTGAATTCAAACACGCAAACATCAAACCTATGGACGAAATGTAAAGAATTCCAATTCCGGGAATCTCACAAAAACCAGTGTTCACATTAACATAATCACTCTTAAAACATTTCAAATCTTTCAGGCGCTACAACTTTCGGTTTCTAGCACAACATCAAATCAAAGAACACGACATGTGTAGAAAAAAAACATGAAATAGATACTTAGCGTTCGAGGTATCCAGTGGGTTTAGATTTGCCGGGGGGTCCGAGATGACCAGGAAATCTAGTCGCCTCTGCTGTGACCTTGAACATGCGATTCGCAGTTGAGAAGTTTGCAGAACTGTGAGTTATAATTCTGTAATAATACAGTTTTTTCTAATGTAATATGCAGTTTAGGGAAAGCAAAAACTGAGAGAAATATGTTATTAGTTTTTGTACGGTATGCAACTATAACTTCCTCCTAGGCTTCTAGATTAATTTTTTTTTTTGATGATACTTTGTTTTATAAGAAAGAAGATTCATGCGAAAACTGGTTTCTTACTTTAAGATTCAGATGAAATTTTGTTCTGACTTTGCTATTTTTGTATCTAAATAAATGTCCTGGTGTTAGAATTTTATTTTTGGTAAGAATATTTTTTAAAGTTTTATTTAATTATGAGAAAGTAAAATAACAACAGTACGTATTTAAGAGTCTATTAAAATTAGTTATTAGATCAATTTTAAAGGTTTTCGTAGCAGTTTCCTTTTATAGTTATTTACATGCCAAAGGCTGAAAGTAGCTTTTGGCAGATTTAAGGCTAGAAATTGTAACACGAGCGCAGCGAGGGCTGCAACTAGTCGAAGTATGCAAAAATACTTTCAGTCAGAAGTATACACAATATTTTTTCTACGTTTAATTAATTTTTATAAACAATCAACAGGAATTTTTAAATTTTCATATTTATATCAACATATCTACGAAAGATAAAATTTTGAATTGAGAAAAACAATATGTGTAACAAACATAACATTGACATTTTGAATTTGGAAATTGTAATATTGATAAAAATTTAACCAAATCCTAATAAATTATTTATGATTACAGATTTTTATAAGCAGCAGGCTGAAATTTTTTTCAGACCGTCACTATTAACGGTCTACAAAAATGCATTGGTCTGCAATTGTTCATTTTCAAGTAACCAAATATAGTTTAAAAAGCCTGCTTTTAATATAATACCGATCGTTTATATATTTTTAATTCATATAAATGAAGGTTTTTTTTAGGGAGTGTCTATTCGTACGCTACCGGTCCACCGGTGCACCGGTGCACCGGTGACTCGGGTAACATCGGCTACCGATGCGCACTAGTGGCACCGGTCGTCGGCACCGGCGCACCGGTGGTACCGGTAGCATCGGTGGTACCGGTAGCATCGGTGGTACCGGTAGCATCAGTGGCACCGGCGCACCGGTCATCAGCACCGGCGCACCGGTCATCAGCACCGGTGGTACCGGTAACATCGTTGGCACCGGCGCACCGGTGGTACCGCTAACATCGATGGCACCGGCGCACCGGTAGTACCAATGGCACCGGTGGCACCGGTAGCACCGACGTACCGGTAGCGCCGGTGTTACCATTTTTCAGCATCTAACAAATTGCAAAAGTTATAAACAAATGAAGATGAAAAAAAAGGTATTTAGTTTTTCGCTAATATTTCAAAAACTATTAATAATTAAGAAATTAAAAAAAAAGATTCTTAAAGAGGAGGAAATTTCCAATAATAGTATTGAAACCTTAAGACGATCCTCTACCGCGCCAGAAAACAGCCTAAAACATGGATTTCGCGCGCCAGTACATAGCGTTTATTGTTTTGTTAAATATAATAATCTAAAGATGTTGTTGAAGATAAAAGGACAATCTACAAAATGGTCGATGCAAAATTTGAAAGTTTTTCTGTAAAAGCGAAATATGCTAATTTGAATTTTGACAATTTTTGTTATTTTTTGAACACAAATATCTTCTGTTTTAAAACGAATTTAAAAAATTCGATCGGTTATTTCGTAAATCCAAACTTTGTTGACAACATATTAAAATTTATTTTTTACAAATATTGCAGTTTTTTTTTACAATTATGGATGCCAAAATTATTTTTCCCCTCAAACATAAATTATTTTTTATTTTTATGTTTAACAAAACAATAAACGCTATAGAATGGCGTGCGGAATCAATGTTTTTAACAGTAAGTATAAACAATTAATTTATTTTAAAGACACAGCGGAGAAAATTTGCAAAAATTCGAGTAAAATTAAAAAATTTGATCGGAAAATCTATTTAGGTACTTTTAAACAATATCATCAAAAACTTTTTTGGAAGATATTTTATCACTGAACAAAATAACACAGTATTTGTATTTTTTAACTAATTAAACCATATCAACAATAGTTACAAACTTGGTTAATAACTCATTTAAAAGTCCAATCAATCCTATATACAAACGACTTAAATGTTCATTTTCGTATCTCGAATAGTTTAAAAGTTATAGCAGTTTTCTTGAGTACAATATAAAATTAAAATAAACTTTTTTCGATACTTTGCAATAGATGGTTGTTTTTGTAATTTTATTAGTCTCAGGAAAAAATATAATGAGATTTGCAATTTGTTTATAACAAATTGTTAACTTGATAAACAATGAAATTATCAACAAAAAAATTTTTTTGGTTGTTCTATTGAAAAGTGCCAATTATGATTTTTAAAGATAAAGTAATTTCTTAACTTATTATTTAAACAATGGAAATATGGAAAAAACGATTTTAAAAAATAAAAACATTTTTTAAGAAAACTTATTTTTCTTAAAAATCATTATTTTATCAAGACAACAAAATGGTAAAAAAAAATTTCACAAGTATGAAACGAATCCATTTGTTTATAAACAATTTGTAAACAAATGAGATAAAAAAATCCTTATGTACGTTATGTAACGTCATTGTTAGTTGCGAAAACAGTAATAATCTAACGTTAGTTTAAGAAAAAAAAATTTTCAATATTTAATTTTTTGTTTACTTGCAAAAATTATAATAAACAAAATATTGAAATTTTAAAAACTTTCATGACGTGATATTGTTAAGTATATATAAAAGAAGGGCTCCAAGAAGCGAAAAATTTTAATCCGATTATTTAAACATTTTTTGTTGTCTTCAATGACAACGAAGGTCCGACAAAATATAGTTAATTAACAATTATTGTATAACTTTTCGAAAAATTAACTAAATTCTTTGAAGTGTTGAAAATACACCATAATTTTTTCAAATTTTTAAATTGATATTTGATACTGTAAAAAAATTATTTTACATGATGTACCTACTCGCTTTAGAGACGGCGCACGCACACCTCACCGGCCGCTTGGAGCTCTATTTTCAGCGTTAAATTACTATCATAAATAATGAAAGTAGAGTTCCGGGAGTTAGGACTTTTTTATTGGAAATTTCCTCATCTTTAAGAATCTTGTTTTTAAATTTCTTAATTATTAATAGTTTTTGAAATATTAGTGAAAAACGAAATACCTTTTTTTCTTCATCTTTATTAGTTTATAACTTTTGCAATTTGTTAGATGTTGAAAAATGGTAGCACCGGTGTATCGGTGCTATCTACCGGTGCCACCGGTATTACCGGTTCGCTGGTGCCACCGGTATTACCGGTGCGCCGGTGCCACCAGTACTACCGGTGCGCCGGTGCCACCGGTACGCCGGTGCAACCGGTGCGCCTGTGCTGCCCGTGCGACGGTGCCACCGGTGCGCCGGTGCCGATGACCGGTGCTACTGGTACGCCGGTGCCACCGGTGCGTCGGTGCTGATGACCGGTGCTCCGGTGCTATCCGTGCGACGGTGCCGATGACCGGTGCCCCGGTGCTACCGGTGTGCCAATGCCACTGGTGAGCATCGGTAGCCGATGTTACCCGAGTCACCGGTGCACCGGTGCACCGGTGGACCGGTAGCGTACGAATAGACACTCCCTTTTTTTTACTCGAAACTCTTTCTGTTGCTGTTTGATTGAAAATAAAAGTTATTGTTGCAATAATACTTCTAAACAACAGTTTGATTTCCTGTTGAGAATTTAATTGATAGTATTGTTGTTAATGCGATGTGTTAAATGAGAAGTATTTATAGTTTTTTATCAGTCAGACTCAGTGTTGTACTTTCCTTTTGTATATTTTCACTGAAGCGTCGACTGTGGCAGTTCCCGCAGTTTGTATTTGTTTTTAACGTTAATTAATGATCAATTCCTGTCATCCTTTATTAAAAATAATAAATTGGAAATAATTAATAAAATGGTTCAAATGTTAATTGGACTAGCTAGCTTTCAAGCGAAATAAAATAACCTATTCGAATTTATCCACCTAAAATTGCACTAAATTTATTTGCACACTTGCAAATAATTTTTATATATTGTGTCTTTTCTTTCAAGTTAACCTTCTTTAAAATTGAAAAATTTATGTGTGACAGAAAACTATACAATAACAAACCTTTAAGTATCTAGTTATTCTAATCAAAATAGTAAAAACCATTTGTTTTTCTTTTCAAATAGTGGCGAAGGCTGCACGGTTTACATGAAACAATCTATAATCTGTCACTTTTTTTGTTTTCAGCAGACATCCAACATTATTAATGATACTAAAAATAATAGATAAGCGATTCAATTCATTTCTGGTTAATGATTGCATACAAAATTTTAAGTAAAGTTAAGATGGTCTGCTGGAATTTTGACATTGGAGGCGTCAAAATAACATGAAAAATTAAAGAATTCGTTGAAAGAAGTAATTAGCTAATATTAATTATTGTAATTTGGTTAGGTACTTTGTGAAATATGAGACTATGAAATTTATCAGTTATACTATTTTACAATAAGCTGGTTCATAATAATGTAGGTGAGTGGGTGTAACTTAATACCACTGGGATAATAATTTTGTCAAACATTTAAATTACTAGAACAACATTATAAATATGAAAGAAATATTAACATTTTATTTCACATAAATTATCGTGAAAATATTAAAATGTGTTTATGAAAAATGACTTTACATTTTCTTTGTTATTTCCTTGAGAAATTCACAACAATAAACTTTTTTATTAGTTTTATTATTCAATAAGTAATAAAATTGAGTTATTTCCTTATTTTTATTAGTTTTGTTGGTTTGGTGAATCCCTGTAGTCACTAATTTTTTTGCGAAAAACAATATTTTATTACTATTTAATTGTTTTATTATTATTTGTTGTGCAGTATATTAACAAATATATTTGTTGCTGTTAAGTACAAACTAGTACAAAGTATTATTCTCTTAAATAATTTGTTGATACTTTTTATTATTCAAAACTTGGAGAAGAATTAGTATTACTTACAACTTACTTGCATTTTGCAGCTAAATTTTGAAGAGTTTAAACGCTTATTCATAATCTATTTAATACTGTAATACTTGATGTCAGCTTAGAACATAGCGTTGAGTAAGATAGGACGATGGTATGCTTGAATCTGATTGGTCGAGACGAGAGGTGGATTTACACCAGCGAACATTGCAGTGCAGAGATTCGCGATTTCATTTCCGTTTGACATTTCAAGTTTATATAACCTGAAAATAGTAAAACAACGTGTGTTTCACGACGAAAATGCAACAATTTCGTGTGTTTCTTTTTTACTTCCTTGTTATTTTGACAATGTTTATTCATCTATAGGTAAGTTCGCGCCAAAGTTTAAACTAATAGAATGTTTGGGTGTAGAACGGACTGCATTCACAGTGCCACCTACTATGTTCTAAGCTGAAACAGAGTATAGTTAATTAAGTTCTAATTTAGTATATTGTATACTGTTTCAAATTTATTCTTAACTTTATTATTAAACAAATAGGTAAACACAGTAGATTTGGATATGCTATGAAAAATAAACTGTCAAAATTAGATGAATTAATTGATAATTTTTTTTGATCATTTCAAGCATTAATGAGCAAGTTGTATAAGATAAACACAAACGAAGCAATAACCTGTATGGTGCAATTGAAAAATTTTAACATTATTATGCAAAATATGAAAACTATACCTACGTACAAAATTATGATAAATATATTTCTTACGTCTTACCATTGCGTACCTACATGTTAATTAAATATAAATAATAGAAATAATATAGCAGTTTTATGCATAAGCACAAAATTTTAAATTGATAAGTTTATAAGCCTAACTATAAATATAGGTATCTGTAAAGTAAAATTTTAAAAATATATTGTATTTCCAACTCCACTGCCTTGCATGCCTACACGTAAATTCGAGCGTAAACTAGACCCTGACATGGACCTTAAATTTAGACTTAACATTTAACAGCAATGAACAAGTGCTATGTGCTAAATTCTTTACAAATTTTAGTCGTGATTTGTGTCTTATTGCGTACTGGCGATTTTCTAAGCACAAGAAATCTTTTTAATGCAGCGTGTTATACCTTCTCCAATCTTCTTTTCGTTTAAATTATTAAGTCAAGCGCGACTTAATATCGATTTAAGAATACCTGAGTAACATCTAATTAAACTCAAATCGCAAAATCAAACAAGAAATCTCCTCCTACACCGGAAACTTCCGTCTTGCTGATAACCGGAAGCTGTAATCATCTCCTGCTCATGCGCAATGCTTATCCTGCGCCATAGGCGTCTTGATCAAGGTAACTTATACTTCACACACACACACACGTTCACACGCACTCTATACAATAAAACAATAAGCAGATAATTCAACTCTGACTGTTTCAAATAAACGAAAGATATCTGTTTCTAAGTGAAGTGCGTTTCACTTTTTGCTGTTTATGGTTTGATAGATTTTAGTTTTTTGTAGGAGGAAATTTTTATTAGATTGGGAAGAATTTACTTCCTTGTTACTTCTATGGTTTTATGTAATTGGCGGTAAATACTGGATTTTTCTGTGATGGATATTTATAGTATTATTTAATTATAAAATAATAGTTAACATTCTATGAGCTAGTCTAGCGTTTCTTAACCCTTTAACTTTTGGTCCTGGTCTCACTATTCACTATATACATATTATAATTAAAAAATAATAATATCTGGTACTTATGTCTTAATGTAAATAATAATTTATTTATCAGAAAATGAAGATAGAATAGCAATAATGTATATAGTAGCAGTAGGTATTATATACCTAGTTGATCACAATTATAAAATTCTAAATATGTAGCTTTCGCGACCAACTCACAATAACCTCTTAGCGACACAAATGAAGATGAAAATTGAGATGAACAAATATACTATTTATTTATTAACAAAATAATTTTGCATTAGGCATTTAAATATCTAAAATTTTAAATAGTTTACGCTACAATCTCAAAAAAAAAAACTCTTTTCAAGTCGCAACCCAAATTTTAGAAGCAATCCGCTTTGATTTAAAATATAAGTGGTTTAAAATATTCAAGATACAAGAAAGCAATTCTTCCTGTTACGAGTACTTTATATTATCAGCTATAGTGCCTATTGTGTTTATGTCCATGTCACACCTTTATAATCCTGTGCGATGTCTGATAGTTTTGTATGAGGAAAAATATAAGCGCCGCTATTTCTATCGCCAGAATTGTGAAACTTTGCTACTCATTTTACGACGATGTATTTGAATTACTGTAGGAACTCGGAACTATGTTCACATTAGTATTTCTTTGATATTTGGGACATTTTTGAATGATTTACTATTTTCTTCAATATTTTTTTGTAATTTCAAATTTTGTTGTTCGTGATATTATTTTTATTTAAATTAATTAAAATTTGTGAAACCAACAAAAGATACATAAGTATAAATAATATTTTCAGATTTAATTGCAAATTTATATAGTGTTTCTATTTATATAAGCTTTCAATGATTTTTGTCATACATGTGTGACACCAGTACGACAGATTTTAGTATGAAGAAACGGTTTCTATCGTACATCGAACAGAATCATACAGGTGTTATTTAAATAAACATTATTGTAGAATTTAGGCAGTCTAGCAGAGGTGGATCATAATGTTCTATTTACTAGAAAAATAGATAAAAAGTTTAAATAAATAATGTGAAAAATATAAAAAAAACTTAAACAAACAAATTTATGTCTGTAGGTGTAGGTATAGCTAATTTATAGCATTTGGAAAACAACTAAAATTACACTTGAAGTATGTAATTATCTATACAAGAAAATTATTTTTATTGATCGTAAAAATTAAATATGTAGTTAAAGTTACACTCAGCCTTGAAATGTATATCAGGACATATTTGAAATAATCTAAGGATTCCTTGTACAGGTATTAAATGTCACTAAAGTTTAATAAAACAGCTGTAAATATTAGAATTCATTGGCAGTAAACATTCTGTTTTAAGCAGATAAAAGTTACTAGCATTCTTAAAATGGCTAGAGAGATATCATGTAATTTTCTTAGAGACTTGTATGGTTAGAATTATGCATAAACAACCATGAATTTACATGCATTCGTTACGTTTCCGAAGTAAAGGATAGTAAAACTAAAATAAAAAGAATTCTTTTAAATCCCGAGTATTACGTATACCGGCACTGAATGTAAATCACTTGCTAATTGAAAGTGATCATATATTATATGTTTACCTAATTATATATTCCACCTTTTTTCCCGGAAACTTATGCGATAGCAATTCCGATTTGTGAATTAACCTCAAATATGCTTTAATATTCAATATTTTACCTCAACAAAAAGCTAAAAAAATTCCAATTACTTCATAAATACAAATTAAACCTACTGTAAAAATATCAACTTATAATTTAAACACTCATTACGTCACAAACACTATGATTTAAAATGTTTCTAAGTCAACAGAAATATTAAAGAGAAATTTCACTTTTGTTGACAAAAAACACTTCCGATATTTGGAGAAAAAGTTTACGAAAACCAACAAATTAATTAAGACAAAAAGAGAAATGATCGTTTAATAGCAAACATAAATCAGTGTAGAAGTGTCTAAAAGTGTTATCACGTTAAAAGCATTAAATGAAATTATGTTTCAAAGTTACAGAGAACGTGGAGAATCTAGAATATCACATACCTCATTTATCTTTCTAGACTTAGAGGAGACATTAGCAAATTACACAATCAAGTAAACTGGTAACTAAAGCACAAACTGAATACTTTAACTTATATTTCATTTATTCATGAGGAAATTATGTCAGATTATGTGGAAAATATAATACTTGTACTTCTGTATTTTTAACCAGAAAATTCAACAAGACTTGCATCTCAATTACAGAGCATAGAATTTAATTATAGTGCTATTCCAAATGCAATTCAATCTGCGTGATATTTAACCACTCGGACACAGTCGTATTTTAGTGGGATCGAACGTTGGGCTTAGAGCATACTCGGCTCGTAAAGGACATTCGACACTCAATCACTAAATACCACCACTGATTTTATAGTATACTAATAAATTAATTTTGGAATCGAAAAGGAATTTCAAGCGAACGACATTAAAACAATGATTGTATTTCAACAAGGATTACAATTAAATGATCAATTTACAGTTGTGCCTATTACAATTTTAATAATAAATTGTACATAATTATAAAATTTCCGAAAAATTCATAAAAATTTTCAATTTATGCAAACTTTACACGGGTATATCTCATAATAGAAATTTATTTCTAAAATTTTAAAAAGGGACATCTGTTAATTGATCCTTTAAGTATAATCCTTGGTGAAATTCAATTTTACCATTCTTGTACTGGCCACAAAACACAAGCTACGTTAGTACGTTTTGTGCTGGATTTTAGGAGGTAGACGGGCCTCTTAAAATACAATTTTAATTATTCGTATCTTTATAAAATGTTTAAAAAGGCATTATCTTGAAGACAATTTACTCGCATCAAAAACACTTGTACAGTATTTTTCAACTTCAAAAATGTCATTGCATAGCTAGGATGCGGTAAAGTACGATTTTCGGGGAGTGGAGTAGAAGGAACAGTAAAATCGAGAGTACTCGTATTTTAGGAATTCAGAAAAAACCTAGACGGGCTGCTTAAATAGTATTTCAATATTTAAGTATTTAAATACCTCCTAACTCTGGCTGTAGCCCACACATAATTATAAAGCTGATAATTATATGCACTCAAAAGTACGAATATATGCGCATATATATGCATAATTTTTTTAACTATATGCACCCAAATTAACATTATATGCACAAAATATGCTTAATTTTTTTTAAATAAGTAGAAATCAAATTAAAAAATGTAAATAATTAAATTATTTTGTAAGAGAAAAAAAAATTACTTAAAGATCACATAATAATGAAAAAATTTGAATAATTCAAATAAATAAACAATAAATTCTTTAACAAAAAAGTAAAAGTTACATTTCTAATTTGTTAGGTATTACAGTATTAAAAATATTAACAATTATGTTCGGGATAATTTTTTATCTACATCAATACAAGTGAATTTGTTTTCGGCATGGTAAAAATATAATTATTTATTGAATATGGAAAGTAGAAAGACCTGAATAATATTGCAGCGCAGCACTTTGTCATCCGTCAATTAGTTTACCTGGGACTTCCCCGTTCTCTGCTTATTTAGGTTTCGGTAAGCGCACTGCACTCCAGCGGCACAAAGTGAAATTATGTATCTCAGTCGCACACAAAAATTTTAATAATAAATTTAATAAAAAAGAAATATAAAAACAAAAAAACCTCAAAAATTACATTTCTTATTGCTAAATATAACCAAATATGCAAAATCTTGAAAATATGCTCCAGAACGTATAAATATGCAAAATATGCAAAATGAAACTTGGCTTAAACGATTTGTTTTCACATAATGCGTATACATATTCAAAAAATATTTCCGTCATATCAGTTATACAAAATATGCAATTGCCATATAATATCAGCTTTACACATAAATAATGTTGAATACATGCAACACTAAAATGTAAAATAAGATAAATTTAAACACTAAAAAATAGTGTGTATCTGGTACGGACCAAAGGATTATTAAAAGAATGTAATGTACCACCACATTTAACAAAATACGGCAAGGTTTTTGTAAATTTCATTCTATAGCCATCATGTAAGCACAACCTATAAGTAAGTACATCATTGTAAAATATGAGGTCATCGATTTTAAAACCAAAGTCACAAAATGATTTATTCTAACATGCTTGTTTGCTTTGCATTTGATAGCAAGACATGAGCCTTAATTATATTTGTCAATTAATTTGAAAAAATAAAATCTTATATTATTTAGATTTTGTTTCATCTGACAGTAAATTAACAATTTCTTTGCCAGAAGAATGAAATTGAAAGTAATGTTGAGTTTTGCGTCAAATGACAATAACCAATAACGGTACCTTAACAAAATCAGTCTCTGGCAGGAAACGATTAAAAAGAATTCAGCTCAAGGATGGATAAAATAAAATGGCAGCCTAGAGGGGCGCCTCGTGACCCGTGACGATTGAAATTCGTTTTCAGAACTTCTTAGCGGCATTGGCATCAACGCCAGCTGAGTTTGAGCAACGTCTGTGGTTCATCAGCGTCTGCAGTTGCTTCCTTAGAGATATTTTTAGTCGGATACATTTTTCTACATCCATTCAGGAGTATTGGAATGCTTTGACAAGATACTCTACATACTGAATGAGTTTAGAATCGATTTTAGGGACTAAAATAATTTTGAGCGTGATTAAGAGGCGCTGTTAACAGTGACAAATTTTCGATACGTTATCTTAATTATGTTAGTCAATTTCATCAACTATTTGTTGCCTTCATTAGAAGAATTTTATATAAATTAGAGAATTTTTTCACTATATTCAGTACTGAATTATTGGAAGGTATATGGTACTGTTATTTAAATTTTTGTTCAATATGAATTAAAAAATAGTCCGGTAAGATTTAACAATAATTTATTTTATATTTCTTTTCATATATTAATAAAGTAGAGTGCGGATTATATGCATTTGCATATATTTTATTATTGTGCATATTCATATTTTTTTCACAAATGTTCCATTTCATACAAAAATAGATCAAAGTATGATTGTTTTAATTTTTGCATATTTTGCATATATAAATATTTTTTATATATATTTAATGATTTAATGTTTTTACATAAGTATATTTATTATAAATGCATATAACTGCATATTTTATACCTTTTAATCAAAAAATTCAGGTTAACTTCTCATACGTGTGTTCATTTACACTTATTTTATGGGGAGTGTTAAGACAGAAATGATATTATTTATGTAGGTACACAAGTCGTTTTATAGAAGTTCTACGTTGCTTTGTTTAATTTATGTGATATTCTTATACAAGATGACAAAATGTAACTTATTTGCATATTTATTTTATTTTGCGCATCGCATATATAGGGCATATTTGGGCCATATTTCAATGCGTATTGCATGCATATTTCAATCACATATTCCTGCATAATACGCCGCACTCTACTAATTATAAAGTATTAATAAAAATATTACTGAATTTTTTAGATAAAATATACAACGTAAAGACAATTGCAGAAACGAAACGCCGAAACATGATAGTACATTTTTTGATTTATTTGTATGTAAAGGTACTTACAGAATACCTATTTATTTTTTTCTCATACATAATTTTATTACTATATTTGTTAAAAATGGAGCTATCAAAACCATGGTAAAATTACTGAATAAAATATTACAGTAGTATAAAAAATAATAACAAATTTAGCGCACTTTTTTATAAATTCAAATTAAATTCATTTCAAATCGCAAACAAATTAGACCAACAGCGGCGTTTTGTAAATGAAATGAAACAATTAAACAGTAGTAAATCGATCGATAAACATAAGTTTTTCTGTAGTGATTCAATTAAAAATTGACCAGAAGGTCACAACTTCCGTGCACTGTACCAGCAGATCTTGCCCAAGGTAACGCGGTGCTTATAAGCCGTGATCGTAGGAAAAACACTTATCTACCTATTGTTTCAAACTGAATTATAGGAGTTTACATTTATCTGAATGAAACAGAGATGTTAGGTTTTTTCCGTAGAAATGTATATTTATTGCCACTGAAATTTGCACTGTAAAATGTTAAAAGCGTTTAACGTGAATTGTGTTTGATTTGACCACTCAATAAAACTGAATCAAAAATTGCGATTTTAACTTTTAATTTTAATAATAATAAGTATACTTGAATAGGTGAAGCACTTGCTCGTGCGTCTTACTGTTTTGACTTAAGTTTTTTATTGTAAAAGTAAATCTGCCCGCATATCGAAATCTCGAGTTTAACTGTTACCATCTTAATTATACATTTTGAATTTATAAGACAAACTTATGATAAGAATTTCAATTATAAGAAAACTAAGAGTTTAGGACGTAAATTTCAATACTAGATGGCAAAAGTTTGGAGGCATAATTTATGCAAAGTGCCAAGTTTAAGAAAAAACGACTGGTAAGTCATTAACTTTGTATTATTAAAATCGTTCTCATTTTTAATTGAAAATATGTGTAAGAAGACTTACTACAGTTTTGAATTTAAAGAAATAAAGCGGAAAATGTAGAGATACTTGAATTTATTACTTTTTATTACGAGTATACTTATTTCGTGATTCATGTGTCTCAGTTATCAGTGGTTTATTAAAAATTTAAAATCTTAAACAAAATGTGCAAATACTAAAAAATGCAATTTTGTTTTCTTTTCGTGTGAATAAAAATTATATATTGGAGATTTGAATTGATATTTATAATTATTTCTTTTTCAGCTTATACTTGTCGAGAAGAGACAGCTTTTAGAGAGGCTTGGGCGTTAAAAAACACAAGTTAGTAAACCGAATATTCAATTATCATTGGTGTCATTCAATGTTGTAAAATTGTTTAGGTGGTATATCTAGATTTATAATTTTTCGGTGTTTTCATGATGCATGAATCTATGGGGGAATTATCTATTATGTATACATATTTCTATCTCTTCTACTCTTTCGTGATTGTGTCTAAGAGAATGGTATATTGTTTTACTTACTGAGGTTTGTAACTTATTTATCAATTATTGGTACTTAAGGCTAGATAAGACAATTCTAGAATATTGCAAAGGTTCCTTTAAGGAATGTTCTTTGCATGTGTTAAAATAGACGAAAGGTTACAGAAACTATTCAGTCGTAATTAATTCATGGAAAAATATTGATCTTGTTTGTGTTTATTTTACGGCTCAAATCCTAAATTTGTCATTACTATATGGCAATGGATAAATTTCCTGGCCTAATCCCAAAACAAAGAAAACAATTATTTTGCTTTTAAGACAGCTAGTTTCAATAATATCTTGTACTAATATTTCAACGATATAAAAGAACAAAACACTACCTATCACGCTATCACTAGGGATTATGAACTTAGAATTTTTATTTTATTTTGGAATTTCAGATTTGGGTCTACCAATATTAATTTGCGCTGTAACTTAATATTTAATATAGATTATTGTTAGTTTAGTTAAGAGTTACATATATTATCATTTACAAAATATTATATTTGATGAGAAAAGAAGAAAACATAATAATTATTATAAAGCAGCAGTTAAAGAAAAATCTATTGAATTGCATTTAACCCAAAACCCATCTAATATCGATTTAATCTACTATTTAAATAAATAATTTAGAATAGAGGTAAACATTATTATTATTAACGACTGTATTTTATATTGTAAATATATAGTTCGGAAAATAGTAGCTAGGTGTTATTTATGCTGCCGTCCTTAGGAAAAAGGTCCTATCTGCAAAAATTTTGTTTTAGCTATTATTTTATATAAAAATTTGTGTGGAAACATCTATGCGGATTTTTACTATTAAAATTGCTTTATATAAATATAATAACCATGAATAATAAATTCTACCTTTTCTTGGGGCAGCTGGACATTCTATTCTGGTATATTTATAATAATTTATGCAGATTACAAAAATCTCAAAATTTGCAGATAGGGCATTCTTTCTAAGGAGGGCAGTATGTGTAGTGTGATAAAAGTGGACTATGTATGTATTTATTTTTATATCCAGCGCCAACTAAATAATTTATGGAACCCAGGAAGTATATACGTATGAAACTTTAAGATATTCGTCTTATAATTTGAAATAAATCTTACAATTTTTAAAGCTTGCCACTTAAATCCTGCTATCTTATCTGCAAATTTTCCCTGTTTACTTCCCTAACAATTCGTTGTCATTTATTGCCGACATATTTAACAGCATTTTACACCAAACAATTAAAGTCACCATCAATATCTCCGCTGTGGGCCGATCATACGATCTCACAATCCACTCGTGAGCTGTTGCGAGTGTGTGTTCGCTGTGTTCTTTCTTACGAGCCGTGGACACGACACGAGATCAAAGGAACAAACATTTCCAGTTTGCGATCCGGACGGAGTTCATAAATCCGCTAATTCAGTCTGCAGTTCGCGGCACTTTCTCTGCGTAGGCGGCGGCGGCGGCGGTGGCTGCACCCGCGAGAAACTTTTACCCGATCACGCCCAGAAAGATTTGCACACAGATTTTTCGTATTTCGTGAGTCAGGGCCCAGGGATTCGTAGATGTGATATGAACAAATATTTTGTAATTTGACTAGATTAATTAATTAATGCCTGGGATATAAAGACAGTTTTGTAATGTTTTCTATTTTCTAAAGGAGAAAATAATATGGGCACTTTTATTTGTCTATTTAAAGACATTTTTACTCCATGTACCTCAGAGGCGTAGGAACCGCTATATCCATCGTATCAATGATACAGGGCCCCCAAGATTAGGGCGTCCCACCAGCCAACCTCAATAATAGTTATTTATGTATTAAGGGTGTAAAGAAGCTTTTATGGCTGAGACGTGATTTTGAGCCCGAGCGTCAGCCGAGGGCTAAAAACACGTCAAGCAAGTTACGCTCGTGGTACATATCCAACTTAATGCACGGTTCAATATTTTCTATTAAATTAATTAATTTAATTTACTTGTTCAAATAACCAAAAATTTCGAAATTCTTTGACTGTTGCTAAGATGCCAAAAAATCCAACTATAAACAAAAATCTAATTAAAAATTTACGAGATAATTTATATTAAATGTAAGTAAAAATGATGTTATTTAAATAAAAAATGGTACAACTAATTATAGAAAATGGTTATTTGTAGAATTATTAGTAGTTTATATGAGGAAAATTGAAAATCTAAATTGTTTGTTGTTGAATTATTAGTAGTTTATATGAGGAAAATTGAAAATCTAAATTGTTTGCATTGATTTGACGTTTTTTTATAGAGCACTACGTTATAAAGTGGTTCGTGGCCTATATAAAGTGACGTTTACGTCAAAGAAATTCGTGTCAAATTATGATATTTTATGACCGTGCATAAAAACATATTTATTTATTATTATTCTAATTTTAAATATTAAAAAATGAAAAAAATCTGGTGTGGTCACCACACAACTTTTTTATACAGAACTGTGTGTACTAGTATAATTATTGCACTTGGCCCACGTTTGACATAATAGAATATCTAACGTAATTGTTTTTTCAAAGTTTAAAGCAGGAAAAAGATATGAATTCAACGATATTAATTCCTTATATTATTTTTATTTTATAATTTTGGATACAGAGCTCACCAAGCACTAGCTACGCCACTGGTTTACCTACTTATTTAAAAACTTTTTAGGCGAATTTTTTTCAGGAATAGCTACAACATACGACTTTAATAAAAGATTTCTTGTGTGCTTTCCGCATTTTTTATTCATGCTCAAGATTTCATTTCTTTTATTTTGTAGTGGTATCTACATAAGGGCAAATATAGGGCTATATAGCTTAGGGCCCCCAAAACACAACGCAAGTTACCAAAGAACATATATGTAATATATAGACATGTACCAATTTCTCCTAATTGAATTTTACTATTTAAATAATTTTCTAACGTAAATGTAAACTTAGATTCAGTAAGAATGGAGTAATTTTTTCATATCAAATAGGTGAGCTATATTTTTAAATTTTTCTATTATCTATTTATTTTGATACATAGTACATTTATAGAATTATTAATAATAAATAATATATTGAAAAATTGGTACAACCCAAGTGAAGATAAATATATAGGAAGGATGTAGAAAATAAATAATAATAAGTACTCAGGTATATTTTTGCATTTTGCTTTATTACACAATAGAGCAGAATTTTAGTTTGTAGGTACCTAAACTTCTTGGTAAGGGCGTGTAAGGAGCATAATTTTTCATTTTCATTTATAAGTATAAGGAATTTCGTAAATATAATAATATGAAAATGAAATGCTTATTATCTAATGCAATAGTTTTGAACACAAGAAACAATGTGCACTACCATTCTTATTTCCTTATTCCGTTTCTACAGCATGATAAATAAATAAATAATGATTGTGAGTATCTTTTATAAGACGGATATGCGTTAGATGTTCAGCACCTAGATTCATCTTTATAAATAACAATATTCAATCTATACTTACCTAATGTAATATGCGCATATTTGTGCATTCACACCTGGTTTAGCTGTTGCTAGTGCTGAAGATGACAGCGTGCGTAGGTATAACAATAAAAACACATTGTGAACATACACATAATAATTCTGCATATAATTATTTTCATAAACAGTATCGGCCTTCATGCATATGTAGTGTCGAACTTTCTATCACTTGTTTGAATCACCGTTATGCTAGATCGAGATCGAGAATTATCATTTGTCACTTTAGCTATTGTTTTGTTTTTAGGAAGAGAGTTGGAGACAAAAATGGAAAAGATACAGTTGTAGATTTCAGCAGTGTCATTTGTTTTCGTGGGCTAGAAGTCATTTGTTTTAGGTGTCAAATGCTAATTTGTTTACTGCTATAATTTTAGAAATTGACAATAATTTGAAACGACACGGGTAGCTGGATGGCATGTCATATTATTATTTTTATATTGTGATCTTAACGTTTATATTATAATACAAGTTTAATATTCCTAAGTAGTATCTTTATGGATCATAATAACTATACATTAAACTTAATAATATACAATACATCAATATGTGAGATGAATTTTTGATAAAGTAATTTATGCAGTGTTAAGACTAAATATAAACACAGAACACAATTTCAAAGCCATAAAATTGTCATAAAAGGTAGTGAAAGTCATTGAATAATCAAACAATTAATAAATCATCTTGCATGAGTAACAAATATAGGTACTATTTATTAATAAATCAGTCAAGAAATTTCTCAAGTAAAAAGGTTAAATCAACACACAAATTGATTACGTTGCAATTGTAAATTATTATTGCGTGTAAACGACAAATTGTACATTTTATCATCACAGAGAGCTGTGATACCGGATTGCCGTGATCAAATGAATAGCGGAATGTGCTGTAACAATCTAGTAACCACTACCTGCATAGTTGATCCGCATTTGTTTCATATGTCAAACGGAAAACGAGAAAATTCACTTTCATTTTATAAATAAAAACATTTATTTATGCTCACATTGTGCTCGATCAATGAAAGTCGATGGCGATACAATAAAATTGTCGAAGAATGAATGGAAATCTATAAATATTTTATAGTTTCGTTGATGTGGAGATCTAATTTTGTGGGTTTTATATTTGCTGAAAATAAAGATCCCTGACTTTTTTGCTATTTATATTATTGGAATGTTTCTGCTAGTGTTAGTTTTAAATTTAGATCAACCATTTGGCAAATATTTTGAAATCAATACTAATGATAATTGGTTGAATGCTTTATGCTCTTTTCATTTTAAATCAACCATAGACGTAGTCGTGTACAATGTTTTTTTTTTACTAATAAACTCTAAGCTTGCGTGTGTACTTGTCATTTATTTCATTATGGATGACGAATTCATACTGCAACAATTACCTACGTAGATCTATCTTTTGTTTACTTGTAGTACCTACCTATATCATCTAATTAATGTTGGTAGATTAAATGATATGAATGAATGAAATAGTATTTAATATTTTTATGATATCTTCTATGGGAATTTGAACTTAATTTAGCTAATGTACCTTCTAATATAGCATACGTGTCTCAATTAATTAATAAAAGTTTCGGAATTTACTGCCATATGTATAAATATAGTCATAGTGGCCTTAATTTTTAATGGAAATTGAAAAGTTTTGCAAGAAACATAAGACAATACAATATATAACGGTCTAGTGTTGTTTTGTACAGTGTTCATTTGCACACTTAGCTTAGAGGTGTGCGAATGGCTTGAAATAGGAACTTTTTTGTCGGACACATGAGTTTTTCTGCTTAAAACATTTTTCTTCAGAAAGTAGTATAAGTATGTAGTCAGTTTTCAGAAAAAGAGCGATTAAAATTCTTTTAATTCCAGAACTTATGTCAAAAAATTTTATAGCAGTTTTCTAGAATACAAACATAAAGAAGAACATTTTCTTTTCATATTTTAAAAATATACGTTATAAACTAGGGCATTACATATTTTTTATTACTTAAAATGTTCATATTAACTCAAAAAAGTAGTTAATTTAAGTAATACACAAAGTATTAACATTTTTCGACTTTATATAATATTCATGCCCTAATATAAATATTAAGTGACATTTTTGTCAAATATTACCTCATTTGGTAAAGCTGTTTTTCAGAAAACTGATGCTAGGTACTAAAATTGCTCTATTTTTGGAGTGTTTTGGAGCTATTTTCAATATATTCGTAGTCCACCTTAATAAAATAAAATGATTAGTACTACTATAAAAGTAGAGTTAGTAATATAATGTGGTTATAGCAGCTGCCTAAATAGGTACATCATGTTACCAACTTAAGTTTACATTACTTACTTTAACTAAAGCTAGATTCAGACCTACCCAATTATAAGTGTAAGTGCGGCTAATTTAACCAACCAGCGCACAGCGTTCGCACTTATAATTGAAATTGGAATTTTGTAGAAGCGCTGATTGGTTAATTTAGCACTTATACTTATAATTGAGTAGGTCTGAATCTAGCTTTATGGTTAAACTTAGTCTTAATCTTGCATAAAAAACTGTTATTGTTAAGAAAGTTTGAAAGAGAAAGAAGGAAATATGATTAAAATTGAAATGTATTGTGTACGATATTTTTAATGTATATTTCACATGATATCAACACAATTAGGTATCATTGATCAGTGTATTGTTCTCCCCATTAACGGTATTCTGTTCTCTATCGGATGCAGCATTACCATAATTAGTTGAAATTCCTGGTTTTTGCAAATACGCAATTAACCGTGAATTTGGTTACAACCAAGGCCGCAATAGCAACAATACCTAGGTCTGTAGCTTGCACTTTCAATGTCACTAATGTGTCACGCTGGTTGACGCAGTGACGTTGCATGTCAGGTTGCTTGCTAGTTCGTTTTTTCACAGGGAAGAAATGGCGCTCAGCCTATTTCTAATTTAACTCAACCTTGCGTTGATACAAATCGTTTTTGCTGAACATTTTTATGCCAAGTAAAGCAGTTTGTAGCAGTTGTGATTGTTTGGATTGTTTAGTTTACTGTGGCAGGAGGTCTTGAGGTCTCGGTTACTGAACGTTGTAATTACTTTCCTCTATTTTAAATTACAGCAGAAAATGTTTAATGAAGGATAATAATAATTAAACCCTTTTACTTTATCTAATAATAACTGGAATTTTGTTATCACATTACTGTAACGCAATATGAAAGTTATGAATATGAGTATGTAACTGTCATTTATTATGATATCCTTATTTTAAATGGCCGCATAAATTTTATTTTATTTTCTTGATTTTAAATTAATACTAAAATTATTGTTTGAAGGTGTGTTTAAAGCAGGGACATAACTAGAATTTTTTGTATGTGGGCCAAGTGTGGGTCAATAAAAAATGAAATTGGCCACACTTTTTATAGTAAAAGTTTTGTTTTGAAAAATACAGGAGTATGCCGAGCGAAACAAGGCGAATTTTTTTCACTGCTGAAGGAATTTGACTTAGTTCCTTCTGAAATTAATTTCGTTGGAAAACAGTATTCAGTTGAATCTTACATCAAATATGTATGCATAAATAAAGATTGCACGAGCACTGACAAGTTAATAAATTATATCTATTCAAAAATACAACATTTACCAGCAATAAATCTATATCTATCCGCTATACAGGGTGTTTCTATACCTCTACTCGCAACTTTAAAAGGTTATATAATTTGATATACTGATTTCAGAAAAAAAAGATTTTTTTTCAAAATTCACAAAAATAAAGGTAGGTAGTGAAAATATTAGTTCCATTGGTTTGAAAGTCCATTTAACTGTTTATTTATTATGTTATTTATAAAATAAAATTATATACAATCAGACTATCTACAAATAGTCATTTCTTATGTAATCATTAATAAGTAAACAAAGGGACTTTCAATCCAATGGAACTAATATTTTCATTACCCTTATTTTTGTGAATTTTGAAAGAAATCTTTTTTTTTTCTGAAATCAGTAATCAAATAGGTATAGAAACACTCTGTATATTTATATTCATAAACATTTCTTTTGCCTCAATTAAGTCTAAATCGATATCTCTTCCCTAGTGTTATGTAAGGTATTATTTAATATTGCAAATTAATGTAAAAATATTGTAACATTTTTGAGTAGGGCCATTGGGTGGGTCCTGGATCATCCAGGCCCACCCTTAGTTACTTCCCTGGTACAAAGTAGTTAGTATTTGTAAAACAATGGTTGAAATAGTCCCTTATCCCGTGTAGACCTCGGCTTGACATATCTAGAAATTGTATGAAATATATAAAGATACTTTTAATTATAATAAATAACCTATAGGTGCTAGTTTGTAATTTTCATTTATGTGCTATACTATGTTCAGATCATACCATCAGTTCTGTAGGGTAAAACTGTACAATTTGTGTTTGTTGTTCTTGTAGTTTTACATTTTGTGTACTGCGTCTTGTGTTTATATTGTTCTGGTGTACTGATGAGTTGTGTTTTTTCAGGCAACAGTAAACCACCCCACGGGCACGGTCACTCCGGCATCAAGGAGTTGGCAAGCAGCGTGCTTGGCGCCAGCGGACCGGCCGACGACAAGAACAAGGAAGACAATGAGCTCTGGTGCAACGTGGAGGCGCAGACGGCCTTTCTCGGACCCAATCTGTGGGACAAAACATATGAAACAGACCTCAAGGTACGCTATACATTTCATAACACATAGACAACAAAATGTTCACCTAGAATATCAGTCAAAAGGTTGAACAAGTACTAATCTAACTTCAAATTGGGACGAAACCACTTCAAATTTAGACAAAACAATTTTCATATTGGGAATAAACAGTATCAAATTGGGAATAAACAATTTCAAATTGGGATTAAACAAATACAAATTTGATATTGTTAAGTTGTTGTTTCCTTCCAATTTGAAGTTGAAAAGGTATAGTTTTTATTGTTTATGTTTTCGAGTGATGGCAAAGAACGTGAAATGTGTAGAGTTGGTATTTCTGGGACTATGTCAGCATTGCATCCGAATGCTAACCTTTTTTTCGGATAATGTTAACATATCCCGGACGATGCCAGCTTTACACCAGCTTGCGGACTTTGACTTCCGTAACATTTACAAAGATACTAAAAAAATCGTCATTGGCGCCAGCTGCTCTGCTTAAAAACTATTTACTGACCGTGATACATACTTCTCAATTTCTGATACATTTTAAGTAGAAGTAACTACAAATTTTTTGTCTCTATTATAGTATTGCACCAATTTGTGCTTTTTTTTAAAAAAAATTGGTACTAATATTTCTTTATAAAGTTATGTTTATGAGGTATAAGGTATCATTTGATTCGTATACATCGTTTAGTTTGGTAACTGCAGTAAGAATTCCAACCTGTACAGTGGCTTTTATTTACCAGGATAACCAAAGCAGTAGTGAAGAGATTCTTATGTGACCAGAACTACATGTACGCCGTACCTGTAGTAGCGCACTAAAATTAACTAAATAACATGCGTACTGTAACTAAAAGAATTATATAGTTTGATATAAAACTGTGTCACTAAAATTAACTCAATGTTTAATACATTTTGTCTTGAAATTAGGGTTTCATTATTTGACTTGATTTTAAAGCTACTTGACTTAACTTGACTTGAAATCAAGTTAAGTTCAAGTTAAGTAATAGAATTCGAAAGTCAAGCCAAGTAGCAAAATTTGAAGTAACTAGAAAATCAAGCAGTAAAATCTCAAGTACCTACTTGATACTTGAAAATGAAGCAGTTAAACTTCGGCAGGAGAAAAATTAAGTAATTCTTCAAAACTGTATTGTATATATCAAATTATTAGGAATCAATATTATATAACAAATGGGCCTGGCAATATTTAAAATTAAAATCTAACAATTTTTTACAAAAACTAATTTCTATGCAAGAATATAAAAAAATACAGCGTTGTTGTCCAATTTGCTTGGAGAATACGGCATTTCATTTTAATTCATAATTCGACTGAATTACGCATTTTTAAACAAACTTGTTCATTATTAAATAATATCAAGTACCTACCTAGCTTGAAATTACTTGATATCAAGTCAATTAGTAACGATAGAAAATCAATTCAAGTCAAGTGATGAATTTTTTGAGAGCTTGATTTTCAAGTCAAGTCAGTAATTCACAAAAACGTCAAGCTACTTGATAAATCTCTACTTGAAATTGCCAGCGTTTTGATGGAATGGATGTAATAACTGCGTATGTTTTTAGTATGTGGACCTGGACGAGTTCTTATCGGAGAACGGTGTATCGATGGACGGCAGCCCCCTCAGCGGGCTGGGGGGCGCAGCGCACGGGCCCCTGCCGAAGCGCGAGCGATCGCCCAGCCCCAGCGACTGCATGAGCCCCGACACGCTCAACCCGCCGTCACCCGCCGACTCAAGTGAGGACAATAGACTATTCCCAAACGCCAAACTAAATTTAAGATTTGTCGTCGAATGTAGGTGCAGCATAAACACCCCTATCTTACTCTACTACTTAATCGAAATTATAATGCTTTCATAAACACACCTCCAACAACACAATATGATTTTATTCTCTCTACCTACTATTATCAGTTCCAAATGGAACAGGTAAGTTGTTATCACTTTACTTTCAAACTGCTGCAGTGAAATCATATTGTATTGCTTTAAAGCTGGTTAGATTCGAAAATTTTACGAAGGCGTAGAAAGCACATGCACAAAATAAAATTATAATTGCAACTTTAATCTTAAAATTAAGCCTAATTGCAACTTTAAACTTATAATTAGGCAAATTGCAACTTTAATCTTGCAATTAGGCCTTATTGCAACTTTTATCTCGCAATATGCTTAATTGCAACTTTAAACTTGCAATTAGGCTTAAGGCGCTACACTTGTACCAAAAATATAGTGAAAAGGTGACTTCGATATATTACAAACTTAGCTCTTATTAGTTTAAAGTTGCAATTAAGCCTAATTGCAAGATCAAAGTTTCAATTAACCCTAATTGCAAATTTAAAGTTGCAATTAAGCCTAATTGCAAGTTTAAAGTTGCAATTTAGCCTAATTGTACGATCGAAGTTGTAATTAAACCTAATTGCAAGTTTAAAGTTGCAATTGAGCTTAATTGCAAGATTAAAGTTGCAATTATAATTTTATTTTGTGCATGTCCTTTCTACGCCTTCGTAGAAAATAGTCATTTAACAAATGAAAATAAATAAAAGTAAGTTAAATTTTAACATTTATTGAAAAATAGCATCCTTCGTTCATCTAATTTATTTTATGAAGAAAGGTTGCTGTTCTTGCATAAGTGTTGTTCTTATAATATTAGGAGTTCTGCATACGAAGTATGTGAAATTGCTAATATAACATTTGAAGATAACGGTATTTAAGTGTAGTTTATGAAAGCAAAGCCTTTTGGGTAATAAAATTAATCCCACCCTGCATTCTCCACGTGTGTGCGACACTGAATACCGTTTGTGAAATGCAACCACGTATTCTGTGTTAACAGCGTTGTCAATGGCCTCGTCAGGTCGGGACTTTGACCCGCGAACCAGGGCATTTTCAGATGAGGATCTGAAGCCACAGCCCATGATCAAGAAGTCCCGCAAGCAGTTCGTACCTGATAACCTAAAGGACGACAAGTACTGGGCACGCCGCAGGAAGAACAACATGGCTGCCAAGAGATCCAGAGACGCCCGCCGTATGAAAGAGAATCAGATTGCGCTGCGCGCCGGATATCTCGAAAAAGAAGTAAGAAACACTTTCAGTACAAGTATTATTCTGAAACGTAATGCTGCGTGTATTATAATACTTATTTATGTTATAAGGATTGTAACGTCAATCACTATGGCACTAGTCGTGAAGATTATCAGAAGATTATCAGTCAAATTTGATAACACGCTCTGTACCATAATGATTGGTTACAATACAATCCGTATTGCATACAAAAAGTAAAATAAATTATTTGGTACCTATTGAACAAAAATATTTAAATATAAAAAAAATCAGTTACGCTATTTTGGAACCTCTTTAGTAATGATTTGTTTGTTATTTCATTATAGTACTGAGTACCATACTGGATTCATTATGGTCCTTGGTCTATAAATATAATGGTCCTCACTCAAATTGAGGCTCATAATGTTGTCATTATGATACGACAACAGATAAAATGAATTATTGTTTCCTAAAAAATATGGTCAGAATATTTATTGTATCTGAAAATTTAAATTTTTCTGGAAACTTGACACTATTATTTTTTATTTTATTAAAAGACAAGGTTTCTTGGTACCTGCTCGGAACTATTATCTCTAGTGTCTTTAAAATATTTTTCTATATAAAAAATAATTTTAAATCTTTAAAATATGATTATGTATTTACGAATAGGAGTATTAAAACACAAAGTTTTACAAATTTCAGCCTGAAGAAGTATTAATATTACTTAAGTAAGCAATAAATTATATAAAAAACCTTTGTCATTATTATTTTTACAGTTCATTAAAAAATCTGATAAAAATTTTTATCATCACCTTTTTAAAAAGTTTTTCACACCACTTTTAAAGTCATTAGGTATTAAATTCTTTTGTATTCTGCTACCAGCAGTTTGTTTATGTTATGCAGGAATACTGAGTGAAGTTTTAGTTATAAAATTTTGTCTTTTGACTTTTTAAATTTCGAAAACAAATTATTTATGTGAACTTTTGAATTTATTATAGTTACTATATTCTTGATACTAATACTAATTTGTGTATTGTTTCTTTATATTTATAATGATAATCCTATTTGTTTTTAGAATATGGGCCTCCGCCAAGAGCTAGAGCGGTTGAAAAAAGAAAATTTACTTCTACGAGACAAGCTGTCGAAGTGTGGGGACGTATAACCAACCCTTGCGTCAGTCGAGGACTGATTTCCTAAACACGCATCTCAATTCAAACAACCTGATTCAAACACTCATCCTTCACCGACACGCCAGGTGCTAACTCGAAATTGCAACTTGAAGCAAACAATTTGGTTAGTTTCATAACCCTTTGGATTAGCAACCAAACATTTGTACATAAATGCATTATGTAGTCATCATATAGTCAAGTAAGAAATTACTATGTATAGTAGACAAATTTAGTAAGAGATAATTATTAATAATACCTGAAAGTCGTTGCTAGTTTTAGTTGCTAGCTTCCATCAAGTGTATGAATCTTGTATGTTTATTTACTAATGTCAGCAAGTGTCATTCATTAATTCATTCAATTCAGTTGTATTTCCCAGTGATGTAAGTACAATTATGAACGCTAATTCTATTCAAAATAAGGTTATGCCATCAGAAAACCAAAATAATTTTTATGTAAATGCTAAATGACTAAGAAATTTTGTACGAAGTTTCTGATGGCGAATAACCTCTACATCACTAGTTAAATGTAAAGTAAGCTACTATTAGAATTCATTATTGTATTGTCGTTCTTTTATAAAGAATGATTCGAGACATATTTATTATTTGAGCAACAACAGCAGCAACTAAAATTCGCATCGACGGATGCTTTGGCGTTTGCGTTAAGTTAGCTCTGACCGGGCACACGAGGGATCCGACTCCGAACCTCGGCAGCTAGTGCTCATTTCATACCGTAGAACGTAATTGTTGATTGTTTTTATGTTTATATATAGTCTATTTTTTGGTTGAAGCTAATTATAAAGGTTCTTTATATTATAGTGCGAGCTGATTTACAGTTTAGCGAATGCTCACAGGATTACAGGGTTAGGTGTGTAGTTTTCAAAAATTCATTCTCAAGTAGATGTTCTTTGCTACTTTTCACATGCTATTAGAAGTAGTTGTAGCATATGCATTATTTATAATGTTATTTTGTTGTTTACTTAATTTTCCATAAAATTGTTTCACTTTATCCTTCTTTAACGTTTTTTTTACTACAAAATTTTCTTGCAACTTTTATTTCAAACCTTATCCTGTTAGTAGAGATTTGAAATATGGAGTATTATTATTTGACTGATAATTTTTGAAAATTTGGAGCGTTTGGTTGGTGTAATATACGGATAGGAATTGTAAAATGATGCGAATAAAGTGTACTTGCATTTCATTGTTTCTCATGTCATTTCCACATGCGCATATTGAAACCGTGTCAAACTGTTAATTGTTGAAGATTTAAAATAAGATAAAATTGTTGAAAATGTTGATTTGTTTCTCGAACTGCCTTGTCAGCATTGCCTTTCAACATGGAATAATTGTCCTACGTATAAAATCGTACACTTTTTATATGTATATTTATCTATTTCCCAAAATAAGTTTCACTGGAAAAAAACAGCAAATATTTTTTAATTCATCGAAGTTCAAATTTTCCAAGAAGCTTTTTTTGGGCGATAGAAATATTTGTACACTGTTATTGTTGAATGTATAATGCTCTATTTATATATCTATTTACATACAGCAACTGTGGAAAGACTTAAAGATTTTTGTATTGATTTGCGAAGCTTTTCTGCAACGAATTTGAATTATGGTACTATCAAAAGAAAAGAGTTTTCGTTTTGTTGAAAAGCGAACACACATCACATTTGTTTGTGAGGAGTGTTGACATAGATTATTATTTAGATTAGAAAATTGATGAGACTTGTAATTGCTGTTGTGAGCATTAAATATAAAATACTGTAAAACCAATTCTTGTTTCTTCTTTGTCGTTCTTAGATTTAGATCTAGAATAGATATTTGTGATTCTTTGATAATTATTAGAAATATATTTTTAGAAGTTTATAGTCCTTTATTTAGAGTGTAATTCAAATCATAGGTCCTCCTTTTTATTAGTTCAAGAGCAAAAGTTTATTTTTTAGTTATTATATTGCTTACTTAATGCTTTTTTCAATATTTAAATTTTTTGCATTCATGGTTTTTTGCAGATTTCAGCGGATATGATGTAGTTAAAAAATTTCCAGAAGAGGTCAGCATTATTGATCGTCAACTGTTTTCAGTGGTGTTTACGGGCTCTCTGCGCACGATGGCAGTATATCATCATTTTGATGACATTTAAACAGGTAGGAGGTAAAAGCAAAACCGAGTATATCATTATTTTTTAATTTGTTACTGCCAGGCAGAATAAAAACATTTATTGTTTAACAAATCACTATAAAACGGAGTATCTAGTTTTAGTAACAAAAATAATTTTTGTATTCAAAGAGTTAAATTAAACTTATAAAAATGTGTTTCCTAAATGCTTCCGTTTTTTTATTCCACTATAATATTCACGTTACCATTTGATCAATAATTTATAGTTTGATCAATAGTTTATAGTCGACTGAAATTGTAAAAAATATAAATAATAAGAAATGCATTGTACCTATTCATTAATGATTTATTTATTTTTTTTACACTTTAAAATACGTACCTACCTACTATAAATTAATTAAATATATTACTAAAAATGAATGAGTATCAAGTTAGGTCAATAAATGAATGAGTATGCTTGACAGTGACCATAAATCTATTTATTTATACACGTCAATGTCAACAACAATATCATTCGTTGTTTTTAATCTAAAAACAAAAGTGTCAGAAATTAATGAGCTCTACTCCTACTTAATTTTTTTTGATAAAATAATAAATTTTACTTCTAGAAGAAAAAAACAACTTTACTGGTACCTATACAATTTTGTCTATTACTATCACATTAGAGAAAACGAATAATAGGTTGTAGGTGGGTACTATTGAACAAGGTATGAATTTTTTTTAAATTGATTAAAAAAATTTTTTTTAAAGAAGAATAATGAGAGATGAGGGATGTAATTAGCTCTCGTGTACCACTCGAGCTAATTAAGACGTTGTTGGAAAGCACATAAAAAAATTCCGCAGAAATAATTAATGCACATGTGAATTATAAGTTACCTACTTACAATTTGTTGTCGATACCGGCAACTTTTGCTAGAAAATGCAACAAACTTTTATTTTATAAGTATCGTACCGTAAATTTTTAATGGCATTAGTTAGATACTATGTAGCTAAACAAATTGCCATAAAAACGTTGTTTGAATCAAAGTATTTTATGATAAAAATTGCCTATATTGGCAACATATTGTCGATAATTTCCGTCGTGGGATTTAGGGTTTAGCAATGTCGCGAGACAAGATTATACGAGATATAATATAATATGTCTCGAGTCTCGTTTCGTCTTGAAATATCGAGATAAAAACATGTTGAAACGGGACGAGACAAGAGCCGAAACTGGACGTGATAGTCTTTATCTTGTCTCATTTTAGTACAAAATTGTACCTACTTGCTACCTTTAAACGTGCAGTATAATAATAGCTTATTTTAGATTTGATTAAATAATTTTGAATTTTGTACATCCTGTCTTTATATTTATACACTTGTCTTGAAAAACGAAACAAAATATCGTCGAGACGAGATAAACACTTTGTCTCGTCTCGCGCCAACACTATAACCATTTTTAAGTTTGATGATTAGTAATGATTGAATTGAATTGATTGAGTTACAAATTTAAAAAATATATTAATAATTTGTAGTAAATGTAATAATTTTTTCTGCGAATTTAAATTTATATCGGAATGTCTATAATAGAAATTTGGAGTAACATGGTGGGAGGGAGTTCCCATTTAATATCAATTATTATGTTAAAATAATATATGAATATAAGTATATGCTTTTTGTAAAACCAATATTGAATAATTAAACATTTGTATGAAATAATGTCAAATGCACCAATGTTTGTTAACAGGTCATCTCCTCTTGTCTGAAAAAGATTAAGTGCCTTAATCCCCAAATCTCTGTTTACATCTCTTTCCGGGTTCCTTGGTCAGGATTCCGGTATTCGTAGCCCAGAATTGATCGGTCCGGGCGCAAGCTCAAAACTCCAGGGTTATCGAACCCGGAATCCAACACGTGCCTACCTACGCCGTGTGTTAGAGAGAGAGGCAACCAGTTAATCTGATAGAAATCATGCGATGAAACTATAGAAACTTTGTACGATTTGGGGCTGATCCATTTATTTCAAGTTCTTTTGTTTTAGATAGAGGGGGGATGGTCTTCTTCTTTTGTTTGATTTTCTTAGACAGAATGAAATATCTATACTGGGTGTCCGTTTGAAATCTGTTATACCTGTTTTACACGGTGAAATTTATAGATCAATAAATTGACTAAGTTTTGTTTTTAATGTATTGTTGTATGTAATATAAAAAATTTCGCCAATTTTTTCATCATCAATAAATTGATGAATTTATTGACGGATTAGAACGTGTCCTATTTTTCTACAATATTTTAGAGAATTCTAGGGTGTTTTTTCTTAGTATTGTCGTTGTCAGCCTTTGTGTATACCATTTTAATTTCAATTTTATTAAATGCCACGTTTCTATGACATTGCCCGCATTTAATTCAGTTTCATTTCGTTTAGAAACGTTGTTGGCACTGTTGACAGTAACAATAAAAGTGACAGAACTAATATCAGTGATCGGTAGGTTTTGGTACTATTCAAATTTCCAAAATATATTGAAAACAACTTGATGAGTGTAAAACGAACAAAAATATTTTTCTACTTGGCAATTTATTGATGAAGAAATTAAAGATCAACCAATTTATTGGTGAATAAATTGGAACGTGCGTAAAACAGGGATTATAAGTGAGTTTATTTTAATGTGAATCATGAGATTTTTTATATCTGGTTATGAATTTGACAGCAATGTATTACAGCGTTCTTTTAAAAATGAAACATAGGGAATTAATTTGAATTTGTTAACTTCTGTTACTGCTACCTGGAAATACGATGTATAAAAATACGCATAATCGATTTTATATAATTTATTTTTTCCAAATGTGTCTTAATCTTAACTATTTCTATGTGTATTTTCGACTTTACATATTATTACCATGTCGTCTGAATAGCAAATTTCTAGTATTTGTACGTTTACCATTTTACTATTGTGTGTATTGTTTCGCTTCCATTTTGGCTTCTTATATTGTGTCGTCTAGGACTAGCGTGACGATTAATGGGCTTAATATGCAGCCTTGTCTTACACCTGTCCTGCGGTTTCGAACATATCTGAATTTTCCTTTTATGTTTTATATATTTTTTTGTTTCCTTGTATAAGCTCTTTATATCGTACGTGTTATTATGATATTATTTATAACTCGTTTCCATAATATGTTCCATAATAATCTTCTCTATTAACCCTGTCGAATGCCTTCGTTAAGTCGATGTGTTGTTTTGTACAGTATGGCTTAGTATACTTAGCTTAATAGTACTAGTTCGTACGCTCGAACCTTTTTACCTGTAGAACTCTTAATCCATCGCACCGGGGGTTTACCAAATCCGTGCTAGTTTGTAGCATACAAATATTTGATGTAGACGGAGATCAACTGACCCTAGTGCTCATGCTTCGGCTACGTTATTATAATTATAGTTTAATTTTTAAATATATTTGTGGAGAACAACTAATAGCAAAAACGATCTAGTACTTTAGCATATTTTTTAAACTGTTCATTCTTCGCTTTATAACAATGTAAATAATCCTAATAATTTTAATTTGTTGTAAACAGAAGCTTTTTCAAGGCATATAGACATAAACCTATTAATTATTTATTTATTTCTCCACAGTAGAGAAGAATAGGGTTTTCGTGGTTAGAGAATTATTTTGGAACAATTAAATAATAATAAGTAATTAATCGTATTTTAGAAGTAAAGTAAAATATTGTTCATGCATGACTTCTAGGTTTAGTGGATCTCCGACTACATCAAGTATTTTGTATTTGAATGCGATTAACGTTGTATCTTTGAATAAATAATTTACTAAAAGAATGACAAAGCAATGTATCTAAAATGTACAAAAATTTTTAACCGTTCTATGCTGCCCCTAGCGAGAGTTCGAGAAATTAGTACTGAAGGAGAGAGATAATGTAGTATAATGAGCTTGGAAAGGAAAGCATGCTTTCTCTGTCTTCTAGAGCGTCTGATATAAAATGCAAGGAGGAATTTTTGTTGTTATACAATAAGTAAATCAAATAATGTCTTTACTTGTTGAAAATATAAATTTCAGAATCTTTTAAAAACTATGAAATTAAAAGTAAAAATAAACAGTATATTATAGTATATTAAAGGATTTAGTCCTGAGGGTGAAGTTTATTTCACGAGCCGAAGGTAAGGGAAATAATCACCTGAGGAATTAAAGGTACTGTAGTCCTATGGTATACGCTATTTTTTGCACTTCATCCTCAAACGAATACAAAATAATTTAAAAGAATACACATTTTGCAATTTTGACGGTAAACTTTATGATAAATATTTATATTATTACCATGGATACTCTGTAACATATAGCACGTATTTACTTAACAACGGGATTGATTAATTTAATTCCTTGACAACGGGATTAAATATGAAAAATAATCAAATTAAGAACCTTAGTCCCTATAAATAAAGACTAAAGAAGAGTTTTAGTCCCGGAAGTGCAAAAATACAATATTTTCTACAATCGCAATAACTTCTTTCCAACAACTAGATCGTAAACATTTTGTGCAAATAGCACGTATACAAATTGACAGTTTTTCTATGCCACATGCCACATCATATCTCGGTTTTTTAATGAACTCTCTACGAATCTAATATAAATGAATTATCACTTCATATAATTACGTTGAATAAATTTTACTTGTATCGTCACTTTAAGTAAGCCAAGGTGTAAGCAACTATAAAAATAATAAAAAATTGGTACTAATATTTTTACTCTGCCCTGTAGAAAAAACATGAATTTGGTAAATTTATGGAAGGGAATATGAAAAGGAATTTTGTAAAATCTAATAAGACTGTCTTATCTTCCTTCAATCTAATAACTAATTAATGAACAAAGAGTGTGCATTTGCTTTGACATCAAATTAAATTTAATGCCGTAGAGCAAAAATATTAAAATTAGTGTTTATGTATATGTAATTCAATCGTTTTCTGCCATCGGTTTCTCCCTTAAATTTTTTTATAACGATCTAAAATATGAAATTTGGTTATTTCCCTCGGCTAGCGCCTGAAAAAATAAGTTATCATGGTGATAAATTTAATAGGTAACCTGTTTTATTCTTTATTCAAAAATACAATTATTTTTGGAGAAAAACTTTGGTATGATGAAGGCATAACATAACTGTGGAAGATATATTTTAATTGAAAGAAATATCAAAAATTGATTTTTATTTACTTTTTAACTGTTAAATATTATAATAAAGAGATATGAAAAATAAAGTGCAGACAGATTTGTAAGATTTATAAATTACGATGTATATTAATTAAGTACTTTCTTATTAAATATTTGCAACCCGAAATACAAAGCACTAATAAAGCGTTCTTTTCATTCATAATTACTTAGTTTCCAAATTTACATTATATAAATAAATAAGAAATAAATATGAATCGAATCTGGCACCATCTCTATGAAGAATGTGCAAAACATAACCAGTAAGAACATTTAAGTGATATAACAATCAACTCGTGGTGATTTCGGAGTGCTTTATTTACTAAAATTTTTCGATATAGGTACATTTATAAAACTATAGTGTGTATCTATAAGGACTTCATTGAATCCTGGAAGAAATTTCAATTCCCTGCGATGAATAATACAGGCTGGGGCAAAACAACCTCCCTAGTTTCAATAGAGAATTGTGAAGCGAGCAGAGGTCGTAAAAGGATGGGAATGGTGTGTATAGCGGCCGGTAGATATGCCGTTTGCGTTACAAAAAGTTTCAGTCGAAAACATAATGTGGACGAACGAGCAACGCGCTTTTGCCGTGGAAGCATACATACGCGAAAACTAGTCTGTAATCACCGCCCAGCGCGCGTTCCGTTTTCGATTTCAAATTCGAGCAGTTCGAGTTCATCCACCTCTTTTCCTGACAACAGATCCTGTTTCCCGAAAGTTTTTTACCCACAAAGTAATCGATTTTCGGTTCAAATTCCCTGTCGTCAAGCAGTTCCGGACCGAAAATCGATTACGTTGTGGGTAAAAAACTTTCGGGAAACAGGATCTGTTGTCAGGAAGAGAGGTGGACGATCGAATTTGTAACGCAAACGGCATATCTACCTGCAGCTATACACGCCATTCCCATCCTTTTACGACCTCTGCTCGCTTCACAATTCTCTATTGAAACTAGGGAAGTTGTTTTGCCCCACCCTGTACAAGGTAAAAATAGATTTATATAGTTTTCTAAGTGATGTACAGGCTGAAATAAATGTAATATCGAAAATTTGATTGCATCATTGGATTCCTTGTAATTTTGTTAGTAAATAACCGTAGTTTCATATTTGTAGCTTCTTTGGCAGAATTTCTACGAATTTTTAAATAGTTTATTGAAGAATTATTGTTCATCTTATTAATTTTGCAAAGAAAGTAATTTTTTAAGGAGGTACTGGTCCTATCTGCGATTCTGATTTATTATCTCAAAATCTACTGAGAATAACATTCTACTATTTTGCATTGTACATTTGTACATCTAATGAAGAACTGAAAAGATTTTGGTAAAAATCTGCCAACCGGAAATGGTATTTCCTTGAAGCATTTTAACATTTTTTTCAAAAAATATAGGAAATACTGCGATAGTTACAAATTACAATTTGTCATACGAAATTTGAAAGAACAAATTACCTCTTACAATATTTATTTAACATCTTTTCCATATCTCTTACCAATAAAGGAAAATTATTTTTAAAAATATGTAATTTTACCTACCACGATTTGTAAATCATATTATAGAAAACAATTTAAAAACAATAATGAAAATGTCAAACAGATGTATACACAGTTTTTGAAATTTTTGTGGCATTATTTTTAAAGAAATGTACAAAGATGTATTATTATTATTGTATCTTATAGAATCGAGTTCTATCGATATAATGATTCGTGTACGTCTACCCTAACCTAAAGATTAATTTGGGGCGCTTGTATTTAGTTCAGCAGGAAGCAGGTGAGCTTTGGTCACGCCCCCTTTCTGGAATGGGTATAGATTATCTGCCCCCTATTTTTCACGAAAACTGTGCCAGAGAAACACAAACCATCAACCTCAACTCGGTTCGTGTGTGACTTCCGCACGTTGTTTGCAAAACCAGGCCTGTATCGATCAAGCAGGCGAAGGCGAAGCCTCTGCCGTGGTGCGCTCTAGTGTTACAAATCGCAAACACGATCGCGCGGCCGCAGGAACGTGACAGCCGGGAAGGGAAGAGTCGGTCGTGTGTTCGTCTTCGTAATCTTCACTGTTTGTTTTTTGTGTTGATTTTCATCGTCATCTCCTTGGTAACACACAGACAATCGCGCCTACACATATTGTTTGTTTTGTTATCTGTGCCCATTGTTGTGATCACCGCGGACTCATTGTTGTTTATTGTTGAACTCAGTGAATTTGTGATGTTTCCATTTTCCACGTGTATGTGCTTTCGAGGGGAAAATCTGACGTGGGTGGTTGTGCCCCAGCACCACGGAAATAAGGTTAGCGAATTCACATTTACTATAATTTAATTTTCTATGTTTCTAATTAGATTTCGAGTTAAATAACAAACCGCTGTGCATGTTTATATTACAAAGCTAGTTGTGAAACGCAGTAATGTAATATTTGCTTTGTTGTAAAATGAAATAGAAATTATAATGTTCGGATTTTGACCTCAGCAACTGCACTTACAGTTCCTTGAACCTGAATCGATATAAATAATCAAAACTTCGGAAGTGCATCCTAAAGACGATATGCTATTACGTCCAAGTCTATCGTTTAATTCCTGCATTTACTTTCTCATTGTTTCTACCATTTTTGTTAATAAATAATGTGTTATATCATGCAGACGCTGAACAGAATAGAACAACAAGTAAGTTTATTACTAATTCACAAAAGTAAATAAAATACGAGAGTAAATACTTGTTGAGCTAGCAAAGGGAATGCCTGTATATTATGCTAATATTACGCAAATAATTTTGATTTAGGATTTGAAAGTATGTCATTGTGAATATTTCGCTGTATCTATTATCGACTTGAAATTTTATACGCCTTTTGTGTGTACACAATTGTATGTTGTATGTCATTTATTATTGATTAACCTAATTGAATGTTTTATTATTAAATAAGTAATTGTTTTGCGACATAACACATATTTTATTTGCAGTATCGTGATTATTTTTAATAATAATTGTTTTGACAACAATATGAATGTTAACATTTATTTATACCAACAACTTAAAAGCTTTAATTATTGTTTTCCTGACTACTAAAACACTAGTTGTAGAAAACTATTAAACTTAATTTAAAATAGGTATATGTGTATGGTACAGTAAAGTTAAAATACGACAAAACATAATGAACCACAAACCAGTTCCAGTGCTTCTAAGTGCACTGAAACCTGAAACAGAATTCTATAAACTAATTATGAATTAATGAATTGTTTGTATAATCACAGCTTAATTTAATGGTTTATGAAACCATGACCAATAATGACTTTAGTTTAAAACAAAAATTCATTATAATTCTTAGAAATGAATTTTATTATAATAAATAATAAGTAAATGAAAATACTATAGTTTAATGTACAAACCTAACAAACCATAAATCATTTTAAAATTTAAAATAATAACCTCTTTATAAGTCTTATTATCAACCATGGTATAATATAAGTACCTACGCACGCTACATCAACGTATATAAGAATTTTGAAAGGAAAACTGAAGTCAGTGTGCGAGGTTATTTTTTATTTATTTCACCATAATTCAAAGCAAGAAACTAATAAACTATTATTTATTGTTGAATAACCTAAAATTTGATTAGAGGCTAGAGTCACTAGGCCTGCTTCTTCTTTCTCTCTCTATTTAGTAGTAGTAGAGAGAGATAGAAGAGGATGCCAGTCCACTGCATAAGCCGAGTCACTGCTGAACGGTGCGTCGGTATACCTGTCTTATCTTATACCGTGTTATCAATATAACAACGAGTATGACACTAATATCTAAAAATCATGTTGTAATACTTTTGGGTAAATTGTTCACGAGATGTGTCACACTCAACGTCACAACACATAATGCAATATGATTTTGCAGGTCCGCGAAGTCAATATTTTGATCAGTTCGGGAACTACAGCTGATCAAACACGAAAAATAAAATGAATACTAAAATTTCAATATTTTCTCGAGTAAAAACTTTTTAAGTATCGGTTTGACTAAGGCATTGAAACGTTTTCTATACCTATAAAGTACCTTATAGATAATTTTTCGAAAGAATTTAATGCAGGATACCACAAATCACATCAGTATTTTAATTCGTTCAGAAATGACAGCTAATAAACACAAAACATACATACATACAATTTCTTACATAGGTAACACTTTTTCTCGTAATACTGACCATACAAGATAAATGTGGAAAACTGAAAATTGCGGCCATTTGTTCAAAATGGCAGCCGTCTCTGGTACTTAACACTTTGGCACCACTTCTTATATGAAAGAGAATGGTTTAATTGACATACCTATATGCCAATTTTCACACTTCAATCACAAAATGCATAGGTTTGTCCTATAACCGCCAGACAAATGTGAAAAAGCCAATGAAATAAATAAATAAATATTACATTGCTAGCAAGACAAAATAGTTACTTACCTTTCGTGTATTGTACAATATTTTACTTATTACTCATTTGTAAACCCAATGTAAACCAAAATAAAAATTTAAAAAATATAACCAAATTCTAGCATTTACGCACAACTGTTTTCCCAAAAATTGTCTTCAATGATGTTTCATAAGCCTTGGAAGTATTATTGTGGCAACGTGAATAGTTTTTTATGAACATTATGAACAGATACTATAACTTACAAAATTTTTACAAGACAGTTGTCAATTTTACAGGTTGGTAACTTGTAAAGATTCATTTTCAAAAGTAACATATGGATTGATTAAATGGCGTTTACAAGCGAGTAACAAGTAAAAATTGTATGTGTTGTGTCTTGAATCTGAGGGCAAATCGTCTACGAATATTTTCCTTTGGAGGTCGAACCTCAAAGTCTCCACGTAGTCGGCGCCTATGATTCTGGCGTAATTTGTCCAATCAAAATTTTTAATTATTTTATTTTATATTAATTAGTGAATTTGTTTTAATTTAATGATCTAAAAACTGCGATAATAAATCTATTTCGGTGACAGGACATGAGGGTATATTGCGAATTACGCAGTTTTACTTCGCATGCGATAACTAGAATATGCTGATAATTTTTGTAGGCCACGGAACTGGATTTAGGACATAATATTAAAAGTAGTACCTACATTTACATGTACTGTACATGTACAGCACAATCACAAGCAATGATGATTGAGAATGTAATATACGAACTATTTTGTGTTGGTTGTAATATTTGCTTGAAATGAGTATTAATATAAAAATCTCGTAAAAAATTAATGCAATTTTAGTTTTTACGACAAAAATTTCCGGAAACATTATAATATAATATAATGCAACTGAGTCATTAATGCTATAAAAAAATCAAATGAAACCGTATGGTTAGATAGTAATAGATTTGTAGTAATGAGCAATTTTATAGAGCTTTTTATATAATCTACGTTCTGTGTAATGTTTTTAGGATATTATGCAATATTATGTTATTAATCGTTAGTATCATATCACGTGTCGCACATCTATGAAAAATCTGATGTGGCCAGCACACAACCTCCCGCCATATCTAGACTTATAAACATAACTGTATGTATATAACGTAAGTTGCAAGTAACTTTTCCTCTTATTCTTATTACATATAAATACTATATATTTATCTAAATTTATAGAAATTTTTGACAATTAATCTTTTCAATCTTGAAAAATATCACTTCCGGTAAAGATATTTGTACCAAAATCTAATGAGCTCTTTCAATTTGTATACAAAAGTAAAATTTCAAATATCAACATTTTTGGGTAATTCGTATTTGAGTTATTCGACCTACACCCCGGCCCTGACCATATTCATAATCCCCCCCCCCCACACACACACACGCATACATACATCACCGTGAAACTATCAAAAATGAGTGTTCATCCACTAAAAACTCACTACCCGATTTTTGCGTGATTGCAATACCTCCCTTACAGGTAAGCGGGAGGTAAAAAGTAGCTAACTGTCATTTAATTTTAGCCTTAATTTCAATATGGGTTGGATCCTTTTTGAAAAATATAGACGATTATAAGTTAATTATTGCTATTATGTTAATATCGTCATTCGTCCTGAAATGAATTAAATTTCATCAGTGGAAAATGCATCCCATGGGTTTCACACTGCAGCAGATAGTACGATGTTCCAATGTTCAATTTTCAGTCAGTCAGATTGAAGCCTTTAACAATTTGACACATAACCATTTTATAAACATCGCCAACAATTCCCATGTCCCCATGTTGTACATTTCCAAATTTCACCCCTTGATATCACGCTCATGGCAAATATTCACGTTCACGTTTCACGCGTTGTGATCGCGTGTTGCCTGAAGCAGCGATGATCACGCTACACACATATGCACATACATACACACACCTTCACGATGCCACTATGTTCGTTTGCTGGTAATTGAAATGTGTTCTGATAAGTTTTTAATTACGTAGTTGACTGTCCCACTGGCGTTAATGTAAACGCTGTTTGTTTCGAGTTTTAAATGTGTCAGTTAATTGGTTGTGGAGTGTGGTGACGAGGGTATAGCCGGGGATAGAAGTAAGAGAAAGACGTATAGGTAAAAATTGGATGTCAGATTTGGGCCTGTGTAAAGCCTGTTTTACGTTACCTATACTTTTTTTCGTCTCTCTAGATTCTAGTTCGAGATTCATCCGAGAAGTTCCTAACCTCGTTCTTAACCATTTCTAGTATAATGTAAATCAGAAATTCCCATCCGAGTTCCGTTCGATTTCCATACTTTTTTCTAGTATATAAATATACGCCCGGCTCTATTTTTACTTCCTTGTACGGAGTAATAAGGAAGTATTGTAATCGCGAAAAATTTCGGTTCTCAGATTTTTACGGAAATATCCGTTTTGACCGTTTCTGAATCCATTATGACTAGTTTCGTCGTGACGTCTGTACGTATGTACGTATGTACGGACGTATGTGTGTCGCATAACTCAAATACGGTTAGACGTAGAAAGTTGAAATTTTGTATTTAGGACTGTTATAGCATCTAGTTGTGCACCTCCTATTTTTGGTTTCAATCTACAAACCGGAAGTAGTAAATTTAAAAAAAAATTTGATAAATAATTAATTTTAGGCAATTTTTTTAATTTTAAATGAAAGATTATGTGATTATTATCTACAATCGGTATTTTATAAATTTTTCTGTATCTTCTATCATTTAAGAATAATTAAAGTATATACTTATAATTTAGTATTTCGGTATCTTGTAGTCCATGATCGATTAACATTTGTTACTACGTAAAATTTAAATGATTATGACATGACTGTAACAGTAGCAGTGACAATAGTAAAATATCGTTTATATCTTCTTCTGCAGTTTAAATAAAATGACTAAAATATATTTGTGAGTATACTAGTATAATAAGTTAAAAGAATTTTTTATATTATTCTTCATTTTAGTTATTAAGAAAAGTATGAACAAACAAGGCGTACAAGGAAGTCATGTGGTGTCCACGTCAGATTTTTCTCTTCGAGATTCATACTAGATTTGTCTACGCATGCGCATGCATGTCTACGCAACTAAATAATAGATGTTGACCTGAAGATGGTCATAATCATGACCGAAACGTTGTCATAACTTAATATCATTGAATAAACTAGAGCCATGTTATCCAAAAAACGTGAATTAAATTATTAATTATTTCCTTAACATCTATTTCGGCTCCACAATAACCATTTCTAAATCATTTATTATAGAGAAACATTCGAAATCAACTGGCAAACTACTACTTATGGTTATTGGATAAAAATCAAATATTGTTTGCCGGCAAGATATTGCGAAATTGATCTTTCAATATTCACACTCACAGATAAATTAAAATCCTCTAGCGACTACAGGCTGTAGTCTAAAGAAGCATGCTTTATCATAAGCTAATAACTATTTTATTTTGAACAATAACAATATCATTTTAATTGGTGGAAAAATTATTGCGTGTAAGAAAAAATAAAAATACTAGAAAACAAATACCTCTCTTGAAATAAAAACTATGTACCTCGTGTATAATATTTGTAACATAATACGATAAAATGATATCGCTTTTACTGGCAGTTACGTTTATCACTGTGAAATAATATGTAATTATTGTATATTAACACCTGGAGTACTGTACTGGACGACTGGACATAGAAAATGTATGAAACAAAATAATGATAACGTTTACAGATATTTCGGTACTTTAATGTTCATTGCTATTATCGAACAAAACTTTTAAATCATATAGGATTATAAAATGTGTAAATATGTAAAGTTTATAAATATGAAGAGATTTAATAGTTTGTTATTCCTAGTTTACAGGCAGTAAATTATTTTTTTTCAGATTGTTAAATATAAAATCTATGCGATTGTATTTGGTTCTCCCAAATGTTATGTTAATGAAATAAAGAAATTTCAATATTGTTGTATCACCAAATCAACAATTAAAAATCTGATGTGGCCAGCACAAGACCTTCCGCCATACTTTCTTTATTCTATTTATTTATTATACAAATATATTATATTATAGGTACTAACTTACAAATATATTTTAGTCATTTTATTTAAACTGCAGAAGAAGATATAAACGATATTTTGCTATTGTCATGTACTACAAGATACCGAAATACTAAATTATAAGTATATACTTTAATTATTCTTAAATAATAGAAGTTACAGAAAAATTTATAAAATACCGATTGTAGATAATAATCACATATACTATGTATTTCATTTAAAATAATTTGTTTGTCTTAAATTAATAATTTAATGAAATATTTAAAAAAGTACTACGGTCGGTTTATAAATTAGTACCAAAATTCAATTGGTCTATTGAAAATCGTATTTAAATGTTAGATATAAAATTTATCGTTTCCGAAAAAATTGTAGCATACTAACGAACGAACGCACACACGCACACAGACATCATCTCAAAAATGTGTAATTCGTACTCTAGAGACCCTAAAACGTGCTTACCTGCCAAAAACTCACACTCGAAAATTTTGACTCGTCACAATACCTCTCTTATAGAATATGAGGCGAAAGATAAAATCATATATAGCCCTTTTAATGCCAATCGAAGAGAAATATGAGTTCTTTTGGTGAAATGTTGTTAAAATTAATGAAATAAGGTTCTTTAAACCTTAATTTCTACTTATAAATCAGTATTTTGTTTCTACAAATATCATATGTCCCAAAAGTTGGCACCCCCACTTTGCGGAAATAAAAAAAAAAGAAAGTCATAATTTAGGACTAATTTAGGACTAATTTGTACCCAAAAAATTAGAATTTGTACCCACGCCAGTTAACCGGAATACCGCTATGAAAAGTGGGGGTGCTAACTTTAATAAAGACACCACCCCCACTCTCACCAATATCATTGAATTATGGTCGACCGTCACGATCTAATTTAAGACTAATTTGTACCCACAATAATTTTGTTATAAACAAATTTGTTTATTGCAAAATTTCATTTTTATTAAAAAAGAACTTCGGAATGCACCGATTTTTTGTCCAATTGATAAGACCAACTAACATTGTCAATTGAACTTCAGAATCTGAACATTTCAATTTAGGACTAATTTGTACCCAACTCAGTTTTGCAAAAAATCAGTTCGTTAGTATCTAATTAATGGTTTCATTCCAATTGATTCACTTTGTCACAATGACGTCACTTATTTCAAACGATACTGATAAAAAAATGTAGGATAATCATTTTTTAATTTAGGACTAATTTGTACCCAATTCCGTTTTGCAAAAAAATCAGTCCCTAATTATAGTCTAATGATGATATTTTTTCAAATCTATATCACATTGTCAAGTATGTTAAGCTGGAATAACCCCATTAGCAGAACCGGCCAAAACCAATAGGAATAATTAGTACTCGATTATTACTAATTAATTACCCTAATCCCTAATTTATTACTGTAGTTTTAAAAAAAAAGCTAACAAAACCGTACTAGAGCTCCACAAACTCGGTTTTTGTTTTTACTACACTAACAAAGCTAACAAAACCGTACTAGAGCCCCACAAACTCGGTTTTTGTTTTTACTACACTAACAAAGCTAACAAAACCGTACTAGAGCCCCACAAACTCGGTTTTTGTTTTTAATACACTAACAAAGCTAACAAAACCGTACTAGAGCCCCACAAACTCGGTTTTTGTTTTTACTACACTAACAAAGCTAACAAAACCGTACTAGAGCCCCACAAACTCGGTTTTTGTTTTTACTACACTAACAAAGCTAACAAAACCGTACTAGAGCCCCACAAACTCGGTTTTTGTTTTTACTACACTAACAAAGCTAACAAAACCGTACTAGTGCCCACAAACTCGGGTTCGTAAAACCCTCGTTAATTTAAAAAAAACCGCAGTAATAAATTAGGGATTAGAATAATTAATTAGTAATAATCTAGTACTAATTATTCGTATTGGTTTTGGCCGGTTCTGCTAATGGGGTTATTCCAGCTTAACATACCACACATAGTCATATTGTAGTCACATTAAACAAACAGAATCCGCAATTGAACTTCAGAATCTGATCATGTCAATTTAGGACTAATTTGTACCCAACTCAGTTTTGCAAAATATCAGTTCGTTAGTATCTAATTAATGGTTTCATTGCAATTGATTCACTTTGTCACAGTGACGTCACTTATTTCAAACGATACTGATAAAAAGTTCTTTTTTAATAAAAATGAAATTTTGCAATAAACAAATTTGTTTATAACAAAATTATTGTGGGTACAAATTAGTCTTAAATTAGATCGTGACGGTCGACCATAATTCAATGATATTGGTGAGAGTGGGGGTGGTGTCTTTATTAAAGTTAGCACCCCCACTTTTCATAGCGGTATTCCGGTTAACTGGCGTGGGTACAAATTCTAATTTTTTGGGTACAAATTAGTCCTAAATTAGTCCTAAATTATGACTTTCTTTTTTTTTTATTTCCGCAAAGTGGGGGTGCCAACTTTTAGTAACTAAATATCATGACACTACCTAATCCTCGCTGAAATTTCGTGTAAATACATAATTAATATGAGAATATCTAGAAGACAAGCTAAGCTTTAGTCTTGTGTTTGTTCGTAACCAAGTAATAAGGTACTCATAAATATTTACTTAAATTTTCAAAACTTTGAAGTGGGTTGAATTTGAAAGTTTCAGGGCCTCTACCCTCTACCTCATAAATCACAACCAGGAAACTCGCTAATGCTGTTAATTTTTATTAAACGTAGTAAGTTTGGCCCAAATTATATTTCGGTCATATTTCAATTTAATGTTTGGTCTACCTTTAAGTAGTTATATTACTTTGTATAATGTCGAGATGCAGGGTCGTAGATAAAGAAAATTTCTTAAATAATCTGTGTCGTAATAATGAAGAAAATTACTCCATTATTTCTTTTTAGAAGACTGCAAAATGTAAAAAGTACAGGTTTGTCCGTCGTATACTGCATGTCTAACAGAAGAAAAAGAAAATATGTAATGTAGGTAACTGAATTAAATATTTGTTCCTATTTTCTTTTTCAGCTTTAATACCTCAGTGAAATTAATAGGTTGTCATTTGAAAATAATTTGAGCTATTGACTTAAAATTGTAGTTTTACCAATATTTTTATAATTAGCTCTTGTTGTGAACATTTTCTTGGCAAATTGTTTTCTTTTAATAACAATAATAATTTTATTGGATTCTCCCAATGGCGAGGTTCAGCCAAAGGCTGTTCTTCCACCTAACCAAATACAAAATTACAAAAATACAAATTGAAAAAGAAAAACAATAATAATATACAATTTACCAAAATAACCAAAACAAGCAGATACAAATATATGAGACACATAACTAACAAACGAATTATCAAAACAAAAAACAAAACGTAGTGAATAAATGTTTCGCTCTTATTAATTTTGTACATTGTAATACATATTTTTGACATGAGTTTTAAAAGTAGGCAGTGATACAGACTTCATGAAATATTATATTTTATTGTAAAGTGTAGGAGCAAATATGAAAAACTGCCCTTAAATTTAACTTTGTTAAAAGATAGTACAACAAGTTCATCTTTTCCACGTAGACTATTATATAGTTGCATTTTTTTCTAGATAACTTGTTATAAAGATACTCGGGGCAATGACTACTAATTAATTTATGAATTAAACATAAATACATTATTTCCATTCTCTGATCAACAAAATGCATATTAGCTGGACGTCTGTACTCAGAAATATGGTCATATTTACGCACATTGTAAATAAAATGAAGACAAGAATTCTGAAGGAAAATGTAGAGAGTAGAGTAATAGTGAAGTACGAGTATAAGGTTTTGTTTTCTTTTGTAGCAAATTGGCCTGTACTTCATGGTGACAGAAATATTAATAGTTACGTGTTGTATGTAGTACCTATAATATTATACATACCGATCCATCTTATCTTACAGGACTATAACCTTACGGTGTTCCGGTTAAATCTTCCTTATCCCGAATGCCTTTACTAACAAAAGTACATCAGGCAACAATGTTTGTTTAGGACTCTATCTGATACATGATAGTATATTCGGACATTGGAAGATCTCTGTAGGGAAGGTTTAAATGTAAAACAAATCATCGAGTAGGTATAGGAAAAATTTGTATGATTGATATTTAGATTAAATTTTCAGTTATAATATCATAATATGTGCATTAATTCTTTCCGGAAATTTTTCTGATTGCTTTCCAACAACGTCTCGTGTACCACTCGAGTTAAACGTTGTTGGAATGCACAATAAAAAATTTCCTGGATATGAATTAATGCACGAGTGCATATTCGGTAAGAAAATCGCAATGGCACCGCCGCTATATTTTTGAATTCTTTTTACAATAGAAATTTGAAATATTTACTTTTGTATTTAAAATTAATAAATATGAATTATTTACATTATTAATCGTTTATTTATACTCAAAAGGACAATTTAACCAATTTTTAATTTAATGTCAAACTGACATATGACGGTAAAGTCTCCGCTTATTAATTTTAGTTAAGTTCCTCAAGCTACTAGTAATATTTTTTTATACAACCATGGTTACTTTTATTGTAATCAATTCTTCCATTGGCTGTTATTTGGTCCATGCGATTTTCATCCTTATTAGATTAATGTTTGGAATTCCTATAAGATGTTTTGAGATTATCTTAATAACAAGTGCTCAATAAAATTGAGATTATTCGGCCGTGTGATAATATGATATTTTTGTTGTTGTGAATGCTATTAGTACGTATTAGCATATAAGCTTATCGCCTGTTGGATCTTTTAAAAAACTTATGTTATTCAGTTGAACTAATTTTATCTTTTGAATAAAATCATAGCTTTATGTTTTATATGGTATTTTATATTTTCATTCACTAATATCCTATAGCATATGATTATTTCCCACATACAATGCGCAATACTGAATGAGATACTGCGATACTATAAAGCTTATATTAAAAACTAACCACAGAAAGTTGTATCAGTAAACATGAGATTTTTTACAGTTTTGATTAAACTAATCCCTTAACTATAGATTAGATAACATGTAATTAATTTTCAAAGTCCCGGAAAGGAAGGCAATTGTCAAGGACAAAAGAGAGCTTTGGCACCTGTTTCAGGAAAATATTGCACTTTTAAGTTTATTATCTACTGATGTTATCAAACATTAATGCACAATGCATAATAATCATAATAGGTCGGTCCGAGTTCGGTCGCTAAGACAAAAAGTCTGATGTGGCCAACACATGATTTCTCGACATACTTTACTATTTTACTAATATAAGAGTGTATGAATGTGCGTACTTACTTACAAATATAACGTTGAGAATTCTGGAATTCTAGTTTTTATAAGATTATTAAAGTTTATCATGACCTTATAAATAATAAATGACATTTCATATTCAATTTCAATTACATAAACAATCATTTTTTTTTCATTGGTAGGCAAATGTGTAAACTGTGAGCAACCATATATGAAAAACATTTTGTAGGTACCTACTACAAACTGTACCTACAATACCAAAATTTATAAAACCATGTTAACCACGAAATATTCTATAAATTTTCACTTATATCACATGTGCATTAATTTTAGCGCTTTTCAAAAACGTCTTAATTAGCTTCAGCGGTACACCAGAGCTAATTATGTTGTTGGAATGCACGAAAAAAATTTTCCTGGACATGAATTAATGCACGAGTGCATATTCGATAAGAAAATCGCAATGACAACGCCGCTCTATTTTTGAATTCTTTTTACAATAGAAGCTTGAAATATTTACTAAATTTTCATTTTACATTAATAAATATGTATTATTTACCTTTCTAATTGCTTATTTAAACTCATAATGACAATTTCACCAATTTTTAATTTTATGTCAAACTTACATATAACAGTAAAGTTTCCGCTTATTAATTTCAGTTAAATTCCTCAAGCTACTAGAAAAAAATTTCCGCTAAATTGTTATATAACCATGGTTATTGTAATTGTAATCCATTCTTCCATTGGCTGTTATTTGTGTCATGTGATTTTGTAAATAATTTTGCGTAAATATTTGTGGTGCAGCAGGTGTTCATATTATTTAACAACAATACCAACTCAAATGAAAATATAGGTAATTACATTTTCATACACTAACACACTCTCAGTGATAAAGCTCTTGCTACAATAATGACATTTTTTCGATCAATCACCCGTTCACTGACATTGTACAATTTTTTTGATAATAATCTCGGTGTGCCATGGCGATTAAGCACTGCGTAGTCAATTGTTCGAAACACTTCGAACAGGTGAGCAGCGCACGATAGTGATTTGTAGCGAAAAGTTGAACAGCGATTTAGAATAATTTATTGACCAGCAAGATGTAGCTGAAAGATATTTTGGTGGATATTTTCAACATCCATAAAGGTTAGTAGATTTTTGTTTTATTTGAAGATTTATTATTTTTTCATACTCGTAATCTACTAATATTTATTTATTGTACAACGTTAATCAAAACAGACATTTTTTCTATACTTCATTTCAGTTGAGTTAAGAATTATTAAGTATGTGATACACCAATTTTATGTACATGCATTAACATAAACAAAAAAAACTCGAAAAAAAACATACTATTCTTACTACATTGCATGAAATATTACAGAATCAGAAACAAATTTAAATTCTTGGTTAATTATGGATGGGGAGGAGTAAATAATTTATAAGTAATACTATTAGGTACTTAAAGATCCGATAACCGTTCATGATATTAATGTCGTCAATATTTGTTTTTAATACCCCGTTGAAACCAATGTGAACTTGGTCTACGATTGATTAATCATAGGATAGAAATCATTATTAATCCTGTAGAGGAATAAAAAAATAAAAATAAATTGCCTACAATAATACTTCATTTCTACCTATAGGTAACTAACATACAGATAAAAAATAAAACTATATAATAATTGAAATTTTGATTGATTTTATTCTTTACGTATACTTGATAATTGACATACAGTTTAATATTAATTGCTGTATCAAGGGATCGAATTCAAAAATTACAAGGTAATTACAAAATAATAAATAATATTCGAAACCGGACTTAATAAACCATTTATTAAATTAATAAGAGGAAACTTTTCTGTCATGTGAGCGAGATGTCAGTTTGACATTAAGTTAAAAATTGGTTAAATTGTCATTTTGAGTGTAAATAAACAATTAAGAAAGTAGGTAAATAATACATGTTTTGTAGAGCGGCGGTGTCATTGCGATTTTCTTTCATTTTCATTCATTTAGAAAAGAAATTTTGAAACAAAAATTTTGTTTTTATTTTCATGCTGAGAAATTTTTTAAAATTTGCATCAGTAAAGTGCTAGTGTTATGCTCGCTTGTCTCACTTTTTATATTCTGCCATATAATATTTTCCTTATTTGCAAAATTCACGAAGCTCTCGCAAAACATAAACAACAATTTTCCGCCTCGAATGTTGCAGAGCAACAACGATAATTTTACAGTAGCATACATAGTATCTACAAAGTCTCCCTTTGAAATCATTGTTTTTATAAAATTGGTAAAATCCAGAAAAATAGTTTTTAAAAATGTAGTGTTACTAGATGTTATTTTAATAAGAGTACTACAAACAAATTAGATAACTTTTGGGACAATAAATTTCATTAGATAGAATCTTAGATTTCAGTCCATTTCAGTCTAATGGTAGTGTTCGAGAAGAACAGATCCTAAATCAGTAAAGTGTATATGGTTATGTGAAATAGATCCGTGTTGATCTGGCCTGGTGAGTTGAACCGTGTGTGTCTATGATGTGTTGAGTTGTGATAAGAGTTGAGACGTTGGGTACGCGGACCGTGGTTGGCCGCCAACAATACAGCGAGCAGCTTTGGGCTGTAGTGGACCGTGACTGGCCGCCAACGATGCAGCGAGCAGCTATGGGCTGTAGTAATCCTAGTCAGATTGCCAAAGGTGCAGCGAGCAGCCGTGCGGCTGGAGTGGCCCTAACCAGGTCGCCAACGATATACTAATGTTTGCATGTGGCATGATGTTGAGATTGATGTGAGAGTCTGAGTTGGAAGTGTTCCACCAGCACGTTACTGCTCCACACTCAGCATGTTTGCTTATGTTTTCTTTGTTTCCAGAATTAAACGTGATTTTGAGCTCGCCATCTAATTTCTTAAGCCTTATGATAAAGTTATTGCTTCCAGGTATGCTTGATATTTGATCTAATAGTAGGCATCATAAATACGGGAAAAGTAGGTACCTAATCTAGTTTATTTTGTCTGTCCTTCAAATAAATAAAATAAAACATTAATTTTTGTTAAATACACAATTAAGTCGATATTCCAGGTTACTATTGTAAAAAGAATTTAAAACAAGTGGCGCTTTCATTATGATTTTCCTACCGAATCAATTCAGGAAAAAATTACTGAAAATGTGAGATTGTATGTGAAAATTACCAAAATATTACACAAAAATATCAATAGCATTAACTTTACCTTAGCCTGGCAGGCAGTATGTGTTTTAAACTTTGTATTTTAGGCAAATTATTTTGGGAGGGCTAATTTCCATTTTAGGGGGGCTAAGCCTTTCCTAGACCCCCCTAGTTGCGCCTATGGATATCAGAAGTGTCTGGTTTTCTGTATATTGTGGTTATAGAGCTACATGATTTTTGCATTAAAATAACGAGTACCTTTGAGGTGCTTCAAAACTTTATCTAAATATTTCTTTATTGCCATGAAATGAGAGTGGATAGCAAAATAATGAAAAGAAACAGGATTACAAATTGAGAACTAATATTTTTTATCCAGCTTATACTAAACTCTTGGTTTGGTAACATGTGATAATAATTACTTATTATAACTACATAATTGAAAATTTTTACAATGAGTACCTACACTTATTAATTTGTCTTGTGAGATGATATTACTTTACGAGTACAAGTAAAATGTTAAATAAGATAATTGCTGCTTGAAGGGGCTTGAAGGTTGAACCAGTGAACCAGTAGAACCTTAAGTGATATATGTAATCAATTCATCTCTCATACATGCATTTAGCATAGTTAGTAGTATCTAATCTACACGCATTTAAATTTTTAATTTGATATTTCCATAAATAAACAATTATTTATAAAATAGCTCTAATAAGTATAAAAATAATCTGGTAAACATCTTGCGTCGGCGTTCGATTTGGTTTGATAAAAAAGCCAAAATTTAAAAAAATATTTTTTTTCTTCTATATAATTTGGTGCTTCTAATATCCGACAATTATTTATTTTTACACATGAAGTAGGCAAAAAACAAAATGTAACATGCAGCTTCACATTCCTTGAAAAAAATGTAACTTCCAATTATAGCATTTGACCTTGAATGAAAAAAAAAATTACCTACGGCGCTTTTTCTTTCCTGGATCATTACCTACCTTTGAATGTGTAGGATCAATGTTCCTCTTTACAAAATAATATTTGGTCCTTCTTAGAAACTTTTATGTGACTTAGGCTATATTCTATATTACTTTGTAATCTTATCCTCAATAAACTAATAACGGTCATGTTTATAATATTAAAAAAATACTTTTTAGACGGCCTCTACAAAAAATAATAAATATCGCGGCAGCCTACTGTAGAAAGGAGAAAATATCATGAACTAGCATGATTTGAATATCGTGTTAGCACGGTATGGTTATATTCTAATTATGAGAGAAAATCAACATAGCCAGGCAGCTTTTGCTTTGTTTATTGATTGTTCGAAATTATATTAGAAACATCATATTAATGTTCTGTGTGTATTTAAAAGTTATAAATTATGTGTTTTTTTGTGGTCGTCTAAAAAAAGCGATCATAACTCGTTCGAAAGTTTTCGTGTTGCCCCACACTCGGTTGCACCTCGTTCGTCAAACTTTACACTCGCACGATATTTCTCACTTTCGATTCTCGTTATGAAATACACTATTTTCTGACGAATATACTCCCAACCTTTGATTCATTCGCTAGCGCTTGAGCTTTTTCTCTTATGTTCTCTAAAGAGATTGAACTCTGTACTCCGCTGGAGTCAATCTTATAACATCATTAGTTCTCTCTTCTGCCGTTGCGGCGCTGGCGCTGTCGACGGAAGAAACTCCAAGCTCGGATGCTGGATGGGCCCGGAGCGGTATGACATGAGTTCCGGTAAAGAACCACTGGCGTACGGGGATAATTTTTCTGGAGGGGTGGGATACTTATTAGTAAGAATTGCAAGTTTAAAGTATTTAGAATGATTTATAATATGTATTATATTAGGAGACGATGTGGGGTGTAATAGAATGGGGGTTGTAGATGTAGGAAAAAATTATAATAAGTAAAATTTTGAATTATTTTGGCAGTAACAGTATAGTTGACACCTTTTGCTTCTTGGTTTACATTATCGTTTACATATTACATGAACATGAAACTACTAAAATGTAGATAAGTACAGGGTGATTCATCGTAACTTACTTATTTCAAAACGCAATAATGCCCATTTTATGAATCATAAACTTTTTATTTAATAGTGGAAGCTTCTTGACTGAAGGATTATTATAAATATTTATAACATATATAAAATTTGGTATTTAAATGTTTGATATTTTTGGAGTTAACGCACGAACGAAAGAACGCACACACACACACACACACACACACACACACACACACACACACACACACACACACACACACACACACACACACACACACATACAGACAATGTGTAAATCGTATTCTAGAGACCCTAAAACGTGCATATCTGCCAAAAACTCACTCGAAAATTTAGACCAATAACAATATCTCTCTTATACAGGTGATTCTCGTAATTTACTTATTTCAAAACGCAATCATGCCCATTTTATGAATCAGAAACTTTTTATTTTTATTTTATAATGTAGGTACATATCTAAAAAAAATTCAAAATCATATCAGGTAGCTGACGCCCCCCATTGTCTATACACTTAATACGCCGATTTCTGGCGTTTGTCATAACCCTTTCCAGCATGGCAACGGGTATGTTGGCAATTGCGGCCCGGATGTTGGCCTTCAGGTCTTCTAGGGTCCTTGGACGGTTGACGTAAACGCGGGATTTCAAAAAAACCCACAAAAAAATCACAAGAAGCCAAATCGGGCGACCGAGCTGGCCACTCCAAATCGCCCCTTATTGAGATGAGGCGCCCCGGGAAGCGTTCCCTCAAAACATCCATCGATGCTGCTCCATGTTGCAACGCATGATGGTGACTGACCGGGTGGGGAACAAAACTTTAAATGAGATCACTCTCTCCCTACTACGATCCCTACAACCTGAATGGCACGCATTTAAAAAAAGCAAGTTATGATGAATTATAAAAGATAATTATTGATTAGATTAGTAAAATGAGCAGAATTAGGTGAGAGGTCATGTGCTGGCCACATCAGATTTTTTATTACAGCATTCCGCAATATCTCGGGAATATACTTCATCCCCGCTACTGCGTTTTCCTCGTCACAATCAATATCTCCGGGAAATCGGAAAAGCTCTTCGGCTTTCGGACTCTTTCTGTTTTCTTCTACATCCTCAAGTCTGTCGTAATAGCCAAGTAATTGATAGTTAATGTCCCCCACAGCGTATATTACTACATTTGCTGGCCACCAACCGAAACCGAAACCGAATTGCTTATGGCCCATTAAAAATAGTCCCACCAACGTAAATAATATCCACTAAAATTTTATTGCAATATCAGATCGGAAAGCAACCCAGAAAGCTTTACAGACTGAAAGAAATTGGAAATATTTTTATAATATGGGGTTATTTTGTCCGGAAAAATTTCAAAGAGTGGTAGTTTTTGGGAGAATTATTGTTTACGGAAAGAGGAAATTCTAATAATCGTAATCATACGAATATACTGAATTTTGTAAAAAAACGTATAATTTACTTCGAAATAGTAATTTTAAGAATTGAAAGGTTCGAAAGTATGACAATTGAAAATTTGTATGCAATATAGGTTTTACAATGGTTTTATTCTTAAAATGTCTATTCATAATTATTTAAGTTTCATGTTCTTTAAAAAGAGAATCATTTTTACTTCCCCGATCTATGTAATAGAGGGAAGTATTGAAATCGTGATTTTTTGACAATTCGAGATTTTGGTGAATAAAAACACACACTAGAAAATTTTGACCCATCACAATACCTTCCCTTATAGAATATAAGGCGGGAGGTAAAAATTTAATAATGAATGCAGAGCTTTACATAAGAATTATAGAATTATTACAAAATATTGCAAGAAATAGTTTTGAATTTTGTCAGTTAGATATAGTATTGAAAACTGTCAAATTTGAATTGAATTTATTTAAAGCAAAAGCACAGATCTATAATTAGTCTTTACCGTACATGTTTTAAAAAAAATAAGTTTATACTTTTTTAATTTGTTTTCAGTTATTTTATTTAACAATATTTTTTTTCCTGAATCCGATTGACTCATTTTGTATAGATACGAATTTTACTTTTTTGATCGCTATTGCTCTTGTGTGATATTAGACGTTTTATTATTTACTTGATATTCACTTCTTTTATATTGTAAAATAACGATATTATTATACTCGTATATTTCCTGTTTATAAAAATGAAGTATTAATGAGTTAACCTTTCTCGCTGTTTCATTTATTCTTAAAACAATGTGGATATAGTAAACTATTCGATTCGATACCTATCTTTATGCTTGTGATATTATATACAATTTTTCTGCATGTCCGTTTTTCAATTTGTCTTACTATATTATTCCATATTCATTAAAATATGTCACGTTTTCGTTTACTTCTTTCTATGATAAAAAAGAAAAACAAATACATTTTATCAGGTAATTGCTTTAGTACGTGTTAATACGGAAAACAACTTTAAAACTACACATGTAAACTTATGTGTACTTACTACACGATGTTCTTCCAACAAACATTTTTTCTCCAAATGACATAATTTTGTTTTGAACAAAAATAGTTGTAAATAACTTATTAAACTTCATGAATTTAAATGATACATTAGCGCATTGAGGTATGCAGAATTTAGTTTGTTACATTCACATGTTTCCAATTCACAAATAAATCATGAAAACAAAACAAACGCATTAAAGATAAGCATCGGGACGTTTAATAAGCATTTTGTATTCTAAAATTCGCGGGGGTCTGTCACGAAAAACAAACAAATAACGCACCACTTTACATAAGTAGGCGAAGATAGACATAAGCTTATATGGAGGGAAACTTACCACCAGGTAGGGGAGCTTTGAACTTAAAGGTTCTTTCAGATATATAAGAGTGTGACAAAAGATAAAAAATTAATTTGCAAGTAAATTGAACTAATAACTAATAATCCTTTTACTGTTTACATGATAATATAGAAGCAAGTCTTATAAGTGTTCAATTATGAATTTTGGTGACTTTAGCTTATTATTTTTTATGAGTAAAGAGGTACAAAACTTTACAATCAATGTCATAAAAAGACATCAATGCAAATTCAGTACCAAGTTAATTTGACCTAGTGAAATAGAATAAAAGCAGGTGTAAAAACTAAAATTACATAAAAAAGTAGATAATGTTTAACTAAAACGCTTGGTCGGCGAAATATTAGATAACTATTTATTTAATTTTACAATTTTGTGAAAATTATATATTTTTTTAAATTTACATATTCTCTGACTAAATTTCGAGGAATTCAATATGGTATAATAATAATTGTCGGCAGTACGGCAGTGTGGTAACGTGACAGCGTTGTGATTGATATAGTCAAGCACGCTTCACAGCGGTTAAAACTTGGATGGGTGACCATCGTGACAAAAGTAATACCCACTGCGGCTCGGTGTGCCCGGCCCCCTTACACCGAAAGGTATAAAAAGGGGTTACTGACTATATATATATATAATAATAATTATTATTATTTTATTGATATCCGTAGTCTTTTTTGATAAAAACAGTTAAAAAATATTATTGTGTAATTTCTAATTTCAATTCACTTGTGTTTTATATCGTTGAAAAGAGAAAAAAAAATCTCTATTAAGACGGGTTTATGGCCAACTATGAGTTCTATATGAAAATTTGAATTTGGTTTGAATTTCTCAAAATCTGTGGGAGATAATTTTTTTTGAGGACTGCTGTGAATTCCTCGTTAAAACTGTCAAATTAGAAACTTGTACTAATTCAAACAAAAAAGTTATAGGGGAAAAACGAAATTGGCAAAATTTACACTTTTGCGTATATCTAGTCACCTATGCATTTTTGTGGGAAAACTAAAACATTTATAAATATATTGTTAGAACAACTATATTAACATACTGGGGTTGTAGTGTTGAGTAGTCAGGGTAGTCAGTATATCTGGTGTTGTCCCACTAGTCAGTAATGGACCATTATAAAGTACGTGCATATATTTGATGTTATCTGCGATCAGTGTGTGAGTTTCTTACAATTTACATAATAACTTATTCTGATATGTTGAAAAACATTTTTCAATCAAAAATTCTTTTAAACGTGTTTTGAAGCTCACCGGCGTATTTTTGTTTCTAATTTCGATTTGTTGTAAATATTTAAACCAAGTCGATTTGAAGAGTGACCAACAACATTTAGTTTTGATTCTGATATATTAAAATCCCCTTTTTGCATGGTGTTATATTAAATTTGTGTACATCACTGTTTTGGCTTAATTTATCTTTATTTTGAAAAATATACGAAGCCATTTCAAAAATCCCAGGGATAGTATGAAAGTTAAATTTAATGAAAAAAACTTTACAAGATGTGCTGCTTGAGGCACCTACAATGTAACGAATAATTCGTTTTTGTCATAAACGAATGACAAAGAAATCCAGAAACATATAATACAAAAATTATACTGACTAAATTATTTTACACCGTAGATCTGTTTGCAACCTTGTGAAAATTTCTTAGTAACATAACCGAATTTAACTTTTTGTGTCCTCTTAGTCAAGATAACACCTTCATACCTGTGACTCCACTTCACCGTTTTCCATTTCCTATCTTCATGCCGGTGTGTGTTAGTGTTAGCGTTGTGGGTATTGAAATGGCTTGCAGATCTCTCGATCAGGAAAGTTGAAAATCGAGGAGCAAGGCTTCGAAGCTTCGGGCTTCAACATCCTGCGTGCCTTGTGCTAAGCCCTTGTGAATAATGCATTGGACCTAACGACACTTTCGAGATACAACGATTTCATTGTCTGATAGAGATTTTGTGCCTGCCCGGGATATTACCGGCTCTCATCGTTTATTTACTGGGCCTTTAAATGCTAATTTATTGGGGGGTAGATAATTCTAGACGCGGGCTAATGTGACTGAAATGGGGTCAAGAAGACGTGATGGGTCCAAAATTAATTTATTATATTGTAGGGGAGAGTGTTCCACAATGAGGCAAATTACACAATAAGACAAACGATGTTTTTTTAAACTGCCGCGTATTTAAGTAGTAGTGTAGTTAGTGTAATTAGATGTAAATCTGTCTAGTTGGTTAAGAGTTATTAAAAAATTGTGTTTCAGGTTAAAGTTTTTTTAAATTAAACTAAACTTATATGCAAGTTTCTTTATATACCTACACGTAACGATAAACTGAAAAGATTAATTTTTTTTCTTTTACCTCTCGCCTCATATTCTATAAGAGAGGTATTGTAATGGGTCAAAATTTTCGAGTATGAGTTTTTGGTGGATAAGCACGTTTCAGGGTCTCTAGAATACGAATTTACTATTTTCACGATGATGTCTGTGTGTGTGTGTGTGTGTGCGTTTGTATGAACCGACGATTTTTCGTCCACGATAACTTAAAAAGTATCAAACCGTTTATAACCAAATTTCATATTTAAGGTTTTAATAAGTATCTTAACACCGGATAAGATTTTGGTAGAAATCCGCAAACCGGAAGTAGTACTTTTAGAAGTTTGGAAAAGTTTTCCTTAAATATATTGGTACATTATTTATTTATGACAATTTTTGCAATTAAAAATAAAAGAAATTGTGATTATCTATGTGTACAGTTAATTATAAATACAAATTGCTGAATCTGGAAGTATTTAACAATAAAATAAAGTACAATTAATATTCTATTTTTTTGAAATTCCAGTATCTTGTTGTCCATGATATAAAATTTGTTTCTACATAAAATTTGAATTATTATGACAGTGACAGTACAGTTGACATCTTTTGCTTGCATATTGGTTTACATTATCGTTTACATATTACATGAAACTATTAAAATGTAAGTAAAACTATTTATTAGATTAGTAGAATAAGCAGAATTAGGCGAGAGGTCGTGTGGTGGCCACAGCAGATTTTTTGGTGTATTTTCATATCTTATATATAGATGTATCTTGTCTGTTTGCATAAAAAATATGAAAACATAAGACCGTTATACTTACAAGTTATAGGTAAAATATTTTAATTTTTTATATTTAAATTTTGATGAAAAATTATATTTTACCTATTAACTGAAAGTATAGCGGTCTTATGAATTCATATTTTTAGGCAAACAGACAAGATACAAGATATGAAAATATATAGAAAATCGTTGCTTTGGTTTTTAAGTAATTAATAAAAATTGTAAACAAAATACTTAATTTGCTCATAGTTTCACAATTTAAGAGATATTATCAAAAGTTATATCTTCTATATAAAGCTAATACTATATCATTCTTATAGTAGTAATACACAAATTCAATTTCGTACAAAATAATTTACAGGTTTGTGGATTTTAGGTGGCGTGGAATTAGGCCGCGTGGATTTTAGGCGGCGTGGTTTTAGGCCGCGCGGAATGCTTCGTAACAGTGTACCACAGAATTTGAAATCCCTATCACCATTGTCATTTAAATTTAATGTAAAAAATTGTTGTCTCAGAAAAATAAAAATAAATTGGTAGATTTATTTCTAAGAAATTTCATTTGTATAACAACATAAGGATGATTCACAGACTATATTTGTATAATTTTGTAAATTGTGATAATTTGATATTTATTCTTTGCACGGTTATATAACAAATTGTAATGTAACTGCTCTTATTTTGTATGGTTAGGTGGAAGAGCAGCCTCTGGCTAAACCTCGCCATTTACTACTTGACTTGACTTGACTTAAAGATTATTATTATTATAGGAGACGCGCAATAAAGTGTTTTTTGCTTGATCCTCAGTTAACAATCAACTTGACAAATGAAAGCATAAATACTATAAACTTTCCATAGTAGCCGTAGATAAAATATATTATTTTACAATAAGTACCTACAACAAAAATTGCTCAAAGAAATGAAACCTTCTAAAATGAAATTGCCTTCAGTGAGATTCATTTCATCGTGAGTAACTAGTAGCTAACAAGTAGCAAGTCGGCTTCTGTTGTATTGCTGGTAGAGCTGCGAGCTGCGGCAAAGGGCCTTATTTGGTCGGTTAGCTTTATGTGAAATTAATATACGAAGCGTAGGAAATCCCACAAAAGCCGCGCGGAATTCACAGCACGTGAAATTTAATTACTAGAGTTCTCCTGCGAATTTGGTTCCAGCCGTTCCTGCTTCCTGGATCACTAGATACTTGATACTGAAATCCGACAGAAATGAGAACAACATTTTGAAATAGACTTGAGTTGTGTGATCTGAGAATATATTTCGCGCAAATCATATTATCAAGTATAATAATAATACCGTTAGTTTTATTTAACGTGAAACATGGGATCTTTCATATCCATGGTTACGAATTTGACAGCAATGTATTAGAGCGATTCATTAAAAATAGAACATAGGCTGTCATTATCAAGTAAATATTACCTGTCAATTAAGATTGTGTAGTTGAAAATAAGGTATACAATTGAAGAAAAGGTGCAAATGATACGTTGGTATAATGCAGATGTTAGCCTCAGACAAGTACCTATCTGATTTATTTCGTGTATTTGATAATTTGTTATAAATTGTATTCTGAAAAAATATCTATTAAATGTTTATATTTCTTGCAACTTTTTTCATATCTAAAATAATAAGAACTACATACATATTTCATTTGCTATGTTCTGTTTTAAATGAAACGCTCTAATACATTGCTGTCAAATTCGTAACCGTGGATATGAAAGATCTCATGTTTCACGTTAAATAAAACTCACGGTATACAAGTATGCATACAAACCAGATTTTAGAATTACGATACCTACTTTACTATTAAATATTTATTTTCTGTGGCCACATGAAATCTTAATTATTTTTAGTAAAGCTGTAATTAATTTTTAAATTTTTGTGATGTATAGACGAAAATCTTCTAAAACAGTGAGACTGGCGTCAAAATTAAATCAAATAAATTCTACTATTTTTGATTTTAGGATATATAAAATAGAATTTTTTTACTATACATTATGTAAGAATACATTTGCAAATATATTCTTTAGAATAGTTATTTATGTAACAAGTACTCAAAATAGAGTTTTAGTTGACGAATCTATCTACGGACGAGGCGCAAGCCGAGTCTTTAAATTAAAATTATGTGAAAATAATCCTATAAAAGGTAAATAACTTAGATCATATAGCTTACGTATGCATTTTAATTGATTAGATTTCTAATTTGCTGTCTATGGTCCAGGTCTTCATTGCAAAAACATCTTGCAATTAAATCGCACTCGGACAGTAAAGCTGGCTACTTGATTGACTTAAAAGTAGTCCTGGTTGCAAAAGAATCTCTATGTTGCCACTTTGAATTTCAAAAGTCGTCGCAGGAATTGAGTTTCGGACTGTATCAAGATAAATCAGTCTAGAGACTAGAGAGCTCCTAACGGACCGGAATTCCGTAAGATATTATCAGTATTACCTATGTAGTTATTTAATAATCATAGGTAATTAGTTTTTCTTCTTAAGGGGCTATACTTCTTGAGTGCAATAAGAATCAGAATTCACGATTCTGGCTATATTGCTCAAAATAAAAATCTGAAATTTTACATTAGTAATTTTACATTAGAAAAATTCAAACTATATATTGTTCCGACATCAATTAGAGATAAAAATAAATTAAACACTAGAATTTCGTGAGGATCTCATGAATGAACTATAAAAGTTATCATTGAGTTTAAAGATAAAATGAGTAGAACATAGATGTAAAAAGGGCGGAAAAACAATAAAACTATAATTTTATCAACATAATTGCCATAAATTCTATCTAAACTTGTACAATTTTCGCTGATTTTTGCGTAATTATTAAAGCCAAACTAATTACATTAATTAAAGATTTTGAATATTCCGCCCTTTTAGTATGCTTCTTTAATCTAAATACAAAAATTCAACATCATACGTATAACAGTATTAGATTGAGATCCTCACAAAAATTACTCGTTTTTCAATGCGTATTATTGCCATGCAATAGGCCCTTAATTAACATGTACGGCGGGTACGATACTTAATATGAAATTTTTTATCATCAATCATTTTTAATTTAAATTTTTTTGTAACTAAATGTGCTCGATTTAGTTCAGCAACCCTGAATATTTTTTAGTAGCAAGAACAAACACAATTTTTACTTATTCTATTTTTTGATGATGTTCAATGTTTACCTTATCAAAAAACGCCTTCATATATAAAAATTTTGTACTCGTTCCACCAATTCAGTTTTATCTTCAGAAATATCTACCTATTCAAAATGAGTTTTTACTATTCATATACGTAACTGAGGCTCACAATACAGCTAGAATATTATGTTGAACAAAGGTAACAAAAATTCGACAGACAATTTACAAAACTTGTTGAGCGCGTTACAAACCCTCAGAGGATTATATTATTCGCACAACGTAATTCAAAGATGCGGAGCTACCGTATTGCAATAGCTGCACACTTACAAAGAAGTGCTGTCAGTCGAATGGGCCCTGAGGACATTTTTCCATATAGGAAGAGTCAGAAAAAGACCAATTCTATCCTCGAGATATTGTATTGCTGATAGAAAAATTTTACCCTGTTAGTATTCTGAAAAGATCCCACAAAATGAATCGAAGCGTATTTGTATAATACCAGTTTTATAATTTTTTCATCCGCTTTTGATGAAATACAAAAAGAAATAACTGTAATGTTATACTGTTGGCGTTAATTTTTACTGTAAGCTTTTAAAATATTGAGTGAAAAACCAAACCATACGCAGTAGATAATAATAATAAGCTTTTTGAACTCATCACCTAGGAAATGACATATTAAGCTCGCAAATGACAATCGAAAATGTCAATTTCCCAGTGTAGTCAATCAGGAAAAATGCAAAAAACACTGGCTTTTCTAAACATTTCAGAGTAAAATCATCTTAAAAATAATAACATTTAGTTTATAAAGTGTTACTTCCCGGAATTATAATTAATTAAAATTGTCAAGACTACAGAAAACCGCCAATATTTAAAAAAAAATTGTGTGCAGCGCCATCTGTCGGTAGCAGTGAGTAGAAAAAACATCGTAATCTCAAATTTGATGATCAGACTACAACTACAACTTGAATGTATTTGATTATAGTTTTATACGTTACAAAAAACATTGTAAAAACCTCTTGCGGGAAGACACCATCAGCATTCGCGTAAATGAAACCCTTGCTTCGCCCGTGTTTCAAAAAACCGCTCATGTGGGATAAAAAACTTCCCACATTTGGTTCGTAAGTAACTATTACTTCATTGACATGGTTTACATGTATGGAAAACGTCAGAAAATCAATAACTTATAACAATTATACAAACGTATACAGTATAAAATTATAAAATAAATAAGATTATTTAAAAAATAAAAATTACATATAATTTTTTATAAATAAAAAATAAAAAATGGACAGTAGATCCCGATAGAGAAAGCGAAGCCATAAACAACATAAGAGGCCTGTCTTGTGAAAAAAAAAAGAAATTAGTTAATCAGATCATAATAATATACATATACAATAATGCATAGAATTTCTAGTTGCCTATATTGTACATTATCATTTAGATTAAAAATAAGTTATTCTTTTTTAAAGAGATTAATTAATCTTATAGAAGAAGAAGTTTAAAAATTTGTTTGCAATTTTTTAAATCTCAATGTAACTCAATGTTTGAACGCATTTTGAGTGTGGTTAAAAGTTGGTTCAGAGAAATATGGTATACGCGTTTTGGTTGAAGTTTTTGAAAAGTTTCAATATTATTATACTTGGTTAAAGCTGTTTATTTAATTGGATCAGCAATGGTATAACATTAATAAGTTTCCAATTTTGGTATTTTATGGAACTTTTAATCATCATTCTGTCTCCAATGACTTTGTAATTATGTAATAAATTTGATTGAAATGTTCTCCAACATTTTACAGGTGTACATAGTATCAGCATTATAAAATTTAATTGGATATAATGAATTGCACGGATCGATTACTGAAATGCAAATTAATCCGATTTTTATTCACTGTAGTATTATGGTTTCAATTAAATTTATGTGCCGATTAATTACATATTCTATTTTACGCAATACCTGCTTTAAATAATTTTAAATGTATTAGATCTTATTATGTTAAATTTTAAAATTACTGATGGTTTGGTTATTATAGATTGATAGAAATATTCAGAACTCACAATTTAAAAAATTATTATTATTCATATTATTATTATTATTCACCTTGTCGCTTAGCAACATCTTCGGTATTATAAATCGCATAATATTCTTGTTTTATTAATAGCTTATTAAAGTACATTGTTTATTAAATGAAAATTATGTTATTACATTCTCAAAAATAACAGCATCGTTGGTATTCCAATTACTTTTGCTGTCCTCTTTTATAGAAAAACCTCCTTCTCACACCGTCCATTGAGTTTCATTTGAAAATATGAAGTTCGTTTCATGATTTAACTTCCGGTCAGCAGAAAATGCGAACATAGGGCGAAAAAAGGGTGGTTGATGCTGGTAGAAAAAGAGGAAAGAGTGAAAGAACTTCCAATTATTTCTTTCCGGTCTGACAACTTCTTCATCATCAAGTTTTTATTTTTATTTTTAGACATTCGTTTTCGTAAAACTTTAATAACTGTTTTAGAAATTAGTAATTAAATCTGTTAATTAGTTTCATAATTGACACGTAGGAAATCGATTTTTACGTAGACGAAGAGTTAATAAATTGAAAAACGATTTACTGATTTAATAAACGTTACCTACTTGTATATGGTTGAAATTAAATATTATGCCTTACTTTTAATATTTCGCAAGGTTTGGTAACGATTTTATAAATAATATCAAGTTAGGTATGTTTTTACCTCTCGCTTTCCTGTAAGGAAGGAATTGGAATCGTGCAAAAAATCGGGTAGTGACTTTTTAGTGCATAAGAACGAATTAGGGTCCTTACAAATCATTTTTGATAGTTTCACGATGATGTCTGTATGTATGTATATATGTATATGTATGTATTTGATATTTGGTATTTAACATTTGTATATAAATTGAAAGAGCTCATTACATTTTGGTACAAATATCTTCACCGGAAGTGATATTTTATAGATTGAAAAGGTAAATTGTCAAAAATGTCTATAAATTTGGATGAATATAGTATTTATTTATAAAAAATTGTCTTTATTATGGTAGTATTAAAGAACTGTAGTAAAATTTAAAAAATAAATTTATCAAATCAAACGATTATATCTTGTAATTCATGATCGGTTGATTTTTATTTCTGCGAAAAAAATATTGACCGGTGAGACGAGTGACACGCTGGCACTAACGCCATATAAATCATTAAGTATATTAAATGTATAGTAATTTAACGGTGGATAGCTTCAACACAGAAGAGTTTTCCTGTGAATGAATCTTTTGATTCAGGTGATACTAATTTTAGTGTTTGAATATTTTAGATTTTTATTTGTATATTTTAAATGGGCACCGGATTGTACGTATACATTTATGTTTATAAGTCTAGATATGGCGGGAGATTGCGTTCTGGTCACATCAGATTTTTTTGTTTATACGTAAAAGTTTTATGTGCACTCTCACTACTGGGATTCTGGGCATAAGGTATAAGTAGAGAATATTGATATACTAAAACTTTTTTTCACTTTTGTATAAAAGCATAATATTAATGATTAACAAGCATGATGGATAAGCACAACAAGTGTCAAAAAATTTACCAAGAAAATTTTAAATTTGAGCAACCAACCAATTTTCTATATTCAAACAAGCTCTGCAGAACTATAGAAGATAAACTTTCAATACTTGCGTATCAATAAAGTACGAAATAAAACAACTCTCTGTCAGGTAAATATTTTCATATTCTACCTGATGTTGTATCTATATCATCTACCTAGGGGTTTATGTGTTCGCGACATATTTGACCTCATTCACAATCGTGTGACGAAACAAATCACAAACTGTTCATAGCAACAACTGTAGCAGCATCAGCAGCGGAGGATACGTGATACGAACATGCCATATGTGTATATTGGACATGTTGTGGGCGGAAAATGACATCGGCTAACGAAATTGTAACTAAAATGCGTAATATGAGAGAAATACCGTGTTTTACAAACGTTCGAATGAGATCAGGATTTATGTATACAGGCGTTATAACTCCGGGATTTTCACTTACTACTATAGTATTTATTAATCGATATCATTTTTGTGCAAAACAAGAAAACTATTGAGATACTTAGACAAAGCGCTTAGGGACACTAATAATAAGAAATGAAATAAAATTTATTGAATTTTAATAATAGGAAACTTTATATGAAAAAAATATTTAGGGCAAAGTGTCCGAAATGGTAGACATGATAATATTTGTCACAGATATAACTAGGATTTTATTCCTCGTGGACCTGAAAATATATAAGTGGGCCATTATTTATCACCTAACTTTTTGTAAGCTTAGTGAATTGAGTGAAGACATTTTGATACTATTATCAACTGTAATTACACAAGAGCTTTTATTTTGCCGGAAAAATTTCTGTTTGTATTGAAACCTTGTTGCCTAGCAAAACATTGTTTAATTAAGTCACGACACCGTAGGTGGAGTGATTTTATTTTAAAATATTTTTTCAGGTCAAATTGCTGTCAATTGGTGACAAGGTTGAAATGTCAAACAAAAATTTATTCGTAGGAAATAAAATGCTCGAGTGTAATTTAACGAGATAATTTAACGACAACGACACTTTCTGTTCTTCTCACAAATATTCCCAAAATCTAATCATTTTGCTGCCAAATATTAGAAATATGGAGCAAATGATATTTAAGTGTCTTGTTTGGTTACTGAGAAAAAGGTAAATAAGTTTTTATCACTTGCAAAAAGTTACCTTCCTTTTTATCCGCTGTCAAAGCGATAATATTGTGTTTTGTTTATCCACCTTCGGTGTCGTGATTTTATTTTAAAACAATTTTTCGAGTCAAATTGCTGTCAGGTGACAAGGTTGAAATGTCAAACAGAAATTTATTCGGAGGAAATAAAATGCTCGAGTGTAATTCAACGAGATAATTTAACGACTCCTTTGGTTCTTCTTCACAAATATTTCCAAAATCGAATCATTACACTGACAAATATTAGAAATATGAAGAAAATGACATTTTACTGACTTGTTTGGTTGCTAAGAAAACGGTAAATAAGGTTTTATCACTTGCAAAAAGTTACCTTCTTTTTTATCCGCTGCCAAAGCAATAAAATTGTGTTTTGTTTATGGGTAACTTTAAATAGGAGTGGAATTATCAGTATAATAATGTAGTTTTATTTTTTTAGTTAAAATATATAAATTATGGCTCTACTAAACAAAACATGCGATATTTCTAAAATTGTTATTTTCTTTATTGTAAAAATAATTTTCAACTTTGCGCATCTAGGAGCACTTGTGGTTTAGAGCATTACGTAATAAATTCTGGAATTCATTAGGTTTCTACTTGGTAGACCACTCTCAGAAATTAATTCATCTCTAAGATGAAACTTAGCTTGGTGAAACCATTTCCACTGTGCAAACAATTAAATTTTAATTAGCCTACTGGAATCTACAAGCACTTCTTGTAGCAGCGCGATACATAAGTATACAAAGTATTGTTTAGCATGTACAAGTAGTAGAATGATGGAAATGTAATAAATGCGAAAGGGAATTATGATATCAACATTTGTAAGCTTAAATGCGAGGGATGGAAAACTGAAATGTTTCAACTGTAGAAATGGCGAAATTCTTCGAAAAGGTAACAGCCACCCACATACCATTACTGTTGTGAATGTAGCGTCAATTATATAATGCGTGGGATATTTTTGTTGAAATTGACAGTTGAAAATCTCTATAATTCGTAATTTATAGATACATTTTGTTACGGATAATTTTATTTGCAAAAGTTAAATACTATCAAAACAAGAAAAGAAAATAAAAAAAGTCAAATAAAATTATTACGATAAGTATCACTAAATTATTACGAAAAACTATTTTTATACATACAATAATTTATGTTTAAAGCTAGATTTCAAGTATCCGTAACGTCATTTAACTATATGTAATATAAGTTGGTAGTTTTGAAAAAGAAGTTATTTCACAGTTTATAATATTATATAAAACATGTAAAATTAGTTTTGGATAGTAAAAAGTAGTTATGATTAAAATATTTAAATATTTTTCATAATTTTGTAACAACCCAATTATTTATACCGTTTAAAAATGACAGCTGATTAAAAACAAGAATTAGTTTTTTAACATGCAATTCTATCAATTTAGATTTGTTCTATTGAGATGATAAATTATTCATAATCTTACTTTACTGTTTGCTTTTTCTTAATATGAATATCGAATCTCGATGTATATTTTAAAGTATTATAGCGTTAGGACATTATTTTTTTAATTTGTAAGGAATGTAACTATAAATATATTTATCCACGCCAGTGATATAATAATCATATTATTTTCAACATTTGAGTGAGGTAATTTGTTGGGCTTTTATCATATTACCTCTTGCATTTACTCTACTTTACATGTCTGCCTATTTATTCCTTCAATGCTTCAATATTCTTGGAATAAATCAATTTTGAAATACTGTTCCATAATAAATAATTTATAAACGAATAATAAATAAATATCACGTATAAACTTACAAATCAAAAATTAGTTTGTAAATATAACAGACAGGATGTCCTGTTTTCGAACAAATTGTATGTACCCTGTTGCTTTGATTTTAAATAAAATTATAAAAATATGTAATATTTTTAATTTATAATTTGATGTTTAAACAAAAATATATATTTTTATTAGTTTTGAGTGGTCGTGGATAAAATTTTGTATATCACATGTGGGCTAAAGCATATTAAAGCACTCATGTGATTACACGAGTCGGTCTACGACCTCGTCGTGCAATTTTTCACATTCAACTGCTGTAAAAATGCTCTTTTCCCACTTGTAACATAAATAACTATTGTGAATTTGTGTAGAGTTATCTCTAGGGTCTAGGGTAGAGCTATTTTTAACTTATTTAAAAATAACTGAAATCTCACAACGTAATATAATAATTTACTGAATTTTTCTTTTTCCTCAGTGTTTTCACTTCGCGTAAACTCAGCGACTCACCGACACCAATGTACCGACACTGAAAAATTGCTGGACGTTTTTAATTTAGCGTCTTTTATTTACCTCTCAGGATTATCCGTAATTTATATCTTGTGTATCGCTGACAAATTTCATATGAATTATAGCTTGGCGTTTTTTCTCAGCCGCTTAAATTAACTTCGTGAAAAACTGTTCCTGGAAGAGAAAACTGGTGAAGCGGGAAAATAATGTCACTTTGGAATGATGGAAGGGGGCTTAAATTGTTACACGACGAGCCATGGCTTATAAATATATTGTGGATTATATTCGCACTAAATCATGAATACTAAAAATATCACAACCATAACAAATAACACAATTTTAAAATATTTATTTTTTAAATGATTAATTTGAGAGTTGAGATATTCTAAAAAATGTTAGTTTATTCAATACTTATATCCTGAGTGCAATGAATTTAATCGATAAAATTTGACATGTCTGGATTATGAAATAAATTTTGTTTAAAAAGTGTTTGAGTAGTTACATAATAATTTGAAAATTTGCCTGCAATATATTATAAACTTTGAACACCATTTTCGATAACTGGTTATTTTACCTTCCGCCATACCTGTAAAGGAAGGTATTGGAATCATGCTAAAAATCGGGTAGTGAGTTTTTAGTGGATGAGCACGAATTAGGGTCCTTACAACTCAGTGTATGTGTATGTGTGTGGTCAGGGCCGGATTTCTGAAGGTCGGATAACTCAAATACGAATTACCCAAAAATGTTGATATTTGGTATTTTTCATTTGTATACAAATTGGAAGAGCCCATTAGATTTTGGTACAAGTATCTTCTTTTAAGATTGAATAGATTAATTGTCAAAAATTTCTATTTTGGACAAATATAGTAAGTAGGTATATATTTTTAATAAGAATAAGAGGAAAAGTTATTTGCAACAACATTATAAAAAAAGTGTAGTAAGTAATACATTGTACCGTTTAGCTACGAAATGTTGACTTCTTCCGTCTTCGATTCGATTAAAGTGATGATGGAAATTACTACAGTTTTTCTGCACTCTTCTGCGCCATTTTGAAAACATAGATCACATCACACCACATCAAAATGAGAAATAAACTATTAAACAAATGATGAAAAGAAATATTACCAGTATAATCAATAACTATGCATTTTATAAATTTCGTGATTTCGGTATGATGCGCATATAAAGGGAATATTTAAGTAAATTGTTAATGTTTTATGTTTTTAAGAGTTGGTAATGGAAGCGGCTTTGTGAATGTCTAGTTAACATATAGCAATACTTATATTTCGGCATTCGTCCTCAATATCATTTATTCTTTAAAAAAATATAAGTGACCCGTTTTCCGTGCCGCTGAATGTATTACTGTTATTTATAAAATAAAATAGAAAAGGGATATATTATTTTAGTAAAACTATCAAGCTTCACAAATTATTATAATCTAAAGCCAAGTTTGAAAATGGTATTAATGATAATCACTTAATTTCGTGCATCTGCGAGTAAATTAACAACCAGTGACCTACTTGCAAATTTTCAAGGCTTTGCGTATTGTGCTTTAGCTTCAGTCCGGAAGTTAACAGCGCGTAACCCAGACATCTATACGTCATGACGTCACACGTCGGTCACAGGGGAGGGAGACGACCAAGGATGTTACGCCACCGCCGCTAATTACGAATTAACCAGCCTCTATTGCAGCCCATTCATTAACGTAGACTGACACTGTCGATATTTTGTCCACGAACTGGCGAACTGGGATTAGTGGAGGGTTAGAGCACATCAGGAAGGCTGTGGAAATAGTAATCTTGGATAGTTGGAAGTTAAAATTACTGCCTGCATGTATAGAGACATTTTAACCACTGGAACTCGAGAACTGTACAAGTTATAACTAAATGAAATAGTATATTATGTTTCAAGTTTTGTAAACGTCATTTTAGTCACGAGTTTTTTAGGAACGAGCGCAGCGGGTGTAAAAAACGAGTATCTAGAGAGTTAGAGTTTGTAAACGAGTCACATACTATACTTTTTCTACGACCATAAATTAATCAACATAAATTCATAAATATGTAAAACGTCATTTATAAATTTTTGGTTAAATCATAATGATATTATACATAGCTACAAAATTCTACTGAGTGCATTTAATTTTTATATGGGAAAAATTTGACAATGATTGAAAGAAATCATTAATTTCTTTCAGTTTTTCACAAAAATTAAATGTCAAATATAGAAGCGAATATGTCAGTTGCTATGTTCAACCCGTGTCTAAAAACGAGAAAACGACCAAAGCCATGGCTTGTCGAGGTGTGTTTAAAAAGTTATTTAGCGCCATGGAAACCAGTTCGAATACCAAGACCAAGAGTAGAAAAAAGTTGTAACAAGTTGGTCATTGTTATTTACAGTATCTTCAATTATAATCAATGATTTTGTGTAGGTAATAAGCTGTTCGATAATGATTTTATGATGGTCTCCGTCTTGATCTTCTTTAATGAAACACATACCTCTAAAAGCTAGCGAATACTCTCACACCAGAAAACTATCTTTTCTGTCGTATCGAGTAGGTAGGTACATAACTTTTCTCAATATGAGAATTAAGCACTATTTAATAATAATTATAATCGTAATCGTAAAATTGAATACCTATAGATAATGGAGTGTGGAGTTTCCGTATGATAAGACAAAATTGAAATAAATTGTTTTTTTTAAAGAAATTTTCCTGATGCAAATAGTAAAAAAATCGAATTTATAATAAACTTTATGGTCTATGTTTTATTTAAAACAGAAACAGTGTTATTCCTTTCAATATAACCCACTTACTAGAAAAATAAGTAGTATTGTATTTGATGGCAATTTTAACAAAACAGAGACAAACCCGCAAAAAAATTTAAGAAAGTTTTTTTTTATTAAATGCAAATATGGACATCGTATCCACTTCCACATGATTGACTTGACTCATAGAATGCAACCGACATCGATTTGATATTCTTTTGTTAGGTACCATAGTTTTTTTTATTTGAATTGTAATTTTATATTGGTACTAAGTATGTTTATTTCAAATCTATTGTTCCGAATTCTGATAACTCTTGACTCTTGAATTCAACTTTGAAACTGCTGATTTTTTGCAGTTAAAACTGAAATACAAGAGCATGCTTAAATTATTAAAGTCAAAGTTATTTAATGCTGGTTCCATCCCATATAGTTCAATATAGGATTATCATATAAATAACTTATGTGGCCAGTACATGACCTCTCGCCCAATTCTGCTTATTCTACTAATCTAATAAATAATTATACTTACATTTTAAAATTTTCATGTTCATGTAATATGTAAACTAAGATGCAAAAGATGTCAACTGTACGGTCACAAATAATAATTTAAATTTTGTGTAGAAACAAATTTCATATATGATCACGGAAACTAGAAAGTAGAATATTAGTTGTACTTTATTTTATTATTAAATACTACCAGATTCAGCAAATTGTATTTAAAATTAACTGTACCCATATAGTTATATTTTCTTTTATTTTAAATTCTAAAAATTGTCATAAATAAATAATGTACCAATTTATGTAAGGAAAACTATAGGTATATCAAGCTTCAAATGAACTACTTCCGGTTTGCAGATTTCTATCAAAATCATATTCGATGTTAAGATCCTTATTAAAACCTTAAATATGAAATTTGGTTATTAAAGGTTTGATACTTTTTAAGTTATTGTGGACGAAAAATTGTCACATAAGTCCATACTTCCATACGGACACACACAGACATCATCGTGAAAATAGTAAATTCGTATTCTAGAGATCCTGAAACATGCTTATCCATCAAAAACTCATACTCGAAAATTTTGACCCATTACAATTTATATATATATATATATATATATATATATATATATATATATATATAATATCTTCTATATATATAAAAGAAAGTCGTGTTAGTTACTTCACTTATAACTCAAGAACGGCTGAACCGATTTAGCTGAAAATTGGCAGGGAGGTAGTTTAGAGCCAGGAGAAGGACATAGGATACTTTTTATCCCGTTCGACATCATTCCCGTGTGACTTGACATGTAAGTTTTAAGTTTTTAGGATACTTCACTTATAACTCAAGAACGGCTGAACCGATTTAGCTGAAAATTGGCAGGGAGGTAGTTTAGAGCCAGGAGAAGGACATAGGATACTTTTTATCCCGTTCGACATCATTCCCGTGATGCCCCTGGTGGAACTGGTAAGACATTCCTCATGTCATTAGTTTTAGCAACTGTTCGGGCGAGATCTAACATAGCGGTTGCAGTTGCTTCTTCTGGAATAGCAGCCACATTGTTAGAAGGATGCCGTACGGCTCATTCAGCATTCAAATTACCGTTAAATCTTCAAACTATTGAAGAACCAACGTGTAATATTGCAAAACACTCAGCAATGGCCAAAGTTTTAGCGGTATCGAAAATCATCATCTGGGACGAATGCACAATGGCGCATAAACGTGCATTAGAAGCACTTAACCGAACATTAAAAGATTTACGCAATGACTCGAGATGTTTTGGAGGAGCAATGATTTTACTTTCCGCCAAATACTGCCAGTAATTCCAAGATCTACGGCTGCCGACGAAATAAACGCTTGCCTCAAATCGTCAAATCTATGGCGCCATGTGAAGAAACTGCAACTGACAACAAACATGAGAGTTACATTGCTTAATGATACATCTGCTGAAGATTTCTCGGAGCAATTGCTGACTATCGGTAATGGTCAAGTACCTGTCGATGAATCGAGCGGATTAATATCATTTCCAAATAATTTCTGTAATTTTGTCTCATCAAAAGACGAACTTATCAACAATGTATTTCCAGAAATTATTTCTAACTACAAAAATTATGAATGGATGAGTGAGCGAGCAATTTTAGCGGCAAAGAATAAAGATGTAGATGACCTAAACTACATAATTCAAAATAAGATCATTGGAACAATGCATTCATTCAAATCTATTGACTGCGTCACAAATGAAGATGAAGCCACCAACTATCCAATTGAATTTTTAAACTCTTTGGACGTGCCTGGCTTACCACCGCACAATTTACGCCTAAAGGTTGGCTCCGTAGTAATCATGCTTCGAAACATAAACCAACCAAAACTGTGCAACGGTACGCGTTTGGTGGTTAGAAAATTGATGAACAATGTAATTTACGCTACGATAATGATAGGAAAATTCAAAGGTGAGGAAGTTCTCATTCCGAGGATACCGATGATCCCAACCGATATGCCGTTTGAATTTAAAAGACTTCAATTTCCGATACGTCTTGCATTTGCCATGACCATCAACAAATCACAAGGCCAATCCTTAAAAGTTTGTGGTTTAAATCTAGAACATTCATGTTTTTCCCATGGTCAATTATACGTGGCATGTTCACGGGTCGGAAGACCATCTGCGTTGTTTGTTTTTGCGCCTGATAATAAAACAAAAAATGTCGTGTATCACAAGGTACTTAAATGAAGAGCAACCTATGTACTAAAATACAGAAATAATTATGAATGATTGATGTAGAAATTTAATTTTTTTTGTATTTTTTCCAATAAAAAAAAAATCTGCTTATTTATTGACATTAAGGCGGAACAAAGTTCGCCGGGTCAGCTAGTATATATATATATATATATATATATATATATATATATATATATATATATATATATATATATACGAGTAATATTAAGATCTGTATTAAAGTGTATGGGTAAAGAATGAGTTAAGGACAGGTTTGTTCTTATAACTTAAATTGTATGTAGCATCACAATTTTGAAATTATCATGTGAATATCAACTTCTGTATGAACCATCATAATGATTGTGTCTGTTCTTTTTTGGCTTCTTTCCCCTTATACTGAGTATCAGTTACGTTTTCTGTTCCTTCTGTACATTTCATGTGCTTTATGCACATATCTATATATAATAATTATATTTTAGTACTATAATCTTTCAACTCATTTAATACCTACTAATTTATTGTTTATTATATTGTATAAATATTTTCTCAAATGTTTGTAACATCTTTCAATTCAATTTATATGCCTCCCGAAAACAAATCCCCGTAAGTTTCCTTTATCCTTTCGAAATCCTCAACTTCTTCCAAGAAACAGAAAATTTCCATAAGATTTATGTCCACCTTTAGAATCCAACAAAACATCTACCATTTCTCAACGTTTTCAATTTAAGTCGTAATTAATCGAACGTCGCAACTTCGTCGGTTATTTTCACTTCGGTTCTGCGTTGGAGTTCCCTTGAACTTTCCATTTAAAATTATAAATGCACTCTGGATACGGCGAAGTAGTGGAAGTGGCGATGGAGAGGGGTACGTAGTTCTAAATAAAGCAGAGGTACATTAACGGTGGTTTGTTGCGTGCTTCATGGGGACTATGTTTAGCATCAGCATCAGCTGAGAATTAATAGAGAATATCAAACTGATGAAGGTTGAGGTCAAAGCTTTGAACAGTAAAAGCTTCATTTACTAAATTGCAAAGTTTCGAATTGGGGAAAGTTTTTACTGCTCTGGAATTTTTAATGCAAGACTTTTTTTGGTTAATACTTAATCGTAGAATAGGGTGAACAACCTCTTTATGTAACAAGAACAGAGAGCAGGGACGATAATAATGCTCATGAATATTTTGTTCTATTTTTACCTATCGCCTAAAATATAGGGATCGGTGTCGAGATTTTTGTCATTAATCTAGTACCTTTAGAACCTATTTTGACTATTTTCACGAGGATGTGTCTGTGTGTGTATGGATGGATGGGTATATGTGCGCCTATACTATGCGCTTTCATTCTGATACATTATTTCAAATTCTACTGAACATAAAATTTTAATATTTTGCATTATACATTAGTATCTATACATCATAATGAAATTGTTAATGTGACAATGTGTGAAAAACAGAGCGGTGTAGAGCTTTTGAAACGGTAGTGACACAATATTTAAAGATATATAATATTAATTGGCCATAGTATTATGTAAATATGGTATTTATAAAATAACATAATCACTTAAACAAAGAGCTGATTAGATCTGTGAAATATAAAATTTATTGTCTACATAATTATAATAAAAATCTAATATTACAATGTCTATGCGGGCGGTTATGAGTTGGCCACATCAGATTTTTTGTAATTAAATCATATCTTACGATCCTCTACCATGCCCAGAGAACAGTCAAAAACATTGATTTCGCACGCTAGCATTTATTGTATTGTTAAACATAATAATAACAAATAATTTATGGTAGAGGGAAAATATAATTTTGATACCCAAATTGGCAAATAAAATATTTCTAAAATAGAGAGCTTTTATTTATAATAGAATTAACTTCAAATTTTCATATTTATGTTGTCAACAAAGCTTGGATCTGCCAAATAACCGATGGAATTTTTATCTAATTCGTTTCGTAGAAGATATTTAATTCAAAAAGAGAATAATATATTATTAAACTAGTGGGACGAAATCGGAAAAGTCATAATATAATTTCTACTAAAAAGAGTGCTGCTTTTTATACAAATTCAAATTGTGTTAAACATTTGATTTTTAGATACTTTTCCTTCTCACAGAGGGGCCTTAAATTGTGTTACTGTCAGGAATCTCGCTTTATTTTTATTTTATTTTACTTTTCCCAATTTTCGCTAACTTCTTCTCAATAAATTCTACTTTAGAATTTCGTTCCATTTCACAAGGAAATTGGTAAACATTAGCCCCAGTGGAACTGATATTCATGTGTATGTGTTTGTGTGTGTATTGCCTTGTTGCCGTATATTTTCATCAAATAAACAGAAACGCCAATTACTAACTGTCTTTATCTTTCATTCGCTTTTACTAAAATAAACATTTGTGTTTAATGTATGTTTTTATTTGTTTTAGGTGAGTTCATAGCAGTTAATATTTTGCGAATAGGCTGTGACTATTGGAGACTGGTGAGTCTAATTTTAAAGCTGTAAAATACTAAACATTTCGAAAACATTAATAAATGTAATAATATAATAATATCTTTATAAAATGTCTTATTTGGAAAGTATTTATATTATTGCACTTTTTATTTTAATTCATATTATTTCTGGTCTTCCATGATTTTAAACATCTCATTGTAAAACGGGAGTATAAATTGCACAACAATTATCAGTGGTAATACCTACCATAAGAAATGATAATATTTTAATAATTATTTATTTATAACAAAACGATACAAAACATCATAAGATAATTTCACTAAACGTAGATGAGGAAAATTTTCCGTGATATTTTGTAGAGTGAAATTGCAATAAGTTGCCGTGAAAAGAAATAGACAACAATTCCTTAAAAAAATTATTAACTCGAATAGTAGAACATTACCAAAACGACACATTTTGCAAACCATTTTTGATGCTAAGTTTGACAAATTAATGAATTTATTGTAAATAACGCAACTATATAAAACCTAATCTACATATGTATGTCCTGTATTACATTATTTAACTTTTAAAATTCTATTTTGGCTGTTATCATTACACAATAAGTATGATTGCTTAATACCATAATATGCCATTAAATATTCTGCCATTTTTACACTTGTGTGGATAAATTTGTAGGATATTTTAATGTAAAGCAATCATAAATCACTATTATAATAGAATATGTAGGGATAAGGGTTGACGAATGAAGATAGACGATATTATCTAAACCCAACCAAAAAAAATGTGGACACCACATGACTTCCTTGTACGCCTTGTTTGTTCATACTTTTCTTAATAACTAAAATGTAGAATAATATAAAAAATTATTTTAACTTATTATACTAGTATACTCACAAATATATTTTAGTCATTTTATTTAAACTGCAGAAGAAGATATAAAGCATATTTTACTATTGTCACTGTCATGTCATAAACATTTAAATTTTACGTAGTAACAAATGTTAATCGATCATGGACTACAAGATACCGAAATACTAAATTATAAATGGTATATACTTTAATTATTCTTAAATGATACCAGATACAAAAATATTTATAAAATACCGATTGTAGGTAATAATCACATAATCTTTCATTTAAAATAAAAAAATTTGTCTTAAATTAAATATTTATCGAATTTTTTTTAAAATTTACTACTTCCGGTTTGTAGATTGAAACAAAAAAAAAGGAGGTGCACAACTAGGTGCTATAACAGTCCTAAATACAAAATTTCAACTTTCTACGTCTAACCGTATTTGAGTTATGCGACACACATACGTCCGTACGTACGTACGCACGCACGTACGTACAGACGTCACGACGAAACTAGTCATAATGGATTCAGAAAATCTGAAATCTGAAAACCGAAATTTTTCGCGATTACAATACTTCCTTATTACTCCGTACAAGGAAGTAAAAAGTACCCAACTTAACGACCATGATATTTAGGTATTTAAACATTTAATGTTGTAGAAACGATATTTAAATAAGAAAATACAAAGTTAAGAATTGGTAATGCATGTTTAATAGATGAAATCAACTATTGAAACACAAATGAATAATGTTTATTTAATTCGTTTGTCAATTTATCTATAAACTTATACACAACCAAGTACTCAATGTGCCGCCATTGGTTTCCAATTTGATTTTTATCAAATCTTTGCTTAACAAGTAACAAATCAGCAAATTTTACCCTTTGAAATGTCCGAATTTGCTGGTATTCCAATAGAACCTCGTGATTCCAGTAATTAAAAATCGTACAAACCAAGAGGCTGCGGTTCAGCCTCTTTCTAATTCGCCGTGGGCCGATGTAACATCCTAGTAGGCGTATTCATTAATTAGCCAAAGACCACGGGGGACTGTATCAGGGGGGGCAGCGGGAGAGACGCACGAAATTACAGTAATTAACTGGATGAGCGCACATAGATCGTTTTCAGTAGCTTGCAATTCAAAATAGTCATTATTCCTTCATGCCTTTGATGAGCAATATAAGTTGTATTATGTTCTCACGAGGAAAGTTTTTTCTAAAAGTTTTCTAAAGCCCATTTTACATTGAGCAATATTGCAGCAATAATCGCAACTTTCAACCAGTTGCATCAATATTGCGTGAGTGTAATACAGGAATTGAATGTTCAACAGATTGAATCAATCTTGCCCGCAATGGGTTGCATGAAATACAAATTGTTCTAAATTCGTTCGAGCTTGCAAGGCAATTCACAGTTATTTCTAGTTATTTTAAGTCTGTTGTGATATTACCAACCTGACATAAACGTAAAAAAAAAATGTTCAAAAAGAACAGCTACAAGACACATATAAACTATGAAGTAAGCAACACAATATGAAGTTGGTAACACAATATTGGCAAACTTGTAAAATAAATTCATATATTTAGCAATTGCATGTTGGTCAGTATAAAATGAAAAACATGCCTTCTGCAATTTTCTTGTTCAACTCTGACTTGAAGATTGCAGTTGCCCGTTGCGCTTGATCAATGTAAAATGGGCTTTAGAAAAAGCAAGTGTTAGAAAATAGAAACTGTCATCAAAATTTTAAAATTTTAATGTTAAATGAGATAACATCTGTCAGTCGTACAGTAGTCGGGTTATATTATGAAAGTTACATATTTCATTGGTTGGTATACAGGATGTCTGCTTAAAAATTGTTATAGGTAGGTATAGGAAAATTTTGCTGTACTTATACTTTACTAAACTATTATTTTAGATGCAAGTTGTAAATTTAAAACTTGCTCAAAATTTAAAACTACTTACACAATGTATGAGACCAAGGTAAATAATTTCGCATTATTATCAGAAGTGTAACTAAACAGAACGTGCAAACAAACAAACAAACAAACAAACAAACAAACATAAGATCGACAGTTCCATATAGTACCTATTCGGAAAACGGAAATAATGCTATAAATGGCTATATTTTTTGCGTTTCTTACGAGAATTGAAAAATAATTTGATCGAATTTGGTCTCATATGGTTTTAATTTTGAGCAAGTGACACATAATGTAGGAATTTTGATATAGGTAATAATTTTTACAGTATATTTAGCACTCAATTCCTAGCTCAATCCCACATCTTTAGTGCTTGAATCCTCATTTAAGGCTATCAACTACAACACCGCGTTTCTCCTATGGTAATGCATGGAAACATTCGCCTAAAATACGTAAAATCAGTCTAGCAATTTTTAAAATGTTCACGAAGCTTTACAGCTGATGCAAAATTTCATAAATTTAGTAAATACGAAGAATGGAACTAGGTTATATTTTCTAATAAATCTCTTAATCATAAGATAAAGTATGTACAAAATTGCTTAAAACACACTTTTTCATTTTTTGTATGGATTCCAAAGATTTTTTCAAAATTCTAACTGGGCATAAACCTAGATTAATTCTTTCACAAATATCTAATATCTGTTTTTCCTTCAAATTTTTAATATGCAATGAGTAAACTGCTACACCTCGAAACACGCAATATTTTGTTACGGAGACGGGACCCGTAATATAATATATTTGATACTTTGTTTGAGTAAGTCATAATGTTTAGTTTTCATGTAAATAACGACTAGTTAAATAAATAATTTTGCGATTATTATTTTTAATCTATAATATTAAAATCATGTCTATAATGATTGTATTGCTACAAAACTCAAATTAAAAAAATGAAACATAAGAAAACAGTTTTTCATGTTTGGTACGAGTTCAAAGTTTTAATGATTGAGTACTACCTTTAAATATCGTCTGGCTAATAGCCATTTTTCTTTATAAAAACAACTTACGTGTTTTACAGCTCACAAAATAAAACACTTCACACTCGAATCAAAATCTCATCAAAATATTATGATTTCCTCATCTCCCAATTTTAACATCACTAACAGAAATAACACAACATTTCTATATTTACTTCACAAAAAATATCAAAAAGTTGCACCCACAAAATTTATCTGTTTAGCTCAGTTTAAGAGGAGTGATATATAAGTCTGTGCAAATTTTAAATCATATTTTTATTTCGTTAAGTCAGTAATTTATTTTTTGTGTTGCACAGGAAATATGAAATGCCATAACAAACAACCTAATTTATTTGTTTGTCAAAAAGGAATTTAAAACGAGTCAGTGTACAAATTTTATTTTGAAAATAAATTATCTTATTTCAAGGCAGTTTAAAAAAAATAGAATACCGATGATGAAAAATATTATGTAAGTGAGTGACAATTCTTGAAAATATGTACGCACGTTTAAAATTTTGTATATTAATAATAAATTATTAACAGCGTTTATGATGAAAGTTTAGGTAGCTACTTATTTACAAATAAATTAAATTATCTCATAAATTGAAAGAAATTTTCAGAATTAATAATAAATGATTTATAAAAGCATGTAAAGGCTTACAAGTTCCACCAATAAGTGACGTGTAGAGAAACAAACTTTCTCAAAAACAACGTCGGGAAATAACAATTTCCCACAATACAAAATAAAAACGCATTTCACAGATAACCCAGAAACACATCAGACAGAGTATAGTTGTCTAATTGTCTCTGTCTGATGTGTTTCTGGGTTATCTGTGAAATGCGTTTTTATTTTGTATTGTGGGAAATTGTTATTTCCCGACGTTGTTTTTGAGAAAGTTTGTTTCTCTACACGTCACTTATTGGTGGAACTTGTAAGCCTTTACATGCTTTTAAACATTATTCCCGGTTCTTTTTTTATTATATATTTTATATATTTTTTACAATAAATGATTTACTTATTTGGAAATAAGTTCTGTACGATAGTATACGAGTATATTTAATTTTTACTAAAATTATCTCAAATTATTATAATTAATGATAATAATAATAGCTGTAAATTTTGTACAAACCATTTTTGCCGTTAGGCAAAGGTACGAGTAGGTACCTGTGATTTTAATGACATTAGAATTTCGACGTTTATAAATATTTTTGATATTTAACCCGAAAAATTATGTGTCATATCAGAGTGGAGGAGCGGAATTTCAGAATCACAAAATTAGTGATTTAAAAAAAACTTATCACCTCCAGCAGCGTCACAATTTCACCGCTACCTACTGATTATATTATTCAAGATTAAGGAATACAATTTAACACAAAGGATGATAAATCACTAATCAATCGAAAAGCATAGATCATGCATTATTGTGATATCAGTAAGCAAAAATTGAAGCAAATTTTATCATTTAGTATACCAAATAGTACGAAATGCACGAAAATTATTTTTCCTTTTATGAATCTGATTATTTACATTATTCAGAAGATATCTATGAAACACTTCTTTATAAAAATTTGCCAAATGCTGTTTATAAATTATTTATACCTATAAGTTAGTATACTTAGGTACTCCTGTAAGTAAGTACAGTCTTAATTACATTTATATGGGATCACAAATTTTAAATATAAGTCACTAAATGATACTTTGAATAATTTGAAACTGTTGATCATATTGCTTTGTTAATTCTTAAGAAAAACGCAAACGAAAATCGCAATTTATTTAATTTAATTTTATTGAATCAATCCAACGGGATACATACAAGATTCCAATTATTGGACGATAACAAAAATAGCATTTATAGCATTATTTCAGAGTGCCATGAGAGTAGGGATGTTTTTTCGAAAAAAATTACCATTCTATTTTTTTAAATTAATAATTATTCAGAACTATTAAAAGTGTAACTAATCACGGAAAAGGAAAGTATAAAAAACAAAAACAAACCCTTAGTTCCATAGTATTCTGAAATAATGCTATAAATGGCTATTTTCTTTAACGTTTTTCTCGAGAACTAAGACAATATTTTTATTTTTATTATTTACCACTTTCAACTCAAATTTATAGGTAGGTAACTACGGCAAAATTTAAAAAATAACATTGTTTTGCCTAACAGATTTCAAGTGGTCACCCGGAATATGTAGCTATACTTATTGAAGCAAATATCTACTCAAAGATATGATACTGAAATAATATAGGTATTCTTCTCATTTGGTTTCATTCTCGGTTTCATTAATTTGAGTTTAAAAATAAAATTTTATGTAATTTAATGTGTTAACAATTTATGATTTGTTTGTCACTCATTTAAAAACAATTAATTGATGACTTTATAAAATTAAGTCGTATCCGTAAATTCATCTTTAAAAATAGTGTCCCATTAACGATTTTGAAATCACTGTTAAGTATTTAGAGCATCGCTCTTTACAAATGCAACAAATATACAGAAAATAATCAACTTAATTTTGGAAGACATCATTCTCGAAATAATCCTGTGACGTTGCCAAATCCATTAATAAAGTGCAAATAAAACAACAACATTTACCTAAATACCCTGCGAGTTGAATCAACACCTCGAGACAACACCCGATGAACTATTTTTGAATTTGTGCCTATTTTCAGCCAAAGGACATTACTCTATGACTAATGAAGTTTCGCGAAACTAAAGAAACATTTTTTGTGGGACGTTAGAAGTTTTTCATGTCCTCCTGGGAATCGTCCAAGTAGGTATATCAATTTTTTTATATAGAAAGTTTTTGTAGGGTCGAGAACCTTTTTCGTGACGCGTGCTTTAATTTTTAGATTTTATTAGGAAAATAAATTACGTTTTTACGTGCTACAAGCACTGAGCTTGGTTATTACTATAATTTCGAGATATAGCGGTTGTTTTGAAGTTTCTCATTTTTTATGACAACTTGTACATAATGTTATTTGAATTTTAAAGATCTTAAACTCACAGACGAGTGAAAAATTTCGCAACTAAATTATGGTAAGATAGACCTATATCCGTAATCGTACTAATACCCCTGTATAATTTTTGTATTTAGCATTTTTGCACTTAATTTAAGTAGAACGAGAAATTTAAGAAGTCTCGTCTCGGTCATTTCTTCTCTCAAAGAACTCGATCCTCGTCTCGTCTCAAAGAACGAAAGAACTCGTTCCTTGTCTCCTCAATTTCTCGAAAAAATTTTGTTGCCATGTATTTGAAACGCTAGAAGTGAATTTAGGAACTTGTTAAACATTTCTGTAAAATTTTCACATAATTATTCTTGTTTTAGGAATAAAAATATTTATATCAAAACAAAAAAATGCTACGAAAAAAGCAAAATAAAAAATCTTTGTTGTTGTTTCGAAGAGAATAATATCAATTATTTTTTCAAAGATTTAGTTTCGAGAATTATCGATTTCTATTGAACTACATATTTCTCGTCGCGTAGTTTTGAATTCTAGTCTCATTTCGAAAATTGGACACGATAAATTTTTTGGATTTCGAGAATGAGGCGAGCATCACTTACTAAATTTATATATATTTTTTCAACATTAAGGAAACGACATCTTAATAATTCATGTTATTTGTAAATTATTATGGTAATAAAACGTAGCTATGTACTTATCCTGGATCGTAAACTTAAGTTATAATAAAAATTTTGGTAAGTGTTTTGCAGAAAAATTAAAAGTGCGTAGTCTTGCCCGTCTTTTCCTATTTCTTTTTCTTTTAGTGCCCTATAGCTATTAATATAACATTAATATAGGATGTTGCTAAGCGACGAGGTGAAACCGAGTCTCTTTGAATATCCAAGGGGGCCAAAATTGCATATATTCGCGTTATATTCGAAAGCTTAATCGTATCATCAACGATAGCCATGTTAAAACAAATCAACAATTTTATCTGTTAATAAATTGACAGTTCGCATATTGTGGAAGGATTTGAGGTTATTATGGTTGTATCTAACGTATTAAATCCGTAACTAATGAATTATAAGTATCTAACATATTATAAGTAACTAACGTATTATGTTGTTGATAATATTATCAATAAATGTTGCATATTAAAAGGTAATAACAGTTGATGATACGATTAAGTAAATTTATTACTCTAGAATCATCTTCTGGCTTTGTTCGATATATTATATTCGGAAATGTTTTCCCTATATTTTCTTTTATATTTTATATATGAAAAATATGTGGGAGTGTTCGACAAACATATGGGCGCATTTTCCGAGGATTTGTCATGACAAAACTGAAACCATTTTATACATTGATCGCGCATTTGAAAAGCCGTCATATTTTACAGTCAAGTTTCGCAACAGAAACATATTTTTCACGAGATAAATTTTAAACAAACACCGATGGCTTATACATAGGCGTAGCTAGAATTTTTTCTCAGCGGGGCGGACAAATATGGAAGAAATGCACCGCAGACGAAAACTTTTATTGAATTTAACACAATATTAAATAAGAAGAAAACTTTATTAAAACGAAAGTTATACGTTTTACTAACTTAATAACAAATTATAACGATGAACCGATGAACTGCCTCAGAAGCAGTGACGGATCCAGAAAGTTTTTGCATGGGGGCGATTTCATGGTGTAGGCAAGATTTTTGTTTGTGGTGAAGAGGTTTTCCGTAAGGAAACAGAGAAAAAGCGCCGCGTGCGAAATTTTTTTGGGTTCAAGGTCAAAGGCGGTTTCATTAAAAGTAAAGTATTTTCATACAAGGCAAATTACATAATATTTTACCATCTTTCACGTATAAAAATTAAAATAATTATTTCGTAGAAGAATGATTTCAAATTAAAAATGACGTTTTGCCATAAGAAAGCATTAGTGCCCAAGAGGTAACACTCACAAGCTTGGATTGACTTATTATGAGCAAGCGCGCTGAATAATGAATATGGTCTATTATGCGCATACGCCCAGACCCGACAGTTGTACACACTGCCATCTAGTTCTAGTGGATGTTGTGTGTTCTATTATTTGACATAAGTATAGATATAAATTATATTATTTTTATTTATGATTAATGTACCTACACATACACATGAGAAAATAAGAATAAATGTTTATCAAATTTTATGTGTACCTAATATATTATAAAAAATATAGAATAGAATTTTTAAAATCGCCCCTACCGCCCACCCTCTGGATGCGTCCTTGCTCAGAAGCCCAGATTACAAGGGGTCGCCTCACTTAAAGGGGTGAAGGGACATGTCTATCGCATCTGAACTATCGTTTCTAAAAATAACTACAGATAACGGAAATCCAGGACCTAGCAAATGCAAGTCATCTACAGTGAGTTGGCGTACAGGAGGGTGACCGGACAAAACAGAACAATGAAAAAACAGAACATGAAAAAACAGAACATGAAAAAACAGAACATGAAAAAAAAGAACATGAAAAAACAGAACAGTGAAAAAACAGAACAATGAAAAAAGAGAACAATGAAAAAACAGAACAATGAAAAAACAGAACAATGAAAAAAGAGAACAGTGAAAAAACAGAACACTGAAAAAACAGAACATTGATAAAACAGAACATGAAAAAACAGAATATGAAAAAAAATAACAATGACAAAACAGAACTCAAGAAGGGATTTGTTAGCTTTGATTAGTTTATGTCAAAAAAACGGAGTTCTGTTGGACTCAATTAGGGTTTTGTTAGTATTGATTAGTTTATTTTTTAAAAAACGGAGTTCTGTTGGACTCAATTAGGGTTTTGTTAGTATTGATTAGTTTATTTTTTTTAAAACGGAGTTCTGTTGGACTCAATTAGGGTTTTGTTAGTATTGATTAGTTTATTTAAAAAAACGGAATTCTGTTGGACTCAATTAGGGTTTTGTTAGCATAGATTAGTTTATGTCAAAAAAACGGAGTTCCGTTGGAGTCAAGAAGGGTTTTGTTAGCATAGATTAGTTTATGTCAAAAAAACGGAGTTCTGTTGGACTCAACAAGGTTTTTGTTAGCATAGATTAGTTTATGTGTTCTGTTTTTTCATGTTCTGTTTTATCAATGTTCTGTTTTTTCAGTGTTCTGTTTTTTCAGTGTTCTGTTTTTTCAGTGTTCTGTTTTTTCACTGTTCTGTTTTTTCATTGTTCTGTTTCTTCAGTGTTCTGTTTCTTCATTGTTCTGTTTTTTCATTGTTCTGTTTTTTCATGTTCTGTTTTTTCATGTTCTGTTTTTTCATGTTCTGTTTTTTCGTGTTCTGTTTTTTCATTGTTCTGTTCTTTCATGGAATCGTACAGGAGCACTGGAAGTTAGACTGTTTGCGCGCAATTGCTACTGATGACAGTGAAACTAAATCATTATTAACGTAAAATTTGACAAAATGATACACAACAACAATAAAATTTTAATTTAAATTAAAATGAATTGTTTAGATTAAAAAATATATTGCCCAACATCCATTGGCTTAACTTTATAATAACTATGTAAAAAGCACCGGCTGGGGAACGCTAAAAAATAAATTTCTGAAGTTATTGCAAGGAAGTAAACAATTAATATTACATCGTAAATCTAACATTTTAGTACCTAACACACTTTTAACTTTATTATACTCCTATCTCTATTAAGAATTAAGAGTGGTTTATATTTGTAATCCAGGGTGTGGGTAATTTAAATCACGTAAATAAAATCAATGATTTGAATAATAAGAATTACTTTATTTTTAATCATTTGAATAATAAAATTCTTACTTTCGATACAGGATGTTGTCCACGGCACTCGAACATTGAACATGTAACATAATATTTTTGTACTTCATTTCTTACTTATTTTTAAGAGAAAAAACTGTAATTGAAATAGTTTATTTTATTTTAAAAAAATGTAAAACATTTTAACATTCAACTAGATTTGGAAAGAAAACAGATACCTACCAATTTTAATTTTTCTTACATATTTGGTAATAAGTGATTGAAGTAAAAGTAAACTAAAAATAATAAATGTAATAACTCTGCATGAGTATCTATTATATATGTCATGAAAATATGGGAGATGATGCGTTGTAGAAGAAAAAAATATGAAAAATATATCAAACCAATTAAAATGGATATTGAAATGTGAAATCAATTTGCTCATCGTAATGTGAAATTTCTGTAAAATTAAACGAATTAAACAGCTGAAGAAATATGCAGATTAATATTATAGTTTCATTTTGCATGACTGAACTCGGTGCAGTTTATAGTTTTTCCAATTAATAGCTAAATGTGTTTTCTTTATGTGCGTAGTGCTTGCAATCTAAATTGAACGTTTTGCTGTATTCTATTTCCATTTAATATTATTCTCATCCATATTATTAGTTTACAAATATCTCGTTTCTAATTAGCAAGTACAAATATTAATTAAACATTTTCACTCATCAGTGAATTGCCAGGTGAGCTATATAATGAGGATTTCTGCTTTGCTTTAATTCCAGATCTGCAGTTTTCAAACAGCAAAGAATTTTACTTATTAAAGGAGGTATTATTTATTAAATGTACAAAGATCATGATATGTCTACCTCTAAATAAAGATAAAGATGACTGCTTAGTTACGTAGGTGTAAATACTAGCCAAATAGTTTTAAAAGTGTATAATCTGTAAATAATTTATGCGCTCTTCTTAGTCATTTTACAGATCTCTATTTTAATTAGGTATAAAAAAGTTTTATTTATTTAAATAAATTATTTTCGTAGTTACCTATGTTTCTTAAAACTCTTTCAGGTACGGAATTTTTAAAGAATTAATAAATAAATTCTATAACATAGTTGAAATGATATAGAAAAACTAAAATTAAGCAATAATTTTTTTTCACGTAGTCACCTATTCAGATAGCCGGCGTAATGGTAAAATATGTCTAACTCCGACATAGTTCCTTAAAAATATAGAGATGAGTTACTCTAGGGATACAAATAACCAAACATCGTTATTTGTCCGCAATATTTGAGTTACGATTTTTTATTTGCCGATTTTTAGGTGAAATTTCATGAAAATTTAGTTTATTTTTTAAAGTTTTTGGCCTATAACATTCAGACATTCTCTTGCTACTCTTAGTACTTTGGCAGACTTCTTCATACAATTCTCTATAAGTTAAGTCATAAACAACAAGTACTAAGTTAAGTTTATATGGAGTTAATTCAGCAAATTCAGGGGAAAATTTTTGTTCAAAAAAAATTCGCCCTGAGGGCAAGAGCAAACTTTTTGCTTTGCGACTACAGGATTTGGTGGTAGGTGCAGCTGTACCTATGCTATTATTTATTATTTTGGCCGTTTGGTCTATAGATTTGAGTATTAAAAATTAAAATTATATAGTTATCAATAAACAATATATTTTAAATTTAACATATAAACCATGTAACAGTAATTTATTTTGTACTAGTACTTCATTTTAATTTTAGTAGGTATTTCTATGATTTTTACAGTTAACGAAAAATAGCAAAGTTGTTTCTATGATTTGAATTTTATAAATAAATATTTTATTTTCATGTACATAATTATTATTTGTGTAGAAACAGTGGCGACCTCGACGCAAAGCTAACTTGGGGCCCTCTTCACTATATCAAATTTGTGGGTATTCATAAAGTGAGATAATAGCGCCACAAGCGAAAACTTTTGGGTTCAGGGTCAACGGCAGTTTCATTAAAAGATAAGTTTTTTTCATAGTGGGGAAATTATTAATATTTTACCCTCTTCCACGAGTAGAAATTAAACTAAACAATATATTTGAAAAATAAATTTAATCAAAATTGGCAATTGCCTCTCCTCTCTGGTTCAACCACTGACCAAGGCAGTGCTCTAGTATTGCTCACCGAGAGACAAGAGGCAATAAAAATGTCGGATGCACAATTATTGACTCCACTCCATTTTAACTTAAACATGGTAACATTGCATTATACGGTACCCAAGAATTACGAACGAAATATATACTCGAAAATTTATCAAAACCGCATCTACACTGAGCACGAATTTCTTTGATAGACCGAAAGCGGATAAATTGCTCCGTGCTCAAGTGTGTGCGCATCTTTAGCAACCGTCTGCAATTGTTAATTTTCAATTAACCCAGGGCCGCAGCCAGGGGGGCAGGCAGAGCAAAGCCCTGCCTGAAAAAACTCTTGCCCTTCCTGGAGCTGAATGCTGAAATGTTTATTTGTATCTTTCATCATATTACAGATAAAAATCTTGGAAAATTAATTATATATTATTTATTTGCAAAAAATCTCTATGGAATACGAAACAAATCTTCGAATCAGAAACCATGGTCCGACAACTGGCATTGGCATTAATTATCACCGTCGCGCGTCTGTGTTCGATTTGATTTGGTAAAAAGAAGCCAAAATTTGCAAAAAAAATTTCTAAGAGTTTCTGTGCTTTTGTTATCCGACAATTATTTATTTTTACACATAAAGTAGGTAATTTCTGCCTTTATTTTAATTTCAATGTACTTGTGTTTTATATCGTTGAAAAGAGAGAAAAAATCTCTATTATTTGGCTATGAGCTTCATGCAAATTTGAATTTGGTTTGAATTTCTCGAAGTCTGTAGTAGATAATTTTTTTTAGGGCTGCTGTGAATTCCTCGCTAAAAACTGCCTATAGAACGTGCAAATTAAAAATTGTACTAATTCAAACAAAAAAGTTATAGGTGAAAAATGAAATTGGCAAAATTTACATTATTTCGTATATCTAGTCACCTATGCTTTTTTGTGGGAAAACAAAAACATTTCTAAATTGGTCTCTTAGGGTCAGTTGCACCGCCTCCACTTAAATTTTAAGTTTTCCTTAATTGAACAATATAAAATCAAAATCAAATTGTCAAACATAGAAATAACATTGCTGTCATTAATTCGATATTTTTCATTTAAGTGACACTTGGCCATTAAAGTGGCAACTTTTGTCTAATTTAACCAACTTCGTATCTCTTATTGTTCTCGAGATCACCATGCTTAATCAGTTTCATAGGACACCCTATATATTTTTTATAATAAATATTATTTTATTATCGTATCGCGGTGCCTCCTCTAAACCAGGGACCACAACGCGTTGCGTCCCTTTGCACCGCCTAGATTCGCCACTGTGTAAAAAAAAGTTTAATTACCTACCTATACTTTTTAATTTACTTACTAAATTGGAAATTTAAATAAACAATTTTCTTCCACGTCAATAATTCCCTGTAATTCCCTTCGAATACAACGTTGAGCTTTCATGCATGTATCTGTACCCCTGCCTCAGGGCTGAATTTATTGACATAATAATCTGAGCGTGCTTCGTCACGAGGCGTCGTCGCTAACATCGAATAACTTTCTTATTTGAATTCCGCACTCTGTTCGGAACCCTCCCCCCCACTGCCTGCTGCCCCGCCCCCTCCGTTCCGGACCCGGAGTCAACGAACTCCGGCCGCTGTATCGATTTTGTCCTCGACTTGTGGTCCTGCCGTGTTATAAAGCCTAATTTACAAAACGAGAGAGAGGAGAGAGTGAAAAAGAGAAAGTGGGATTTTGGAGGTTGAAGGTGTCGAGAGTCAGATCAACTCAGGAGGTGTTTAGAGGAAGTGAATATTTTACTAATGGAGCGGTTTAGGCTTTAGGGTTTAGAAATACTCGTAAAAGTAATAGGTACCTACCCGTTTTATTGTAAATAATAACGCTTATCTATACATAATTGTAGTACAGGGTGGGCCAAATGAGACCTACTAATGTTAAACACTAATAACTCTTGTAATAATCGCTTATTTTGATTAATTTTTTTATACAATGAATATATTTTATGGAAATTATGTATGAAATATGACATCAGACAAATGTAAACCATTATTCTCGATACAGAGATCGGCACCTTTTAACACGTTTTCCATTACACCACGTGATGTTTCTGGTTGAAGGCTCAGTATTTCGTCTCGAATATTATTCTGCTTCAGCTGTCTAATAGTCTCTGGTTTATTAACATACACTTTGTCTTTTAAATATCCCCATAAAAAAGTCGGGCGCTATTAAATCTGGCGAGCGAGGTGGCCAAGGGAAATCTGATTTTTTTTTAAATGAGACGTTCGCCAAAAATTTCACTTTATTGACCATAACACCGCACCAAACAATACATTTGGATGGATTTTCAACTGATGCTGGTGTATTTCCCTTGGATTTTCAGAGCACCAAAATCTACAGTTTTGTTTGTTGACATGACCATTTAAATGAAAATGCGCTTCATCCGACATCAAAACATTATTTAGAAAATCAATTTGTGTGGCTAATAAATTTCCAAGAATTCAGTTATAACCTACAAAATGAAAAAAATAATTAAATAAAAAAATACAAAAGTTATTTAAGTTTAACATTGGTAGGTCTTATTTGGCCCACCCGATACTTAATTAGTATTAATTTTAATTTTTCAGCTATTTGGAAATACGAAATACCATAAGATCTGTCGGGATCACTGAAAGTGACTTTTTAGCGTCCTAGAATATTTTTACGTAAGAGCTAGTTACGTTAGAAAGAATATACAATATTAAATAATTCCTCTTTATTAATCTTTATACAGGGTGTTCCACAACTTAGGACCAAAAATTAAAGGGTATATACTGTACGACGTACTGATCATGAAACATTTTTTTTTAATTCGCAAAGTTAAGGCATTTTCCGCATAAATCAAATACGGTTATTATATTATTCTACATTTTAGTTATTACGAAAAGTATGAACAGTTTAATAGGCGTACAAGGAAGTCATCTAGTGTCCACATCAGATTTTTTCTTAAATAAATGTAGCGATTTAATTGGACGAATTAAAAAACCTCTTGCACCTAAACGAAAGACTGCAGAAATGAAACAAAAGTGAACATTGAAGCGTTGGTAGTATACTTACAGAACAGCCTGTACGTATACCATTTACTATTGCACAGAAATTCTAAACGTTACCTACCTACTCGTATTTATTTAAAATAAATTAATGGTCTGTTATTGTGGGTTAAACTACGGTTAGAATATTTGGCAAGTACTCGAAATGCTAAACCGCAAATGCATTATTGATATAACACTGGGTAATTAAAATAACTTTAATTGACCCTCTAACTATGCTATCAAATCTTGTTGTTTGTGTTTACAAACTAGAGTTGCTATGCTGAATAATTTACAACTTAGATTGGCTAATTTTCATGCGTCGAGACTCGAAATCGAAATGCTATAAACAGTAAGTATAGTCTGTGAGATGAAAACAGTCTGATAATGTTCTTGTTCATTCTGAAACAGTGCGAAGTAAGATTTTAGCTCCGCCTTTATTGTCATGTTTAGTAATGATAGAACGAGCCGCGCTTTGCTAATTGCTATGCATATCGTAGCTTATTTGAAACAATGTGAATTTTTGAAAAACAAACGTGCTCAATCCATATTGTTGCATACCATAAGACAAAGATATACTAGTATATTGTACAACAAGAGTGGATGTGATGCCTATATCGCATGAGAACGAGTTTGCAGTCACGACCTCATATAGGGGGAGTGTCTGCAAACGTTCGCGTGCTATATAGGCAATCCACTCGAGTTGTACAGCCTATTTTTTCTACGATCAAATAACGAAATATAGTTTTTGAAATAAAATATGACATTTAAATAATTGTTGCCAACGTAAAAACTCTTAATTTTATTTGCTCTTTTTGCAATAAAATCATGCTTTTAAGCATAATTAATTATTAAATAACAGTTTATTTAATGTTTTTAATAATTATTTGTAGCTAATAATAAAAACATAATTTGGACGGATTAAATTTTTTTGACGTATTTGACCTTGAATTTCATATCTACACCTGGTATGGATATGACATCCTTATCCACACATGACAGTATGAACATAATATGTTGCCAATATCCAATAAGGAGTAGAGAAAATATAATTAAATATAGATGTGAAGCTACATTGTTTTTCAATCATTTCATGTGAAAAAGTAAATTGTGAGGTCAAGGAATTAGAATTAATATAACATTTATTTATTTTAATCTACCTCTTTGATTTTATTCGAGTAGACAATTTTTTCTTTCAGTATAGTAGGCAATGGAAATCAGTACAAATCTTAGTAATATCTATACATTTTTAAAAGAAAAACAGGAATAAAATAATTAAATGCAAAGATAAAATCTTATGTACTGGAATATTAGTCTTAAAACTCAAATTTTATTGGCACAACCTTTTGCATGTATCATAATTCAGATATCATTAAGGCCATAAATTATTTGTTTTGATTTTATCTTTGATCTAAAAACTTGAACAAATATAAATATTGCTAAGTATCTTTAAAATTATTCCCATTTAAATGGACTTTTATGATAATATAACAATAAAATTCGTAACTGGTATAAAATTTCAGTATGTTACCCTCCTTGCAATTTGGAATGTCTTTTGGGTTAGTAGCATCATCAAATTTCAACCACCTTATTTTATCGTCCATAAATTCTCCCACTTGAGATAACCATTCGTCTAACTGCTTTCATTCAAACAAACTGATCCATTTAAACCAAACTGATCTCACACAACACATACCGGGATGGTTCTATCGCATAAAAGAGCAATCACCAGACCTAGATTCGGATCCACGATCCAACTAATCCAGATCGGAAAGATCATTTATCAGAACTGAACCCACGAGACGAGCTGAGGAGCAGTCCAATGTTTTACATTCACAAGACAAATGTTATTTCTTTTCCGACGGCTGTCAAGTGGAGATATGAATGAATAATGAAATTTAGAGAATTTCGGAGCGAAGGTTTTTTACAATGCTAATTGGTATTTATTTTGGCGTATTTTAGAAGCGTTAAAATTGGACGCTTACGAAAGTTGAGAAAAACAGCGTTATAAATTTTCGTCATGAAGCAATGCTAACTAATCATTTTCAGGTTTATGCATGAGTTTATGCCCGATTTTATGACTTCAGAAATACATGTCTGCTAATTTTAACTGCATCTTTTACATAAATACCGGATAATTGTAATAGCATTATTGTTTATTATAATTTTGGAAAATGTATTTTTATAAATAATTGGCTATTATCCAAAATATAATTAGCAGCGAACCTAGTGCACTAAAATATAAATTTGTAATTGTGAAATTTTGCAGTTTGCTTGCTTGTAACTTATTTTTATGTTATTGACGAGAAAATATAGAAATTTGCAGAAAAATTCGGTCAACCATGCTATTTTAGATTGTATCTACTTTGTTTGTATTTTGAAACATTTTTAGAATTTCTTTACACAGTCTTAGTTACAAATTTATTAACATCTACGATTTCAATGAAACGCTTTTGTTTGTAATATGGGAACCTATATTTTTTATTAGTCAAATAAATTGTATCAAACATGTATAGTTACATTATTTAGGTTCAGATATAAGTATATAGGAGGTACCTACGTTATACCTAACATTAACTTTAGTTAGTAAAATTTGAAGATCTTTGAAGATAAAATATTTAAAAACTAAAGTAAAAATTAAAAAAGTGACTTTAAGCGGACATAGCCTGGACTTTAATCTTTCATATAAAAAATATATTTAGAAATATTTCAAATTAATGCCAATTTCATGTCCCCAACGAAACCTCTTTTGTAGTGGTTCATTCAGTGAATCAATCGATGTCGTCACAATTGTTTGTGACGGCATCTTTGATTCGTTAAATGACTTTCAAAACCAGTGGGTATTCGTCTTAAACTATAGTTTTGTTAGTGTTGATAGTTGTTATCAAACCAAGAAAAAACATTACTAATATTTTGACTTGTTATACTTATCTCACTTAATATCTTATTTCAAGCATTTAAGAATAAATTATCAATAAATTTTTTAACTATCGAAAAACTATCCTTCAGGCAAATATCGATAGTGTTTTCCACCTTGAATTATGACATTCACCATCGTATAAGCGATATCATGTCGAATGATTTACCGTAAAAACGTATAGAGTAAAATTTGATCAGTACGTATGACAAAAATTAAATTAAGTTTATATTATGAACCAACCTCGCTACCTGTGCAGGTAAACTTCCAGCACATACGATCACAAAGGCTCCGAAATCTTTGAGTGCATCAAAAGTCTGGAAAGCTCGGCTCGAGCGCCAGTATAATGAACAATCGTGAACAATGTAGTTTGATGTGTACAAAGTTGTAATTTTCAACCGCTTGCTTGTCTCAATTACTGGCTGGTAGCTGCTGCTGTCGAATATACCGGAGAAATTTTCATCTGTTGCCAGGGAAACCGCTCGATAATTGATTTTGTTTGATTAACTATTTTTGGAAGCTCTTGATTTAGCGATCTTAAGATAGTGATTAGAATTAGCGTACAGGTTGCATTTTGTATTTTACTAACAAACTTTTGTTAGTTATGACAAATAAATTAGACATTGATTATATATTATTATTCTTACTTTCTTATCCACAGTCAGTTTAGATCAAATTTCGGCTACACGGCTGAAAATTTGTACTCTTGTTTTATTTGATGTCCTGAGCATCATCCTAAAAGTTCAAAACGCTCCGCCTTCCGCGTCCCTTTTTAGGGGTATTTTTTGGGGGTTATGTACGTTTTTGGACACCTTGAAATTTTTGTTTTGTGTTCGATGTACAATCGTAGTCGTAGAAAAAGCATCAACAAAGGAGAATGAATTAAACAAAGTTGACAAATCAATGAAGACTTTATATTTTTAAAAGCCTTGCTTTTAAAGTAGAATCTGGGTGAATATAAATAAAAAGGAGAATTTCGAACTCTTCAATAAAAATTTAAATTGCTCGTACAATTTGTTACATTATAGATTAGAAGTAGTAAATTTTTGTTGTGTATCTATGATTTTTCTCTATTTTTTATCTATCCTTTTTAACACCATATATAAAAGTAGGTATTGCTTTTTCATCTATCCTCTTGAAACATTAAAAGTCACGAAATATACTTCGTCAGCATGCATAAACTATCGGAAGTTCAAGTCTGAACATCGAGTTTCTGTTTCGACTCTTCCATTTATTTCCTGGCCTACAATTTCTCACATGGTTGCACAGGAGTTCGGAAAGTTTCCCGTCACGTAGCATTTGATAGCCCATACGGACTTGAAAATATGAAATTTAATCGATTGCCGTACGCAACTCGAATTTCAAACTATTTTTATCGTTGCATCTCTAGTATAAATTCAACAAACGCCACGGAATGATGTTATGAAGGAGTAAAGAAATATTATTACTTTATCAAAGATGGAATCTGGAAATTTGTTAATAATGTGGAGATGAGAAGAAGATTTATTTATAGAGTGGATTTTACTTTATTTATTTACGGTCGAAATCAACAGAGTAGTAATATATAAGGTTTTGTATGTATTTCAGTTATATCTTGTGTATTTGAATAAAATTTAAACTCTAGATTTATTAAACTGCAGTATTGTTTGAGTTAATAATGCGTCACCAAATAATAGCTCTCTTCGTAGACGTTTATTACTATGTTTTTAAAATTGTATTAATTTGAGGCTTTCTTGACAAAGTTGTGTATAGTTCCACAAAAGGACTATAGTGTGTAGACATAGTGTTAGCGGCACTCAAAAACTGGGGTCTTGTGTCTGGTTGTAGTTAAAAATTAACTTATGAAAATCTGCTTTCTTATGGTACACGTCTACCCTAAAAGTTTACAGCGTTACAGAGGTGTGCGGTGTACGCCTCCCACGTTTACTTTAGTTATAATTGAAATATATGATGCTTTTACATATGAGTGTATTAACAAAGGATGTCTTAATGCCTCTAGTTTTTATTTTTTGTCTTTGGCCTAGGAATTTGAAGTAAAAATATTTAAAAATGACGTTTTTTGTCATTATTTGATTCGATTTGATATGATTTTTTCGGTCATTAGAAAAATTAAAAACCAAGAAGCTAACCTTCCTTTTTCGAATAATTTTTGTTTTATTTAATTTCTTTAAAAAATGCAGAAATTATTATGGGAATCTGGAGCCATGTTTACAGTATTTTTCAACTTCAAAATGACATTGCATAGCTAGGATGCGGCAAAATACGAGTTTTGGACTGGGTTCAGTCATTTGTAGTACTAGAGAAGAGAGTGAATTCAAAAAAAAGTAATATCGAGAGTATTTTAGGAATTCTAAAGGTAGAGGAGCCACTCAAAATTAAAACAAATTTAACGATAAGCTGTAGCTTAAACCCTTATAAACTATATCAGAAGTTATATTATAATGTATGGCACTTAAAAATATGCGTATTATTACAATTCTTTGGTAATTTAATGCTTCAGTTTTGTACATAAACAAGTCGAAAAAATTTTAAACAAGCGTTATGGAGGCACTAAACAAGCAATAAACGTAGGTACATTTCCTTTGCCGAAATAGCAGAATAAAAATATATAGTAGGTCCGCAATTTGATAAAAAAAGATCTTATCATGTATTTGAACATAATATAGGATTGTTGGAATTCCTTTTCTGCTAAAAGACATATTTGTTTATCGTTAGAATTTTTTATAATATAAGTACAAGATACAAGAGGATTCAAATAAATTATACGTGGGTAAATATTTTTGTTATTACAGCTTTGTTATTTATATTACAGTATTACGCGTGAACTCAAAGAATATAAGAAAATATTTTTATTGTAAAAATGATGACAACCATTTGTTCCACATAATTTTTCACTGTCATAGTGTTCGCGTTCGCAAGTACCTTATTTCGAGTCTTGCAACAATAAACATATTTTCATCTCAGTTCAAATACAAATTGATCCAAGCAAAATTTTCTCCGTATTTAACTATGCGCATGTACACCTATTTATTTTTGTTGGCCATTTAACTCTGTATAAATTTTCCCTAACATCTGCGCAGTCCTCCATTGGTCCATTGTTGTACTTCTGCCAAGTTAAAAATCGCAACTGTTTACGTTGTTTCGCAGTGGTTTTGTTTACGCATTTGGAATCCAGTTAGCATAGGTCATGGCGACGATTTTTATTTGTTTTTTGTTTGTAATAAATGATGCCGCGCTAGATAAAAGAAATCAAATTTATGTATTGTCTGAAGAAAATAATTGTAGTAGTATGTTTTTGAAGATGTAAATGTTTATTTTATTTTGTTGAATAAAATAAACGGTAATAAATTATAGAAGATTGCGTCTAACTAGTGTAGGAGGTTGGAAAAAGCTACAAAAATAATTGAGACAAATCTTTGCTAGACTTTTAAATAAAAATACAAATAATGTAAACATGGTTATTGGTTAAGCACATATCAGAGTAGATATATTTTATAATGTACCTACTCGTATATGTTTATTAAATATTTAAAATGTTGCTGGTAGTGTCCATCATAGATCATATTTTTTTTAGACCATAGTGGCAGATAGAGATAATATTGGGACAATAGTTTTGGTCTAACTATTCTCATAATAAATACTGTCATTAATGAATAAATTTATGGTAATATCAGCTAGAGATAGTTCATGATTTAATATTTTCCTTTCACGTCCAATTTATGTTCTTTCAATTTGCTTATATTTTTAACTTTAAGGGTAAGGCTACTGTTATAATTGCAAAAAACCGGAGAAAAGTGTCTACATTCCATCATTTTTTCAAGATGTCGGTTTTAGCACAAGGCGGATCGACGGGAACTTTTATCATGTGGTTAAGGAAAACAATTAAAACATTTCTATGAAAAAAAATTACCGAAAATTACCCTTTAATTCTGTCACCAATCGCCATAAAAAATTAATGATAACAAAATCTTATAATAGTAAATATAGTTCATAAGATGAATTTCAGATAAGAAATATCTCTAGAGCATTGAAAATTAGGTAGATAAAAGTAATATACTTTTGCATAAATATTGCTGTATTTATTTTATTTCAAAATAATATTTCACTATCAAGAAAATTATGATTTTAATTTGAAAACGCAAATAAACTTCTCATCTGCAAAATAAATAAACTCCAATAACGAAGTAACATCATTTCATCCTGCATAATGAATGATCTTCGTTCTAAACGAGCTCTATCTTGTTAAAATGGGAAGCCATTCTTTCAGAATAAAGGAACTTCTTTACTCTCTAGTTAGCTATTTATATTCTTACATTGTCGTATGTAGCACCAGTAGAATTTGTAAATATTTTTGTTTTAGTCAGCGACAACGCAAAATCTTCATACATAAACATGAACCATACCAAAACACTTCATGATTTTGCAATGGTAATGGGGACTAAAATCTTAGATGTACTGATGTACGATACAACACATTCAATAGTTTTCTCATTTAAATATGACGTAAATGGGGTAGTTTATCTTTTTTTTTTAAAATCTAACTTTCTTAAGTTTAGTGAACTGAGCTTCACTTTAATCCTTAAATGAGATGAACTGAACTAAACTATTCAGTTCAATGGGGGTTTTCACGATTTTTTGGTTTTTTTATATGTTAATCTATACATTAAAATATAAGACCCGTATTTTTTCTTTTCGCTTAAAAGTTGCTAATAAGCCTGAAAAAAATTCATAAAGTTTAAAAAAATAAGTGCCGCGAAAATCGATGCCGCGTGTAACAGTGTGACGTCACCAACATCTAGAACATACGTTCAACGCGCTGACTAGGACCGATACGTAGGTCTTACCTTACACAGTCAACATCTTGTCAACTTGAACAGAAAAACATAACCAAACTGTTTCATGCCGTTTCATTTCGATTAAAACCAACACAAAAATTCTTCAATAAACTGTAAGTAATCGTGTTTGATCCTAACCAAACTCGACAACGTGAACCCGTGAACGTGTCAAAAATCGAAAAATCAACTGGTGGTCCGTCGTCCAAACGACAAAAAACGAACTTGCACGAACCAACTCCTGGTTTGCTAGCGATGTTGGCTACGTCACACATGGCGCATTTCAATGAACGATTCAAAAGACTTACATTTTCATTTCGATAAAGAGGTAATAAATCTATCAAAATTAACAATTATTATCACTTTCCTATAACTTATACATGCTGAAAATTGATATCCAATAAGTATTTCTTTAAAAGCCGTAGGCTTGAAAACCCCCATTGCTGCCAAAAATCCGTATATGTATGAAAGCTATGATTATGATTGTATCAATAAAAGACTGTTTTATTTTCTTTACAAAACAGTAAAATTCAACATCTGATCACCAAAACAGAGTATGTATCTACCTATGTGCTTTGTCTGGATGAAAATGACAATAATTTAGTCCAATTTGACTTGAGTCTCTTTGATATGAAGCAAACAGAAAATATATAAAATTTTACCAATATTCCAGTTTTGTTGCTAATTGAATATAAAATGAGCAAATGATGAGTCAGTAAAATTATAGAATCGAACTATATATAACTATAACCATCGGGTTAATTTGTATCAAATGGTATTTTCGTCAATCTGTCAATGTTTTGAGTATTTTACTCACTTAATTGTCATCACACGTTCCAACTTACTCTCAAAATGAAAAAAAAATACGCAGCAATTAGTTTGATGAAAAAACAACATTTTAAAACATGCTTATAGACATTTAAGAAATAAGAAGACAGTCTTAAATACCTAATGTTGTTTAAAAGTATAGAAACTTAAAAATTAAAATGGAAAAAAAATCATCAAGGGATTCCGAGAAGAACCAAATCGAATTTAAATCTTCTACCTACCTACTTAGTATGAAGTAAATATGATGTATTAATATCAATATAAATGTAGAACTTCCAATTTTGTTTCATATCTGCAGATTAATATGCTCAATAATTTATATTTTTAAATCTGGTTAGTTTCACTTTTTACTTTACTATACACAGTAAAAGTAAATCATGAAAAAATTGATACCGGGCTTTTCACTTGTAATATCCCAAGTGCATGGATTAAATCCGAAAATGTTTTCGAGTGCATTGCTGTCAATATGTCAATTTCGCTCGTCTTCGACTAGTGAAATTATATGGAAGCAATGCACGACAATAAATTTTCTGGATATTAATCCATGCCGAGGGGTATTCGTAGAAAATATCGCATTATTACTTTTTTTTAAAATGACGTTTATTAATGTCTACAGAAATATTTCGGGAAATATTACTACCAGACAATATTTCCAGGCACAAATGCCATTGTCGTGGAAATACATGTTTTGATGTCCTCTGAATCAATTTTGACCATTTTCTCAATGATGTCTTTGGTGTAGAGATAAATGGATGGATGGATGGTTGTGCGTCCGGATGTTCAATAACTCATGAACGAAAAAAAGATAAAATAATGAATCTTAGTTTAGGATATTGCGCAGAGCTGCAAAGATTTTGGTCACATTTCGAAAACCTGAAGAGGAAGTTTTCTTAACACAACGATAAATTCAATTTATTTCAAATATGGAGAAAGTCACAAAAATGCTGTAAATATAAAAATTTATGTCAACAATAATATAAGGAATAAATATTGTTAAATTCGTATCTTCGTCCAACTTTGAGAAAAACTAAATTATACAAAGTGATTCATCGTAACTTATTTATTTCAAAACGCAATAATGCCCATTTTATGAAACAGAAACTTTTTATTTTTATTTTATAATGTAGGTACATATCTAAAGTTTTGTTTCACTCAGTTTCCAAAATCATATCAGGTAGGTGACACCCCCATTGTCTATACACTGAATAAGCCGATTTCTGGAGTTTGTCATAACCCTTTCCAGCATGGCAGCGGGTATGTTGGCAATTGCAGCTCATATCTTCAGATCTTCTAGAGTCCTTGGACGGTTGACGTAAACGCGGGATTTCAAAAAAACTCACAAAAAATCAAAAGGAGCCAAATCGGGCGAGCGGGCTGGCCACTCCTTCGAAAGTCACGCTGGGTTGCCATCACAGAACATCCATTGGAAAAGTACGACTCAACTGAAAACACACTCTGCTCCGTGCTCCAACGCATGATGGCGACTGACCGGGTGGGGAACAAAACTTTAAAAGTGCACCTGTCGAATGATATCACTCTCTCCCCACTACGATCCCTACAGCCTGAATTACACTCATTTTTAAAAAGCAAGTTATGATGAATCACCCTGTATATGCTTAAAAACAAACAAGCTTAGTCAGTTACGTCAGTTATTCTATTGTGTCAAATCTGTGCATATTAGTGTATAAGAAAGTTGTGTGGTGACCACACCAGATTTTTAATTATAAAAATATCGAACATTGTTTGCCATACACATGTCAGAGTCATAGCCACCTATGTTTACCTGGCGCATGCGTAGTATCCATTATTTCCGGATTAAGGCACTTGTTTAATTAATGGCGGGGAATCGATCATTTGCATTGTAAATTGGCATTGAGTTCAGTGTTCAGTGCGGTAACTGCATTACGAAGAGCTCTGTGGATAGCGTGGGAAGGGTCGGGGGTGGGCGATGGCTAAAGTACCACCGGTGCTGTAGTAGGATTGTATAAGGCAGTGTTATTATGCGAGTAACTCGATTACGGGTCTTATCTTAGCTAGTTTACATATATACATTGGAAATGGAATTGTGGGAAATGGATGACAAGGTGTTTACAAGGAAGACGGACTCTCTGAGGAACGTTCGGACGTACGGACGTTAATAGCGTTTCATGTTTTACTGTTATTTATGTCATTGATTTCGCTCAGATATTTATTGTGTATGAAATCTAAGGCATATAATTTAAACGACTTTAAATATTCATAAAAATTATGCAGTTCCTGATTTAATCTTTTTCTAAGTATAGGCCACTAACTTTTTGCCGCCCCTACATTACAACAACCATTTATATATTTATAGATTATGTTTATACTATGAATAATGCAGTGGCGGCTCCAGGTGATGTTTCCAAGGGGAGTAATTTTGGGAAAAGTAAAAGTAAAATAGCGCTGCAGGCGAAATTTTATTTAGTTCAACATGAATAGGGTGATATTTGTAAGAAACTCAGTTTAATTTTATATTATTCTGTTAACACGTTCGCTTACAGTAGCAAAAATTGTGAACTTTCTACTGGACACCTACTTATTTTAAAAATTTTAAAAATTAAATAAATCCAAGAAGCCGTATGCTGGGACATTGATAATTTTTTATGTGTTCTTCAGGGACAGCAGACTTAGATTAAATGGAAACCCCGTACACTTTTGTCGGCTTTTGCCGCTTTGTACCACGAAAACGAAATAAAGTTCGACGGCATATACCGTCATGTCCCTGGATGTAGGGCGGCATTTGCCGCTTTGTCCGCGAACGTGTTAACTTCAGACTTCAGTTACAACATTGTATTTACAACGAAAATTTATATCTAGCAATCCAGTCAGTCAAAGAACAGTTTAAGTTACATTTTATTTAATTTTTTGTTACGTATTTTTAATTCTAAATTTGCCACCCCCTAGGCTGCAGCCTGGTCGACCTTTAGCCCAGTAAAATAAGGGAAAAACCCTGCAAAAATTGAGGGCGAAAATTTTATTGTTTCAAAAGATAGGTATTGACATCTTCTTCAAGAATAGCCAACATCTCGAACACTAGCCGCTAGGCTTCGCTCCCTGCTGTTTCTTTAAGGGGATTAAAATCACATTTTATCTTACTGATTTATTGAAAACAATTCATTTTTGTGTTAAAACCAAATCGAAAATTAAAATTTTAATTCATATTTCGGCATGTAGCAATCAAAATCTTTTACAAGGAAGTTCATTTTCAATAGCACTGTCACTAACGAAGTACGAGTTTCGGGCTGGTTTCAGGCAGCCCTAGTAGTGGGGAAAAGAGTGGAATGAAAAAATCTATACTTTTCTAGGAATTCGGTAAAAACGTAAAAGATAATAATTATCTTACTGATTTATTGAAAACAATTTATTTTTGTGTTAAAACCAAAGCGAAAATTAAAATTTTAATTAATATTTCGGCATGTAGCAATCAAAATCTTTTACAGGGAAGTTCATAAAATAAATCAATTTTAGAAGCAAATTTTCAATAGCAATGTCACTAACGAAGTAGAGCAGGTAAAACGACGAGGCTTCCAGCCAAGCCAGCAGTAGACAGTACCTACCAGCACAAGCCCGACGATAAATTCAATAAAGCCTTTATTGAATCTGCAAGTTGGGATCCATTCACTGATTAATTAAAGTTTCAATGAAAACTGTAAACATTAATTCGTGAAGTGCATCTGAAGGTAGAAACTGGAGTGAGGTACGATTATGATTTAATTACATTATGAGAGGGAATGGAACTTTAAGTTGACAAACACTGAGGCTTGAATTTGTGGTAAGTAATTGAAAATCTGACGTAGTTTTGGATAAGTTTTAAAGTTTATGAGAATGAGAATAAATATTTACCTACTTTTAAACTTTAAAACATATTATATCCTTATCGTGAAGTACCTAATTAGCGCTAATGAATAAGATATTAGAAAAAAATGTAACAAGAAGTAACAACATAATAAGAGTAGTTAAAAAATACTTATAAAGATATGTTAAATAACCAGTGTGACCAAAGACCAACACATATAATAGTAAAAGAATGAGTTTTATAAGATAGGTACGTGTTTTTCGCACGCGTTCAAATTTTTGAAGACGAACCTGAACTGAAGGCGAGTTTCCTAAAGGCGTTTTTACCTTCCGCTTACCTGTAAAGGAAGGTATTGGAATCATGCAAAAAATCGGGTAGTTAGTTTTTAGTGGATGAGCACGAATTAGGGTCCTTACAACTCATTTTTGATAGTTGCCCGATGATGTCTGTATGTATGTGTGTGTGTGCGTGTGTGTGTATGTGTGTGGTCCGGGCCGATGCCGTCTGTTGGATAACTCAAATACGAATTACCCAAAAATTTAGATATTTGGTATTTTACAATTGTATACGAATAGGAAGAGCTCAATAGATTTTGGTACAAATATCTTCACCGGAAGTGATATTTTTTGAAGATTGAAAAGATTAAGTGTAAAAAATTTCTATAAATTTTGATAAATATAGTATTTATTTGTAATAAGAATAAGAGGAAAAGTTATTTGCAATCCACGTTATAAAAAAATTGTCTTTATCTGGTAGCATTAAAGAACTGCAGTAAAATTTAAAAAATAAATTTATCAAATAAAACATTGAAATCTTGTAATCCATGTTCGGTTGATTTTTGTTTTTGCATAAAAAATATTGACAGATGAGACGGGTGACAAGTTGGCATACTAGCTCTATAAGTCATAAGTATGATATTAAATGTAGTAATTGAACGGAGGATGGCTTCAACACAGAAGAGTTTTCGTGTGAATGAATCTTTTGATTCAGGTGATACTAATTTCTGTGTTTGAATATTTTAGATTTTTATTTGTATATTTTAAATGGGCACCGGATTGTACGTATACATTTCTGTTTAAAGTCTAGATATGGCGGAAGGTTGTGTGATGGCCACGTCAGATTTTTTAATATAGTGCCGTAATTAAACCAAGTTGATTTAGGGAAATTTGTAATTGTAATATTCTAATGTTGAGGTTGGTGACACTGTAACAATATAAAGGCATGTGCTACTGTATGCTCAGGCTGAAACTAACTTATATTGAACACTGGATGTAAGTACTCGTAATTCTTTGACAATCAACTCTTTAAATGTAATATCTGCTATTAATAGATATATACACCAAGTGAGATGCATGAATGTTTATTTAAGAGAAGAAAGTTTAGCCCCCGAACCCGAAGGGCGAGTGGGATAATTTCTTTGAGTGAATAAACATTCGTATCTCACGTGGTTTATACAATATTTTATTCAATTTTGACGAAATTATTTCAAATATATGAATTATAAATTTATTTTAACATAACAAAAAAACAAAGTAGTCGTCAGTGGCAAGTTGTCATTGTTTTTATGCATTTTTGACGAAATAATGACATCAGAGTGATTTATAAACGTATTGAGTAATTTAAAAAGTTTTAATTCACTTGTGAATAAACAGTTGTTTAAAATTGTTGCTATAGCAGTTTAAAATGTCAAAATTGATTAAAAATATTTTTGCCAAATAAATATTTTTTATCTACTATTAAAATAATTATTGTGTGAGGTAATTGCATTCTGAAAAGTCTTCGTGTTTAATGGAACGTTGCGATGTTTGCCTTTCGCTGAAAATGATAAACTTTGGACGGTGGATCGTGTCTTATTAATGTTTGTTTTCAGTTTAATAATTTGTGTTTGTTTTGAGTTTGTTTCGTCAATACTCACTACTTATTACTGCTTGTATTTATTTGCAGAAGGCAGTATTTACTACTCGTACGACGGACTGAAAAGTTTTAACTTATAAATTATTAGTAGGTTTACTTACGTCTAACCGTGTCTAACATACGTTTTCCAACTTATTAGTGATTTTAAATGTAAACAAATTAGCATTTAGTAGATTTATATCTTGAAGGAAACTTTAGTAAAAAACTTATAATGTTTCATCTGGGATTCAATTTAAAATTTACAAAGAAATAATTACCTAACACTTGAAAAATATCCCACGCAATGGTCAGTTACATTTTCAGGAAATTTGGTATGTTTAAATATACAATTTTGAATACAATGATGTTTCGACTTATATATCCAAGTTATTATCAAGCAACAAACTATAGAAAGTAAGAAAGTATAAGTAACTTCTGTTGTTAAATGAATGGAAACATTAATTTATACTTTGTAGCTTGATAATGACTTGGATATGAGTCGAAACATCGTTCTAAAAATTGTATTATTTTACCATCATTAAAAACATTAATTCATTTATGAATTGGAAAAATTATTATTGTTGTTTACTGTTAGGATTTGGATTGATATCTACTCTCGTCACCATTTTAAGTTGGGATACAATAAACTAATATCCTAGCGATTGCTAATGCTTAGTAACATTATGTGTGTAACATCCCAATGTTAATAATTTGGTAATAATGTCCCAATTATGTATCCCATGTAATTCTCTGCGATGTTTGTATTGAGTATGTAATTTTTGATCGTAGTTAGGATGTGGCTAGGATAGACTTATACGTAATATTACTTAAAGTACTAGAAGGGATATTTCAATAAGAATGCGAACCTAGTGGTGAAATTTTGTATTTAAACAACGTTGCACTTGTGAGTGATTTGCACGTTGGTGTAAGTACATTAAATGATTAAAAGTGATTTTGTTTAATATTTGAAAATATTTCGAAATGTATTGAGTTTCAAATTTGTTCATTTTAGTTCATTGGTTGTGTAAATATAAATGATCTTACTATTTATTGCATACATTATAGGATAATATGGTCATTGTAGGTATTTTGTACACAACTAAACTAGTAAAAAAAAATTAATACATTAAATATAATCTAAAGATATGTTGATAACCTAACAATCACTTGCTGAATAATGTACCTATACTTATAATTCAAAATAAAAACAAATTTACTAGCAAAACTACAACAATATAAAACCTCACACAATTATTCTATCAAAATTAGTAGCATATATTTAAAGAAAACTCCATACAGAAGAAAAAACAATAAAATAATACACACTGCAGTGTTACGCTTATGGAAGCCAAAGTAAAGTGCACCGTTGTTCAGAATTTCACATAGGTCAACAGCGCCATCCCTTAGTAGTGCAATATCCCAATAAGATATATTTAAACATCCCATGGACGATTCATGTCAAGTGGGAATCTAACAATTTTGGTTAGATTATTTTACATTTTTCCAGAAGTGTGCAGTTCTGAGAATTTTCTCGTTGGATGTGGAATACAACCGATGTTTATCACCAGGTGTAGAAATCCTCCTCACTTCAACCATTCCCAATGCTTCCTATCCCCTCACTGTCCGCACGCAATCCTCCGGATGTTTCAGAGCAGCTGGCTGTTCGGTCGCTCGGCGCTACGCGAGGCCCGGTATTGATCCGGGCGGCGGGCGAGTCCGGGTGCTGCTAGCGTGCCGGAGCGCACGTAGAGCACGGACCGAGCACTGCTCCGGGCGAGCGATGCACGCCGGAGCTGAGGCAGATTACCGGACCCACCTGGGTGGCGGAGGTGTTCATAGCATTCGTATTTAGAATGGAAAGATGGTTTTTAAAATAATAACGTATTACTGAAAAATGTAAGAGTGTTCGTTATTTTGTAAAGTTTTTAGGCGCGGTCCCTCAGAATTGACAGACAGTAAAAAAAATCCGATATGACCAGCACAAGACCACTCGCCATACTTACTTTAGTCTTTTTACTTATTATACTATTATACAAATATATTAATATATAGGTACTACTACTTCTACTACAAATACACAAATATATTTTAGTCATTTTATTTAAACTGCAGAAGAAGATATAAACGATATTTTGTCACTGTCATTTCATAATCATTTAAATTTTACGTAGTAACAAATGTTAAACGATCATGGACTATACCGAAATACTACATTATAAGTATAACTATACTTTAATTATTCTTAAATGCCTACCACATACAGAAAAATTAATAAAATACCAATTGTATGTAATAATCACGTAATCTTTCATTTAAAATAAAAAATAGCCTTAAAATAAATGTTTATCGAATTATAAATTAATAAATTTAAAAAGTACTACTTCCGGTTTGCAGATTGAATACAAAATACAAAATTTGAAATTTTAATGTTTGATATTTTTAAGTTATCGCGAACACGCACGCACACACACGCAGACATCATCTCGAAAATGTTAAATTCTTGCTCTAGAGACACTAAAACGTGCTTAACCACAAAAAACTTACACTTGCATATTTTGAAGTGAACAGTTTCTAAAAATGTGACAAAATCATAGCTCATTGTTGCTATAAACTGTTGTTATTCCTACAAAAATATATTTAAAAATTTGAAACTGTATATAACAACGTAAAAATGTGTATACTTTAGTATAAAGTTTGGTTCAAATTTTATTGATTACAGTTTAACAAGTTATTCATCTTTAAACCCAACTGACTATAATTCTGAATCCGATAGTAGGCATTCTATTGGATATCTCCCGCAGCAAATACCATCATTTCATTCCCGATCTATTCTCGTCTCTCAGGTGATAAATGTCCGCTGAACGATGACGTAAATCTCTCCTCTGCTTCACGAGTCGTGATCAAAATCATGTCTGAACTGATCTTTACTTACATCATTATAGCAGGAAGGGTGAGGGAATGGAAACGTACCACGCAATGTTTCAGGACAAATACAACACTTCATTGCATTCTGCAATGTACTGACAATTCCAATAATTATTGTTGCATCGCTTGTTCTTGGTATCCAAACTGATAATTGTTATTCTGAGAAGATGTGAGATTAAGGAGTTGATAGGGTGTACAGTTGAATTATTGGATAAATGTTGTTTTATTGTAGTTTTTTTGTATTCTTCATTTCTTCATCTCGTTTAGATTGAAAAAAATGAAAACCTTCAAGAAGAGGAAGAGTGTAAGGTGTCTTTTTTAAATTTAATCAGCGGGTTTTGACGTCCATCTGTGCATTTCTTCGTAGATCAGCGCGTATCAGCGGTCAGCGTTGACCAACGTTTTTCTTTCTCAGTGCCAAATAATAATGATTAGCATTTTTTATCTTAGTCTGAAAAATCGTTCATCCTGTGATAAAAAGCTGAAAATTGGTTTTTATAATCGTAAACATATAAGAGCAAGTGTGGATCGAGCCTGTAACGTCATATATCAAGCTCTTAAGTATGTTTTTTTTTAGCAAAAATCGTTCACTTTGTTATAGAATGCTGAAAATTCGTTTTTATAATAATATTTATATAAGAGCAAGACTCAAAGTGGATCGAGCCCATGACGTCAATAAAATACAGGTCATTTAAAATAAAAATTAAAAAGCTCGAAATTCTCAATTTTCTCTTGACGAAAATCTTAAAACCTTAAAAAAGGCTCTCAAAAAATTATAAGATAATCTATATTATGGAGAATAATTGTTCGTAGAATTTAATAAAAGAAACCGGCACATATTACTTATTCAGAAGTTATAGGTCATTAAACACAAAAAATATGAAACATGTAAAAAAAAAATTAGTCGCATGTGCGCGCATTCCCATTTAAAACTGTATATTCTATTCGTGCGACTTCATAATCGCGCGACACAAAATCGCAAATTAATAAAGGAAACCGGAGGGCAAAATTGTTATTCGTTCAGAAATTACAGATCCTTAAACATAAAAAATATGAAAAAATCTTTAAAAAATCGATTTTGTCTCGTAGAAAAATCTTAAAATTTTAGCTTAACCACCCTCAAAATATATTAAAATAATAATCTACCTTATAAAGAATTGTTTGCCGAATTTAACAAACCGAAATCAAAATTCTTTATTGTCAGCTTTCTATCACAAAATGAACGATTTTATGAATACTATTATAAAAACGAATGTCTGTTCCAATTTTCAGCTTTCTATGACAAAGTGAACGATTTTTGCTAAAAAAAACATACTTTAGAGATTGATAAATGACGTCATAGGCGCGATCCACTTGGATTTTTTGCTCTTATATGATTACTATTATAAAAAGAAACACCTGTACCATATTTCAGCTTTTTATCACAAAGTGCACGATTCTCGTTAAAAATCGTGCTTAACAGGTTCACTACGTCATGATTTATTTTTTATTATGTTTAGAATCCCTCAACCCCTATTAAATACTACTTATTGCTTATTTTATTTCAGTTTTAAAATTAGTTTCGTTGGTGCAATCAGCCAATAATAGTTTAAGCGCATATACGAAGCCGTTAGGCCGTCATAAAGCCGTAACAATGACAACATCGGTTTATTCGCTGTGTGGACTATATAGAGATTATTACATATTGACTTTTTTATCATATATCTAGTCACCTAGCGGATTAAGTGTGTCCAGATTTCACCTTTTATCATCGTGATCTCGAGGGATTGTTGCATAAAATCATCGCTAGATCAAAAGCTATTTCCACTTGGTCGTGACTTTATTACGCAAGCTTTGCTTCAAAAGTGACACAAATAAAAAAAACCATTTAAACATGCAATTATTATGTGTTAAATGTGAATTAATTCAAATTAATAGAAAACTTTGAACCAAATTATAATGGGCATAATAAAGAAGAATATTAAGTTAGTATTATATCGAAATATAAATTTTTTGTGTTAGTTAACAATCCCTTAAAAAAATTACAACTATTTATATTTTGAGTTATAAGAGTAAGTAGGTATATTGTACATATTTATTTTGTGTTGTAACCATTTTAGTGTTTAGTTGGGACACAAGAGCAGATTAATAGTCCGCCAGCCAAACAGGGATTTTTCATGGAACCGTGTTTTGAAATATTAAGTTTTTTTATTGTTTGTATTTCATGTTTAGGGTATGTAGATTCATAAAATTGCAGGTACCCACTCAGTACTTTTGGGCAACCCTCAGAATTTAAGATGGCGGCCATCCCTGTATTCTATATTTAGGTACCGTGAAAATTTGTGCTTATTTTGTCATAAATATAAGTTTTTCATATATTTATACTTATACATGAGACCTCCCTCTTAAAAAAATGGAGCCACCCCCTGAGGCAGTGCTGGGGCCTTGTATTGCATGTTGCATATAATTTTGTTTTTGTTTTCTGTATTTATCTTGTAAATGGTTAATGATACGAGGAAAACTGTTATATTAAATAATTATAGAGTACTAAAATTACTATAGAAAAGGTTATTAGCAATATTCTTGTAAGTGGTACCATTTTGGAGAAAATCGTGAAATAAAAATAATTCGAAATTTTGTCTCCTCTCACAAAAACTGCTGTTATTTATTAACGGAAAAAATATCGACTCCCTGGTTTCTTGTACTGAATTCTAAAAACATTTTTCTATAAGGTACATTATTTTAAAAACCTTGTGTGGCATTTAAGCTAAAATTTTAATATTTTTCCAAGAGAAAGTTAAGAAAATCTAGACTTTTTCGTATTTTTTATGTTTAATGAACTGTAACTTCTGAACGGATAGTGAAGTTGAAGTTAACAAACTGCCTGGATACCAACGCTAAATTCTTGGTACGCATAATTTAATGAATACAAATGTTATAATTTTTGGCACATCCCTTTCCATTAAGTTTAAAGATAATGTGTAATAGAAAAAAGCAAATATTTCATTTTTTGTTAATACATTTAATGCACTGTTGAAAACTAACACTTGAGATATTATCAAGTAAATTTGCAGGTTAAAATTTTTGCAAATAAAATATGAATCTAATACTTTTTCTCTTTTTTGTTTCAGGTATGTTAAGACTGGGACTTCTTCCTCTATTCCTATTATTATTATTCATTCGTAAGTAAATAGTGAAATAGTTATTTAATCTTGTACTTTATATCACGAATTGCAAACTATGTTGGTTTAGTCAATTTGTACAATATTTTCAGTCTTTTAATTAAAATTTCAATGTTAAACTAACAGATAAAAAGCACACTACTAAAGAAAAGGGTTATTTTCATTCAAATGTGCGAGGACCAGTTGTTAATAATAAAATTAACATTACTCAGTTTCGCTATTTTTTCCTTGCCACTTCTTAGCATAAATAATCCAACTCATCTAACAAGAAAACTTTCCCGGTTGGTATTAGATCAAATATCAACAAACACAGAGCGTCAAGTGACGTAAAAGGCATGATTATCCGGTGCCCCTCCGTCCCTCCGTTACCGCCGTCGCTGGTCAGGACATTGTGAGCCAGGGGCAGGAGCAGGAGCAGGAGCAGGATACGTATCAACTCGCGACAGCACTTAGTTGGATCCTTGACCCACATACGAGCACTACTTATTTAACTTTACAGCGTAAAATCCCCGCCATATTTGAAACACTTAAACGAATATTGAATTGAGGGAGGAGTGATAGAGTCTGAAAAGAAGATGAAATTTAGAAGAATCCAAAAACTAACAATGTTTTGTGACGCGACTTCACATTTCTTGTTAATATCTAAGGTTCACAGTTATGGTGACGATACAATACGATACAATACTATATTAATAGAATAACTTTGAAGTGATGATAATTATTGGTAGATAATTATGAAAAATTTAAAAGAGATAAGTTTAATTCCAAAGCTAGGGCAATCAAATTAATGTTTGTTTGTTCAACAAATGTTTTACTAAAAACTGTTTAAATAAATATTTTATTACGTTCTCCAAAATCGTCACTTTGCGAACTGTTTCGAGTTCGTAAAATAATTTTTTAGCGGATCCTGTACTGTAATCTGTAATATTACGTTACCTAAGCAATGAGCTGGAATATCCTTAAATTGTGACTAAATCCGTGCGTTAGAAAATTTGAAATTTATTTTACTCATAGAATAGTATTCAGGAAATTGGATTCTGTAAACCGGAAATCCATATTTTTATTCATAAAAAAATTACAGCCGTTTCATAAGGGCTCGGCTTGCGCCTCGTCCATAAATAGATTCGTCCTCTAAAACTCTATTTTGCGTACTTCTAACATAAATAATTTTTTTAAATTCAATTTTGAATTTAAATCTATAAAGATAAGATGATACATACATCTTGTTTTGGTATATTATTAGGCGTTGACTATTAGACTATTAAAATGGCACTTTCCAATAAGACAAAAGCTGGGTGTACTCGTACAACACTGAACATTAAAATTTTATACTTATTGTATTATAGTTATAGGAATGTGTATGAGTTTGTAGACTAGAACATAAAGTTCGCACCGTTTCTAGAACCTGGTTGGTTGTATATTTATGTTCCTAGTTCCTAATCTCTAACTGGGTTGCTAGGCCTAGTACCCTAGCGGTCAAGCGCATTCAGAACAAAAAGCCATCTGATAGTTCAGCCAGGAAAAACAACCCATACGAAAAAAATGTCTCTCCTTAACATTGCTTAATTTTACATCCACTCAAGAGTATTATAATATAACCTAGAGTCAGAGTCTAAAATTTTATGTCAAGTCTATTAGATTTGTCCAAATCTTATTCTCCTCCTAAATACCTATGTAACATTGCGCAACTATTATACTATTGAGCTAACCACATTGCTAATCTAGTTGTTAACTTGTCCAGTAAACCGGCTAAAATACCATTGGGTCCGAGTGGTTGGATATTGTGAGTAAATCTTGTTGAATGTTATCATTATCATCAAAATTAAAATAAATATTATCAAAAAAATAATAGTTGATTTTAGCAGCAGTTAAATTCCAGATTTCATATTTTATATTTTCAATGACAATAAATTTTACCAATTGATTTTATAGAAAACAACGCAATGCGCTGATACGAACTGAGATACGAACTGCAGTAATATAAATCCATTTTTATAAGGAATTACAAGACATTCAAAAATCAAAATATTTAAACGAAGCACGATAAAATATTTCTAATTTATTTGCACTGCATTGGTAAAGCATTTATAAATCTACGAATCTACCCATGTGGAGATAATTTTGATATACCTATACAACATCGATGTTAAAACAAATCAACAATTTTATCTGTCAATTAGTTGACAGTTCGTATATTATGGCAGGTTTTGTTGTTACTATGGTTGTATCTAACGTATTAAGTCCGTAACTAATGAATTATAAGTATCTAACGTATTATGTTGTTTATAATTATCAATAAATGTTGCATATTAAAATGTACTAACAGTTGATGATACGATTAATATTTTAAAATAGAATTTTATTAGCATATTATAAAGTTGAAAAAAGTAATTGAGTTATCCCGTTAATCGTATTTAGCGAAATGAGAGTCAACTTCCAAGTTGCCCAGTGCGTATTCCTGGAATTAATTCATTAAAAATGAAATTTGCAAACCTTTTCAAGAAGTTGTCGACCGAGTAAATTATGAAGTTAAGTGACATTTACACGAGGAAAAAATTGAGATAGTGACGCTTGCGCGCAGAATATAAACTCGGATGTTTTTCTCTTCTTTGCTCGACACGTAAGACGTTAAATACAGAGTTTTGAGAACATTTTAAATAATTAATATCTTAAGTGCACGGCAAGCAGCGTGCGAAGCAGATGTTGATAAACTGCAGCCATAATTTACTTGGGGTTTCACAGCAAAAAGCTTAATCCAGTTTTTACTTCGGTTTCAAATTCACTAGAAAAACGACATTTAAATATTTTCACCTGCATACGACAAGAATATTTATTAATAGGGCACCTATTATACCAAGATTGTGGTTAATTGACAAATAATATCAAATGAAAAACTACCCTCGAACTTATAAACTGTCGTTTAGTTTGTTTGAGTAGTAATATTTTGTAACTAATATATTATATTATCCTAAACATTTCTATTCCAATCGAAATCATTGACAATACACTTTGTTGCTTTAAATCAATCATTCTAATAACATAGTTTGTTATTATTTCCTTACATAAGTGTCATATTATTTAAATTATGGAATATTATTCTTAATTGGAATTCTTATTTCAGGAATTAAACTAAACGGGTTGCAGTCAGTATATTATTGCTTTAATTACAATACTCTATCGGTGTCAGCCCCGTTTGAGCCCTCCTCGGGAGTTGGTATTATTTATAATTTATTAGTTTTATTGATACTACGAGTACTATTATAGTACTCGTAGTATAATACCGGATGTAGAATTTTTTTGTGGCCTATAGGGAATACAATGTTAAAATTTGAATTTCGCTCTAAGTTTTTACCTATTGATTTTAAAGTAAAAGTGTAAATAAAGAATAAAAAACTGCATTGAATATGCTTAAATTTTTTGTTCAAATCGATTTCTTTCACGAAATAAACATGAAATAAAAATTAACATTTTAGGCTAGTTTCAGACTGCCATGTAAAGTTAAACAAAACAAAAATATTTATTCCGTCACTCTGACAGTTGACAGATTTGAAATTGTTGTTCTAATTGATTTATTGGACCATAAGAAGGATTCACTAATCAAAAAATAAATTAATAATTATTTTAATTTCCTCCTTTTCTTCCTAAGGTACATTTTATCTTAATTAATTGAAATATATATTTTTTTTTATCTGACTAATTCATTTTATTTTTCATGGCACTCTGTAAACAGCTCAAATATATCAAATTTAATTTACGTTTATCTCGTGACAGGAACATTTCATATCAATAAATAAGGGCTCGTTGGATGCAGTTTTTTATTCTGAACATCTTTTGTATTTACAGTTTGGCTCTAAAATAATCAGGGTAAAATTTACACCTTGCGAATATATTCTTGGTGTTAACGATTACGTGTTTTTGACGGTGTAAGGCGAGTATTTTAGACAAAAATATACGATCGTAGCACATCGTAGCTTTTACTTTTTACATGTTACAACAAAATTTTAATATGTATCTAGCGTAGATTGCAGATTGTGCATTATGTCTTTATTTCCGTCTTACTTGCATTTGGATTAGTATAATTTATTATAATCAGAATAAAACGCTATAAGTTCAATTTGACCTATGTTCGATTTTTAGTACCTACGATTTATTCTTAAATAGTAGAATGTAAAATTATACTGATGTTTCCTGTCTTCAATTTTCCAATTATTTACGATTAATAATGATATTCACTTTTTGCAGTAAACGTATAAAATAGGTATTTGCATGAATTCTGTATTCCTTTTAACAAAATAATAAGAATAAATGAGGTAAATCTTTGCAAAGACCTTTCACATTCGAGTTTCTGTGAAATAGTAATCCTTAGTCCCGCAGGTATTATCTATTGTGATATTCACGTAGTGGGCGTACAAAACGGTTTGTAGCTCCTTTATTCACTCAACCGCATATGCATGGTTTCCCCCAGCTCTCATCTGTCAAATACGCAAAAACGAGAAAACTCAATCTTATTTTACTAAACTTAACAAAGAACATCACGATATTTGAGCACTACATCAGTCTGATTTGCTGATCTCCCTTTAACCTGAAAGGAAATCTTTTTTCAAAATAAATTCGAATGTACGTTCATATTCTTTCAGGATTACGCGAAGATGTAAAAGATTTTATGAAAATGCCACATTGTTAGATGCATTTTAAATAAATCAAAGGGAATACAATAGAGAATTGAACGCTGAATTGAGTTGCAAATGTTTGCTGCGCAATTTACAATGTTTAAAAAAACATAGTATTAATTCTTAATTTTTGCAATATTGAATTTTATACTACGCTACTAAGTAAAAGCTCAATTAATTGTATATGTATATAAAAATTTGTTCAAATTTTATTTTTTATTTTTTTACAAATGGTTTGAAATAAAATCTGCCACTTATGGAAACAAAAATTGAGTTGAGAGAAACAATATTTTCAAAATATTTAGTAAATAAATAAATAAATTTAATTTAACATGAAATACAAGAACTGTAGTAATTTAAACTATATGAGTTGCTTTGCTACAAAATAAGAAGCTTGGAGTAATCAAATTACACAAAGTATTTAGATATGAGTACCTACGTCTTTTTGAGTTATAATAATTTCGAGTTATCGAAGATCGACTGTCAACTTATAACAGCAGTCCTCAAAATGTTTTTATCTCGTACAGATTTCGAGAAATTCAAACCAAATTCAAATTTTTTTACACGGCAGATAAGTGAATCACAAAATTTTTGCAAATTTGATTCTTATAGAGAAATATTCCAGGAACAGGAATCGAATGCAAAAAACCGGAAGTCAATATTTCAACCCGTTAATAAATGGCAATTGTTTTTGTGTGAAAAGAAACAAAATTATGACTGAATATAAAAAGAGTGCTTTGTAAAAATATATTTTTTTCATTTTCTCCAAAACTGTATTATTTATATGGAAGTTTTTGAATTTTATGCTCTACAATTTTGTATTTATATTTTTTATCGTAATATTCCGGCGATCCGGTCTTAAATGAGACCGGAATTCTGGATAATTCGGCCAAAAGGCAATCCATTCCATCACTACTGATGAGGTACCTACATTAGTTTATTTTCCGTTAAATATCATCTGTTCTTACTGCTCCATTGGTGAAAATTATTTTCTACATTAAATTTACACGATGTAATTCATGTAATTAGTACGTATAGTTAGAGTTATAATTATCCATTGTGTTTCGGGCGTGACTTACTTAGAAATTTCACTGTGTAAACTACAGTTTATGTGCTTACCTTAGATAAACTTCATTTAAGCTGAAAACTTTCTAATGAACTTACGGTGGTTACGTAATGGGTACCTTACAGGGTGTTATGATATGTTTGGGCTATTTTACCTTGCGATACGTTAACGTATCCGTGTGTTAAGGGGAAAATTTCTTTAAAGATGAAAGAAAGGAAGAAGACATACTTCAAAGTTATCTATTGTGCATATTTCATAACATCATAACCCTTACAAGCTTTTCACCGTTGATTTTGAAGGTGTTTTAATAACAAGAGATTATAGATGATAAATCACAATAAACAATAATTTTTTGTGTTACCGTATTATAATAATTATGATTATGATACGTAATAACAAAATCTTTTCAACAGGTATAAATAACTCTACGTACTATATACCTCGTTACGAGAATGGCCATTTTAATCAGATTCGGGCTGAATTTCTTTTCGATTGTTGTTGACCAAACGGATACAATATTCTACCCTGAATAAGTATAGGTAAAACGTTTCAATGGTGGATTGTCATTTCTTTAGAATTTATTTCGATTCACAATCTCTTTCTACCTACTACGCATAAATTGATACTACGATAGAAATACAAGTACACAACAGAAAATAATCTGGAAAAATATATTTATTTTGAGTGTTGAGTTGAATTGATGAGACACTAGAGACTAGACAGTAGACACTAGAACTAGATTGATGATGAGAATGAGACACTAAAATATATTATTCCAACCAGATACTGTTAAGCTTACTAATATTAAAAATAATAAGCATCACTGAGATTTTTTTCCCCGTGTTTCCCTTTTAACAATTATTAAATATGAGCAGTATTTAATTGGTTGATATAATATACACTCGGCAAAAAACGGGCCACTTGAAAATGCACCAAAAATTACGAATTTTTAGACCGCCAACTCGGTTGAATTTGGTCGAAAATGCAATAATCTACGAGTTCTGACAATATTGAAGTTTCCTCTTTCAGGTCATGCATGTTAATCTGACGCCAAGTTCATTTCACCCTCTGCCACCTTCCTTAGAAAAAAATGTTCTTGATGTAAAAAATGTCAACTCGCTGACTCTCGTGCTCCAACTGTCATACTAGTTTTTCAATGAAGCCCTTTCCACACGTGTATTACAAAAAATATACTATTGCATTGTTGGTAGGTAGGTGTCAACATTTTATTTAGTTCAATTCGCTCGAATGTTTGATTTTATGGTTTGAAATTATAATAACAAAGGCTGATCAATTTTTTAAATTGTTTCTTGTCAGAATAAGGAGTCTCATTTATTTTTGTTGAAAAATGTTTAACACTCATGGTTTAAAAATTGTTTGTACTACATTCTTTATAAATTTAAATTGCTTCTTGGTCCACATAGCTGTTTCTGTTGTTTTTTAATTAAATTTGTTTATAACACAAAATCAGCGTTGGATTAGAAAATTACGTGCATTGTTAATATTTGAATAAAACTACACAAACAGCTATGAAACCAGTGGCACTCAACATGTTTCCGTTAAGTACACCACCCTTAATTTTGCGAAGTTTTGAAAAATTATTTTAGTTCCGTTATCAGTAGAACGTGTTACAAATACCCTTAAAGTTTGATCCATAAGTACAGAAACTCCCTGTATTTGCTTGTGTTAAAAGTCTGCGCACGCCACTGTGAAAGTGCGGAAGAAAGTGAGTGTCCCTGTCCATGTCACCCCTAGATAAATCTGGTGTCAATAGCCGATTTAAAAATAGCGTCCCGCGTTCACCGTTCGAAACAAATTCTCCGGTTCGTGATGTACTACATCGATTTCCTATTACGGATGTAAAAACACGTATAATTTGTCGTGTTTGCCAATGTCAATGCGATTTATCTTTTTGTTTACCTCGGCTGTAAAATACTTTGATTGATTTGACGTTTGGCATATGATAGTTTAACGCCTTTTGCGCTGAAACGCTGAAATCCGCCGAGGAAGGATATATTTTGTTTGCATATTGAAGATGAAAGCACCACGGAAACTTTGTTTCTCTTTTGTGAGTTGTGTTCGTATTTTACTTTTGAAATGTTATATAAAGACTTTTATGTTTAATTTATTACTGACTCTAGCTTCCATTTGCGTTGAAATGTTTAGATGCTTTTAATATTTGCTTTTTTTCGTGGAATGGAACATTTTTACTGTTAGCTTTTTTCTGGTTTCTAGCAGAAACTTAATTCGAATGCCATGAAGCTTGCGATTTACCCACATATTTTATTACACTTAAATAAACAACTTTATTATGAAGAACTTCGCAGTACCAGGAATTTTTCTCATTACTAGAAAAACATTGCTGTTGTAATCTTAGACGGTAATGAACTAAGTAGGTAAGTGAATTGATGTATATTATTTTATTTGCCACAGGAGTAAATACCTGGAACTTATTATAATATTATTGAATCATGGATATTCAGTGTTACATACAAAATGTATACAGAGAGTTAATAAATGAGCCAACAACTTTGACGGTAGGTATATCCATTTTGATGTCCTGATTTTCAATTAGGTAAAAACAATTTTTTGAAAATTATTGAAATTGTCTGTTTTCGACAAGTAATATTTAATACATATTGTTATTAACTATTTAACCTAATTCATTTGTTAATAAACTTTAGTGATACACGTGATTAAAAAGTTAAATAGACGCAATATTTATTAAAGATTTATTTTTGACAAGTGGAACTAATCATCATGTTCGCTTGACAACCCTTATCTTGACTTTTTCAAAAAATTCATTTTGATTGCGGATTAGGACATCGAAATGTCTATACCCTCCATGTTTTTGACCCTTTTTAACACCCTGTATAAAATGACGCAATTTTCTTGAAAAGGGTTAGCACGAACAATTTAAAATTCAACATTCTTATCTTATCAATAACTATACTTTCTCAAAATGAGTAAAAACGTACTTTGTTTTTCCATAAATAAAAATCTGAAGTGGCCTGCACACAACCTTCCGCCAAATCTAGACTTATAAACATAAATGTGTCCCTAAAATATACAAATAAAAATCTAAAATATTCAAACATAGAAATTTGCATCACCTGAATCAAAAAGATTCGTTCACAGGCAAACTCTTCTGTGTTGAAGCCATCCTCCGTTGAATTACTACATTTGTACATTTAATATCTTACTTATGACTTATATGGCGCTAGTATGTCAACTTCTTGGTCAACTTGTTACCCGTCTCACCTGTCAATATTTTTTACGCAGAAACAAAAATCAACCGAACATGGATCACAAGATTTCAACGTTTTATCTGATAAATTTATTTTTGAAATTTTACTGCAGTTCTTTAATGCTACCAGATAAAGACAATTTTTTTATAACGTAAGTTGCAAATAACTTTGCCTCTTATTCTTATTACAAATAAATATTATATTTATCAAAATTTATATAAATTTTTGACAATTATCTTGCTCAATCTTCAAAAAATATCACTTCCGGTGAAGATATTTGTACCAAAATCTGATGTGCTCTTCCTATTCGTATACAATTGTAAAATACCAAATATCAAATTTTTTGGGTAATTCGTATTTGAGTTATGCGACATCCGGCATCGGCCCGGACCACACACATACACACACACAAACACACACACACACACACACACACACACACACACACACACACACACACACACACACACACACACACACACACACACACACGCGCGCGCACGCACACACACATACATACAGACATCATCGAGAAACTATCAAAAATGAGTTGTAAGGACCCTAATTCGTGCTCATCCACTTAAAACTCACAACCCGATTTTTTGCATGATTCCAATACCTTCCTTTACAGGTAAGCGGAAGGTAAAAATTAGCCAATTTTGAGAGCAATAATTTTATTGTAGTATTGTATTGTAAAAATAGTATATTGTGTATCTAGTGCGCAAAGTAAGCAATTGCGCGAGGCGAGTTGCAGCCCGAGCAGTAGCGGCTCGAGGCCTACCGAGGCGAGCCGAGGAGGCCGAGGGTCGCTACGGCGAGGGCTGCAACGAAGTCAAGCGCAATTGCGCCTTTGCTCACGAGATGCACACGATATTTTTTGTCATTACTGCACAAAAAGTAACCTTTTGAGTGACCTTACTTATCAAAAGATAAAATGAATACTTTTAAAATTAATATGTATAAAATAAAAAAGTATCTAATAATACCTACATGTAAAAGCATAAGAAACTAATTATTAACAGTAAAGAAAAGAACATTAAAATATAAGAAAAAAATATTATTATCCATTAGATCCAATATCCAATGCACAATCTGCACAATAGTCGACACGTCGACAGTAGAAACTATGCATAGAGAAGTAGGTACTACAGCTGTTCACGTGCTTGTAGTATTAGATTATCACGTGTGTGGCGCTAGTGCTACGCGCACATTTCGTGTCGGTAACTACAGAAAACTGTGTGTGTTAAATTTGCGTGCGCAAAGTGAAATTTTGCGCACGCTATTCCCGCACGCTTGTACTTTGCGCACGCATTTTTGTCTAGTTAAAAAATAAGCCACTTTGCGCACGTAAAACAGGCACGAAAAACGTTACTTTTTGTGCAGGTATGACAAAAATAATTATTTACTATTTAACAAACCAATTCTTGAATATCATAACGCTAAACTAAAAATTTTCAAATTATTTTTTCCAATAATTAAACAATTACCTAGGGACTTTGTCACTATTCTAACAAAATTCAATCCGTGTCAGTTCCCGTTTCTGCTATAGCTCTTCCTTTTCTAACACTGAAATATTCATCCAAACGGTCTACTTTAAACTAGTTTTCAAGTTTACTAGTCTACACTTCTTTCATCTCGTCCACTTTTTAATCACCCACATTATTAGAAAAATAAAGCAAAATACCTGTAACTTTTATAACATTAATTTGTTAGAGTAAAAAAGTAATTGCATTTTTAATTAAGTATATCGTTTCAATGAATAAAATTAAGATGTAATTAATTATAAACATATGAACAATTTGCATTATTTCTTGTCAATGCATTATTAGCGCTAATTAACATGCAACCATTTTCTTAACACTGAAATAAATTTCCACAGTGCCACTTAAAATAAAAGTAATTAAATTATATTCCTCAACATAAAGTGGTTGCCGTAAAATGCTGCTAAATGTTAATGTAAGTGCACTAATGTAGTAAATGTTGTTTAAAATTACGTATCTGATTTAGTTGCATGTAAATACCAAATGCAGGAATAACATTTGCATAAGCATTGCAGAATCATAAACATTATTGTGGAATATGTTAAACTTACAAGAAAATACTCCTACAAGCATCACAAGAATGATAATTACGATTAAAACATGCACAAGTAGTTAGCCTAATTTTTTGAATAGTTATGCAAATATATTTTGTGTAGGAATATTGCATATTGCCATTTTATTATGAATAATTTTGATTGTATTTATGACAATTCCACAGTATTTTGCTGGATCAAACCGAGCATGGTTTATACCTGCCACTAATTCTCATTTGTGTCACTAAAACGCCTAAATTGTATAGAATAGTAAAAACGGATTTACAGCATTTAAAAAAGATGTTTTTAATCGATTAATTTGGTTAGGATAACCCATTCGAATAGTCAATCTTATTCTTAACACAGTCTTCTTTAGTGTGGACGTGGAGTATGATTATTTTTATGAAACTTAATATACAGGATGTTCTAGGGTTAAGTAGCCTAACTTAACACGTTAAGTGCCATGGTTGACACCGGTGTCTGTTCGTTGTTTTAACCACAGGGCCAACGCAGACACCGGTGTCTGCTTCAGTATTTGCCCAAATGTGCTGAACTGGTACATTCTATAGCCCAGTCAATCTAGGTTTTAACCCAACACGAAAATGAGTAAATCTAAAAATTTGTATACTTTTTAAGGGTTGAATGTGTACATTTTTAGTTTTTTTGCGTTTATCTCATAAATGGTTAATATTACGAAGAAAAGTATGAAAAAGTATATGAAATTGTAGAGAATTCTCTATAAAAAATCTGACGTGGACACCACATGACTTCCTTGTACGCCTTGTGTGTTCATACTTTTCTTAATAACTAAAATGTAAAATAATATTAAAAATTCTTTTAACTTATTATACTAGTATACTCACAAATATATTTTAGTCATTTTATTTAAACTGCAGAAGAAGATATAAAGCATATTTTACTATTGTCACTGTCATGTCATAATCATTTAAATTTTACGTAGTAACAAATGTTAATCGATCATGGACTACAAGATACCGAAATACTATAAATTATAAATATATACTTTAATTATTTTTAAATGATAGCAGATACAAAAATATTTATAAAATACCGATTGTAGGTAATAATCACATAATCTTTCATTTAAAATAAAAAAAATTGTCTAAAATTAAATATTTATCGAAATATTTTTAAAAAGTACTACTTCCGGTTTGTAGACTAAAACCAAAAATTGGAGGTGCACAACTAGATGCTATAACAGTCCTAAATACAAAATTTCAACTTTCTACGTCTAACCGTATTTAAGTTATGCGACACACATACGTCCGTCCGTACGTACGTACGTACGTACAGACGTCACGTCGAAACTAGTCATAATGGATTCAGAAAAGGTCAAAACGGATATTTCCGTCAAAATCTGAGAACCGAAAATTTTCGCGATTACAATACTTCCTTACTTCGTACAAGGAAGTAAAAAGGTTCTTTACGATTTTCATGTAAGTAATACAGTTTCCGAGAAAATCGTGAAAATGTATTTTTCATATAGGTATACCAATTTCTTTAAATCAAGTTATTATTTTGTGTTATCACAAGATATCGACTGTAATTACTTAACGTGTGCAAAAACTTCAAGTTTATATGACATTCATTTTCCTCGGATATATTTTCAAAAAGTAACATAGTTTTCAAATTGTTTTTTTAATAAATTATTCAAATTATACCGAGTTTGGTGTTAATTTAAAGCTCTCGGGGAGATAAAAAATGACATTTATGTGATTTTCAATTGTTTCTCAAAAAATTATTATTTTCATTTATTATTATTATTATTATTATTATTATTATTATTTTATTCAACCAGTGGTACTAACGTTATAAAAACAACTTATTTATTTTTATCAAAATACTATCGTTGGTGGTATCACATTAAAGCTCTCGGGAAAATAATTCTAAATGAAACGTGAAAATAACAAAATATACATTACCTATTCAAATTATTCCGAGTTTGGTGTCAATTTAAAGCTCTCAGGGAGATAAGCTTAGTAAAATGTAAAAAATGACATTTATGCGATTTTCAATTGGTTTCTCAAAAAAATATTCAAATGTTTTCAAGTGTATTATCAAATTAAAGCTCTCTAGAAAAAAATCTAGTCGACAAATCAAAAACAATTTTGAAGCGATGATCAGCTGTTTTTTCACATTTTATTCAAAGTATGCCGAAGTTGGTATCAACTTAAATAAATAAATAAATAAATTTATTTAAATTTTGCTGAATAAAGCATTAGCATAAAATTAAAGCCTTTACGAAAGCAAGTTTATTAAAACTTATAGTCGGGGGAGTACTATGGTGGCCACAGCAGATTTTTGAAACTGAGTTGGATAAAAAATAGTCAGACTCTTCTAAACAGTGCGGAACATTGCCACACCTTTACCATCATGATAAAATGCACAACTGTAAAATGTAAAACCAACCATTTTCCTTTAATCCGTAATGAATTTAGCAGCATCATTTAATAGAGCTGCAATTAGTTTTCTGAGTAGTTACCTTTACCACATAGTTTGTCGTTTGATGTGCGGTGTCCACATGTCCACAGCCACCCACCAACGTTGCATGTTGCTGGATCTCTGCTACAGACACTTCCACAACCCGCGCACAGGAAATTGAATTTTTAGCTTTTGAAACTAGCGGCATAATTAAAATTTAACCAAGTTTATAGACACTAGAGTGAAGCGTGATTGTGTCATATACCGAGCCCGTGCGAGAGGTAGGTAATGTTTTTGTTTAATTTTGGCTTGGTTTAATCGACAATTGAAAATTCGTGTTGAAATTTTGCTGGGAATTATATTTTGGAAGCTTAACGTACGATTTTGTAAACAATGTTATGAAACTTGGAATTATAGATACATAAACAATCATATTATTTTGTCAAATAATAATAATACCAAATACTCGTTCGTTAAAATTATATTTATGCACAGGCGGACTGGTAACGTTGTGGCTCAGTGGAAAATTCAGAAAAATAAAATTGTGTACAATAATTTAATTTATGTAAAAGATATTTTACAACATTTTAACAAATAATGTAAGTAATTGTGCCTTATCTGATATGTATAATATTGTTATCTCTGGTTGTACTTGTAGTCACCCTGGTGAAGCCACAAGGGTGTGGCGAAATGTCGGTTTTTTAGTTAAATAAAACTCACTGACTGCATTCTACCAGTCGACAATTCCATTCTCATTCATATTAACATTTTTTTTAACGATGGGCAATGACATACGAGCTCAAAATGACAAAGTTCGCCCATATCTATTTTTTGCTTAATGTTTTACAAAAATGGCGCTGTTAGAAAGATCGCCGCTGGCGAAATTTTTTTTCGTTCTAGGTTAAATACCTTAAAAAATTGAATTTTCAGAAATTAATTTCAGCACGATTTTCCCTCTTTTATGGCCAGAATAAACTAAAATTAAGCGAATTTGTGTAAATTTTTATGAATAATTAGGAAAAACAATTTTCTTTAAATTGTATATTCCTGTCGACCCAAATACATCCAGTGGGAAAAATCTCACTATCCCACCAGCCCAGTCTACCCTGTATTTATGCCATGATAATTCGATTTTTAGTAATGGGAGATACTGCATTGTTACATCAATTTATATAGAATCATTTAGGCTTATTTAAGAAAACTTAAATTGGGTGGCCTCCTAGTTTTGCCAAAAGTGTCATTTTTCAATCTTACATTCGTGAATAGTTTTTTAAATAATATAAAACAAAATCGTTCCGTTTATGAACTCGTCAATGAGTAATGTATTCAGATTAGTGTATGGTGTAAGGTTTGATACAAAGATCGATAAAATGTATGATTCAATGCAAAAAACCAAACACAACACTAACTGGGATACAAGACTCGACACTAGGTTGATCACTTTTTTAAATTATACAAGATTACAAGATTACCTACACTTGGATTATAAACAAATAACCTAGAACTTTTAACGTTAGTTATCTTCTTGATTAAAAATGTAATTTCCATTCTGGAACAAAAAAGCTACATCAGTATTTCTTAGAAATTACATTTTATAATCGCACAGTATTACAACCAGAAAAGTATCTCTTGTTATTTTATTTAAAACAATTCTGCGAATTCTTCAACTTTTTCTTTTATATCAAAGATAAAATTCTAAACCATGCTAATTACAATTGTTTATCGTATTTTCCTGTTGCAAGTCTTACGAAGGAGCAAGAGGGTGCTTATCTGCAAAGTTTTCGCTGCTCTATTTTTCAAGAAGTATGACAGTTAGTTCCTGTAACCAGATTCTTCAACAAAGCTTTGCAAGTCGTGTAGTCGTGCTTCATCTGATGCGCACTTTGCACGAATTATGTCAGACAAGACGTTATAATGAATATTTTACAGCTTATCTACAAATCTTTAATAACTTTCAAGCTGAAGGTAAAATGGTAAATAGGGAATTCGTTTTATGTTTACACGTAACGCTGGTTTTATGCTGAACGCTGTCGTGTAATACGCAATAACTTCGAAAACTTGAGCTTGATGTATATTTTAAACGCGTGTAACTTTATAACAAATAAGTAATATGCCAGTAAGATTGATTTTAGAAAAATCTGTTTTGTAATTTAACAAACTGGAAACCATATGTGACTAAAAATATTTAAAAAAATTTTTAAGCAAATTTTTTTAAATAAAAAAATGTATCAAAAAGGGCATTCCCCTTATCTCCGAAAGTACTGAGTCTAAAATTTTGAAAAACATTAGGTATATTACAGGAAAACTATAGCGAAGGTCTGATTTTGCTTAGTTTCTTTTCGAGATTTTACACAAAACAGTTATAAAAGAAAATGTGCAGAATAACTCTATGCTTGTCAATAGTTTTCCCTCCTTAATTTCTTTACAAGTGATTGCTAAAATATGTAAAATTGTGTTTATTTTTCTGTCAATATATTTAAAAAAATTAACTAATAATTTAACCTCAGTTTGGTTTGACGTATAGGTATATTTATTTTTTCACGACATGCGGAGAAAACACAATTTTCTTCTCGCGAAATAGTGAGGAAAGTAGGTTTTTCCTCTCTAGAGAGGAAAGTAAGCAATGTTACCACCAGTGTTATTTTACGATGAAATATTTTAAACATTGTAAGTAAATTTATTATTTTATTGAAAATTCTGATTTTATAGTGATATACTGTAAACTATTATTTTTCAATTATTATGTTTTATATAGGGTGGGCCAAATACAAGTTTCTTTTTAAAAATGCAATAAAATGAACAAAATTAAAAAAAATTCCATGTATTATGGCTTCATTAGTAAGAGCAAACATTCCCATTTATTATGGAACACAACTTCGTTCAAGTGGCTGCCTCGGCTGGCTTCGCAGTAGCGCATTCTGTCACTCCAATTTTCCAAGACCTGGTTGATGGTTTCGGGCTGTAGCTCACGGATTGCTTGGATGATATTGGCCTGAATCGTTTCTGGATGGTTAGCATAACATCGGTCCTTCACGGTGCCATACAAAAAAGGGGTCAAATCGCCTCTCCGAGGCGCCCAATTGACATCGCCAAGACGGATGATAACATGATTTGGGAATTTGGTGCCGAAAACATCGATTGTGGCATGGGCTGTGTGGCATGGCGCGCCATCCTGCATGAACCAGAGGTAGTCCAAACCCATGTCTTCAATTTCAGTATAAAAAAATACCATGGCTCTGTAAAAAACTTCTTTTCAACAAACGCACTGTTTGGGCTCACTTTGGAAATAAATTTGCAATATTTCCCAACGTTGCTCAAGCGTACCACGGAGGTATGATACTTACTTTCTATCAAGATTTCGAGTGGGAAAAAGCTGTCAGTGTCAAAATAACCTATGATTTAAAAAGAAACCACTAGATGGCCCACCCTATACTTTCTTTTTCTCCTATTTCACGATTTTACAACTTAAATTTAATTATGGCATATTGGCTGCATTTCGTTGTTTTCAAACGTCATTCTGACAGATGGCAGTTATAACCTAACTTCTAGTTATGTGTTTCTTCTACATTTACAATGTTTTTAAATATGTCGTGAAAAAAAGTTGTGTCTAACACGAGAGGAAAGCTCTTTTTCCACTCTTGCTCGATTGCCTCACTCGCTTCGCTCGTGACACAAACTTTTAGCTCGAGTGGGAAAAAGAAGCGCATTGCTCTCTAGTTGGACAAATAAATATTGTCTGAAAAGGTGAACATTGAAAAATCGACAACGAGGAATATAACTTGTCTGATCTAGCTAACGAGTCATGGTGTGATGTATATGCTAGATCGAATACGGAAGAGGCCTATGATTGTTTCTTTAATACTTTTAGATACTACTTTGATAAAAGTTTTCCTTTACAGAAAATACATCTGCAGAAGTCTAATAAAAAATGTTGGGTTAACACAAACATCATTAACTCAAGTGCAAATTTGAAGACACTTTTTGAATTAAAGAAGCGTTACCCTGAATTCGAATGTAGTTACAAAAAGGCTAAACAAGAGCATGTTCACTTGATATCTAGAACGAAGAAACAATTTTTTCAAAGTCAAATTATTGAATCGGAAAATATGGTGAAAAGTGCTTGGAATATTATCAATTATAATACTAAAACCAAAGTAAATGATAACGTACAACTACGCCAGGATAACAATATAATTGAAGATCCTTTAGAAATTGCCAATATCTTTAATAATCATTTTAGAGATGCTCCACTACACATCTTAAAAAAAATACCGTTGATTGACACAAATAATGATAGTCACAGAAGTAAAAGTAACAGATCTGTTAATCTATTTTTGAATCCTTTAAGCGAAACAGAATTAATTGAAATTATTTTATATAAGCTTAAAAATACAAAGTCATCGGGTCCGGATGAAGTACCAAATTTTATTATACGAACTTTCGCTCATCTCATTGCTGCCCCATTGACTCATATAATTAATATATCTTTTCAAAATGGATGATTTCCGCAATTATTAAAACTTAATAAAATAATTCCTGTTTTCAAAAAAGGAGAGAAAACTTGTGTAGATAATTACAGGCCTGTTGCTTTAACATCGGCTTTTTCTAAAATATTTGAATATTGCTTTCTGAGTAGACTTCAAAGCTTTTTAGACCAAAATGAAATCATCACTGATAAACAATTTGGTTTTAGACCTAACAGCTCTACAAAAGATGCTTTACATTTCTTTTATAGTAAAATTATAGAAAATTTAAACAAAGGGGAATATCCCGTAGGGATATTCTGTGATTTAAGTAAAGCTTTTGACTGCGTTGATCATTACAGGCTTTTAAATAAGCTTGAATGTGTAGGAATACGCGGGGTAGCTTTAAACTGGATTCACTCTTTTTTAAACAATAGACAGCAGTTTGTCTCATTAAATTGTACTAAAGATGTTTCATGTACTCGTACCATAATATGTTCTGATTTAGTTCAAATCAATGTAGGTCTACCTCAGGGCACTGTTCTAGCTCCTGTTTTATTTACTCTCTATATTAACGATCTCAGAGAAGTCTTTTGTGAGGATTGTATGCCTATTATGTATGCGGATGACACTACTCTCGTCATTTCTGATTCGGACACAGGCGCATTGATTAATAAATGTAATCAAAACGTTCGGTCCTTGATATCATGGTGCTGTGAAAATAAATTATACTTGAATGATAGTAAAACTAACATTCTTCGTTTTTACATGCATAACTATACTAATCAAGAGATTATTGTCCAATTCGGGGATAATCATATAACGAGTAGTGACTCGGCAAGAATACTAGGTATGCAGATCACTCATAATCTGGACTGGAAACCTCTTTGTCAAGAGCTTGTTTCAACTCTAAATAGATTATGTTTCCAAATACGACACCTTAAATAATTTTTAAATATAAAACAGTTGTTAATGTTTTACAGTGCCTCTGTGGAATCTCGCCTTCGTTATAGTATTTGTTTTTGGGGCTCTTCAAGTGCGTCTCAAAATGTCTTCATTGCACAGAAAAGAATTTTACGTTCGATAGCAGGGGTGCAGTTTAACTCTTCTTGCAGAAATTTATTTAAAAAATACAATATCCTTACGTTAAGTAGTATCTATATTTATGAGTCTTGTGTTTTAGTTTATAAGAATCAGAAGTCTTTCCCTACTAACAGCGATCTGCATAGTCATAACACCAGACTAAAAAATAACTTTCATATACCCGCCTCAAGATTAAACATTGTTAAAAGTTCTCCAGATAGAATGGGCTTACAATTGTTTAATAATTTGCCAAATGGACTAAAAAATAATTTAAATTTAAAGTCTTTTAAAAAAGATTTAATGTTGTATTTACAACAGCACGCATTTTACAATGTAAACGAATTTTTAACACTGTAATTTGTAATTTCAAAAGTGTATGTTTTATTTTAATTTCTCTGACGTTTTCTATACACTGTACTGTGTCTACTGAAAATAAATATTATTATTATTATTATTATTTAATAAGGTATTTTCTAATATTAGGCAATGTACAAGTTGATAAATGGGGAACGTTTTTCAGTAAATATAAACAATTCTGGATAAGACTGGTAATTAAATAAAATAATATTTAGTTTTATAATTTGAAGGAAACTTCATGTGCAGAGCATGAAGTTTTTTTATTGCCTATTCTGACATATTTAAAAATGGTTTTTAATAAAGTTGTAAGATAATAATTGTAAGGTTAAGGCCAAGTACGAAAATATTTACCTTGAACTTGTTTGAAATGATTTTCTTATCAATGTTATATACAAAAGTGTACATAATTACTTTCAAATAAATACTACGAGTATATAAATCCAACAGACAAATATAACAAGCAATATTTGTATAATAATATGACTTTCTCAACATGACCCAAGACGGAAATATAACTCCACCAAATAATAAATCCTCCCCAATTTAAAATATTCAATCCCTCGGTCTGCTTCTACGTCGTTCTTTTTCGGGCCGGATCGTTCATTAAATTTGCAGGAAGTGGCGGGTGGTGACTACTGATTACGTTAGGGTGAATTTTATTGATGAAGATCAGACTGAAAGGCACGTGACACAGCAGAATAAGGATCAGGACTAAAGAAACAGGGAGTGAAATGGAGAAAAGGAAACGGTATCAGTAGACTGTGGGATAGTGGAATTAGTTGGTTAATTGTCCATATCATGAGACTGAAAATAGGGATTCAGGGTCTTTCAGGAAATTTACGTTTTTAGAAATATCTTTTGAAAACCCTTTAAAAAGTATATAAACAAGAATATTGTATGCCTATACTGACCTGCTAACCTGTTAACTAGATGGTTCGGAGCAGACATCCCCTACCCCCGCCACAGAAAATTTTTTTCTGAAAATATTTTGCAACTTTTATTAATTAATATAAACCTTACATTTGGGATGATATAACTATTTAAGCAACCCTTATAATGCTATTTATATATTTTATATATTATTACCTATTGTAATCGTGATTTTTTGACAGTTCGAGATTTTGATGAATCTTCACAAAAAAAATATATTTTTAAGTTGGTCGGTCTACCTGTCTGTCTGTCGGTAGGTCTGTCTGTCTGTCTGTCAGTAGGTCTTTCTGTCTGTCTGTCAGTAGGTCTGTCTGTCTGTAAGCACGATAACTTGAGATCGCGTAAGAATTTTCAACTGAAATGTTATATTTAAGCTTTTTACAAAAAAGTTAGTTTTAAGTTCGTTAATGAGCTTTATACATCCCATGATACCAAATTTATTAATTAATATAATAATAATTTGTACTTAAATTAATGAAAATTGTAAACATTTGCGCTTTCACAATTATTACTTAATTTAATTTACATATTCATATTACTCGTATTATGTGTATAACTTATAATATATGCAATTAAATCTCGAATGTTAAACGTCAATAACTGCTGTAACTTTGACTTTTACATCCGTCATTTTGAAATAATTGACGTTTGTTACTTTGACACCGCCTGAAAATGTTGCTGTGGAACCATTAATACAAAATTTGTCTGCTTGGTGGTGCTTTTACTAGTTTTCATGTGCAACTTGCCATAAAATTTATGGTCGGTAAAGTACTGTGTTGGCCACAGTAGATTTTTGTTATATACTTTGTTATCTTTTAGTCAAAGTAAGGCAGAGTTTGCATTTTCCGTTCCCGTGTGCTCATCTTATATGTATTACTGATTAACTTTTACTAGTCATGGCAAGTATTGTTATTCGGTTTTTAAGACTATTAGTGCGCCAACACAAAAAGAGTGATGGGAGCATCTTTTTATCTCCCGCTAACCATTTCTGGAGGTCTGATAACTCAAATACGAATTACCAAAAATTTTTGATATTTGCTATTTTACATTTGTATACGAATTGGAAGAGCTCATTAGATTTTGGTACAAATATCTTCACCGGAAGTGATATTTAAAAGATTAATTGTAAAAAATTTCTATAAATTTAGATAAATATAGTATTTATTTGTAATGAGAATAAGGGAAAAAGTAATTTGTAACTTACGTTATAAAAAAATTGTCTTTATTTGGTAGCATTAAAGAATTGTAGTAAAATTTAAAAAATAAATTTATCAAATAAAACGTTTAAATTTTGCATTCCATGATCGGTTGATTTTTGTTTTTTTGTAAAAAATATTGACAGATGAGACGGGTGATACGTTGGCATACTAACGCCATATAAGCCATAAGTAAGATATTAAATGTAGTAACACAGACGAATGAATCTTTTGATTCAGGTGATACTAATTTCTGTGTTTAAATATTTTAGATTTATATTTTTGACATTTTATTTCATCGACGAGCAAAAAGGACAAACAATAATAGCGATGGACATTTAATTTGAACATATTTAATGTGTATATCATTATTGTGTGTACCAATATATAAGATATTTCAGTTCAGTCTAAAACTAATTTGTTATACGTTTAATCTAGTAAATAAAATCATAAATATGATTAGCTCATTATATCTATTCGTCCTGGTTCTGATAATCTGCGCAACTTCTAGTTATTCACTTAAACCCTACAGAATCCACTAGTTAACATTAACTAAAAATTAGTCTGTTTAACCACTAGTTAAGAACCTGTGCAACGAAGTTTACAACATAACCAACACTTTAACTACAGGTTAGCGCTAAACCGAAGTGGTGCAAATGGCCATTAAATATCTAAACATTGGGAATGTATGTATGTTTTTATAAAACAGTATTTTATTTTTACTTGTGTCTGTGATCATAAAGGTAAAGGTATGATATATCTCTTTAATTCGACAGTTTTCCACGAATCTATTGGGTTAGATAAATTTTATGTGACTGGCGTAGGTGGATGTATTTTAAAACATACTAGAAACGATATATGTATCGTATCATCTCTCCATAAATGACAAAGGTGAAAAGGACCGGGTCTAGGAAGGACACATCACTATCACCCTCACACCTGAATAGCTTTTAAAGTCAGCAACTTTCATCCTTCATAATCCTTTCACTTCAGTGGTTGCTCTACTGCTCAAGTGAAATGGAAAGTGATTTCCATCAGAATAATTAGATCATTGCTTTGACGCATTTTGAAAGTAAAATTTTTAAAGAACATATTTTAAGTTCTCACAGTGAGACCAAAAGTCACTAAGTATTTTAACAAATAATCTCTAAGCTGTAAAGGCGAAAAGTTAAAGAAGTTCACCAATAAATTCAATTCATACTTTCAGAATTCAGATTACTTTGCCAAAGAGGTATAACTTGAGCTTTTATTTTGAATCTATAAATTTATTTTAGAATAAAGGAGAACACAGTTCGGTTCAATTTCATATTCCTGACTTTGTAAGTCTATCGTTAAATGCAACAATAGCTAAACCACAGATGGCAGAATAAATAGAAAAGGAAAATGGTCCTAAAACTTACATGCACCTAAGATATATAATTTCTTGTACAAGATAAGTTCCTACGAATCAACCTGGAAAATTTCATATTTCTTAGCCCTGTCTATCTGTAGTTGCAAAAACCGTACTTGCGTTATTTCGAATTAAAATGATATAGATAATATTTTCCCACATATTTTACTTAAATATAAATATAAATACACAGGTATTAAACATACGAGTATAACGGTAAATTTATTGTTAGTGGCACAGCATTATTGTAGGTACTTAAAATACCGTTTTAATATATTAGAAAAATAATGATATTGTAAGAAAATTAAATATAGGTATAAAATAACAAGTTAATCCACAGGTATTGGTAGGAACATGAGATTATTTTATTACTAGGTGTAATACAAGATTAACTTGATAAATGAAAAAATCAACAAATATTTTACTCCAGTCCTTGAAATTGTGAAGAACACTCCAAGAACCAAACATCCAGTTACACAATTCTATAATAATCGTGCTTGCAACGCATTTTCTCAAGTACAAATTTTCAGCATGAATTATGCTTTCTACTGAGTAAGTGCAAGCAATTTCATACCTAAACCTGTAAGTAAGGACCATTTTTCTTTGTTATTTATTCTGCCATCTGTGGTTTAAGCCATAGTTGCGTTTAAGAGTGTCGTTTACCTAAATGACGAAAACATGCTTCACGCAAGTTGTGATTTATTTAAAGACAATTTTAAAACCTCCATAAACAGTCAACTCCCAAACGAAAATGAATCCGACTTTTTTAACTAAAATATTACACAATACTTCCATCTAAGTCCTCCCACATCTTTCATCTTTTTCATTTTATAATGGCAATGCCATTCATGCCATATAAGTCTCTTTATAGTTAGCACAGTTTCGTGCAAGCCGTGTAGGTGTCTATTATGAATCACTTGTGATTACGAGTACTTCCTCCGTTCCCCGTTCCTCATCAGCGGCGCCACAGTCACAGGAAGTGCGAGGCGTGGCGCTAGTGTGTGGTGGTCCCCTGGGAGAACATAACCTCGCATTTGTGTACGTGTTAGTGTAATGATGTGGGCGACGTGATAAGTTTCTTGTGAGGACGGGAATTATCGTTATTGTTAGATGAAAAATGCACAGGGTTAATAAGATTGGGAAATATTTATTACCTTTATCGCATTATTTCAAAAACCATCTAGAAATAGGTTTCTGTAAGTTCATTATCATAAAGGAGTTGACATGTTACTTTATCTATAGATTAAATAGTGTAGAACGTACATTACATGCTCATGCTATACAATCTTAATTTAAAAAATAATTTTTATTAGAGCTTTAAGAGATCCCGACGCCATTGGTCTGAAAGTTTTCGGCATTAAATTTTTCAAACGATTCTCTAAGACGTACACCGGCACATAATTTAAAAATTTTCAAGAGGTGCATATTAATTCGATGATTTTCAACGAAATAATTTTAGTATTTTTCTTATTAAATGTATTCAATTAGCTCTTATTTTTGATTAGTTAAATGTATTAGAAATCTAAGGACGAAAAACGACAGCTATATATAGTAAAAATTTTTTTGGAGAAGAGTCACGTCATCAATGTTGGTCACTAAATAATGACGTCACGGAACCAGATAATGACGTTACGGAATACTAGATTTACATAGTATAGGTACCGGCTAAATTCAGGTACCATTTATTTTCCAAGCTGCCGATTAAAGACGATTAATATTTAAATATCATTGTAAAATTTAATATATTTCCAGTTAGAACTCTATAGCGTTACAGAAAAATATGAATGTCATGTAAACGTACAACACAAAACACAATTCTTAATTCAGTAATGCCAATGTGTGGTGAAAAACAAACTACAATTATTTGAAATAAATTAAAAATGCATTAAAACATTATATTCGGCTTTAAAACTATTGTAAATTTAATGAAAATGCACTATTCTTATAGTATACAAAAAAGTACCTAGTATTTATTTTATTCATTTAACATCACTCGGTCATTACTACAGTTATTTTTCATTTTGTAATGTTTTGATGACGTGACTCCTCTGCAAAATAATTTCAACTATACTTGAATACAATAAATAAGAAAAATACTAAAGTTATGTATTACTAACATTGTCAAAAAGTCAGAATCTGCTACTGGATTAAAAACAAGTAATACGCTATTAAATATACTTACATATAAATTTAAACTACTAATCCTCCAAAGAAAATTATCTATGTATACACAATGCATACAAATAATGTATGACAAGGCATTATGCAATGGCCTCGGTTTGCCTCATTCGCGTGCGTATGGAAATATGTTAACGTGTTTTAACTAGTCACTGAAAATTCTGAAATTATACTATTGTATGACTGTAATATCATTGATTTATTACGAGTATAAAATTATAATATAATTAATAATGAACTTACAAGTTTTGCATACTGGCTACTTGAAATCTGTTGTACAATGTTATTTTTGATTTACCTATTTTAAAATGAAAGTTGTAAATACAAAACTTGTTTAAAATTAAAACTACACCATATGAGAACAAAGTCGATATTGCTTTGTTAGTTCTCGAGAAAAAAATAAAATAGCCATTTACAGCATTATTTCAATTTCCGGGTGCCATAGAACTGGTGATATTTTATTTGTTTGTGTTTACACTTTCCTTTCTGTGTTTAGTTACATTAATAAATTATTATTCAAAATAATTCACTTAAATAGTAAGATTTTCATAGTACTCTGAAATCATGCTATTAATGCCTATTTTATTTTTTTCCAGAACTAACAAAGCAATATGATCGAATTTGTGTAGTTTTTAATTTTGTATTAACAACTTTCGTCTAAAATTAATAAGTAACGACAGCAAAATTTAAAAAATAACATTGTTTTTCCTATATAACTTTTTTCAAGTAGACTTTCGGTATATTATATTGCTTAAGGTGAAGTCGACGGTGTGGTTACCGACATTTGCAATTTTGCAAATATTTCAGTTGGAACACTAAACCAACTACAGCAACTGATTCATTAGATTTTCTCACTTTCGGAGCATCTTTTGAACATGGGCAGGTCAACATTTGTAAAGTATTGTGGGCACTGTTAGGGAACGCGTTTGCGAGGTGGCGAAAATGCGAGTTCCCTAACAGCATTGTTGAGCTGTTCACGTAATTGAAATTAACCGTGTTCACTCTATAGAACCTCATGCGTTAAATTTTGACTGCTCACAAAAGCGGATGGTTCATATAATATAGTATTCACATATCCGAGCGCCCACTATATTTCAGTGTTCTTAAGTTGTAATAATTTTGGAAAGGGATAATTTTATTTCTTAATACAGCAGCAGGCAACAGCAGAGGACCGTGGTATTTAATTCGGATCTAATTATAATACAGATAAGTTAACTGAAAATGCAAAGAAATCTACCCACAATTGTATCTTCCAACGTACTACCGTACGTATCCAGAAATAACCCTAACAATACAAATCTTCTCATTCCTCTCACGATGGTTGGTGGTATAAACTCTAATCTCGTGCAATTTAGCATTTCGTGTTCTCAGTTCTACTCACACGTCAGGTAACACAACTTGAGTTCTCTCTGCGTATGTTCGGCTCATTTCTCAACATGCGATCGTGTAGTTATGTTAGGTCAGTGTGTAATTGACGTGATGCTGACGTCACTCTGTGTCGTGAGGCGCTCCATTTTTAGATCGCGCGAGTTATCGAATTGTACCTATTAATTTAAGATGATGATAGTGGTGAATTGTATTGAGTGCAGATGAACACTATAAATAGTTTATTGAATATTGGATTATATTATAGTATGATTCAGCAGGATTAAAATATATCCAGTTTTATTACTGCTCTCTACATGTGACATTAAATGCGTTTAAAATAGTTTCTAATTGGAACGCATTCAAATTTAAATTTCTTGTTAAATTTTAACATCAATCACCAGAGGATTAACTCACAATTACAGAATGGAAAATGTAATTTTAGTAGAATCCAACCACTTGAATTCAATGGTTTTATTGTCGATTGCTAGGATCGAACTGGGAACCGCTAGCGTGCTATAGGCGGACATTCAACCGTTGAGATAACCACCAATAATAAAATATGAACAATTTTACTTCAATATTGAATATATTCAGTTAAAATTTTAGCATAAAGGAAAAGAATGTTCATGTAAAGAGAATAAATTTTAACAAATCTGCTGTGTCCAGAACCCGACCTATCGCCTAATTCTGCTTATTCAACTAATTTAATAAATATAGCTTAACTTACATTTTAATAGTTTTATGTTCATGTAATATATAAACGATAATGTAAACCAAGATGCAAGCAAAAGATGTTAACTGTACTGTCATAATAATTCAAATTTTGTGTAGAAACAAATAGGTACTGGAATTTCAAAAAATATATTATCTTAAATGCTTTATTTATCGAGATAATTTAAGAAAAATCATATTGCTCTATATGAAAAGTCATACTTCCGGTTTATGAATTGGTACCAAAATATAATTGGTCTATTAAAAATCGTATTTAAACCTTAGATATCAAATTTGGTATTTAAATGTTTAATATATCTGATTATCGTTTTCGAAAAAATTGTAACATACAAACGAACGAACGCACGAAAGGACGAACGCACGAACACGCACACACAGACACCATCTCAAAAATGTGTAATTCGTATTCTAGAGACCCTATAAAACGTGCTTATCTGCCAAAAACTCACTCGAAAATTTAGACCTATCACAATACCTCTCTTATAGAATAATGAGGCTTGAGGTAAAAAGTATAGAGTATAGATACAAATTTTCCTAAATAATATTTTTCATTTTTTAGAGATGGGTTTGTGATGTTATAATATGTTGTGCATAAAAAGGTTTAATAACAATTTAACATGACGCAATAAATAGTTTGTGGTTTCATGAATATGGTAATGTTAATATTAAAATTTCAAGAGCATGTTTTAAGGTTGCGCTCGAAACCATTTTTAGATAGTCATTTTTGTGCACTTTAATTTCTGCAAAGGAACAAGCAATAGACATAAATAATATATCAATAGAATCATTAGAGTTTTTAGATTGCCTTATGCTGTCATGCTAAATAAGAAAACCTGAATATAAATATAATTTGCAGTAGAAATGAAAGAAGAGAGAGTAAAATTCATCAAATTGAGATGAATTTTATGCAAAATGAACTATTATTACAGACATAATTTTTAGAATAAGGGAATTATTATATATTTTTGTTGTACAACAATTTCCATTGTAGGTTACATCGTTTATTCGAAATTTATGCAGAAAGCATGTGCTAAATGAGCCATGTAAAAGTTTCATAGTGTCGTTGACGTGGCACTAGTAGTTACAGAAAAAAAACATTTTTCTAAAATCAAATTGTGACGTATAATAAGATTTTGATTATTATCGGGATAAAAACATTACCATTTCAGACGCGCCCTTAAGATGAAGCCTATCCAATTTTTAATTGACTACCCATCGTTTTAAATGTCAATTATTATTGTAAATTCTGTTATATTAACCAATACTTTTACTTACAAGTTACAAACCGTAAGTACCGTAAAAGTGAATCAATTATTGATTTATCTAAATTTATTATAAAACGACAAATTGTGTCCGAATATAGAAACTAGATTAATTCACGGTATAAATCATTTAACAATAATTCAAAATGTAAAATAACAAAATAAGTGATCTGAATTGATTGACATCGTAACAATATATAAGTAAAATAATATGGATCGTGTATAATATATTGATATAACAATATAAAATTTGAGATCTAAGAAGAAAATATTTTACATTACATGTCTGGGCGTATGATAAAATTTATGCTGCATTCTTTTATGACAGGAATAGTTGAATACATTTCGAAATGAATAAAATTTTGTTACATAGGAACAATATTTATCTTCATACAAGTCTACATTTCAAACAATCTTTTCAGCAATTTACATATTCATTCAAATATTTACATACCTGTACTTGATCAAGAAATCTAAAAATAAACATAAACTTTGATTCGCAGAACGAGAAAAATAGAATATTTCCAGTTAAATTTTACTGAAGAAAATTAAATTTGAGAAATATCTAATACGGTTATATTTTCTTCAATATAAATTCGACTAAATTGATATCGAAAAATAAAAGAAATTATAAGAATGGAATTGTCTTGACAAAAAGCTTTTTAAAGTGTACATTTCCTCTTAGCTTGAACAATGTTCAAAGATGCAATACAGCATAAACCATCATCATTTAGTCTAAAATAAGAATAAGGCGTTTAAAAAACCCTCCTGTTTTAGATATTTCTGTTTAAAAATACTCTTGTTACAAATGTCTCAGTTAAGTTCATTGTCACATTAATATTATATAACAAAATCGTTCCTTTTATAAACTCATCAATGAGTAATTTATCCAGATTAGTATATGGTGTGAAGTATGTTACATGTGGTATATACAAACTAAAATATTTTATGCAACCTTAATTACACCGGCCAAACGGGACGTAAATTAAAGATCGGTATAAAGAACACATTAATTTCTTCAAAAATCTTAAAAGTAACTCTAATAACGCGACACATTTACTTAATCATAAACATACAGCAGGTAAAATTGAAGACATCATGCCAATTTATAAACAACAAAGTAAAAGTTTAGAAATCTTTAAAGAAAAAATCAGTCTACCGGTAATAAACATCCAAATGAAGAGCCAATCGGATGTAATCTTTCAACCGTTAAAATTACTAATATTAAATTTTACCCCTTATCCTTCAACTCCAGTCACCTGATGATCAAAAGCTCGAAACGCGTCGTGATTGCATAAAATCTGTATAGTAACGAGTTAGTGGTTTTTACTCGGTTTTTTTGCGGTTTTTTGCATTGAATCATACATTATATCTATCTTTGTATCAAACCTCATACCACACACTAATATGGATACATTACTCATTGACGAGTTCATAAACGGAACGATTTTGTTTTATAATATTATTAAATAGGTACCTACGTTTTAAGAAAATCATGAATTTGTGCTCAAACCGTGCAGATATTACAAATTTCAAAAGTATAACAGTTATTTATTGTCTCTATCTGAAAAGTCTGAATAAAATTTTTTTTTTTTGTCCATACTATCAAAGTTTCAATTGTTCCAATTAAAAAGCAAAAATAACTTTCTTTGAAGCTAAACAAAATATTTTTTAGAGACTAGTATATTTATACAAGCTCTTAATCCACTATTTCAGTACTAATTGCAACTTATTATTCGTAAAGTCTGGTTTTCAGTTCACAATAAAGTTGTAGGATAAACAATTTAAGGATTTTATAATAGTATCAAATTCTGCTTCTGAGAATTTATTGAAAAAACAATCAATATAATAATTCTGTCGAGGCGTTGTGTTCTTAATCCAATATTTCAGTACTAATTGCAACTTATTATTCGTAAAGTCTGGTTTTCAATTCACAATAAAGTTGTAGGATAAACAATTTAAGGATTTTATAACAAATTCTGCTTCTGAGAATTTATTGAGAAAACAATCAATATAATAATTCTGTCGAGGCGTTGTGTTCACGTCTTGATACGATTCAAATTCAAAGGTCCTGAAGCATTTGGCGTAATTGCTCTAGGGGTTTCCACTGTCTGCGATCTCTGAACTCGTGTCTGGTGTACGACAATGTTACGAATAGAGAGACACCTAACGACCTACGACGCTACGACATGACACCGAACCGAACCGACGCTATTCCAAAACATAGACGGATTACCTCGCGGTGTAAAATTGCAAATGGAATACGTGCATATCATGCAAACAGGAGTAAGAGTTAACAGTAATCTGTAAGGTAGATGAAGTTATTAAGGAAAAGGAAATTTGAAATTAAGGTAGTTTAACAACTAAGTCAGCTTTCGTAGGAAAATGGGGAAAAGTCGTTACTATGCAGGATATTCTGCAGATGATGTAAAAAAAGAGTGGTTAAGTGCATGGGACATCTTCTGTTAGCGTTTGAGTTTAAATAAAAGGTCATATTGAATCATACGTTCGCTTTGTATAGGCTTTTACTCAGATTCTTGTCTGTATTAGTAGAAACCGTAAAAACTATATTTTCAAATTCGAGATGACTGTTCGCACTGCTATGAGATTTGAACCGGGAACCGGATTGTATAGCTGAAGCTTTCCCGACTCAGCTAAACAGTGCGAAACTGCGGCTGCAAAGTAATCGCAATTTTTTATCATGACTTGAACTGAATGTTAACAAATTTCAAGACAACTTATAAATGTTTAAATTGTGATACTATGATATTTATTAATTTATTTTAATATGATTGCATAAAATTTGTATATAAATTTATATTAACATATTCCATTTCATAACAGTCCTGGTGTACTTGATACATATTTGTGTTCCATTTAATATGTAATAGTGAGAAGTGTGTGTGTGAGTTAGTTAAGTTACGAGTATATTGTTGATACAAATATTATCTATTGTAATTTAATTTGGTATAAATAGACATTGATAAATAATGCAGTGTTCGTGAAATAAGAATAGTGATTATAATTTATAAGAGAACAATTATCACTTATAATACCATAAGTACTCATAGTTATGTCGATTATTTTTCTATGTTCTAGACTAGAACCTTTGAAGAAAAACTAGATATTGTGCATTAAAAATAGAAATTAAGATTATAATAAGATTGTTCATTTGTTAAATAGTCACCTAAAAGTACTACCTAGTAGTGAATAATCGACACATAACCTTACTAATACAAAATATGCAGGTCTACAGATTTTGATTGGCTGCGAAATATTTTGACAAATAAATAATATAAAACTGAGGTTGGAAATATAAATAAATTCTAATTCTTTGGATGACTGGCTTTATTGTATACAGTAGTTACAAAATTTGCGACTTTTCGACCATGATCTTGGTCATTATCAAGCAGAAAGTTATATGTGGTTATTTTGAATTATTTTTGTTGTTACATTGTATAAAAAATTAACTTAATTATTTATTTGTTGGAGTGGTTACACACTCAAGGGTTTAATACCCGTTTTTCTATGTTGCCATAGAGTCAATAAGGCATGCTGTATGAAATCGGAGACCATCACCCGTCATGAGCAAAATTTTTGTAGAAATTTGAATCGAAATGTAGGTATAACGTATATTTCATTTTTATTTACAACCTACTTTTTAATTCAACAATGTGATTACGTTTTACATAAAACAGTTTCAGTTTTCAACCATACAAAGTATTTCTTTGACATTTCACGTCCTCAAACTTCAAACATTTCATTTGCTTTTCATTTTATAGTGGTACTCGCAGCTCGCAGTGAAATCTTAGAACCGCGCTAACTGTATTTAAACTGTGATTTACATCCAGCATCCAGGTTTCCCGGTAACCAATTCACGTTGGAAAACTATTCGAAACAGTAAAATATCGCTTGAGGCATGACTTGCTGTAGAGATTTTAAAAGTTTCCACTATAAAATAGATACAATGCAAAGTATAGTACTAGTAGTTTCGTATATGGAACTTAAACAAACGTCTGATAAAATATACCTACAACTTTTAAAAATATAATTTATGATGAAATAAAATAGAGAAATTAGGTTAAAAACGTTGTGGATTTTGAGGAGATTCCTTTTATAAAAAGGAATTTAAAAACTAGGTATTTTAGTTTTAAAATATGATAGGTACAGGTATCAGTGTTGTTATTTAACTAGGAATAGAATAATTTATAAATAGAATATCCTAAACATAATGATTTAAAAACAATTGATATAAGAAACTGTATTTTTACTTGTCTTATTAAAGTTAAATAAATGGTTGTCTATATATGAAATCTGTTATATGCGAAAACCCGATTGTTTTGAGATAAAAGTTGTAAATAATAGTTATTTATGATGTAAGTGTTAAAAGTTATATTTTACGAGTGAGTGGGGATGTTTGTAAAACGAGGCGAAGTCGAGTGAAGAATTAGTGATACTCATTAGTGAATGATTAACGGAAAACTTTTTTTACTGAAAAGGATAATAACCACTGAACTGTCATACATAACCAGTTTCTTTAAATAATTTTATTCTACATACTCCTGTGAATAATCTTGGGTGACTTTTATTTTTTGACTGGATATTGTAATTTATCAAACAGAAAGCTTAACCTTATTCAGGATATTATATCAAAATAGTACTATATTGATATGAAGAGTCGGTTGTATGAACTATCTATATTGTTTCTAGAGAAAAATGTATAGATTAGAGAAAAAGAAAACTTCTCTACTCTCAATCTCATAAACATTAGCCAGGAATTTTCTCATACTGATGCCTCCCTTAGTGAATAATTCTTTTTGATAGTTGTACTGTGTCCAGTGTTCTGTTTGTCGTTGTCGTTACTTATGCAGTACTTATATTATAGTTATAGTGTGGAATTTAATATAGCATCCGGCACTAGACCAAATTGAGTAATATGTGTAGCACACTCACGCAGCTGAACCGACTCTTCACTTGAAACTTACTCTAACCCAGCTCTAAATAAATAAAAGGAATCTTTTGTTAAACAAGTTGACTCTCAATTAACCAATAACTCAAATCTCTCTTGTCCTCTTAAAAAAATCCGTCCTCCGAAATTCATTCCCTAATTCAATTTGTTGAGGTCAGTCTTGTTACCTAGTCCTCAGGAAAGAGGAAATAGGAAATCGTCTCTTCTCCGTGCGGCCTGTGACAAATATGCCATTTTGATCTCTACTCACGTTCACCACGGTCTAGCATCAGTCTGTCTTCTTCTGTCGTTGAAACAAACCTGAGGGATGGGAATAGAATATTCCTAGACGTGCGTGGGCGGATTGTGGATTGTCTCTGTCTGTGTGTTTGTATGTGGTGTGGGGATTTGATTTCCCAGAATGGATGACTTTTCTCAAGATTCACGCGGAAATGTTTTGTGAGTTTGTGTTTGCTTAAGTAGAATTTTATTAAGAGGTGTAGGATTAGGTGGGAGGGTTAAATGGGTTATCGATATTTACGGTGGTACTACGTGAAAATTAGAATTGTCTCTTTAATGTTAATCTGTATTGGAGCTGTTTATATTATATGTTTATTTAAATTTTAAATACACTGGGCAAAATAAACGCAACACTTGACAATGCACCAAAAAATCCGAATTTTTAGACCGCCATAACTCGGTTGAATTGGCTCGAAAATGGATAAATCTTCGAGTTCTGACAAAATTGAAGTTTCCTCTTTAAGATCATGCAAGTTAATCTGACGCCAAGTTCATTTTATTTCTTGCCGCCCTCTTTAGAAAAAACAAGTTCTTGATGTCAAAAAATATAAAATTTTGACAACTTGGGTGCAAAAAACCGAGGACTCAATTCACTACCAAGGCGATAAAGTTCATTCATTTTCCTTCCGGGGGAAAAAAATTAAATACTTCCGACGATAAACGACAAAATATGATCTAATTTGACTGACTATACTATGTCCACCGAACAGATAGAGTAGATGCTCCTCCCACAAATGTGCGCGAAATTGAAATACGGTATTGCTATTGGTAAGCCAGTTTTACACTGCTAGGCAAACTCAACTGCTGAGATCGGTCATCAAAAAAATCGTTCGTAAAAAAAAATTGTACTTCATATTTCTTTTAAAATTATGTTATACATAAATGATAAAATATATAATTCTTCCATATTTATTTCAAATAAAACTATTTAATTTTTCTGCTTTTTAAAATTTGTTGCTTGTAAAGCCTACTTCTGCGCACATTGTACTACGCAGTTTTGGCTCTGCCCACTAGTTTTATTACTCTATGTGTTCGATGGACATAGTATAGACTATAAATCAAGAGTGGTTTAGTTTTGTTTAGAATAACATAGAATTGTTCATACTATGAAACGTTTATACTTTTCTGGTTGGTTGTTTGTTATTTATTTATATGACATTATTGTTTTGAAAATTATTATAAAAATTTAATTAAAATAATTTGGATACCTACCTTACTATTTTGTACAAACATTAATAAACGTTTATTTTTTCCATAAACGAATCAAATTATCCTAAAGGATGTAATGTGTAATTCAGTTTTCTATTTCAATTTACGCAAAACAGAAAATTGAAAACGGAAAAAAATCTTTTACTTTTTTATATTGAGTTTTTGCATCACATACCTATGTATTGATTTTGTTCATATAATATTCTCATTCTTATTGGTATTAAAGCTAAAAGAAAATATTTAATGCATGCTTGAAAAATTACTCACGATCTAACGTTTATAGAATGGTTACGGCTTCCTTGTTTGCAAATAAAAGAATTTTAATGATGTTCAATAATTCAAATACTTACTCTGTGATTCATAGAAACATAATTTTGCGATTAATAATTCATATATTGGACCTACGTTACCGACATTAAAATATATAATTAGTTAACAATAACAATAGCAATAGTTCATTTTGTTTGTAGGTAATACATATATACAAAGTGAAATAGGTAGGTACCAATTTTGTTTGACGTAAAATAATATCAGCAATAATTGTGTAGTTTTGTTCATGGAAACATATATTATAACAAATACTATTAATATGCAATTAATCAAGTTTAATGTGCATTAGTTTTTCTGTTTTCAAAAATATGCACCGTCAAATAAATTTTAATTTTAAAGTTCTTATTAGAAAAGTTGTAAGGTTTATAAGCACTATACTATAACAACTATAATGATGTTATTTTGACTGTAACTCTGCAACAGTAATATTGGTAAATATTCACATAATATCCCTGCTAAACCTAAGAAAACATATTTTCTTTACTGGGCTGTCTGTCTGCCCAGAGACGCGATAATCTTTAACCGCTATATCTGCTGTATCAATGACAGGGCCTTCAAGATAAGGGAACCCCATTAGCCAACCTCAATAAAAACACATTAATTTATTATTATTAATCAAATTTTAAATATTTTAATGAATAAAATAAAAATCTCCTGCGGAGCATTTTTACTTCCTTGTACGAAGTAAGGAAGTATTGTAATCGCGAAAAATTTCGGTTCTCAGATTTTGACGGAAATAGCCGTTTTGACCTTTTCTTAATCCATTATGACTAGTTTCGACGTGACGTCTGTACGTACGTACGTACGGACGGACGGACGTATGTGTGTCGCATAACTCAAATACGGTTAGACGTAGAAACTTGAAATTTTGTATTTAGGACTGTTATAGCATCTAGTTGTGCACCTCCTATTTTTGGTTTCAGTCTACAAACCGGAAGTAGTACTTTTTTTAAATATTTCGATAAATATTTAATTTAAGACAATTTTTTAAATTTTAAATGAAAGATTATGTGATTACCTACAATCGGTATTTTATAAATATTTTTGTATCTGCTATCATTTAAAAATAATTAAAGTATATATTTATAATTTAGTATTTCGGTATCTTGTAGTTCATGATCGATTAACATTTGTTACTACGTAAAATTTAAATGATTATGACAGTACAGTGACAATAGTAAAATATGCTTTATATCATCTTCTGCAGTTTAAATAAAATGACTAAAATAGATTTGTGAGTATAGTAGCAGTACTTATATATTAATATATTTGTATAATATTATATTTCTACATTTTAGTTATTAAGAAAAGTATGAACAGTTTAATAGGCGTACAAGGAAGTCATGTGGTGTCCACGTCAGATTTTTTACTTTTATATTCATTCGGGGAGAAAATTGGGTTGCTCATGCTCATTCCAAAATTCGAGTTGTCCACTCTAAATTTTTGACCTGGCTACGGGCTTGGGTTAGCTGGAGCATTAAAACATTACCGTTCGGTGAACGGTAAGTAAATTACTTACCGTTTTGTTTAGCCTAGCAAGAGGTAAGATGAACATACTGTCTTGGAAACAGGCATGGTAAGTTGATAAAAAAGGGCCAATTGTGCAAAAAAGTTTATAAGTAAGTATTATATACAATAATTGTGTCTCTTTATTAAAATTATGATCTACAAATAAATGAATAACAAACAATAAAGTTTTGATAATATTGAAAATAATGTGTTTTTATAACAAAATTTATATACATATGTGTAGCGAATAACCTCGGTAATAACTTTTCATAATATCCTTAATACTGTTACTGTTAACTGTCATCACTCAAACTGAAAAACTTAAAGAGTTCGTGACTATGTCTGTTATATAAAGTAAAACTTGTAATTTTGTCTAATCACATGAGAATACTGCATAACATACCATATCGAATTCCTGTTTCCGGTATTCAACTTTAACACTAGACAGTGCATCATCATGACATCGATGCAATGAAAAATCCGGGTAAAGGAACGCTCCCGATCTATGCCGGACTAAGCGAACTATAAAATATAAAATATGTTCATTTTAAATTTTTTACATACCTATCTACATATGAATTTTTTGGTACTTCTTTCGAACGGGTATTTCGTTTATATTTCTTTCTAGTTTTTATTCAAAATTTGCCAAACAGATTTTGACAATTTTATCCTCATATTATCCTTATATTTAAAACAATAACATGATAATCGCTACGAAAATTGTCGCAATAACAATGAATATCGCGTAGACACAATACATTTACGTCGTACATTATTTATGTTTATGAAACAAGGCGAGCAATAAAACAATTTTGTCGACATTTATCAGCAAAACATAGTATAGTAGGCTTTGGTGGTCGTCTCTGTCCGTGAGCGTTCGCGCATTTTCGTCTCACAAACCGTTGAGATCGGAGCGCATGTCTGAGCTGTGAGCAGCGTGTGCTTGTGCCGGGCTCGAAGTGCCCGGGACAACGCGAAGCCGGCACAGCGCAGAGCGCACAGTTCGACAACCATCACCGGTCGTGTTGTATGTGTCATATAAACACTCTCTTCTCTACTTTACTTCAATGGCGATAGTCTTATCAACCGTTATACATGACACAAACTCCTAATCCCGCGAATTCTACACGCACAGTTGTTGATCGCGTTCCATTCAGTGCGCCCAAAGAGCAGTGAACTTGTGACAAACCAACGCTTTGTATTTGTAAATAGAAACGTAGTCTCGGTCTCGTGTTGTTATCTCTCTACTTGTGTGTGTTGATCAGGTTAGTGAGGCTGTGCTCGTTATCGAGATCGTGATGTTCCATCCAGTGTTGTGTTTGTGTGGTTTTTAGGTTAGTTTAAATCGCCATGCCAGCTGTACAGTGTATTTCCAATCTGACCTTTCATATTTCGTTTACATGTTTTAGTGCTATTTAAATGACCTTTCCAGTGTAAAAACTTCATTAAATGTCGTTGTTTATAATAATTAAGTAGTTTGTTTTTTAAATATAATTTATTTGATTTAAAACACCTTGGAAATTTTTGTTGTTTTGCATAAAAAGTAAATGAAAAACAGCACGGTTGTAGATAATATTGTTTTAAATTTGCAAAGTGTCAGAAATGTGTAAATAAGTGCAAATTAGTGTGAATACAAACGTTGCGCGCTGTTGACATAATCAAGCATTTGGAAGACGCTAATTGCAAGAATTAAAGCGCCATGTCACAAATACGACTGTCTAATTTCACTTATTTACATCCATATCCGGTAAATATGCGTCTTCATTTATTTCTACAAATGCCATTTATTTGAAAATTCTATTTAAGGAACAAACAAGCTTTAATTAAAAATTCAAATCGTGCTCTCATATGAATTTCAAATCAGGTAGTAATTTATCGTCTAAAAAGGAAACATTTAAAATAGATGTATGATAAAAATAACTAGGTTTAAAATAAATAATTCATATAAGTACATACTAGATTAATATTGGCTGCGAACAATAATTTTAAAACTATGATTGCATGCAGTTAATTATGTAGGAATGTATTTATTAATAGCTGTAATACCTACCTTTGATAATATTGCTCTCTTTAAAAACTACTGTGATTTTTTTCTAAAATTGCTGTTCATGCGTCATAGTCGATCAAGATTATGCCTCATATTTGTTAGCAATTTTATACGGACAAAAAATTGCTAAAAATAAGCACGAAGTATATTATATTTTAAGCACGATATAATTATCTAGCTAATAATATTAGCATTGATTTTGCTTTGTGCAAAAAGTTTATAATTTTAATTCAATCTTTCATATTATGTTTTTTTAATAGAACACATTAATTTTGAAGTTATTTTTAGCTTAAAATTAAGTAATGATTTTTTTATATATGACTATTATTATTATCAGTGTTTTTCACATTAAGATTTATTTGGTAAAATGTAAACAAACATGAAATATTTATGGTGGTCATTTTAAAAACATTACTAAAATATTTTCAAGTATATCGCTGTTTTTATGCTCTAAGTAAATAACAAATTTACACAATGTGTAAAAATGTACAATTTATTAAGCACCTCTATAAATAGAATAAATACAAGATTACAAATTTCCATATAGTGAAATATGTCCCCATATGGTATTCATTTTATTCCTGTAATATCCATATTTACCTGGTATATTTATGGCGATTTAAACAACCTAATCATATGAATAATTCAAGCACTTGATAAACAAGACGAATAGAATAACAGTAATACAATCACACATATCACATGGAATGGAATACATTTTTTCAAATAAATTCCTTGATGTAATCAGCGTCACGAGTATTCAGCTAATTGATGGCAGAATTCATCTTGTAATTAATAATATTCTCTAATCAGATGCCTTCGCAAATAGAATTTGGTTTGGAAATTTAATATGGCAATAATTAACTAGAGAATATCACCTCGTGGGAGATTATAGTGCTATATTTAGCATTTCAAAGAGGATTTGGTGTGCAACAAGCCATTGATAAATTTGGAGCTTTATTTAGTACAATATACATGATGACATATCAAGAGTCACTTAGTACGAATTGTGATACCGCGAGACGAGAAATTTTTCGTCTCGGAATTCTCGAAATTAAAAGTTTGAAAAAAATTGATGTTATTCTCGCCGAAAAAGTCAAAATATTCTTTATTTTACTTTGTGTGTAGCATTTTTTATTTTGATATAAATATTTTTATTTTCAAAAGATTGTATGCACATTAACAGAAATGTACAAAAATGTTCCTAAATTCACTTCTTGCTTGTCAAATATATGGCAATAATTTTTTTTCGAGAAATTGAGACGAGACGAGAATCGAGCTCCTTGGGACGAGAATTGAACAGTCGAGAAATGACCGAGACGAGAATACTTACATTGTTAAATTACTATTCTCGAAAATTTGATTAATTAATTACATATTAGGATTGCTTAAATAACTTCAAAACCATCCTACATATATAGGCGATGAAACTTTTGATTTCAGTTTAAATTATAAAAGTATTTAAAGTAATTATTGTTGATTTATTTATTTAACTTAGGTGAAATAATGTGTATAAGCATATTTAAAAATAAAGTTTTTTAAATTGTTATTATAGTAATTTTGAACCGAGTTTTGAACTGTCCAATAATAGACATAATGGTCAAAATTGCACGTCCATAAAGTTGGCACCCCCACTTTGAGAAAATTTAAAAAAAATTACGTCATAATTTAGGACTAATTTAGGACTAATTTGTACCCAAAAAATTAGAATTTGTACCCCCACCAATTAGCCGGAATACCTTGACCTGATAAAGTTGGCACCCCCACTTTGCGCAAATTAAAAAAAATATATTCGACTGACAACAACTAATTTAGGACTAATTTGTACCAATTATAATTTTTTTATAAATAATTTTGTTTATTGCAAAAATTAATTTTTTCAATTAACATACGAATAGACTTGAAAATCTTCATATTTGAATTTAGGACTAATTTGTACCCAAGTCCGTTTTGCAAAAAAAAACAATTTTTTATTTGCAAATTGATATTTTTTCAAATCAGTCACTTTATCACATGGGCCTCACTTAAGTCAAACGGGACATATCAATAGACTTGGGAATCTTCATATTACTTTGCGCAAATTAAAAAAAAATTACGTCATAATTTTTGACTAATTAAGGACTAATTTGTACCCAAGAAATTATAATTTGTACTCCCACCGGTTAGCGGGAATACCTCACACTAGTAAAGAAAACACCCCTACTGTCACCAATCACTTTGAATCATGGTCGACTGACAACAACTAAATAAAGACTAATTTGTACCAACTATCATTTTTTATAAATAATTTTGTTTATTGCAAAAAATGATTTTTTAAATTAACATTTGAATAAACTTGGAAATATTCATATTCGAATGTAGGACTAATTTGTACCCAACTCCGATTTGAAAAAAAAACAATTTTTTATTTGCAAATTGATATCTTTTGCAAATCAGTCACTTTATCACATGGGCATCACTTAAGTCAAACGGAACTTATCAATAGACTTGGGCATCTTCAGATTACTTTGCGCAAATTAAAAAAAAATTACGTCATAATTTGGGACTAATTAAGGACTAATTTGTACCCAATAAATTATAATTTGTACCCCCACCGGTTAGCGGGAATACCTCACACTAGTAAAGAAAACACCCCCACTGTCACCAATCACTTTGAATCATGGTCGACTGACAACAACTAAATAAAGACTAATTTGTACCAACTATCATTTTTTATAAAAAAATTTGTTTATTTTAAATGAAAGATTATGTGATTATTATCTACAATCGGTATTTTATAAATTTTTCTGTATCTTCTATCATTTAAGAATAACTAAAGTATATACTTATAATTTAGTATTTCGGTATCTTGTACTCCATGATCGTTTAACATTTGTTACTACGTAATATTTAAATGATTATGACATGACAGTGACAATAGTAAAATATGCTTTATATCTTCTTCTGCAGTTTAAATAAAATGACTAAAATATATATGTGAGTATACTAGTATAATAAGTTAAAAGAATTTTTTATATTATTCTACATTTTAGTTATTAAGAAAAGTATGAACACACAAGGCGTACAAGGAAGTCATGTGGTGTCCACGTCAGATTTTTTTCAAATCGGAGTTGGGTACAAATTAGTCCTACATTCGAATATGAAGATTTCCAAGTCTATTCAAATGTTAATTTAAAAAATTATTTTTTGCAATAAACAAAATTATTTATAAAAAATGATAGTTGGTACAAATTAGTCTTTATTTAGTTGTTGTCAGTCGACCATGATTCAAAGTGATTGGTGACAGTGGGGGTGTTTTCTTTACTAGTGTGAGGTATTCCCGCTAACCGGTGGGGGTACAAATTATAATTTCTTGGGTACAAATTAGTCCTTAATTAGTCAAAAATTATGACGTAATTTTTTTTAAATTTGTGTGAGGTACATTCGAATATGAAGATTTCCAAGTCTATTCAAATGGTAAGTTAAAAAATTATTTTTTGCAATAAATAAAATTATTTATAAAAAATTATAGTTGGTACAAATTAGTCTTTATTTAGTTGTTGTCAGTCGACCATGATTCAAAGTGATTGGTGACAGTAGGGGTGTTTTCTTTACTAGTGTGAGGTATTCCCGCTAACCGGTGGGAGTACAAATTATAATTTCTTGGGTACAAATTAGTCCTTAATTAGTCAAAAATTATGACGTAATTTTTTTTTAATTTGCGCAAAGTAATATGAAGATTCCCAAGTCTATTGATATGTCCCGTTTGACTTAAGTGAGGCCCATGTGATAAAGTGACTGATTTGCAAAAAATATCAATTTGCAAATAAAAAATTGTTTTTTTTGCAAAACGGACTTGGGTACAAATTAGTCCTAAATTCAAATATGAAGATTTCCAAGTCTATTCGTATGTTAATTGAAAAAATTAATTTTTGCAATAAACAAAATTATTTATAAAAAAATTATAATTGGTACAAATTAGTCCTAAATTAGTTGTTGTCAGTCGAATATATTTTTTTTAATTTGCGCAAAGTGGGGGTGCCAACTTTATCAGGTCAAGGTATTCCGGCTAATTGGTGGGGGTACAAATTCTAATTTTTTGGGTACAAATTAGTCCTAAATTAGTCCTAAATTATGACGTAATTTTTTTTTAATTTTCTCAAAGTGGGGGTGCCAACTTTATGGACGTCAAAATTGCAGGTAGTTAGGAAGATACTCGTGTAGGTATTAGCTAATTTATATTTGCTACTATATAATATTAGTTCACTTAAATATGTTTACCAAATTCCGATCTGTTTGTTAAATATTAAAACAACAAATATTAGCATGTTATAGAAACCTAATTTGTCCTTTTGGGTCGTTAAATGTTAGCTATTTCAATAATTTGTATACCATTATTAGATCTGCTATTGCTGCAATCTACAAAGATACTAATCAAGTCTTTTTCATCTGCTCCTTAAAGAGATGCTTTACATGAAATTAAATTAATTTAAAAGAGCTGTTTACATTATACGAAAGGTTATTGTTCACATTCTGGCAATGTTTTGAATGTATTTTCTAAAAGTATTGGACACAGTATTAAAAGTGATCTGAAAATAGCTACACAAACAAAAGTTCCATTTGAATGTTCTTTTCACTTTTCTATTTTGGGAGTTGTTGGAAGTTTGTAGGATTATGGGAATATTTTGATGATATATTTGAATACTTTAACTGGAGTTTAATTCTGGGAGAATTTTATTGGGGTGTTTCAGTTTCTATTTTTTATACGTTGGCTCATTATTTATTATCTATAGCGCAAGATCGTAACCATGGTTTTTTAGGGTTGAATAACTCATTAACCAACCCCTTCCCGCCCCAAATTTTTCAACGATAATGATATAAAAATAATTAATGTAGCCTGTAGTCAACTCTACAGAGGACTTGGGGGAGTTAAAAAAATTCGCCTATCGCCGTTTGGCTTTATTCTATATTTTTTAACAGAAAAATGTCACTGATAAGCTTAGTTTCATTTTTATAGACCTACCCTTGCTATGGACAATTTAAAGTTCCTAAAATTATAAAATAAATAAATAAATACATCTCAATAGCTGCGTTCAATGAAAGCTAACGAATTTAGCTAGCAAAACAGGCTTGCTAGCTAGCAATTGCTAACTAGTAGAGCTAGTGCCGATTTTGGCGCTAGAAATTTTTGCTAGTAGTTACGAACCTATTGGAAAGCTCAAAATACTATTTGTTAACAATATTGTTGCACTTTGAACTTCTGCAGAAGAAATTAATTTTTCTTGGTTATTCATCGCATATCGCACTTTCGTCGCTCTTCTGATCATATCTAAAATCTATCTACTAGTAATCGCTAATCGGTGATCTGCAGCTAAACATTCAAACTTTCGCGCATTTCCTGACAGATTACTACTTATTTATTATTATAGTCGTTCAGTGATGTTTCATTTTTGCTAGCTTCATTGAAAGCAGCTAAGGTAAAAAGTGAAACACCCTCCAAATATTATTTCAATTTACGGCTGTAGGACATAGGTAGTGTCGGGTAGTGTAATGCCTATGGCACACCGGTCGAGGAGCATCAAGAAACTCCTCGATGAAACGATAGAACGCACCCCGTCCTCGACGAAAAATAGACGCGCCGCTATTTTCATCGAGTTGTTCCTCGATGAAACGAATGTGTTTCATTTCAGACGTATCTTTTATCTGATTTCGCGCAACAAAAGCTTGATGTATTTGTCACCGATGAAATAGAAATCCATCGTGGACGGGTGAGTTCTGTCGTTTCATCGTGGAGTTCCTCGATGCTCCTCGGCCGGTGTGCTATAGGCATTAAACAATGTGAATTATGGTTTTGTGAAGAATTTGCATAAATGAATCCTGATTGCAAGATGGGTGTTATGGTTGGCTAGAGTCTATTTGCATTGGCATCTGTATTTAGGGAATATGAAGTAATATTTTCGCGTGACGCTAGACGTTTTGAATGTCCTGCTGCAGGTATAGAAGAAGAAGTGTTAGTGTAGTACCTAGTGCTAGTGATGTTGGGCAAGAAAGCAAAACGTCGGTCAGGGTCGGTTCTGTTGCGATCATGGTGAGGTGAGGAGGCGGCCTTGGCGCTGGAGCATGCGAGGGGCCGTGGCGGGGGCGGCGGCAGTGGGGCGGAGGCCAGCGAGCACTGCGGCCTGTGCTCGCTGGTGGCGCGAGCCTTCCGCCGGGCCGTGTGCGGCGCCCCCAGCCGCCGGGGCAGCGGCGACTCCTACCAGGTGCTCAACCCCCACCACGAGGATCACGTCGAGGTGCTGGACGACGCCACCTCAATACCAACGGCTGGCGACACCACTGATGTAAGGGACATTATACATATATTATAACCTTAATGTAGGAACGTTGCGCGCAGCAAAAACATGCTTTTTTGAAACTAATTTTGATCGGATCGTCTTAATTTTTTTAAATTTAAAGATAAAGATGCGCCCCACGTCCATTAAGTGTTGAAATATTAGCTTTATTTTTTGTTTCAACTTTACAATGCCATAAACCTGTCATAACTTGGCTAACTTCACATAACTGTTACTCAGTAAATCTCCAAAATTGTAAATTTCAACACTAGACGGATCTAGATTGAACTTTTATCTTTCAAATGAACCCTTGTTTGTGAAGATATGTTCATTAGTACCATACCAATTTTGATCTCTACGAGAGCGCGTTCACTATTGCTGCCTTTGTTCGACACACTAAATCTGTATTAATCTATCCTTTTCTCGCAGACAGCGACATGTGTAACGCGTGTTTCTAAAATACGAATACCTACAACATTTACGTATATATCGTAAATTTAGAAAATTTTACAGTTTTAAAGGAAAATATTGTATAGGTATAAATTAATATTTATTTTAATATTGAAACATTAAAAAAAAAGGCAAGGGAAGCGGTGCTTCCCTTGCTTCCATGGACGCCACGCCATTGATACCAACTATCGCCTACTATAGATTAGTTTACGCTAGTACGGCCTGGTGTTAGAGAGAGAGACCCGTGCGTTACCATCGTTACCGTTGTTTATCCTCATGAATGCATGTTTCGAACTGGCCCATGTTTTTTATCTCTCTCTAACAAGGTAAACAGTAACAGTTCATCCGCGCTAGTGTTCACTCCTGGCATATAGTATACTTCATGCGTGGTTCCGCGTGGTTCTGACTAATTTTTGTAAATTGTCGATTTTGTCGATAAACATATAATAGGGGAGACCGTGGTTCATCGTTACTTAGTTAAGTTGTTACAAGGCACAGTACAGATAATACAAAAGACTTAGAGTTGTGCTATAAAGACACAAACGATCATGGAAACGGCTGATATATCGCCTTCTGTACTTTAGTGGCGTTTACTTTTTAAATCCTAACAATATCATTTTAATCGTTTTACCCTCGGTGACGTTAGAATAAATTTACCAAAATTTTCTAAAAAATGTCACAACTAACCCAGGTCTTCCCTACATCGATAACATTTAGCTATCTAAAATTCCAATATGGACTTGGCAACATTGTTATCAAAACGTCCATTAGAATAGTATTCCCTGTGCTTCCCACACTGAACCTAGTATGTGGAATTTAGAATAGGTATAGGTAGTCTATTTGTTAGAGCTCTGAATTGTGGCATGTGGAACTAAAGGCTTCCGATTTATTGATCCTCTCTATACATCTTTTGAACTTCCTAGTGATATCATTAGTTGATAAAGTATGTAGGTACTGCCAGACTTGTTTCTAAAAAGTACATTCCTATTTTAAAAATAATGCTTCTGCGTTAGGTATTTATTTAGGAGAATCTTGTTCTTCCTAGTTTTTGTTTTTACAACATGAACATATTTTACGAGATATTTTATTATAACGTTTTTGGTAAAAAGGTTATACTATAAAGCCTATAAATTGTGCTTTCTGAAAAAACTTAAATTTCTGAAAATAGGTAGGTATTGCTAAAGTTTAGCTAAATCTAAAGTGTTTGATTGTTCCTTGTCTGCTTTGTATGTATTCCTTCTTATACCTATGTTCCTACTTAGTATAGATGTAGTTGTTACAATATTTTCGTCGCACTTGAACACTTGATAACTTAATTCTATGCAAATTATTGTTTTATCCTTGCATTTTGTATTACGTATGTACCGTTTACATAAAATTATTTTTCTAATCATGTTAATAAGAATGAGCACACCTTGGGTTAAGGGACAATCGTTTTTATTTTTCGTAAGTAATTATTATTGTAAAGAAAAAGTATTCAAAATAGATTGTGTATAATACAATGTCACTTCTCAAATATACCTGTAGCAATAACCATATAATTTTGTTGTATAAAAAGAATTCTAACAGCAAAGTAAGTCATACCAACATGACGTGTAGTAACAGAAAACATTTAATTTATCTGAGAAGGTCAAATACTTCAAGCTGCGATTACTTTCATAACGCCACTTATCAGAATGTCAGAGATGTAAAACTAAACAGCTCTTTTCAATTACACTACACGGGCGATCGACGCAAACATAGAACACTGAACATAATGTTGTTCTGTTCAAAAAGTTAAATGATAGACGTTTTATCGACATGTCGAACTTGTTTTCTTCAGTACTTTGCTACTATGTAATTCCAAGATAGACAAGTATTTGCGCATATTGGAAACTAGAAAACTATAGGAATTACGACTTTGTTAAATTAAGTTAGATTAGGATAAAATTGTACTTTTAGGTGGTCAATAAAAACAATTTCATTGATTGACTACATAAATGTTAGTGTTTTTGAAAACGAGATGAAAACACTGTGAGTCAAGGATGTACAAAACAATAAAATATACTCGAATAGTTATTTGTTTCATTAATACAAAAGATGCATGATTTTGGAACGACGCGCAGCGGAGTTCGGCGATCTATACGAGTCTCAAACAAGCATTTTTAGTATGAATGAAACATAATATTTTTTCGCTAGCCGCTTAAATAGATGTAATTTCATTTAAATTGACATATCCTCATATTTTGCAACAATTAAAATGTAAACATACTAATTTGTTTTTACCATGACAACAATCATTTTTTGTATTAAGACGAATAGATTTACTTTTTGTACAGTTGCTATAGTGATCATAAACAATCCCCAAATGGCCTCCTTTTTTTACAAAAAAACAATGACAATTGCATCAAATACGTCCGGTTGGCGAAAAAAATAATACTTGCCTACAAATAAATGTATTCGTATTTTGTCCATATATTATGTCATGCATTATAATGCTCAGATTATGCATATAACAAAAAAATACGTACAACAAGGACACTGTTACCAAAATTTGCTACATGTAAAGTAAATATCAATTCAAATGGAGGAGTAAAAAGTAACTATATACTACTCAATATACTATACCTACTGTAGCGAAAGTTTATCTTTAATCGAGTCTTTATTATTGTATTAAAATTTAAATATTTTATACTGAAGGCTCTCTAGCTTTGGAATTTTTCTGTCTATAATTATTTCTCTACTAAATATAATCCGCCTAGTCTTTTTAGTTTTAACCTCGGTTTTAATGGTCTATTTAGAGCTTACCTAAAATATAATAAGAAATTATCAAAATGCGCGGGTTGTAATTTGAATAACAGTAACGTATTGCCAGATAATAATTTTCAAATAATTTTATTACAATCATAACAATTGTATTGTATTTAATTTTAGATACATGTTGTTTGGAACAATATTTATAGAATTCTACTATTATTATACGTATTACTGTTCAGCTGTGATTTAATTATGCCCGTACCAGTGTATAAATAGCTTTAGTTTGATCTATTTAAGATATTGCTAATGTACTTAAAGATAACTTATAACACTAATTACAGTTCGTGTCTTTGGTTACCTATTCAATTATTGCGCCAAGTATTAAAATATCTGATGCATATGATAAGTTCCAATGTCTTTTAATAACTCAGAGCTATTAATCGACTATTAATGTTATAATGCACTAAGAATAAATCCAAGCTATTATAAATGTACGTTTACATCGATAATAATTACGACAACAATAATTGTAGTGCGTGTAGTTATTTGAAGGAAAATAAACCTTGATACGTCTTAATTGCTGTACTATTAACCTGACAGATGATTTCCTTCTGCATTAGACTGAACGATGTTTATGTCAAGGTATGAGAATTACACCTACGTTGGCATGAAGCCAACTAAATCATACCAATTAATTTTCATAATTTATTGTAGACTTTAAGGTGTACGTCTACCCTAAAGTTTTACAGCGTTACAGAGGTGTACGTGTATACGCCTCCCACGTTTACTTTAATTATAATTGAAATATATGATGCTTTTACATATGAGTATATTAACAAAGGATGTCTTAATACTTCTAAATTTTTATATTTTTTGTCTTTGGCCTAGGAGTTTGAAGTAAAAAAATTAAAAATCACGTTTTTTGCTGTTTGTTGTCATTATAAATGGCAAGAAAAATTTAAAAAGCAAGAAGCATACAGCTAATCTTTCTTTTTCGAATAATTTTTGTTTTACTTAATTTCTTTTAAAAATACAGAAGTTATTATGGGAATACTGGAGCCATGTTTACAATTTATCAACTTCAAAATGACATTGCATAGCTAGGATGCGGGAAAGTACGCGTTTCGGGCTGCTTTCGGGCAGCCGTAGTAGTGGGGAAAAGAGTGAAATAGAAAAAAAAGTAATTTCGAAAGTATTCTAGGAATTCGAAAAAAAGGTACTTATACGATCCCCTTGAGCAAACATTTGGGTGAGGTACGAGGTGTGTGAAATGTCACTATATTGTTATTATTATATAAACATTTTATATAGGTATGTGGTTCCGATCGCTTTATTTTTTCACTTTCTATTAATGTGATGTCGATGTGATTCTGTGGCTTGGTGCTAAAAGGGCCAAAGTCACAAAACCAAGTTTTGAGAAAACCGCGATTGAAATTTTACATTTAACACAAACCGATATTCTTTGCACCGCACCCAGTGAATTTTAAGCTTTAAGGTCGTGGGTTCGAATCTCACCGAAGAGCATGGATGTTATGAATGTCTAAAAATTTGATTTAATAATATAAATTGTATCTGGATAAAAGATTCTTAATACGAGTCTAAAGAGAGCTTAAAGCCATTGGGGACTTCCCCCTTTAAAAAATAGTTGCAAGTGTTGTAGTACTGCATGTAAGTGGTTTTTTTTCGACAAGTTATTTATGGTTTATCTAACTGATTAACCATCACTTTAATTCGACTTTAACAGAAGGTACTAGAAATAGTAAGTTATAGAAATTCGTATTTATTTAAAAATACTTATAAACGACCTATACTTTTACAATCTTCACTGTATAAGGTATCAAGCGTTCATATGTTTGTGTAGGATTTTGACAAAATAGAAACAAACGTTGAAAGCACAGCTTGCTGAATCTGTAAACAGGAAACATCGAAAAAACTCCTAACTTCCGTAGTGGGTAGGCAGGGACTCAACTTTATATAATCGTTCAGTAAACAAAGAGATGTTTCACTTTTTGCTTTCATTTTGACACGCGTAACATTTTTCTCACTTCATATTGGGTTATATTGGAAATACTAACGTTTGTGTTTTGACCATCAAAAAGTTTCGAAGTTGATAAAAATGTAAAAATATTTTGTGAACCGTGAATGGCTGATAAGCAACATTATCAGTTTTTCAGATTCTACCGATCAAATTTCTTGAAACACAATATTCAATTTCACTTTTTATCTCATGCAGAAAATTATTGTAATTCAATCTGCAAGAAAATAATTTTTATAGATTACATCATCACTGTTATATTGATAATTGTGTTGCACTGTTAGAAGTATCAATTATCGACACGTGTTTATAGCTATTAATTCTAATAATTATGTGCCAATCACAAGTAACGAAGTTATTGTTTTATTACCTTGTACTGCAGTAATTTTATGACTCTTACAACATACACGTATATGAACATAAAATTTTAAAGAGATAACTAAGATTCTTTTCTCAATGTGACCCATAAAAATTAATATAAAAAGAAATATTAATAATGGTCACATTGTGTTATTTAATTTAAAATTTAAAAATAGGTTTCTTCTACTCGTATTGTTAAATTTAAATAGGGACACAATTGCCAAAAATCTCTTCACGAAATAGAGAACTGTTGACTCGACTGTTTATGTATGATATACGAGTATATACCTTGTGGTTCATAAAAACAGTTTTAATGTTTATTTTTAATGAGGTTAACCATTGTTTTTGATAATATTAATTACTATCAACACAACAGTTGGTAACAGATAAAATATAAATACGTTTTATTTTAAATGTAGAAGTTGAACGGGTTTAACGCATTGCACGCTTTCCGATCATATGGCAAATTGCATTTCCACTTGCACAAAACTTTTCCGAAATTGTCCACCTTTGAGCCAACGAGGACTGCATGCCAATTTGGTTATAAGGATTTTATGACACAAATATTAATTCTTTTCATTGGCATGCTGTTTGAAAACGCAGAAAACAATATTTTTTTATTACAAGATCACGTGACCGTTTGAGCCCACTGAGATCCTGTGAATCATATGCCCATAATTTTTAAGACTTTAAATATGTTTAAGTTTCTTTTGATAAAAGGGCATGCATTATTAAATCAGAGAAAAACACAAAATATTTGTGCAAGTGCAAGTATGAAATCGGAGACCATCACCTGTCATGAGCTCCCGGTCTATAAAGTTGTAGAAAAAGAATAGTGTGCAACACTTGTCATGTTTCAAACTTAATAGTTTTTCCAATACCTGCTCTAATTAGACAAGTAATTTATCAAAAGATCTTTTCGGGTGTTTTCAAAATAAATACATACAGAAATAACAAGAATTTTATTGTATGCATAAACGATGATAACAATGACAACTTAACAAGCAATTTGTGTTATGAGCATGATAGAGATAGATACTAATTTACAATCCTACAAATTCTATTTCTATCGTTCTATCACTTTAACAGATACAAGCACACTTTCATCTCACAATTCTCTTATCTCCGTGCAATCTCGAAATACCGAGCAACAAATTTAATCAAGTCGTCCACGTATGAGAAGTTGACCCACCCATACTAGCCTACCCTGTTAAAATCTATCGCAATCGTTAGTTTTACGTTAGTTGAGTTTAGTTTTGTAGAAAATTGCGTTAGTTTTGAATGTTTATATGTATTTTTTAAAAATAATATTTGGGTGGGCTAACTTCACAACAGCCCAACCCTTAATTCGAAAGTGCGAGGAAAACACATTAATACCTTTTAATTGATTAGTTGATGTTAGTTGTGCTACATATTACGTTTGTTTTGTTATTCTAAGCTGTCAAATTTGAGCCGAGTGGGTGGGCCAAAATCACGGTTCCCCAGCCCATTGCAGAATTTCACGCGTAGATTTTACATACGTTGTCACCGTGGTTAGTTGAGAATAGTTTTGACGAAAAATACGTTAGTTGTACCATAATTTGCCCGCCTTAACCAAAATAACCATTTTCGCTAACCGTACGGACTTGATGCTACTATATATCATTGTTTCCTGTAAAAATAGGAGGCCATTCAGGAATTGTTTATGATTATTATAGCAATTGTACAAAAAGTAAATCATTTTTTAAACTAATACAAAAAATTATTGTTGTCATGGTAGAAACAAATGTGTGGTTATGTATGGATGAATTTTTGCGCACTTTATTTGTCATTATAATTTTATTATTATAATCTCAATTTCTACACCAACATTATATTATAATAATTTGCATAATACATTTGTACGTCTTAAAGAAGAATTGATAAGATTTTTGTAAAATTCTGTTACCGGAAATAATACTTTACTTGAATACTTGTTGCAAAAATCTTTAAAAAAAAATCTGATCTCAAAATGACAATTTAGCCAATTTTTAATTTAAATATCAAACTGGAATGTGACAGAAAAGTTATCCATTAATTAACTATTAAAGTTAGGTTCCTCAAGCTAATTGTAAAAAATTTCCGCTAAATTTTTATATACCTAATCCTTGTTACTATTTTTTAATCAATTCTTCTATTGGCTGTTATTTGTGTCATGCGATTTTTATTTTATTAATTCAATATTTTATTTTTAGGAACTAATTTAATTGTTTTTGGATAATTACATAGTTCTAGAGTTTTAAGAATATCTCTCAATTTGATTTGCTAATACCAAAATTTTTTCTTGTTTTCAACAAATATACCTAAATATAAATTGTAAAAAAATGTATGACTGCAATTTTTTTATTTTGCAATAATTTATTTTAATAAATTGCTTCTTTGTTTTTATTCAGTACCGTTTGGCTTACTGCATGCACACTAAAAAAGAAAAGGTAAATTATATTTTGGTAAATACGTCCAACTTTTCTACCATATTATTTGTCAATCATAAACTAAATTTTAAAAAATCTGGTAAATGTCCAACACTGCTGTTGGTTGTTGCCGGTTGTTGCCTTCTATTTTATTTCCAATTTTATATTGTAAAATTACAGCAATCAATGACATAATAGCATCAAGTGCGTACGGTTAGCGAAAATGGTTATTTTGATTAAGGCGGGCAAATTATGGCACAACTAACGTATTTTTCGTCAAAACTATTCTCAACTAACCACGGTGACAACGTATGTAAAATCTACGCGTGAAATTCTGAAATGGGCTGGAGAACCGTGATTTTGGCCCACCCACTCGGCTCAAATTTGACAGCTTAGAATAACAAAACAAACGTAATATGTAGCACAACTAACATCAACTAATCAATTAAAAGGTATTAAAGTGTTTTCCTCGCACTTTCGAATTAAGGGTTGGGCTGTTGTGAAGTTAGCCCACCCAAATATTATTTAAAAAAAATACGTATAAACATTCAAAACTAACGCAATTTTCTACAAAACTAAACTCAACTAACGTAAAACTAACGATTGCGATAGATTTTAACACGGTGGGCTAGTATGGGTGGGTCAACTTCTCATACGTAAGTCGTCCTGGTGCAGTCACTTATTCTGGCTGTGGTGGACGTGGGCACCGGACACTGCGGATGTAGCGAGTGCCGAGTGCTGGCTTCGAGTGTAGAATAGTTTCTGCTTCTGAACAATGCCGTAGTTTAGAAGTTAACTCAGATGTTGAGATGTTGCTTGTTGGGATGATAGATCAGGAACTATTTGGGAAATTGTAGTTTTAAAAAGGGTGAAGAAAATTGAAGCTGGTTAGAAAGAAGTTGTGTTCAGCTTAAAGAAGATTATAGGGAACTCAACGTCAGATGAAAGTTTAAAACTTTAAAGGAGACTTTTCTGAACAGAATTTGGACGTGAAAAAACAACTTATCCAATAGGTATAGGTGTGTCACAAAATTATAATACGTAGACGTGAATACATTAATACATACCTATATTAGAGAGATTCTATTTCTAATGTATGCAAATAGGTGCTGCTAATTTTATCCGAAAAATGCACTCGTAAGCTGGTAACCAGTGCAGTTCTTCCGATTTTACTTGGTATGCTGATTTATTAATTTAGCTGTACTACTACACTCGTACTTAGGGCCTTGTGTCCATACAAGTACGTAACAAAAAAAATAAAAGAATAGACTTGAAGGGTTGTAGGCTGTACCGTCCTCCCCGAGTCATCTCTTAAAGTTTGTGTCGATTGTTGGTATGAAAAATACCGAAAAAATACTGAATTATATAAATTTACATTTACATCACATTTGACAATTCATTTGGTTTTTATTTTACACTACTTATTTATGCAATACTTGTTTAATTAACAGCAGTGTAATTCTAAATAATAAATAATTGTGCATTACTGCATACGCTGGAACTAACGAATGAGTTATAGTAATATAACTACTGTTGTTGGAGTTAGGGAATAGATGTTAGTTATTTTTCTAGGGAAAAGCCTTTTTACCTCTCGCCTCATATTCTATAAGAGCGGTATTGTAATGGGTCAAAATTTTCTAGTATGAGTTTTTGGTGAATAAGCACGTTTCAGGGTCTCTAGAATACGAATCTTTTGCTTGCATCTTGGTTTACATTATCCTCGACATTATCGTTTACATTATTACATGAAACTATTAAAATGTAAGTTAAACTATTTATTAGATTAGTAGAATAAACAGAATTAAGCGAGAGGTCGTGTGCTGGTCACATCAGATTTTTTTGATTAGACTTTCTTGGTGTCCAGGTTATACTTAAAACGAGTATGACGATTTAAGTTTGTTGGGCCAGAGGCTTTTGACGAAGCTTTTAAATTTCAATGAAATCCTATCTAATTAGTTTGATTATTCTAATTATTTGTAACTCAAACAAATACATTTGAAGGTATAGTTACGAAAGATACCTAACTATACTTACAATTTCTTTTGTATTTGAACTACCTTATCTGAGTAATTGATTTACCAATACATTACTATAAAATGTGCAATCGTTGACGTAGTCATTGAAAAATTCCATTTCTTGACGTCATAAGTCACTGCAGAACGAATAAACTTAAAAGTTAAACGTTTGACATACATAAAGATTGAATTGATTTCTATGTAACGTCATTCTCCCGTGATTATTAGTTTACTCATGGCTTTACCTTCCGAACATGTAATTATTCTAAATATGGCTTCTAGAACAAACGAACATCTAAATATTTTTATAGCGATTGGCCTAATTTCCTGACAATGCGACGTGGGAAGCAGCAGCACTTTTATTTCCGGTTCTATGTCAGTTTTATCGTGCGATTGGATCGTCGACGCAATCCAAATCGTAAAACGGTTGTGCGCTCCATATTTTATGCTCGGAGATGTCATTATTCGAAGACGTAGTCTAGTAGCCTCTGTGACTGTGTCGTCTTTTCATTCCTCACTTAGTTTTACTGCCTTCATTGAGAATTGTTACGAACATTTTACTACTTCAAACTTTTTGTTTTTTATAAAATCGATGGTGAAGATAGGGTAATGCGTGGATGTTTGAAGGCCTCGCAATTTTAAGTAGCCCCAAGTATTTAAATCACTTTCATTAAAATTATAATTTGACTGCTTGATTGAATGTAATGTAAAAATGTCTGATTCATTTGAAACTTTGGTACAATTTAAAAATGTGGAAATTAGAAATGAAAAACTGTTAAAACTTTTTTTAAAATACACATTATCCTGCAGTTTTAGATTTTGTTGTAGCTTGTAGACTGTTACCTATACTGCATTTGAAATAGGTATACCACTTTGTGTTTTATAAGAAAGTTTATAATTGACTGATTTACTCAACGACTCATGGTAAAATCGTTACAACTATTAACAGTTACGTTGTTAATAAAATATAAAGATAATTATTTAGGTACATTTTATTAGAAGTGTTAAGAAGTAAAGTTTAGTATAGCATGCACTCACTATGATTTTGTTGCATAAGACATTTGATAAAATGACTGAATCATCAGTGTGTTATTTCAAGATAGGTACTATATCAGTATTATATCAAACTTCTAAAATGATGCTCCCCATAGTCTGTGTTTGGGTTACAATCGGTTTCAGGTTTTCTTCAATGAATCTAGTATGACATATTTTGAATTTTGTATTAAAACTAGTGTGGCAATATTTCAGACTCGCCCTTAAAAATTAATTATTAATGCCCCAGACATTTTAAGTGTAGTGTGACAAGGGTTGGTGTGAGGTGATGCTGACCGTATATTAGAGATATAGGTATGAGTGGTATCGAGAAGTAAGGGGTGTGAAAGGGCAAGTGTGCGTTTGTTTGATAATTTTAAAGTTATTGTATTTCGTGAAGTCCTGTAGGAAGGAAGTTTATTTTCAATTAACGTAGAAGAAGGAGTTTGTAAATAAGACTGTAAATAAATTGATACGTGTACATAGCCTGTATTCCTGTGTTTTATTAGTATATTTATCCTGACAACTTATTATTGATAAAATACATTACAGGAACAACGAGAATAATCCTAATAACAATTATCAGAAGTGTGGATTAAATAATAGGTGTATCTATTATACACTATGCTAACACTAGTAATACGCTTTTACGAAGACACGATGAATTGATTCAATCCCGAAAATCCAGAGAAAATATTATTTCTGTGAACCTCTAAGAACGTCCTTCAGTCTCGTAATAGATTTCTATTTGGCTGTTTTAGAGAATATGACAAAAAAGCGTAGGTAAGAACATCAAAGCAAAAAGAAAGAAGCTTTTTCTTTTTGAAGTCTTACTTTATTTAAGAGTGATCAGCACTCGAAAGTGTCTTTGTGCGTCAAAAAATAAAACACAAACACTGGCGTCTTTGATTCTTGGAGCGTGTATTCGCATTTTTACCTAAAACATTAAACTAAGATAAGTAATTTGACCTCTAGAGTCTAGAACAAGGTATGGTTTGTTTATCCGCTCTTGTGTCTGTTCAATTTTATATGAGTTGCTGAGTGATCGTTCACAGCCAACTGTGATGAAATGCTTGGAGTAAAAGTTCATGGGTGCTAGTGTTTATTTTTGTATCATTCAATGAATTTGCAACGTTTACTTTTGCATTCATTATTTGTTCGAATGCCACTTTTTAAAACGATTCTTTACACCTTGTGCCAGTGGTTCGATGTAGAATGACAAGAATGAGATATTAGCCAATTTGTTAATGTACCTAGTTAAGTAAAGTAAACAGGTGAATAATAAATCATAAAAATCTCGATAAAAATGTTAAGAATTTCTAACATTAATAGATTGTTACATATTTGCAACATTTATTGATTTATAAATCAAAATTAAATGTCATTTTTTTAAAATGTTATAATTTCTTAAAATTTAATTTTAACATCTTGTGTCAGTGGTTCGATTTAGAATGACAAAAATGAGATATTAGCCAATTTGTTAATGTAGTTAAGTAAGTAAACAGGTAAACAATAAATCACAAAAATGTTACAAATTTGTAACATTATAATAGATTGTTGCATATTTGCAACGTAATTTTTTCAAGTTTTATAAATCAAAATTAAAAGTCATTTTTTAAAATATTATATTTTTTAAAATTTAAGTTACTACAATTGGACGACACCGAATTGACTACTAATTCCTGACTTATCTGGCAAATAATACTTCGTTTTACATTAGTGGTGATAAATGAATGTAAGTAAATTCTGAATTGCATCATTTTGAACTAATATATTTTATATCTTTAGTTTGTAAATGATGTTTGTTTAAACCTGTCTAAATATTATGTAGTAGAACTATAACAGTTCCACATTTCATTGAGAACACCAGACGAAAATATTTCTCTTATAAAAAACAAACGATCAAAATCGTTTTCAACTGTTACGTTCCCATTTCCTCATTACTTCATTCCAGAATCTCGAATTCAATAACGAAAAAGCGCCAGCCTTATTGTTCTAATAACAGATATGAAAAAGCGATCAATCATTCTCTCTGCGCCAAAAAAACAAATTACCATTTTAATAACGTATACGTTCCAATTGAACACAAAATAAGGAAAATTCCCACGAATTAATTGATATAGATAAATCGTGTTATCCACGAAACAAATGCAATTTTTTTCGGGATAGTTCGTTGTTTTACGAATCGTTTTATAAAAAGAGAGGGGAAAGGGGGCACTGGTTGAACAGCTGTTGAACGATGCATTTGCATAAGATAAGTCTGACATTATCTGATAATTCTGTATAAACAAATAATGGATGTTTTTGTTGTTAGCTCTTGAACTTGCCTAGTTCGTGGAAATAGATATTTGTATTGTGTTCAATTTGATGAATTACACAGATAACGCGTAGTTTTAAGCAGTCTTAAGACAAAATATTAATTATATTTTATTTTTGCTCTGTGATTGACAGTCGATTTACTCATAGGTTTAGTTATGGACTTTTTAGGGGTTCGGCTACCAGTTACTTTATATACAAAATGTCTAGAGGCCCATTTGCAATCGTGTTGTACATTTTATTTAATGGGGAACATAAAGTTGAATATTAAATCTACATTTACGAAATTGAACAGGTTTTACTCCCAATTCTAGAATGGTGGATGTTGAATCCAACCGCTTATAAGTTGATTGTAATAATTTCTAACTCTAATATAAAAACCTGATGTGGCCAACACATTACCTCTCGCCATACTTTATTATTTTACTAATATAAGTATGTACTTACTCACAAATATACCATTGTAGAAGGGAATTCGAGAAATGTAGTTTTTACTTTTTATAATATTATTAAAGTTCATTATGACCTTATAAATAATAAATGACATTTCATATTTTCAATTTCAGTTTGTCAAAAAGTCAAAAATTTATTTGACATTAGCATTCAAATGTTTTATGTTTTGTTTTCATTGGTAGGCAGAAAATCAAAATTGTAGCAAATTTGAATTTTTTTAAATTTTTTGTAATTGGAAAATGGTGCTAGATAGAAACAACGTTTTGAATACAAATTGTAGATAGTATCATTTAGTATACATTAATCTAAATCTATTAATCCATAAATTATGAGGATATTCCAGAAAAACTCTTTAGATCTTCAAGAAACTACCACTTCTGGTTGCACGATCAACACCAAAATCTAATCAGATCTAATCTAGGATGTCAGAATAGTATGTACAAAATTAAGCTCACTATCGAAATTTAAGCATGATTACAATACCTCTCTTACAAGAACTGAGTGCCAAGAGGTAAAAATACATCCAAATTTTGACCAGTTTATATGCAAACTTTTATTAGAAAACCAGTAGACAGGCAGTTTAAAATTAATAATAATTGATATTTATTAATAATCCACGCTTTTGTACTTACTCCCAATTAAAATATTTATTTGTTTACTTACCACTTCTCTCGGCACTCCATTTTACCATTACATTAATTAATATCCCTGCATAAAATAAACATCCAAGGCCTAAAATCACAATTTAGACCAAAATTTCCAGTGTAAACACTCCCGCCTGTGTTGCGAACGCTGTCCAATCTCCCTGATTGCTTGAACACAGATCAATGCTTTACGCTGCGCTCTTCACTTCAAACACAAATAACCGCATCCACCAAACATTCACAGCCTACCTGTGATCGTGTTATCCTGCACCAGGACCCGCGGTGTTTGTCATAGGCGTCGACTTTGTGGGGGCTTACAGGCTCTAGCCTTGGATAAACTAATGCCCAACGATTGGTTGAAATGAATAGAACTCATACTTCTGCCCTTTCGGAATGAATTCGTTTCACAGAACTTATGCTCCTCAAAGCTTACAACTCGTTCTTCTGCTTATAGCTTTAGTATATGATTGTATCCTTAGCTCATAAGCCAATTTTACAGTGAGTAAGCGCAACGGCAACTGCAATCTTCAAGTCAAAGTTGAACAAGAAAATTGCAGAAGACATTTTTTTCATTTTACACTGAGCAACATGCAATTGTTAGATATATAATATATAAAGTTTGTCAATATTGTGTTTCCAACTTCATATTGTATTACCGTGTATTACCAACTTCATATTGTGTTACTAATTTCATAGTTTATATCAGGGTGTGCATGATTTAAAACACATGATTTCAATCGCGATTAAAATTACATGATTTTTTAAATAAAAATGATTTAAATCAAAACTTCCTAAATTTCATCTCATTTTATAAAATACGAGTAGCTTAATAAAATGTAAATAATTATCATAATTTATTTTTTTGTTTCATTACCTATTATTATTTTGTTTCATTACCTATTATAACTGTTAAATTGTTCATATTCAAATTTTAAATGCATTTTTCTTCAATTTTACAGTACCTACCTACCTACCCAGTACCTAATATTTATTTTACAAATAAAATATATGACAAGAATAGAATAGAATATGAGGCGAGAGGTAAAAATATGATTTTCGCGCGCCACTGTACAGCTTTTATTTATAAGTGAATTAATTTCAAATTTTAATATGTTGTCAAAAAAGCTTGGATCTGCGAAATAACCGATCGAATTTTTTTAATTCGTTTTTAAATAGAAGATTTGTATATTTGTGTTCAAAAAATAGCAAAAATTGTCAAAATTCAAATTAACATAGGTATTTTGATTTTAAAACAAAATTTTAAAATTCTGCATCGACCATTTTGTAGATTGTACTTTTATCTTCAACAATATCTTTAGATTATTATATTTACCAAAACATTAAACGCTGTAGAGTGGCGCTGTAGAAGATCGTCTTAATTATAACATTATAATGTGCTAGTATTTTTTAAAATCCATTAGAATAGTATATTCTGTAACAAGTGTGGAATGAAGCATATTCAGTTCGAGTGGAAAGTTTGTGAAACGAGTCGTAGGCGAGTTTCACTGTTTCACGAGAGCGGAATAGCCATTCCAAACGTGTTGCAGACTATACTTTCTCTACGACTATAAATTAAATTGCATTTAAAAACTTGTAAAATCCCCTCTTAAAGGTGTCGGCACCTCTATGGAGTGAATGTATGTGTATGTGTAAGGTAATATAGTAATGGTTGGTAAATCCTATGTACCGCCATTTGAGTTAATCATGTGAGTGTGTATATCGAATCTGGATTGATGGATTACTCCACACACCAACACGTGTTGCCGAAAACATGAGGCTTGTTCGATTTGTACGACATGAGTACGAGGGAATTATGGAGAAATATATTTGAGTATCGCGTTAATCGAACATCGACCAGAATCGTGGAACATGATACAGCGGTACTTTAATTGAACCTCAAGAGAAAATAATTAATATTTAAGGCGTTGGCTATATTATTAAAAATTTTAAACTGAAATTTAATATGAAGAATCATAAATCAGTAACGAATCGATAAATGCAAGTTATACTTACATTGCTATTGTTGTGACATCAATTAACAAAATTTTAAGTTAATTGTTAATTATTATTATTAATTAATTTTTACCTCGCGTCTCATATTCTATAGGAGAGGTATTGTGACGGGTCAAAATTTTCGAGTGAGTTTTTGGTGAATAAGCACGGTTTAGGGAGTAAGAATGTATCATTTTTGAAACGATGCCTGTGTGTGTGTGCGTGTCTTTGTGCGTGTGCGTGCGTTTTTTTTACTTTGAATCTATGGATATCACCGTTTAGTCTTGGCCAGTATATAAAATTATTTATTATTCGTAGGTACTATCCGAGGTACTTTCCTAGTATACTACCATTACTAGCTTATGTACTAAAAAAATACTCTCAATATTGCCTAAGTATTGCCCGGAAATACCGAGTATTTTGCCAGTTCTATATTCGTATTGTGGAAAATATTTATATTTTCTTCGACAAGATCTTCAGGATTTCGAATATTCGATGGTAAATGATAAGCTCAACGGTAGATTGTCCGCTAAGCATGCTAGCGATCCCAAGTTTGAGTTGTTGGATTCCACTATAATACCATCTACCATTCTGTAATTGGGAGTTAATCCTTTGGAAAGTAAATCATGAATAGCATGAACATTGTTTTGGACTTGTTCTATAGGTATATCGGCTATGCTACACCAAAGGAAAACTGACTTCCCATATCAAACACTTTAACACTTATGCCAATGCTTTTTGTGAACCACTTGGTAGGTGCATGATTTGCACACGTACCTTCTGTTGTACATTACGTTGACGTGTGAGATATGTTACCGTGTTACGCTGTGCCATACGTTACACTAGTGACATGAAAAGCACGGAAATGTCACCTAGATATGGCATACGATGAATACAAGAACATGAGTCTGCAAGTGAATACCTTGTACGGTGTTATATAGAATATATCTGAATATTAAATAATAAATTTGATAATTCAATTTATTTTTAATTATTAAAAAATAGTTTATGTTGGTTAATTATTTGTAGCAGTACCGATATTATTTTTCTTTAAAGTGTTCGTTTACCCTAAAATTTTACACCGTTACAGAAATTGAATTGAAATATATGATGCTTTTACATATGAGTGTATTAACAAAAGATGTCTTAATGCCTCTAGTTTTTTTTTGTCTTTGGTCTAGGCATTTGATGTAAAAAATATTTAATAATGACGTTTCTGTCATTATTTGATACGATTTTGATTTTTTCGGTCATTATAAATGGAAAGAAAAATTTAAAAAGCATGAAGCATGCAGCTAACCTTCCTTTTTCGAATAATTTTTGTTTAACTAAATTTCTTTAAAAAATACAGAAGTTAATATGGGAGCCATGTTTATACAGTATTTTTCAACTTCAAAATGACATTGCATAGCCAGAATGCGACAAAGTGCGAGCTTCGGGCTGGTTTCGGGCAGCCGTAGTAGTAGGGAAGAGAGTGAAATAGAAGAAAAAGTAATATCGAGAGTATTTTAGGAATTCGAAAAAAAGGTAGACGAGCCGCTTAATAAGTTTGTCTAAATAGTTTATGTTGGTTAATTATTTGTAGCAGTCCTATATTGTTTTAATAAGTTTGTATTACCAATTGTTACAATTATTACAAACAGTTTTCTCAGCGTTATGGTCGGGGAATTACTTTGGTTGACACCGCAGATTTTTATTATTAAAATCTTAAGAAAACTTAAATAAAATCGATAAGGTTATCAATAATCAGTATTATTATTGAAACACACGTGGTTACTATTTTATGGACAAGTATAAAAAAGGAACATTGAAACACGCATTAACTCTTTCTTCGCCGACAATAAACATCTGGGTGGGCGAAACAAAAAACAAACAACTCCAATTCTTCTGCGAGATTTGCACATTTTTAACATTCTTTTCGCGGCCTTTCAAGGCCACCAACTCTTTACAAAAACCTGACGCCAATAAATCCGATCTCAAGTCGTATTGTGAGAGCTCCGCAACGTTTAAATCGCGTTACACACGCCATTAATTTTAATCAAATCTCTTAATGTACGAGACGTGTACTTGTTAAGAAGGTGTGTAAATTATTCATTATTACAATTCGCTAGTTCCTTTATCACTACCTGTTGAATGAACAGGTGTCCTGAAATCTTCAAATCAGAGGAATTGCGCATTGGTAGCTTCAGCGCTAAAGGGATCGTCTTAGGCGAACTTATCGATATCGGATATTTTGGGAATTTGGTCTCGAAGGTTATACATAATTTATAGTGTTTTGTAAGGAACGGTAACCAATTCTTATTTGAATTTATGTTTTATGTCCTCAAGGGCGAGCTTAAAAATGAAAAAACCGTAACACGAAGTCTGTAATGGTAATGTTTTTAGTAGTATTCCTAATTGCGTTATTCTAAAAATTATATCTGTAATACTAGTTCATTTTGAATAAAATTCATTGAAATTTGATGCATTTTTCTCCCTCTTCTTTCACTTCTACTGCAAATTATATTTATTATAATTAATATAATCCAGAAACTCTAATGATTCTATTGATATATTATTTATGCCTATTGCTTGTTCCTATTTGCAGAAACTTATGCAGATAAAGTGTATAAAAATGACTATCTGAAAACGGTTTCGAGCGCGACCTTAAGGCGCTACACTTGTTGACTGCAATATTGATTGATAGGAATCATTATTTACAATTCTGGTTATATTAATAATAATAATTGATCGTAAGAGTGGAATGAAAAGATTTATTGTCAAAAAAATTACACAACTGGATAAAAAATAGTAAAATATTGACAAAGTAGACTGTATTTACTAATTTATTACCAAAAGACTATAAGTATTTCAAAAATATAGCTTCAAAGCATTCTAGAGTCATCTTTTAACTAATCATATAACCTGTGTAGTTTGTTGTAGCAGGCGCACAATTTGTAATAACGAGGTCACATTTTCACTATATTTTTGTTATAAGTAAATTGAACTGCTAATTAAATCCGAGATTAGCTATATTTGTTTTTTTAGTTTCTTTCAAATTTACGAAACTATAATACCTTAATACCAGAGATCTTTTCTAATAAAAGGAAAAAATAACTGCTAAATGCTAAATTGAACCTAGTTTATTTAATATTTTGTGTCCAAGAAATATTAATATTTCACCACTATACTAAATTGAACTTTTTGTAAAGTTTTCATTAAACTAATTTGTTTCCAAAAATGTCAAAATAAGTAAAGAAATAAATATTTTCATTTTGGCGACAGATTTACATGCATAGAGCAGTAATCCGTCACTGACGACTGAGGACAACATTTATAACCTCAAAGAAAAGAAAGAAAAATAAGTTTTGGCAGAGATTCAAGTTCTCAAACAAAGAAGTTTTAACAGTTCTTCGCACATTCTTTATTTTACAGAAGATATATAGTTCTATCCACCCAAATTCAAACATAAACAAAAAAGCGATTTAAATAGAAATTGGTTGCAAAAGTTATTTTCCAATTCACGGAATTTAACAAGTATTTAAAGGTATTTGCACTTACCACATGTTATATGTATTTTTATCATCATGAACATTTAAATAGCTAGTCATGTCATACTGAATAACTAAACCTCTGAAGTAACTTCAAAGTTTTATGTACTTTTATGGTATTAATATTGAAATTTTACATTTCTAATAAAAGTTTGCAAGTTATTTAATTGGTTTAGTTATATATATTTTTAAGAATATAGCGTTATTTTTGTGTAGGTATATTATGTAGGTATGTACATTGTACAATAAGTAAATACAAATATATACGATATACATGAGTTCTGAAAGTTTCCGTCATTCAATAAATACATGTTGTTTGCTTTTAATGCATTTTGATTAATTTCAGCCATACATAGAAAATTACAATTATTTTAACTTCAAATTATCCGATATCATGGATAAAAATTCAAAATACATCTGGGGACAGAGTCAAACAAGTCCTTTGCTACGCTAGAGACTGAGATGCTTATTAACTATTTAATGAAATAACAATTTATGTTATGATTACTTTTGTAAGTTATTATATACCTAACGGTAATTTTCTTTTAATGCCTATTTAATTACAAAAATGTTTATATATTAATAAATTATTCCCTATAGCTTAATAGTAATATTTTTATAAGTATGTGACAATAACTAAATAATATGCTTTTTCTACTCCTGGTATTAAAACAATATTTAACGAATTAACGAACTAGTTTCCATGACGACAAATTACATTTTAAACACACCTAGACAATCCGTGGCTTTGGCCGTTATTAGTCACGGGCTGAACATAGCAACTGACATATTAAGCACGGGGTGAAGTTGGCTCCTATATTTGACATTTAATTTTTGTGAAAAATTGAGTGAAAAAATGATTTCTATCAATAAGTGTCAATTTTGTTCCAATTAAATACACTTGCCTAAGTAGAATTTTGTAGCTATGTATTCCTAACATCATTATGGTTTACCCCAACTGTTCAAATTATTTTAAATAAAATTTAACATATTTATGTTGTATAGTAAAGTATAGTACCTATGTGACTCGTTTATGAACTTTCTAGATACTCGCTGCGCTCGTTCCTAAAAAACTCGTGACTAAAATGAGGTTTATAAAACTTGATACTTAATAATTCTATTATTCTAATCCTTAGTATTCCTCTAAAGTCTAACAATTTTCATCTCATTCGACCGCATGTGGCCTAAATATTTAGCCGTTATCCGAGCCTTCATCTATCCTAATTCAGACGGTAGTTAAATACAAATTCTATACAGAGGGTGAATGTGAATGTATGTGTGCGTTAACGATTATTACCAAGGTTTGCCGCTAAAAGCAATTACGTTCATAGCCGTTGCACATATATGAGTACCTACACAACATAACGTGCATTATAAGTTTGTAGTATTATGTCTATGGGTGCTTTCACGGGGGTAAGGGAAAATCAAGCGCAGTAGGGACAAGCAGAATGTAGTTTATGTTTGTATTGATCTGATAGAATCGCTTAAGGCTCTACACTTCTTGCTATGATATACAACGCAAAATAAGGTATCACAATATTCGGTATTGTGACATTGGTTATGAAATTTATATCGGAATTTAGGTAGGCACTAATATTAAACATATTTTGTGTTGGTTACTTTAAAATTGTCCCTTTATGTAGCACCAATACGATATTGTTGATACAATGCTATATTTAGGAAAAACAGTTCACAGTTCACTTGACAAATAGGTAGGTACTGTATTATATTTTGGTATCTTATCTACTTAAAGATTGTCTCTAGGTTGAAGATAATAATCTTGCTAAAATTCTTGTCTCAGTTTGAGGTGGATCAGTCTCTCTTTCCTGTTTCCTTTATTTTATTTATTCACATATTTCTTTCCATTTTTTATTGCGATTTGTCTTCCATTCTTCTCCTTTCTATGTTGACCTTGGTCTTCCTTTACTTCTTCCTACTGGTTCCTATTGGAATATATTCTAAATCATTACGCACCATCCTTTGCTCTACGTGTTTATGTCCTAACTATTTTGTCCTTTACTGCTTTATTTTCTTCACCATATTCCACATCTTCTTCGTTCTAGATCCTATTCGAGCGCATGTAGTTTTTTATCCATTTTACTCAATTTTTATCGGACCTGTTATTCCAATTTTATTTTTTTTATTGTTAATCTGTGTAGACGTTCACAAAACAACAAAGTTAATAGTACAAATACGTGTCCGTGTCTTATTGAATAAACCTACGACAACGAACACTTCAGTATACACTTAATGAAAACTCTATACAGAAGACAAACAACAAAATAATTCACACTGCAAAACTGCAATGTTATACTTATGAAAGCCAAAGTAAAGTGCACCGTTGTTCAGAATTTCACATAGGTGAACAGCGCCATCTCTTAGTTGTGCAATGTCCCAATGGCCGAATTGGGAGCGGACGATTTCTTTGACAGAATTTTGTGCAGTTTGGCTGAGTGTTGCTGAATGACGTCACGCAGACTTGCAATTCGCCGTTCAATTAAGAATCTTAGATTTGAGAAAAATAGCACCAAAACAGTCGAAAACGCCAGTTTTATAGTGAAATAGTGGTGTTTTGCAGTGAAAATAATGGTATTTTAAAGTGAAATAGTGCTATTTAAAAAAAATTGTAATTTCTGCTGTGCTCTTGGTTTTACTTCAAGTTATTCAACACGGCTTCAAGGAAAATTAAAGGTTGGAAAAAAGTGTTTGCTAAAATATATCAAATTTTGTTAATTTATCTGTTCATATGTCAAAAATATTGAACTACCTAATTTAACTTTACTTCGGTTTGATGATTTGACGTATATGTAAATTAATATATTTTACATTAATTTGTTGTTCAACGCAGGTTGTCAGATTATTGTTCTTTAATTCTTCATCAAAATCAAAATAAAGCATCGCCTAACATCGAATAACAATGTTTACAAGCTATCTTCCATATATGCAACAAATTTAATGGCATTTTGAATTGCGTTGTAGGTATTAACTCCGATTAATTCTAATGGGCCACACACAGACTCATATTTTGTTTCTAGTACTTGCAGTGTTGCCAAATGTACACGGACATCGCGGGTAAAAATATTATATTTACTGTACAAGCAAAAATAAATGTTGTTTTTATTTACTTGAGCGATCGTATCTCTTCTGGTAAACTATATTTTATTTACTTATTTTAGAGATTTTTCTGCAAAACAAAAAGGAGAAATATAAAGCAAATAATGGTCTTTAAAAATGATTTTATAATCTTTTTTTTGACAAACATTGTTTTTTATTGAAGACAGGTATCAGACTGAAAAAGATTAATACAAAAAAGAAAAGAAATACTGTATTGAGGGCTGCTTATACATCTAATAGAATAGGTTCCAATTATTGGAAATGTGAAGTGAGAATATAATTCATATGACACGTGATTTGTTTTTCCGTCAATCAACATCAAGATCTCTCGAGCTCTAGCGATGATAAAAAACAAAGAAATAATATTCCTATTTTATAATTCTGTAAAAAATAAAGCTATAAATTTTGATTATCAAATAAACAAAACTGCATTTAAAAAAACAGTCAAGCACCAACACTTCATGCGCAGAGAATTCCGTAAAATTTTAAAACTAAATATTATTTTATTTAATTACCAGTCTTATCAATAATAATTGTTTAAATTTATTGAAAAACGTTTCTCATGTATCAACTTTGTACATTGCCTATATGAAAAAATTACATTATCGTTATATTTAGCGTTGGCGATTTTTCAATGTCCACTTTTTCAGACAAATAATAATATAACTGGAAAATTTATTGGGAGATTGTTTTGTCAGCAATTTTACACTTACAAACCACCGCATACCACATACAATAATTTTTTGTTTGACTGCTGTAACCTCAGCTTTAACCTATATATATATATATATATATATATATATATATATATATATATATATATATATATATATATATATATATATATATATATATATATATATATATAAAACTGCAATAGTTAGAAACTATAAACCTGCATCTATTTCTTCAAGGAACTAGAACACAATATTAAAATTTTAAATATGATTTGTTTTGCTTGCGTTAGAAGAAAATGTTTTAATAAACTTGGTTTCTTTTACCTCTGGTTTATAAAATCTCACAGTAGGATATCAGATAATCAGTAATGTTGGTATATTTAATATATTCGCAGCATCATTCCCAATTTTCTTTTCATCTCCAGCCAGCTATGGCGGAAGAAAACTGAGACTAGAAGGAAATTAAAATATTGTGTTTAATTTATATTCAGAATTAAATGGAGACCCAAGTAATTAAAATACAAAAATGAGTTTTTCCCGGTGGTATTTAAATTTATTTTATATTAATTTACATTTTAAATATGTATTTTGTCTCCCTAATCCAGATACAAATGAAATGTGTCTGTATATTAAATTATTTTGTCATCAGTTCGACACGATACGACCGTACCATTGGGAAATGTTTTATTATTCATAAAGCTTAAATATTCTATTTGTTATTTGTTTACTACAGTTGTAGATGTGTTTGTATAACATGATTCATTTTCTATTTACTAGGCAAGTTGTTGAAATAAGAAAATAATTAAATAAATGTATTTTAGAAAAATACAGGCAATCAATTTCGATGACAATTCAAATATTAAGAACTTATATTTGTCTACTATACTATCAAAAAGTATTTTTTTTCTAAAATTCACACAATCCTGAATATGACTGTATTCGCTATATACATTATTTATTAACAAAAATCTAAGTTCTTATAATTCACAATTAATTCTTAGATAGGTTTCTATATTTTTTCTAGAAAGAGTTTAAATATTGATGAATTTGTTTTATTTTAAAAGATTTAATATTAGTTCTCAAATTTTGTACTTTGTTGGCCTAAGTACCTACCTCGGTACCTACCTCTAGTTATAGAACGTTAAGAAGTTGAGATGTGGTGTTCAATTTTCTTCGACGTAATTCAACTAGACTTTACGTAGAACAAACACATAAGTAATATGTAAGAAGATATCCTCAATGAATAATGAAAGGCGTCAATGAAATTAAAATACATTATACACTAAATGCTCTAATATGAAAGCAAATAACTGTTGTATGTATAGTTAAACCGAATTTATTTTTAAATTTGACATGTAAAATCTATATTTACGTACATGTGTATTTAATATTTTACTCTGAATTATGTCGTATTATAATGTAACTTTATGTATTAATAAACTTCTTTTTGTTTTTAGGTAAGTTCGAGATCACTGTCTTATATGAGTTCCATTTCTGTAATTGGTAAGAATAAAAATATTATATTATTCAACATAAAGTATTATAGTGACAATTATTCACGAGAATTAAAGTTTTCAAATAAATAAGCTATAAGCTTCAGTCGAGTATCCTAATAAATTATTTTAATAGTAAATAATTGTCATACTTAACTCGAATAGCATTCTTAATGGGTACAACTACATTTTCTCTACGACTATACCTATTTAATAATTATTTTATTCTTGCTATCAATTGTAAATAACAATTTACATAAGTAACTGTTTTGTTTTTTAAAAATTTATTTAGCAAGAGACTTTTATTTTTTATATATTATAATTATACGAGTATGTGTACCTATTGCCTACTCGATATTTAACAGTGCCAGTAATAATATTTTTTATATCCTGTAATATGTAATATAACTGATACGTTATTTGTGTTAAACTGGATTTAGAGGTTTCGTAACGTAATATAACCGTAACGTAATTTTAAAAAATAAGGTATTTCACAGCTTAAACATCAAAAATATCCAAAATTTATATTTATTAATTGATTAAAGATAGCCCTACAAAATAATAAAGTATGACATAATATAATTTTACAACAAAATTAAATTTTAAGATTTTTTAGTAGAGGTTAATTCAGTTAAGTAGAACCCTGCGCAAAGTACGAATTCTCGTCTTAGAAAGAGAGACATAGATGATAAACAAGAGGAAACTACGCTACTATCTCTTCTACAGAAAATCAGCTTCAATATCTGTTATTCTCATGTTGACGTTCGTAGTGTTTTGCTTCGTGTAACGCTGAGAATTTTGTAATTAATTGTGATTGAGATATATTTTAGCGTAGTATATACCTACTCGCTAGCTCGACTTTTGTAAAACGGACAGTACATGACAAGCTCCGTCTTCTCGGGCAGCTCAGGGTCCTAGATATCTGAATTTTACTCTATCGTAACATAAGATATAATAAATTTTATTACACACAACAAAAATAATTGTATATACCTAATAGCGTAATTTATAATTATTACAAATTTATAATTATTATAAATTACCATACAGTGTCTCAATTTCGAAAACAGTGCAATGATACCGGGTTTACATTACATTTATACATTTAATGATTTCTTATAATACATTAACGTTACATTAGAAATTACCTAAACTCTATGAATCCAGCTTAAATCTCTTATATTAAGAGGCGAACAATTTCATTAAATTTAACGTGAATATTTAACATAGCACATGATATGAAATAATGAAAATTCTATTCTCAAAGGAATTGTTCAGAAAATTAAAATTCACAGATCGGAATGATATTAAATTATATGCGCTTTTAATATTTAATTAAATGCTACAAATTCAATTTCACATCACAGATAGAATATTAATGTAGGTAGATATACTTTTGAGTTTTAGAGTTGATGGTATTAAATTGAATAATGCAGAGCTGTATTAAAATATGCGAATAATACCAATTTTGCTTTGTGTTGAATCATTGATTTAAAAATCTTTATTAATTTTCTTTGATATGATTGCTTTTCGTTCTAGTTTCATATAATGTAAATGAAATACGTAGAAAATTGTAATGAAACCATATGTTGTGATCAGTTTAATTATAAAATGAAAATTCATTATATAAATACCATATATACATTCGGGATTAAAGTGAATGTGGATATAAACTACTCAAAACTGAATAGAGATATAAAAAGCATAGAAATTTTAATAATAAGTCAAAGACGAGTCAAAGAGGACTGTCTTCTTGCTTGTATCACAAGATTTCGGTCCTGTGCGGTATGGTGCTGTGGTGATGCGACTAGACCCGCTAGCAGGCCTTCTTGATGTGCCTGTTTCTTTATGGCGACAAATTAATCTCTAAATCACACTTTAAGACGTGTTGAAATACGTGATATGTCGACCTGTCGATCATCTTGCTGATTCATAAACCAAGCCAACACAACATTTTCTCTTGAAAGAAGATTCCTCTGCATTTATTACTTTGTAAAGGAGCTAAAATTTTTGATTGCACGTTCGCAAAATGCACTTGAAAACTAACGGAAACATGAAGAATATTGACGTTTTATATTTTTATGCCTCCTCGTCTGTATTTGCGGTATCAAACTTGTCGATTTTAATTAGTTTCTTTTTGTTTAAGAATTGATGTAAATTAAATATACCTACAGTTGTGATTTATATTTATGAAAGACTTTTTTTATATCTCTATTCAGTTTTGAGTAGTACATACTTACCGTCCAATGATGGTAAGTGTGGTAATAAAATAATAAGCGGAATTGCAGTCAATATATAATATATTAATTACCCGAGATTTCCGCCACAAAATAGCTTTGTTCAGGGGTCTACAACACAATGTTACATATCGTAATAAATATTATTTGTCAAAGTTTGTTATGTCAAAGTTACATAATATGTATTATGCATTCGTATGTGAGTGAAGTGCAAATAATATAGGTAGGTATACCTATAATCCCTCAGATGATAATTTCCCTCACCTTCGGCTTGTGAAATAAACTTCACCCCAGGATAAATTTATGCACTTTAGTCCCTTAATAATATACCTATACTATTAGGTAGGAAAATATAAAAACCTTATGCATTGAACAATTTACTTACGGTTGTATACCTACGCTTAAGATTAAAATGCATTTTACACCGTGACCACCTAAAAACATACGCACTCAACGCTCATGGTACTTTAATTATTATATTAATTTGTTAATCGTAAAATCAACTGTTATTACCTTTTAATACGCAACATTTATTGATAATTATAAACAGCATAATTCGTTAGTTATTTATAATACGTTAGATACTTATAATTCATTATTTACGGACTTAATACGTTAGATACAACCATAATAACATCAAAACCTTCCATAATATGCGAACTGTCAACTAATTGACCGATAAAATTGTTGTTTTGTTTTAACATCGCTGTACGATTAAGCTTTGAATATAACGCTAATATATGTGATTTAAGCCCTCTTGGATGTTCAAAGAGACTCGGTTTCACCTCTTCGCTTAGCAACATCCTCGGTATTATAAATCGCATAATATTCTTGTTATATTAATAGCTATAACATATATTTTGTTCGCTATAATTATTTTTTAATTATTTTTTAAAAATTGATCTGTTACTATAATTTAGCATTTTAAAATCTTACCTTTAATTGCTATTTACTTATACAGAAATTAATTCTAGGTTGTCATAGTATAACTGATCGAAAAACATTAAAAATTACTGGTTCGTGCGTTAATTATTTAGAATGATGTAAATGGCAGTTCTCTTATAATCCTATATAATTTGCGTTACAATTAAATACATTAGCAAATAGACAAAACCGGCGACTAATATAATTACATTTCAATGTAGGTATCAAGTAATTACACAAAGATCGTTAAACATGTCCATAAAATAACAAATAGATTACCTACATATTACATCATTAATAATGTATACGAATATTTTAATTTAATTGCTCAATTTTGCATATATGAAATTAATTCTAGATATTGCGTTTTTAAAATTGTTAGCGGGAAACTATTATGAATCCTTTTATGGTGATATGATTTTTATAAAGAAATAATTGACCTATGTTTCCTTAGATACTTAAGCATTAATCCGATTGATACACCAGTGTTGTATCTGCATAAAGTAATATTTATGTGTAGTGTAGTGTAGTGTAGTGCTTGTTTTCGGACGGAGCATTTAACTCAGTATCAGTAGGGGAGACCAGGGTTGGTCGTGACATTTTTTATAAAATTTATTCTAACATTTTATTGGGGAAAACGATTAAAATGAAATTGTTAAGATTTTAAAAGAGTAGCTCGTTGTCTATGCAATATATTTATTTGGAGGCTAATGTAATGGTAAGTAGATGAAAATTGTTGTTTTTCAACATTTGGCAAGTGTCACTACCAACCCCAGGCTTTGGGTTGGTTGTTACAGTATACGGGACAAACAAAATAAACATTTTTTTCTGGTGTGTCCGTAAAAATTGCTGATTTTCTTGTCTTTCGTGTGATCTTTTTTTTACTTTTGACGCAGATTTTTGATACGGTTTATAATTATTTTAGGAGAAAAAGTTTCTTTAGGTATCATTATTAAGTAAGTCCTTATCCTGAAAATAATAAAACTTTCCAACTAATAACTGAATTTTTGAACGGACAGATTTTAACACCTCGTTTTGTTAAAATTTAGAAGTTCTTGTTTTAGTTTATTTGATAAACATTTTATATAAGAATAAAGAGAATTAATTAATCAGACGCTAGTACAAACTATAGGGAATAGGGATGTACGCAATCCTTGTAGGTCCTAATGTATCCTTCCATGTAACATTTTTATTTGTTTAACTTGATACGAGGTACTATTTGTTAAAATACGTTGAAATTAATATAAATACAAACTCTTGTACACAGTTACTGTAATGTAAGCTATATAACAGACAGAAATGTTCAGAAAATTTACATTTCTCAGTGCTATAAATGTAAATTTCAATTCTCAGAATATAAGAACATAAGGGAATAATACTTTTAAATAAACTACAATTTTCTCAAGAGGTACGTAAGAACATCACGAAATTATTGTGCATAATGTTTTATTTTCTAAACAGAAATGTTCAAAAGTTATAGACAACAGTCAGTTTTTATTATAAATACACACACACCGAAGCGGACATAACAGTCTGAGAAAAAATATTTTTACTTTCCACACAAAATTGTCTTTAAAAATAAAATAGTTACCTACATAGTCATCAACTTACTACTTACGGATACTCATGGGTTGTTATAGCAGTGTTGTGACTGATCTAGATCAATTTGTGTGATCTTTGATCTGATTTAGATCATCTTATCTTTAAAGATCAAGATCAAGATCAAATAAATATGATCTATGGTCTTAAAATATGAAAAGAAGAAGGAGTTTTTTCTTTCTAATGATAATTACGTGGTTTTGAAGCAATCAATAAAAAATTATAAACTCTTCTTTTCCAAGATTCATTGAAGATTCAATTTAATGACACCGCAATTTAACAGATAATTCTCACTAGAAAGAAAAAAAAACTCCTTCTTTTCCTGGATTCTGAATCTCCATATAGAATCTTCAAAGAATCTCCGTGCGAACAGGGCTTTATGCAAGTTAAAATTAAATAAGGTAATACACCTAATTAACTTTAAACTGTAGATTGATCTTATTTATGATCTAACAAAAAGATCCGTAATTCTTGATCTAATCTAAAAGATCCAATCATAAAAAATAATCTATGATCTGATCTAGATCATATTAAATGTAAATATCTTGATCTCGATCTATATCCTTTTTAAAATGATCTGTCACAACACTGGTTGTTAGTAGAGAGTACAGTAATGGGGAGACTACTTGTGCATTTAAATTGGAATATGGTCCTATCTGGATTTTTACCATATTTGTCAGAACCACAATCAGTGAATCAGTCACATAACACACTCGGCCTATCCATTGGTTATTTTATTACTAATATTTTTAGTGATAGCTGAAATTTTCATTTGGAATAATTCATTTAAATAAAAAATCTGATAGAAATTTTTGACAATTAATCTTTTGCAATCTTCAAAAAATATCACTTCCGGTAAAGATATTTGTACCAAAATCTAATGAGCTCTTCCAATTCGTATACAAATGTAAAGTACCAAATATCAAAATTTTTGGGTAATTCGTATTTGAGTTATCCGATCTCCAGTTCCGGCCCTGACCACACATACACACACATATACTTACATACAGACATTATCGAGAAACTATCAAAAATGAGTTGTAAGGACCCTAATTCGTGCTCATCCACTTAAAACTCACAACCCGATTTTTTGCATGATGCCAATTCCTCCCTTATAGGTAAGCGGGAGGTAAAAATGTGGAAGCACGGTTGTTCATCGATATGTTATTTAAATTTACTTTATTTATAGGTACCAAGATTGATACGTAACTCATATATTTATTGCTAATAAAATATGATTATACTTTTCACTATTTGGTAGTAAATAATTTGTAACAATATTATTTATTATCATCTTATCGCCTTTCAATACTTACTGAGTTGTACGATATTATTTACCTGGCAATTCGTTGTAAGCGGGGCTTTACGTCTCAATATAATTTTAGAATAATGGCGTTCTGTCGCAACGCACAACACAAATACGGCAATTTTGCAACAATCCAAGTAATGTTTCATGTACTACAGTCTACAGTAATTGCATTAATGCTTATTTTATCCTCAATTTCGAAATGCAATCTAATCCTGCATTCAATGTACGTCTCTATAAATGTTATACACGTTGTTATATCATTTATCGAGCAATAAACATTAGCCATTACCTTTTTGAGTTTTTCAGAGCAGCAGCAGTGAATCATCGGATCCACTTGCACAGTGCGCGCTTATAAATATATGTATGATTTTGTTTGCTAGTGTGTTTACTGTGTACACATGTTGAATCTGACTTGCAAATATGAAAGTATGTGATATGGGATCACGGGTATTTACATAACCTACGTTTAGAAAAATGAAACAATATGCGAAAGGGAGGGAGGCATAATGCGGAAATTTCGGTGCAAATAACATTTTTCGAGCAGGTCAAAAGTAGCATATTGTTTACATTTTCCTCCTGGCAACTCGGGACATACTACATAGGGGTGAATAAATAATGAAAAAAATTTGAAAATTAAGTATAAAGTAGGTAAGTTGTAGGTACGTCGTTGTACAGGCTGTTCCACAACTAAATAAGATCGAAACACGTGTCCGTAGTTACCGCCACCCTACACCCTTATTTGGAATGATCAGTATAGTATAACGGTTTTACTATACTATGTCCATCGAACACATAGAGTAATAAAACTAGTGGGCATAGTCAAAACTGCGCAGTACAATGTGCGCAGAAGTAGGCTTTACAAGCAACAAATTTTAAAAAGCAGAAAAATTAAATAGTTTTATTTGAAATAAATATGGAAGAATTATATATTTTATCATTTATGTATAACATAGTTTTAAAAGAAATATGAAGTACAATTTTTATTTACGAACGATTTCTTTGATGACCGATCTCAGCAGTTGAGTTTGCCTAGCAGTGTAAAACTGGCTTACCAATAGCAATACCGTATTTCAATTTAGCGCACATTTGTGGGAGGAGCATCTACTCTATCTGTTCGGTGGACATAGTATAGAATATTTTTCACTAACAATTAATATGAAACAAAATATTCAATTGTTTTCTTCCATAGCATTCTTGTAACAATCAAATTTAAATAAAATTATCATAATTCTCAATTGCGTTTTATTATGTTTTTGTTATACAAGAGTATGAAACTAATATCTCGTTGAATTCAGAAAAAAATATTAAATCGAATAAGCGAATACAAATGGTCCCCATTTGAAATAAGAAAGTTGCACCCCGTAGTTTGAGAACCACTGGTCTAAAAAATATTGTTTCGTTCATTAAAGTAGTCATATAAAATAGAAATTGTTTGCTAATTTAACCAACTTCGTAGCTCTTATACTTCTCGAGTTAGCAATGGTGCGCCACTTAAAATGAACACCCATAGATATAGGAGATGCCAGTCCATTAGAGATCACTGTTTTAAACTAAAGAAATTTGTATATTTAGTGTTTGGAATCTTTCAGATACTTATTCACTTAAGTAACATCTGACGCTATGTTGTGGAAAAAAATGGCTAATATCTCGAAACCAAAGATGTGTAAGACAGTTTTCACGATCGTATATTAAAAGGAAGTAATTTTTTGGCAGACTGTACTTCGTCGGGGTGAAAACCTTATTATCTTGGATTAAATTTACACCGATCGATTAGGGTGTTTTCCAGCCATCTAAATGCATAGCATGCACCGTTTTCTTTCGTTAAATATTTCATGTTGCGAGTTGCGTCTATCTCCGTGCTGATAGATACTATTACAGAAATTAAGTTAATGGGCAATGAAGAAGATAAGGCTCGCTTACGTCGACATCTCACGAGATCGAATTACCGACGCGCACTATGATAGCCAGCGGTTTAATTTGTGAATAGGTTTGAGATGAGAGAGAAGCTTAATTGGAAAATTGATAGAACCGATTAGCGGTTTTTACAATTAACCAATTGATGAAATTCGACGACTTAGTACTGGGACTTTTTAAAACTTTTTTTAGGTAGCAAGCAATCATGGAGAATCTTAACTCATACTTATTGATATAATTCTAGAACACAAGGAAGTAAATTGCTTTGGTTTTAAAGCATGGAATGTAATACACACTATTTTCACTTTAAGTTTCTGCTGGTTTCTGCTATATTTATTGGTTATAAAATATTCTTATTGTCATCTATGCGATCCTATACCATTCATCCGATTGTGATGAGATGACACTTTAGTGAGTTGTTGTGTGCACGCCCGCGAAGGTTTCTGACGTAGTACAATGTCAATCCGCCATCTTGGAACAAAATGGCGGCTAGCTAACAAGCTAACTCAAAGAGTACTGCACCGATTGGGATTAAATTTGGTATGGTAATAGTTTATTATCTAACTTATAACATGAGCATATAAAAATGTCAATCCGTCATCTTGGAACAAAATGGTGGCTAGCTAACAAGCTAACTCAAAGTGGACTGCACCGATTGGGATTTTATTTTGGTATGGTACCGCTGAGCATTCTTCTGTGTCATTTACCAGAGAAGCACCCATGGAGAAATTGATACTAATGGTCTAGTGGTTGAAAAAATGTGGGTGCTTGTTCGGGTGAGTAGCAGTTTTAGTCCTATTTTAAAAAAATGCCATTCTTTTTTAGTTTTTTGCGAACATAAACGGTTAATATTACGACAAAAAGTGTAATTACAAAATTGTAGAGCATAAAATTCTCTACAACATAGATACAAAAAAGTTCTCTCTCAGAAAATCTTAAAATAAACCCTATACTAAAGCCAAAATATATTAAAAATAGGACCAAAACTGCTACTCAGCTGGACAAGCACCCAAAATTTTGTTTAACTACTAGACCATTAGCAACAACTTCCCCATGGGTGTTTCTCTGGTAAATGTATGCTCAGCAAATGGACTATAGAATTTTAGGATTGACATAATTTAATCTATCAACCCTAAGTATAACAAATGCTCATGTAATTTGTAGTAGCAAAATACTGCAGAATCACATGTCATCGATTCCCATTGAAGCCCTAAAATCACTTTCTATACTATCCTACCTCTCCCTCGGGGGTGTGCCGCTCCTCTTTTGATTTTCTCTTTTCTATTTTCTGCTCGTAACATCGTTAGGAAGTTAAAAACCGTTCGCGCGTTCGCATCAGTCAGTAAGTGGCGAAAGCTGTACACGCGTAAATGGATTTGACTGCCTCGGGCTATAAGCAGCGGGCGGAACGCAGGCGTAACGCAGGAAATCGCCTAAACGTGCCTCAGACAACGACTGATTCAATTTAGAAGGTTTTTAGAGGGATAGAGAGATTTTAAACACACACAGAACATGGAACACAAAACTGAAAGTGGAAGTGGAGAACACAATATCAATATATACTAAATATGTTTACATGCAATCGTTCTTAAGGCCGAAATGTAGCTGTCTACAATTTCGTCGAGAAAAAGGAGAGAGATATACAGATTTAGTGTGTCGAACAAAGGCGCTCTAAAAGTGGCATCGTGTTTGTAAAATATTGTATTTATAAGACAAAAGAAATAATCAAACGTATTATTTATATACTGTATAACATGTTATCTACACTAATATAATAATAAAAATGAAATTTAATACATTTCAAATGCCCTAAACTAAACATGTAAAAGTAGTATTATTCTCTATATTCGGCATTTTTTTTTTTAAATATGAACACTACTTATAGAGATTTTTTTGAAGAATTTAATGTAGGAAACCGCAAGTCAATATTTTAATTTGTTCAGAAATTACAGCATTAACACAAAAAATACTAAAAAATTTCATTATTGTCTCTAAGGGATTACCTATGTCGAATTGTGGCCGAACTAGTTCTCCCGAAAAGTTGAAATTATGTATGTTACAAAGAATTATCTTAAGCTTGAATTACATTATACTTTTTTCGGCTAGAAACTTTGACAATTTTCATACTTAATTCTAGAATGCTCACTTGGATAATGTAATTCAAGAAAATTTCGATCCAAGTTTCATACTAGAACCGTCTTTTTATATAACCTCAAAAATAATAAAGTTAGTGACAGCAGAATAACTAAATTGTAGGTACATAAAACTTCATCACTAATACATTAACCGAGTACGTTGACAACCTCAACTGACAATTACATTTCTTTTTAAATTTTCAATGGCAGTATTGGTCGATGAGCTAAATAAGATATGTCAGTGCAAGAACAAATTTTAAAACTAGATTCTAGCTGAATTAAGTATCTAAAAAAAGTTCTTTTTTCTAGCCGAAAAAAGTATAATGTAAGCTTAAGAAATGGAATGTTGAAGACCGGAAGTCGATATCTTGATTTATTCGAAAATAAAAGCTGTTTTTGTTTGAAAAGACAAAATTACGCTTTTGTTGAAAATCGAAAATGACTAGAAATTGCTCAAATACATTTTCACGATTTTCTCGACAACAGTATTACTTACAGATATACCATTTTATAGCAAATTTTTTGCTCTACCATTTTTTATGTAATGTACGAGATTAATAAAGAAAACTAAAAATGGCGGCCGTTTCTGGTACTGAACACTTACGCACCACTTCTTATATGAAAGAGAATAGTTTAATTGACGTGTATGCCAATTTTCACACTTTAATAATAAAATGCATAGTTTTGTCCCATAACCGCCAAATAAAATGGCTCATCAGATAATGAATAAAATAGGTAGGTATTTGCTATTTGTAGAAAAACAATTCTAAACCGAATAATAACAATTTTGCAATCATCGTAAAGTAAAAGTAATTTCGCTCTAAAAACAGAAAAAACATGTATGAGTAAATACTTGTATTAAATTGAAAAGAAAAATAGTTGACAGTTTGTAAACACTACGTGATAGTTTATAGCTCTAATTTGTTTATTATGCTGAAAGAATCTGACGCTATTTTTGTTGGAATAAAACCAGTGTTTATTTGTCGGTGCTGTTACAAGCTCTTACTAGATTATGCAAAAGATGTTTGACATTGTTCGATTATAATAGACGTATTTTTACGTGTATCCTTCACGTAATTTAAATTGGAGCTATTGAATTAGTTCACTTATGTTATCATTGCATATCACGGAATGGAAATTGTTCGGTTGTTCATTGCAATAATCTATACACTATACATTTCTAAAAAATTGGTAAATGTCAGTTAGATAATTGACTCACTGCTGCATTATTCCAAGTAATTTTAGGAAGTGGGTTAACACAAGTTAAAATCTTTGTAGGTACGTGTATCATCACATTTTACATCTCAAATACAGAATGATAAGTAGGCACTTAAAAATGCCTTAATAAGGAGGCATAGGCCGTTAATTCATTTTAAATAGGCAGCCTAAATATAAATAGGTTCTAAAAAAACTGTAGCAAAAGTGGCTTGAAATAGGGGGTAGGATGAAAAAGGAAAAAGGTTTACTTAAGGGAAGCAATCGTGGTCGAATTAGGAAGGGATGAATTAGGGAGTGGCACTTATCATGACATTCAAAAACTATAACACACTTTACTTTAAAATATTTGACTTTTAATAAACACACATAATTAAAACTTATATAACTTATACGTTTCCACTAAACTTAAATATAAAACTTAATTTTACTTAAAATTACGCTCAAATCAAATCACTAACCCCGGCCAACGAAGAACTGTCGCAGACGCCTAAAAATCAAGGGAACGTCTGGCCTAAAGGGGTACGGAGGGATGCAGATGACCTCTGAACTATTTTATCTAAAAATAACTTCAGATAACAAAAATCCAGAGCCTAGCAGATGAAAGTCATCTTGCTACAAAACTAAGTAATATTTTTTCTAATAATAATACTCGTACTTATTTTCTAGGAAAATTAAACCTTTAAAAAAATATATACATAGAGTAAAACAAACGAAATATAAAAATGTGCGCTTTTTATTAACTATTAATAATGAAATTAATTAAATTGTAATATTTTAAACAATTATTTGTAAATATAATTTTCGGGAAGATAATTTCTTTGGTCAGGCAAAATTTGCTTTTAAGCTTAAAACTTGTTTTCCGTTGATTGGACACATTGATTGCGTTTTGGCGAACTATAAAAGCTAAAATAGGCACCAAAATTACAAAATTGGAAAAATAGGCACGTAGGCCACGAAAAATACTTTTCATTTGACGTAAAAATACATCCTACGAAAAATCTAAAATGCCTGAAGTATATTGACAAAAAATCCGGGCTTTAATGATTTGATACGTGTAGAATCCAATCACTCGAATTCATTGGCAATTTCATTGATTGGGATCAGAATCGAACTCGGAACCTGACCGCAAGTGGTATACTACCTCAACTCACTAGCAAAGACAAACGGGCTAATATGAACAGTACTCATTATAGTCGTTGCCCCATCGCAAATCATGGCATGTTGATTCTCTATCTGACAACGTTTCTCTCTTAGTAATTTTGTACGTGACCAAATGGCATCACGCGTCGCTCCTGTCGCACCGACGACAGTAGAGACTTGAACTTCACAACTTGATTACAGCCGAGCACCAATCAGATCGAGTGCCTCTTTGATCGTTGTTTACTTCTATCGCTAACAACGAAGGTAGAAACTTTTGTCAAGAGAAATTGTGCGATTTTTGGTGGATGCGCCTTCGCTTACCGACAAGAAAGGAGATTTTCAAAGATGTAGTATTTTTGACCATTGTATGAGTTTTATATTTTTATGGTACTAGAATTTGCAACTGGACACAGTACCCAGTTTTTTTTACGTCATACGCACCGTCAATGTTTTTAAGTTTTATCATTTAACCGTGAATCCGAGTATTACGATTTATATTTGTTGTGCTTTAATTCATTTGGTTGAAGTTTGCTTATTAATGGTGCGAGTAATGCAAGCTTAAGTAAAGTGTCACTGAACTAAAAAGCTCTACCGAGAGATGATTTTAGTTTTTTCTACAACATTAGGAAATTATTATTTTTTGTCGCTATATCTTCTTATCGAGTACCAAAATACTATTTTATTAATGCAGAATTGGTATGAATGCAGTACTTTTTTATTCAATCATATTAAAGTAATGCAAATGAAGGGTAGGTCTCGAATTTTCGGTTATATCCTGAGGGTGCGATATTATGCAAAAAGTCCCTAAGTGACATTTTCGCTATTTTGAGAATTTGATGCCATCTATTATAAAATAACATGTACTATCGATTTGCGTCTACATATTTTGAAAAAGAAGCCTCTAAGCGCATAAATATATCATAGTTCCAGAATTTTTGCCAGATTTTGTGTAAAAGTCCCTAAATTTGCAATAAAACCCTAAGTTTTAGTATTTTAGGAGAAAAATTATGCATTTAATATGTCCATTTTATATAATAAGTAACAATAATTTGTTTTATAATATTATTTGAACAAAATTTTTAAAAATCCAAGCAATTTCGCAGATATTGACGAATATTAATAAAACAATTTTTTTTTAGAAAAACATATTTTTGTTTGTTTTAATGCATTGAAAATATTTATGTTACTATAAGAATATGTGGTTGTACTTGAAAAGATAATGAACTAAAAATTTTAACAAGAAAATATGTAGCTTACGCTAAAAAGTCCATAAGTGAAAATTGTTCTTATTGTTTTTATCAAAATGAACTATATTTTTATTTTAATGGCTTTCCAACCATGTTACCAAGTAATGCAATAAAAATTCAGAACGATTCTATTTCAGTACTAATTTGAAACTTAAAAGTTTAAATTTTTCAAAACATGAAAATGTCGCTTAGGGACTTTTTGCATAACACCCTTCAAATGTAAAGTAAACAATATACCAATTTATCGAAGTGAAATATGGATAACAATGTACCGCCGTACAATAAATACACAATTCTATATAAATACTATTAATTCTGCAATATGAAAAGTTGTCGACAATTTCTAAATGATAGCGGGAAAAGTTGATTAAAACTTCCGAAGTGTGTCTTGCGTGTGTGAAGCCGATAAATAAAATAACGACATTACTGACAATGTCGTGTTTATCTCTAGTGGTCAGCGGTCTGTAGTCAGTTAAATAGTTTCTCGATCACAATAAAACACATCAACATCGCAATGAGCCAAGCTTACTACAATCAATTGTGCGCTTTCGCGCTTTGAATACCAATCATGATGAAAACTTAAATAAAAACTAACGGAAAACTTGATTCCGTACCCAACTGTGAGGGAGATTAAAACCAATCACAAAATAGAACGTTTACTTTTAAATTTTTATGGTAAATTTTTTTAAACCTCGATAATCAGTTACATTACTATCTCTTTATACATTGAATATGAATTTCGATTAATTCAGAAGTAATTTTATTTATATGGCGTTTCTCTTATAATGTTTAAAGTTCAAGAAGTTAGAAAAATTGGTTTGGTTAAGTTGCATCTCACGTCACATTTACGTCACTGGTTGTTTCTGTTTGCCACCAATAGTTATTTACGAACCAAATGCGGGAAGATTTTGATCCCACATGAGCGGTTTACGCGAATGCTGGGATGGTGTCTTCCCGCAAGAGGTTTATACAATGTTTTTTGTAACGAATAAATCTATAATCAAATACATTCAAGTTGTAGTTGTTGTTGTTACGATGTTTTTTCTACTCACTACTACCGACAGATGGCGCGCTGCACATAAGTTTTATTTTTAAATATTGGTGGTTTTCGGTGATCTTCACTAATTATTATAATTCCGGGAAGTAACACTTTATAAACTAAATTTTATTATTTTTAAGATGATTTTACTTTGAAATGTTTAGAAAAGCCAGTGTTCTTTGTATTTTTCCTGATTGACTACACTGGGAAATTGACATTTCCGATTGTCAATTACGTGTTTAATATGTCATTTCCTAGGTGATGAGTACAAAAATGTACTTTTGCAACGAGAGTGGCAGTGAGAGTGCAGCAATCACAATCAAATTTAACATTTTTTCATAAACCACGATATTTTCATCTATACAGGCTGTATCAGAACTTCGGGTACATACGTTGCGGATGATATAATACAATCTGATATGCTGATTACAAATTAAAATAATTTAAATCTAGAAACATCTTAATAAAAACATATACAAGGAAACTAGTTACAATCTTATTTAACGCAGATATAATTTAAGGTTGATTTTGTAAACGTAAATGTAGACAGATAATCGTTTTATGGCAATCCGTCGAATTAAAATTAAATAAACTAAGTATAGAATACGACCTAACTATAAGTATTGTTTGTACGGTAGACATAAATACAATAATATTCTTGTTAATATTATTAATTTATTTCTTCTCGGTTAAGCGCTCTCCAGAATCTCTTGTAAATAATTAGAACGACTGGATCTTGAGGAAGTTTCAATTATATATTAACATCTCCCACTTTAACCTCAGCTGAGATAGAAATGCTTTTGTATCTTCTTGTAGACAACGGGTGAATAATTTAAGCGGTTACAAAGTTTCCATGTATTTTGGAGTGTTTCTCAAAACTGTACCTGAAATGTTGCGAATAATTCCAACAAAGATGTACACAAAACGGTAATACCGCTTAAAGAACGCTATAAATGAAATGGGTTCCAAATGGGGCAGACTTTTATATTCATTAGAGAAATCGACAAAGGTGTAGTAGTTTGATTTTATAAATATGACATGAAATGGTCTTCATTATTATTTTATACGATAACCCCCAGTTCAAATGGCTGTCGACCTTTTGGCAGCAATGATCAATATCCCCAGAGGTAAAATTATTTTGAATTATTTTTTACAATACTTGAATATAAAATGTTACATTAAGGTTGAGATCTACCAACCGTAATATGAAACACTGTTGTTCCAGTTATGTTATAACCGTAATTAGATTAAAAACTCATCAATTCACACATTATGTTTAGATTATTTAAATGCTTTTAATCTCGCCTGTAATATTATATTGTGAAAATAGTTATTTGTGTATCAAGAACTGATAGAGCATTGTTTGTTGCACGCGGTGAGAAATTTGTTCAGTCGAGGCGAAGCCCAGATCGACGACTCGCCAAATGCTACAAACAAGCTCTATTCGACAAGGTGCACACAATAATTTGTTTCTATACCTGCTTCTGAAAGTTCATGTTTCTACATTGTTTTTAATGTTGAGAGCATCTGTTTGTCCAAAGTGTGTTGCAAGTGTGTAATAAATTACCTAAGTACTTCTTCGATTTACAGAAATAGAAAAAATACTGTGTATAACACGTATTGAAAATATTTTGTCGAATTTAAACGACTGCAACCCTCTCTTCGCTCGGGCTGCAATTTTCGTTGACGTTCGCCAAAACTATATTTTCAAAACTACGGACGTATAACGTCAATCAAAAATAACGAATTTTAAAATCTTGCTTAAATAATTCAATGAAATCGTAGTTTTCATCATCATGACAACGTTTCAAACAAAGTGTTTTTTACTAACTAAAAATTAAATAACAATGTTCAAATTGTACAACGGTTATAGAAAAATTAAATTTGTACAACCTTATTCAGGCATGCTTAAAAAATACACAAATCTATGATTTGGTTTATTTGTTCTACGCGTCATTTCTCACTTGTATTTTGAAAATATTATTCAGTTAAACTTCCATGTATTAGTATTCACTTTACTCGTATATTTTACAATTGCGCATTACAAATATCTATTTTAAATCAGTTGTTAAACTAATAATAAGAAATAATGAATGTACTCTCGAGCGGTTATGGCGCCATTAGCGTATTTATTACTATACAGCAATAATATCCCCCGACATAAAACTGAAATTTTATAGTCAGTTTTAATATAAAACATGGCGAATCCAGAAGTTATGCGACATACTCCATTTTCTGAGCTGTAACAGCATATCTGAGCGTAGTACTCTACACATAAACTAGTTTACGAGACAGTTTTATGACCATCAAACAAAAGTCAAAATTTATATCCACTGGTACATTGTAATGCTGCACTACATTGATAAACCAGAGGCTTAAACATACTGCTAAGGAGATTTTCAACAAAACCACACCTTTTAGAATACTAAAGCACTTTCAAAAGTTAAGTAGATGCATCGTAAACTTGTCACAACACCTTCGATTGAAAGTTTTATTAGTCATTTTCATATACTCTTTATATTTCCAATCATGCATCGGGCGAGCACGCAATCTTTTACCTTACACATAAAAGTAATGCTATACTTACTCTATTTAAAAACTAAACGCATAAATCTGAAGTTGGAATGCTAAAACTGATTGTTTTTTATTGGCTGATGTAACACCAGCTTTACACCACACAAACGTTGTAATGTAAACAAACGAATGTTCTCCATCTTGTCTCGTCAGCTGTTGTCAGTGACTGTATCGAGTTTTCCCACTGATAGGTCAAATTTAATTGCCAAAAAAACTAGTGATATTTTTCTCGTATTTACACAGTGTAAATATGGCTCACCGAGACAACTTCAAGTTTGTTCGTTTAGTTATTAAATCAAGTATAGTGCACAAAAATGTAGGTATATTGAGAACATACTATTTAGAAAGATACATTCGGTAATATGAGATTTCCACTTGCTTTATAATCAGAATTAGTAGTCAGTCTTGATAAGCCTTATAATCTATAACCAATTGCAATCCTGAAGCAAAAAATTTACCATTTACAAATTTTTTGTCGAAGGTAAAATAATATTATCAAAAGTAATAATAATAATTTTTTATTTTGCCGGAAAAATTTCTGTTTGTATTGAAAACTTGTAACCTATAGCAACTACGGTGTCGTGATTTTATTTTAAAACAATTTTTCTAGTCAAATTACTGTCAGGTTACAAGGTTGAAATGTCAAACAGAAATTTATTGGGAGAAAATTAAATAATCGAGTGTAATTCAACGAGATAATTATTGTAATAATTGTTGGTTCTTTTTCACAAATTTAATAATTCCGCTGACAAGTATTAGAAATCTGAAGCAAATTACATTTTAGTGTTTTGTTTGTTTCTTACGAAAAAGGTTTTTTTCATGACCATATACGAAACTAACAGTTTCCGCACAGTTACCCAACTACGAAAATGAACAATATCGCACAAATCCGTTCAATGCGTTATCGAACAGGCCATATCGATTTCAATTTTTATTTTACCTTTTAGTAGGCGTGTGTTGTCTTTCTGATATCGATAATCAAAGAATCGATAATCGAAGTATCGATACATCGATTATTTAAAATTGAAAATTGTTTAATCGATTAAATTTCGATTATTATTATTTTTCCTAGCCCTAAAAGTGATCACTTTTCTACGATCATTTCTACGATGTAATTGTAAAAGTCAAATTTAAATTCAAACTAAAATTTTGTTCATCAAATGTAACATTTGAAAACCTGAAGATGGCCGTGATCACGATGGAAACGTCGTTGTAACTTTTGACTTTTGAAGCCAAGTTATCCAAGATCCGGAGATTTTTAATTCTACATTAATTTTTTTTCCTTTTCTTTAAATATGTGCACTATTTTAAGAGCAGAACACAATCCTTTAATATTGTTAATTTGGGTTGTATCAATACGATATAAATCTCGCAACAAACGTTACTAAACTTGCGAGAAAACCATTAATTTGTCATCAATTTAAATTTCGGCTGTTACATTCCACGTTCCTGGTCTTCCAAAGAGAATACCCAGTTAATTTTTATTGCAGTATGTTACGAGCTAATTTCTCTAATCAATACTAATTTTCCGGTCAATTTCCAATTTAAACTCACTTTAACGCAGCAGCTACTTTGCAAATAAATCGCGGAAATGTGGAAATTTATTTCTCCTTTCTGCAATAAATTGTGCACCCCCTTTGCCAGCTGGCACGAGCCGCCACTGGATGCTAATGGAGCGCCATTACATTGCGGTGCATCGCATACACCTACTCACACACACTAGTGTTACTGATACCGATGTCTATGTGTGGGTTGACTTGCTACGCTGAATAATAAGGAAGTATGTGTTTGACCTCATACCGTGTACCCTTTACATTAAATTGTTATGCAATAATTTGCATTTTACATTGAAGATGATATTGCTTTTGTGAGTTTCCCGTAAATTGTTTGTCGTTTGCTTTTCATTGCTTATTAGTTTTGTAGTGCAAAGTATCTGCTTCAACCACATTTACAGAGTATAAGTAGGTAAGGTAAGTGTGTACGATATTGCCATGCTAAGCCTCATTTTCCTCTTATTTTATGGTTTCGCAGTTTTGACCTGGTGGCTCTAAAGAGTAAGGGCTGGTTTGTAATGGATGTAATCGGTTACTTCTTCTGTATTCTGTAAGATGTGTGTGGTTCATAATCATTTCAGTAATCTGCTTATTTATCGACATAATCTTTCTTTTGTTTGATATGCAATGTTTATAACAATAAATATTGTACCGAAATATAAAATACTCATCATACTCAATGTAAATAAAGAATAAATAGGACTTGCTTGCTATTTGTTGGGAAAGAGTGAAGAGAAGTATGCGAGGAAGTATGTAATATGTAATAAAATGGCTTTATACTGAGTATGGCTGACTTCAGAAAAAGTTAGATACTGAACTAATTTTTGGATATCATATTGGTACAGTTAATTAATTCCACATTTTTTTAGAGTATGAATCCATGGCTACTTGTTTGCAATATAGAATATAGCGTCTATGGCTCGGTCTATGGCCACACTCTTTATATAGTGATACTCTAGGAAGTTTTCTTAAAAGTTACTGTTACAGTATAGAAAAACGTCAAATCCAGTGTCATTATGAACCGTAACATAGAAATACCTATAGCTCATGTTAACAGTACACAGAAGAAGTCACCAGTTACATTATAAACCAGCCTTAGACCTGTTACTTTTTACTTCCAAAATACCTATTGCTTGTAATCTAGCAATATCGCTATGGCGTTATTAATATTATCATAATGCATGCGCGTTGGCGTTATGGCATACAATGATAATAATCCACGTAGTAGCTTATACGAGTATGTTTTGGTTAAATAAACTTCAAAACAAAACATAATGATACCAGTTTAATTTTAGTTTGATTACAATACCTCTCTTACAGGACTGAGTGGCGAGAAGTAAAAAAACAACAAAAATAATGTGTCGGAAATTTAAAATTGTATGAAATATAAATTAAACCGTTCTTTAAACTGTCTCTATTAGTATACTATACATGTCAATAAAATATCATAAAACTATAACAAACTTTTCTTCAGAGAACAATCGATAACTATCGATAGTACTATCGATAGTTTTCTCATCGTCATCTCTACTCTGTAGCATTAAATGTTAGAGAATATCTGATTTCATGTTGTAGAAAATATTAGTTGCTAGGATGAAACTACCCCTGGTGTAGCCCGTACATATCATGTAGAGATAATGACTGAAATAATATCAGTATGGCGGTATTGCACATATGTCGTTATTGTACACACTTACCTTATTGCGAGATATACCATTATAGGCTAGATTTGTGGATATTCCCATTTATTAGTATTGTCATTATAGTTTTATGGAACCAGAAAGTAAAAAGAAATTGACTGGGATGTAATTTTATTCAAATTAATGATATCTGAATTTCCGAAGTTCATTGTCACAATAATATTATAAAACAAAATCGTTCCGTTTATGAACTCGTCAATGAATAATATGTCCAGATTAGTGTATGATGTGAGATTTGATACAAAGATCGATATAATGTATGATTCAATGCAAAAAACTAAACTCAACACTAACTGGGATACAATTAAGACTCGGCACTAAGTTGATCACGACGCGTATCGATCTTTCGATCATCTTCAGGTGACTCACAGTATACACTAATCTGGACACATTACTCATTGACGAGTTCATAAACGGAACAATTTTGTTTTATAATGTAATTTTATTCCGCATTATTTTTCTGTTTAAGTGACAATTATTTCACACTTAGTCACAAAAAATATACATTGAAGTAAAAAAATTGAATGAATTTATATTAGCTGTCATTTGCGCTAATATTTCCACTTAACGGGTAAATATAAATACGGTGAAAATATCGGGGTATTGTGATTCGACAGTTTAATTAACTGTCATTTCAAATGAAATCGGATGGGCAAGAGTTCACTTACCACAGTACTATACCAGTATATTTTTAATGTAATTATTCTTTAACACGCTGTTTATTTATAACCCAATAGAGCTATTAATATAGAAACGTGTTTTGAAGTAACTAATTTTAAATTTAATTCTGATGTAAATAAAATCAATGGGACCGTTAGCGCAATATTCCTCCCGATAGGTTCGCTAGGGAGCTAATTCTTTTAAACCTTCAAATGACTTAGAAACGTCAAACCTGTGTATATGCTATGTATGAAACGAATCAACGAAAGTCAAAATGCGCGAATGCTGTATTGTACACTGCAATGGCAAAAGTACCTAATTCGCGATTTAAAATCCCAAACGACCATAGGAAACAAATTTGAATAAACTCCATTGGAGAAAATAACTCTAAAATTGAATTATGTATTAAAATAACTAGGTATTATACAAATTAAATTTCAAGTAACCTTTCTATTAATTCTGTTTTTCTTCCAGATGGTTTGGCACCTCTTTGAAACAATACATTTAACTCTTCGACTTTCCAACTTTGATAATATGATATGGTTATAATTGTAGTATTGTTACAGGTATTGTTGTATAAACTTCAACAGAAAAGACATCATTACACGCAGTAACATTATACGTACTTACTTCTTATTTTTACTTAAGTATGTATTGTGTAATACGTACTTCGGAAACTAGCTCCCTGCTGCCACCTATGCTAAGCTATGCGCTAACTTTCAATTCGTTGTACAAGATCATGTTTTGCTGGGAAAGAGAAACTGCACGTTTTATTCCGTTTTTTGTTCAAAAATATAAAAATGAAATGTTTCAATATCTTAGAGCGATTGGTCTAGGGCCCAAAAGAAGGCCAAAGGCCACCTGATATAGCTCAGCATCGCGGTGGCTTCTGTCCGACCTTGAGCTTCTCTGTGAATATTTTTATCTTCTCTGTTCTTCGATCATGCAAGACAAAAATACGTCATTCACGACAAAATGAATTACCGCATTTTATTGCAAACTTGACAGGCTCTCATGTGATAAAAGATGAGTTATCTTCGTCTTCGTTCTGCGGTTCTAAGCGAAAATTAAACTATTTTCGTTCCTGAGCACATCTGTTCGTCACGTAATCGAACATCTTACATCTTTTCTATCTTTCAATATTAATCATATCTAATTATTTCTACGGACATAACCATGAACCTGTTATTTTTATGATTTCAAACTCTGCACTTTGCCAAAAATTATATAAGATACAATATGAAATTCCTCTTCTCACAGATTTCATGAAGAATTAGATTATTTGTCAGGAGTTTTAATTGAGAGTTATAGGTTCTAAATTAGGCAAATTTGTTACCTCGTCGGTCAAATGACATCTAATAAATAAGAGAAGTGAAGATATGTTTTATGAAGTAAATTAAACATTAAATTTGCAGATATGAAATTAGTTCTTGTCACAAGACATTCATTTGAGTAATATTTTAATATAATTCGAATTTTCAGCAACGACGTATATAAAACTCTTGCAAAGGATATACAGGCTGGGCCAAATAAGACCTACTAATGTTGAACACGGATAACTCTTGTAATAATCATTAATTTTGAATAATTTTTTTATACAATGAATATATTTTATAGAAATAATGTATGAAATATATGTTTTCAGACCAATGTAAACCATTTTTCTCGATACAGAGATCGGCTCTTTTTAACGCGTTTTCCATTACACCACGTAATGTTTCTGGTTGAAGGCTCAGTATTTTGTCTCGAATATTCTGCTTCAGCTATCTAATAGTCTCTGGTTTAGTAACATACACTTTGTCTTTTAAATATTTCCATAAAAAAAGTCGGGCGCAAATAAATCTGTCGAGCGAGGTGGCCAAGGGAAATCTGAATTTTTTGAAATCAGATGTTCGCCAAAAATTTCACTTTATTGACCATAACACCGCACCAAACAGTACATTTGGATGGGTGTAACTGATGCTGGTTATTGCCCTTGGATTTTTGTTTGTTGACATAACCATTTAAATGGAAATGCGCTTCATTCGACATCAAAACATTATTTTAAAAATCAATTTGTGTGGCTTATAAATTTCCAAGAATTAAAAAGAAATACAAAAAGAAAAAAAGAAAAAAGTTATTTGTGTTTAACATTGGTAGGTCTTATTTGGCCCACCCTATACAAATTCTTATCTTATGTGTGGCATCACAGCCGAATAGTTTTGAAACCGAGAAATTTACAATTTTTACCCATCTACATGTTTCTGTAGAATTTTAAAAATATTATTGTACACATTTTATGTAAAAGATATTTTACAACATATTTAACAACTAATGTAAGTAAATTGTACTTTCGCTTATGTATAACATTGTTATCTCTAGTTGTACTTGTAGTCTCCCTGATGAAGCCACAAGGGTGTGGCGAAACGTCGGTTTTTAGTCAAATCAAAACTTACTGACTGCATTCCCGAATATTCCATCCTTCAATATATATAACAGAGTATTTAATTATTATCCTGTATTTAAAATGTTTCAACGAGTGCCTATAGCAACTTCTATCAATATTATCCAAATTAATATATTTAGAAATAGAGTTTTGTAATTTTCCTATGTTATTGTTATGTCTTTTAGATAGAATAGCCTGCAGACATTCTCATTTACAATGATTACATAATCTTTGTCGTCTTAGTCTTCTCTCGCTGTCATCATCAACCGTTCATCTTGTAACAAATGACAATGCATTGTAAATGCATGCAGCTTGCTGGTATTGCGCATCAAGTGCAACTGAACTATGCATTAACATCGGTTTATAGTATTGTCGTATCTTCGTCGCATTTGCAGAAAACAAGTGACCTAATTTAACGATATCGTAGCCACTTAAATGAAACGCGTCAGGCGTCACGTTTCATTGTGCCATTTTACGTGTAGCAGGAGGATTTGTAAACAAATAAGAAGAAACGGCGCCACAGTATTAATGGTAATTGATATTACAATAGTTACGATAATCACTACTACTATGCAAATCAAATCGTAACAAGAAAAACAACGAATTGCTTCTACGTTTGTTTATATGACAAATCATATAAACCTGTGTGCTGAGTTTAAATCTACAAATGCAAATCAGTAGACAGCAAAACAGCTTATAATATTTCATAATAATATGTTCTGATTCTCCTGTTTCGAGCATAAGGCCGGAATTTCACTGTTTCAGTGACCGCGAGTGATATTATTTGCATTTGTTGCTAGTGATTACAGTCAACAAGCATAATCTAAACTCGGCAACACAATTTGAGGAACACTTGAAATGAGGTGAAATTGTACCCATTTTCAAATTGTCATAACTCGGCGTATTTTCAATCGATTTCGATGAATCTTCGAGGGCGAAAAACTTTGAAGTGTCTTCTTTAAAATCATGCATGCGAACTTTAACGTCACCCCTTCCACCCCTCCACCATCCCTGTGAAAAAATGCTTTTAAATCGAAAAAATGTCCAACTTTGATGATGTGTACGAAGTTGAAAAAAATTTGTCGACTCGATCCACCAAACGGGCACTAAAATTTGTTTAATTAACCTGATTTCAAGTGTTCCCCTAATTATGTTGCCGAGTTTATAAAGAATCAACTACTTAACTGCTGAATCGTTCCCACCTATTCATAGTTAGTTAAAATAAAAGATCTAAGAACTATTTTTATAATCACAACCTCATCCGACCACTGCATCTGCTTGCTGACGTTCGGTACTCCAACAACTCACGAAAGTAATTCTGCAACTAACTTACCAAATTATATAATTAATTTTAAATATAACCCCTCACATACTAACAAATTTCAACTTAACTTAAATAACTCAGACTACATATACTTTCACAGTAACAACAATAAATCACTGTCAAATCGGTAAATTTAATACTCACTATAAACAATTAAAATTCGATGCTTGCACAGAAGAATATCTGAAACTGAATGTAAATATAAATAAAAAACGCATTATTAGCCAGCTTAGATTATCCAGTAAAAAAGGTTTAAGAATATTTTATAAAAACATTAAATACGAACTAGATGCCGAAATACTCTGCTCAATATGCAACCTCCACAAGCCAGAAACCCTTTTTCATTTCTTCTTTGAGTGTCCAATTTATCATGGCCTGAGATGCCACTATTTACATGAGTACCAAGATCACATTAGGCATGAGACCGATCTATATAAGATGTTAGAAATAAGTGATATAGAAAGTGTAAATAATGTATTCTACTTTACAGTAAATGCACTAAAATTAAGAAGTTTTTGTCGTAACGAATGATAAAAAAAAAAAAAATAATAATAATAATAATAAAAAATAAAAAATAAAAATCCTAGATACTCCTATTATGTCCTTTAAAACCAATATTTTTTAAAATACTTAATCGCATGATTGTTTATGTTGAACCGTCCTAATTAGATTATAGCACTATATTATAAAATGTAAATTACAACATGGGTATGATCTATTTACTCCAAAGTTTTGTTGTAATTATTATTATTATAAAACTAACAATATTTTATAATCAAGTTTATTTATATGTATATCTACTATTTATTAATTACTACTACTACTATATATTACTTATATATTTATTGTTCTCACTTATTTCTTTTTTAATTATTTATGGTACTTATATTGGTATGTACAACTATATTATAGATAAAACATACAATTATTGTAAATGAATAAGAATATTCAGCTAGGCAGCTAAGGTTATCAATCTTTGTTTGACAAAATGTATTACTTGTCGCAACAAATAAATTCTATTCTATTTTTATAATCACAATTCCAGTTGAATCGTACGAGGATTAGAACCTCGGCAGTTTAGACCACGCAGTGTCTAAAGTTTAGACACTGAGCGCTTTTAGTTTCATGACCACTGCGACTGGTACAACAGCTATACCTATAGAATGTTTCACAATAACATTTATCAACAAGAGTGTGCTTACTCTTAATTACTAATTAGTACCCTAATTTGCGTGTCATTATGAACGTCCTAACGGCAAAAGTGTTGTTACAAATTCATAATACGGCATTAGTGTCATTCAACTGGCGCAGTTACCAAAGTAATGAATAATGAAAGCTTGGGCATTAAATTTAAATTAAGTTAGGCTGTTATAGTTAAAATATTAAATTTATACGTTTGATATAACAAATGGATAAAATACATAACACATCACAGTTTTTTTTATCTATCTTATGTATGGAAACCTCACATACTATAAACTACCGTAAGATATCGTGTAGTGCGGTTACCAGCTGTTAGCTTAACATAGCCGGTTTGGGGAGAGTGGGCAGATGTGGTTAAGGGGCACTTGTGGACACAAGCTGTTTGGGCGATCCTACTAATATATAAAAATATTACTATACAGTATATACCAAAGATAGCTCTTTTTACCACTAGTATAATCATTTGGTAGTTATACCTGGAAAGTTTTCCGAGAGTTTTGAAAATTGCTAGGATTGTAGACTAAGTGACCCTAAGTATGACCCTAAGGTTGCGACCTCAAGCCACCGCCGCCATCTTGTAAAAATGGCGCCACCTAGTCTACAATCCAACAAGTTTCAAAACTCCTCAATCTTTTGCACGAAAGCACCTTTTATGTCTCTAATGACTGGACTAAATAATATGCATCAAATCATGTTTTACAATTAAAAAATTAAAAAATTTAGCACTGAACCGTCTCATCATTACCTACTTATTTCGAAAAATATGAAACAGTTATTTCACAAATCAGTCGACAGAGGCGCTATAATAATTAATATGGTCTATTGATGTTATAGTCAACCATATCTAATTTCTTTATTTCTATATTTGTTTTACGAGTAGATTCTATTTAAGCCTCTGTTTTAGGTCATTTTCAAGCGAAATTACATTGTTCTAATACTAATTAAAATTAATTACATTAGAATAATACTTTTGAGGTGTACACCTCAAAAAGGTCGAAACATCGCAACTGTAAAAATAAATAAATAACTAAAGCCTGAAATCCAACTATCAATGAAATATTTTTTCAACAACCTTCATCATATTTTTGTTTTACGTTTGTGTTAAAATATTCCCCGGACTATTCTATTACTTCTTTTTGAAATAGTTGAAAACATTTTCCAGTTGTGTGCTTACAGCTAATGGTGGCAAATTTTTCAACCGAACAATATGGCGTGAAATTATATACACGAACTTGATGGAAATTACTTTTTTTTCTGCAAATTTCACACCTGACACTTTGACAAATTACCTTCGCAGATGTTATCAAATTTTCTACATGAAAAATACATTGCATTTTTGCTGAAACTCTCAGCTAGATTTTTGCGTAGAGAACGAAACAATTAAAACAATAAAATCAAATAGTAAAATTAGATATTATAGGTAGGTGAGCAGGCAATTGGTTTCAGGAATCGTATCAGATTCTATAAAATTATTAATAATTACCATTGATTGACATTAACATTATGACCGGCAGTGAATCAATAAAGCGTCATAATGTTTCTTTTTCAGAACACTTCGTTCGCCTCGGCCACATTGTTCATTCATTACATCAATAATTGTATAGGAGCACTACTCTGCTACGCTATCTTCTATTTCATATCCGCATTTTTATTTTTTTCAAGTCTTAATTATAAATTTTGATTTTTTTCAAAAGAATTATAATTAACTGAATATTTTTAGCAGTAATAAGATTTAGGTACCTACGCTTCTGTTGAAATATGAACAATTATTGCTCAATTGGCTACCTATTTATATATATATATATATATATATATATATATATATATATATATATATATATATATATATATATATATATACAACTTACTATCATTGAAGCGTCCTTATATTGACAATTTTCCATCAACCGAGCGTCCGGCTCCAATGAAGCGTCCATATATGGACGCTCGATTGGTCACCATGTTAAATTGGCTCCTAATACCATCTAGTAGTCATATTTAAAAAATTTGGTGGACGCCGAATTGATAGTGAATTATCATTTGCCGTATACATGGCGTATACTTTTAGTTCAGCCGAACGCTCACTCGTGGCGTTGCTGCGCTAGGCGTATAAGTATACTTTCATCCAATCTATCGCCTACCGAGCGTCCTCAAACTGGCAACACCGAAACGTATGTTTTCAAATGTTATGTTCGAAGTGTTCGTGTTCTCTTGATATTGGAGTATGAAGCAAAATATCAAAGTACGTAGTTTTCGTTTCGACTACGTGGTTCTGCTTATCAAGAACTTATATACTTATAACAAACTTTTTTTTTCGTCGCACGTGAACGCAAAGCACGCCGTTACTCCCTGTTTAAACTAAAGGGAGCAAACCACGCTTTTGCTCCCTAGGAGGCAAAAACGTGTTTTCTTCTTCTAAACTGGAAGTGTCGGCGTGCTTCGCGTGCATTAAATAAAAAAAGATTTTTTTAGTCGGGTCATAAATTAGGGGAGAGAGATAAACATCAAGATCTATACCGTTTGCCCGATCCTCATGAAATTTTGCATGCAGATTTTTTTTTACCAGACTTTTTTTACCAGACCATTAGGGGGTGGGGGTTAATAATATAGAATCTCGACCATTTGTCCGATTCTCATGAAATTTTGCACGCAGGTCTCTTTTGACTGGAGTCAGATTTTAAAGTATGTTTAAATTCGATCATAACATCATAACGGGTTCGGATTATAAATATATAGAATCTAGACCATTTGTCCGAATCTCTAGAAATTTTGCAAGCTGGACTCTTTTTACTATAGTCACATTTTTTAGGTATATTTGAAATTTATTGGGCTATTAGAGGTGGGGTAATCTCTATAGATCTAGACTGTTTGTCCGATTCTCATGAAATTTTTCATGCCCGTCTTTTTTGACTAGAGTCAGATTTCAAAGTATGCTCAAATTCACCTCCATTCCGCTAGCGGTACCAACTCACAAAAAAAATTTAAAAATCTATGGAAAATTATAGGCTAATTAAATGCCTCATCCCCCAATTTTAGGCTCTTTAATTTGTTTTGCTATAAAAAGTTCCGCTAGCGGAAGGAATGCCAGCGGAACTTACGGTAGTAACAACATAAACTTACTGGAACTTAGTTGATAGTTAAAGGCTATTTATAGGTGTGAATTTGTTCGTGTCCACAGAGGTGGGGGTTAAATTTAACAATCATTCAAATGACCGTAATTGTTTTTTTGCAACAATAATTGGTATATACCATTGAAATAAAATGAGAAATATTATTTTTCTGGTATTTATATTATACATTCATGTACCTTATGCGCATTCGTAATATTCATATCCAAGCACAATGAACATTCGAAATACTACCAGAAAAATTACCGACATAACTACGAAACTACTACTACTTATAGTTTTATAAGTGAGAGTCTTTTTTTTAAATTGGGTCATACACATAATTTTTTATTCGATCGGACTATCATTAGGGTAGGGGTTAAATATCTAAATCTAGAAGGTTTGTCCGATCTTTATGAAATTGAAATAAAATTTAATTGCTTTGACAGCAAATAAAGAAGTAGTTAATTAATAAAACCTTATTTAGTAAATAGATAATAGATATTTATGTAACAAGTAAGGAAACGAAAGTTGTTACCTTACGTATGTGAAATTTGTACCACGAGGCGTGGCCGAGTTCTGTAAATACATAAGTAAGGTAGTAAGGTAACTACCGAGATTCCTTACTGTTGCATACAATATCTTTATATTTTCATTTAGAATAAATAGAAATTTTTGTTTGAAATTATGAAATTTTGTCATTTAATGTCTTACAAATTATGACATAAAACAAAAACACCCAAATTAGGTTATCTACAAACCACATTTTTATTCGAATTTTTTAAAAATTTAAACAGCATAAAATATGCGATTGCAAGTTAAAAACATTTTATATTGAAGTTTCTTTATAATGTAGTCTATAATATTTTAAATAAATGTAGTTTTATATGTGTACATTTTATTTTTTTTTAAAGAGTAAAATAAAAAAATCTGACGTGGACACCACATGACTTCCCTGTACGCCTTGTGTGTTCATACTTTTCTTAATAACTAAAATGTAGAATAATATAAAAAATTCTTTTAACTTATTATACTAGTATACTCACAAATATATTTTAGTCATTTTATTTAAACTGCAGAAGAAGATATAAAGCATATTTTACTATTGTCACTGTCATGTCATAATCATTTAAATTTTACGTAGTAACAAATGTTAATCGATAAGATAAAGAAATACTAAATTAAAAATATATACTTTAATTATTCCTAAATGATACCAGATACAAAAATATTTATAAAATACCGATTTTAGGTAATAATCACATAATCTTCCATTTAAAATAAAAAAAATTGTGTTAAATATTTATCGAAATATTTTTAAAAAGTACTACTTCCGGTTTATAGATTGAAACCAAAAATAGGAGGTGCACAAGTAGATGCTATAACAGTCCAAAATACAAAATTTCAACTTTCTACGTCTAACCGTATTTGAGTTATGCGACACACATACGTCCGTACGCACGTACGTACAGACGTCACGACGAAACTAGTCATAATGGATTCAGAAAAGGTCAAAACGGATATTTGCATCAAAATCTGAAAACCGAAATTTTTCGCGATAACAATACTTCCTTATTACTCCGTACAAGGAAGTAAAAACCATTGCATGAAGTAATTAAATTCATTTCCTAGCACAAATTTGAGAAATAAATTGTATATAAACCAAACGAAAGTAAGAAAATAATATTTACCTATTTTTAAAAACCCAATAAACACTGCTTGATATAGGTACTGTAATGTCCTAATGTCATTTGATTAATTTTCTACTATTTTTCTGTATAATGAGTAGTAGATTTTAAATAGGTAAATTACAGTCGTGTCGAGCATTATTTTTCTTCCAAATAAAATTTCTGTTTCACATTTTTACCTATAAAGCTTACAGCAATTTTTTATTATTATTAAACATTTATTTTTTCCAAATTGCTACTTAACAAGATTTCGATAAGTACCAAACAAATTTATTCGGAAAAATAAATAGCTCTTATGTAGTTAACGTTACAAACATTGACATAAAAATATTTACTACTTTCCGTTTGAGCTTTCCCTCGAGCTTTCCATACCAAAATAACTGGGTAAATCACTAATTTTTTAACAAGAAGTAATAAATTTTGAACAACAATTATTTATAAAATGCATTAAGTAGTATTATATTCTAATTTTAAACCTAATCAATAGTGTTGTCAACTTGTCAAATTTGTGAATTTAGTAATTATTGACATAATAATGCATTTGTTGCTAATTTTCATTTAAATAATTAACTATCAGATCACAGACAATTTGACCGATTTTCACTATATTTTTGTTATAAGCATAGAAATCCAACATAAAATATAGGCTAAATAACAATCAATGTACCATCTTAAAACAAAATCTAAACGATGTATCCCACATATAACTTTGTCATTATTTATTCAACTTGCCGATAATAATTCCGTCTTTTCATTTCAAATCCCCAATATAACGCGCGAAGTAAAATGGTTCAGTCGCGGCAACACTGTCGGACGCTTGATAATCGATGAATTGTAATAATCCGTATATTTCGGACGCTTCAAAGATGATAGTTTGAACGGACGCTTCAATGATTATGAATTGGGAATATACACCAACCGGACGCTCTATTCAGGTTTTTTGAACGGACGCTCTGTTGATAGTGAGATGTATATATATATATATATATATATATATATATATATATATATATATATATATATATATATATATATATATATATATATATATATATATAAATATAAAATATCTTTGAAGAAGAGCTAAAAACTTGGGACACGTATTTTTTATTTTGACAAAAATTTATTAACACGCCCAAAAATAATAATTAATGAAAATTAAATATTGAATGTCTCGTCGAATGCTTCCATTTCTCCTGTAGAAAATAATGACGTCACAGAAAAAAAAATCTTCTCAATTTAAGCAAAAACATTTTTTTTAAATAAAATTTACGAAAATTTATTTTTTTACCTATGTTCTTGAACTTGTTGCATAACACACGCCCAATGTAAATAAACTTGTAATTTTCTGTGGATAAAAAAGATGTACCTATACCTATATTTAATTTAAAAATTAAGTATTGCAATAGGGGAAAGGTAAATATTTCTTATTAATGGACTCATTTTACACATTTTTTTGAGAACACTAGGGAAAAAATTAACATTTAAAAGAAATTAGCTTACCGGTAAAAAAACTAATCTTCTTTCACCCCTGATTTTGTTAACTTTTCTGTGGGCTACACTGTAAAGAAAATGATTCGTAAAATTCTTAATGTATCTCATCATCCGAACATGCAGTTGCTTGATAAGCGTGAAGTTAGCTAGTAATTTCTAGAAAGAAAAATTTAGGATTACATGATTAAACTGCAAGATTTTACCGTTAATATGAATAAGCACGGACACTACAAGACGAAACCTATAAAATAATAATAGCGAGTGATGCTACACGTCATTAACCCTGCTGCTCTGTTCGCATTTTGTTACACTTATTATGTCCGGGTCAATATAACCCAAGCGTATTTTATTGGCGTATATATTGGGGTTATATTAATATAACAAAAATGTTATTACTAAATAGTAATATTTGGACCCTTAGTTGATCATACAAATGGCAAGAGAGAATAAATAATTTTCCTGTAACTTAAAAATTATTTGTATAACACACAAAAATGCACAACAGTTTTCAAGCGGAATTTCATACAATTTCTGTAAAAATAACTAATAAAATAGACGTTTCAAATCCATATAGGAGAGACGTCATAAAAAACAAGCAAATTATTCGTATGAATCAAGATTTTATGACATACGATATGCGTATACATTTATACGAGTAAAATGTGTAAGAAAGAGATAGCTTATTTTGTGAACGTGGTGGATAGAATTTATCTGATATGACGTCACTCCTATATGGATTTGAAACGTTTATATCTGTGATAATAATTCGTTGCTAATTTCTTAAATATTTGTCAAATACCTTGTTTTCGGGTCACATTGGTCCGAATGTGACAAGTGTAACAATACCATTTTTTTAAATTACCTACGTTAATGTTTACCTACCTTTATTATGGTAAATTAGACAAAGTCAAAGAGTTATAACCACATATTTTAATAAATATAAGATTTAATAGCAGATAGACCCGAACAGTGCAGCATGGTTAAACTGTTAAAAACGCAGTTCTGCATTAATAGTAAGTAAACGCATTTGCAATAATTTATCTGTTACAATTGCACGAGCACGGGCACTATTTTTTGTCTTCAATATTTTCTGTTTTGTTTATTTGCATAACTGTTGGTTGACATAAAACTTGTTTACATTTCTAGCGAGAGAAAGAAATACCGGTTGCTATTAAAATCAAATTAAATATAGTTATAGTTGTATAACACCCTGACCCTGAACTAAAAGCACCACAATTACAATTCCATCTCTAAAAATAACCCAACAATGATAGTAGCGTCCCGTCTCTCCAACATATTTATACTTGTAACTCTCCTAAATTAAGCTTCTAGAATAAAGCAATCAGTGTCGATGACAGGAGTATTTTAAGGTTAGCTGTCAAAGCGTCGCTTCCGCCGAGGAAGAATCTGTTTAATTAATTCCCGGAGTTTATTGGAAGTCGTTGCCCATCGTCGAAGTTTCCTGGCATAGACTATCACATAATAGGTACACTGGCAGACAACAGCTGAACGCTGAATGGCTATAGTTAGCTAATCTATCATGTGTACTGCATCTGACACATTTGAAGGTCGATTTAATCACCTGCTATTAATCGAAACTGTCATTACCGAACTTACGTGGAACTTGCCCCTGACGGAGGAGTGGAAACTTACAAGAGAAAACAAAGTTTAAATGTTTCCAGAATGGTGAAAGAAGTTAATAGGAAATAATCTTGGAAATTATGACTGCTTGAAAGAATTACGAAGACTAAAGAAAAGTTCCACTGTCTTACTTACATTATCACTGTGCTCAACGCAAAAAAAAACATAGGGCACAGATATGGACCATCAAGGAGGTCACAAAGGTATCCTAGCACCCCACTTCTAGACCGGGAGCTCATGACAGGTGATGGTCTCCGATTTCATACAGCATGCCTTTTGGAGGATAGAATATTGACCATATGACAACAAAGAAAAGCGGGTATTAAACCCTTGCACGCTTTCCGGTCATAGGGAAAATCGCCTTTTTCCACTTGCACAAACATTTTGTTTTTCTCTGATTTAATAATGCATGTCCTTTTATCAAAAGAAACTAAAACACATTTAAAGTCTTAAAAATTATAGGCACGCGATTCGCAGGATCTCAAAGGGCTCAAACGGTCACATAATCTTGTAATAAAAAATTTGATTTTCCGCTTTTCATACAGCATGCCGATGAAAAGAAATAATATTTATGTCATAAAACACCTATAACCAAATTGGCATGCAGTCCTCGTTGGCCCAAGGGTGGAAAATTTCGGAAAAGTTTTGTGCAAGTAGAAATGCAATTTTCCATATGACCGGAAAGCTTGCAAGGGTTTCATACCCGTTTTTCTATGTTGTCTTAGGGTTAATATGCTATCCTCCAAAAGGCATGCTGTATGAAATCGGAGACCATCACCTGTCATGAGCTCCCCGGTCTATTAGAAAAGAAAAAATTTAATTATGCACCAAGGGTGGGAAGCACGCAACCTTAGGTGCGTCTCGTGCTTCAAATTTACCAAGGGGAATAGTCGCGTCCCTCCTGTGGTCTGTGGTGCATACCATATTTTTCACAAGTGCACGCAAACCATGCCGTTACTTCGTGTGTAGTAGAGGCAGCAAATAAAGGTTTTGCTCCCTGTTTAGAGGGAGCAAAGTAGAGATCAAAGCACACCTGAGGGAGCAAGTACGCGTACTTTGCGTGCACGTGTGATGAAAAAATGTACATACATCTTCTGATGCTTTTTAAAATCTTAATGTAGGTATAGTACCTATCATGTTTAATTGTGTATTTTATTTCTATAAGATATCGAACAGATTCTATATAATAATAAACAATACAGGTTGCACTATTGCCAGTTTTCATTATACAAATTTCTGATTTTCGTGTTTAAGGCGAAAAATAAATAATTTTTTGAACTAGGTACCTACTGCAACTGAATGAGAAAAATGTGGATTTATATTTATATGGTATAGTTCATTTATGAAAAGACTTTCAGTAGGTAGGTACCTACATCCAGAATTTGTCTTCGATGGACCACGCTCTAGATGACAAATCAGAATCTTTACGAATATGTTCGTTGTTCGGTACAGCTTAATCGCGAATCGCGATCGTGCCTAAATTAAAACGCGACTTTAGAAATTGTTTTGTTTTCCCAAATTTAGATAAGTATTACGCAATGGTTGTTTCGAAACAATTATCTACTGATTATTTTTTGTTAGAGGAGTATCATATTTCATAACTAACTTAATAAGCTATTATTATTGTCAACAATTAAATAAATATTTAATTTAAACGTCGACATCTTTTTGTTTGCAAAAGGTCATACCCATAAAATAAAATAATGATATATCTACCTGACTTCCATTTGAAATCCTAATTTGAATAATCATTTTAGTGTCCAAATCTACATTTACAACTAAATTGTTTCATTAAAATTTCAATTAAATTTCGCATTACAAAAACATTCCATGTCTTAAAACAAACAAAGAAAAAACTTAATTAGGAAGTGATTATATATTCAAATACTTTCTCAAAAAATTACACGGTCAAATGACGAAACAAGTGAACACGGCGGCGTAAAACAAAAAATCGAAACAATCTAGTTTCCCACGTCACAGCTGCAGCGGTGACGTAGAAGGCGGAGGAAACAAAAAGCGAGCGTGCACTATGAAACACGATGAAACAAAAGAAATACGGAGTCGCGTGCTCCGTACCTACGTCATTCGTTGGTCGGGAGGCCGCCTCGACGGTTGATGAGCAGGTGCAAGACCAACTGGGGCAATAATAAGAACAGGAATTAAATTACACATTTTTACGGAATCGAGAACGTATTATTTTCCGTTCATTGCATTCATACACACTGGACTGTTTTACGTCGATTAAATCTGTAATTTAATTTACAAACCGGCTGTACGGCTCATTGGTTCGATTTGAAGGACTCAGACACCATAGTAAATGCTTGTATATTAAGAAAATAAAAATTTGAGAACTTTGAACTTTGTATGAACCCGAAATCCCAACGCGAAGCAAACTATAAAGAATAAGTTTTTACAAGACAACTAGCAGAAATAAAGCAATCGAAATGCCTATTGCTTTGAGTGGAGTACCATTTCAAGATAATTTTTAATGACATGCAAAGCGAAAATTATATCTACTTGAAACATACATAGTTGGTATAATTTTAACCCTTAGCCGGGCAAGCTATTTTACTAACTCAGACGTACTGGAAAGTCCGACAGACTATTTTATTGTATTGTTTTAATGCATTTATTTAACATTTTAAATGAAATTTAGGTTATTGATACAAATATTGTTATATTGCATACCTACATCTTTTAACTTATGGGAGAAACCGGTTACCAAAGCGTTCGAATTACATTGTTGAAAAATCTTAACAAGAATAAAAATTTGATATTTCTACACTTAGGCATTAATTCCATTTGATTTTATCGTTTAAATGCACCTTACTTTATTAGTTAACTATTTGAATTAAGGCAGAAAAATACAATCTAATTAGGTATTACAAAATTCCTTTTTATCGTCGCACACGTCAAGGTTCAAAATTCATGATTTTTTAAATAGTAGAGTAAACATGTCTCTATTGAGCTCCTATGTCTTATTTTTTCAAATTTAATTCAATTATACTGTAAAAAAATTGCATTTAATTTTACGAAGAAATTTTTTTTCAAATTTAATTCAATTATATTGTAAAAAATTGCATTTAATTTTATGAAGAAATTTTTTTTCAAATTGATTGTTGCTCCTTATCGCTCGTAGCAAATTAAAAAAATTAGGACAGTAGCTCAATAAAGTTATTGTTTATCTTTCATTTAAAATAAGAACTGGGTAAATAACTTTTTGTCCTTTCTCATAGATAATTTTTGAATGGCTATTGCCCATGCAAGGGCCCTTAACGTCAATTAAATGAAACTAATATTTATCTTATTATTTAGTCAAAGACGGCCAAAGATTCGTGAATGCACTTTATTTATTTATAATTTAGCAAAAAATACTTATGAAAACAATTTATTCTGCCATTAAATTGTCACAACCATCTTCATCTCACCGTCTTTATCTCCAATATTTCGATTTTCTCCTTCTCTTCTCTCCTTGCTGAGTTATCCTTTCCATGCTTCCTCTCGTCTTGGCTTGATGCCAGCTTCCGGGTCCGGTCACGTGACGGAGTGTGTGGCGCCGATATGTGACGTCACGAGCTGATACGTCACAATACGACGCCAGACACTGATACTCTCTGATAGTCCCGACGGAACACTACCACTGAAGCCCTGATTCATAGAATGACGAGAGAAGTGAATTGTGGTAGATTTATAACGTTGCAAAGGTTAAAGGGGAGAAGTAAGTACATTGACAAGAATATAATGCGAAATGATATTGTATAGGTAGATATACTTAGTAGTATCAGGTCTGTTATTAAGGGTAGTATTATCAAGAATTGTAAAGTAGGTTCATCAACATAAATTAATGAATATTTATAAAGATTATGTTTGCTACATTTCTTATACAATAGTACAGGGCCGTGCCAAGGCGGATTCGGGCGATGCCTCCGCACAGAGCGCAATTTTCCAAGGACGCAAAATTAATAGAAATATTTTTTTAAACATTTTTTAATATTATAGTACATTATTATAATAAAGTCAAAGAAATAACATAAATACTTTATGATAAAGTTGTAAATCCAGCGAAGATGATTATTATTGATATCCAGGAAGGAATAAATAAGGAAATGAACCGTCTTAATCTTCACTCTCTTTATTTCATTTATTGAAACATGTTTATGTTAAGCTACCGGTTTCGACAATTTAATTATCATCATTAGGTACAGAGACTAAAATAAACAATCATTATGTTACTATTGAACACAATAAACACAAGATATGTTGTACAATATAAATTACAAACATTATAGATTCTAACAAATAATAAACAAATAAATAAAATTATACAGAGCTACTTATAACCAATAAAATCAAAGTACAATAATTACAATTAAGCACAGTATAATAAAATAAAACGTTTCGTTGCCTTTTTCAGATGATGAAAATAATACTTTGAATTTTTACCTAAAGTTTTACAAAAGGATGAAATTGATAATTCAGTAAAATTAAATTTTATAGGTGTAAATAAATATTATAACTTATTTTCGTCACGTTATGGGAGTAGGTACCTTATAATAGTTTAAAGTACCTACCTAGTGATTACAGTTCAAAAATATTATTTTCCGCAATTTTGCTACTTATTATATCCCACAACTTCATTGTTTATAATACACACTGCTGAAACTACAATATAAACCTTGAAATAGAATTAAAATTGAATATAAAATAACGATGTTAATGTTATGGCTGACCGCGTTCTTAAATATACATTATTGATGACCAATTTTGATCAAACCATAATTATTATGTTTAAAGGTTATAGTTTCGTTAACTTTTGTAAATAAATTAATTTTGTCAAGTGTTACACACAATACATTAAAATGTTTTCTTCAAAATAATGCATAATAAAAGTAGGTATCATTTTTAATATCCATATATTTTTTGAAATAAATCTTAATTTATGTAGCCAATTTTAACTCCAACATTTTTTACCTTAATGTTTGAGTTTAATAAAAGTAATACCTGTAGAGTGTAGATCATTGGCTTGATTCTATTTTCCATTATTTATTATTGTACAACAACAACAACTATGAGAAGTAGTAGTTAGGTACTTATAATCATAACGATCTGTAATGTTATTGTTTTTATTCCTGTCATTTTCTCCGTATACGTTTTTCTCATTACGAGATTATGTTCCCTAATGAAATACACATTTCGTAATAACATCACATCTCAAGGCAATTAATTAACAAAATGGCCGCACTTTGGAATCAGGAAGACTGTTTCACGGTGTTGTTAATATTGTCATATTAAAATTTCATTTGTCGAGTTTGCCAGCGTCTGTTATACACAGCACGCACAGAATTCCATTACCACTTAAGAACCGACTTACAACTGGCACCGGCACCGAACCGGGAAACGAGACACGTCATTTAATTAGGGTTAATGCCTAACGCCGGCCCTGAGCTGAACCGGTAAATTGTGTTCGGAGGTGCTTAACAGCTTCCTAATTTAATTTTTGGTAAGTTTTTATTTAGAGGTTATTTTAGGGTCGAGGGATTCATTTAGAAATGATTTCTCTGTTTTTCCTTCTTCCGAAACAGATTACTTGCGTGTCTTGCATTCGATCCAATCTTTTTCTAACTAAAGTATTATTGTTATCTTTCACATTATTCATTGATGTCAATAATTATAATTTTATGAATTTCAGTATGAAAATTGTAATCTCGGTATAATATTAGGTATAGTCCACGCATACATCAAGTACCTACCTAATAATCGTTAAATGCTTATTGCAGTCACACAATGCCCAAAACCGCAATCGTTTAAGATTAGCCCGCAGATCAGAAATATAGAAATATATTAACCCGAGTATATATTTTACCCCCAGTGTTCCACTGGTAGAGTAAGAGTTTTTCGAAGCTTATTAGCAGGATTGTATTGTATGGCGCATCTCAGGCTTGTGGTTTTGACCATTGTGTGACTGCAATAACCCCCTAATAAATGCTAATGATTATTAGGTAGATGAAATGTATTTGTACTATACCTAGGTATATCATTTTATCGACTTCAGTCATGTCAAAATCATAGCTCATTTTTGCTATTAATTAATTATTCCGACACAAATACATATAAAAATTTGAAACTTTATATATAATAACGTATAAATGTGCATACTTTTGGTTCAATTTTTTTTTTTTTTGTAACAAGTTACTCATCTTTAAATCCAACTGACTATAATTCTGAATTCGGTAGTAGTTGCTGCGTCTTTTCTGCATGAACACCTTTAGAATAAGATTTTAAAACTTTAATTTAGGTTTGTAGATGTTTTACTTTGTTTTATAACTTATCAAAAATTAATTATGTATCTTCTTCAAAGGTGCTAAACAGCCAAGTAAATCTTTAATTGACAAAATAATAGATCCTTTTAGCTTTGTCACGCCATTGCACGTATGTGACATGACATATTCCAATGTTGTAAAAAATCGGCATTATACAACAATAGATAAAAATTTGTTAAATATTCGTTAGGTATTAACATTTTCAACAATGTTGTGGTGAAACTCTTGTGCCCTAAAATTATTGTAAAAACTGCAAATTAGAGAACTTTGAAACATTATTAATAATGTGTTGTAGTTTGAGATAGGTAATTTACTTTTACAACTGTATTATTGTATAGTTGATATTTGCCATTATTTATGTTTAAAAGTAGGTAGCTTTATAATTCATTGTAGCAACTTTGAAATTTTACGACAAATTTTGCACACAATGTCATACATACACAGTCGTAAAATAAAGTACTTTAGACCGAGTTTTGCAAACCCAACCAATGAAAACAATACAAAATTATGTTTTAGGGTAGTAAAAGTCGTAAAAGAAAATTACAATTAATTTTGTACTCGTTCATAAAGACGACAGTTTACTACTAAGTACCTAATAAACATAACAAACAACGTTATACAAATAACAATATTCATTATAATTTTATACTTTCGTGTTAAATTTCTAAACAATACATATTTACTATTATTTGTATTTTAAAATATGCAAAAAGAATTGTCTATAGGTAGGTAATTATTATCCAAATTTCAAAAATATTTTTTGTGTAAACATGAATTTATCAGAAATTGATACAATGCTGATTTTCAATTCTATAATCACATTTTTGTGATTAAAACTGAAATTAATTATTAAAATATTTATAATTAAATTATAATTAAACAAACAACAGAACTCACACATACCATAATAGTATCATTATCATTATCATTATAAAATCATTATGAATTTAGTTCCTCTGGAAGTAGAATTGATTGTAAATTTAATAATTTTATTATTTAGTTGCCAATATCACACAAAACTATGCTGCAGTTCGCATTTAAATTTTTTTAAATCAGACCACGACAACAGTATTATGTGCTGTAATTTAAGATTGGCAAGGGTAAGGATAGTTTACCTGCAGTATTTTTTGTAGTACTGCACTGGATTTGTTTTCCAATTAAACACAAACAATAGAAGTTTGGTAATCAACATCTTAAATTACATAATACTATAGTAAAATAAACAAACAAAATTTAATTATTTTTAATGCAACAATAATTACTTCACCCAGTGACAGTGGCAACAAAATTTTTTAGAAACTTTAAAAAAATTTATAAAAAAATCTGATGTGGCCAGCAGAGGACCTACCGCTATACTTACTTTTTACTTATTATACGAGTAGGTATACCTACAAATATATTAATATATAGGTAAGGTATACTACTACTACTACTACTACTCACAAATGCATTTTGGTCATTTTATTTAAACTGCAAAAGAATATATAGGTAAACGATATTTTACTATTGTCATGTCATAATCATTTAAATTTTACGTAGTAACAAATGTTAAACGACCATGGACTACAAGATATCGAAATACTACATTATAAGTTTATACTTTAATTATTCTTAAATTATACCAGATACAGAAAAAATTATAAAATACCAATTATTGTTGGTTATAATAACGTAATCTTTCATTTAAAATTAAAAAATAGTTATTTATCGAAATATTTAATAAAGTTATTCCGGTTTGTAGATTGAAACCAAAATTATATTGGCTTACTAAGAATCTTATTAAAACCTTAAATACAAAATTTGAAATTTTAATGTTTGATATTTTTTAGAAAAAAAATTGTAACACACTAACGAACGAACGCACACACGCACGCACGCACGCACGCATACACATACATCATCTAGAAAATATTATATTCTTACTCTAGGGACCCTAAAACGTGCATATCCACCAAAAACACATAGTCGAAAATACCTCCCTTATAGAATATGAGGCTGGAGGTAAAAAATAAGTACATACTGTAGGTATACCTATATTTCATCAATCTTATATAGGTATAACCTCTTGAAATTATCAGGTAGGATGAAATATAACAAAATTTTATTACGTATTTCTCGCGATGAAAATCATCGCAAAAAATAATGTCAAATAAATCAAATACAGAAGATAAATCAACTTTCTTATCCACTCAATTCGCGACTAACTCGTAAGGAAACTTAATTTAAACTTTAGATTTCATTGGAATGAAACTGAGGTCGTTGGAAGTTAGAAGCGTAGCGCTGCGCGGGCGAATCGAATACCTTTAGAAATCTTCAGCTATTTCTCTTCTTTTTAAATGAAATTACGCTTCGAATTCAGAGGAAATAATTAATTAATATAATTACATCTGCGTAGGCGAAGTAGCGGGTATTGTCACTTGCAGATGTGCCATGATTATGTAAATACACTCGACGAAATTCCAGCGAAGAGTAGTTTGATTTTGATAATTACTTTTTTAATGAGATGTATCTAGGAGAGCAGAAAGAATTGTACCAGTGATATAAATCAATAGGTAAAAAAACATATATTAAAATTAAAATATCTTACTTTCTATCAATCTGAACTATTTTTGACACACAATTAAATAATTAATATATAGTTTTTTTAACAATATGGTAACAAAAAACATCTGACCTGAAAACATAATTTTTCAGTGTCTTATGTTCAAAAAATTATGTGTACTTATATTTTGTTCAATTAATTTAATAATAGGTACTTAATTTTAGCCATGCCATAATATGCCCAAACAAAATGAAGTACTACTTAATTAACACTTACTTAAATTATATTTGTTTATCAATAATTTTATGCAAAATTATTTGCACAAGTTTGTATAGATGCTGAAAAATACAAGAGATTCTTATTTTAATAGCTGGAGCTCCCCATCTTGATCAGATGTGAAAAATATCTCATAAAAGCATGATAATCAGTAAAATATTTTCTCATTTTTGTTTGTACCTACAATATACGGCAATATAAAATGCATTTATTTGTCTATCCAAATATAGTACCTATAGTAATTCTCAGAAAAAAATAAGACAACAAAAGTATTGGATCAAAACAAAAATGTTTTCTTCTGAATCAGTATTATGCGTCTTATGTCATAATTCAAGTTTTGGTAACATTATTTAAGGATACTGAAAACAAAGAATCCTGAAAAAATAGAAAGATTATAATATGTATATAATTTTGATCGTCGAAACCTCCTGGTATATTATGCACCAAGGGAGGGAAGCACGCGACTGTTCCTACAGGTGCCGCATACTATATTTTTCGTCACAAGCGCACGCGAAGTAAACCGTTCCTTCCTGTTTAGTAGAGGGAGTAAAAACGTGGTTTGCTCTAAACAGGAGTTACGGCATGCGTCGCGTGCACGTGTGACGAAAATATATTTTTCAATCCCTAACGGAAATAATAAGTATTCCAGAAATAAAAGTTCTGGATCTCTGGTTATACCACCTAGTTGTTAAAATTGTATTAGTAATTTACCTAACAAAACTTGCAGTTCAATTTTTCAACTTGTTCTTTTATTCAACTGTTTTAACTTCTCCAAAAAAAGAACAGTCGTTGCACTGTCGCCCACAATTTCGCAGAATGTTTAACGTTAAAGTAGGTAAGAACAATTAATAAAATAGTTTGAATCATTTGTCGTTTCAACTTTCCTACTACTTTACTGATTAATTCAACTCTAACTTGACAATCCAAATGGGAAAAGCAAATTAATTAGTTAAAGAAACACCTTCTATTTCTCCATTCTCGCGACAATGAGACAACGTACTAGTACTCAACTTTGTTTGACTAATTGTCTTAAAATTTCATAATGTGTCGCGTAGTTTCCAGGCTGCCAGGCTTCACTCTCCCCATGAACGAGATACGAGTTGTGAAATTAGATTTTGAGAACGTGCACACTGCGAAAATTTGTAATTAGTTTAAATGAACGTGTCGCACAACAAAATTATTTAAAATTTACATAGTTTTCTCCTTTATCAAATAATTACATTTTAAACACGTATTTATTTATTCACATACTAGACACTGGAGGACCAACAGTCCTGACGGACTAAAAACAAATTCTCATAAATTATTACAAAATTGAAATTAGAAAGAATTATTTAAAAACATAGTAAAGAAATATAACATGAGTGGTCACATAAAGATAAAAAAGAGATTTTAACTATAAAAGTTTTAAATTTATACAGAAAAATATCCAAAACTATAACGTTTATATAGGAGAATTATTATTTAAAGTTGCCAGTTCTTATAGATTGAAAAATTCTATGTAAGTATACGACGCGAAACGGAGTGCTTGAATAAAACCGAGCGATGTATAGGTACTAATACGCAACACACGCATTATGTATTTTTTTAAAAAGGTGTATTTTCTTATAAGTTTAAATAGCATGCATTTGACGATTGGGGTACACTTTTCCCCTGCCGTTTTTTCCCTGGTAATTTTTCCCCTGCCATTTTTCTCCTGCCCCATTTTTCCTCTGTCCCATTTTTCCCCTGCGACATTTTTCCCTTAGTTCATTTTTCCCCTGCCCAATTTTCCCCTGTCTTCCTCCATCCTTGTAATCATCATTAACCTAACCTAACGATTGTACGACAGTTTTTCTACCCCTTTTTTTCTACTCCATTTTTTCTACTCATATTTTTCTACTAATTTTTTAAAACTAGAAAATATTCTTGCCTTACATTTTTCTGAACTTAACCCCATCATACTCTACCATACGGTAGAATTCAAATAAATATTATTTTCTGACAGGATTAAAAAAATGAATATTTTTGAATAGTAGTCGTGGGGAAAAAAGGAGAGAAATTAATAGCCAGGGGAAAAATGTCCAGGGGGAAAAACGGCAGGGGAAAAGTAACATCCAACCGCATTTGACATTTGCACTAAAATTTGCTTTCTGTCAATTATCCTATCCTTAGACCAATTATTGCTAAGAGATGTAGGCTCTCTTTTTTATTATAAAGCAACTTTTTTCTTTACCTACTGAATCGTCATGCAGTAAAAACATGCTATGTGTAAATGCGCAACTATCATAGACGTCAACGATAAACTACAATAGAATTAAAAAACGTTGGTTTCAAAACTATTATTTTTACCTTTATTCTTTAAAATTATAATTGCAGTATATCATGTGTGTGCGTGTGTGTGTTCGTTGATGATAACTCAAAAATTATAAATCATTTAATAACCAAACTTTATGTTTCGTTCCCATTAATAAGCAATAAATTAAAACTTTCTGCCCATTCAACAGCTCATTCGCTCTTCTGCAATCAGGTCAAATAGTTTAATGGCTTGACAAATAAAATGATTAATACATGATTCGCTAAGAAGCACACAAAGGTTTTGTTTACAAAGTAGTAAATGTTAAAGCGAAAAACAAACAGAAGCACATTGCGTGAATCCCTTTGTGAATTTTTCATAGTAACGTGGACTGTACAAATGTAACATGAGAGCACAGTATAGCAGCACGGAGTATACCTTCAGCACTACAGCCCTCGTAAGCTCTGAGATATAGTCTCATTATAACTTCTTTGCTTTGACGTCATTATTGTATTTCCTTTTATATTGCGATGAGTATAGAAATAGTATTTTGTGCACCTAGGGAGGGAAGCGTGCTATTACTCCCGCGGGCGAAGCGGCGGTCCGAGCGAGGGCGCCGGCTTCGCTCAAGGGTGTAATAGCTATTACTCCCGCGGGCGAAGCGGCGACCCGAGCCGAAGGCGAGCCGCAGGCGAGTCCGAGCGAGGGCGCCGTCTTCGCCCAAGGGAGTAATTGCTATTACTCCCGCGGGCCAAGCGGCGGCCCGAGCGAGAGCGCCGGCTTCGCCCAAGGGAGGAATAGCCTTCCCTCCCGTGGGACACACAATATTTTACGTCACGAGGGCCTCGAAATCACCTTTCTTGCAATGTTTTCCTCCCGCCAGTACCGGGAAGAAAACAGTGTTTTCCTCCCGCTCGGGAGGAAAACAAGTACGGTCCTCCCGAGCGGGAGGGAAAACTCGCTTCCCTCCCTCCATTAGCAAGAGGAAAACACTGCTTTCCTCCCCCGAGTGACGTAAAATAATAAGTTTCACTGTTATTTTTAAATTTTTTGATATACTTATCTTTTTAAGATTATTATTTATTTCTTACTAGTTTATTCTACGTCTACTATACTTGTGTATTATCGGCTATAAATAGTATTGTTGATATCAGTATCAGTACTATCCATTATACCGGTGGTCTTTTTAACTTGAGACATCGGAATATCTAGAAAAATATGCATCCTACGAAAAAAATTTAAGATAAAAAGTAATATTACGATAATATTATCAAGGGGGGACATCCAGCAGTGCTGAAATTAGCCACCACCCCCTCCCTGAAATGGGTGGGGCGGAGGGCAACTTTAAAATCTTAAATGGGAACCCTTATTTTTTATTGCAGATTCGTATTCCTCGCCTAAAAATACGTAAGGATTGTCTGAGACATTTTTTCCAATCCTAATAGATGGCGTTGTAATCGCAATGAATGACATTTTTTGATATTTTTGAGGATCGCGTCTCAGATCGACAAACTAACAACGGATTTAGGTTCCGAATGATACTTATCAATAAAAAAAACCTCTTCCCCATCTTAGTGGGTGGGGCGGGGGGTAACTTTGTAATTTTAAATAGAAGCTTCCAATTTTTATTGCAGACTCGGATTCTACAAAAAAATACATAAGTTTTGCCTGAAACATTTCTTTGTGATTCGAGATAGATGGCGCTGTAATCGACTAAATTTAATTTCTTTAATTTTTTGTGTTCAAGTGGCACAGTTTTTGAGAAAATCGTGAAAATGTTTTCAAACATAATCGAAATCAGCTGTGATTTATTAAAGGATAAAAATATCAACTCTTGGTTTGTTGCAATAATTTCTCCGAAATGAAATTTTCGTCCGCCATCTTCGATTTGGGGCACAAGGAGTGAGAATTCGAGCAAATACCATATCAAGGTGTGTTCGACGGGTTTCAAAGCAAGCCGGGGCCAGACATGCGGCATTCGGCGAATATCGAACGTTCGTGATTTGCCGAACGGTGTTCGCCTTTGTGTTCACACATGCCGCATTCGGCGATTAACGAGCAAAAATATGGGAAAAGGCCGAATGTTCGCCTAGTTGAATATTCATTTGCAAAAAGAACATTTCTACATTTTTCCAAATTCTTGTCAGGGGACAAAATGGCTTTATTTCTTTCATTTATTTATACAAAATAGAGGATTGTAAGAATTTAACGAGATTATAAACCTTTTTGTAATATCAATCAATCAGATTAACAACAACAATAATAGATAATCGATTGAGGCCGTCTGGAAGTCTAGACCAGTACCTACTTAAAAATTATTTATAGTAATAATTTGTAATTTGTATTTATAATAAAATATATTGCTACTACGAATAAGTTCAATAACTTAGTTACTCGCTACTGAGCTGGAACTGAAGTGAGTTATTCGACAGTTCGCTGTTCGCCGAATCCTGAATGTGTGATCGGTTGTCCGTCTAAAAGAACGTTCGCTCACTTTGATGTGTGCTAGTTTACCGACTTTGGGCGGGAAGAAACGAACAGTTCGCCGAACGATTCGCCAAATCACGAACTCCCCATACACACTGAGCGAAGTTCGGCGAACAGGTGCTCGGGATTCGCCGAATGCCGCATGTCTGGCCCCGGCTGTTTGTTAATCAATTGTTACATGATTAAGACTGATTTCTAGACGCCTTTTGAAACTATTTCGCTGGACTACCAGTGTCTTTCTGCCTGTGAAATGTGTTACAGTGATTAAACATTTTTGTTTCACCAGGAAATGATGTTATCATTTAACTGGATATATTTTTCTCGATTTTTCTTTTACTTTGTCGTATTATGTATTTCCTAAGGCGATCAGAAGATGAGAAAAAGAGTAGGTAATGTCAAGTTTATTATTCATTCACTTTGCAAAAAGAAAAGATTTCTCAAGACAGAGCTGTCATATGTTTATACCAGGAAACAGGAGCAGGTACATCACATCCTATCTCTCAGTTTTCAGATCTCAAATCTCAGCTTTGATTTGATACAGTAATAAGAGATGATATGGAAACTTCCCGACGGAATAAGGGTTGATTTCTGACAGAAATAAGACAACTTCTTTATCTTTGAAATGATGTGATGTTGCTACCTGTATATAGAAGAAAATAATTTTGATATAGTATATCATTTTTGTCTCATAGCTATAGAGACAGCAACTAGATTTATTATATCTGATTTGCACTACCATTATTTAAAATGAAAATGTGTTTTGTTATTTATCATAATATCAATATGATTAGACAATAAATTATTTACATCACGTAGGTAATCAAAATATTTATCTTTTTTTAATCTTTGCTTTTCATAACTTCTTATTTAACTTAATATTTCATGTAAAACACAACGACTGTAAATTGTAATTATTTTAAATGGGCCACAACGAAAAGGTAAATCTGTATTCGCGAAAAAACGTAAATATAGATGGCAGTGTCGGCGAACGCCGTAATAGGGATAAAATAGTACCAGTTGTCATTGTGTTTTGGTTTATCTCAATAATATAGAGTTTAATGTGTATTATATTTTATAGAGTGTCATTAGAGGTTATTTCAGGAAATAATATTAAATTATTAACATTCTGTAGCACTTTTGCTTGATATACTAAAATATAACCTCAAACAAATCATCGACAAAGTATTGAAATTTAGCTATATTACTATGACTAGCAGCTTATAAATTGCATTAAACTTTTGCCACATATATATTTGTTTTAAAAAACTACCAATAAAGTTCACGTAATGATAATTTCATAAAAAAACAGACACAAATAACATTGTATACTACTTAAACCGCGAATGTGTTATTAGCAAAATATATACTTATCACCAAATGTTGTCAGCTCGAACTCAGAACTATAAATGGGTAGGGTTTTCCCTCAGCTGCACAAACAATAGTATTCAATTATAAATGTTATTTAACCGGTTAATATCATGAAAAACTTATAATGACAGGTACAGAAAATTTTTTTGTTATCCCTATTAGAGAGGGTTCATCAATTGGCCACCAGAGGTCAGCCTCTTTGAATTTTTTCGCGAATTAAAAATAAAGAAGTATCTACTGAAGCAGAAATTAAAGCATCAAAAACTGTAACCTGCGTGAATTTCATATTTGTTACGCCAAAACTGTTATATTTAGCTTGAAACCTGAAGAATTTGTTTATATATTTATAAAATAAGTGAAAAAATGTCGAACGAAAATGTTACTATTTAGTAGATTTTGTATGCGATAATTGAAATTAGGGAGTTGAAATCCGATCTGCAAATATCTACATATTGTGAAATTATTTAATTATTTTCCAAAAATACTTTTAACGTGTTGATATCAAAATTGACTTTTCAACATAATTTATTTTGCTAAATGGGAATGTGTCGATAAAAAAACTGTGTTAACAAACAATGTTGTCGATATAAAAGTCTTGTTTTACGGTCAATGTGTCCAAACAAATTGGCCAACAAAATATATCGGATTGATTCCAAGTCGGCGTTACCATTTTCGTCCAGACTTCGCAACCACTGTGATGTCTCTGTATATTTCGAGTCAGAAAAATTCAAAGTTGATTATGTCAAATCAACCATGCTGCCGGCATTTAAAAACTTTGTGACGTCACATTATTTATTTAGACAAGTATGCAACCTTGGAGATAACGAAAGCTGTTGTGACGAATCAAAACAATTATTTTACTCAAGTATCGGCACTTAAGAAAATTTAATTTCTTCGCAATTCAGTGTATAAATGTTAAGGCAATTAAAAATATATTAATTTTATTCCTTCGACGATTATAATATCATAATCAAATTAAGGACGTTGGCCGAACGTTGGCATATAAATATTTTTAATTTTTTCGTAACCTTCTTGTCATGTGTGAAATGTTATTAATAGTAAAATATGTAAATTATTTCACTTTAAAGAATTTGAAAGTTGTTTTGTTTTCATCAACACTTGGCAGAATTTTAAAAAATTGAATTGCTGGGCCTACTTGATTAATTATGTGTTGTTTGTTTCAGAAAACTGAAGGAGTAATTATTGATACTTCCGATAATACCGTTACTTACAGAATCGAAAATAATATGGTTGGTGAGTAAAAAACAAAATCATTAATTACTTTTTACTTGACACTCGCTTGACACCCAACATTCATGTAAGAAAAATATGTTTGTCATCTTTTAGTTTAATCGTTTAATATCTCAGAAGATTAGGTATACATCATACTTAAGTAATTCAATATTTTTAATTTATTTAGAAAGTTGTACTAACAGAAATTATCTGTTTTTTTTTTTAAATAAGTGTGACATAAAACACATTTAATTTTTTATGTCATCTTTTTTAATATAATGCTGGGTCTTCACCTGAGCAATTCACGCCGAACGCACACAAGCTTTGCTTCCCATGTCTTTTATATATTTAAAATTAAAATGTTTCAATATTAAAATAACTATTGATTTATTTACGATATTTTCTTTAAAACAGTAAAAAAAATTCTAAATTTATATAAATGTTGCATTCGTATTTTAAACAACACGCGTTACACAGAAGTTATTCTCATGCAAAATAACACTCAGCGTTAGAAGCACATTCAAACTCTGCATTCTCGCATATAAGAATTTAATGCGCTCGGGCAGGTCCGTAGTTCTTCGTCCAGTAGTTCGGCTCGATGTGATACGTACTCAGTTGATTAACGGACACACAATCACTTTGTGCGTTTCTTAAGATTTTTTCTGTAGAATTAAAAGCAAATATTGGCTCACAAGGATACTAAATACTGTTATTACAATTAAGAATAATATAAATCTATAATAAAACACGGCGGGATAGCATAGTGGTAGAATGCTAGACTCTGGTTACAGAGGTCGTGAGTTTGAATCCCGATCAGGTCAGGAAATTTTCACGGCCTAATTTGAATTCGGTACCTAGTCCCGTTAGCATTCCAAGTTGGGATCTAATTAACTTGGCAACCTCTAACTATCGGGCACCGGCTAAAGGCTGTAACAAGGGCTTACGCCGGGTTGACTTGCAACACACATGGTAGTAAAGTAAACGAGAAAGTGGCAAAAAGTATAAGTAAAAAATTAATACTGTGTGTGTACCATCAAGTCACCCTAGGGATATATAATATAATAAAACAAAGGAAATAAAAACAAATTATTCAATATTTTAATTAAATATAATAGTATATTATACATCGAGAGAGAGAAATGCATGTTTTTTTCATGAGGTGAAATTTGTAGCCAGAGGGCGAAGCGAAGCGTAGCCCGAGGGATACAAAGCAACGAGGGAAAAATTGCAGTCTCTCCTGAGGGGTATATACTATTTTTTACACGGACCAAATTAATTTACTTTAAAAATATAGTAATAAATTATCAAGTATGTTATTTGTTGTTGGTAACGTAAATCATACATAGCAACCCACAGAAACAAATAAATAATAATAATATAAACTCCCTAGGGAGTGATTATTTCCCTAGGGACTAAATGAATCACTTCTATCATGATTTTTAATAAGAAAAAGATGACGTTTACTCCCGTCCGTGTAAAAAAATATTTTCATTCAGAATTACGGTGCGCCAGAGTTTGAAGCATGACATTGAAAGCATCAGAGTTGGTGCATTTCTGTGTGGGAGGAGATACGCATTCGCGGTTTAATATTTGATTGTTCGCGTATAAGCTAGCCGTATAATGACTTTTTGTTAATATTTATTGTTGATATAATTATTTTAGTAGGTATTATTCACTATCGATGTTAGTAAATATATTTTTTATGTTATTTATAGTGATTATGGATCCCTGAAAAGAATATATTTTTGACGTAAAAGCATTCAAAAAAAATATTTTTGCGCCACTGAGACCCAGCATTATGTTAACAATATTGTTAGGAGTCGCGTATAAATACTACTTAATAAGTATAAAAAATATTATTATTATTAAGTTGTACAGATGTTCGCAAAATTGTTGAATTATTTATTTACCGATTGTTAAAATATATTTTCTTAATTATTTTGGAATTGACGCAGCGTTGCTGCGGTTAGACTATGCACAAAAACGACAAAATTATAAACACAAAACTATTTTTAGATGTTGTCAATCTTTTTATAGTATAAGATAGAAACTTCTCCGTTTCATTTTTTTCTATTATCAAATAAACTTCCGCTTCCGGTTAACAAAATCATAAAAAATCCTCGTGGCTTCTTCTATTTACTATACCTCAGCAAAAACTTAAAGTTCTCAATGAACGTTTTATCCACAGAAAAACGTTTTAGAACGCTGTGAAAATAAACAAATATTTCATCAATGATGTAGTTTGCATCTAAAATTAGCTATTAGGTTTTAATGAAAATGTCAACACGGTGCACAAATGGCGTTGTTTTAAGTCATAATATCATTAGTGGGATTTATTTTTGTCGAGCGGGACATAAACAGGATGTATATTTATTCGAAGCGGCACATTAGGCTTTACTACTGTCATTTAATAGATTACCAACGGATGTTTTTGATATTTTGATTGTATACTATTACTAGTAACGTACCTAATTGTAACGTATGGTAAAATTAGTTCCACTTTGGTCGTTCTCAATTCGGACAATTTTAAACTTTGTTTCTGCTTCGGCCAGTGAGATCTTCTCAGTAATAGTTTTCTACATTTAAAAGAGAAGTACAAGCGAAGCAAGCATAGAAGCCACAAACTATAACTTAAGGCGGTTCACTGCTAGTACTAAACACCGAAAATTGCTTGTTATTATTCCTACTAAAATTAGCTCTAAATGACAGATTTTTATGAAAACTAATGTATCAATCGATAGATAAAAGTTTACTTTATGCTTGCTTAAAGGCAGATTTTTTATTTTTTTCTTTAGTCCATTAAAAATGTCATTTTAATTACAGATATAACATAGATTATTAGAGAAGCATAGAATTTTCTACCAAATTATTACAAAGTTAATGCAATTATCTCAATATTTACCATAATTTTGATAGGATTACGAAAATCATATTTCACGAAATTATCACCCTCAAATACGTCAGAGACTCCTGAAGTCCACCTCTATGAGACGTATAGTATATACTCCTATGTAAAAGAAAATTTAACGTGCCTAATTTGAATGACACAATACGTCTCGGACTATACAAAACAGATTGGACATGTTCTTTTAAGTGAGGGAACACTTGTGGGTTGGTTTACTTGCTTCTTCCCCCTGTACACCTACAAACCCTGAGATGATTGTTGATTGAAGGTGGCCCGCCTTAAATCTCTTCCAACATACACAAGCTGGTAGTCTTGTTAGTGAAATATTATTAAGAACAATATAAAAATACAGCTTCTTTTAGAAAAGTCAACTTCCATAAATATATTATTATGTCTGTTATAAAATTAACAGTCGCACATTCTTTAATACGACACTGTCTTAAGAGTGTCGTTTACCTAAATGACCAAAACATGCTTCGCACAAGTTTGTGATTTATTTAACAACAAACAAACGTAATAATAAAAAATTCGCGATCTACATTCCATTCTTTCATGTCTGATTTATCGAAGACTATGCTTTGTGAAACAAAATATGTTTATTAAAACAAGACACTTCAAAACTAGTGATTGGTCATTGGTTATTCACTAGTTTTGAATTATCTTATTTTAATAAACACATTTTGTTTCATAAAGCAGAGTCTTCGATAAATCAGACATGAAAGAATGGAATGTAGATCGCGAATTTTTTATTATTACGTTTGTTTGTTGTTAAATAAATTACAAACTTGTGCGAAGCATGTTTTGGTCGGCGTCCGCTTATTTTTAGTCAAATATAGTTTTATCAAAGCGTAGTTTGACCAAAAATAATGAAGCCAAACTGTATTTTAGTCAAACTGTAATTTGTTCAACTGGAATTTTGTCAAACCGTAAATATGCCAACCCGTAATTTAGCCAAACTGTATTCTAGACAAACTGTAATTTCACATTCCGTAATTTGACCAAACCGCAACTTCGACTAATATTATATTGTCAAATCGTTTTCAGGTAAACCGTAATTTAGCCAAAACGCAACTATGTCTTTAAATACAGTTGGGAAGATAGGTATAGTTGCGTTTTGACTAAATTAGGGTTTACCTGAAAACGATTTGACAATATAATATTAGTCGAAGTTGCGGTTTGGTCAAATTACGGAATGTGAAATTACAGTTTGTCTAGAATAGAGTTAGGCTAAATTACGGGTTGGCATATTTACGGTTTGACAAAATTCCAGTTGAACAAATTACAGTTTGACTAAAATACAGTTTGGCTTCATTATTTTTGGTCAAACTACACTTTGACAAAATTATATTTGTCCAAATTGTGTGCTCCCGTTTTGGTCATTTAGGTAAACGACACTCTTAAGTTTTGTAATCTTTTGCTCAGAATTTACAGTTTAGTGAACAGTGAACTTATTTCTTCACAAAATACAAACAATAAATTAGCAAAATTAATCATTTACCTACTATGAAACCGAATTTAAATTATTGTTGATTAATTTTGATTACTTTTTAAAAATACGAGTATAAAAAGTACCTACCTATTGTTTTCGCGTGATTTATTATTGAAATATTTATTTTTAACAAAAGAGTTAGGTAGTCTTAATTAGTATTTCTAAAAAATCTTATTTTTCTGAAATCATCACTTCCTCTCGTACATTTAAATAATTTTTATTAATTTATTTTGTGTTTGTTTCCAACTTTGGCGTTTTGCGTCTTTGTTTTGTTGTGCTAGGCTAATTAATTATCATCAGCGTAAAACAAATTAATTTGTGTGAAAATAGCGTTACTTATAAATATTAATTGCTGTCTAAAAGCAGCGATAATATCAGCAATTAATTTCGAAAAAGTAGAACAGTACAAGAACTTTATTAAACATGCAAATATATCACATGTGGTAATGTCGCAAATTATAATATTAGAGAAAATAGCAACTTAGGTTGCTCTTAGCAAGAGGGTAAAATATTAACGCTACATCAGGGAATAATTAATTAAATAAATTTAGCAAACAAGAAATGTATAATGACACGTTGACTGGATATTCATTTTGTTTTGTTGGTAATAGGCCCCGTGGGACAACATGTAAATTAGAAGTGACAGGGAGGCATGAGACGTGCATTTAGTTTACAGGTTTCGTTTAGGTAAAAGACAGTCTAATTAAACTTAAGAATAACTTTATCTTAAATGAATTTCACAGTTTTAACTTCTAACTTATAATTACGCACAGCGGACAAGTTTGCCTTCGTTAGGGTTTTGTAGTTTTTCTTGAGACATTCACGAAGAAACTTAAATGCTAATATAGAAATAGGTAGGTCAATAGTTACAAGAAAAACTTTTTTAATATAAAAAGTAAAAACGACTTCATTTAAATTTATTTTAATTTTTTACAAAGTTTAATCGAAACTATAAGTAGTACTCTGTATAAATAATTTTTGAAACTTATAAAATTAAAATAATAAGTTCTTTAGAAATAAAGACAAATATCTATAACTTTAATTTAATTTCGGAAAATCACCGCCATTTTATTTTGTACCTACCGAATTTTCTATCTTTGTTTTAAACCAAAATTATTTTAACTGGATTTTGGTATTGTATCACCCTGGCGTGCACATATAATAATTATATTAGGTACCTACTCAAAACTTATTTCTTCATGCTTAGCTTATAAGTACCTATAAGTGAAAAAAATTTATAATATAAATATGAACGACAAGCGAATCAAAAAACGAAAAAAAAAATTTTGTATGCCTATGTTTCTTTTCTATAATTTTAACTTAAATTTTTAAGTAAATGGTTTCATTTGATTCAAGTGCAGATCCACGCCCCTCCCCCTTAGGACTATTTTTTTAAGTTTAAGAAATTCTGCCTTACAGATAAATCAATTTCTCAATTTTTATAATGGAAAATGATATCATTTTTATTTTTGATAGTAATTAGCGTGTAGGTACTACTGATTATATTAATTTTTATTTATTTGTTTAAGATTAAGTATATAGTTATGTTTCATGTACGATGTACCAATGTACTTGTACTAAAATGCTTAACAAAACATTTGCTTCATTGATTTAAACAAATTCTTTATTAATTTTAATTTCTATATTTAAAATAAGGTACTTACAATTTACAAATGTAACTTATCTTAACTTAACTTTTAATGAAACAGCCGTAAACCTTGAAACCCAACAAAGTTTCACCTGTGGCGCACTTTTTACTTCCTTGTACGAAGTAAGGAAGTATTGTAATCGCGAAAAATTTCGGTTCTCAGATTTTGACGGAAATATCCGTTTTGACCTTTTCTGAATCCATTATGACTAGTTTCGACGTGACGTCTGTACGTACGTATGTACGTACGTACGGACGGACGTATGTGTGTCGCATAACTCAAATACGGTTAGACGTAGAAAGTTGAAATTTTGTATTTAGGACTGTTATAGCATCTAGTTGTGCACCTCCTATTTTTGGTTTCAGTCTACAAACCGGAAGTAGTACTTTTTTAAAATATTTCGATAAATATTTAATTTTAGACAATTTTTTTTATTTTAAATGAAAGATTATGTGATTATTACCTAAAATCGGTATTTTATAAATATTTTTGTATCTGCTATCATTTAAAAATAATTAAAGTATATATTTATAATTTATAGTATTTCGGTATCTTGTAGTCCATGATCGATTAACATTTGTTACTACGTAAAATTTAAATGATTATGACATGACAGTGACAATAGTAAAATATGCTTTATATCTTCTTCTGCAGTTTAAATAAAATGACTAAAATATATTTGTGAGTATACTAGTATAATAAGTTAAAAGAATTTTTTATATTATTCTACATTTTAGTTATTAAGAAAAGTATGAACAAACAAGGCGTACAAGGAAGTCATGTGGTGTCCACGTCAGATTTTTATATTTTCATTAAAGAATCTTGATACTATTTTTTTATAATGTTCCCTCTCCCCCTTAGAAATTTTCTAGATCCGCCGGGGTGCATGTCACTGCGTCAAATTGCCACTGTGCTAAATACCCGCTGTGTCCAATTACCGCAATGTCAAATTGCCACTGTGCCAAAACGCATCCCCACCACTTACATACTTGTAATAACGTATGTCGAGAGACTACTGCAAATTTATTTCGACACAGAGCCAATTTGGCCCAGTGGCAATTTGACTCAGCGGCAATCCAACACAACAGCAATATTTAGACATACTGGCAATCGGGCATAGCGACAATTGGACATAACAGAAGCATTTTTACATACACTAACAAAGCTAACAAAACCTTACTAGAGCCCCACAAACTCGGTTTTGGTATTTACTACACTAACAAAGCTAACAAAACCGTACTAGAGCCCCACAAACTCGGTTTTGGTCGCTATGCCCGATTGCCAGTATGTCTAAATATTGCTGTTGTGTTGGATTGCCGCTGAGTCAAATTGCCACTGGGTCAAATTGCCTCTGTGTCGAAATAAATTTGCAGTAGTCTCTCGACATACGTTATTACAAGTATGTAAGTGGTGGGGATGCGTTTTCGCACAGTGGCAATTTGGCATTGCGGCAATTGGACACAGCGGGTATTTGACTTTACGGCAATTTGGCGCAGTGGCGTGTTCCCATCCGCCGCAGATTCGGTTCATATTGATGAGAACAAATTAAAATATAACATAAATTAAGAATCAACTTTTCGCGCCTTATTTTCGGCATCCATTCATACAGGAGTGGTTACATTTTATCTAAATGTAGACAGACTACAACATTTTTATACCTTAAAATTGTATGAGGCAAAATTTCCTCTTTTTGTGGTTTTAGAGTATATTAAATAAAACAAAAATATTATTTCACAACAAATTACAATGAAAACAAAATATTTTTATAAAATGTAAACGCCTCTTCCGCCACTGAATTTTATATACCTACCTATGTAGGTACTTAGATTGTAGGTGTGGTGCCTGTGTAAACTTTTCCAAAACGAATAACACTATTGGGTTAAAATCGAATTGCTTAGTAACTTATAGTGCACCCTTATAATAGATTTAGCTTATGTATTAGTTGTTACATAGATTAGATAAATTCTATTTAGTACAATACTGGTACTTTACTTACAAATAAGGTAAACGTTTTTACAGATTTTACTTTTTTTGGCATTACAAGAGAAAATAATCCTGAGAAGTAGAAAGTAATTGTCATAAATAATCTTACAAAATTGTAATAAATTGTAAGTAATACATTAATTACTTAATCGTATCATCAACTGTTATTAATTACTTTATAACATGCAACATTTTTTGATAATTATGAACAACATAATACGTTAGTTACTTATAATACGTTAGTCACTTATAATTCATTATTTACGAACTTAAGTCGTTAGATACAACCATAATAACATCAAAACCTTCCATAATATGCAAACTATCAACTAACTGACATATAAAATTGTTGATTTGTTTTAACATCGCTGTCGTTGATGATACGATTAAGCTTGGATGTTCAAAGAGACTCGGTTTCACCTCGTCGCTTAGCAACATCCTCGGTATTATAAATCGCATAACATGTTATATTAATAGCTATAATTCACTCTAATCTTCAAATGTTTGTTATTTAATACAATAAAAAAAACACTCCCACGTTTACATGACAACGGTATAAGCGGATATTATAAAGTCGAAAATTCTGAATAATCTAGATATTGCCGAGGTATTGCGCAGATACGGACGGGAATGAAAATGTTAGGTTTATATTTCTTATGGGTTTGCAATAATTATTATTTCTTTAAAATCGGCAACCAATATGTATTTTATTTAAAATGTAACTTCAATTTAAACATAATTAACTAAAGAAACTTGTCATCTACTACAACTTAGTATGTAGAAAAAATGTAGTGATATTTTTCATTTATTCAATTTGTCGTAAGAAATAACTAACTGGCTATTTGCTTGAATATATGAATCAAACTTTTGTTGATGTTAGAAAGGATTTTCTTCTTATGTATAGAATCAAAGAAATGTGGGTTTGTATATATTACATTTTATAAATATAATTAATTTAGCAGAAAGAAAACCATTAACAAATGGGAACGCCGATAACTCAATTGAATCTAAAAAAATAATTAAAGTGAAAAATGAATACGATAGCAAATAACAATGTCTATACATAAAAAACAAAACAATAAATATACACAATGTGCGATAGCATTTATCTGGGGCATGTTCATAATTTTTCTTTTTGTTTTTTTCTGTTGGATTTTCGCTCAAAAGAAGAAACGAAATGCGTATAGAATTTCCAAGATCAAAGGACGTGTCAGCTCGCACGACGTTCGTAAATTTCATTCACGCGTGTAATATTTCTTATAAAAATATCAAACTGGGTCAGCGCTTCTATATATTACATAAACTAAAATATTTTGTGCGTACGTCTGTGTTTGTGAATACTATATGATAAATTGATAGTTGTAAGACTCATACTATAACCTTGACCCGAAAAAATGTGTTTATGTTTCATTTTACAACGATGTATATAAACAAATATTATCTTTTTGAATAAAATATTTGGGTAAACATTACTAATTTGCATAATTAACATATGTGATTATCAGCCTGTCCAACTAATTGTTTTGCGATTTTATTATCTAGTATCTAGTTTATCGATTAGCAATTTAATCGTGCTATCTTTTGTTTATTTTTTAATGTTCACTTGATTGCACAAAACTGGGAGTTTTCCAATAAAATACTAAATGTCACTCAACTGTCCATATCCGTCTTATAAAGTTTTAAAAATTAAAGTAAAATATTCTATTTTTAATTTAAAATGTTTATGTAACATCAGCACTCATATTTTTGCTTCGTTTATAGCACATTATACTTATAAAAACTGAGGAAACCAACCTGATGATTTGTTTATTTATTTAGTAATAAACCGTGAAAAAAATGAGGAAAAATGTTTGTAAATTTTGTTTACCGACAAATTAAAATCTAAACTTCCATCTTCCGGAAATTGTGGCCTGTATTTTCCTAGATAATTAGATAATAACATTATGAAAAACAATATTTGGAGAAAGCAGTATACCTATCAGCCATGCGATTTTTTAAAAGACCTTGGGAATTTAAATATGAGTGATATTTTGTAAAATGTCACTTGAAACAAGTTTGACAAATATATTTTTAGTTTAAATTCACGTTTTTAACGTTTTAGGAATGTTTTATGCAAAAATGTCAAATATTTATTTGTTAGACAGGTAACAATGTTTTTGAAACAAGAATAATTGAGTACTCAATAATATTCAGTGTTTGTTAGAGTTGACGCACATCCTTTACATCATTTACATTCTTCACTGACATAACATGAATTGAAATCTGAAGAATGACGATGAATTTCAGTGAGCCTTGTACTCTTTACATTTTATTTCATTCGACTTTACACCTCTAGCATTACGCTTTCTGGCATCTTTCTATGAGATAAATGTTTTAATCGGTTTCGATATTTTTTTTAACCATTTTCTGCGTATTTCGCAGAAAAATTTTGTCATTACCTTGCAACCTTCACTGATATAGGTTAACTGTTTTTAAACAACTGAAGCGATAATAAAAATCATGAAAAACATAAAATATTGATTTTTTTATTGTTCCACAAAGCAAAACTAAAAAGTATTAACTCCTACGACTTGAATTGTAGCTTGACATTGAGATATCAGTGGATTTTATTTCCAAATATCATTTGTTTGTTTCAGACGCAATATTTTTATCTCAAAATTCAAATTAAATGCGAGGCAGACAGCATTCATAAAATATACTTTTGTCAAATCTGTAGGAAGTAGTATAATGATGATTTGAGGAATTATTAATTTATCCTATTTCCTGTTTCAAAATAAAGTCTCAATAGCCCTTTTAATAAGAATTACACGAGTTGTTGGTTATTTCAGAAAATCATCTCACTGTAACACAGACAGGGGCGGACTGGCTGGAAAATTTACATTTTTTTAAGTGTCACAAAACCGAAAGTATTCAGTAATAATCTTTTTATCGTACGATGTTACTATTTTTTGTCCTCTCTTTGAATATGCAAGGCATTTTTTCCAATTCTATTATACCTACTGACTTTTTAATAATTTCAGTGTATTGAAACAGTTATCTAATTACCAATTTTGTAATTTAGTAATACTTGTATCAAATGAAATCCTATTTTATATCCCATAAGTGACCATTGTATTTTAAATTTAAATGACGAATAAGAGATGATATTAATAACAAAAGCGTAAATAAATAACAGTTCAGCAGGAAGATATAATCTATTATTAACTATATTTACACAAAAATAATATAAATCGAATTTTAATGAAAAAAATCTTTGCCAAATCTTTCCTTTATCACATGTTAAAACTGAGAAAACGCATTCTGTGCAAATGATTAAAATTAAAAGTAGTTTTTCAAATTTATGTACAAACATTAATTGCATTTGCGTAGAATACCTTAAATTATTGTTCTATGCACCCGCTATCGTCTATTGGCACCAACTTCAAACACAATAAATTATTATAGTTAGTAAATGTTGACGTATGATAAAACATACATAGGCCTTGAATAGGTTAATGAGTTATTGCGGTATAAGTTTATATTATAGTCACTGTGTATGCGTGTGAGTGTGTGTGGTTACCACTTACCAGCCGTTGATTCACGGGTACTCACTGTAAATTTTAAATAAAAAACTGTTTTATGTTTAAAACTGTTACCTATATTTGTATAAAACGTGTTTTTTATTGAATAAAAAAAGAAGAAAAACATGTTTTAAACAAAACAAAAACAGTATTCAGCAAGGAGTTCTGAAATATGTATCATTACTAGATAGAGACCGGATTCGTAGGCATTTTGCTTACGATTAATATTAAAAGCATCAAGAGTTTGTGAAATGTCCACGAATTGTGTAAAATGTGAAAATTTGGCACAAAGTTTTTTATGCTTATTTTGCTTTTTCCGACTTTTGTGCTTATTTTAAAATTTCAAGCTTTTTTTCAGCTATTGTACTTATTTTAAGCTTATTTTTAGGTTTTGTTTTTATTTTGAGCTAGTGTTAGCGATTATTTTTTTAGTTTTCACAGAAACTTTCATGCCTTTTTAGTATTTTTTAACTTTTTTTGTTTTTTCTTTTAATGCATTTTTGGATACATTTTCATTTAAGCGCCTTTTTTCGTATTTTTCATGCTTTTTTATCCGGTCTCTAATCATTACGCACTACAGTGATAAAAATGGTGAGGATTCCCCTACTATTTATTATCAGGTTATGACTATGGCTGACATCTAGTGATGAATAGTAAACTATACACTATTATTAGCTATAGGTAAGAACTTTGTTTGTTTATTTGGTTACGAAGAAAATAGCTATTAATTATAACAAGAATATTATGCGATTTATAATTCGGAAGATGTTGCTAAGCGACGAGGTGAAACCGAGTCTCTTTGAACATCCAAGGGGGCTTAAATCGCATATATTCGCGTTATATTCAAAGCTTAATCGTATCATCAACGACAGCGATGTTAAAATAAATCAACAATTTTATCTGTCCATTAGTTGACAGTTTGCATATTATGGAAGGTTTTGATGTTATTATGGCTGTATCTAATGTATTAAGTTCGTAACTAATGAATTATAAGTAGGTACCTATCTAAGGTATTAAAAAGTAACTAATATATTATGTTGTTATCAATAAATGTTGCATATAACAGTTTAAACGTTTGTTTAAAACGAAATGTGTTGTACACTACATTAATACTGATTACTGATAATGTGTATCAACTGAATTTGGATCTGAGGTGTAAAAACTAGGGACTGTCGGTCATAATATCGCACTCACCATCAGGGGATCAACATTCTGTGTTTTAGATACATCTTTACATTTTGATAGATTTGGGCATCTCAAACCAATGAAAAATCTCTGTAAAAATCAATGAAGCCATTCTAAATTGAACCAGACAAACATAATTCTCCAGAGAATTTTATTTTATAGATTCAATGAACCAACAATAAACTGAAGCTTGAATATTTATTTCACTTTTAGGGAATTTCCTGTTCAAATTTGTAATCATCCTCACTTCGATTGAACCCAAGCAGACAAAGACACTATCTGTCGAGAGAGAGACGATCTCTCTGATTACAATATCCAGTGAGACGTGGTTGCCGACATGCCTCGTCCAAGCGGTCAGTTTTAATCCTGGACCAAAACCGCGGCAGATTTAGAACAGGACTAATCCGAGATGCAAATCGACAAAGCGAGAGGAATTTCAGAGATATTTGATTAGTTGGTATTCAATGAATGAGCTCTGTGGTACTTTCTCTAAAAGAAAGTACACAGAAAGAAACACGGAGTTAGATCTAACTCTTTTTTAACTACTTAGGTAGTTCCCTCGCGACCATCCGTTTTCGGAGTTAAAATAAGTAGTTACTTTCACGGAGTTAGATTTTGACGAATATAGGAGAGAAATATGTAGTCAAGAACATACATACGGAGTTAAATAAATGATGCTATTAACTACAAGACATTATGCAATTTACTCATATAAAATTGATATTATCTCATTTTATGTATTAGATTAACTACTTAAAAAGAGATAGTTAACTAAGATTTTTTTGCGAAATGCATACCTTTGATAGTTAAAGACATACAAAAAGAGATATTTAACCATGTTTTGGTAGTTAAATACCTCTGGGTATGGATGTTAAACCCTCCTTTCAAATTTTTACACAGGGCCGTAATAAAAATATCTAGTTCATAAAATACAGGTCCGTAATAAAAAAGGTGAATAAGAAAATATTTCATGTATCATTATATTAATTTAAAAAAATATATTAACAATCTTTTAGAATACAAAAGTATTTTTAAAGCCGAGCTATATCTATTAGTATTTAACATTATAACATTACCATATAATTATATAATACCTCACAAAACAATGCTAAATTATTTCCAATTACAATATACCTAGTAATCAGATATGGCTTCCTTATTTGGACCCACGGCAATAAGAAATGGTTGGGTAGTTTTCCTGCTGTTGAAAGCTTCTTCAAGACGACTAGCTATCTATTTAAATGAAATATATTTAATTCAAAATACATCAGATGATATGATAACAAATGTACTTACTGAATGATGAACAAATAGCTTATCGACAGCAGAAGACTTTGACCTTTTTTGGCTCCACCACGGTCCCTGGCTGCTGGGGGAAGCAAATGAAGCAAAGCTATCAACAATTATTTGTATGTATGTCCCAATCTTCAATAATAATTAAAACAATATAATTAGAACAAACATTAGACAAATTTCTGGTAAATTACCTGGAAAAAAAAATTAAATTAACATTGAAAAAAAGGATCTAAACATCCGATAAAATAAAATATATGAATTTACTTACAAGGCCTGGAGTATCTTTGAAATGTGGATATAATTCAATAATGCTGGTTAAACTTTTTCTGTGGTTCACGGTAGATTGTATGTGAACAAATATATCTTTTGGTTGAATTTTTACACATGCATTTTTTAAAAAGTTAATAGATTCTTGAAAATATGCTTCGCTTGATTCTTCATCCAGTTCGTCAATAGATTCATTAGTTGGCGTTTTTTTTTGTTCTTGATCCTATTGTAGATGAAGATGTCCTATTAATTGTTCTTGATCGGGTTTCTAGAAAACTAGTGCTGCTTACGGGATCGTAAAATAACTCCTACAATAAGTTTAATAAATTAAAATATTTATATTTTTTCGTTTAAACTAGTCAAAACATGAAAAAACTTAATACTTACGTATTCTTTTCCTCCGGACTCTTAACAATCAAATAAGTTTACTGTAGCTTTTGCATAATTTAGTTTAACATCTTTCTTAGGATATTTTCCATATTTTTCCGTCATTTACAACACAAAATTAAACACGTCGAACCACCACTAGAGTCTAGACGCAAAAGACCAAGAGTTTAGCGGGGAGCAAACTTCAGAGCCGCCAAACGCTTAAAAACTAGTTAAAACTGGATAATTTTAACTACTAATATATGAATCATAATCTTTTAACAAATATAAAGTGGAATTTTTCACTTGTGTATTTCTCCGTCAAGAGTAAATATCGTCTGTAAGTTGAAGTTAACTACTGTTATAAAAGAACTTTGAAATTTAACTACATAAAGTGTATTTTACATACCTCATATGTTATTATTCATTTATTGTAGATTTAAATTACACAAAAACGTATGTTTTTAACAAATTAAGATTTAATTTCCACATTTTACTTAGTTAACAAAATTTGTTCTACATGCGGAGGTAAAAAAGTGGAAAACTTCTCATTATCGTTGTTAGAATTGCGTAACTACATGAAAAAATGATGATTTCTTCCTAAAAATAATACAGTTAAATACAAATGTAGTCAAAATTAACTACTCTTATGTGAAATCTTACTCCAGAATCATTCCCTCCGAAATTTTTCTTTCAGTGTAAAAGGTAATTGGACGGACAATGATAAATTATCAGAAAGCAATTATTTAATTGTGAAATTTTATAATTTTTTGAGAAACTTTATGGTTACTGGTTAGTTCTGATCTGACCACATTATATAGTAAGTGATTTTCAATTTCTATAGCCACTTTTTTTTATAAAGAACGGAACCTACATACTGATTTTGCCAAATCGAAGAGATATTTACCTCCCGCCTCATATTCTATAAGGAAGGTATTGTGATGGGTCAAATATTCTAGTGTGAGTTTTTGGTGGATAAGCACGTTTTAGGGTCTCTAGAGTAAGAATTGAACAGTTTCGAGATGTTTCGTGTGTTACAATTTTTTCGTTCACGATAACTCAAAAAATATCAAACATTTAAATTTCAAATTTTATACTTATTTAAGGTTTTAATACGAATCTTAATCGCTCATTAAATTTTGGTATCAATCCACAATCCGGAAGTAGTACTTTTTTAAATATTTCGATAAGTAAGTAATTAATTTAAAACACATTTATTTATTTTAAATGAAAGATTATGTGATTATTACTTACAATCAGTGAATCAGTATTTTTTTTGTATCTGGTATCATTTAAGAATAATTAAAGTATAACTTATAACTTAGTATTTCGGTGCCTTTATAATACGTTTCATATAACAACATTTTTTAAGTTACCTACGCAAAAAAATCTGTTAAAACTCTCAAAACCTGCCAAAGTAACCCTGTAAGTAACGATATTGGTTCTTCTTTTTAAGTATTTGAAATAGCTTTATCAAAGAGTTGACTCATAAATAAATTATATTTTAATTTGTACCTCAAGAGAAATAATAATAATAATGTGGTTTAACACTCCTTGTGGAGTTGCACCGCTTCAGTCGAAGCTTTCTAAATACATTTTTTGGAGGGGATCATTCTCCATTTCTATATTAAGAATTCCTGGCTATGTTTTCCCATTGTTTCCTTTCTTCTGTCTTTCTTCTCCAGTTTGCAATACCCGCTTCCTTCAAATCATCTTCTACCTCTTGTAACCACGTTGATCTTGGTCGCCCTCTTCTTCTTTTACCGTTGGGTGATCACATAACCATTTTTACCTTCCGCTTACCTGTAAAGGAAGGTATTGGAATCATGCAAAAAATCGGGTGGTGAATTTTTAGTGGATGAGCACGAATTAGGGTCCTTACAACTCATTTTTGATAGTTTCACGATGATGTCTGTGTGTATGTGTGTGTGTGTGTGTGTGTGTGTGTGTGTGTGTGTGTGTGGTCAAGGGGTGTTAGTCGCATAACTCAAATACGAATTACCCGAAAATTGTGATATTTGGTATTTAACATTTGTATATAAATTGGAAGAGCTCCTTAGATTTTGGTACAAATATCTTCATCGGAAGTGATATTTTTTGAAGATTGAAAAGGTTAATTGTTAAAATTGTATATAAATTTGGAATAATATAGTATTTTTTTAATAAGAATAAGAGGAAAAGTTATTTGCAACTTACGTTATAAAAAAATTGTCTTTATCTGGTAGCATTAAAGAACTGCAGTAAAATTTAAAAAATAAATTTATGAAATAAAACGTTGATATCTTGTAATCCATGATCGGTTGATTTTTGTTTCTGCGTAAAAAATATTGACAGGTGAGACGGGTGACAAGTTGGCATACTAGCGCTATATAAGTAAGATATTAAATTTAGTAATTGAACGTAGGATGACTTCAACACAGCAGAGTTTTCCTGTGAATGAATCTTTTTATTCAGATGATGCAAATTTATGTGTTTGAATATTTTAGATTTTTATTTGTATATTTTAAATGGGCACCGGATTGTACGTATATATTTCTGTTTAAAGTCTAGATATGGCGGAAGGTTGTGTGATGGCCACGTCAGATTTTTTTAATTGGGTCCTAGTCGCTAGCCCTCCAGACGTGTCCTAGCCATTTTATTCTTTGCTGTTTTATTCTCTTTACTACATCTACTAAGAGAAATAAGAAACTTAAATATTATTAAAAACGTGTAGTAGTGTCTAGGTAGCTAATTAAGTTAATTATAAATGTCCTAAAAATTAGTATTTTGTGTATACTTACTAATACACTCCTCAAAACAATTAAAGGGTCAATGTTTGCAAGATATCAGGAACGCCTATAATGAGAATTTAATTTGCCTTATGTATTGTTTAAGTATCTGAACTTGTTTTATCTGTTTGGGTTATGTCCTTATTTATTCTTACTTCTATGAATAAAAAATGAAGCGAAACTGGAATGAAATTTTCTCTACTTCGATATTTTGTTAATCATTTACTAAAGTATATAGCAATTAAGTAGGTATCAGTGAAATTTTAATTAATGGATCAAAACAAAGGCCACCGAAGACATTTAACGGAAGTTCAGATGTCTGAAATAAGAGCTTTGCTACAAGAAGAATGAAAACAGCGATATGCAGCTCGACGTCTAGGAGTTACACAATCAGTTATCTGGATGGCATGGAAGAGACACCAGGAGACCGGGTTACAACAACTGGGCAAGTCCGAGGAAAAGCAACAACTGCCAATGAAGAGCGATTTTCAAGACTTCAAGCCCTATACGTAAGCGCTTCGCTACACCTCGAGAGCTCTTTCGCGCAAATGATAAAAGCATTTTTGATCAGATCGTACGAAATAGTAAATTCAATTTACACAAATTTGATAGACATCTTCGAGTCTGAAGAAGAACAAATGAGCACTAATATGCTGCCACATGTACCTTTTGGCGGAGGTTTTTAAATTTATTTTATGTTATTTATAATATTGCATACAAATAAGTACATATTTATTGGTAACGGATGAACAAATTTACCCCATATCTACGTCTTTTTTCTATCATCGTTTTCGTGTTATTTGTTTTTGTTCAATTCTTTATATTGCCTATACTTGGAATCATTGTTATTTATTTTGTCGTTTATATTTGTTTACATTTAAAAATGATAAGAAATAAGACAGTACTTTTGTGTTTTGAAAATGTCATATTTATTTACATTCTTATCAACTGAAAAATATTGTATTATTTAGCATTTATTATCATATTGACGCTTTGTCAATGCAAAAGATACAAGTAAGTATTTAGGAAAAACCTTTTCATTTCTTCATTCTTAAATTTCGAAGAAATTTTTTTACAATTCACACATATTTATTAATTAGAAAAGTAAATTATATTATTTCAAAACACCGCTGCATTGTGTATAAAATAAGGACAATCTATTTACAGTGTTTGTTTAAGAATAATTGTTGTATTTCAATTGTTTTCTTGTCAAATCCGGTATTTGTTGACAAATCTTGTGTTTTTCCACATCAATCATTATTGTTTATTGCCGAATCATTGAAAATTAAATTAAGTCCGTCAAGTGCGTATATTATAAATCAAAACACTAAATATTATGCTCGAAATTAATTAATGCTAAAAGAGCAAAATTAATTGATTCGTCAGTATTTATTTTATGAGAGGAAGTCGAACATTCCATCATTTCAGGTTTGGTATAAACTATTAAGTACCTATGTGGTACTCAGAATGCGTATCATCTTTTTTATACGGCTTAGGTTCTAATATTCAATGTCGAATATTTTTATTTTATATAAAAAATGAAATTTAAATTGTTTCTAAACAAATTTCAATAAAATAAGACATTTATCAAAACTCTTGTTTTGTTACTGTTAGTACTATAAAAGCTTGAATGTTTGATTTTACATTGTGGCTTAGCTAAATCTTGAACCAAGTGAAATTGTCTTCTGGATTGTCCATGCCTGCTATGTTCAGGAGTTCAGGATATGGTGCGGACCACGGTCAAAGAAGATTAGGTTTCTCAACTAATAAGATTTTACCGGTCACCAGTGTTGTGACAGATCATTTTAAAATGGATCTAGATCAAGATCAAGATCTTCTCGTATAATATGATCTAGATCAGATCATAGATCAATTTTTATGATAGGATCTTTTTTTTAGATCAGATCAATAATTAGTGATCTTTTTTTCTTTAGATCGTAAAAAGATCAATATTAGACAAAATATTTAATTGTAAGTAAATTATATTATTTCAACACACAAAAAAGAAAAAAATACGAAATATTCAAGCGATTTAATCTATAGTTTAAAATTAAAACATTAAAAATATTAAACTCTTACTCTTTTAAATTTTCAATTTCATGCTTTAACTTGCATATAGCGTAGAAAAAAATCTAAAAATATGATCTTATTTTTAGATCATAGATCATATTTATTTGATCTAGATCAACTTCAAGATCCTTAAAAATAAGATGATCTAGATCAGATCAAAGACCACGTAAATTGAGCTAGATCAGTGATCTAGATCAGTCACAACACTGCCGGTCACCGCCATACCCTCCGTTGGGCGGCGCTGGTGTATGACGCTGGTGTATGACTGGAGGTAGCTCTATACAAAGAGGACTGGCCACAGGGACGCACTCAAGGGGGGGGGCTCATGGGGCTTGAGCCCCCCCCAGACGATTGGACTTTTTTTAAATTTTTTCATTAAACATTTTAAACATTATGTAAGATTATTTAAATTCACTGAAGACTAAAAATAATCGCCTTTTTTCTGTTTTTATGATTATATTAAATTCAAATAGTTCAAATATACAATAATATACACTCCGTATAACGCATCTGTACGATTATTGGGATATTTTAATAAGAATGCGAACCTTGTGGTGAAATTTTGAACTTAAACAACGGTGCACTTGGGAGTGAAACTAAAAAGATGAAAGAAAGAACTGATACATTAAATATGAACTAAAATTAAAATATATGTTATTGGAACTAATATCAACATTTATAACTGACATGACTCTGCTCAGAGCCGTTCTTATGAAATTATATCAAGAGAGCTTCCGAAAAAACAATGTGTGTGCACAAGAAAGAGAGTAAACGTGCAACTGTTTATCTTTAAAAACATAAAACTTTCAATTTAAAGGTGTTTGACCTTGAACTCTAAAAAAATTCGCCTGCGGCGCATTTTTTCCTTGTGCCGTACTACAGCTTTCATTAAAAAATTATTCTTAGCCCCCCCCCAAGATGCAATCCTGGGTGCGCCACTGACTGGCCATGTAAGCGTCTGGTGCAATATTATAGTCCTAATTCGCCCTTGGTCTATATAGAGTTTAAATGAACAACATAAATGTTTTAAAAGGTTATTACTAAACGTCAGAATTGACACATCAACAACTTATTTACATGCGCACTATGGAAACCTACCTCCAATGATACAGCAGAGACATCTATCTATATATTATACTCGTTAATCTAAGTTGCGGTTTGGTGTAATTACGGAATGTGAAATTACAGTTTGACTAAAATACAGTTTGGTTTAATTATTTTTGGTCAAAATACACTTTGACAAAACGACATTTGTCCAAATTGTGTGCTCCCGGTTCAAGCGTTCTAGATTTGAGCAAATAGTTTTTATCGTTTCAATTTGGTTCCAGGAGGTTTACTAGACTAGTTTGGTCCCTAGTTCCGGCTATTGTTTAGGTTTATATAATCTGTTTAGTATTGTAATGTTCCACATTCGGCTGTATTGGAACGCCGTAAACAGAATAAAATGCGAAACTTAATATTAAAATTAAACAATATCATTTTCCAGAAGCTTATCTTAACAAAACAATGATCAAATAGACAAAACATTTGAAGTATCTTTGTCATAAATCACAACTGCGTGCCATGTCAACGTCCTATACAGTGCACTTGCACATGAGAGTTCACTTGTCTTGGTTCATTTCACTCGGCTTACAAATGCCGTTGTGGTGGGTCACGTCTTGCTTACGTTCCACGGCGTAAACAGCGGCAACGAACAGCAACGACACACAGAGGTTTAAAGCGGATTTCTGCACGTGGAAAACCAGTCGCCTTGCTGCCGCTCGACGAGTTGTTGATGGTGTTTTGTCTGCTAACTTGTTAGTGTAGTGTTGTTTTTTCTCAACAATATGTGAACCTAGTGCTGTTTTAGTTGCAAAATGGATTAAAGGAAGTACTCGAGTTATTTTCGACCATGATAGGCATGTATTATTGTTGTTTTATGTGTTTTAATAATCCAGGAATTATTATCGCAAGTAATGAGTTATAAAAGTTTATGATTGGGACGTGACTTAATTCGTACTCGTATAGGATTATTTTTAAATTATTTCATTGCAGTGGAAATATACTGGTGGCTTCGAAATTCTAATAAACAAGTATAATAAGAACGATTAAAATTTAAATGGTCATTTATGTAATATAAATATAATCGTTTATTACTTTAACGATTTCCGAAATAGAAAGTGATCATAATATGATACTACGAGTATATATTTTTTGCGTACTATTCAGCATTCTTTAATTTAGGTTTCAGCGGGTTTCAGGCATAAGTATTGTAATGGGTTGAACACCAGAAAATAAAAATTTAGAAAATTCATACACAGGAAAATACAACACCAGAAGATACAAATCTAGAAAATTCATAAGTAATAAAATACCTGCATCAAAAGATATATTAACAGGAAAATTCAAATCTAGAATTTATTTTAGATTCAGCATAAATGTACCTACTCAGAAAGATGCAATTCTAGAAGAGTCAAAACTTTTTATGTGGGATTTAAGAAACAAGTATAGTACTGGGTGTTCATTTACTTCAGATCAATTTAATTTGTGTGTCCCACTTGTGTTGAAGAGACAAACTAGTTTTCTAGATTTGAATCTTGCTATGTCTGTATCTTCCTGTGTTTGTATTTAAGTTGAATCAAAAATTCTTTATTTGAATTTTCCTGTGAATGAATTTTTTGAGGAAATATGTATAAATTTTGTAGATTTGCATTTTTTGATGTTGCATTTTTCTGTGTATGAATATTCTAGAATCTAGAAATTATTTTCAGGCGTTCCCGTATTCACTGTATTGCAAACTGTCGACCTTAAATAAAAGAGAATTAATTGCAAAAACCTGAATGTTTTATACTCGTAGTATGTAAACAATACAAATAATTATACTTTTTATTTCTTTATAATGCTAATAATTAAATTCTAATAATAGTTTTAAACTTTTAAGTGCATCAATACTTTCTAATTCAAAGTAGAAATTCATACAGTACTTACAGTAATTAAGTTACCATACTACTTTCTAAAAATTTTACGTGAATATAGAATTTTAATCAACTCAGATATAAAATTATCCAACGTGTTAAATAATTTTACGAGATTCAGCTATGCTGAAAATTAATACATCTAAAATGAAAACTTTTTAATAAGGATAAATTTGTTAAACTGAATGAAATATTAATTAAGAGAATGGTAGAATTAAAATCAAAGTTCGTTAACCCAAGATTTGTTTTCAAAGTTAAGAAACTTTTTCTCAAGAATCTCCTTTTACCATTGTAATTTCTTAAGTACTCGCCATTTTCACACATTTTAATTATTTTACATGAAGATGGAAACGATAAATATATCTATTATCTAATATAATTTAATTTAACTTCAAATTTCTAAATAATTATTTCGATAGGGAAAATTTTGTTTTAATATTAAAAGTAGAAATTTTTGTAGGGAATCACATTATTAAATTATTACCACAACAAAATAGTATTTGTGAAGATTTTTTTTTTGAATTATCCTAGTTTTGTGGAATTTCATTACGTTTAATATCAAACAGTATTAAGATAAGTTCCGTATGGAAGCGGTAGCGGTGATGTGGTCAAACGGATTCCGCTAGCGGTTTTCCGCCTGCTTTTCAGAGCGCAGCGTTGTTCTTTTAAGATCTAGTAACAAATATGATTGGCCAGATTTTGATTTGTTTCATTCTAACTTCATCCTATCCTTGTCACTACTGGCGATTTTAATCAAATATTGTTCTTCTAAGGAATTGGAAAAATCCACTACGCTGTCGCTTAGTGCACTCTGGAATATATCAATATACAGGGTATTTCTATACCTCTGCACGCAACTTTAATAGGTTACATAATTTGATATACCTACTGATTACGGAATAGAAAGATTTTTTTCAAAATTCTCAAAAATAAGGGTAGGTAGTGAAAATGTTAGTTCCATTGGTTTGAACGTCCATTTAACTGTATATTTATTATATTATTTATAAAATAAAATTATAAATAGTATCAGACTATCTACAAATAGTCACTTTTTATATAATAATTAATAAATAAACAGTTAAATGGACGTTCACTACCCTTATTTTTGCGAATTTTGAAAAAAATCTTTCTTTTCTGTAATTAGTGTATCAAATTAAACCTATTACAGTTGCGTGCAGAGGTACAGAAACACCCTGTATACATAAATACAAAAAATTACTAACAAGAAAAGTCTTTGTATATATTACTATAAATTTTTGAATAAAATAAAAATAAATTTTGTATCCATTTTATGTACATGTATAGGTATGAATTTATCCCATTCCATTACTGTTTTTCATATTTAATCTCGTATTTAAAATACAATTGATTGTAATTTACGTACCAGGGCATTATGAAATGTTTATATACTCGTCCGAACGTCCGAAGGTGACAAGATTGCAAGGTCGTAAATTGCCTGGTGGACAGAAACATCAAGTAATTAATGTGGTGTACAATTATTCTAGTCCTCTTATGTCTTATTAGTTTACTTACCTTACATTCATAAGTTGATAGTATTCTATTTATTTACTACTGTAATATAGCTTTTACTCTTTTGATGTGTAAGTTATCACGTTAAATTAATATTACACTGCGACTTGCGGTTAATTGAATTATTCTCGTGGCTATTCTTTGCGGAAATAATTGAATACTCAGTAGCTCTTTTTTAACCATTTTATTATTGGGTACACCATATAAACTTTCTGCATAATAATAATAAATTTTTATATATTGCGGAAACAAAATGTTGGTTTTTTCCAATTAAATCTTAACGTTCTTATCAGTTATTAAGCTGTTAAAAATAATAATTATCATTCAAGTTCAGTACCATTTATTGGTTGCCTATTTCTGAAGAATATACGACATGCTACCATAACGATTTATTCTGGATTGTTTATATTTTATCAAATATTGAATGATTACCTATTTAAAACTAGACTGACTGCTCCTCTAGCCGGACATTCTAGACCTAGACTATACTGTCTCTAGACTCCATGTCACACTTGTACAAGAACTGAACCTATTAGCCTACTACATTGATTCATTTTCTAAGGCCAAGGGTGGGCAACCTTTTATTTATTGTGGCCACAAGTGTGGCAAATATAAAATAAATTCACCACACCAGAATTTGAGATTGGAAGGTATAAAATAAATAAAAACACACAATTGTTTGAACAAGTTTATCCAAAATATAGGTACCTGCATACATATGTAGTTACTTTAATGAGATATTTTTTTTTGTTTTCAACTTGCATGAAAATTGGTCGATAATCAGAACTTAACACTCATAGTAGAGTTGTGCGAGAACTGTCAAACTAAATATAGTAGCTAAAATACTATTCTTCATTGTAAAATAAAATATTAAGGCGCTACATTTGTAAATCCAGAAGATTAACAATTTGAACGATTCTGGCTGTATTATAAAAAATTTCAAATTGAAATTTAACATGAAAAACCATAACTCATTAGTGAATCAATAAATGCAAATTATTAATTGCTATGACATCAATTAGCAAAACTTGGAGCTAATTTTTATCATTTAATACTCCATATTATACGTTGATTAATGCACAAAAATTTAAATTTTCTTTTGAAATCGATATATACATTAGTCGGAAAACGGGTATAGAGAGATTTTTAAAACAGTGTTAACCCATTGACTGTAATAATTTATGCAAAACTCGCATTTTTAGTAATTTTTAGAAATTTTTTAACAAAATACGACAAGATTTTTTTGTAAATGTCATTCTATAGCCATGTAAGCACAACCTATAAGTACATCACTGTAAAATATGAGGTCATCGATTTCAAAACCAAAGTCACAAAATGATTTATTGTAACATGCTTGTTTGCTTTGCATTTGATAGCAAGAGATGGGCCTTAATAGTAAACAAACTTATTTACACAAGTACTGTCCATTCTATATAAATAACTGACTGACTGACTCACTCGAAAAAGAACTTAAAACCTTTGCTCACCTCAGAAAAAAAAATTCCTGATCGTCTGCAAAAATACAAATGTCACCCTCCAGAAAATAATTTCTGTGTGACTTCAGAACCACATATTAATAACTATCATTACTATAATTACATACAACATAGGTAATATAGTTACAATTACATCTGAAAATAACATTATATCTTATTTTGTAGGTCCAGCCTCACCGCCCCAAATCCCACCCCCCTTGACTCCAGAAGACTGGATTCTGCTGGACGCGCAGGGAACCCAAACCACTCCGACAGCACCGACAGGCCGATTCCTCACGATGCACAAGCGAAGACGCAAGAGGTTGAGCACGAGGGCGTTGCAAGCAAACGGAGCACTTCTTGATGATGTCCAGCACGGCCAAGTACGGCGGATCTTGGACCAGTGTGGCCGGTGGGCTTTCAATGCTTTCACGTTAGAGACCTGTGCAGGGGGAAGGAGTCTACCGGTATTGTGTGTGCATCTGTTCCACTGGTACGGGTTGCTGGACTACTTTAACTTGGATGTTGTTCGAGTTTGGAAGCTATTCAGTGAGTAGATACATTATTTGTAAAAATTATTTCATTAACGTTTCAATTAACTCGTATTGTCTGTGCTGGACTTTTAAATTTTCTTTTCATATGAGACAGACACTCACCTTATAATAGTTATTTATGTATTAAGGGCGTAAGGAAGCTTTTATGACTTGAGACGTGATTTTGAGCCGAGGGCTAAAAACACGTCAAGATCCATAAAAGCAAGTTACGCGCGTGGTACATACCCAACTTTATGCACGGTTCAACATTTTCTAATAAATTAATTAATATTGACTCGTTCAAATTACCAAAAATTTATAAAATCCTCGACTGTTGCTAAGATACCAAAAAAAATCCGGAAATAAACAAAAATCTAAATGTCAAAGTTGTTATTATTGAATTAAACATTTACAAGATAATTTATCTTAAATGTAAGTAAAAATAATGTTATTTAAATAAAAAATGGTACAACTAATTATAGAAAATAGTCATTTGTAGAATTATTAGTAGTTTATATGAGGAAAATTGAAAAACTAAATTGTTTGCATTAATTTGACGTTTTTTAATGGCGCACTGCGCTATAAAGAGGTTCGTGGGCTATAAAGTGACGTTTACGTCAAAGAAATTTGTGTATAACTATCAAATTATGATATGACCGTGCATAAAATAATTTTTCGTCACACGTGAACGCAAAGTACGCCGTTACTCCATGTTTAGAGGGAGCATGATGCGTGTTTGCTCCCTCAGGTGTGCTTTACTCCCTCTAAACAGGGAGCAAAGCACCCCTATAGCAAAACTCATGTTAAACAGAGAGTGACGGCGTGCTTTGCGTGCACTTGTGACGAAATATACAGTATGCGTCACAAGAGGAACGCGACTGTTCCCATTGGTAAATTTACAGCACTCGAACCCACTTCGGGCTGCAACTTTACCAACGGGAATAGTCGCGTGCTTCCCTCCTTTGGTGCATAAGCATAATAATTATTATACTATTTCTGTTCAGAATATATGGGAATTTATTTATTTAGTAATATTTTAAAATTTAGTACCTATACTACGTGGTACAGGAAAAAATTAACATTAGCGTTTAACATAAAATATTTTTGTTACGATACATTGTTCGTCTTGATATTCAGAACTAATTATTGGAAAAAATCTTGATTAAATTTAGGAATAATTCATCGAGAATAATTCTTAAGACCGGAATATAGCTGTCTACGATTTCGTCGAGAAAAAGGAGAGATATATACAGATTTAGTGTGTCGAACAAAGGCAGCAATAGCGAACGCGCTCTAAAAGTGCCATCGTATTTGTATTATATTGTATTTATAAGACAAAATAAATAATCAAACGCATTATTTATATACTGTATAACACTTTACCTACAGTGCGACGCATGAATTTTAATACATTTTGTATTTAAAATGCCCTAAATTAAACATGTAAAAGTAGTATTTTTCTCTTTATTCGGCATTTTTTTAAAACAATACTATGGCAAAATTTGGTAAAATCGATACGTCGCAATGTAGAATGAATATTAATTATTGTTGTAAAAAAATTCCAATGTTCTTACGTTAGTATTAGATTCAATATTTTACAAACCGTAGAGCACTGTTTTCCCTCTTTATATACAGCTACATTCCCACCTTAAATCACGATTTGAAATCTATACGTAAGAGTATTTGAATTGAATTACCAGTTCAACAAAAATATTTTACAAATAGTATGATAGGTAATTAAATATATGTTTTATTTTTTAATTTAACGATGTGAATACAAAACAATAAAATGGCAAATTGGGTACCTAATGTCCAAAACAAACAAAAATACACAAAATATTTAGAGAATAATTTATTTAACTTTCAAACAATAATAATCTGTAGCGTTTAAAAATACTACTTTATTGTCATAAAATTGATTGTCAAATTTATCTAGGTACAGGATGTTGAATAATATATGATTTTTAAAAAAGCTCCCATTTAATAAATTGCGAGTATGCATTATTTACAGTATTTGTTATGAAATTATGAATTATGGTTATGATTTAACAGCAATGCCAAGAAAAAAATCGAAAATTTACATCATTGTATGGCATATACATTAATCGTATCCGTATTCAGTGTAATAATTCAAATCTCTATTTACATAAATGACATGTCATTTGCAATTTTGCAATTTTTATGTTTCTCAGAATGAATGCTATTATAAAAATAGATGACTAAAACAGGTTTGATAACAAAATTAAAAACATTTACGTCATAAATTTCATAAGAATGCATAGGTTATTAAATAAAAATACACAATGTCGGTAATAAATTATTCCTGAAAGTACCTAATTCTGAAAGAAACTCGAGAAGCTTTTGTAGTCAGTTGTAAAGTTTACGTACGCGTCTTGATGGTTGCGTGTAGAGAATTTCAGTTCGTGACTGAAGTTTTCAAATCATATAAACTTTATTTTATTGGTATTTACAAATTAGCTTCCATAATACTGATTTATAGTTTACACGGTAAAATGGGCCAATATGTGCTGCGACGAATAAATTATTGCAAAATATTAATCTTTTTGAAACATTTTATACTTTATGGAGTATAATTTTTATTTTATTTTTATTGCAGCTCTAATTGAAGAAGGTTACCATAGCACCAATCCCTATCATAATTCGATTCATGCAACTGATGTAACACAAGCGATGCACTGCTTTCTTCAAGAAGAAAAGGTAAAGTAAATAATATTAATATTAGTTTAGATATTTATGTATATAGTGAAACTTCTCTAACTTAACCATGGAAACCTTATATCATTTTCAGTTTTTCCTATTTAAAGATTCATAAGTCTTTTTTGCTCATTTTAAAGAAGTTTATTTAGCTCAAATAAGAGTAGGTACCTATATAATTTAGTTAATTGTTTTTATTATGCTTACATTCGATTAAATAAGATTAACAAGTTTATTGAATATAAGCTGAAAAAAAAGATTATTTATTATAAGAGTGTAGTCAAAGTTACTTGAACATTGAAAATTTTCTATTTTTATTTAAAAATCTGTAAACATACCAGTTATTTTAATAGGTATAATTTTTGCTTTAAAATTTTTAAGTGTCTCGTTTTGTTGACTTAAGTCTTAAAATGGGTAAGGTAAATTTTGTAATATTTTGAATTTGCAATAAGTAAATGAATTTTTTTAATTTTTTCGAAGAGTCTTAATATTTTATATTTTCTACGTTTATTTTTTGTTAATATGCATAATGAATTTATAAAGTCTTAATGTTCTTTTTAGATTCGAAAGCACATGAGTCCGTTGGAAGTAATGGCTTCATTGATCGGTGCCGTAGCTCATGATTTGGACCACCCTGGAGTGAACCAACACTTCCTGATTTCTACTTCCAATCATTTAGCAGCTCTATACGAGGTAACATACTTCACACTACAAAAAGCTCTCCAAAGAAAACTTGACAACTTTTTTGTTTCTTCTTTCAGAATAGTTCAGTATTAGAAAATCACCACTGGCGATCAGCCGTCGGCTGCCTCCTCGAGAGCGGCGTAGCAGCGCAGTTGACTCACTGTCGAGCCGAACTCGAAGATCAAATCCGTTCGCTGATACTTGCCACCGACATCACGAGACAACAGGAGTTCATCTCGAAATTCAGGGTGAGAAACTTTGTAAATGTTGTTCTATACACAAGTTATGAAGGATTATCTTGCAGAAAGATTTAGAAGAGGGAACTTTGAAGTTAGAGCGATTTGAAGATCGACATTTTATCCTCCAAATCGCTTTGAAATGTGCTGATATTTCAAATCCTACTCGACCGTGGGACATATCGCAAAAGTGGAGCTTAAAAGTGTGCCAAGAATTCTTCAGGCAAGGAGACTATGAGAGAAAGTTAAATCTTCCAGTTACTTCGCTCTGTGACAGGCAGTGCACTTCCGTACCGAAAATACAATCAGGTATAATATTATTTTAATAAGCAAAACTTTCTTGATACTTGAAATAAAAAGATAACTTGTGGAATTCAGTCAGGTTTTTTATTTATTTTTAATCGGCCTCTACCGGTTTCAACCCCAGTTGGGTCTTCCTCAGGAGGTGATTAGCTAAAAAATTGTAAAATAGTAACAAACATGAATAATGTGAGAAACATTATAGAAAACTAGTGTTACGGTAGTAGTAGAGGCCGATTAAAAATAAATAAAAACCCTGACTGAATTCCAGAAGATATCTTTTTATTTCAAATATTTTTTTAAATCTAGTGTTGATAGAAATTCATACAATAAAATAATGCCATATATACGTAACTGGTCAAAAAAAATTAAAACAATTTTTTTACCTAGGTATAATTGAAATTCCATTTGAATAAAAATATCTTTTTTGCAGGTTTCTTTAAGTTCGTAGTAACTCCTCTTTTCTCCGAATGGCATCGTTTCTTATCAAGTAATTTATCGACGCACATGATGACTATGTTATCTGATAACCAAAAACGTTGGGAGAAACTCGAAGCTGCTGAACAAGCAGAAGAAACCCAAACGGAGTTATCAGACGCTGCAGAACCTGAAGAAATCAGTGAAGCAGATGAAGAGACTCGGGGAAGCTCTGAAACTCTTCTTTTGCCTGCTGACTTCATTCCCAGACGACAGTCTTTGGCTGTGCCTAATGCAGACGCGAATTTGGGTACAAGAAGGCATTCCATGCCAATTGAGATAGGATTAGCTTTACCTAGAACGATTATCAGAAGAGAAAGTCTCCCACCGAGTAGATTTGCACTTCCAGAAGTTAGGTTGAATTCCAGAGCATCAAGTAGTCATATTCGAGAAGAAGATGAACTTAGATTTGGATCACAAAGTTCGTTATTATCTTCTAATAGCGGTGGACAAGGACATTCTTCAATGGAAGAACAGCAAGAGCGACCCCTAAGTGCAGAGACGTTACTGCCAGAGCCATCGATCGCGTCAATGACTAGCAGCGCTGCGGCGGATAAATTAGCTTCGGTCATGCAAAGCGGCTTCGTTGCCCCAGCCACCAAGTGTCTTACTCGCCAGCAAACATTCCCACCTCTACAACCGTACGTTCGCATTCGATACATGTCCACTACAGCCGAAATGGCCAAATGTACCGAGGCCCTCAATGAAGGGGGTAGTAAATCAAACTCATCTCATAGTTCTCGCGAAAACGTAGAAAAATCCACGATACCAACAATAACAATATTGAGTCCTAATAATTGCAGAGGAGGCTCGGAAATAGTAAGTTCAGACTCATTGAACAAAATCATATCGTCATGTAACAATAAACGTGAACCCGAAGCTTTGGAGAAAGAAAAAGCGCCTAAGATGGCGAAACTTTCTGACACTGGGCAGCGATATGAGAAAGAGAACATGGACCCGCGGAAGTTTATGTCACCGGTAAGGTTTATATAAGTGAAATAAGAGGCTGAGTTCTTATATTGAGAGTTTATTTTAGAGTTTAAATATTCGGCGAGGGTCAGCTCCTGTGACCATGTCGCTGGTGAGACCGGAGGAAAGTGCGCCCTCTGCAGGCGGAGTGCTGCGCGCTGTTGAACGGTTACCACGACGAGGGTCCATGCCTATCGATGTTTCACAGCAAGGTTTGTTTTAATATCTTGAACAAAAATAAATATAAATTTAAATATTACATTTAAAAATATATTTAATACTTTCTTATTTGAATCATGCTTATCAGAAAAGTACCAAACGATATTTTTTTATGAAAACTAAGAAAATGGATGCAAACAACGCGTCAAATCCATGTAATAGTTGGAAATACTGCCAAACTATAAGTAGTTATACATTCTCGCAATTTTATATTGTGATTTACAAAATATTCGTATTTGATTTTTAGCCTTTCTGATAATGTGGTTCAATTTATATTGTTACTTCACTTTATTCTTTGAATTCAATTTAAATTTGTACTTATTTAAATAAACATAAACATAGCAATAAAGTGGTGTACAATGTATAATATGTAAATTTGAATTAATATTAAATAAAGTATAATCATAATAAACTTCAGTGTAAGTATACTTGTACTTTAGCCTGGTTTTATGTTAACATTAGTGATGTAACTTGCAGCTAGCGAACCTCGAGCAGCAGATCCCGCGCCCCAGGTGGACAACTACCTAATGCGAGCGTTTGGACGGCGGGGCTCCGCCCCGGCAGATTCTCCGCTCATGTTACCAGAGCGCCGGGACCTGCTGACGCGGCACACAAGCCTCAACGGCAAGGCCTCTCGGCGGAAGAAACAGCTGCGACGCCGTAGTTCCGGCGGCCCTGAGACCGTGTGTGCCCAGGAGGCACTCGGCTCCGACGTGTGGCATCGTCTGAGACGAGACCTCAGCCGCAGGTCCGAAAACTCGGATCTCCTGCTAGATCGAAGAAGAGGATCACTGCCCATTGAAATGTTGACCGTTGGCCATTCGGGTGGGTACATGCGAAACTATTGTATTATGTAATATTTATTTTCTTATTTAATAAAATACAAAATATGTACGTGTTATTTCAAAATGATTTAATAAATTTATTTACGAAAAAATCTCAAATTAATTGTTCGAAATGAAATTATTATTATTTTTATGCCATATTTTACACTTTTGTAGTAAAAGTTTTTTTGCAAATGAACAGATTGACAATAAGTAGGATCGACTTAAAAATAGTGTATGTGAAAAATTTGTAACAAAGAATTTACATCCACTTTTGACAGTAGTCACACAAATAAATAATAAATATAACATGAACTGTAGTTCTTACAATAATTTTCCGTCAACAAAATTAACTAATAATTGTTAATTTCTTTTTCCATTTCTATTTGTACCTAATAATAATTAATTGTAATTGTCTTTTTTGTTTTAGTGTGTTGACAAAGGCCTCTTATGCCACTGAGGCTGCGGACATCACCGTCCAACATGCAATAAGGACCAACACTCATACAACTATCTTTTTGACTGACCATACCTAATAATATATAACCACGCTATTAGTATAGTTCATTATTTATAAATCATTTTTTAATACGTTTTCAAGCCAAATTAGTCGTAAATATATCGTTTTATAATTTAAGTTAATGAATGTTTGTATTCATGATTTTATAAAATAATATTATTGTGGTTATACACATTAATATATTTGTGTGTTGTGACGGATAGTTGAATTCTTCCTTAATACAATACATCCATTAGTAGCGAGGAATGTTAACAATACATTGATTATCAATCGTAACGTAGACATCGTAATTCGTGTATGTGTGTTTATGATCAATCACTCTTCACTTCACCCTATGTTCATCAGTTCGACGGAGAAGGAGTTCACAAACTGTTCTTCATCTGACATCCAATCGTTCAATCTTCTCGTTCACCATTCTCGTTCTCGTACATTTTTTTAAATAATTCGTATCGTGTATCGTTCATCTCATCATTTTGTACCCAATATTATTTATTGTACTTTTTGACGCAGTTGTTGTTAACGATGTAGTAGTAATATATCAATGAACAAATCAACTGACTATGCCTTGTGTTCAGTAAATACAAGGTTGTTGAGAACCCCAGAATCTCGTTTTTTCTTTGTTATCATTTCACATCACTGAGTCATAAGAAATTATTGTTAATTACATACCTATGTAAAGTTGTTATTAGCGCATTTAGATGTAACATATTTTGAAGTTGTCATTATTTGTGGCAGTATTTTCGCAAGGAGAATTTATTGTAAACGTCTAACATTTCGATCACAAAAAATTGTGTTTGAATCTAAGTTTAAATTTATTATTGTACTGTGTTTGGTAGAAATTGGTGGTGAAGTTTTTTTTGAGTTTATAGAATCAGGTGTTTTCCCTCTGTGTGCATAATCTAATTTTTTTATTTTGTTTCTCACATTCAAACAAACATTATTTATGACTAAATACTACATTTTTGTGTAGTATCAATACAGGGTGAAATGTAAAAGAAATTGTAACTGTATTACCAAAAGACTGTTATTTTTGTCATTTGAATGAATAGAAATGATGATTTAACTTAAGTTTTTGTGTTACAAGTTTACAAAAGTACTCGTCATCTGTGAAATGATTCAAATAAATAAATCATAATAAAGTGTTTTTCATTGTATTCACCGAAGTACAAGTGTAATAAATTTTGTTTCAATAGTCCGTGTTTTTCTACCTCAAGCTTACAGTAAGATTTAGAATAAGATCATAAAAAAACAAAGAAGTAGTAGCTTCCCGAAAGAAATATTTGGTCTTAAAACTGACATCTTCGTTGATCTCAGTTAAAAGTTAAAACGGTCACAAAAACAGCAACCTGAGAAATGTTACCTATCAACACGAAATTCACATTTTTTAAGGAAAGAAAATAAAACAAGTTGACCGGAACTATAAAACTTCGAATGACAACAGTAGCGCATTAAAATAAATGTAGCAATCTGTAGGATGGACAGTGCAGTGGAAAATAGCCCGTAAGTTGTTAGGTGCTTAGGTAGATTTATATTGAATGTACAGGTGACCGCGACTATCGAAGGGAAGCTATCGTTCCTTTGGTTTTAGAGACCGATTTTCATGTTTTAGTACTTGACAACAGGCCGCTCGTTAGAAATGAATGCCGCTGAGATGCACAGTGGCGGAACAAAAACTAATTTTCCCTTTCACATAGGTAAATTATTATTTTTTCTAATTTCTATTTTATTTATATTTCTTTCACTTTACAAATAAAATGCAAATGACAAATTTTACATTTATTGCAAAATAAATACTTCTGTGCAGAAGAACATTTACGTTTTCTATTTTCTATATTTAATACATAGAATTAGCGCATTTCCCTCAGGAAGTTACTAAGGTTGTCATCATGTTAAATTTTTAAAGAATTTTATAAAATCTCTATCAATCCTACCATTTAGAAGCCAAAAATACTTCCGTTTGATATTGTTTGTAACCTATTTATTTATGTGCTCTACCGACCGTAAAATGAACTAATCGCGACAAAATTTGGCTGAAAAATTGTTTGGCATGTAAACGAAATTTTGTAGGTAAACCAGAAGTGCAGAAGTTGTTACGATTACGAATCACCATTTTCAAAATATTCCAAAAACTTACAAAACAATAAGAACACTGCGGAAACAATTACTATTTATTTAATTATCATTTTTAAAGAAATCGTTGAAAATCAAACTCGAAACCATCTATTTCAACAATCCCCACGAAAGGTAGGTATATAATTATAAAAAGCGCTCTTTTATTTGTTTTAAATTACAGATGTAATAAAGTAAGTCCTAAGTCGATAGAAGAAAAACATACAATAATAATTTCATATTAATAGCTAAGTACCTACAGATTAAATGTTTGTGCTCTAAAGTAAAAAATATTTATTTACAGATACGTTTTTAAGTAAAAAAGTTAAAAAAAAAGTATTTTGAATATGCAGGTCATAATGCAAGGAAAAGAAAATTTGTTTCCTACTGCACTGTTGTGAGGCAAGAGACAGTTCGGTATATATATATAGAGTTGTATTCGAAAACTAGATAAGAGTTGGGATGGGCTCAAATACCGAACGAAAGATAGAATCATTTAGTCTATTGACATGAATGAACAACAAAAAACAGTATGCCATCATGGAAAACTGACATTTCTCAGATGTAAAAAATGTTTTTATGGTTTTTGAGAACGACAAATATGTGATATTGAGTAGAATTAAAATCCTATTTTGTTAATTATTTTTGTATATTAACTAGGTGCAAATTAGATGAGATTAATCTTCTGTCATGTTAGAAATGAATTTAAAAGAACTAAATTATTTTAAAAAGTGTTAAATTTCTTAAATATTTGAAATTGTTGGGTTTTTACTAAACATTTGTTAGTAAATTAACTAGCTACTGTTATTTATTAGCTCATTTTCGAAATTTATTTTCTCATCCGGAGTAGAAAATACCACTGAACTTAATTAACAAATAAATTTAAAAGAACACATTTTTAAATTTTTTCAGACAATAATAATAAAATAAGTGTTATTTCCAATGAAACATGATTTTGAGATATTTTACATATAAAAATATTAGTCTTTGCATTATTTTATTATGAATAAAAAATCTGATGTGGCCAGCACAAGACCACCTGCCATACCCTAATCTTTTTACTACCATACAAATATAACTTACAAATTAATATATTATTGCAACATAATGCTTCTTTTTAGACCACTGCTGCTGCTGGTTTCATTTATGTTTTTCTATATTTAAAATCTTCTTTCAATCGTTTAGATAAAATATTGTGTATACTTTTCTGGTTGAAAATATTTTGCAGATCTTCTCTGCCTCTGTAAAAAAGTTGACAATATGAATATGGACTCAATTCGGGTCGCGATATTCATTTTTAGTATAGCCGGTCGTTGCTAAAATGAAAAAAAAAGAAGTATTCTTTAGTTTAACCATGTACATGTAGACTTTGCAACAAATTCAATGGTTAAAAAGATAATTGTTTTATTTCATTACATAAATATTGTTTACGAGTAGGTATATAAAATCATTTCGCTGCCTAGGTATACATTAACTATTTTTATTCCATAAAAATTAAGCTAAAATTAGCTAATTACTTCGTTGAATTTTTTCATACTATACCTACATCGGAAGTAGAATTTTCATAAAGTATGCCTTTGACCTAGCATCAAATTATACATCGAACCACCTTTGGTTAGATAAGGTTGAAACAAACAAATTCCAACTTAAATTAGCGTTCATCGTTTAATTGTTTACTTGTATAGAGTAGTAGGCGTTCGGTGCTGTTCAGTATTATTTCTGTGACCTTAAAAATGATTTTAAAATAATGTGTGTCAAAAGTCAAGCTACATCATTCTACTAGGTAATGTTTTTTTTTTTAATATTGTGTCCTGCTTTTTAGTATTAAGCGTCCTTACCTTTACAGTTTAGGAAAAAGGAAACCTAACCATCAATATTATTGCCATACGTCGTGAATGAACGAAGTTCATAAAAAATATTCCCACCAAAAAACAACTTAATTTGACTAATTTACTCATCACCACATTTCAATAAAAAAAACCTAAACATCTATCACCAGTCCCTCAGCAGGGGTCAAAAACTGAGTCTTCGCCCCCTGTAGTGAGGCCACGTGCCCCTAAACCGAAGCCCTACACCCCAAAAAATCTCTCTCGTATTTCATAGCGAGGCGAGCTCTTTCACGGGGTTAACACAGCACTGCACGTACCCTGGTTGTTTTAATGAGGCAAATTTGCCATTGGCGATATGTGAGAGAAAATAGACGCGTATTTTTATGTATTTTTTTCTTTTTTGTTGGGAATATTTGTTAGTTATAGATAGAGGTAGTTTTTATGGTTTTTGTGGTGAATATAAATGACTGGAATATGTATTTGATATTGATAAAGCAATAATTTTTTTGTATTAAATATGTGCGTAATTGGCATACTTTTCAATGAAAAATATTTTTCGTATTTTTTATTGAGGTTTATAAGATCAAGAATAGTAGGTACTATGTTTGGATATATTATTATATTGTCATCCGTTATTACCTACATTACACCGTTACATTTTATAATATAACTAAATTTGGACATTGTCTTTAAAATTTCTTTAAAACTTCTTTATTGCTTTATCATTTTCAAATTTGATAAAACAACGATATTTAGCTCTATTATTGTTGAGGTGAGAAATGGAGCCCATAACCATAACACCAAAGTATTCTTTAGGTCTCTAGTAAAATGATGAATCTATTTCAAAATAAAATTGGACGAACAAATCTCGGTGTAATCTTGTGGACTAGAATCTCGTCTCTTCTCACTATGAATAGTTCGGTTGTAGGCAGATTTAACGTCCGTGTCCAACCGATGACATTTTTGTCAGGATTGAAGATTGATAACTCCCGTGCCGAACAAATTAGTTTAGGTGGAAACAAACATTTCTCCACATGTCACTCATAATAAAACTTTTCACATTTTTTTCTACCATTTGAAACAAAAAACATTTTAAACGGTTATCTCGTCAATCTTGTGATGTTGGGTTTGTCAACTAATTTTATTTTTGCCACGATATTTTCGGTAGAGGAACATAATCATTAACGAAAAGGAAATCGGTCATGTCCTTGGTCCTTGACAAAGGAAAAATTAATTTAATTTTTGAAGTTCTTTCTATACAATAAATAACCTTATTTAAAAAGAAGAATTCTGATCTCACTACTTATTTATATTTAGGCAGGTATATAGATACAAATACATGGCGTTTTATTTTCTTAAACAATTTTAAGTATTTTTTTCATTTATTTTGTGATTAAGTTGAAGATAAGAATTTGGATCAAATATAAGCGAGTTATTTAAAAAATATCAAGAATAGACTCGTAAATCTAATAATGTAATTATTTATTATTTGTTGATTTGAGCTAAGCTGGATTTCCGCATTTTCCTGTTTTATTTTACAACGTGAAGTTCTTTATTAAAGTACGACGTGAAGCGGAATGCTTTAATAAAACCGAGCGATGTACAAATACCTAACACACATTATGTATTATATTTGTTAGGTTGACATACATATTTATTTAATGCCCATGTCACACCGGCGTGGCATGAAGCACGGTGCTCGATGTGGCATTTTGCTGTCAAAGGGTCGGTATAGCAAAATGCCATACGAAAATATCAAAAATTATATTGAGGACTCACTGTGAAATCAGCAACTTTCCATATGTCGAAATGCTCGATGGAATAGCGGCGATAAAAATTTTACGTTATTCATTTGTTCCATCGAGCACCGTGCTTCGTGCCATGCCGGTGTGACATGGGCATAAAGTTTAAAATATCGTAGACGCATTTCACATTTGCACTCAAATTTCCTTATGTCAAGTAGCCTTGAAACAACTGCTAAGAGATGTCGCCAGTAAATATCACATTTAAAATTAATTCACCACTGAATTACAGTGCCTTTGACCTTTTATTACCGACACCAGCACAATTTATATTTTTTAAATCTTTGGGCCCCTCCCGTCAAAAATTCCTAGATTCGTCCCTGGTTCCTTAGATAAAAATGTTCAGTTTAAAAGTTTATGTGATAGGTATATTTTATATTGTAAGCAATCAACGCTTAATTCAAATTCAGCAGTTCTTCTATTCTCATTTCTCACTCGAAACAATTCCTACTCGCATTCGTAACAAGCAATCAATTCACAAGCTTCCCGTATTCCGAAAAAGCTTACAAACCAAAATGGAAACTAAACAGTACAATTCAATACCGACAATAAAACACATCATGTATTACATATTGAAACGTTTGAAGAAGAACAACAATTAAACAACAAACCAACAAGCAACAACATATCCGGCATAATTCTGGAAACCTCCTACAACCGTTACTCTCTCATGACTTCTTGTCGTGCATCACATTTCCACTTTCCACATCTCTAGCTGGCGTCGCTGTTACCATAGCAACATGTAGTGTTCGTCGCGCCAACAGCTCATTAGTGAATTCCAGGAGGCGTCCACGGCTTCAAACGTGTCATAAAAACGCGACGCCTCGCGCCGTGAACAGCACAGAGTATTTTTATAAGTGTCGCGCAGCCAACAAGATCCAATCATTGTTGTTTTTGACGCGTTCGAGAGTCGAGCCCTCAATGAAACCACTGTTTGGTATTTTTACATACCGGATGTGGGAATTTGTCATTTTGAATTTTGAAGAGATATAGAAGTAGCAGAGAAATTTAGAAGACGTCGATTTAGAAATATTAAAATTAGAATTTTAGTAATATCAGTAGGCAAACTTTGATTTTGTAATACAATTTACTTATTTGACACATATTTTTTCTGAAACTCTGTACTCTTAAATTAAGGGCCTTAACTTTGCGAATTTAATTTTTATTTATGATCAGCACGTCGTACAGTACCTAACTATATAGGTACCCTTTAATTTTTTGTTCTAAGTTGTGGAACAACCTGTAAACTAATGAATTTAAATTTGTTTCTGTAATTAACCTATAGGTACCTACTTAATATATAATTTGGGTAAAGTAATTATGGTTTATGGTATATTTTTTATTTAAGTTAAATGTATGTAAAATCTGTGTATTCTGTAGGTATTGATAACCGATAGTCAAACATATAGTCTTCTTAAAAAAATTAAAGTAGGTATAGTTAATTTGTTTTTTTTTCTGAATTTAATGGCTTTATGTTGATATTTTGGTATACAGTATATAAATCTATGATTAGCTACACAAATTTCTGAACATTGACCATAAAATAAGCCTGATTAGATTGATTTAATCATCCTGGTGTGGCATCAATTTTTAAGATAGTATACACTTGAGCAACTAATTTTAGCGCTAATTTTTTTTAGATATTATGATAAAAATATAAAAAGATAGTCGGAATGGTGACAGGTGGTAGTGATATCAGGAACTTTATTACATTTGTATTACCGCTAACGTTTCGACTTATTTTTTAAATCATCTTGATGTATTATTGACGCTCTGAAGATGATTTAAAAAATAAATCAACATAAACCAGCATAGTCGTGACGTCACATTTTTAGTTCACAATGTAGCCACTAGGTAGAGTTTGCTAAATTTGAATCCTGAACACGAAATATGTTATTGGCACAACCGAATACAGCAAATATTTTAAAAGATACTAGTGTTTTTTCCACTGGTCTTATTTCCGTGCAACCAGATGTAACCACTTGAATCAGTAATTACCGAAACTCCGACAAGCGTCGGTCTTCGCACCGCTTTGTCACCGCGGTCTGCCTTCTGTCAACCGGGTTACAAACACAAACTACATGTATCTTCACGTGAACATTTGATGCGCACTAGCGCTCTTAATATATCCGCGCGAACGCGAAGATAGCATCCCGGGGTGAAAATAAGCCAATTAAAATACCGACTACTGCTGCAAAGAAAGAAGAACACTAAGTAGAGACAAATAACTACGTAGCAAATGACTTACAATGAAAGATATTAATATTTTTATGGTTTATGTTAATTTGTTAACTATAAACAATTTGCTGGCTTAGCAAGTTCATTTTAAGTCATTCGGAAGAGGTGCGCACCCAAGGGTGGGGTGCTTTCAGGCTGCAGCCCCTCCCCGCGGACTTCCTATTTTAAATAATAATATATAAAATAAATATTATTGTAAATTATATTATCTATAGATGAAACATTTTCCAAATAACTTTTATAATAATTTGTATCATATAACACTGTTTCATTTTGGAACAGTCAACTTGACAGCTACTGCCTGTGGCTACTGCTACTACACGTGCTTTTCGACACAGTTCGACTAAAAACCGATAGATGAAGCACGTGCAATCTGCACTATATAACCCTATATTGAAACAGTTAGTTTTTGAATGTTTACAGTTTGTATATTTCACTGTTTGGTAGAATCTAAAAACATTAAATTAAAAACTATTTAAACTACAGTTCTCAACAAAAAAGTGCCAAGGGTGGAAAAAGGGGAAGTAATGGCGGGTATTTGATCTTGAACTAAATTTTTTTTTAAATATTCAATTTCCCAACCACAAATCCTGGGTGTGCGCTTGATTCGAAATGTAAAACTTATTGGAAAATTTTAAGCTTTTTTTTGTAGCATATACGTGAGAAAAATTGGGAATGCAATAGCCTCCGAAAACACATTTATAGGTGGCCTGGTTTCGGTACTTTTGTCACCCCAAAATTACAAGTATGCAAAAGCACAATTTGATATCTAGATACACATGACAAAAAGCGAAGAAATAGTACCTATTAAATATCCAAAACCACCTGCACACTTTTGGCTGAATTTGTATAATGTGTCTACTGTAATTGATCAACATTAATATCGTTCCGTCTTGTGAAATTGACCAGATTGGCTGTTTTGTCTCTTAAATTGAAGAATAATAATATTTCTGGTTACAATTTTTGAAGAATATATAGCTTAACCTATAAATTATTTATTGCAGTAAAACTATTTATTTAGAAATCAAATTATATGTATAAAAATAATTGACATTTTCAAGAAACCTAACGTTCCATTTCGTAAAAGTTTCCATTTCGAACCCTCTGGTACAGACCAGATGATATATTATATAACAAGCATGATCTCGAACCGAATCGCAACAGGCACAAAAACCGGTTCGACCCGCTGTTATATTATTGAACCGGAACCAAATCTGAACCGTTAAAAATATTTTGGCAAACCCGTAATCTATGATTCTATCATTGATTAACAAATTATAAAGATATGATTTTGAAGAAATTCTTGTTTGCTTTTGGTATAAAGGATTATAACATTTTTGTTGTAGATAAAAAAAAATTAATATAATCTATACCTAACCGTAATTACTTTAGTTGATTCAATTAATCAGTACCAGTATTAATAATTTATTAAAGCTTATGAGTTTACGATTCCTTTGCACCGTTCAATTCCTTATTTTCTCATCGTTTATGTCTCATCTTTGGCTGCGATTCTTTCTTCGTGCTACACATTCATCGTGGCATTTAGCAAGCCGATACATCATCGTAATATATACATCGCGATACAGAGTGCAAGTGCATCATGGGTTCATAGCTCATGCAGTTGTAGCAGCCGAGGGGCTCGCATAAATCGTTTCTTGTGTTGCTGGTCGGATGTAAGTGATTTACACTTGCGCTCACATCCGCTAAGATGCAACCAAGGTTTTGTTTCAGATTTAAGTCAGAAAGAAATTAATTTTTACTGATGAATCGAAATACATTTAAAGAACTAGAGTATCGAGAAGGCCCTTATTTGAGGACAGTTGTTATCCTATTAACAAGCTGATGCTGAAATCCGGTGCCCATTGAAAATATACAAATAAAAATCTGAAATATTCAAACACAGAAATTTGCATCACCTGAATCAAAAGATTCATTTACAGGAAAACTCTTCTGTGTTGAAGCCATCCTCCTTTCAATTACTATACATTATCTTACTTATGACTTATATAGCGTTAGTATGCAAACGTGTCACCCGCCTCACCTGTAAATATTTTTTACGCAAAAACAAAAATCAACCGATAATGGATTTAGATTCCAACGTTTTATTTAATATATTTTACTACAGTTCGTAGTTCGTTACTACAGTTCGTAACGTAGGTTGCAAATAACTTTTCCCCTTATTCTTATTACAAATAAATACTATATTTATAAAATTTACAGAAATATTTGACAATAATTAATCTTTTCAATCTTCAAAAAATATCACTTCCGGTGAAGATAATTGTATCAAAATCTAATGAGCTCTTCCAATTTGTATAATTATTGTATAGGTACAAATGAAAAATACCAAATATCAAAATTTTTGGGTAATTCGTATTTGAGTTATACGACCACCAAAATCCGGCCCTGACCATACATACACATACACACATACAAACAGACATCATCGTGAAACTATCAAAAATGAGTTGTAACCCAGTAAGGACCCTAATTCGTGCTAATCCACTAAAAACTCACTACCCGATTCTTAGCATGATTCCAATACATTCCTTTACATGTATGGCGGAAGGTAAAAATGTTATTAAGTCTTTATCTTCTTTTTATCTAAGTCGTTATAAACGTTCTAACGATTAAACGATTGCTAATAAAATAGAAATAATAGTGTTTTCCTAAAATGAGGAACAGAACAGCGATACAGGCGTAGGTACAGGTAACCGGTAAAAATTTATTGTAATTATGTTCTTTGAGGCACAGTATACGCCCAGTTATTTCTGTTTTAGTAATTTGGTAATATTTTGTAACTTTGGCTTTTTATTATGCCAAGTAGCCAAGTTTTGTAATATATTTGTCTGCTTCAAAAAAACATCTAACTATGACACTCACACAGTAATAATAAAGACATTTTAATATTAACTAAGCTAAACTCCAAGTCTAAGCTGCGAACATTCTCACTCTGGGCTGTGAGGAGCATCTTCATTTCATTCATAAAAACAAACTCGTGACGGAAACATTAGCAGTTTTAACTAACAATAAGTCGTAAAACGCTTATACTGTTGCTGTTTGTTGTGCGATATACAATAACAAACACGCCCAAGAGGAACTTCGGAGCTTCTCAAGAAAAACAAAACCACGACGCGTTGTTTCATGGCTTACTTGGCGAGAATTCTTCAGCAATTTTCACATTTTTTAAGACATTGTATTCCTGTAATGCCAGCGTGTTTTGGATATTTGTGTCAGAAACCATATATTGTTATCTAGTTTCATTCAGGAAAAGGTTTATAATAAAATTTAAGCAACATGATAAAAAGCACATATATATTTTAAATAAACATGTGTATCACTACTCACTAGGTACTTGGCGGGATTTCAGCGATTTTATTATTGGTGTGGCAATATCGGAGGCTTGTATAAACTTTAAGAGTCATGGCAACTGCCACACCTTGTCATACCCGAATCCTAGAAATATTATTACCTCTCGCCTAGAGAGGTATAGGGATCGTGAAAAAATTCGATGTCGAGATTTTTGTCAATTAGCACGTTTTAGCACCTTTAGAACCTATTTTGACTATTTTCACGATGATGTCTGTGTGTGTGTGTGTGTGTGTGTATGAAAGTCTGTATGTACGCCTACTATAGCCTTTCGTCCCGGTTCATTATCTCAAATTCTACTGAACATAAAATTCTAATATTTTGCATTATACATTTATATATGTTAATGAAGAGCTGAAAAGATTTTGGTAAAAATCCACCAACCGGAAATGGTACTTTTCTTGTAGCACTATAATATTTTTTGCAAAAATTGTATAAAATAATGCGATTGTTACAATTTGACATACCACACGTGAATGAATAAATTACATTGTACAATATTTAATCTTACTTGTTTCTATATCTTTAACCAATAAAGAAATATAATTTTTTTAAATATATAATTTTACCTACCACGATTTGTGAATCCCGAAATAGAAATAAAATTTAAAACAAAAATAAAATTGTCAATGTGACAGATAAACAGAAATAATATAATGTATGATTATTTTATATTATTATATCAAATGTTATACGGTGTTGTTGTATTTTATTTAAATTAAAGCTTAATATTTGGTTAAATACGAGGTTAAATAATAATACTTCAATGTCAAGGCGAGAGGTATTGTAACGGCCACGTCAGATTTTTTTTGTAATGTATTTAAAAATAGTCGAAAATAGTAAAAATAAAATTATTCATCATTAGTTTAAGTAATTTACTGATTATATTGAAAATCATATATATAACTATAATTACTTCGTTGTAATACAGGATCAGTTATATTTGGTTTGAGTTAAATAATATGAAACCAATAACCAGAACCAAAGGATTTTTAACTTCGCAGGCAGGGCAGGCTCAAGGGTTATCGGCTCCCTGATGCAAAATTTATTTATGGCGCTTCCTCCTACTAATTTTGAAAGGAATTTAAGTTTTTTAAATATAATTTGTCTCTGCGATTCTCTCTTCTTGTATTCAATATTCATCACCAGATAATTTTTTTCTAGTTTTACTTCCCCGACCTAGCTAAGTGGGGAAAGTATTGTAATCATGATTTTTTCAAAGCGTAAGTAAGTACTATGGTGATCACAGCAGATTTTTACTTTCCGCCATACCTGTAAGGCATTTATTGGAATCATGCTAAAATTCGGGTAGTGAGTTTTTAGTGGATGAACCCTGTACGGAGCACTGCGTTACAGAAATTAAATTTATAATCTATGTAGCTTGGAAAAAATTGGCGCAATCGGTATCTTGAATACAAGTTCAATGACAAGAATTTAACGAATATTTTTGTTTTACAAGATTACAATATTAATATACAATTATAATCTCAGTTGGTGAACAATATATAAAAGAACAGACTTTAACTGTTTTAATTGCTAGTTTTATCATAATTTCAAACCCTTTGAAGGATAATACTAAATGTTTTGTTAATATTGTTTGGACTTCAGCATCACATTTTTAATTTAATATGAATCTAGTGTTTGATAACAAGCGTCTGCGTGTAACCTCCTCTTTACGTTGACTCACACGCACACGGTCCCGTAACCCGTACATCTCGGGTACGAATGAATGAAATTCTTCATTCTTCTTGTAGTGTAGAATGCTCGAGCTTCATATTTGCATACAGCACACAACATACAGCGGTGGCGGCTTGAATCACGCGAAGTTTCCACGTGAATTTACAATGTTACATGATGTTACAACAGCCAACATCAGTTACTAGCATTTCCTGGGCGTTGTAAACAAATTAATATTCATCTCGACTATAAGAAAAACCTTTTCCAATAAAATGCAATGATCTATCATGCATCTAGACTAGACTCTAGACTTTAGGAGATGCGGTAAAATAAGAAAAGCATTATTATGAAAAAAAAAATGAAGGTGGATACAAAAGAAATCTGGTGTCAGTATATTGTAAACTATTTTGTAGTAATAATTTAATATGGGTAAGTGTCTAATTACAAACACTACAAATTAGTAATTATTTTTATCTAATGTGTAAGTAACTAAAACACTTTTAATAATAAGAGAAGTAATTATGTGAATCAAGAGTGACACTAAAATTGTATGTGTATAGAGCTAGATAAAATAAGTACTTTTAGAAAGTATTTGAAATACAAATACAAAATACTGTATTTTGTATTCGTAAAATTTAAATACAAAATACAATTAAATCTGTATATGTATTTAAAATACCAAATATGTATGTATGTATTTTGAGGGTATTAAATACAAAATATAACAAATTGTATTTTAAATACAAGTTTTTAGTATTACAAATACAAAATACAGTAAAAAGAAGCTTCCCATACCGTTAAATTATTAAGAAATGTTCTCCGCTATTATAATATTTTTGATTAGGTACTTTAAGTATTTATTAATGTCTTATAACAAGGGCTAGGTAACCTATTTTATAAAATAAATGATAAATAAATGGTTAAAACGGTAAAAGCATATTAAATTTTGTATTTCCCAATTGAGGATTCATTTTTGGTTGCATGTTTTATGTACTTACACTTTTAGAAAATTTAGGAAATGTTTAAAAGGTTTTTTTTGAATTTGTTCGGTAGTTTAAGGCAGAAGCAATCAAGCAATCGCTCCATGAAATAAAGATGGTCAGGAATAAAATTAACCCATTTACTTAAATTTAAACATAGGTATTCAAATTTAAATTACACAATTAGGCACTACAATGTACTAAACATTGTTTCACATTGTTCTATAATTTAATAAAAATTGCTTCATTTAAAAAATGTTTCATTATCATCATGAACTGAAAGGAACTAAAACATTGATATTGAAATACAAGAGACCAAAAATGAAACCCATCTTTTATGCCAGGAAATTTATCATTAAAATCTTTAACTGAACTTAAATCCAAACAGCTCAATACATTTTGTTTTTCTTCACATTTTAGTAATACTTATTTTTAGGAAAGACTTGCGACTGAGTACAAATGCTGGGAACATGTCACAGTGTCGACAAGTCATAGTTCCGACAAGCCACAGCATCTAAAAGTCATAGCGTATAAAAGTCATAGCACCGACAATTACCCCCACTCTTGAGTTCATAGCGTTTAACTGTTAAACAGTCATAGCGTATAAATGTCATAGTGCCGACAGGCCGACACTTACCCCCACTCCTGAGTTCATAGCGTATAACAGTTTTAAAAGTCATAGCGTATAAATGTCATAGAATCGGATAAATGCCACACCACGGAGTTCTGTTGGACTCAATTAGGGTTTTGTTAGTATTGATTAGTTTATTTAAAAAAAAACGGAGTTCTGTTGGACTCAATTAGGGTTCTGTTAGTATTGATTAGTTTATTTAAAAAAAAAACGGAGTACTGTTCGACTCAATTAGGGTTTTGTTAGTATTGATTAGTTTATTTTTAAAAAAACTGAGTTCTGTTGGACTCAATTAGGGTTTTGTTAGTATTGATTAGTTTATTTTAAAAAAACGGAGATCTGTTGTACTCAATTAGGGTTTTGTTAGTATTGTTTAGTTTGGGTACAAATGTGCAAATCGAAGTGTGAAAATTGGTATATGGGTAGCTGTACATTGTGGTGGGGGAACTTTTATACGCTGTGGTTTTTCGGACGTGTGGTTATTAGGCGGCATGGTTTTTATACGCTATGACTTTTAAAACTGTTATAACGCTATGAACTCAGGAGTGGGGGTAAGTGTCGGCACTATGACATTTATACGCTATGACTGTTTAACAGTTAAACGCTATGAACTCAGGAGTGGGGGTAATTGTCGATGCTATGACATTTATACGCTATGACTTTTAGATGCTGTGGCTTGTCGGAACTATGACTTGTCGACACTCTGATATGTACTCCAAATGATTTGTTATTTTATTATGGCTCTTTATTTATTTCCATTTCAATATCTGATAATCGGAATCGATAATCGGTTTATTAATTAGAAAATACCATGGAGGTCTTTTTATGGACAATAACCTATTTTGTCTATATGTAAGTATAATTATGATATAAACTACAATTACCTAATGTTGGAATATTATTATTTATATCTATGTACAAAAATATAGATTTGCATTCGGTAGTAATTAAATTTTTTGCCGTTCAGAATTTGCGTCATCAAAACCAGTTACCAGTTAAGTACTTAAAATTTGTATAATTGCACTGTATTTATTTATTATTTAAATACACATATTAATATGCACTTACATTAAAATAAAATGAAATAATTATAAAAATAATAAATTGCAAACATAAATGTTGATGGGTCATATCATATTAAATCAAAATAATAATAATTAACGACCTCGAAAATCCATTTTCTTTAATTTAATAAGACAGTAAAAAATCATAAACAATAAATGCATTATGCACATAAACAATAGGAACGCAAAAATTACTTAAAGATTAATGGAAGTTGCCCAAAAAGCAGACAGACTCGCTATAATATTTACATTTACATGACAGTTTATATATCGCTTCCTTTAAAACGGACGGATTAACTGCGTTCCACAAGATTTATTTCGCGGATAAGCTTTCTTATCATTTTGCCGGCATTTACATTAATGTAATTGCCACTAACGAACCATAATACTGCGCTTAATACCCCAAAAACAAACAGAATCATATTATTTTTAATTCATAATTGTTTTTAATATCTTAATAAAATTCCAGCCGTGACGAATTTTAGTAGTTTCGCACCAGATTTGCGAATATATTTCAATCTTTCTGACGTCTCCGCTGCTCTTATCTTCTTATAATAATATGTTTTAAGCGTTTTAATTTATGTTGAGCTGTTTACGTTTTTTATGTTGCGAATTCTGCGATGTGGGATTAAGAATTATGAATGAATATGTTGAGAAAATGAGAGGTTATGGCGGCTGAATTAAAATATGTTTACTAAAATGATTCTATACAAGGGTGGGAATATTAATTGAATATTTAACGTGAGAAAGTTTCGTTATTTGATACTACAATGTGATAATATGTTAATTTTGTATGAAACTCATTCATGAATCAGTTTGCAAGAATGTTACATTGCTCATATAATATTTTCTGAGATTAAAATAAATAGGACATTTTAATTGAAATACATATTTAAATATTTTACAGTTACCTAGGACCTAGGTCAAACATAACGATCTCGTCCTTAACACAAAAATGTTATAGTTTTAAGTAATAGACTATTTTTTGTGCATAATCCAAAACAATATTACTTTGAACCATTGACCTCTATAACTCAATGTACCGGAGCCTTCGGTAATATTCGTGTCGCTACTGAAAATTCTGAAACACGCATAGTGAACTTTCTTTATATCTCTAATTTTTGTGTATAGTTAGACCAGTGGTGCCCAAACATTTTAAATCGCGGGCCAATAAAAAATTTCATTTTCCTAAGTATAATAGCAAACTTATAATAATAATTAGTAAAGTATTTTACAGTTCATCTCAGAAATCCAATAGACAGAGCACAGTCGTAGACAGCTGTGCAACAACAACAGCTTTTCAACAGGTTTAACAATATTGATTAGGTAGATGTTTTTATTAAAATGTCTAGAATTCATACTTTTATTTGAAATGTCGGTTTTATTAAGTACCTAAGTTATAAAAATTATTTTTAAAGAGAAATAGAAAAATAATGTTAGATATTATGTCAGGAAGAGGTTTGTTTGAACTACTATATTATAGATTCGAACCAAACAGGAAATAGAGACTGAACAAGAACCGGAACTGGAATGAAAACTGAATGAATTAGATATCTACTGTTAATTTTATTACCCTAAAATCTATATGAAAAAAAAACGGAATCAAATCAAATGAAGTAAACTGTACCTATCGTACTGTTTGAAATACACAATGATTCACTTAGGACAAAAAATTAAATATTAATTATTTATTTCTGCGGCTGGACTTTGTGTATGTAAGTAGCAACTTACGTAAAAATGCAAAAGTCATTTAAATACACATAAAAATATTTTGGACAACTGTTACAAATACAAGATGTTCCACAACTTATAGGATAAAAAATGAAAGGGTATTATAGGTATACTGTACGACGTGCTGATCATGAAGCAAAAAGAACTTTTTTACAATTCGCAAAGTTAAGGGTAGTTTACTTCACGTGTGTATTAGATATTATGTCACGATACACATAGACACGGTATGCTCACGCGCATGTTAGCTCTGTGGATGACGTCACGTTCGAAGCAGATATTCGAACTCATAATATTGTTTGTATGTATATTAGAACTTTTAGGGCATTTTATTCTGAATTTGAGATAAATAAGTGTTGTAATTATAATAAACAATTTCTGTGATCATATTTTAATAAGCCGTATACAGTTTTCTCAATGTAATAATACAAAATAAAGACAATATTATGTGTTAGCTGGTCACAATTCAAAAATAACTTAAGTAAATGTAAGTTATAAATACTGATGCAATGTTATGAAGTCTAATTTTATATTTTATTCATTGATATTTGTTATTTGCTAGTTGGTTATAAATTCAAATTTGAAATATACCTAGCTAAGGGAAGGACCCATTTATTTAAAGTAAAAGTATATGAATTTGGAAAATTGTGAGAAAACTGGATTTGATAGACTTGCATTTATTAGTGAGTTCGTGAAAGGACAAGAGATATTATATGATACTTTTTTCGTTAGAGTAATTTTTCGGCATTTCAATTTCTCGAAAATAGTTGTAGGTAAGGTAAGTGAAGGTATTTTTTTTTTCTAAATTTGTTACAATACATAGGTAGACGGGTATTTAATAATTTATATCAGATTGAAATTTTGAGAATAATCATTATTGATTTCTTCGGAAAATTCCCGACTCCTGAAATTATTTGTGATGCTTTGTGAAACTTGCGTTATTTATTGACTTTAAAAATAAAACAGTTTTCTTTAAAAATCTCGAGTGGTATTTACGAGTTATTTTAAATATAACATTTCACGTTTAATAATAACAAAAATAATCTATAGGCTCATTATCGCTGTTGTTTTCATTTCTGTGTCATAATTATAATTATGCAAAAAGATTAGCTAATATTTTTTATGCAAAATAGATAATTAGGTATTGTAATTTCTTCAGGGCGTAAGTTTCTAACAAGTCAGAAATGGATATTCTTTCAATAAATTAAGGAAATTCATTTACCATTTTTATATTCTTTCCAAATACCACTCTAATTTTTCAATTTATTATTAAATTTTGTTTCAAATATAAATTCTTCAAATCAACTAATTATTCAAAGATAAAATCAAGCTGTTGATTCTCATGATATTTCTAGGTAAGTAACTACAAAACAATGTTGACGTTGATATTAAAATTTACCAGATTAACTTTTAAAAAGAAAGGTACAAAAAATAACTTATATTATGTAAGTATTACATTTTGGTCGAATTCAAAATAAAATGAATGAAAATATAGAATTTAAATTTGAACCTAAATCTTTAGTGCAAACACATAATAAGCAATTAAATAATTTTAAGTTGATAGATAGTGTTACCATTATTTTAATCTTTTATCATTGTTGACAGCGTGCAACAAACCACTGGCAGATAAATTCCCATTTTTGTGAAATGTTAACTATTTTATTTCAGACATTTTGATATTTTATTATAATACAACATTTTAAGCAACACCACATGTTGAGGTTGTTGATGATAATTGCAAATTAAAAGTCAAAACTCAAAAAAAAGCCTGAAAATCAACGTCAAAACATCAAAATCGACAAAGAACTGTGTATAAAATTGTTACTCTTGCTTCGAATGTGACGTCATGCGCGGAAGTGAACGAATTTGAGTTCTCTAGTAAGCATACCGTGTCTATGTGTATCGTGATATTATGTAAACATTTTAAGTATCACTGTTTTATGGTATATTTGATAATTTGGCATTTATTAGTATTAGATATTATGTAAATAATTACTTTCATTGTAGAAAATTTGAAAAAAGTTATTAAAAATAACTACCAACCAGTGTCAAAAAAATGTTTGCTTGAAATATGATGCAATTTTTTGCGAATTTTAAAAAAATCCGTTTTGTTTCATGATCAGCACGTCGTACAGTATATACCCTTTAAATTTTTGTGCTATGGAACAAATAAGTATAATTCCTTATATACTCAAATTTTACTTTTTGTAGAAAAAACCGTACATAGGTATATGTTAAAGAAATAATCAGTGAATGAATTACGAGTAGGTAGATACATAATAACCTAAAAAATAATTTAAAATTAACCAAAACTGAAATTCGAACCACATTTTGTAAACCAAAATAATTATTTTACATAATTATGGTTCAAATCGAGAATTAATATGCTACTTCGCAAAAGATTTTAAGTAAATAATGATAGTATGTAAAGACAAATTAAGCTGATTCTTGAAAAAATACTGCTGGTGATAGCGACCTCTAAATTCATTGTCAGTTTTCTTGATTTCCAAACATACGAGTATTTTATTTTGTCTAGTAAGAATATTTATAAATAAAATTTTGTATTAAGGTCAATGATAAAATTCGGCGAATTTTGCATTTTTTATTCATAATAATTTTTCCTAAATTTCTTAACACATTTCGTGAATTTTGAGGTCAATTGTATATCAATTCACTTATAGACATAAAAAGAACTTGGCAACAAATTAGCATGAACTATTTCGTACAAGAAAATAATCGCTAATTGAGTAATTTTGTCTTTATGTAGACAGGAGAACATAAATTTAACGTAGCAATTATATACTAAATTTACCTACACTACATCTTAATAAACACTATACAAAACTATAGCTGTTCTGCTGACATATTAAGCAATTAAAAACTCATAAATTTCTCTATGTCAGTCTTGTATTAAAATAGTTACGTGATAATTTTTATTTAAACAATTCGTTTTGTTATCTTGTAAAGATAAGATGCTTGTTAGCAAATTAACCATGTGAATTATTTGAATTGTAATGATTTATTCATTATTTTAAACTTAATTTCATGCAGAGTTCGCATGTTCAGAATCACATTTCAAATTATAAAGTGATAAAATAAATTTTTTTGTAAGTGCACACGGTATACTTGTTAACACGAAAATTATTGTAGGATAAATTCACTAATAAGCCAGTTAATACTTCTAATTAGATGACAGATTATTATATTTCATTTAAAGAAGAATGCTCTGATTTTACCTGGTGTAATTCTGTCAGCTGGAAAATAATTAAATACGATAAACTATCGTAAAATTCTACAATAATTTTTAAAATAATAGTTATATTAATACAACAAGTTGTCCGCGTGAATGGTCTAGTGGTTCGGTCTGTGGACCGAGAGGTCCTCTGTTCGAGTCGCTACAGATGCACAGATTTATCCACAAAAGACATTATGGTGGGCAGATGAAGTGGCGCACCGCACACGGGCGGCAAATTTCAGGGGCGGCAAAAAGCCGCTTCTTCAGTCGTTGTTTAATAATAAAAATATTGTTTAAATGACGAATATAATATAGGTAATGTTAGATAATAATTATAGAAAATGCAGTTATGTTAATTTAGAACGAGTACCTGCTATAAATTAATCATTTCTAAAGACCAATTTTGCGACTTGCGAGTAGATTTTAAAAACAAATGAACTGTATAAAACACGAGTCTCTCCCGATTATGCCATAAAATTGGGTTCTTTTCCGGCGATTCGGTCAGTCCCTGGATTTCCAAAATATTGGTGATTCCCCTTCCCCAAAAAACAATTTAAAATGTGAGTTTTTTTAAAATTTTTTTGCAGTCAAATAATAATTTTCAAATGGATTTAAAAATGTGAGATTATTTAGATACATTTAAAATTATATTGTGTTTCATTGGCGGCAAATAAAGTCTTGCAAATTTCGTTGGCGCGCCACTGGGCATATGCCCATAGATGTTGCGCGCACCGTAAAGCCCAAAATAATAAAAAAAATTGTATTATATTGTACTAGTAAAGGTTGTGTGTCGACTATTCACTACTAGTACTTTTAGGTGACTATTTTACAAATGAACATTTTTATTATAATCTAAATTTCCCATTTTTATTGCACAATTTCGATCTCTGGGTTTTCTTCAAAGGTCTAGAAATTGAAATTCACTATTTTAGTTACAAAAGAAACACAAAACACATTTGACGTTACCTATACTTTTAAATTTTATCAAAATATTTTCTGAAATTATGGATAACAGCATTTATTGTCATTTTAATTTAAAACTGGATCTGATTCAATGAATTATTTTTCTGGTTAGTATATTATACACTCATGTACCTTGTGCTTGCGAATATTTCTCGTGCTGCGCACTCGTCATATTCATATCCAAGCACAAAGAACATTCGTAATACTACCAGAAAAATAATCGACATAACTACGACTACTTACTTATGGTATTATAAGTGATTATTTTCAATATTTTGACAGGTGGTATCGCAATCAAATTATGTTACTCTATGCGCGTTTGTTGAACGAATGCTATGCGTTTGTTGAGCTATTGCTTTAAAAAAATAAATTTGTTATTAATTTTCATGACATTGATTCACCAAAGCAACAATTACTTTTACTGCCTAGACAATAAAAATAATTTTATTGCCTAGGCACTCAAAGTGACACTTCATAGACTGTCAGCTGTCAATAAAATAGAAATTTAATGTCAATCGGAGAAAAATACTTATTTCATATTTTGATAAGAAACACATCGGAAAGGTAACATTTTTATGTTTTGTCCGATTGAAAGGGATTTTATCTGAGGCACCTAAATATAATGTATATTTTATAATGTACACAAAGTTGTGTTACCTTTTGCACATTAGCACATTCATATCTAATTCTCTGTTTAGTAGAAAATTGCCTATATTTTATTAATCAGTCCATCCACTTAAATATTTTTTGTAACATAGCCAGTTCCCACCATACTCTGTTTCTTCGTCTTTCGAGATAAGGGTAAGGGCGCTCAGCACCTCTTGAGCTATCAGATTTGCGTGCTGAGAACGAAGTAGGTACCATTCTCCTCAAACTCCTCTATGCGAGCGCAGCGCTAAACAATAGACGAACGTGACGGCCGAATATAGAACTATCGTCCTGCTAGTCCTGCCTCCATAAAGGCGCAACTAATTGGCAAGATTTGTATCTCCTGCGCAGCAAATGCGTGAAGCTACTCATATCGCGCATTGTTTGTTTTGTGATCGTAGATTGTTTATTGCTATTCAATTATTTGAGAAACTGGGCATACCGGCGAATGAAATATTTGAACGTTAGAGAGAATAGTTTGCTAGATTGTTGATAGTTTTGTATTCATTATTTGTAGAATAATGTTATGCTAGCTTACTTAGATGCTACATATTGTGGAAAAGGATTAATTTTGATTTATAGTCAATTACAATCAGGATCAAATGTTTAAGGTTGAAATTAAATACTTGGGGAAGTAATAAAATATAGCTTAAGGATTAAGTTAACTTAACGGTGAAATTATTATGAGTATTTCAACTGTGACATACAGTACCTACACATATGTATGTTTACATATTTTTTCAACATATTATTTTTAATTGGTACTTACCTATTAGTTTTGTACTAGTTTTCATGAACGGTAAGTTCTGTTCACTCTGTGATACATGATGATACATACCCAAAATTTTGAATTTATAATTTTTATTATCCGAAACTAAACACTATGTGTCAATCAAAATCCATGATGCTTATTATACAGTATGTTCCACAACTTAGGACAAAAAATTAAAGGGTATATACTCGAATAGTACTTCGACTAGTATAGTAAAATTTTAATACCTATTCTAACTAATGAGTCTCATCGAATAATATACCTACTATTAAATATCACATTGGAAAAACAGCCATCATCAGTATATTTTTACTTGTAAGGGAGGAATTGGAATCATGCATAAAATTTGGTTTTGAGTTTTAAGTGGATGAGCACGAATTAGTGTACTGACAACTCATTTTTGATAAAATTACCCAAAAATTTTGATATTTGGTATTTTACATTTGTATCTACACGAATTGGAATAGCTCATTAGATTTTGGTACAAATGTCTTCACCGGAAATGATATTTTTTGAAGATTAATATTAATTGTCAAAAATTTCTATAAATTTGGATAAATATAATATTTATTTGTAATAAGAATAAGGGAAAAATTTCATGCAACTTACGTTATAAAAAATGTCTTTGGTACAATTAAAGAACTGTAGTAAAATTTAAAAAATAAATATATCAAATAAAACGTTGAAATCTTGTATTTCATGATCGGTTGATTTTTGTATTTGCGTAAAAAAATATTGACAGGTGAGACGGGTGACACGTTGGTATACTAACGCCATATAAGGGCCATTTGAGAAGGTACAAATTATCATACAAAATTAAATTTTAAAAATATAAAATCGATTTGAACCGTTGTGTAGAGATAAAAATTTTGTACAAAATATTGCATGTGTGTTGCAAACATAGAAGTACATGATTTCATTCAAATTGTGCTTATAAATTTTATAATAAATTTTGTACTAAATTTTGCAAATAAAATTATACCGCGTCAAACGGCCTTAAGTCATAAGTAAGATATTAAATGTAGTAACTGCACGGAGGATGGCTTCAACAACACAAAAGAGATTTCCTGTGTAAATGAATCTTTTGATTCAGATGATACTAATTTCTGTGTTTGAATATTTTTGATTTTTATTTGTATAATTTTAAATTGGCACCGGATTGCACGTATACATTTATGTTTATAAGTCTAGTTATGGCGGGAGGTTGTGTGCTGGCCACATCAGATTTTTAACATACCTGAGCGTGCAAAATATTTTAATACTACCACAATAAAATAAATAATAGAATGAAATGTTTTTATCCATTAAAGGACAATCATATTACTTTACAGAGGGTCACTTCTCGGCAAGTTAGAATTAAATAAATGAAAAATGGAAAAGATCTCATCACCATGAAAATCTATGTAGTGTGCGATGCAACACGACTTGGTAATTTGAATACAATATTCTTAATACCTACTTACGCGACGTGTAATTTGAGTTATTATAATAATCACAATGATAATTGGCGGCCGTATCCGGCGGCCACTGGGCCGTGCCGTGTGCGCGGTTCCAGGATCGTAACGATTTAATTCACCCCACAGAAGAGGACACTTCTTTCTTGCTTACGTTTTAGAGAATTGCGTCATTGCATGATTAATCATAATATTTTGAAATTATTTTTTTATATTATTGTTAAAGGGTACCTATATACTGTACGACGTGCTAATCATAAAACAAAAATAATTTTTTTAAAATTCGCAAAGTTAAGGGTAGTTTACTTGACATGAGTGTACATTTTAAGAATGATTGGGGTACACTTTTCTCCTGCCGTTTTTCCCCTGGTAATTTTTGCCCTGCCCCATTTTTCCCCTGTGCCATTTTTCCCCTCCGACATTTTTCCCTTAGTTCATTTTTCCCCTGCCCTATTTTCCCTTGTCTTCCTCCATCCTTGTAATCATCATTAACCTAACCCATTTTTTCTACACCATTTTTTCTACTAATTTTTTATAACTAGAAAATATTCTTGCCTAACATTTTTCTGAACTTAACCCCATCATACTCTACCATACGGTAGAATTCAAATAAATATTATTTTCTGATAGGATTAAAAAAATGAATAATTATTTTTTTTAAATTTTTAGTAGTCGTGGGAAAAAAATGAGGGAAATTAATAGCCAGGGGAAAAATGACCAAGGGGGAAAACGGCAGGTGAAAAGTGATCTCCAACCTTTAAGAATTACTGTTTTGATGGTATATTTGAAAATTTGGCATTTATTAGTAAACAATTACTTTAATTGTAGAAGATTTGAAAATTGTTTTTTAAAATAACTACCGATCAGTAGCAAAAAAATGTTTGCTTGAAATACGATTCAATTTGTTTACGAATTTTAAATAAATTATTTTGGTTTCATGATCAGCACGTCGAACAGTATATTATACTCTTTAATTTTTTGTCCTAAGTTGTGGAACACCCTGTATAGTTGTCAGGTTGTCAATGTCGAAGTTGAAGGTTTACAGGCTCTGCTTCCTAAAATTAGGTATAATAGGTATCAATAGTAGGGATGGGAAAATAGCGATATATCGATATGAATATCAATCAATATTACTTTTCGGTTGGTATTGATGTATCTATAACTCGATATTATCGATATTTTCTGATAATTATCGACATTATATCAACAAATATGGACTTATCGATACATCGATACGAAAAGAAAAGTGATAGCAACTGATGTTCATATCGATACCTATATCGATATTTTTCTCATCCCTAATCAAGAGTACTGTACCTATTGTATATTTAGAGGATATATTAACCATGAAAGTATAATTTAGTAAAGATTGAAAACGATGAAGGAAGTAATCAGAGAAGCCTACTCGTACACTGAGCTTGGGGCTTTGATGAATATTTAATCGTTCTCATTATCTCAATATCTGAGTTGCAATCAGTCTCATTAACAGAAATGGATTAAAAACCAAATTACACCGATTGCAGACAGTGGCACACGAGCACACAATGTTGCAATTAGCTTCCGACCGTTACGTTATAGAACAGAAGAACATAAGAGCATCACCTCGCCATCACGTTTGCGCCTCGCCTGTTTAAAATGCATGGCGCGCTGCCGTCTGGACACAAAATTACAGACGATTGTAATTTGTTCCGACACTCATTGACCTACCGTGCAATTTGCTTGTCCAGCTGCACGCATATGAAAAATCGATTTCGAAAATTATGTGGACAAAATGATGATAATATAGATATTAAAACGTAAGATGGGAGTTAAATGCTACCAGATTTCTTCTTTGAGCTACTTCATAACTGGTACACACTATACACAAACTTTTAAGACTTAAGCCCTGTTCACACATGGATACATAGAAGACACACTCACGCAACAGTAAGAAATACTGTGTGTGTGTGTGTGTGTGTTGCTTGTGAAATAGAGACGCCGCTATTTTGTGGCTTCTATATAAGTAAAGAAAAATCAATTTTGAGGCCACAAATATTCTTCATTTTGCTTTTGTTGCCTGTGTGTCGCATGTGTGTGTCTTCCGTGTATCCATGTGTGAACAGGGCTTTATAAGGCAAGTGGTATGTCCTGCAGTTTGATACAGCAACTTACAAAAAAATGCAACTGGGCTGAATTCAGAACTCTTCTTTAAGTTAATGAAGCTTATCTAATTATCATGAAATATAATTCTTCTCTTTCTTATTTACAGATGAAAACATGCGTGTCTGTCATTTTTAGAGAAGCTTCTATAACTTAGACAAGATATCTGAATTCGGACCACTGAGTCCGAACGGTTACAGTAACATCCACAATAACATCCAAAGAGCCAAAGAAGATAGAGATACACTGTACAAAAGTGGCGCATGCAAGAAAGAGGACTTTAGGGACTAAAGCCCCTCCCAAAATGACTTTTTTTAAATAAATGTACAATAACTTTCTTCAAACTTAAAATTATATTCATGAATTTAATAAATAAGTTCATATAATATATTTTGGACTATTCTGCAGTGTTTTCTATAAACTACCGTATTCAATCATGCGTGCAGCGTATTTGTGCACGTTTACTGAACTGTCATTTGACAGCGAACAGCAGTCTTCGAAGTTCAAGATTGTTAATTTATATTTTAATAGCAATTCCTTCTATTATACCAAGCTCTTGTGTGGATCCAAAGGCGCAGTAATAAGGTGTTAAACATGTAGTTTTTCACGTGAATAATTTTTTTTCAATTTAAATGTATTTGACCTTGACCGAAAAAAATTTCCTGAGTGCGCTAGTGCTGTATAATATTAATGTTCGGTTAATGTATAGGTACCTACACAAATTTTAATGACTTTCCCCAAATTTGGTTCCTACGAAATTGGAATTAGGTATGTCCTACTGTCATACTGTATTATCCTTAACCTATCAAAATAAATTTGAAATATTTTTTTATATAGGGTTCGTGCAGCCTGGTGGACCAACAAACCATTATTTATACTAGCTTGGTTTCCATTGTGTAGCAAGCGCTTTTTCTGATTATTTTTGTTTTATTTTTATGAAATTTTTAGTTATTTTTGCAGTAAAACTAATTTATTTTTATTTATTTATTTCATCTTTCCACTGCTATTGAAATTTGTCTATTCCTGAAATCGTTTTCTGAGGGGAACCGATGAAATAAAATATTTTTCATAATTTTTCAAAATTACGTAACAGTTACGTTACGTCTCGAAAACTATGCGTATCCAGCTTTACAAAGTCCTAACTTTATAAAGTTGTTGCAAAAACTGGACCCCATCTTTAAGGAAAATTAATTTTTTGTTGGTTATCACTTTTTAGTGTTAAGAACCAATTTTAAAGTAATAATTTTGTGAAAATTACTCTCTTAAAATTACAGCATTGCTAATAATATGCAAAATTGAAACTTAAAAAATCTGATCTGAATTTACTTTCTCAAAAAGCAGGTATAGCATAAACCTGAAGCAAAATTTTCTCTGAAAAGTATAGTTCTTTTACTAAAGTCAGTAATAGAGTTAGTAATTATATATTGATCGTTGTAATAAATAAACTAATTATTAGTTGAAATACGCAATTAATACGTTTCATAAAGCGGCGAGTATGCAAATCACACTATCATTTCATTATGCAAAATTACTTTAAATACTAATGATTACACATGAACGTGAGCAAGTGATGATTATTTGCAAAGTGAAGAAAGAATACTCGATATCTTGATCTAGAAATCTCAAGTGAAGAACTTCAAGGTATTTCATTGTTACACCGCGCATAACCTAAACAATATTCAAATTAAATTGAATGTTTCATAAAATCTTCACTGACTGCGTAGAATAATTACTAGCAGTAAGAGATCTTGTAATTACTATGCGAAGATTTATAACAGGAAAATATTATTTAGAACATATTACTACACAACCAAAAACCAAACTACTTATAAGTTTTTGTACACAGGGTATTGTAGCAATTGTAATTATTGCCACATGCCTTAAAATTTTGATCCTTACAAAACCTTAAAAAATTATTTTTTGTTTGGTGTTTGGTGGTTGTGACAACTTTAAACGTTTTAGTAATTTTAAATGAAATCTCATAATAGGTATATATGTAATTATAATATAATATTTCTTTGCTATTATTATCCGTAAGTTCATTAAAAATATGTACCGGAGGTACTTACACAAAGCAATTTTTGTCAATAATTTTAATTAGGTATGTGGAGTTTATTTAAAAAAATTATTTTTGTCTCATGATCAGCACGTCGTACAGTAGGTATATACCCTTTAATATTTTGTCCTAAGTTGTAGAAAACCCTGTATAAGTTCAAAACAATGGGGAAATAACTCAATAATGAGTCAATATCTTTCGAAACTGTAAATTATATTCATATTATATGCTGCAAAATAAATCATTATTGAAATATATAATGACATCTATTCATTGTATTATCTTCCTATAAACTCGTGATTCGCTTAAAAATCCATAATATGTCGTATAAAATGTCACTCGTGTTAATTCCAATCTTTAGAAAATATCTATAACACCTCTGCTTCGCAGTCGTTGTATTCTCGTCCTTGGGATTAAGAGTTGTATTTACACTTTGTGCTCGCGAAAAAGAGTCCTATCTACTCGTATTTACATGCATTTCTGCTTGAAATACAATGTTACAAAGGTTCCGTTCTAAGTGGCTACCATCTACCATACGGGAGTAAAAGGGAATAAGTTAACTTATTCATTTTTACCCAATTAAAAAAAATCGGTAAAATTTCACCTTGAGACCGTTTAACTATTTTGAGTGACACAGTGTATTTATTTTATTCTTAAGAGGAATGCTCAGCCCTACAAAATAGAGTAAAAATATGTTCTTTCTTTATTTTAAATTTTTGCATGTTTTTTGATGTTCCAAAGCTAGTGAAATTTGCAGAACTTTGAAGATAAAATATTTAAAAACTAAAGTGAAAATTAAAAAAGTGACACTGGGGACTTTAATCTTTCATTTAAGAAAATTGCTTGAATATATTTAGAATCAGTGCCAATTTCGTGTCCCCAACGAAACCCTTTTGTATTAAAAAGTGACTAAATACGGTTCATTCAGCGAATCAACCGATATCGTCAGAATGGGTGTCAATTACCTATTGTTTGCGACGGCATCGCTTGATTTGTTAAATGGACTTTCAAAACCAGTAAGTAATTTCTTTAAAATATAATAATACGCAATTTGTAAAGCAACTAGTTGGATTGTTTTTCTTATTAGTCTCAGACTGGATATTTGTGCAAATTCCCTGCTAATTTATTGTGTAAATGGTTAGAATTAATTAACGTATAAATACTAAAACAAAATCGCACTGTTGCCTACCTTATAAATCATATGAATATTTTTGTAACTTTTAAAGAAATAAATGTATGTAATTTTATTCATTATGTAAAGATTAACAAACCTGAAAAAAAAAATTTAGTCAAAATATCATTTGTTTTCTTAATTATTATATCGATACCTACATCCTGCATCACATCAACTCCACAAAATACTCTGCAAGCGAATAAAATGTTAGCTGTTGCTGTTAGCTAAGTCGAATCACTTTAAATTTGAATCTACGAATGCTATAGTGTTTTGTACCTACAGCTGCAAAAAAATACATTGGTCTTAAAGTTCAAATCTTCGTCAATTGAACGTTGTTTATTCTAAAGAATCAAATTTTATATACCAACAAAGTTTTTAACAGTTTGATCTTTATTTGTAACATTGTAACATTTTGTATATATGAGCTATTACGAATGAACTTAAATTTATTTATTTTATTTAAACCAAATTTTGTAAGAAGAAAAATTATTGATCGTATAATATTCAGAGTAAATTTTTATATCAAAAATTCGTAATAAAAAATAATATTATCGATTGCAAAATGTGTTGAAAACAAATATAATCGGGCATAGCATTTTTTGCTGACTAAAGTTTTACAACTGAAAAATAACTAACAATGCATGTCCAAGAAAAAATACATTATCCAATTATTAAATTCAAACAAGTATACAAGTAGTTTGGTCATTTATCTTTTAAAAGTTGAAACCTAAATTAAATTCACTGACTACTATACAATAGTAAAATTTTACAGTAGCAGAAATTCAACAAGAAGTAAAATCCAACAGTGTGGAAAATTCCGAAGCATTAATTGGCACAGAGAACGATGCAATTTTAATTTCTAACTTCTAACAAAACAACAAGAACCGTAATGTGTGCATTGTGAGCACAACTTTAATTATATCAGACATCACAGACACAGTTTCATGCGCAACAATAAATTCACCGAGCTTAGCTTCATATTCATCAAAATATTGATTTAATTCTTCACGAATTATCATTCAAACATAATATCCCACTAATGCATTTTCATTATATTTATATATCGTTGAACAATTATAATATTTTTAATACTTTACTTGGTAGATTTATACATATTTAAATTAATTTAGTGCTGAAGTTTAATGAAGAAACATAATAACATTTCATGAAAGAATTACTAGTGTGTCTCAATAAAACATTCAGTTATGAATATGAGAATATTCAATCGATAAGTATAGGTAATTGTAACTTTAGTGGTTAGTTGATGCAATATACACGTAGAACAAATATATCGTTTAATATTAAATAAACAAATGTCTACATCAGCAATGAATTTATTCACGGTGACTTTCGAAACTATACGAGCCAAGGAAAATCGACAAGCTGGTATTTGTTAGTATTTAAGGCGCCATAATAAATTCAAAATTTATTTAATATAAACTATAAAAATCTTAATCAAAAATGGTAATAAAAATAATGTTGTTTAACAAAAAAAACGGGGCAAAACAAAAGAAATATCAAAGGTTAGTAAGTACCTACTCGATATGTTTGTTCGTTCGAAAATTTAGAATGGGCAACCCGAATTTTATAGAGTATAGTATAGAGTATTTTATAACTTACAATTTTAACCTGAACAAGTAGTAAGTTTTTGAACACATGTACATTTTTTTTGTACTTATGCATTCTGAATTCTGATTATTGTAGTATCTTGATGAAGGAATAAAAATAAATTCCGAAAGCTCGACAATAACTTGAGAGTCTACTTCTTCTTCTAATATTACGGAGTTAATACTAGGAAACACTTCCTGTGACATAAATCTCAATTTTAAAAAGAAGTTAAAATTAGCGTCAACATTATTTCCAAGAAGTTATTCGCTAGTAAGATCTCAGTGGTAGTGGTCATTCCTCTTAACTATAAAAAAATCTCTACTAAACTGCATATTAAAAAAATTTTACAACTGCAAATTTTATGTTTTCCTCTAACATCTCACAGAATTCTTTAAAACAAAAGAAATTTACGACTCTTTCTATTGCCTGGCGTCACCGATACCTGCCTTAGTGGCCGTATCAATATCAGATAAACGTTTTATCTTTTTTCAAGACATTAGCCTCTTTCGTGTCGATCACAACCTGAACTTAGAGTTACAACCGCGCTCAGATTGAGTTGTCGTCGGTAAGTCAACCCTCTTCACGAAGATGTGACACTGTGCGACATACAGCCACTCCGCAAGCTAGAGAGAGATGAAGTGAGTGTGCGATGCGATCACAGATGGACCATCAGACTATGCGATCTCGTCTTCGCCCACGACACAGTATTTGATGGGTTTTGTAAATTGTAAACTAAAGAGAACGAAGAAAGGGAGATGTAATGTGAGAAAAGATGGAAAGAGAAGATGGATGAAGGATGGTATGAAGATGACTCTATCGTAGAAAGGAATGAATGAACTACACTGGGAACGGAATTGAGATTTTGAGGAATGAAAGGAATTGTAAACATTTTGATATAGTTAAAGCAATAATTGTAATTAATGAATAGAAATGTTTTTTTTATAAATGAACGTTTTTTGTACATAAATCTACTAAGAGTTCCAATAGTAATTTTCAACTACTATTTCTAGTCAAAAATCGAAAGGTATATAAATAACTGTAATATAATACTTTATACTAGGTAGGAAGGTATGTGTTATAGTGTTTTATTAAAAAATCTGACAATTTTATATTGAAATACATACCCTAATATTTATAATTACGATATTAAAATATTCTTTTTAAATCAATGGTGGATATAGGTGTTCTTAGATGGAGGGGGAGGGGTAATTACATGAAAAGTAATAATTCAAAAAAGCGTCGCTGGCAATTTTTTTAAATTCCAGGTCAAATACTTTTTAATTGAATTTTCGGAGATTAACAACATCCTTTATATGTACAAAAATAAATATTTCTCCGTTATAAAAAATAGTAGGTATAAGGTATAATATGTCAAGAATAAATTGGAATAGTTGGCCATTTTAGAAAATATTATAATCTTAGGTGGGGTAATTATCCCCATTAGCACCGCACAGATCCGCCACTGTTTAAAATAAGTACCTATAGAATAAACAATGTTATTATACGTTAGTCATTACTATTTGGTATTTTATGTATAGTGTGCTTTAAAACGATTTTTTGTGTAGGTATTAAAATATTAAATTATGTACCTACATTACATAAATATTTTTATTTAAATAAAAAAAATTATAATGGTATAATGATTATCATAATGAGAAATAAATACCGATTTCAATTATATGATATGGCTTGAAACATTTTACCCTCCTTCTTAAATGACACATACCTCTTCTTAATCTAAATAAAAATACGTTTTACCCTTCTTGATTCCCATATACTCCATTTTTGATAAAAACTCTTCTTAACAAAATAAAGACACCTTTTACCCTTCTTGTATCCCACATAAAAACTCTTAAAGCCCACTATAAATAATTTTTTTACAAACTTAAATATTGAATTATGTTTTCAGTAGCACAACAATAAAAAAAATATGTTCAAAATTTTGAATAATCTTTGTTTATTAGTTTATTTTTTTAACGCTTGACCTTATAATTATCAAGGTTCTATAAGTATGCTTTTTGTGGTAGGAAATATGATTGTTTTCATAATTTTTTCCCTATGTTGTATTTTCATTTCGTTTTGATTTTTACTTCAAAACATGCTCGATAGTAATAATATTAAATTTTATTTTATTTCTTGGTTAGTCGGTTAGGAACAACATTGAAAAATGAAACTATTAGAAAATGTTGTACTTTAGCCTATGTAGGTATACCTACTATGTAAATGAATCGTTAAAAAATAATTGTCGTTTATTCCCTAAAAATAATAAATATAAATAAATCATATATTAACCTAAAGGATTGTTATTAAAGTTTAATATTATAAGAAAGTTAAGTAGATATAATATTATAATATCTTCTTTGTGCTTCTGGTTTGCAACCGCAACTTAATTTTTTCCACCATTAAATTGATGTTTCATTGGGTCGCTCTCCAATCGTGTATAGCAGAATATAAACCAAATTCTTATCTACACCATTTATAAATGTAAATAAAACGACCAGTGGATCCACATTTTTGTAGTGAATCGCCGCTTGTGCCCCTTGCCCCTCTGAACCGAACGCACATCTGAAGCTTGTACCACGATGCGATGTTGTTCCCGCGATGTCACCTGCCGATTGTCAGGTTTTCGAAAGACAGAAGAAGATCGGAGGCCAAGAAACAAGACCACTCCCAAATGGGAATGAGAAAGGAATCTACAGAAGCCGAAATTTTTATGGAGAATTTCCTACACCACACTTGTTTTTTTTATTATTGAAGTTAAGTACCTACCTACTAATAAAATAAAAATGTGATGAACTGTGTTGCTGTTGCATAGTTTGAATAAAAAATTATCGTGCCCTAAAATTATTGATGCCATTTTCAACATTTTTCAACTTAAAAACAGCGTCATTAAATTTAAAATATTTCTTTTAGATTCAAAGAGAGAAATTAACACCAACCTTAAAATTATTATTCATTATTATATTATATTGAGAATCTTAAGAATTGGAATAATCGACTGGTGAAATATATTGAAGGATGTGAATATTCGGGAATGCAGTCTGTATGTTTTTATGTTTTATGTTCCATGAGACGTGAAAAATTTACATATTTTGACCCATCTACATGGTTCAGTAAAATTATAAAAAAAAAATTATTGTACACATTTTTATGTAAAAGAATTTTTACAACATAACTTTCAACTAATGTAAGTAATTTGTACCTTCGCTTATGTACCATATTGTTATCTCTGTTTGTACTTGTAGTTACCCTGATGAAGACACAAGGGTGTGTCGAAACGTCGGTTTTTTAGTTAAATAAAAACATACAGACTGCATTCCCGAATATTCACATCCTTAAGACTTAATGTTAAACGACACTCCTAGTGGTGATAGTTCAAGCGTAATATACTTTAGCTATTTAAAACCTGTAAATTGTACGAAATTGGATTTTTGTATTACTATTATAAGAATGATAGTATTAGCTTTATATAGCAGATATAACTTTTGGTAATATCTCTAAAATTATAAAACTATGAACAAATTAAATATTTTTTTTTACAATTTTTATGAATCACTTAAAACCCAAAGCAACGATTTTCTAAATTTTCATATCTTATATAGATGTATCTTGCCTGTTTGCATAAAAAATATGAAATTATAAGACCGCTATACTTTCAAGTTTTCTCATGTCGGGTATGCTATTACAATACGTGTACAGTTTTAGTTTTCCAATTTATATTTATTTCGTTCATAAAATTCCCGTATTTAAATTTAGAGCAAAACTGTCATCATAAGTGATAATTGGAGCAACGGTGTGTTGATATATTTATTTATTTACCTCGTCGTGTTAGTATTAATGAAATTCCACCTCAGAGATTTCTCGCCACAAATGAAGAAACTTGTTTTGCTTACAGCCAACCTTACTACAATTTTAGAACAGTAATCAGCATTTTAGAACTACTTTACAATGCACTTTGGAGTTTTACTGCATATTATCCATAACTAAATCATTTTAGTTGAATAGTGAAATGTAAATAGCTTACAAAACGCATAAAATATATTCAAATAAAACTACAAAAATCGTCATTGGCTGTAAACACGAGGAAAGTATTTTACGAGCATGATTTTTGAGCATTTCAGTTTTAGCTGGTCTATATAATAAGCGGTTTACGATCAGGCAGAGATCATGAATGCCATCTAACTTCGCCAGAAGACCAAGAAGCCCGCTTATGTTATGTCTCTGTATTCAGTAAAGAAATCTTACCGCGGCCACGGCCGATGACGATGGCGGATTTTATAGCTTACATTATCTTAAGATGAAACTAAACAGCATTTTTATATTATCTAGAATTAACCACTTTACTCTCTGATTATAAATTATAAAATTATTAAATCTATTTTTATAAACCAATTTCATGTATGTATGTATTATGGTTGCATGGTTATATTACGGTTTCGGAATTTACACTTCCCTAGGGTGACTTGATGGCACACACAGTTTTAATTTTACTTTATAGTCCAGTCAACGAAGACCACAAAATGCTGTTCAGCCGCAATAAATCGTGTAGTCCGGTTCTGTTTTTTGAATGGTAGGTGAGACTCTCCGACCAATAATTATGTTTCGTGAATATCTCGAAATCTATGCGTCCCAGCGAAAAAGTTATCGTATACAAAATGAGAAATTTCCTATAAAAATATCGTATTAGGTTTTTCGCTAGAAACAATACTTCACGAGATACAAGGGGTGGAAAAGTAAAAGAGTCTTAAAAACGTGTTTTTTAAAATATGAGAACTTTTACAACACCCCCCACAACTCCACCCCCTGACATCATATAAATGATTGTGAATCATTATTTTCCTAAGCGTGGTTTGTTTCAATGGAACGTTTTTAAAAATTTTCGTGCAATGAGAACATGAGAAAAAAATGATGCGGCACAAATGTAACTACCAGTTGTCATTATTCGCGCTTATTTCATTTGTGTTTGATTTGATTTTATAATTTTAACTGCTACAAAATATGTATTTCTACGCTTGCTTCTGAAAGTTCATGTTTCTACATTGTTTTATTGTTGAAAGCAGCTGTTTGTTGCAAGTGTGTTGCAATGTACCTTTTGGGCACTTTGAAACAGTTTCATTGCTTTCGCAACAACATTGATATTTTACAATAATTTAAAAATTTGACAGTAAATGTCAACAAATTAATGAACATTTTTGTATTTCTTAGCTTCCTTGTTATGCAGGAGTAGATAAAACAGTGTGTAGAAAGAAAATATTTTGTTAACCTTAAAACGATTGCAATCCTCCTTCCGCTCGGGCTGCAATTTTCGTTCGCGATCGGCAAAACCATATTTTCAAAACTTATTACACAAATAATTATTTTAGCGTAGCAAGGTTATATTTGAATATAAAACTCCAGGGGATGACGTATATGTCCAGGTCCAGTGCCCCAGGTACCCAAGAGAAAGGTTGCCGATGGCCGATTCGAGATCAGCGCCTCAAGAAACACCCGGATGTCGGTTTTCTGCCGCCTTGCACGATAATTTCAGGAAAACTCCAGGGGATGACTTATATGTACAGGTACGGTGCCCCAGGTACCCGGGACCTCGAAAACCCCCGAGGACCCGCACTGGTGCCATTGCAGTCGTTATTCGCTAAATTATTAATTTTTAAACTTCTGCCTGGAAAACTGCATTTTTCAGAATGCATTTTGCAGTGCACAAATGCAATTTGCAAGCCCAAGCGGATCCCAAGTAGTCACAAAGTTTCTATTTAATTTTAAGAAGCGAATGCAAAAAAACCCATTTCGATCCATCTTACTTACTAAAAAACGGGAAGTGGATTAGTATATTTCTTCGCCTATCTATTTATTTTTAGTAATTTTTGGAACCCCCATGCAAAAATATAGGTAGGTATCATGTTTCAATATGAATGAAGAAAAAGTGTAAACAAATAGCCCGATCGTGCAAAATAATAATTATTTACGTATTCTTAATTTTGGTATCTGTTCATTTAAAAGACAAGTGCTTGAGCAAATTCATACATATCCGTACGCAATTTTGCACTTGGATATAAAATAGGTTCATGCCCAGAAAATGAGTATAGTGTAGTTAATTTAACAAAACAAAACACTGAAGGAAGTTATGTTAACTAGCGTCCTTTCGTAGTAATTCTAATTTAAGCACTATTTTATTACATTTTTTTACCTATTTTAGTATTATGATGATTCATAACTCACGTACAGGTTGGGTGACTAACCTATCAATATTATAGAATATTTCTGGCTTGAGTGAAAACCGTTAAAATTTTATTGCACTCATGAAATCTGTAAATGAAACCATTGCGTTTTTATCGCATTATTGCCAGCATTTGATTTTGATATTTGTATTTTCATGACCAGTCAGTATAGGTTAGTGGCTGAACATAATAAACATTGTTTAATATAAATAATTAATGAAATAGAAACAAGAAATTATTCCTATTAGTCAACGGAATGTATAAAAAAAATGTTCCAGAACCAGAATGATGAAACATATAAAAATTGATAAATCTTTTTGTAATGACTAAATGCTTTTCGATAAAACAGCATGGTAATAAATAATTCTTTTATGTAGTACTTATCAACAAAATTAAATTATTCGAAAAATTTCATGCTTTATTACAAAAAACATAATAATCTTAGTTTGCGCAACCGGCAACAAAATGCTGTCATAACCATAAAATTCAAAACCAGCAAATCTAAATTAGCCGGATCAGTGATTTTAATTAAACGTCACAATTATCAGTGTTTGTTTTCATTAATGATTTTTGAGAGATAATCCATTAAAAACTAATAAAAATAAATGTGAACCGCCACACTGTCATTGCTAGAGTGGTTTTTTCGTATTTTTGACAGGTCAGATTATAATCAAACCTGAACGTCGAAGGTTTTACATGATATATTCGTTGACAAAAAATGTGTTCCTTTTCATGGGTCATGTAAGCGATAAACCGAAATTATTTTTATACTTTAGTGTAGATGTAGTCGTAGCCAAGCCGGAATCTCGATCGAACGATCCAATGTTGGTGTCGGTTTTTTATGCGTCTTCCTAAGTCTTTCAACAAGAGATAAACTCACGATAGGTTTGGATTTGTGTTCTTCCATGTGACAAATTGTGTTATGAGCGATTGATATATGAATTAGTAACGCAAGATGATTTCTTCAACTTATCTACACTTGTATACCTACTTATTTACAAAAAAATTTGATACCTACACCTCAAATATGTTTGAAAATTATTACAACCACACTAAGTCCCAATTCACAATGAGCATAACCATAAGAACTACATACGTAAAACGTAAAAAAATTACTCATGTTCACAATGATCATAAACATAAGCGGACATAAAGTGAATGAATTTAGTGACTTTTGGATGTGAAGTTGGTATTATTATTATTTTCTTTTTGGCTGTAATAATAATTAATTAATAATTTAATATTAATCATTTTCAATACTTTTTCTTATACATCATCTGTCAGATTTACGCTGCCATGTCGTGAATGCAGATAATTGTTCACTTGATTTATGCGCTTTGTATAAAATAGTACCTACGTAATTTTGACATAAAGTTGAACTGATTCCAACTTTACGTTTTTCTTATGTATCTACATAAACGTAAGAAATACATAACGACATTGTAAACACGGCCATTAAAATCTATTAGTTCAACTTTATGTTTAGGTCATTTCTTATGTAGTTCTTATGCTTATGCTCATTGTGAATTGGGACTGTTTATAAACAACGGGTGGCCAGGCACTAAATTCCCCGAACGGGACGAAACGCCTGAAACGAAATAACAAGACACATTTCCGATGGGGCACTTTAGTATTGACAAGTTTTTTTTGCGAATTTTGAAAAAAAAACTTTTTTTCGCTAACCGTTCGTATTTGATACTATTATGTAATTGTTTCTTGTAAAAAAAATATGTCATGATAAAAACAAATTAGTATATTATATTTCATTCATACAAAAAATGCTTGTTTGAGACTCGTAAGATCGCCGAATCATGCATTTTTTTATTAATGAAATAAATAACTATTTTTTCTGTAACCAATATATCAAATTATATAACCTATTGAAGTTGTGTGAAGAGGAGAGGTATAGAAACGCCTGTATAATTGAAAAAGTCTAACAACCGTAATAATTTTTTTTTCATACTATTTGAAAATGGGAAAGAGTTCCTAATTGTTTTCATTAGGACGTAGGTACATTATACAGAGATTTTATGTAAGTTTTATCGTACTTCGTATAATATAATGAATAGATTGTAATAAAATTTATGTGAAACGAGTCAAATTGGAGATATTCTAATTCAGGAAAATAGATAACATTATAAAATCTTGAAATAAACTTTTGAAGTATGTGCTAATATTTCATGATGTGTCACGTATTTTATTTATTTTTAATATTATTACAGTATGAATGATAAACACATAATACAGAGTTGGATCTGAAAAAATTTACAAATACCTACATTTTAATATTACATATAAAAATTATATTTAATTTCTTTGCCAGTGGTATAATATAATATAGATCCATTTCTATAACACGACAAGACGAAATTATATATTATTTTACTGATTCAAAAAAATTATAATAATTGTGACCTCTTTTTATGAAACTATTTCAAAAATTACAAGAGAAGAGGTCACGAATGTAAGGTGTTGTATTTACACACATGTAAAATGCATGATTGCATAGTTTTCGTAATTGATGGTTCATGCATGTTAATAAATAAAAAAGTCCAAAAATGAAAATTGCATGAATTGAGCAATAGGTACGTTCAAATTTAATTTTTCATGCCGAATTATTTGCGAAAATAAAACGTTGCTATGTAAAAATATATTTTGTGTTTAATACTTTTACACCTATTTCAGACATTAGTATTTCCCTAATCATAAGAATGCGGATCTGCTCTCCAAGAATGAGAATCACTTGGAGAATCATCTCACAGGTCAAAGTTCGAAGCCTTGCAGTGATATCTCGGTCACTGCACCACTGAACCCCAGCGTGTGTGATAACAACAACCCCCAGACATGGGGTCATCAAAGGTCAACCCATGCATGGCTACCAACACAACTCTTCAACTCTTCCCAGAGAGGTATATTCGTTGTTCAAGTGTTTCATTTTATTACCATTTTTTTGTTTATCTCCAAAATATGTTTCAGAGCAAGAGATAAAAATTTGTCTTAAGTAAAATTTATGAATTGTAAAAACTGAAATTTTTTTCGCTATTTTTACGAGCGTGAACAGTCGTAAAAGGATGATTTGGATGTAATATATGGGATGTGTTTGACTGAGTTTATTTTTTGCGGGTAAATTTGTAATAAGTGACGTATGAATTTTTAATTAAAATGCAAATTTTTACATCAACATGGTAATATTTCGTAGGTAATTAAGTTCTACTATCTTAATGTAATTCGTTTAAAAATGCATCTTTTAAGTGCATGTTTAATTAATTAAATAATACATAATTACCATAATTATTTCCAATTTTTTTAACCCAAAATAGCGCGAAGATTAATAGACTCATTATTGTTATTAAAATCGAATACATTTTTAGGATGAATACCTAATTATAATTTAACATAACATATACCAAACCAACATATACGAGTACATACTTTAACAAATACACAGACAAATGGGGGATTTTAACATAATTTTGATTATTTTTAATATAATTATTATTACCTAACATTCAGAAAAAATGTTTCACTCAGGAGTATAGGATTCGTTTCTTACCGTAAAAATAGTAGGTATATTTATCTTATATGATAAAAATATATAAGAAAGATTTTAAAACACGTACGACGAGTGATTTAACGTCGCTGTTGTTTTAAAAACGATTCTAGGACAATTTCCCCCCGGACAATATCCCTCTAGGACAATTTCCCCCTGGACAATATCCCCCAAAAAAAATATCCCCCTGCCAACATCCCCCTACGCAAAATGTGTTTTAATTATAATAAACTAATCTATGCTAACAAAACCCTTCTTGAGTCCAACAGAACTCCGTTTTTTTAACATAAACTAATAGTTATTAAAATGTGTAATACACTTAAACAACAACAGTGTTTTAGGTTTTTACTTCTAAAAAAAACTCTATGTCCGATCCTTTCTAGGGGGAAATTGTCCTAGGAGGGATATTGTCCAGAGGTATAATGTCCAGGGGGATATTGTCCGGGGGGATATTGTCCTGATACCTTTAAAAACTTACTATCATATGCACTTTTCTATTTAATACACCTGCATCCTAATTTGGCAAATATAGAGCTGGAAAACGGCATTTTGAATCTAATTCATTTCATAAAATAGACTAGGTACTGTATCATATATCAAAATAAATATCGTTACCTAGGACACAGATAACCTAGGAGATTGGTTGCCATTTTCATTGTTGTTGACTAAAGTCAACATTTCGACATCAAATATGTTTTCATCAGGGTTAAAGTCAAAAATTTATAGCAATAACATAAACATCAAAAAAGAAGAAAACATGTTACGAAAAATGTCGTCAATGAGCGTGTAGATAAAACATAACAGGCTGCTGGGTACCTGCAAAACATTATTTTACTTCAAACATATAATTAATGATTAACACTTAATTGATGTCGATACGTTGGTTTTTATTCATAATTTTTTGATTAAAAGAAAACTATTATTCAAACCTGAATCCTCTGTTCTTTATTTTTCTATCAATCTAGTCGAGTAAGTTAAAACTGCAGTATAAATTTATGTTCATATATGTATAGTTTATTGGCATAATGACAAAAATCATGACCGGTACCGATATGAGGATCTCAACACATAATTTTCCACCTCTAAATAATTCCCACAAAGTTACCCACGCACAAAATCTCCAACCTCTTTAGGGTCATTTGATTTCAGTTTTATTATTTCGAACCTATAATCAAAACAACAGCCTACTTGATATCAGCGTGTACGCATGTTTTCTCTTCATTCGTTCGCACAATGTGGTCACGTGACCTCGGTGGGATATCTGTCATGATCTCCCGTGTTTTATCAATCACCAACCCTCTGGTAGTTGGGGGTAAGCGGATCAGAGAGTTAAATTAAAAAATACTACATGGTTTTTAGAGAGGATTAGTGGTAAGTTGGTTTTGTTTGGTTGTTTAGGTTGGTAATATAATTGAGTGATAATTTAGTGTGATTTAGAAACGATATTATTTTAAGTTTAATTCATTGTGCTTCATGAATTATATATTAATATTTATCGATGTTTTCTTAAATTAATAATTTAGGTTAATACTAAATTAAAATGTTTTGATTAAGGTTAGGTATATTAGAAATTGGAATGCAGCGAATATAGAATATTTGTGGCCATTTGCACCGCTCCCGCTTAAATTTTAAGTGTCTCATAATGAATCAAAATCAAATTGTCAAACGAAAATGTAACATACCTATCTGTCATGGAGTTTGATTCGATATTTTTCATTTGAATGACACTTAAAATTTAAGCGGAAGCGATACAAATGGTCATTAGTTTTCATGCTTTTCGAAAGCTTTTTTATACCTATTTAGCTTTTATTTAAAAAAAATATGCACGAAATACCTAAATTTCTTTGCCCCTAGTATAAACTATTTTTATAAAACTGTTTATTTTTAATTTTGTAAGATACCTACTTTCAAATGAAATAGGTTACCGGCATGATTTTTTTGATTAAATATAAGATATAAAAACTTGGAATCCGTATTTTTAAAAATATTATCAACAAGATCAAAAATAATTAGTAATGCTAATGAAAATTGAATAATATGTAATGTGACGTAGAATGTTGCCGAATATACTATACAAAATTATGACGTTGCAGCAAAAATACTTTCTCAATTTACTAAAATATACATATTTAAAAAAAAAAATATTTGTATTTTTACCAATGTTTTAGTTACACCTAACATTAAATTCATAAGTGATAAAAATCTCATTTTTCCCTAATAGTCCGGAAAATATACATACTGTCGCTCAAAAATGATTGCGAGAAATAGCCAATTCTTATCACTAGTGCGGGAAATGAATTTTTAAAAAATTAATAATTTATTGTGTTATGTAAGCAACCGTCATGATGCTTAAAAGTTAAAAATAAATTATACAAAGCCGCCCAACGTGATTCTGAAACTCCATGCAAATTTCGAAACTCGCTGCGCTCATTTCCCACACTTGTTACAAAAATAACTAGATATTTCAGTAGGTACAATATGCAAATAGCCTATTGCGTATACCTATATAGTACCTACATTGTATTAACTATACCAAGGAGTAGCAATATAGCATTCAGCAAACAATAATTGACATTGTATTGTATGCAGCAGAAATTATGAGCAAAAATAGTAATAAATATTATAAATTTTATTATTAAATTATAGTTCAATACTTGAAACTTGTGGGTTTAATAAAGTTCCCAGAATTAAGAGATCTTAATAACCAAATTCAAATTCAAAAGCATTCAAGTACCTTTGTTAGGTACAAATCGTCAATACTACAATCAACCCTTGTAAATCCAACCCTAACATAACGTACACCTTTTCACTGATCTCTGTGCATGTACGTTTGTATGTGTGCGATGGTCGTCCTCTACGCCTACCTACTACAGTGCGTGATTAGTCTCACTAGTGCGGAAAATCCGCTGAACAAACTGGCGGGCGTTCACAACGTGTAGATCCTCTTAAAAAGCACGTGACCTACGCGTGACACGTGACCAACCGTTCTCCCCACCAACACACCCGTCAAAGCCACCCTCGAACAGCCGTGTGAGTTTCGTCAATTATATGGTGATTTTAGAGGATTATGAGTTTGATTTCTGAGGGTAAAATTAAAACGTGGTTTGAAATGTAATTAAAAATAAATAATTTTACGAAAATTTACTTAGGTTATTTTGAACTACTTGCTAAACAAAATGTGTCCGTCATTTGTCATTTTGTGAAAAACAACTAAAAAATCTTCACTTATAATAGGTACCATAAGTAGTCGTAGTTATGTCGATTATTTTTCTGGTAGTATTACGAATGTTCCTTGTGCTTGGATATGAATATTACGAGTGCCCAGCACGAGTAATATTCGCAAGCACAAGGTAGTACTTGAGTGTATAATATAACTACCAGAAAAATAATCTATTGAACTATGACTACGAATGGTATTCAAGAGATTATTCATTGAATCAGATCCAGTTTTAAATTAAAATGGCAAAAATGCAGTTATTCATGATCCCAGAAACTAAATATTTTGATAAAATTTAGACCTAACGTCAAATGTGTTTGTGTGTTTTGGTGTTTACAAATAAAATAGTGAATTTGAAGTGAAAAATTCACCTCCTTACCCCGCCTATATAGCTGCTGCTCTCCGCTGTCGTATTTCTAGCCTTCACAACACCATAATACTACAGCATTGAACTTATTTCTTTTATTCTAAAGCTTGAATTACATTATAATTTTTTCGGACAGAAAAAAGAACTTTTTTAAGATACTTAATTTGGCTAGAATCTAGTTTTAAAATTTGTTCTTGCACTGACATATTTTATTTAGTTCATCGACCAATACTGCCATTGAAAATTTAAAAAAATTTAACAGTTGTTGAGGTTGTCAACGTACTCGGTTATTGTGTTAGTGATGAAGTTTTATGTACCTACAATTTAGTTATTCTGCTGTCACTAACTTTATTATTTTTGAGGTTATATAAAAAGACGGTTCTAGTATGAAACTTGGATCGAAATTTTCTTGATTTACATTATCCAAGTGAGCATTCTAGAATTAAGTATGAAAATTGTCAAAGTCTCTAGCCGAAAAAAGTATAATGTAATTCAAGCTTAAATAACTAATAAATTGTTTATTTATTACAATAAGTTTTCAAAGTTCCTTTCAATTTATTCCTTTCTGTTTTTCAGTCACATTAGATATAAACTCTTTGTTCGTGCTTACACAATATATTTAAAAAATCTGATGTGAACAGCACGAGACCTCCCGCCATACGTTATTCTTTTTACTTATTATACATAAATATATTAATATATAGGTTGGTACTACCTAACCTACTACTACTAAAACTTTTATGTATAATATTTTTTGAGTTAACATGAACGAAAAAATTGTAACATACAAACGAACAAACGCACGAACGCACACACAGACATCATCTCGAAAATGGTAAATTCTTACCCTAGGAACCCTAAAACGTGCTTATCCATCAAAAAGTCTAAAATTTTGGCCCATCACAATACCTCCCTTATAGAATATGACGCGGGAGGTAAAATATTTTATTAACATTGTTGTTATTAGTTACTAAGTGTTAGTAAGTTGGCGTGGTTTTGCTTTGCGTTGCGCTGCGTTACATTTAACTTTATTCTTGATTCACATAATGAAATGTGTAATGAAGCAGGGCTCATTGCGTGCGTGCGACTGACGTAGACAAAGCTGCATGTATCGCTCAGGATGCGTATAATCAAACTATACTCCTTGACTTCGCGTTAAAAATACACTCATCGTAATTTTATACGCTTGCCCACCTCAATAGTTCAATTAAGTTCAGGCGTTAGTGCAGTGGTTGGTTAGTGAGCAATGTTATATGCGGTTAAAGCGTTTTGGGGAAGTGTCAGATCTCAGTTATGTAATGCAGATGGTCCCTCACGATCGTGTTTTCTCTCTTGAATACTTCTACTGGAAATTCTGTAGTATGAGTGTAACAGCTAAACGAGCTACCTCGAATAACTTCTATGTTATTAAAGATACAATAAAATGTTAAATAGCAAAGTTGTAGCTGACCAAGGGGGACATCTGATTAAAGAACAAAATAATTTTTTAAACCAGTGGTTCTCAAGTTACAACACAAAGTTATATTTTTTCAAATGGGAATATACATATTTTTTAGGCCTATTCGGTAGAGTATTTTTTTCTGAATTCAACCATGTATTCGTTTTATATCCTTACATAATAAAAATATTGAGAAAAATTCAGTTGATATTTAAATAATTTCTAATTTTTAATATATTAAAAAATATATTAGAAAAATTCAATTGAAATTTAAATAATTTTTAACTTTTAATATTATTGTGCAGTAATCTATAGATGAAAAACAAGTGATAAATTAAATATGGACGTGGTTTCTTTGGATATCTCGTGGCATAAATATCGCAAGCTTGTATGGTATTTTTATTTATTTTTTTAAATTTATCACTTGTTTTTCATCCATAGATTACTGCACAATAATATTAAAAGTTAAAAATTATTTAAATTTCAATTGAATTTTTCTCAATATTTTTATTATGTAAGGATATAAAACGAATACATGGTTGAATTCAGAAAAAAATACTCTATCGGATAGGCCTAAAAATATGTATATTCTTATTTGAAAAAATATAACTTTGTGTTTTAGCTTGAGAACCACTGGTTTAAAAAATTATTTTATTCTTTAATCAGATGTCCCCCTTGGTCTCCTACAACTTTTCTATTTAACATTTTTTTCTAACTATAATAACATAGAAGTTATTCGAGGTAGCTCATTTAGCTGTTACACCCTGTATACAGAGCAAACAAAAACGATTTTACGGAAATAAATGCACATTTGTTTTAGAAAGACTTTTGAGTTAGGTTACGTTAAGTTATTAATGCAAAATGCCTTTTTAGTTTTTTTTGTAATTTTCAAAGAAAGCTACCTATTCTAATTGATACTTTTGTGTTTTTGTCGACTGTAAACGTAAGATTATGAGATGATAATGTATGAAAAAAATCTAGATAATATAATAACGATTTTTTAGTGCTGGGGTTTGTCACACCCCACATAAAAAATTCCACATTATGTAACGCCGGGTTCCCTATTCGACACTTTAGCCAAATGGGACGCAATATATTTTAACTTTCCACCACATCCACGTAGAGGTTCCATGAACGCATTCTGTATTCCGTTCTGCATCTCGTCATCAGCAAGTTAGTAGTCAATGCCGCCATACCCACCTTTTCTTCCCGCCTCCCGTCGGCACCAACATCCACGTCTCGTTTATCTCATTACACTGAAAAATTAGCCCCAATCACTTTAAATTGAAATACATTTATGTACATCAGCCTGAAACTGCAACCGCAACTGCTCTGTTGCTCTGCTGCTCTGCAACAGTAGCGAGCAACATAGCGCTAAGATGTGCTTAATTAGTTATTACCAGGACGTTTATTTTCAAAGTGAAACAGATAAATTGGTTTGAGGAACAAGAAATCAAGTTGAAGAGGACTTAGTGAAGGTCGAGTACAGATAAGATTATTTGCAATTATTGCAATAATGGAATATACAAGTACTCGTATAATATGTGGTAATAAGTCTATTGTTAATTGTTATATTATTGGTTACTCTTGATTCTGGCATTTAATTTATATTTTAACAAGGTATGTTAGTTAAGTATTTCCCGTGTGCAAAATTAGGAAAATCTAGATGGGGTTATTTTATTTATGTTTTAATAATATATGATAACAATAATCAAATTATTTAATTGATCCATACTAACATCAAACTATACTACCTTAATGGTAATAATTTATTTTATTTTGTATTTAATAAAAAACAATGTTTAGATTTGGATTTTTTTAAAATTTTTCCAATATAACATAAATCTAAACTCCACACACGTCAACTATAACAATAAAGTACCTAATTTTGAGGTTATTACAATAAATCTTTTGGTAATATATTTATATTTAAATAACGTTTCGGTTCATTCTACGTGTATCTTCATCAGGAAATATAAAAATACAAAATACCGCAAATGACAAATACAAAATAAAGTTATAATAACAAAATATTATATTAATAGCTATTAACTAAGCAACGTTTTTAAATTTTCGCACAGTAAATAGCATTGATTTATTTCCCATTCATCATTTTGATTAAAATTTCAATGGCTGTGATTTCATAAATTTTCTAAATATAATATTGATTCTTGAAAGTTGTTTTTTAATGTTAATTTTGACGTACTTACCAAGTCTATTTATAGAATGTAGAATAAAAAAATTATTTAGTCTACGGTACATTTTCCTTTGACATCATCAATGATGTTAGGGTTATTTGTATTATTATTTATATTTTTGTTTATAAAATAATTTTAATAATTATGCAGTTTCTTTCCGATAAAATAGCAAAAAATATAGACGAATTGCATGCACTATAATTATTCATTATGGTCATTTTATTCAATTGGACGATATAAATGTACTATACATAGTGTACAAAAAGTTCCGGGACGGTCAAATAACAAAAAACACGTATTCAATATTTTTTTAAATCTATCATCTAACACGACCCCTCACCCTTTGAGGCGGGGGTAACTTTTAAAACTTAAATGGCAACCGCCATCTGTCGCGAATTAAAATAAAAGTTTGAGATAAAAGTTACTTATTTTTTCCGTAGAATACGAATCTGCAATAAAAAATGGGGGTTGCCATTTAAGATTTAAAACTTACCCCCCAGCCCGTCTCCAAGGATGTGTCGTGTTAGGTGTCATTAGATAGATTTTAAAAAAATATTGAATAGGTAGGTACGTGTTTTTCTGTATTTCTTGAGATATTTGACCGTCCCGGAACTTTTTGTACATGGTGTATATTTTTAATTTTGACATTTTAAATCGATTTATTAGTAGTATCTCATATTCTTGCTGCAGTTATTCTCAATTGACGTAGGTAAGTACTTTTATTTAATTTGTTAATTTTTGATAGTTACCAACTATAGGATTTCAACTCCCAATTACAGGATGGTAGATGTTATTATAGTGGAATCCAACCACTCGGACCCAGTATATTTTTGAAGAAGAGATAAAAAAGACTTACCCTTGCGCTAGTTCCATACTAAAATGTATCAAAAGTACTCGCAAATGATATAACAAATGAGCTCTGATATGCTAGATAATGTATTTAAAATTAATTCCAACCAAAATTTTACACACACTTTAACACCAACAATCTGCTCTATATTTTCTAGTTTCATACCGCATCTTTCCTTAATTTCACCCGTATTTCTCCCTTGCATAAAGCTTAAAATAAACTGTCATGTCCCCCTTTAGTAGAAGTGATAAAATTTCAGTCATTGTCACTGTAGTTGACATATCCACGCCCCCAGGCTGACGGGTTGAAAATCCTGTTGAAAACAATGGATCATAGTAACCTAGGCGAGTGTCAGTTGTTATACGCCGATGTGATATTGTTAGCGAGCACAACACCTCTGTGGGTGGTAGCGTGGACTACCGTGCAATGCGACTGTTTTTTGGTCTTTTGTTTGGTTTGTTTCATATGATTTTTATTTGAGTAGAATTCAGTGTTGATATGCATGAAATCATAAATTTTAAGGATAATAATTCTGTATGTTTTAAACATTGAACTTATTTAGAGTCAAGTTATATTAAAGATTGTGAATTTTTCGCCAATAATTTAATGAAAGCGCTAGAAATTTTGACTTAGTTTCTGTTAGTTATATAATATAATCCTATTTGACGTTTTGTAGGTATAATCTACATAAATGTTTTTTGTATATCTCCGATTGGAAAAAAACTATGAAGCTGGAAGAAATTATCAGAGGAAATCAATTAAATGCAAAATAAGATGTTTATAAAACCACAATCGTTTTAAGCCCGATTTATAAACTTGACGTTGACGTTGCTGTTACGTTGCCGTTGCTGTTACGTTGCCGTTGCTGTTGCTGGTAACGTTGCGGTTGCAGTGAGAATGTGGCGATTTATAAACTCAAAGTTCAACTGTTGTTTTTGGCAAGTGATCATAACCTATTTGGTATTTTCATATGATATTATTTATACATTAAATAATTACCTGGTTGTGTTAAACTCTGTGAATAATCCATGTCAGTTGTCAGATCACCAAATTATAAAATTGACATGCAAATTCAAGATCACGTGACCCGATCGCTCATTTTCATTGGTTGGACGTTCATGTACCCCAACGGTGAACTTCAAAAGTTAAAAGTTGGTTATCTCGAACGTCATGCGTACGGAACGCCAACTACGAACAGGAACGGCAACGGAAATTATAAATGAAACATATGTTTCTCCTAAATTTAACTTTGAACGTCAACGTCAATGGCGAACTGCAACGTCAACGTCAAGTTTATAAATCAGGCTTTATTGATATTAGTAAGTTATAGAAGTGCATCTAAAATTTTATGTATGGTACATACGGTACGTCGATCTTATATTGTCTAGATAGGTACCATATGTGGCATTTGTTTGTGATCGCAACATTTCCGAGAGAGAAGACACGCGGGGTCGGATCTTGAGGTGTATTGCAGGTTGCATTTAGTTCATAACAATGAAGATGCTTTAACAGCTTTGACATAAATCGTAATTTTGTTAACCTGTAATGTCAGTGATGTCTGACGTTTATTAAATAACAAATTATTTTGGGTTTAAATTTTAAGTTTTGGTGTTGGATTAATTTATTTTTAGTGCACCAGCTGTTATTACGACGTTACATACGCTTTTTTATCATCAGAATGCAACCCGTAATACACATCAAGATCTGACCTCTTGTGCCCTCTCACTCTTATATATTGCGATCACTTTACAATAATGATATGGACGGGTCATGCGGTATCTAGGCAGTAAATGATCGAAGGTTTGTATACATATCGAATTTAGTATCTACTCTACTCTTCTGTGTTTGTAAGTCATAAAACTCCTTTTAAAGATTTTTAAAAAAATTCAAAGTGCTCCTCTTTTAAGCAGCTCTCGTACAAATATTTGTTTTTAATATTTAACGATTTTAACACGATGTTGTTTCCTTGTTTCCTAAATTGGAAAAGCTAATAGAAAGTATAGAAAAATAGTACATCATTTTTTTTAAAGAACTAACTATCTGTTCTAAGTTCTATTCATTGTTTGCTGTCTTTATTAGATTGTTCTGTTGAAACAAAATACCTCATAGAATTTTTCTTGGCTTTAAGTTCAAGAATTGGTTATAGTATAGGAAAAAAACATAAAATAGTGTTTTTGTTTTAACTATGTTCTAGTGCTATATTATACACGTGATTCACAATTTCGTGCATATATTTGGCATATAACAGGTACGGAACTCAACTTACTGGTTACAGAATTGGTAGAATTTTTTCCAATTTGAATTTCCAGGTTTTGGGCCACTGTTTCCTTATGGAATTTCATAAATATATTCAATTTTTAACTGTTCATTCTTGCAATTGTATAATTATTTAAAATTTTATTCCAATTATGGTCACTCAAAAAATATCCACTACTAAAAAAATTGTTGCTTGGTAATATTTCGAGACAAATAACATATTGTCAAGGAATGTTATCTAAACCAATAATCTTAAGAAATAATTTTACCCGCAAAATAATAAGACCGAGATATATTTTATTAGACTATTTCTCAAATAAACAGACACAAAATATTAATTTATCGGACTTACGCTGGTATGTCCTAATATTTTTATTATTAAATGTTTTCTAATGTCAGAATAAGCAAAATTTGACACTGCTGCAAACCGATTAGAATAATTATTCGTAGTTTTTCGTGTTTTTAAATCAAGACTAATTTTTTGTGCCAAAACGGTTCTTCATTTTGACATTATTAAAAATATTTATATATATATATATATATATATATATATATATATTTAATATTTTTTTTCAAATCTTCTACAATGAAAGTAATTGTTTACATAATATCTAATACTAATAAGTAATAAATGTCAAATTATCAAATATACCATCAAAACAGTGATACTTAAAATGCGTACACACATTAAGTAAACTGCCCTTAACTTTGCGAATTTAAATTTTTGTTTCATGATCAGCACGTCATACAGTATATACCTTTTAATTTTTTGTCCTAAGTTGTGTAACAACCTGTATATATACAATTTAAAACTTTCTGTTTCCTGCTGTAGAAATTAAAAAGTATAAGTTCATAATTCATTTTCTTATGTATCATTTTATAATCATGTACAATGTAAAGCATCTTCATGAAAGATGTATGATACGATTTTATAATTACAATTTGCAGTTATGCAGCCATAAAATTAGCAGAACAAGAAAATTGCCAAGTTTTTCTAAAAAAGCCCTGATGGTAAGCAGAAGATAACGCTAACTAAGTTAGATAAATTTTTATCGTACAATTAAAGAACACAAACGTAATTTACGTGGTGCTGAGTATTTATTTATTTTTTCCGCACAATAAAGTTGGCGTTGTAAATCTCCCCCACTCATTGTGAGTGTATATGTGTGTTTTATAAACAAGAGAAGCTGGCGAACTAAGTACAATAGAATAAAATAAAATAAATGCGTTAGTAGAACAAATGTATTGCATATACAACAGCATGCTGAGCGCATACGAATTGAAAATTTATACCATGAGAGCTAATTCCTGAACTACTATAAATTTGAATTTAATATTCTAAGTTTCAACAAGTGACATAGGTACTACAAGTAGGTATTATACTTTTAACTTTATAGTTATATTGAAATATACAGGGTGTTTCACAACTTAGGACAAAAAATTAAAGGGTATACACTGTGCGACGTGCTGATAAAAAATAATATATTTTTTAAATTCGCCAAGTTAAGGGTAGTTTATATACTTGACGTGTACATTTTAAGTATTACTGTTTTGATGGTACATATATTTGATAATTTGACATTTGTTAGTATTAGATATTATGTAAACAATTACTTTCATAAATAAAAAATAATAAAAATAACTACCGACCAGCGACCAGTGGCAAAAAAATGTTTGCTTGAAATATACGATGCAATTTTTTGCGAATTTTAAAAAAATTCTTTTTGTTTAATGATTAGCACGTCCAGTAACTATACTTTTTAATTTTTTGTCCTAAGTTGTGGAACACCCTGTATAGATAGGTACATTTGTTAATTATTATTATTAACAATCGTTATCGTTGATCGATATTTATTTTAACATAATTTTATACCTAACTGTATACTGCAAATTGCAAGGTTGCAGCCATATAATATACTTCCAAAATACCATTCGAGATAATATTTCTTAAGAAATTGTATCTATTCCACTATAACTTATTGCAATTCCATTCCACAAAACATCACAGGAAATTTCCCTCAACTAAGATTCGTAAAATTTTTGGATGATGTTTATGTTATGAAATTCTTAAAAATAAGTTATCGTAGGAACGGCAAAACAATTCTTAAAAATTATCATCTCTTGTGGTATTATCCCTCCCTGACTATTAGCTTCACATTTTAATAATCAATAAAACAATAACTTGCCGCGAATATTTATTACCGAATTGATTTGAAAAATTATACTAACTTGATCTTACATTAGATAAATTCTGACGATCAATATTTCTGAAAAAATGTGGTCAATCTTATAATCCACATTTTGAATGGTTTTTCAGTTTGATCAAAGTCTCAAACCTATAAATGAAGATAGTAGATACCGATTCAAATTAAACTAAAAAATTTCACACTTAACCCGGATTCGAAAGAGGTAGATCTATAAAAAGTGTATGGGAGAGGCCAATGTAAAAATAATGTTGATTTTATATTTATAGTATTTGATCTATAGGTAATGAACATAATATGCAATAAAAAAACAGTTTGAGTATCACTGGTTTACTTCACTAAAATCAAATAATATTTTGAGTACAATATTCTTATAGAGAAATAAACTGAACCTGTTGAAACCATGCGCTATACAGGAACCGATGTTTGCAAGTTCAGTATTCAGTATAACGCGAATTGTTGAAGTGTATGTATAAATGTTTATAAGACCAAATTAATAATTTTTTGTTTATATTTTGATGTATTTAAGTGTAGAAATATCTATAAATTGCGTGTAATGGAACTTTTTTATGCGTTAAATAATAATAATAACGATTAGGTAGGGATATTAAATTAGAGTGTAGTGCTATTAACAATTTAAAGACTTTCTGGAACACCAATATAGAGGATGCACCATCGCCAGAGTACAATAAAGGTTAGAATTTTTATTTATATTATAAAATAGTGGTACATAACCATAAGCATAACCATTGGACAGAATCACAAAGAAATAATCTTTTATATAAGTAACTGCCCTATTGTCGATTTTGAGAATATGTTATTTATTTTTAAAATCATGGATGTTGTCAACTTTTGGAATGGCAAAATATTTATTTTTTAATAAATATAATTTACAAAATTTAGTTTTTATTTTGGGATATAGTCTCAAGGAGAAAGTCATAGGCCATAGAAATGAAACGATGAACGATCGATATAACAGAAAAAAGTACCAACAAAAACAAATAAAAAACATTTTTATAAGTTTGTCCGCGGTGTGGTGACTAGTACGTCATCAAACATATTCGTCTGGGTTAAATTTTTAGATGGGGGAAAATTAATTGACGTCATACATGTTCTCAACCAGTCAGTCATGATGAACAGGAATTATAAGTAAATATAAAATTTAAATTAAGAATTGAATTATAATTATGTAATAAAAAAATTAACAGTAATAATAATAGTAAAAAATGAATTCTGATGGCAATGGGTTTGTTTCATATTTAACACTGATATGGACATTTGCAATCTTATATTTGAGGTTATTAGTTTTTAGTAGTTTACGGTTGTGTTATGCTTTCTACTATGAGTATAGTTTTATTATTATTTTTGTAGTTTCTGTTCCTTGTGAATATTTTTAAATTTGCTACAAGACATAACCTGAAATGGTAATCAGTGTTTGGCATGTCTCTTGACGTAAAGGTATCGTTCTCTTTTTAAGTAGGTATACTAGTGGAAACGAGATAAACATATTAGATAGACGTAACATTAGCCAACGAATGAACAAGCATGCATGTGACAAAGAGAGATATACATAACGCCTGTTCATTATTAATTCAGAAACTAATGACGTACCGGTCACCACAACGCGGACAAATTTTAGTTATACTCTCTAAAATTGTTACTTTGCGAACAAAGGTGGTAAATTTTAGCTACTTGCTAAAATATTGTCAACTAATAGAAAAAACAACTGTTACATCTGACGTTCCGATGTCTTATTTAAAATGAAATATATTTTGCAAGTGACTAAATTACATAATTAAGCTAATTTAAGATAAGTACCTAATTGATCTTATGTTGCAATTATTAAGAGTGAATATTATAACAGCTACTGGAGCTACTGAAGCAAATACATAATATGAATATGGTAATCTGGTGCAATGTTGTGTTTCCTTCTTGTCAACTGAAGTTGGCGATGCATCTGTGGTGTGATTTGTGGTGCACTGCACGGTGTGGTGATGCATTGTGCAAGAAGACAACGCCGCAACACCGGACGCGAGGCATTTCACACCACAGCACCTTAGAGAAGAACATAGCCACCGATACACCTCAATGACTAATTAGACTAAGAAGTAGGAAATCCTCTGCACTTGAGATAGATGTGACATAAAATAAATATAGACTTTGTACTAAAAGATATGGTTTTGTTGCACACCATGATACTAACGGTTGGTAATGATTGATTCAATGGATATTTTCATGGCGGATTGTGGTTATGCAACGAACGGATGCAATGACATTGTACCTGTTTATCGAAATATTATTTATTTCACACTGGAGACTACGAGATCTAATTTCGATAATATATCCATCCCATCTAATGAATACACTTCGCCCAACGAGCTTTGAATTCTTGAGATAGATGTAGTATTTCCAGTTATAAGGTTTTTGGTATAGAAATTCTTATTGAACTTAACTAAATAAAGAACCTTATACCCTTTTTTGCACAATTTTATATCAACTTACCATTCCTGTTTCCAAGATAGGATGATGATCTTACCGGTTGCTAGACTAAACAAAACGATAATAATTTGAATTTACTTACCGTTCAGTGAAGTAAGTAAACGTTCTAGAACGAAAACTAAATTTAATATTAATTACGAAGAAATTAATATTTGTGTATGGATAAAAAAGACCAATAGTGCAAAAAAATTATATAAGCATCACGAACGTTAAGGAATTACCGATGTCAGACAAAATTGGAGCCTTCGCTTCGCTTAATCTCAAAACATTGTCTTCCATCGGTAAACTGTCTTTACCGTTCTTGATACTTAATATACTATTTGAGTCCGACATAGGTACGTACAGAACTCATATCGTGATGAAAAAATGGCTGTAACTTTTTAGCAGATAGAAAATGCGACTTTCGGTTTCAAGCATTCGATTCCACAGACATGTTTCTATTAACACTATTATTTTCAAAATTTTAAAACCTTTGAATTTGAATTTTTCAATTTCTTGTGTTTAATCAATTCTAACTTCCGAACGGATAAAGATATCGACTTCCGATTTCCAGCATTGAATTTATCAGACATTTTTATTTAAGACACATAATTTTGAATTTTGTAGAAGGCCACACTGTCGTTAAGTTAATGATATTTGATATTTTATTATTTTTATAAAATAAAATTTCAAAAACTAATAATTGGAAGTACTTACTTTGAATAATGCATTTTGGACCGGAGAAATTAAAAATTGTGTTAATTGTCACTGATATTAGGTACTTATGGTGTTATGGTAAGACGGTAAGTGTTATACCACACGAGTTATACAATAATTTTGTAAGATGTTTCGCCCCGTGTGGTTTTGGTTTAGCGTGTGATCTTTTCGCTTGGATAATTAATTGTATAAGGGTAAGGAACTGTGCAATGTGCGGTCACGGTGGTTACAGTACGCCATCTGACTGATCATCACCAAGACGGTATATCAACCCTGCTCGGTTACAATCACAACCAAACGAAGAGGATTTCGTAATGCCTGTGGCACACCGGCCGAGGAGCATCGAGGACCATCGAGTAACTCCTCGATGAAACGATAGAACGCACCCCGTCCTCGACGAAAAATAGGGGCGCCGCTATTTTCATCGAGTTGTTCCTCGATGAAACGAATGTATCTCATTTCAGACGTATCTTTGGATTTGATTTCGCGCAAAACTTTGATGTATTTGTCGCCGATTAAATAGAAATCCATCGCGGACGGGTGCGTTCTTTCGTTTCATCGAGGAGTTACTCGATGGTCCTCGATGCTCCTCGACCGGTGTGCCACAGGCATAAGTAGTTTTATTTTCCAAATAAATGTGTTTCATTTTAGAATTAGACAAGACATACCGCCATGCTTACTTTATTCTTTTTACTTATTACACAAATATATATATATATATATATATATATATATATATATATATATATATATATATATATTAATATATAGATACTACTACTACTACTATTTTAGTCATTATTTAAACTGCAGACGAAGATATAAACGATATTTTACTATTGTCACGGTCTGTGTCATGTCATAATCATTTAAATTTTACGTAGTAATAAAAATGTTAAACGATAATAGACTACAAGATACCGAAATACTACATTATAAGTATATAGGTACTTTAATTATTCTTAAATGATACCAGATAATAATCATACATAATCTTTCATTTAAAATAAAAAAATTGTCTTAAATTAATTATTTATCGAAATATTTTTAAAAGTACTACATCCGGTTTGTAGATTGAAACTAAAATTATATTGTCATATTAAGAATCGTATTAAAACCTTAAATATACACAATCATCTCGAAAATGTTAAACTCTTACTCTAGGGACCCTAAAACGTGCTTATCCACCAAAACACACTCTAAATTTTTTACTCATCACAATACCTCTCTTATAGAATATGAGGCGGGAGGTAACAATGATATAGCTTGCAATTAGGTACCAGGTACCCGCCCGTACATATATTATTCTACATCCAAAACCAAACTGCAGAAACATCAAACAAAATTATAAAATCCCTCAACTAACAATTACATTTACAAACTATCCTTCGCCACTCTATTGTCCAAATACACAAATCGCACACCTTTTTACGGCACGTGCTCTTTTTCACCCTTCACCTTTGCACCTTTGCCTGTCACTGTCCATCCAACATTATCCACTATTTAGCACTGGTCAGTCACTAATTACCCTGCAGGGCCTACTTCGATGTTCTGTCCACAACAAAGCGCTGCATTATCAGGATTCGTGGATTAGTCTCACACTCGTGCTGCGTTTGTTTGTGTTGGCGAAGGGGTAAGGGAAGGAAGGAACAGAAGCTAAGCAGTAGGTTGAGGATATACAGTAGGCTGTGGCGGACTGTTGGAGACTGGACAGTAGAAGTGGACATCACCTGCCAACCCTGATGTCTTTTGTCACTGACCACTGATGTGGTCGGAAGGCAGACCCGCATTTAGAGGGATTTTCTATTTTGGACATTTTTTTGGTCGACATTAAGAGCGTAATGTACGAACGTTGCGCGCAGTAAAAACGTGCTTTTGAATGGGAAATGAAATTGAGACTAATTTTGGTCGGATCGACTTAATTTTTTTTAAATTTAAAGATAAAGATGAGCTCTACGTCCGTTAAGTGTTGAAATAATAGTTTTATTTTTTGTTTCAACTTTACAATGCCGTAAACTTGTTATAACTTGGCTAACTTCACATAACTGTTACTCAGTAAATCTACAAAAATTGCAAATTTCAACACTAGATGGATCTAGATTGAACTTCTATCTTTCAAATGAACCCTTGTTTGTGATGATATGTTCATATTTAGTACCAATTTTGATCCCTCTATGAGAGCGCGTTCCCTAGTGCTACCTTTGTTCGACACACTATATCTGTATAAACCTATTCTTTTCTCGCAGACAGCTACATTCGGGCCGTCCTTAAAAGACTTTACTTCTCCGATCATGTAATACGAAGAAGAATTGTTATCATGATTCTTTGACAGTTCGAGATTTTGATGAATCTTCACGATTTAAACCATACTGAATCAAAAAATCAAAAGTCCTTTTCTTATGTTGGCACCATTCCTCAACAAAGTAAACAAATGTAACGCTATATCCAGTTATGTAATAGTATTATTAGATCAATGAGAACACACGATTTGGCTCATATTGATACAATCAAAATTTCAGTTATTTGACAGGTTTTTCTATAGTAGCTCTTATTTTATTTATGACTTGCAACATATTGTTGTCCAGTGCTCATTGAAGATTAAGGTAGTATAATTAATATAAATACACCTATGGCGCTTGAAGCCAGCTACAAAAATTTTACCTATAAAAACGAATTCATAATACTGCCCTCCTTAGGAAGAATGTCCTATCTGCAAATTTTGAGATGTTTGTAATCCGCATAAATTATTACAAATATACCAGAATAGAATGTCCAGCTGCCCTAAGAAAAGGTAGAATTTATTATTCATGGTTATTATATTTATATAAAGCAATTTTAATAGTAAAAATCCGCATAGATGTTTCCACACAAATTTTTATATAAAATAATAGCTAAAACAAAATTTTTGCAGATAGGACCTTTTTCCTAAGGACGGCAGAATAATTTATAGCCGCTATCTATCTATAAATTTTTGAATTCAATTTCAAACTATTGACAGAAAATTTTCCCTCTATCAGTATGAATCAATTTACATAATTATAGAACATAATTATTTTTTCCCATATACGTATACGTAGTTATTTTGTATGTATAATACAAACTAAAATGAATTAAAATTATTAAGTCGTTTTAGAAAAAGAATTCAGAAAATCATACAATAAATAAAACTAACTTGTTTTTGATCCTATAATAATTTATTTATTTTATTTAAATTAATAAGTATGAATGAATAATCGATTTAGCGAACTGACCGATAAGTTCAATATAATTTTGTATTAATATACACCAATTAAGCTACTGACATTTCAATTATTTCTTCAGTGTTGACCTGCCGTGTTTTTTTACTAGTACAAAATTAATAACGATGCGTTAAAGTTTAAAAATGTGTTTATGAATACGGCCAGTAGGTAGTGTATATTCACTGACAACAAGCAAAACATCGATATAAGGGAGGTTATGTCAGTGTTAGTCTATAAGAAATATTTATTGTTTAAGATTGAAGTTTTAGCCAACTTAGTAAAAGAAATCATATTGAGCTAATACCTCTCTGAATTGTACGATGTCGAGGCTCGGTCCGGATAACGAGACGTATATAAATTGGACACTTTAGTCTCAATCGAATAACAACCATTTTGTGTTATTGGGAAACACTGTCGATTTGTACACTTCTCACACCAAATGCATTTGTTCTGCTTGTTAAAATAGCTTCTGAATACTAATGAGACCAAAGAAGAATAGCAAATTACATTCAATTAGATGTACATATAAGTCCAGATTCATTTAACTTAATACAACTAATAACTTTTCTGAAGATAATACAAAAATCATATAAAATTCTACCCACATCCTTTGCATATTACTACTTTGTTATTTTTCCTTAATTTAATTCATATTTATATACCAACGCAAATAAAGAAGCTAAACTAATAGATATGTTCTACAGATATGTTCATGAATTATGAATAATAAACTAATAAAACTGAAGCGACTTTCTAATATTCTAATAAAAAATTAATATTCAAGGTTGAATGCATTTTCATAAATTCAATTATTAAATATTATCAAAATTGACGTTACGATGTTTTCAAACAAATTTTGCCTACTGAGACGACAAGTTTTGAAGTTGTTCTACACCTATTACTCCAATAAAAAAAATAATTTATTGACTAATTTAATCAAGCTTCATTCCGGTTTGTAAATACTGAATGCGGGGGTTGATCATTCATATTATAATAATATACATAAGTTTTACATAATCATACATAATTTAAAACAGTTTACTACTGGATACTTAAAGAAAGAGTTTAAACCAAGATACTATAGATATTAACATATGTACAATTCAAACTTTAATATACGAAAGTATTAATAAACTTACAACACTGAATAATCCTACCAATTTGCAACACTAAGTATACCACCGCACTGTATCCATGCTTTTTGCTAACTAAAAACGTAGGTAGGTATCTAAAAGAAATTTAGAATAAAGCAACAGTAGGCTTAAAATTCTGTTATCGAAAACTGTCATGAAAAGTTAAGACATGCATGACAATAATTATCAACGCACGCGAGAGATTTACAGATTTACAAAATAAGGAACCCTTTTGGTGAGACTTCGTTGTCCGTTCTTTCGTCCTTCCGTCCCGTCTATCAAAGGCCTATAACTTCAAAACGCGGGTTATTATAGAAAGTTGAAATTTGACACGTAGATAAATTAGTATATGCCGCAGATAATCCGAATGTCAATTTTTTTATTTCGAAACCCCAGAGGTGATCATAAATTCAATTTTATTTACGAATTTTTTTAAAGTGATCTTGAGACTTCATTTGGTTACTTGAAAATGAAAAATTGCAAACCAATACTTCTTTGTAGACCATTGCTATTTTATAATGACGGTATTGCATTGTATTAAAAAAGAGCATTCCTCTCCCCACCCCCTTATCATCGTACCTACTGAGTCTAAAATTTTTGAAAAAATCAGGTATAATAGTCCAGTCAAATTAGATCATATTTTGCCATTTAGTGGAAAAAATTAGTAGAAAGCTGGATTTTGGTATACACCTTCTCAGTACCTTTATAAACAACATACTAAAAGTCTCAATCGATTGGACTGGAGCTTTGCCCGCCATTTTGAAAAAATGGCCGCCGTCTATTTTTTTAAATTTTTATCTCGTAAATGATTAATATTACGAAAAAGCATAGGTAAGTAAGATATTAAATGCAGTAACTGAACGGAGGATGGCTTCAACACAGAAGAGTTTTCCTGTATGGATGAGTCTTTTTATTCAGGTGATACTAATTTCTGTATTTGAATATTTTAGATTTTTATTTGTATAATTTTAATTGGGCACCGGATTGTACTATACATTTATGTTTATGAGCCTAGATATGGCAGGAGCTGGTGTGCTGGCCACATCAGATTTTTTTTGTCAGTTAATAGAAATTAGCAAAATTACAAAACAAATATTACTCATAATTTGATCCCAAATTTACAAACACGCCCCCAGTTTACAAAACAAACAAATCCACATAACCACAAAACACATTGCTCATCTTCAGCTCTTAATCCGTCACCTCTGCAGTCTTTCACTCAACCCTTATTCACAAAATTCACAACCAACCTTCCAAAAAGGGCTAAAGATGTCCGAGCCACCGTTGCAAATAACAAGCCAGCATCAGATATCCCAAACTAACCTCATAAACGCTAAACATATTTAAACAAGCAGCCAGTGGCGTACGTTGGCCCTTCCAAGGGACAAGGGGTGGGCGAGGACGTTCACGCACGGCAAATATTTACAGATAATGGTTGAACGCAACTTAAAACTTTTTGTGTCGGGATGTTAAAGGTGTTTGCTTTTACAATGAGCGCCTACACTGTTAGAAAAAATATGCAAACAATACTTGAGAAGTACTGTTGATTGTTGAACGAGAAACTGTGTTTGTATGTGTTGAAAGGTTTGAGTACCTGGTAGTTAGAGATTTATGATTTATGAATTAATATTTGCGTGAAAGTAAGCTTTTCAATCGTAAAGCGTTATAAATAGGTTCTTACCTTTTTATGGTAACAGTGCATAATACCTAATAAAACTAACAGTAGCAAAACGATATTTGTATATTTCCTATTAAATAAATAAATAACTAATCTCTGAATGTTCTCTGGGTTTCATTTTTGCTTAATGTTTCGACACGTATAGAGATTGTTACAAGTAATTCTAATTAATTATTTTATTTTATTACCTGAATAATATAGATCGCCTCGATAAATTAACATTACTTATAGGTATCTACCTTATTTACAAATACAAATCCACCTAAAATTCGACGATTTTTTTTTATAAATATAAATCATAAATAAATTTTAAAATATGATGCTCGAGTAAAGTGTTTGTAAAAAAATGGTAATATTCGAAATTTCCGAAGCTCTTGTAGAAATATTGGAAACAAATGGAAATATTCAAATAATTTTCATAATCTCATAATTTAATATTTATTAAGTAGTTCTTCTTATTGCCGCAATAGGAAACATAGATAAATACTTATTATTTTACTAAACTAGTTGGCAACATGGCGGCATGACGACAACACTTTACGTTCATAATCTCATATTCCCATATTTTTCACATAAAAATACCAACTGACTCACAGGACTTATATATTTCAACTTTCAAGCGTTGTTTATTGAAAAAGTGAGTTGAAAGTGTGAAAATTCTACCGTTTCTAGAATTTTGCCAAAAACCTACGTATATTTTTATTACCGGCTTCATCCGTAGCAAACTGAAAAAAACAATTTATATAGTGACGGAAGACAAAAGTGTTCAACCTTTCGATTCAGAACCACTTGCAACGCTTTTAAAAAGACAGTCAGGGAATGATAAAATAAACTTTTTTATTAATATTTCCAGGTTACCGAAAATTTCTGGGAATATTTCCGAATATTTTTTCAAAAAATATATTTCCGGAAATTTAACATCACTATGCTCGAGTAATCATTAGTATTTCCAATTTCTAAAGGTGCGATAACTGACACTTCGAAACGTATCGTTACTATACATTACATAAATACCTACTTCCTACTAAAAAAATAGGAAAATAATAATTCTTATTATTCCATTCCATATTCCACTTTTTATTTCACCAATTAGATTACTTTATCCCTTAAGGTATAAAAATAGATATTTTTTATACAAGACGATAAAATTCTATTTTATCGACTAAAGAAAAGGATTAATTTACAAGCGACGAAGAAGCAAGTGAATTATTTTATCGTCGTGTATAAAATTAAATTCTTATTAAAATGTAATTTCGAAGTTTTTAATATTTTTCATTACTTTTGTCACAGAGTGGATGCAGAAATGTGTGAAAACGAATTTGAGAAACGTAAAAATACTCTAATTTTACTTCATCTAGGTAGGTACTTCCCTACTCAAATTTGATTTTTTTTATCTACCTAGGCATAGGTACATAAAGTAGCACTTTATTTATTTAAATAGGTACTTACCTATCTAAACTTTATTATGCAGTTCTTATTCTCAAGATCGTTTTTAAATACCTTCCTATCTAACTTAATATTTTCAAGTTCTTATTCTCAAGAAAATAATTGATTTTGTTTCGTAGGTATAATTATAAATTATTTATTGTTATTTTATTAAAAAAGCAATTAAAACTTTGAAATCACATATAGGTAGTACAATATTTATTAAAAATATAGGTACCTAACTTGTAGTAAGTTGTAATAAGTTGTTATTTCTTGGAATAATAGATAATAATAATTGGGATTATAATTAAAGATGTTATATCATTTTTTTCTAAAAATTTAACACATTTAACGCCACACGGTTAAACCCTAAGGTAGGATCAATCTACTATCTATCTATATACCAACATTTTTATGAAATTGGTAGTTTACCTACATTACTAGGTTATGATTTTTACTTAAATTTAATGTTCATTTAACAAGTCATTATTTTACTCTTCTGGATGCAATGCCAATAATAGTTTTCTCATTAATGATTCCCCTTTCTTATTTGAATTTTTTTTACTTAAACTTAGGCTTAAATAAAAATTTAATATTTTTCATTTCATATTTCATGTAGAAATTAAATATGATGTACCATATTAATCTTCAATTTCGCTACAGACAATAATCCTTTAAGTACAATCCATTGTTATCACATAATCTACATCACATCTGCTTTCTTCTACGGATAAGCAGTTAGCAGTTTGTAACTCCTTGAATCCCTCGAAAACAAACATCCTTTCCAGAGCATATCATCATCATCACGGTATTGAGGCTGCGTGGTCCATATCCACATCTACGCCTCCGTGCCGCCGCCCCAGCCACCCCTCCACCTGGGGGCCGAGCTCCGCCGCATCCCCTCCAAGTGGGAGGCGCAAGTCGCGCAAGTCCGTTGTGGCTCTGTCGTCAGGCGTCCGCGAACCTTCGTCTCGTGCGCACGAAGCAAGAGCCACGTAGTGAGCATAGTGCCCTAACCTCAACGCTCAACGTCAACATGTCCACAACAACCGCGAGTGTCAGCTGCGCAGAGTAAAGACAGTGAACTGTAGTGACAAGTGTGTGTGACTGAATGTTCTTCATGAGTTCGAGGTTGTAAGTGATCGAGGTGTCGTTGTCGTTGCGTCGTAGCGTCGTAGGTCTACGGCGACGGCTTCCACGGACTAGGGCCTGGAGCGCCAACAACCAACGCAGATGGGAGTGTTCGAGGAAAGGTCTGCACAACAACCAGCCATGCACTGGGTAAGTTCTTAAACAGTACAAAACTACTACCTGTATTGGTTACAACAGAACGAATCTTATAGGTTTATAGATAGGTACATTAAATGTACCAAAATAATTATTATTGTATAAAGTCTTTATTGTATAATCAATCGATCAGCAATAATACGCCAAAAGTAGTATCAAAACCAATATGACAACGACAACACTAAGATAATTTTCGGGTAATTTAAATACGTATGATATTTTAACAATAATACCTAATTAATATTCAACAATACAATTTGATCAAAAGTACAGATTTATTTCTTATATTAATTGGAATTTAGAAAGAGTTGACTTCAGCCCGCTTCAGCTAGATTAATTTTTACTTATTACTGCGATATGCCGTGCAAAGGAATGTTTATAAAATTTTATAGGTATCGCCAAATGTCATTTTTTAAATATTTATTAGGGGATAAGTATTCTTTGTTTTCTTACCGATTTCCGAATCAATGTCATATATATACCTATAGGTTCTAGTTGTTATTATTTTAATGCCATTGTCGTCGCATCTTGACAAACGCGCACAATTATCACTGTCGTGTATGCTTATTTTTATTTCATGCGAAACACTTATTGATATTAATTTCTTAAATAACAACTTTGTATAAATGTGTTTCCTTAGTTTATATTGAGTTTTTTAATAGCTTCCCTTGATAGTCAGGATCATTTTGTCTACAAACCGCAAAATATAATAGGACACAATTATTTTCGTTGTGATTTTGATCCACATCCTGTTTTTATAAGATTAAAACATGCTAAAGCTTTGAGAATAACGATTTTATTATTTATTAATAATTTAGATTCAAAGGGTCCTATTACTATACAACTTGTAAAGAATTTTAAAAAATGTTCAAGACATTATTTTACTAGGTATTGGTACAGGTATTCTCGTGGTTGTGTCGTCAACCTTCGCGGCCGTCGCTAAATTTCTCCGGGTATTTTTCGCGCTTATATAATCATTTCAAATAATTACCAACGATTAAAATAAATATTAGTTCTACTTTTCTTTTGCTGATAATAATGTTCTTTTACAAAATATACGAAAAGTTAAAAAAAATTGTTTTACTATCACCACCATAAGTAATCAAACTATTGACAGTAGATAGATAAAAACAACAACAAAAGATAAACTAATATTTGGTTACATTGCGAAAGTTTATTTAAGTAGAAATCTTACCAATATTTACCAGATATTTATAAGAAGTTATTTATCAATCACTCTGGGATATAAGATAATATACTTCAACCCATAGAACGAAGTTTGCTTTTCAGACAACAGACCCTTGATTGAAAACATTGGGAATAACGTCATTTATAAAACAAAAATTTAGAACAAATAATTAAATATTAAATAATTTGTTGAATTTTGAGTAACTACTTACCTATACGGGGTAGTTAGTAACTTTTAGCGAATATTGCCGAATATTCGAACAAAATTTTTGTTGCTATTAAATGAATTAAACAAAATTCGATAATTAACTACAATGTAGACAAAAAATTGTGGGTATACCTGCTAGAATATGATGCATCTATACTGGAGCGTTACTAAATAATAGTCTTCTAATAATTAAAAAATTAATTTTATCTTATACAAACTTAATCACACTTACTTAATTTTTAACTATTTAATACATATATTTAATTTATATTGTGTAGCAATGCAAGAACAAAATAAAAATTAAACAGAAATAGACCCAACCCGGTTTCGGTAGTCACTAATAATTTTTATTTTCCCTAAAAAAAATTTGCCTGTCAATGAACGCGGATAATTTCTTTTTAAAATAAGTAAACCGTTTTTGAAAAGTATCGGTGTGCTAGGATTCTTTATTTCATTAAGATAAGCTCGCCCACAAGTCCGCATTTTGTGCAGTATCTCCCCATTTTATCTTGTAAATATTGAAAGTAGATTAGAATTTCTGAATAAATTAATTCATATTGGTCGTACGCACAACCGAGTCGTGTTAATTTCAACTTGTCAATGTCAGTAATCTGATTCTACGTGGGCAAAACATACCACGTTGATAATATTCAAGAAACTCTTTTTTTCATTTCATATTTTAATGAAGTACGTGTAGGTTTTATCTTAGCTCCGTTGTCAAAAATCTATCGGGAGGCTATGCAACAAGTATTCTTGACAAATGCTCAACTCTTGATGGAATTAATTACTACGACTTGATAAAAATACAAAACGGAAATGATAAAAATTTGCACGATTATCAGCAGGTTCTTTTTACAATTTTATTTGCGGTGGATAAATGTTTGTTTGGTTTATCTGCTTGTTTACCTTTCAATTGAACTTGTCAATGTTATAGTTCTATTTACCTGAATTTCTATATTTAAGTTTTTATATTTAAAGATTTAAACGGTTTTACTATACCTGTCCTATTTGATTATCATAACAGTAAATTAAAGACTTGATCGAAATTAAAAACGCACCGTTCGTAACTTTTAAAACGACGTTTCATACCACCAAATCCCGAATTATCAACGTAAAACAATGAGATGTTATCGAATATGCTATTGTAAAAAATATTTAAAAAAATATATAAAGGTATAAATTTATACGAGAACTAAACATTTAAATATTTATTGTTTGATTGTGTAAGAATATTTGACAGGTAAAATTGGAGATTTCTTTTAACATTTTTTTTCTATTCGTTATTTAAATTTTAGTTTTGATGGATTATAATATTATAAGTGTGTTATGGCTGCTTTTTTAGTTTGTTTTTAAAATCTTTTTATGAAGTGGTTTGATAATCATTGAATAATAAGCATGGTTAGTTTATCAATGTTTAAGTATGAAATTGTGAAAAACTTAAAAATTCTAGGAAAAATTACCTTATCTAAATCTGATTTTATCTATTTCCGCCGATTGAAAAGTGAAATAATATTTAGATTATTATTTACTTACATTATATTGAGATTATTTCCTTTATTCAATATTTTAAACGCAGTTCCTGATCTATTTATATTCATAAGTGCAGAAATAAGAGTATTAAAACCTGAAAAGATAAAAATGATTATTAATCGCCCTACCGTCGCATAATATTAACATTAATATTTTTCTGTACACCAATTTATAATATCAATACACATGCTAAGTTTATTTCTATTTGCACGCAACCTATTTTCATACGATAATCAATTACTTACTGCGCGTAACTACAGTACAAGAGTGAAATTTGCGAAAATAATTCAATATTATTCATATGCAATAAAAATTTGTTAGTCACCGCATACAAGTATAAACTAGCTATCAATAGTTTTATTTTGAAATATTTATATAAAAAATATATATACTACGAGTATATTGTTATTTTCATTTCACCGCGAGAATAATAAAACTATAGAAATATGTTTCAAAAATATTATTGTTTATTATGGTTTAATTCTCGGTTTTAGAACAGGAAAAATAGATTATTTTGAACTATGAACTCTTGCAGTTTTGATAATGTTATCGAATAAAAATGAAAATATTTCGGACACTCCAATACATAAATCAAATTTTATTATGACCCAGGACTCTTCTTTTTGGGAATATCTCGAGGAATATCGTAAAATAAATCTAGCACAAATATTTTTATGACTACAACTTGTCAGGAAATTAAAATGTGTACTGCAAGCAGGGTCGGACTGATATTATAATTTTACCCAAACTCAATTCCGAAAATATCAATAATTTTCGAGGTGTAAAGAAATTATTGAAAGCAAATATAGGAAAAAACTGTCTAAAATGTAAAAATAATATGACTACTTACAGAATATGTTTCATTTGTTAAAATTGCACGAGTATTATGAAATAGTTATTTAATTATAAGTGCGGTAGGGTTAATTTTACAACGCGAAGCGGAGTGATTTAATAAAATTGAGCGTTGTATACATATCTAACGCACACATTATGTACCTACTTATTATATTTTTGGCCGACATACCAATTTATTTAAAATATCGTATTTTCTATGAGGTTAAGGCCCGGTTGTACAATTCGAGTTTAGTGTTAGCTTAAACATAAACTCAAGCTTAGTTAAACCGAGTTTTCCCAGCCAATCTCCAGCGTTAAAATAAAACAGTTAACCAATGAGATGCAACAATACAACAGAAAAACTTGGTAACCATGGTTTTGACATAAACGTAGTTTAAGCTGAGATTGAACAACCGGCCCTTAGTGAGATGCATTTGACATTTGCACTAAAATTTCATTTTGTCAAGTAGCCTTGAAACAACTGTTCTCAGATGGCGCCATTAAATGTCACATTTAAAATTAATCTGTTTTATTTATTTCAGACTCTATTGAACAATAAATTGTATAAAGTAGCGTTTTTGCAGACTTTTAAAAAATTTTAAAGTATGGCATAGGTATTAAAGAAATAAAATTCAGTGCGTATTAACAGTGTATTACCGAACTATATGCGGAATCAGTTATGACACGTGAAAAATCGCAACTAGACGACAACGATGTGTGATTGTTATGTTTACAGTTCAGGAAACAAAAAATAATTTACGTAGCTTCAAGTACCCTCTTTAGATGCATCAAGTACCTACCCCTTGGGGATGCGTGGTAGGGAAGGGAAAAATTTCGATATATCGATAAATATCGATATGAACATCAGTTGCTATCGCTTTTCTTTTGGTATCAATGTACGGATAACTCAATATTTGTTGATATTGTCGATAATTTTCGGAAAATATCAATAATATCGAGTTATCGATACATCGATACCAAACGAAAAGTAATATTGACTGATGTTCATATCGATATTTATCTTTTTTATTTTTCCCATCCCTAGTCCGTGGACTCCTGGTTTAGAATCGCTGCCATAAAACATAAATAATAAAGTGAAATAATTCTTGACTGAATTTGGAATTTGAAGAAGGAAAATAATGGGTGTACCAGTCACTGTGATTACTATTATGCTTTTTTATTCATAATGTCGACGTTTCGGTATAAAAGTAGATAGGTACCTTCCTCAGGACAAACGAATTTCACATAATATTGTCATACAATAAATTACAATAGTTCTTGTATGTATAAATCTTCGGTACCACATGGCAAACTTGAGACTTTTAAGTTTTAAATATTATTATTAAAACATTAGAAACCAACGGATGACAATATTATGTGAAATTCATTTATCCTGAGGAAGGTATCAATTTTTATACTGAAACGTCGCCATTATGAATAAAAAAGTATAATAGTAATCACAGTGACTGGTACACCCATTATTTTCCTTCTTCAAATCATAAATAATAAACTCTGCTCTCATTTTTACCTACAGCCAAAATATGTGACATTATTGGATTATTAAACATAATTTTTATGGTTGTATTATGTGTAATAATCCACAGTCTGCACTAACAGCGTACTGACAACTACGGAGTAATTATGTTTATGTTTAGAGGACAGAATCGTTGCAACCTGCAGCCATTTTAGATTTTCTTGTTGTAGAATATCTTTCTCTTAGCCTGGTGCGTATTTTCTTAGTTTTATGCGTGCGTGGCTGTTAAAATATGCGGTCGGCAAGCTGCATATTGGCATAAGCGCGGCCCGTAAGAAGATAATGCAAATACCACACGTGGTTTGTCGTTCTTACTTCGCTACTTTCAATGCGCTCTTGTGCTCTTACCCGCGGTCGCACTTGTTTATTGTACCTACATGTAAAACGCTTTGTACAGAACCGAATACCCAGCATTCGTGACTTCTTATGGCGAATGTACTTGCAGGGTGACTGCTGATGAATTGTTGGAAATGTAATGAGTTTTTTTACCGAATTCTGACCACCAAATTGGGAGTGGTTAATTATTTTGATCGATACAATGAATCAATACACTTTTCGCCGCCGTAAATGTAACACGTTTTGTGGTCACCGCGACCACACATGGAACTGAACTAAAAAATTCCAAATATGTGAGAAAATTTTAAAAGTAGGATGAATTAAAGGTTATATTTAAAGATAAAAATTCATACAGTATCGAAGATAATAGGTATACCTAATATAATTTTCGTGTAAGCGATGGAATCGAGTGGTTTGTTATTAAAAATTCAACAATAATAATAATAACGTTAATAGTTAAGGTGATCCTCTACCCATGGCAGAAAACAGTCAAAAACATTGATACCGCACGCTATTCTATTAACGTTTTTGCACAATAAAATTGGTCTTTTTTATCAACTTACCATGCCTGTTTCCAAGACAGAGTATGTTGATCTTACCGGTTGCTAGGCTAAACAAAACGGTAAGTTCAGTGAACGTTAAGTAAATTCAAACTGAACGGTAAGTAAATTAACAGATCGATAAGACATTAATATTTGCGTATGGATAAAAAAGATCAGTAGTGCAAAAAATGATATAAGCATCACGAACTTTAAGGAAATACCGAGGAATTACCGATGTCAGACAAAATTGGAGACTGAGTTTTCCATCGGTCCTTATACCATTTTTGATACTTAATATACCTAGGTACTATTATAATGTTTTATGAAACATAATAATAAAAATAATTTATGTTTGAGTGGAAAAAATAATTTTGGCACCCATATTTGTAAAAATAGTGCAATATTTTGAAAAAACAACAATATCTTTAGATTATTATATTTAACAAAACAATAAACGCTGTGGAGCGGCGGGCGAAATTTATGGCACGGCAGAGGATCGTCTAAGTACTAAGTAGTAATAGTAATACACCCAGGAGGATTCTAGATTATACTCATTATGGGCAATAATCGTCTAGATAATTTGGAATATAAATATGAACCTTCATATATGAAAACCCTATAGATTGTAGGTATTCTTCTTTTAATTTGAAATTTTGTATATTTTAATAATCAATAGGTAGATCTAATATAATAATTCTTTTTCTAGAAAACTATTGCAATTTATGATAAGAAATATAGTAAAAGATGATTAAAGCTTGAAAAAGCAAATAATTAAGTATTTCCGTAATAAACAACTATTAAATGATTTATTTCAGTCTTGTAATATGTTTTTATTACAAATGTGAATACATTTTTCTGAGAAATTTCTGATGTAACAATGTAATAAATAATAGTAAACATATTTTTAGCATAATTGACTGAAGAGAATAAATATGATTATATGTTTTTGAGCGCCTCTTTACTCTTGAAATTAATTATAAAATCTGCTTATTGCAGTGATTTAGAAATTAAATACAAATGTGTTTGCGCTTAGCTCTTTTTGAAACAATAACGCTCCTTCACTGTGTTCTTTTTTATACAACATTGTAACATTGCATCTGTCAAGTGTCAATATATTCTGTGATGTAAATTTAAACTTACCTTATACATACTTAAGTATAAGACTGTAAGATTAAAATTATAGATAGTATTAAAGTTATACCGGGTGCTAATATATATGCAGGTACGATTATTTAGTTCAGTGCGTAATAATAATAAATTGCTATCCATAAGGGAATTATGATAAATTTGAATTTTATAAAATACAAAAATATGGTATTTCGTACATTAATTATTTTATTAATTAACAGTTATTGGAATAATTTGTAAGGGTGTACAGTGTACACAGTTCAATACAATATGAGATTTCAACTCTATGTTTACTATGTTGATGCAAAGCAAATGTTAACATTTTTTACTAAAATTTAAGATTATAACAATCTGGCAAAATTTGTATTTGTATGAATAACTTAGCTTTTTATCTATGTTTGTTTGTAGGTTTAATACAAAAAAGTTATATATTTGTTATACCTATAAAAAGGCACATCTGTAGATCCATTCTTTATGTGTTAAATCCTTGTTGAAATAAAATTTTAGCATTCTTGTACTGGCCACAAAACACTCGCGACGTTAGTACATTTTATGCTGGATTTTAGGAGGTGGACGGTCCTCTTAAGGTTTTGTCTCTACGTCCATCCTCCAGTACGCTCTAGTAATTCTTCCGTTGTATTTTTTTTTCTAGCATATGAGTTACAACGGTTACATATTCTTCTTACACATTTGTTGACAAATATTTATAACTTATTTTTTTATCAGTTTGTTTCTGTCCATGTAACAAGAAACTTTTTAAAATTTGTTCTAAACAGTCATAGCTTTATTTTCTATGAGATACTTTCTTCTTGAGTATTGACGGCTGGTAATTGCAAAATATCAACAAATTATATTTGTTAGCAATCTTCACCAACTGTGTTTCACAATTTAACAGAACTTCTACAGTTTTGTCTACAAACTCCTAACCCACAATCTAAAATTTCTAATTATGGCATACACCGTTCAAATCAAAATTTAACATAACATTACATTTACCACTAACCCGGAGGCGTATTCTTGAAAAAATGAAAAGCGCTTTCAAGGCTCTTTGGGACATCTGTCACATTGCAAGTTGGTTTAGTGGCACAGAACTTGTCAACAGAACATCAGAGACATCGGAACATCAGCTTAGAAATAACAAGAAACTCCAGTACCGGGCTGAAGGGGGCTACGTCCACCATATGCCAGTAGCGGCATCAGGAAGGAACATTTCACGAATTGTTAGATAACGGATGGGTTACTTACTGCGTTGACAGTAAGTTGTTAACATGATTGAGAACAATGGCAGACTTTTGCCAGAAAATTCAGGTTTATAAAATTGATAATTTTATTTTGATTTGACTAATGGCCGTTTTACTACGCTAAATATTCAACAAGATATTGCGCAACAAATTGAACAATATCTTATTCATGATTTAGTGCAATGTAAAACGGGCTCTTAAGAGGAAAGGTTTATATAATAAAATGATAACTATTTAATTTTGTCTGTAAAAATGATTAAACTATTACTTAGTTTTTGTTAAACACTTTAGGATGAGTCAAATATCTGCAAGTAATATTTTTAGTAAGGGATTTGTTTCTTCACCTTGCACCACTCGATGTTATTTCAGTCCAGATAAATTGAGAGATGCCTATCTCGTCAGTATGTCTTTAATATGGTTTTTTTTTAAATTTTTTCTTATTTTTCTATATTGATTGTTACAAAAACCAAGTCATACCTTATTATAAGTTCAGTATAGGTATAGCAGGTCTTATGTCTTTACATTAAACACGAAGATGTTTCTTATTATTTTGAAATAAATATTCAATTATGAACTTCATACAAAGCAACAACTTTAGATATAAACTTTTTAACTTTTGAATAATTTTTTTTCATATCCACATAATTGACTAAATTGATGTTTTACGACCCTTACGCCTTCCTATGGTATCTAAGAAAAAATTGAAGACATCAGGATCTAACCTCCATTTCACAAATATCCACGTAAGTTAAGAATGTTTATTCACTCCAAACAGTTATTTAACTTACTTGGTGTATAAATATCTATTAGATGGAAGCTAGCGTTGATGCGCCTAAAACTTGGTGCCCTTTAAAATTTCATTAAATTCGTAGGGTAACATGTTTTTTAACATGCAATTGTAATAGTAATTAAAAATATTATTATTCCGATTCCGATATATAATTATAAAATAGTGGAAAAATATAGGTATAAAGATAATTACAATTTTGTTCTGATAAAAATAAGAACTCGTCATCAAAATATTTTGATTTCTGTGTAATTTACTTCATCCTGTCGTCTTTATCACAGAACTATATGTAAATTATACATTTATTTTGTTATTATTTGTGTAAATCTGCAGAAAAATATAAATAATAAAACTTACGAGCGATTACAAGTCAATTTAAGAAGTATAATCGAAACTCAAAAGATGAAAATTTCCTAGCAGAGCAGACAGAAAACAAAATGACAGTGAGTCGTCTCGCTTGACCTGCGAGTTATCACATTCTGTCTATGGCCACAGTGCCACAGTACAACTATTGATAAACACGATTCATCCACTTGTTTATAACTTATATTTATTTATAAATTCAATTTTTATGTAACCGCTGTTTTATTACTTATTTTTCCATTAATTTGTTTTCATTTGCATTCTTCAAAATTTTTTTGGTTGTTTTTAATTAAGATTTAAATTTGAGAAGATATTTTTATGAAACATAAATGTTGTTAGATGAAAATATTTTGCAATCAAACTGCTACTTGAAGTGGAATTCTACTAATAGTTGATGATAAAATGTAAATTTTATATAAATTCTTATTAATGTTGTCTTGAAAGGTACAGAATCCCATAATGTGCATTGACATAAACTTTAATGAATATTTATAACTAAAGATAGGAAGGAAAAAAATTAACATATTGTAGTATTACACTGATTTTAGTACTATGTTTATAATTTTATGCCTCTCAACAAATTAGCAAATTATCTCGAACTAATGAAGTTTTAATTTATTGGAAGGAATGCATGAACTGTCAATAAATCGGATAAAAATTCTTAGTTTACTTAGTTGCACAGTACAGTAACGCTTGCTTAACATTGCAAATACCTTATGCTAACTTTATACGTTTACTTTACAGTAAGCATCGGTCAAAGACCATTTATCATATATTTTACAGACAGAATTTTCAATAAATACTTTCTTCTGATTTCAGACATTCAATTAAATTTCTTACAATTTATACTTATATGATATTAATATTTATGCTTTAATATTTTACTACTTTCAGTATGTTTATGATTCATGTGTTCGTAGAAATTTTATATTGGAGAGTATGCAAGGTTATGCTTCTACAAAAGGTCGTGTACATAAAATTTGTATGAATATGGATAGATGAAAGAGGTGCCAAGGTTAAAACGAATTATTTTTATAGCCAGCACTTCCGAATTAACGCATATTTCAGGTTATTATGTTGTGAAAATATAACACAATTTGACCACAAATCAAAATTTTGCATTGTCAAATTTATTTAAAATCATGGCATGTCCCATTTATTACAATTTATTTTTCAAAACTGTCTTATAATTTTAAAAAATCCTTTGTTTATATTACATCCTTTATTTTTAAATTGGTATTTACCTATTGAAATTATTTTACATATGTAGATAAGTAATGGATTTAAATCTATTTATGATTTTTGTGAATATTAAAAAAATAATTTTGAAAACAAATTATGATTGCAAATTTTTCATTATATTGTCGAAACAAAGAGAACATTGCAGTGCATCGCAGAAAATTTTAAATATAGTACCTATACTTATTATTAAATTTACAGTATAATCCAAGAAAAATATGATTTCCCATAAATTATCTATTCCCGATCTAATTTTTATATATTCTCGTATATTCTCTAGCTCGTTCTCTTTATTTATTTGAAATACATGGATTACTTATTAATTTTTGTTAAATTTTATTCAATATATTATTGTTTTGCACTTTTTATAATTTTCATCAGCATCTAGTATAGAAAATATATATAAAACCCAACCCATCCGATTTTTTTTGTGTTCTTTTGGGGTTTTCAGGTTTTTAAATTTGTTTGCTTAATTTTGATCCCTTCCAATAATTGAAAAAATATAATTTTAATAACGTTTCTCGCATTATTGAATGTGTTTGAATTATTTTGGGGAATAGCTTTTGACGGTCTATTGCGTTTTGTCATTCGTTTTTATATAAGTTTATAGAAGAATAAATTATCTATTTTTGTTCAACTATCTGTAATGTATTTTTACTTATATAATCTTTAATTTTATATTGTGTTCCTGTTTTAATTCAATAAATGTTTGTTTAATTAAAAAATATAATACCTATCTAAAAACTAGGTTTTTAATATGGATGTTATTGTTTATTACAACAACCCTGGCTCTAGCAAACTGTAGTTAAATTCAACATTTTAACATGTTGGTCGCATTGTGTAATTGTGATGCAAAATTATGTGGGAAAACAAACAAAACGAATGTGTGAAAAGCTCGATGAAATTTCGAGTTTTATTTATTTAAATAATGCAGTGTTGCTCTGTCAGTTTAGTTTTTTTAGTAACAACTGTGAATAAAATAAAAAGGATTCCACTACCGAAAACATGCAAACAAGGTTGCCAACCACAAATAAACAGCGAATCGTCGTAAATTTCGCTTTGTTATGATCAACAGCACTGGGGTTCATATACCTGTCAAAATTGTAATTATATTTACATACGTACACTCATAACATCGTGAAATGCTGGAATGTATATTACTATCGTTATTATGTACACACTACACTTTACAATGTGCAAACAGTCGCAAGCGTACGTCGTAACTTAAACTGGAGAATGGAGAAGAGAATGTCATAACTACCACTTCAACAATTTACACGAGATGAAGAATACCTTTTAGATATTATTAATCTTTCCCATATAAATTTATATTTACCTAGTACCTTTCTTGTATGTTACGTACAAATATTATTTATAATAAAGATTTGGGAGGGAATAACTTCGAAATTATTGATCCAATTACTTTTTTATGGAGAATAAAATATCCAACTATGAACTTAAAAACTTAAAAGACTTCAGCACCCTATGCGATTTTTATGCAAACGTCCTTTAGGTTTCATGAAATTACTATTTTTATAGAACATTTTACTTGTTATTACCATATTTGGTCATAAAAATACTCTAATACGTCACATTAAAAAAAAATTGCGCAAATGTTTAAATGAAAGTATTCTTTATTAGGAGTGGTAGGCAGATTTAACACAAAAAAATGAAAAAATAAATCTATTCTAAACAATTCAAAAATTATATTTTCCCATCTGTTCCTTTAAAAAAGTTATTTAACATAAAAAATATATATACTTTTGTTGTTGTTTTATAATAAACCAAGTGATCAGAAGGGTTGTTTTAGAACCAAAAAATTATCTAGAAATTGATACTTTTATTTAATTTATTTAAGTTTTAATTTGTCGACTAGTGTTATTAATTAAATTCTCAAGATTATAATACCTAACTTGTAAAAAAATTAACTGAATTATTTTGTGCTGTATTCATAGTTCTCTGCAGGTGTGCAGGTTGCTGAGAGAAACTAAACGCAGTTTAAAATGTTTGAATAATATCTGTCTTTACTGTAGAAGTAAATAGTGAAACTGCAAGCAAATTTTTCCTCTCCGTCCAATTACTTTGAATGCAGTCGACCATTGATCAACTTTTCCAGTTCCTAAATAATGCCAGCATTGAATGTGTCATATCAAAGTCCGCGTTGGCGCAATAAAATGAAAAGTTTAAACGCATGTTCCTCGTGTGTAAGTATAAGGATACTCGTAGACAATCCGTAATTGCCTCTAGTGATTTGTGATGGCGCAGGTGTCGATTCACGTTCGAGTTGTTCTTGCGCCGCGCCGCACGCACTATTTATATGCGTGAATACGATCGTTCTTTTCGAACGCCCTGTATATGCGCAGGATAAATGGTTTTCCGGTTTTTATTTTCGGATGACACTGAAGGAGAAGGTTTTTGTAAGGGTAATTTCACTTAGGATTGCTGTCATTTTTCTTATTTTCTATTTTTATACGGACGGAAAATCTTATAACCAACAAATTACCTAAATCTAATCTTGCTTTTTCTAATAACCAACAAATTCAACTTTATAAGAGATAAGTTAATTATATTGGTATCGATCTGCACCTCCATTACACTCGTAAATGTTGACAAGTTAAGATTTGAGTAATCATTCTTATTAAACTAAATACTTCTCTATATATAGAATGTTCCACAACTTAGGACAAAAAGAAAAAATTAAAGGGTATATACTGTACGACGTGCTGATCATGAAACAAAAATATTTTTTTTTAAATTCGCAAAGTTAAGAGTATTAGTTTTCTTGACGTGTGTAGGTACCGGTAGGTAGGTACATTTTAAGTATCACTGTTTTGATGGTATATTTGATAAATTTGATATTTATTAGTATTAGATTTTACGTACCTAAACAATTACTTTCATTGTAGAAGATTTGAAAAAAATTATTAAAAATAACTAGGTACCGACCAGTGGCAAAAAAATATTTGCTTGAAATACGATGCAATTTTTTTTGAATTCAAAAAAATCCTTTTGTTTCATGATTAAAACGTCGTACAGTATTTATATACCCTTTAATTATGTCAGTTGTCAAGCATTTGAGTAAAATTATTTCACATTATATACCTACAAAATATAAAAACAATATTCCAATTATTGTCTTCTTAAAAAAATTACTATAGATATTATTTGCGTATGAGGAATACACGTTTTTGTTTACGTAATAGCACAATATTTGTAACCAGCGGCAGATTCTGAATCTTAGATTTGATAATTTAGATGAAATATTTCCCATTTATCGATGAATCAATATTCTCAACATTAAAATTTAGAATTTTGATCATTGCGGCATTTTCATTTGTCGTTTTCCTCAGATGTTTAAAATTTTCGAGTAAATGTTCTCAGATAACGAAACACTTAATTTTCCCGCATTTCCGAAATTCTTGGTGTGGCGCCGGGAGTAAACTAATTTATTTGAATTTCGCGGTAATTTGTCTTTCTGTGACGTATGAGTCTAGGACGGTGTCGTAAAATAGGGTATAAGGCGCCCAGCTTTCCCCTATAGCTGATACAACACGTTCCATAAATTTGTTATAAATTTCAGCATCGGATATTAATGTCGCAATGTTTCAACGCCGTTCTTTTATTACTTGTATTCGGATCGAAGTTGGCGCGGCACACAGCAAAGGTTTATCGCTCAGTGGAGAAGGTTTAGTGTCTAGACTCTAGAGGTTCCCAACATTTTATTTACTTAAGGTCGATTTATGCTCAAAAATTTAAGAATAAGAATTGTTTTAAAGTTAAAACAGTTATCACATATGAGTCTGTTTATGCTGGAGAAATAATTCTTAATCCTTATTCTTACTTCTGCAGCATAAACTGACTCATATGATATAACAGTTTTAACTTTAAGACTATTCTTATTCTTAGTTCTTAATCTTAAGTTTTGTGAGCATAAACCCACCTTTATTCCTACTGAGTGAGGATTAATAATATTATTATACAATGTTTTGACAAACCTAGTGACTATTTGAAATTTTTCCTATAAATTTGTTTTTATTCGAGAAATGTTAAACATGATCTAAGATAAATGGTATATATGTGTATATCCGTGTATATAGTAGGAATATTAATTTTTAGTTCAGTGTAAGATATTTATATCCAATCATAATATAACTCATTTTTATTATTTAATACCTATTTCAAAATACTTACATGCAGATATTAAATGAAAAGACATGTACCTACTAATATGCCATTAAATTATTAAATGTAACAAGAAATTCTTGTGTTGTGAGTCACGAAATTAATTAGCCATTATTGGTGAAAGATTTAGATTAAGTTTTAGACTAATTTCGTAATAAAGTAGGCTGAGAAACAAAATAAAATCGACAAAACGATAAAACAAACACCTCTCACGCTATTTTCTGCCTTTAATTTCGTCATTTCAGTGTTTCCAGATCTATAAATTTTTTACGATTGACAAAAACATGTAGGCTGTAAAATCAGATTCTTTTCTAGTTTCTAGTATCTGGTAGCTAATTTTACAAATAAAACGGAAGCCAACATATACGCGCGACATCATTAGAAAACAACATTTTCTTATCGAGATCCAGTACCCGAAATTTTATACTTGTCACTAAATGTAGATAAACACCAATTTGGTGGGAATATTCTCTAGTAGCAGTAAATAATAAATAATTGCTCTGATTAGTAGTTACTTACTAGCGATCAAATTGATAAAGATTTTGAAACATTCTCACAGTGATAGTGATAACCTGTATCTATAAAATTGTTGGTATGTCCTACCGTGTACTAATTGAGTTAGTTGAGACCAAAGAATGCGAAATATCAAATTCTTTGTTAATTGGGTTCAATGACAGAAGTGACAAGTGTCACATATGCCACACCTTTGTTTTTGAGGGACTCTTTTTGATGAAATCGAATTTAACTGGATTTTTAAAACATTATTTGCCTTATTTATCTTTATGACCATATAAGTATTTTCATTTTAAATTAATGAACTACATATTACGAATTATATTAGGACCTACCTCATAATTTTACCAATGAAAACAGATTAGATACTAAATTTTGTTAATTATTCGAATTATAAGAAGTATCAACCAGTCTAAAATTTTAAACGTTTATAAGCAGACTACTACAAATAATATTATCACATTCTCTGGAAATGAAATACAAAAATTTCTGCCAAATGTTAAAAAGCAGTTAAAAAGTCCAATGTTATACACGAAATAAAAATTTATGTTTCACTTTAGTCTCTAAAAATAAATGTGTCAAGGTAAAGTTCTGCTCTTGTATTCTGGATAACACCGTCCATCTAAATATACAACTACTGGTGTGCCACGTATTTTTGACGTCCCCCAAATTTATTATTTGAAATATTGTGTATCTCAGAACTTGTCGTGCTTTTTTAATTTTTATTTACTTTTTTTCATGAAAGCATCGTTAATTACTGTGACTGTTCTTTTGCGGCACGGATCCACATCTTTTGAACGAGTTATATTTCAAACACTTATTTTAGCGCGCTTCAGCCAAGACAAATGATAGTCGTTTCGGTTTACCAGAATTTGTTTTTCAAATTAGTGTACCGCACTTGTAAAAACATTGTTCTGTGACAAATTTCGGTATGATGCATTGCCTATCCTTTGAGAAGACTGTTTTACTGATGTTTCAAAATAATCGTAAAGTAAAACTTGAGAAGTGGGCAATTATACGCGTTGTTAAATATTTTTATTTGTGTGTTAATCATATTTTCTGTAAGCGCCATCAATATAAAATTCTTAAATGAGTTAAATGTTAATTACGTTGTAGCAGACATGATAATGAAAAATTTATTAGACTTTGCCTACTAATAACTCAAAATTATACGCCTTGTTGTCTTTAAAGTTTGCAATACACGGAAAAAATTAGCATTGATTACAGCTGCTCGTGAATAATTCTCCGTTAATAAATAAAAAAAATATAGAGTATGGAGTGATTTGTTCCCGATCTCGCTCCCATTGCGGCGTAAACAATTCAGCATTATGTAAATTGATCGCATATGACGCGCACATCATAAAATAATCTCGCATATTAATCTCTGTTTGTTCTTATCTACATTGTTCTTACAATTTATTTCTTATACAACGATCGTGTTACAGAATATAAGCACACGTTAAACACACAAATATGCGCATGAGAATGGGAATTTAAACATAATTAATCACATCGCATGTGCGACTAGATTCAGGATGGATATTTAGCTCGATATTTAGTCTCAGACTAACTGAGGAAAGAAGAAATCTCGAATAGTTATTGCCTAAGTTGTCAACCGTTAGAATGAGAAAACTGCAAATCATTTAGACAAACAGTTAAACGGAAGCATAAATTTAGTTTTCTTAAATTTTAATTATGATAATAATTTAATTCGTAAATGTCCAATATTACTACCATCTCTATTTAAAATAACTGTTAAGAGAAACACGAGATGAAGAAGATTATTAAATGAAAATAAAAATCACATTTATTTTATCTTTAACCGTTTATATCTGCCGGGCTGAACTAGCCCCAGCCAGGAATTTAGCCACAGTTGTGAAAAAATATCAATTTTCATATTTTGAACGTCATACATACTTAATTAATCTGATAGATAAGTTTTCTATGAGATGGAAAAAATATAAATCCTTTACTCAGATCAGGAAAAGGTACCTATAAATTTCAGTCGTCATATGTACCAAAACATCATAATTAAAAATAATATTTATTTTGTCTGGTAGGTAACTGTCATGCTAAAATCGAATGAGTGTTCTCATTGGAACATTACGAGCCATTGGTCGGTATAGGATGTGATCCTATCTTGATCACATTTGGAAATTTTAAGGAAAAGGTTCTCCAACAAATAAATAAAGTCGTCTTTCTTCACGTTCTAATTTTCAAAAGATTATTGTCTACCGGTTTCGATCATTGACATGATCATCTTCAGGATCGGTCCTAGAACGGGAAGTATCAGGCTAATAGTGTAGCGAAAAATAAAACGTCTACCAATGACAACATGGCCAGTCGCCAGTCCACCATCGAAGCTAGAACATCGCTGCTTCACTTTGTATTGTTTATATGTGACTTACTCGTACCATGTTATCATTGGTAGAAGTTTTCTTTTTCGCTACACTACTAGCCTGATACTTCCAGTTCCGACCGGTCCTGAAGATGATCATGTCAATGATCGAAACCGGTAGATAATAAACTTTTCAAAATCAGAACGTGAAGAAAGAAGACTTTATTTATTTGTTGGAAAACCTTTTCCATCAAATTTAACCAGTTCACAACTGGGTATGTCTGCTGCATTGCAACAGTTGATCACATTTGTTTCAGTGAAGTACTACTGATTTATTTTCCATTGATAACTTTGAAGATTATCCGGTAGTAAATGTCTAACTTGCTCTTAAAAATGTAGCAAGACTGTAAAATGTTGAGTAGTGTCATTCTTGTTTATAAGTACTATATTCTGGTAATATTTATATGTAGGTACCTCCTTATTTAAATAGAGTGTGTCTTGTCTATGTCTCTCTTGTCGGTTTGTTGAATGAGTATCTTGCCCATTGTGTCAGGACAAACGCACGAACATACATACGGAACCATCCCAAGCGAAACAGTATTTATTTTAATTTCACCAATTGTTCTCTAGATAACAGCGTAAATTACACGAGCGTAAAAACAGAATTATATAAATAATAAATCGCTCTTTTAATTCATATAAAATGCTTCTATGCATTATTCATACGCTGAGGATGAAAATATTTCATTTTTTCCACATTTCCCGTGGCCTCTACAACCCGCGATCCGAAACACAAGAGGAACTAAGACACCAAAATCTTAAACGCTTCCTTAACTAGAGCGAAGGAAAAAATCGCTAAAAAACCATAAATAAGTCTTTTCAACTCTAAGGGGGTTTATAATGGATGTAATCGGTTACTTCTTCTGTATTATGTAAGATGTGTATGAAGTGACTGGGAAGTGTGTGCTTCCATAATCATTTCACTAATCTGCTAATTTGACGATATAACATTTCTTATAACTGTCAAACATTGATCCGTTTGTTGAAATTGACATAGGTAGTTGGATCTGCAATGTTTAGGTCAATAAATATTGTAGCGAAATATAAAATACTTATCAAACTGTAAACTTGCTTGCTATTTGTTGGGAAAAGAGTGAAGAGTGAAGTAATAGAGTGTGTTTATACGAAGAGTTTAGACTTTAGTAAAATTGTATTTGAATGAAATAATATGTTAATGTTCGGTAATACATGAAGAGTTTAAAAGTTAGATACTGAACTAATTTTTGGATATCATATTGTTATAGTTAAACATTAATTAATTTCACATTTTTTTAGAGTATTAAACCTTGGCAACTTGTTTGCAATATAGAATATAGCGCCTATGGCCATACTGTAGGAAGTTTTCTTAAAAGTTGGCGAACCTTACTGTTCCAGTATAGGTAAACATCAATCCAGTGTCATTATGAACCATACCAATACACATATAAATATCTATAAGCTTATGTTACCAGAACACATAAGAAGTCACCATGCAGTTACATCCATTATAAACCAGCCTTAACTATTTACTAAAGGACGCTCTTACGCAGGAACTATTTTGTATAACACTAAAAACAACAGATTTTTATGAATTTATACTACCTACGGAAAACGACGTCCGTTTCTTTTTGTTTACAAATCTCAAAGCGTCTCTAGTCAAACCGAAGTCAAAGTCAAACATTTAAATATGTTTGTATTGCATTTATTATCAACATTTGAAAATATATAACGAAAGTCTCCACTATTTGAATGGCAAGACAATTTGAATGACACGTTACCACTGTTTATATAATGTAACTTTTGCTGGAATTTTAATCTAAGATATGATGGTTTTGAACCCCAGTTATAGTCTCCTTTCTACAATGTTGCGTTGCGAAAAACTTTATGTACATGTTTTATCTTTGGAAACAATCTTAAGGATAATCATAATCCTCTTTAAAATATTTATCTCCATGGTTTCTGATTTCTTATCTCCATTATAGGATTTGCTGTTTACCAACTGTTGTTGTGTCTGCATTATTTGACAAAGTATAGATAATATTCACAAACGGTAGCTTTTGGCAGATTAGCATTACGAATACAATAGTTTTAGATTTCACTGATTTGCATTGAAAATAGCATACCGTAGAAGGTATAATTTTTATATTTGAACTGAACATTTGATGCTAAATTTTAGGAGAATTATTATAGATAATGTATTTAATTCTATCATTTCTTTCTTTCAATATTTAAAATAGTATGTATTTCGAGATGGTGATACTAAGGACATTAGTCAATTTTTTGTAACAGTGCATTAGAATACAAAAAGTTTATTTTATAAAAAAAATTTCATTCATGGCTTAGTGCTTAGATCCTAAATTAAAGTTCTGACATATTGTTAACTTCTAAACTTTTAATCAAAGATTAAGTTCATACCCTAGTTTTATTTATTGCGGCCAGAAGTGTGACAAATAAAATATAAAATTCGGCACACCAGAATTTGGGAATAGAAAAGGACAAATTTTGGCAATAAACAAAATTCAGTAGCTAAATTAAAACGATGACTTGAAAGATCGTGTGCACAACGCATGATTTAAAAACATAATATTTACAATAAAATTTATGTATTATTCTTTATTGTAATGAAATGTAAACCTTCTACACCGTCAAAGTACTAATAAAATCTAGCATTATCTAAATTAGAATAGTTCAATCAGCAAACGCTGGCGCCACTATCTATTAAATTAAAAATAATTTTATAATCTAGTGCAGATATTAAAATAGGTTATGTTTGCAAAGAAATATGTATCTTGCGACGGCAGCTGAAAAATATGTAGACATACTCCACTTATAAACAGGTAGGCTGGTAGCATATTCGAGTAATTGTTCAACTTTTTCCAGCCGGGCATGTCGCACTACACGCCGCGAATTCATGCCAACCCGGTATTTAAACAATGCAAACATACCAAAAATTTTTATCGGTATGTAAAGCATATTTCGCGCAGATAAACATCACAAATTACACCAGTCAAGAGCCTACCAGCTCATTTCAGCTTTTCCCATCGCTTCTTCGCTTCTGAAATGTCAGCAATCTACACAGACATTTTATTAATACATACGAAGCAAATAGTTCTGCTGTAATGGCTCAGCTCGCGTATAAGGACAATAGGGTGTTCAGTATTCTACAGTTGGCAATAGCAAATATGGCGACGAGTTACTCTGTATGCCACTGAGGAGTCTAACAACAATCGTGAAGAATTTTGAGCACTTTTTCGTGTAAATATGAGCGAAAATTTATGTCGAACATGCATACAAATTTTTATGGGACAAGTGGGACTGGATTTGTGGTTGTGGTTATGTGGTTTAGTGGTTTCCCCAGCGGGATTCAATCCAGGAATGGCGCGTGGTTGCTACTGATGCACTGAAGGGTATTTCAAACATTTTACTTGTTGCGTGTTTGGTTAATTCGAAGTTAATGATAGTATTTAAACGAGATGTTTTTGCCTAATGATATTGTGGAGTGCTTTTAGCATATTTAATTTATGGTTGTACGCCCTTTTTTAGACTTGAGCGAAGGTTTCAATACTTATTACTTCACTGATTTCTGCCTTGATTTAATGCTAATAATTTCCAGTCATTTAATATGCAAGACATCTATAATCGACGTTCCCTTTTTTGCATTTTCCTTCACTGGCGTATTCCGCAATTCCTGAATTTGCGAAATGAAATAAATATCAATGATGCTGTTCTTCCTTTTTTGTAAGAATATTCTGAAACAGTTGTGAAATTTGTAAGATTGCCTTCAGTCTAGTACGGGTAAATCAATCGATGCCTGTATGTATTTTAGCAGTCATGATATGGCATAGCAAATATATGATATTATTTTATCTTATCATCTCTGAATAGTTTTAATTTAGATAGATCTAAACTTCAAATAAAAGAAATATCTACCTACATTTTATTCAACTTTTTTACTTAGATTGATAAACTATAATACTCGTACACGTGTAATTATTTTATTAGGTTTTTTAATTTACTGCCATTCCCTGTTCAAAGGACGATTAATTTAGAAATGCAATTTTAAATAAATATGAAAAATGAATACAGATACTAATTTGTCCTCAACTCTCAAGGTAATGCGTCAACATTTATAATGCCACGCGGTCATATGTATAGAAACAGCTTCAAATGATTATAATTTATAATCTTCCTGCGTCGTATTGAAGATTCACCACCATGATTTGGTCTTTTCTTCTCGTTCATGTGTGATTCGTTGCGCTTGTTGTCAGTTCTTGCTTCTTGGTCAAGTACGTGTAAGGAAGCTTGCTTCTTGCCTCTGAAGAAGTTCGCGACCATTGTGTCGAGGTTCTGGCGCCACAAACACCGCCAATCCCGCATCACTTCAGAGGCGACTCGTCTGTCGTCTTCACACACTAACTGTAATAACAATTATCTGATTCTTAGGCGCTTCTTCACGTGAGGGTATTCGAAGAAGTAAAGAAGTAATGAGTAACTTGAGGATTGTAATTTGTAAAAAAGTATGAAGAGAAAAAAATGATGAATGGTAGAGTTTCTTAAAAGTGTTTGTAAAAAGATTTAATATGAATGTGAACGACGACTAGAATTCTTCAACTTTTTTAGTTTACGTGGGGATTCGTTCAAGTTTATTTTAATAGTAGAAAACTTGTAATTTACTCTTAACTTAAAACAATTTTATAAGGACAATAAACAAACCTCAATAATTATGTATCGGTATCTTCTTGAGTGATAAGTGACTTGCCTACTCCATTTTTTTTATTCTGCTTTGGCTTATATTATCAGAAAATCCTCAATTGAATTGAAGATGAATTGGCATAATTTTGGTAATTCTACATTATTTCATATTTCTCAATTTGCATAGCTAAAGCTGTTTGTTAGGTTTAGTGTACAGCATAAATAGGTAAATAGATATTTACGAACCAAATGCGGGAAGATTTTTATCCCACATGAGCGGTTTTATTTACGGGAATGCTGGGATGGTGTCTTCCCGCAACAGGATTGTACAATGTTTTTTGTAACGAATAAAACTATAATCAAATACATTCAAGTTGTAGTTTGTTGTAGTCTGATCATTAAATTTGATGTTACGATGTTTTTTCTACTCACTACTACCGACAGATGCGCTGCACACAAGTTTTATTTTTAAATATTGGTGGTTTTCGGTGGTCTTGATAATTTTCGTTAATTATTATTCCGGGAAGTAACACTTTATAAACTAAATTTTATGATTTTTAAGATGATTTTACTCTAAAATGTCTAGAAAAGCCAGTGTTCTTTGCATTTTTCCTGATTGACTACACTGGGAAATTGACATTTCCGATTGTCAATTGCGTGTTTACTATGTCATTTCCTAGGTGATGAGTTACAAAAAAATTATTGCCAATTGCTATAATAAGTCAACGAATCAATATATGATATTTTGTACTGTCTATATGTATGTATGGTGTAAAATATAATATGAATTTTATATGAGTAGGTATGTAGGTTTGTATAATTTTATTTTGCGAATTGTATTTAAAAGATTCCCGCAAAAATCTTCATAAAAACCGCGTCTTCTTTTCCACCGCAGAGTCTCATGCATTCATCTGGTTTTTGCGGTCTTTAGTTGTCTTCCGGCCATTAATTATAGCACGTTCGTCAACAACGCATGCGCAAGACGGTCTCCAGTGCGAGTTTCGTGACAAACATCAGTATTTCTGCGATAGTTTTTTCCAGAAAGCAGAAACCAGCCTCGGTTTTTCACCTGTACCGAGAACGATTAACCGTTTTCAGCCGACGGCGACGAGTTTAACACTGTATTTTATAAAAATATATTACGAACAGAGAAATATATTAAAATATATATTTACTTTTCAACACTTTGTATGTTGTATGCTTGTATGTCTGTCGTAAGAATATTCAAACTGCATAAGAATTGCTTTTTTCAAAACCTTTTGGCAGTATTCGTTACAAATTAAATTCAGTTTTTATTTGTTATCTTACAGGTGTTCCACGTAGAACTGAGCTGGTTGTTGATATTAATATTTTACGTCGGCTTAGTTAGTTTTAGAGCTCTTCCATATTTGACACTTTGTGACTATACCAATAATTAACGGTTTTAGATAGCTATTAATTTAAATAGAAAATAGAGATGGCTTTAGTCGGTGACAGATCGAAACACTAAAGGGTCGGTTTATAATGGATGTACCTAATCGATTACTTCTTCTGTATTCTGTAAGATGTGTGATGTGAATGAGAAGTGTGTGGTTCATAATCATTTCAGTAATCTGCTAACTTGACGACATAACCTTTCTTATGCCTGTCAGCAATGGATCCGTTTGTTGAGAGTTACTTAGTTGGTGTTCATGACAATAAATATTATAACGAAATATGAAATATAAAATATTCATCAAAATGTAAACAAAGATAAACAAAGAACAAATAGGACTTGCTTCGATTTCGATTTATCTGCCTACCAACGAAAACAAAAAATAAAATATATGAGCGTTAATGTCAAATAAATGGTTGACTTTTTGACAAGTTGAAATTGAAAATATGAAATGTCATTTATTATTTATAAGGTCATGATAAACTTTAATAATATTATTTTTTTTAAACTACAGTTCCCGAATTACCTTCTACAATGGTATATTTGTGGAGTAAGTACTTTCATACACACTTATATTAGTAAAATGGTAGAGTATGGCGAGAGGTCATGTGTTGGTCACATCAGATTTTTTTTCTAATCATTTGAGTCGGTCGGTTTTCTATAAACCTCTCTGTAGAACTTGAACCCAAATAATGTTTATGATTACAATTGTAACGATGGCAATTAAAATAATATACAGATCTCTTTCTTCACAATCGTATATATCTTGCAAGTATGTGAAAAATCTCCTCTAATTCAAATAAATCGCAATCAATGGTCGATAAAGCAACATTATCATCCAACCGGTAGCATTTATCAAGCGTACACTTTAACGACTTCATACATCTCTTACATTGGCCGAGCTCTATAACACTTCTTCTTCTGTCTTCCTGTGGTGTTTTTCTGTGTAGGTAAGTCTGTATTAATGTCCGAAGGTGTTGTTACATATATATCCACCTACGTAAACTAGCCGGGAACTTATCACTCGCACCAGGAAATAAATGTTCCAAATTTTAGCCGCACTTGATAAATTGTGCCCACGCGAAGACGGCGTAAATAAATATAGATATCAGAATTTCGTTGAACTGAGGTTGAGAAAAATTACCATTTTAAAAACACTTTGTTAAATACAAATAATAAGTAGAAGGCAAACTTGAAATTTTGTTTTCAAACATTGGAAATTGGAAACTTTTTAATGTTGCAAAACAAAATAGATCAAATTTTTGCATTCCTTCAGAAATTCTACAGGGTGTTTCTATACCTCTGCACGCAATTTAATAGGTTATATAATTTGATACTGATTACAGAAAAGAATGATTTTTTTGAAAATTCGCAAAAATAAGGGTAGTGATAATTTTTGTGCCACTGCTTTGCAAGTCAATTTAACTGTTTATTTATTAATTAGTATATAAAAAGTGACTATTTGTAGATAGTCTGATACTATTTATAATTTTATTTTACAAATAATATAACAACTACAGTTACATGGACGTTCAAACCAATGGAACTAATATTTTCACTACCCTTAATTTTGCGAATTTTGAAAAAAATCTTTCTTTTCTGTAATCAGTATATCAAATTATATAACCTATTAAAGTTGCGTGCGAAGGTATAGAAACATCCGGTATATGTAACCAACAATAATTAATCTACATTCAAAATTCTTATCCTGGCACACTTCTTCCATTTTTCTATAGTATGCTTTTTCTGTTGTTGTTTCTTGTTTCCATTTGCAAAACAAGCTTGTGATTTTTACTCGCATTTTAACTTCTAAATGTAAATTTCATAATAATTTTATGTTTCTTTGCGATTTATATTACTGCTTCCGTTTCAAAATAGCAAAATATTTATTAGAAAAATCTGAACATAACTCTGAAACAGAAAAACAACCGTTTATTTTATATTTTATGATAATAAAAACTTTAAGACGGAAACATAAAATGTTTTCATAAAGTTAACATTTTATGAATGAATGAATATGTTAACTCCTAAATACGGATGGACATAAATCTTCTTCAACTTATCAATTAAAATTTTCTTAGCAATGAATGAACTTTTCATTCCCTTATTGCTGAGACTAGGAGCCTGTTAAAATATCTATTCGTTCCAAGGATGTGTGCAAAGCTATGACTATAGCAAATACGTGTTCAAATGATGACACTACAGAATACATGTGTTCGTATTGCGAAACTTGAGTTACGTATATTGGATTCCTCGTAGGTTATGTAGGATTATGTGTAGGTATTGCAGTTATTGACAGTCGGTTGACAAGACATTGAATAGGGTAGAGTTGAGTATTTGTAATTCGACATACATGGAAATGAAAAACTTATTAAATACCTAAGGTTGAAACCATATAAATAATATGATCGACTATTTGGAAATAGGCGAATACTGTTGTGTAACGGAAATAAACTCGGAACTTCTTTCGTTTATAATATTTAAAAAACCAGTCAAGCACGAACATACTTCATGCGCAGAGGGTTCCGTCAAATTTTAATACTAAATATGATTTTAAGTTAATTACCAGTCTTATACATAATTGTTTATATTTTCTGAAAAACGTTTCCTATGTATCAGCTTGTACATTACCTAAGATAATACATTAAATAATATTCTGTGTTGTTCACATTTTCAGACAAATATAATATACTTATACGTCAAACCAAAGGTTAAATTAGTTGACATATAAATAAATAATAATGAAAGAAATTCAGGTAACATGTGAAAACTATTATTCTGCACAATTTCCTTTAACTGTTTTGTGTAAAATCTCGAAAACAGCATAATCAGACCTTCGCTATAGTTTTCCTGTAACCTTTCACATTATGTTATTATTCCTGATTATTTAAAAAAAATTAGACTAAGTACTTTCGGAGATAAGGATGGTGGAATGTCATTTTATTATACATTTTTATAAAATAACCTATCAAAAACTCACTCAAAAAATTCAAATAAATATTTTTAGTATCTTTGAAATGTGCTCTTTCCGACGATAACATGCCAATAAAAATAATTTAGAAATTGTTTGTTTCTTTACGACTCCTCCTGGGGTTGGGAAATAAAATATAATAATTTGAGCTTCGGATTAACTCCGGCATATACTAATTTATTTACGTGCCACAACTTTCTATAATAAGCAGTTTCGAAGTTATAGGCCTGTGACAGACGGGACGGACGGACGGACGAACAACGGAGTCTCACCATAAGGGTTCCTGAATTTGTAAAACTGAGACGGAACCCTAAACAGTGTGGTAGTTGTTATATGTGTCATGAATGAATTTACATACATACATACATAAAATCAGGCAATTTCCCTAAAAAGGGTTAGCACGAATTTAATATATGAGAAATGGGAGTGATGATTTTTAGTTGATCAGCACTGTTCAAATAATAACATTATACGGAAACCTTTATGTGTTATACACAGATCTGTTAACTAAAAGATTCTTAATACCTACCTAGATCTAATAAATTATACAACATTATATTCTTCTTTATTTGTCACTAAAATTTATACATTTTTTGAAAATTACAAACGTATGATTAGAAATGTAATTAAATTTAGTAAATCCATCAATAAACCCTTAAAACAAAGATAAAAAGAGTTGAAATCTCGAACTTTCTGAATAACTAAGAGGCTAAACGTTTAGTATTTTGTTGTTTATTAATCGCTTTATTGTCATTTGATGTCGTAAACACATTCTACACGTACCTATAGATAGATACGTACCTCTAATAACATCACGGAATAATAATTGAATAATTATCAAAAAGATTTATACAAAAGTAATGAATAAAAATTAATTTTAAATTTATTATCGTAATTCTCTCTTCATAATAATAAATCTCTCGAAGGTCGAGACCAAAAAAATTTATAAAGCTCTGTCGACAGGTCCTAAATCACGGTTCACAGAATCAAATGAAGATTTACAACTTGAGAATCTTAAAGCGTATGAAACAAATTGTAATGTAAATGTACACAATGCGATAAAAAATAAACAATAATAATAGGTGGATAATTTACAACGTACACGCGTCGCGTAACTATCAGATCCAAGTTACATGTGAGCAAAGACATAAACCAACGCCGAACTTGTATAAAACATAACATTGCAGTTTGCACCGATAGCCATCTACAACGTAATGGCAATTTTGCATTAAGTTAACTCGTCTTGAATAAAATAACAATTGCATTGAGTTTCCGCAACAAGAACAAGAAAGAAAGAAAGAAAAGGAGAAACTCAGAAGAAAAATGCAACGAGGTTGAAAGGATTTGAAAAAACTATGTCTTAACTCATTTATAAAACAAGATAATTTATTATTATTTTCCCAAATTATAATAAATATCCTTATTTTTTTATAATAAATGTTAATTTTGTCTATCAATTAATTCGCGTATATTTGTAAAAATGATTTTCCTACTGTACCTAGGTCTGATTCTGGATTTCTGCAATTTTTGCTTATGACAGACATAACTACCCGCAACTATTACTGCCGTCCTTAGGAAAAATGTCCTATCTGCAAAAATTTTGTTTTAGCTATTATTTTATATAAAATTTTTTGTGGAAACATCTATGCGGATTTTTACTATTAAAATTGCTTTATATAAATATAATAACCGTGAATAATAAATTCTACCTTTTCTTAGGGCAACTGGACACTCTATTTTGATATATTTGTAATAATTCATGCAGATTACAAAAATCTCAAAATTTGCAGATAGGACATTCTTCCTAAGGAGGGCAGTAATATACATAAGTATCATTTAAATAAAATGTGAGGAATTAATTGTTGGTATTTGTAACAATTTTTAGAAATATAAAAAGGAAAAAGTTGTTTTATTATATTATGCAGGATAAAAAGCAAGCATTGCTCACAATTTAGGAAGCAAAAAACATTTTAGGTCACGGACGTTAGGTTATCAAAGTTATCAAAATTTCTGAGACACGGAAAAATTTTAAACGGTTACTAATGTGACTGATAAAACAGTTTATTATTTCAAACCTCAATTCTTAGTTTTAACCTTGTTTGAAATGGCTTGCAGTTTCTGTAACAAGTTCTGTGAAAAATTCAAGTATTTCTTTCTTTAAGTTTTAAATATGGTAAAAATAAACCTGTGCATTGCGCAAGTTAAGCCTCTGATTTTATTTTTTAATGACTTTCTCCTCGAACAACCGATAATAGGCAGATAGTCAACAAAAACGTTGGCTTTCGTAACAGATTCTTATTTGGATACAAAGTCTTGTTAACTAAAACGCATCCTGAATATTAACAAGTTATATCTATGACTTTGGTATCTTCTATACTTTTATGTTAGTCTTATTTGAATTCTATTTGTTGTTTTTGTTTGCAACTTAATACAGATAGGTTATTAAATTTTAAGAAATCCCTCTAATATAGAACTAATTCCAAAATAAATAAATCATTCAATTAAATTTAAATTTAAGAGCCTAATGTAGTGAAATTGTGCGCAGCAAAAACATGCTTTTGAATGGGGAATGAAATTGAGACTAATTTTGGTCGGATCGATTTAATTTTTTTTTTTCATTTAAAGATAAAAAACTCCACATCCGCTTAGTGTTGAAATTTTAGTTTTATTTTTTGTCTCAATTTTACAATGCTATAAACTTGTCATAACTTGCCTAACTTCACATAACTGTTACTCAGTATATCAACAAAAATTGCAAATTTCAACACTAGACGGATCTAGATTGAACTTTTATCTTTCAAATGAACTCTTGTTTGTGATGATACGTTCAAATTTAGTACCAATTTTAATCCCTCTACGAGAGCGCGTTCCCTATTGCTGCCTTTGTTCGACACACTAAATCTGTATAAATCTATTCTTTTCTCGCAGACAGCTACATTCGGGCCTTAAGAACAAGATAAAGTAGCTTAGATACCACCTGATGTCTTCATCAATAATATGACGGTTGTTTTGGGAGATTTCGTTTGAAATATGAACAAATTTAATACAAATGGAACCACGTGTTACTTTAAATTTATTTGGGGTTCATACAACTATGCTTATCTTTAACAAAATGATTATGTGTGTAGATTTGTTTCAAGTAGGTAGTTATACGAGTAGATACTTATTGCTTGAATTATTTAGTAAAATATTATTGACCATAAACATATCAATTTTGTAGTTTTGGATTGACAATTTGGGTGGTAAATTTTCTACCTGTCGTCTACTCACGCTGAGAATCAACTACTGCAGCTTTTTCTCTCTAATTAACAACCAATTTTACAGTCTTATTTTCGCATAAAATAACTTCAAACCATCAAAAATATTCAATTTCACAAATCATTGTAAAATGTTAACGGCTACTGTTGACAGTTTGCAATTCTTTTGCAAACAAGATATTTTTTATTAACACTGAAAATTCAATGTTGAAAAAATTACTCACGGTGACAAAAATAAGCAAAGGCAACAAAAATTAAAAACAAATTCGGCGCGAAAAGTCGCTGACCTCAAATTGACGTAAGATCTTTCGCTAAACCGATTAAGTTCGGACATAAGAAAGACCAAGTAGTCGAACCGGAGCACTTGACGAAGATTTTCTTTGTACACACAACGAATAAAGTTTTTGAAGTAGGTAGACATATATTGTTTTTGATTTATTTATACATTTACTCAACTAACCTCAAATACTTCCTTATTATTTAGGTATACATTATAATTTACATATTTGCTCGAAATTTGTTCAATTTAAAGTAATGCATTTCTAATTGTTTTTATTTAAAGTAAAGTTGAACTATAAAATCAAGCACAGTATCACCCATACAATTCTAAAGCTTAACGTCTTTTCGTGCTTATAAATAATTCTTCAAATTTGTGGACTATTTTATTTTGTTTTAAATATAAAATGAAATCTTACGATATATTCTTGTTTTACCTATTCTTTCTGTTTTATGGTAATGACTGCTCCATTTTCTCAACTTTTGCATGGGTGTGTACAGCGTCATTTATGCCTACACTAAGCACAGCCACCTTGATGTGAAATGGTTATTTTTTAAAACAAGAAATTAAATCCCGTTTACGGTTGTACTCTTGACTGATCAAGATATGACCCATTTACTGTTATGAGGTTGTATTAATTCTGTTTTTAATTTATTCAAAATTTCATGCGTTAGTAAACAGCTTATCTCCAACTTACACATATATACGTATACGTACGCACACACATACGCAAAATGATACTCAAAAGACATTATTTAGTTTCAGTTTCGAAGAGATGGATATAAAACAAAAACATTGTCAAATAAATACAAATTTTCATCATTAAGTATCTTTATTTATATAAAGCATTTATAGCAGTTACCTACGTATATATTTAGGAAATTTAAAATAAAAATTATAAACCAATATACCATCATATTTTTAAATTAAGTTATTGGAGGATATCAAAATTAAACCCAATACAACACACAAAAAACCCTCAACTGGGTTGAGTTTTATATAAAACCCGAATTTTTATCAACCCTGATATAGTGTACCTACCAGTAACCAGTATGTTTAGAGTAGAATTATACTTTTACACTTTTAGTCATAATTAATCAATGTGTGAATAAGCTCAAAGCTCATTAAAAACTGGGAGATAGAAACTTTCATGATTCTATAAAAATGTACCTACTTTTATAAAACATTGTTAGGTTAGGTATTACCTATTAACACTACAATTGCAGATACAATTTTTTTTCGCGCCGCAAAATCCTTGAAAATTGTAGAAAATGTTTCCCCTTTTTGCTCCAAATTTGCAGTGTCATTCACTCACGAGTATTTTTTCCTTACCTAACCTATGTCGTGGCAATTTATTTACAACCGTACAATAGAAACAGTTTAACAATTTAAAGTTTTTACGTTGCACCTAATTTTCAAGTATTTTTTGTCACGAAATGTTCAGTTTATGCACTCAATTATCCACATGAAGGTTGAAGAAAAAAATTAGACCTTGCACAAATATTACGAGTAAGAAGGCATTGCCCTTTGGAGGGACAAAAACGAAAGTTAGCAAAAAATTTAGTTGTGGAAAATCGTAAATTTGTAAATGATCAGCATTGTTAATCAGGAGCCGTGGAAGTGGAGTTATCTGATGAATAAATTTATTTATAATACCGGTCATTATAGTTTTGATAACCATCACTTTTTGTGCCAAGAGCGATATATTTACGCACTATTTCAAATATAAAACTACAAAATAACGACAACAGGAAGACACTAAATCCTGTCAAATTTGTTTGTCTACCTGTAGATAATTATTTTTATCAAATAAATTCAACCTGGTCCAAGACCGTTTAAAAATAAAGTCCCATTTCCAGCCATCACTTTCAATTTTGTAAAACATAAATTCAAGGAAGACGCTCTTGAGTAAGTCGTTTTAAAATAGCTTTGTCACTTCTCTAGCAATTCTGCTGGACATGTCAATCTACCTAGACCACCTAACGTTGCAGATGTTGAGATAAGGGTGTTTAGGGCGGCTCGTGCTAGGCATAGGGCGTTAGCTTAGCGCCAGGAGAGAAGTGGAACCCTAGGGAGCTCGAGAGAACCCTACCTGACAGGGACGAGACATGAAAGAAAAAAAGTAGCGTGTTATTTCTGAAGACATATGGAATTGTTTTTACCTATTGTTTCGTTGAAAAGAAAGAACATTTTGGTGTGAAAGTAAATATCACAAATCTGTTATTTATTGTTGACAATTGGCAGCTCGAATCCCGTCGGCCTAAAAGGAATGTCACCATAAAATAATAACACATCAACATAATTTTGTATTCCTTCTACACTACTAACTAGACCATGTTGTAGATGAAACTTGTTTGATTACATTTTTATTTACTGAAATTAACTTGCGAAACGCTTATTTTTATTCGTTTGCTGTATTTGATATCTAAGTTCAATTTTTAACGGTTTTCAAATTTCGAAACTTATCCAGTTATTATGTCTTGCTAATATTTATTTGTCACGATCTCCTGGCGAAAAAGCATTAATTACCTCGTTTTTAATTACTGAAATCCCGCGTAATCCACAATTCATAATAACAAATTTATAGTATCAGTTTTTATTTTGCAAGATTCTCACACGCACACTGTTGAGGAATTATAGCAAGTTGTGCGTATGTGCGTACTTACACGACATTTAAAGTGTTTCAAAGCAGTTTTGAATAAAAATCACAAACAAGACACATTAATAACTAAATAAATTATGACATAGTAGACAGTTATCCTGTACGCAAGGTCGAATCGCATGTGGATTTTTATTTTGTTTTTGCAATCGCCGAGAAGTCATGCAACTGAATATAAAATAAAATAAAATCGGAGCGAAGAACATTCACAGGATTCTACTGAGTTTTATAAAGTCATAACAGTAATCAAAACGATTTTATTATGTTTTCTAACGTAGTAATAATTTAGTAAACAACCTAGGGTTTTTTAATATATAGTTTATAGTATTTTAAAATAGAAAACACTAACACTAAACCGTATGAATAATGTTTGTGCCTGTTCATTTAATAAATACGTAGCAACTACAATCCTACAATATTCTTCTAAAAGTATAAAAAAAGTTACTGTTGTTGTATGAAAAACTTTCGAAACTTCGCAGACGGATATTATGTTTGTATTTTTCTCGTGTAGCTGTAGAAGTTAACAGTTTAGCCAACACAATACCCCAAGAATAAAAACACACCAGTGTATATCCAAGCCTGAAGGCGCTCACGATTTGACGGATTCAGAAATATAACAAATAAAACAAAAGCTAAACAACAAGAAATCATATCCGATAAAGTCATTTATTATTACGAAGTGGAAACATATAATTCCACGTCTTTCCAATATCTTAAGTGTTTCTCTCCGTATTAAAACAATATTTACAAGGAAATTTATCTCTAGTGAGATCCGACTCAAGTTGCAGTGTTTCAATTATACCTTCTCGACGGTATTACGAACACCAAGAGGTTGTTCTCTCTCTTATACTGAGTCGACTCGAGTTGAGCTTAGACCCTCTCCGTAAATGATCATTGCCTCGAGATATAAGACTCTTATTAAATGCGTAAAAATGCTTATTATTTATATTACGATCCCCAGGAATTAATGTTGTACGGCGCGCGTGTCTAGCCAATATCATTTCACTGAAAATGTTTGTTTAGAAAGGAGATAAGAATATTGCGAGATGAAATTGGAAATATTTTACAGAAATTTATTTCAAATACAAGTCAATAAATTAAATACAATATTTCCTTCTAGATTATTTGGTTGGGACACTTACGACTATTAAAGATTTCGATAACATTAGTTTTGATCGTTCTAAGGTAAAATTATTAGTAAGCAGTATTTTTAATATTTATATTTCTTACTTGGCGTTGTAGCAATACTCAAAAGTTGAATGGTTTGCGTAGGTGTTGTTATAAATTTACATAATATTCATATCAAGTTGAAATAAATAAAATTATAATGCACAATATTGGACCATAGGTTTAATAAGTTATGAGAAATAAAAGTAGGTACCATATTTCTGTATAAAAATTTACATTATGTTACTCCTACAGCAAATCTAAAAATAGGTTTGCATGGTATACCTACTTGAACTTGTGAAAACAATTACCTATTAAATTGGACAAAAATTTGGAACCAATTGGAAACAATGATTTAGAATTGATAACACTAAATCACGTTAGGTGTAGAACAAAACTCAAGAGATATGGTAAAACAGTTATTTAATTTCTGTATACATAGAACCAAATTTTATAAGTTAGTAACATACTTAATTTTTATATATTTTATTGAGATTACAGTTATTTTCATGGGATAAAAAAGCAAGTGCCTGTACTTCATAAATTTAATGAAAGTTTAAAATATTAAGTATTATTTTATTTAAAAACTAATGTGATTTTGTGATTAATTAAAAATTTATTGAAGGATGAAGAAAATATTCCGGTATGCAAACCTATATTTCGATTGTAATAAATATAAAACATTAAAGGCTATTTTTCGCGATAAATACTACAATAAACTAGGTTTGGTAGCGTTTAAAGAGGTTTGTGACGATGACGTCATAAACTTGTAATAGTTAACTTTCGCAAGAAAATTTGTTTGGTTTGATGTAGTTAGTTTGACAGAAAGTTTTGTTGGAAACATGCATATAAGGAAAAATTTAAAAATTTTCTATTTCATTTTTCATAAAAGGAATAGGATAATACTTTATCAAACTCAACAATTAATATGATAATAAACTGGTTTGTAAAAAAATATCAGCATGAAAATTATGAGACAAACATTTAGAATACCTTATTTTTATGAAAGATGAATTTCAAAATATTTAGAATACTATTTTGATTTTCATTTTCGAATGTGCAGAAAGCAGAAACAAATTTATCCTCAGAATTTAGAGAGAGATAGAAATATTAACGCGCCTTTACCTACCTCCTGAGGATGGTTAAGTGGTTTGGCTAAATTTTCTTTACCACGTTAGTGTGTGACGTCATCAATTTCGTCGCGAAAATGACAAACCATAGTTAACCACATATAACTACAGTTAACTATACTTTCGCGAAAAATCGCCTTAATACGGCCAGTTGTTAGCTCAGCGGTAGAGGGTCTGCCTAGCATGCTAGCGGTCTCCAGTTCGATTCCCAGCGCAACCGACAATAATACCACTGGATCCGAATGGTTGGATTCCACTATAATAACATCTATACCATTCTGTAATTGGGAATTAATCCCGTAGGATGGTTATCAACAACAATAAACATAAAAATATGGATACTAATGGCTTCTGTGAGTATGGAAATATTTTTTGATTAATATTTTCTCAATTTGTGGCGAATATCCTCTGCAAACTTCTTCCAGTAATTTTCTCTTCGCGGTGTGATGTTGGTGTGTAAATTGTCGAGTATACGATGACAGCGTTCGTTGGTGTTGGTTGAGGTATATATTAATTTTCGCGTGATCATTATCTAGTGAGCCTAGAGCGCAGCAGGACGCTCCATCGTCTGTCCGTTTGTTTACTTCGAGGTTCTGTGGCGCTGCGGTGCACCATCAGCTTCAGCGCGTGGCTTACCGGTCAACCAGGAGGAGGATGAGCAAACAATACCTTGCCACAGAACACTCAACAAGAAGTAAATACAGAAATATGTGGAGGAGTAGTCATAAAACACTCTGCGAAGTGATCTGTACAAATCATTCTATTTTTTAGCACGAAAGGGGATTTCCAATAGGTTATACTAGTGCAGATTTCACGTGCTCCATCTAACGGTTTTTATTCGAACTACTTACGTCAACAAGGACATGTAGCAGAATACAAACATGTAGCTGTCAAGTTGACAGTTTCAAAATGAAACGTATACCTATATGAACTTTAAAACAGTGATATAATGATACAAATTATTATAAAAGTTATATGGAAAATGTTTAACTCGTTATTTAATTTATTAAACTCAGATCACGTCACAAATTTGCCTCATACAAAGTGACAGATAAATCAAAATGGCGAACGGTAACCATGGCAACACAGTTTTATTTGTACTTTCGACGTCTATCTGTGTCTAGTGTCTCTTTCTAGCGCGTGACGTCAAAATTATAACTACAGCACTATACGGACAGCTGACTCGTCCGCCATATTGGAGCCCACAGCTGTTTGACACATCATACAACATACAACTGATTTGTCCAATCGCCTTTTTAAGGTATATTAATATAAATGACGGGTTGTACCGCAGCTAATTGTTTAAACCACTCCAGAAATTGATTTAAATTTGTTACTACGATTAATGCGAACAGGTAGACTGAGTTAGAAAATAAAAAAAAATTACATTATTATTGAGAAACTTGATAGTTCAGATTTTTATTTTATTACATAATATTCTAATATTTGTTGAAACAAAACCAGACATTTGTTTCAGTGATCAGCAGCATTGTTTGTCAGATTAGTGGTCATATAAAGTTAGCTCATACAGTCATATACTAGAATATAAAAATGGCAACGTACTATCTTCTATATACCTCTATACTTGATTTCTAAACTAAACGGAGCAATCTGAAGTTGTCTCGCTGAGCCGTATTTACACTGTGTAAATACGAGAAAAATATGACTAGATTTTTTTGGCGACAAAATTAAATCAGCAGCCAAACTCGGTACAGTCACTGACAACAGCTGACGAGGCAAGATGGAGAACATTCGTTTGTTTACATTACAAAGTTTGTGTGGTGTAAAACTGGTGTTACAGTAGCCAATCAAAAACGATTAGTTTTAGCATTCCAACTACAGATTGCTCCGTTTAGTGTAGAAATCAAGTATACCACCTTTATCGATATAATATGTCTTTACTGAAAATACAGTTGGCTTTTTAGTCATTGAATGTAGCAAATTTGACGATAGTGGAGGATATTTCTGATAGCTATTACGCTTTGAGTTTTCCTGTCTGCATTGTGTCTTGACTGTTGCCACACAGCGTGGCGATACGGCAGGGGTCGTGACCTCCACAGCGCACCGGGCTGACAGCTATCACTCTCACGACCCGGACTGTGGTCCATGCTGCTCATGAGCCCGAGACCCGAGCCCGAGACTCGAGACCCTCGCTGACTTGCTCTGATTACGACTGTGCTGCGATGGATCTGTGTCTGTTTGGATTGTTATTGCGGTAACGGTTTTGGCTGTAGGAGAAATGAGCAACAAATGTTGCACATTTTATTTCAATTTTATTGTTATCTAATTCTAGAACTAAGTCTTCTAAATATGGTATGGACGACCACAACGTAGGTAAATATGAAATAAGTTCAACTTCTGTTCCATTTTCATATTCCAGTTAAGGTAACCCAACTTTTATCTATTATTATATCAACGTCTATCTTACTTTGAACTAAATGTCCAAAGATAGGTACCTATACCAGATAAATTTTGGTAAATCAGAAGTTTATCACGAAACAGTAGATTCTAAAATAAGGATTTGGTGTTATAATTTTCTTACACCTCCCTATCTTTGTAACCAGGGCCGTAGACGTAGCCAGGAGGGGTTTTGAGGGCTAAACGCACTATTGTTTAGAATACCGGCGACTGCGTGAAAAATATACCGACGGCGGCGCACAGATCTAACACACATGTATGCCATAATTATTTGAATTTGAATTATTATTATTTATTTGAGTTTTGTTCTGTATATTTATATTTATTTATACAACATTTCGGAAACGTTGTGAATATAAACGTTCTACACTTTTCCTTTGCCTGGCTTAGGGCTTAGTAATGATTCACCAAAAACTGCTTCTATCTTTCGCAAGCTGTCTTTTTCTACAATCTAAGAAGGCCGTATTTCGAATATTTTGACGAATGGTGCTAAAATGGTTGCGGGTCACTGGGCGATTTTCTAAGCTTGGGGCAGAACATTTGGAACATGAGTAGGTACCTATATATTCATGAGGAAGTGCAGTGCTTGTAATTTTAATTTTACGTTGTAAACTACTAAACCTGGAGTAGATATCACTTTATATATTTATAGGTATTCGGAATGTTTTATCTGTAAGTTCGGTAACTTGAAAACAAGAGTAATTTAAATTTTAGAAACAAATTTGATATTTACGTTAAACCAAACAGAACCATACATTTACATAAAGTTCATATGTTTTGTTTCTTATATAAGTATTTATATAAAAATAAGGTCATGAACAACTTTTTCTGAATTAATTTTATAGTTTTAGGCAATATTACACTTACTTCAAACATTTATAATTATTTATATGTTTTTATTAAAATGATAGTCTCCATGATGGTAATTTAGGAGAAATGATAATAATAGATACCTAGTTAGATGTTAGGGAAGTCCTGTGTTGGTAACAGCAGATATTTATTTTTATACGAGTAACTAATTGTGAGTGGAAAAATAAATCGAAGTAAATTTTCTATTTTATGCATAAAATCAGAGTAAAATAAGTTAAAGATATGATCATAGGCATAATTCCCAGATCTCATTTCCTCTTAAACAAATCTATTACTGGTTAAAGACGTGAACATCCGTTGCAATCATTACAGCTCACAATCAGTGTCTAAGGCTCTGCCTCTACCCAATAATTATTTCATCAGAACTCGCGTCAAATATAAATTCACGAACACGTGACTCGTGACATCATAATCAACGTCTAACGTGCGCCGTGGACGTCTAATGAAAGTCATCCCAGCTCTTGTTCTTGCGCTGCCCTGAAGCAACCCAGGCACTTTATGTAAATGGGATCGCAAATTATTAATCATTATCATTTTCATAATAATAAATTAGTACCGTTGACATCGTGATTATTCCTCGTGACCAGGGTTTGCAATCGTTGGAGGAGGATGGCAATTATAGCAACGACAGACACGAAGCGGACGATTTCTTGAGTTATGTTACGTTTGTGTTAACGTTAACGTTACGCTATGGCGTGTTATGTTATGTGATGTGCTCTGCTTTGTGTTATGGGTACATGGAAATGGAACATGGAACAGGCGGACCGGAGACTTAATTACAAATAAACGTGCCTAACATGCATACCTGCCCTTGAATTTTCTATCTAACTTTGCTAACAGAACATCCTTATATGAATATTTTATAATTGTTACCAAAATTATAGAAGGCACATACACCTTGCAGATTATAGAATATAAATCTATTGCATTTATTCTATCCAGCATCTATTTAAGGCTCTACACTTGTTGAACGCAATAAATATGTATAAAACTTCATTCACATAATCATTTAAATGTAAAGTTTTACATTTATGTTACGTTTTTAAATGCATGAAAGTAATATACGATCATCCACAATTTTTACTTTCCACTAAAGTTTGATAGCTCCAAACTTTAGATTTATGTTTACCACTTACTACTATTTTAAGTTGTGAATGCTATGTTTCTTAAACTTAAATATAAATATAAACCTTTAAACTAAATGCGTATGTGAATGAGGGTTTAATTATACTGATCTATAATTTTATAGATGAAACACCATTGGAGTATATTCAGGGTATAGAATGTTAGAGGCTTCTATGAAAAAATATCATAGGATCCGAGTGGTTAGATTCGTTATATTTTAGTTGGATTTCACTATAACTGCCACTATTTTATGTTTGGGTGCAAATCATTTTGAATGATTGAATTGTTCGCAGAGTCGTTTTTCAAATAACAATAAATAAAATAGAAATTAGGATGGGAGTAATAAAAATCGAGATATTAGATTTTGCTCTTCAACTCTAAATCTAAAAGTTAAAATAAGTAGTAATTAAGGCCGGAATGTAGCTGTCCACGATTTCGTCGGGAAAAGGGAAAGATATATACAAATTTAGTGTGTCGAACAAAGGCAGCAATAGCGAACGCGCTTTAAAAGTGGCATCGTATTTGTATGATATTGTATTTATAAGACAAAAGAAATAATCAAACGCGTTATTTATATACTGTATAACATGTTACCTACAGTGCGACGCATGAATTTTGATAGATTTTGTATTTAAAATGCCCTAAATTAAACATGTAAAAGTAGTATTTTTCTCTTTATTCGGCATTTTTTTAAAACAATACTATGAAAAATTTGGAAAAATCGATGCGTCGCACTGTAGAATGAATATTAAATATTGTCGTAAAAAATTTCAATGATCTTACGTTAGTATTAGATTCAATATTATACAAACCGTAGAGCACTGTTTTACATCTTTCTCATACAGCTGCATTCCCGCCTTAAGGTTTTATATCGTATAGTTCATGAGAAAATAGGTTCTGATTTATAAAAAATATAATATTGTAAATTTAAATAAGGTAGCATTTTGTATAATCTCAGGAGTTCATCGACAGATAATAAAATCTAGTAAATTATTTAATATTCTTCTTTGCACATTCATGATTATAAAATCAGTTAAACAACGTCAAACTAGCAATATTTATGGAAAGTTATTACCATGTAATAGAAAATCTTGTGAAAAATGATTTCTGCAGTAATAAAACTAATTTCCGTGAATACAAATTGAAAATTTACGTACGTAGCTGTTAAAATTAAATGTGATTTATCACCGTACACATCTTCCATTAATCTAAAAATTGATTTATAGCTTCAAACACCTTCAATTAGTCTAAAAACCAAATAAAAATCCTTTGAATAAAAAACTACAACCTACTGAGCAAACCATACAATTTTTCCGATCAAGTCGTCAGGTGCGTTAAAGACCTGCAACGGCTAAAAAAGAAGAAGAAAAAGTATAAAGAACCGCGTGCGACGCCAGCTGTCTGTATTATTTATTGCTCTCGATAATGACACTGCAATAATTTAAAATTTACATATAACCCTGTGATCTGCCGTCAATTAGAAGCACATATATGTGCTACTGGGTTTCATTGCAGGAAGCATTTTGTCAGAGGAAAAAAAGAAAATTTTTAATTACCCATAATCGGTCAGTTGCACTTTGAAATTTCATGCCGTATTACTTATGCATTATGGAAATATCGTTGCAATGTAGCTAATATTTAACAAATGAATTATTTTATTTAATATTAATATTAATGCGTGTTTATTTAACATACTGTGTTGTTTTATGTAAATCGCATAATGCAAATATTGACAAGTAATTTAACATTGAGAGTCTTGTTTTTAACAAAAGATTGTTACTGTTTTTTCTGTTAATTGTTGAGTAAGTCTGATAATCTTAATGTGTAATGTTACATCTGTCTACGCAGTATTATAGTCTCATTACTGAAATTAGAAGCAATTAATTTACATAATATGCTCTAATAACGGGGTGTTAAGTTATGGACTAACACGCTGTCATTATTTATTACTTTTTAGACTAGTTCACATTATCTGATAAACCGCACACGATAATGTTACACGAACATTACATTTACACAATTTTCACACAGAAACGGCCTTTTGAAAAAACATAATAGGTACTTAAGACTCAATATTCAATTATTCAGTTAACTTCATTAATATCTTTCCATTTGATAAAAACTTTCTGGATTAGGCTAATTTCTATAAAACCATAAGTGTTTGAACATAAGAAAATGATTTTATTACCTACTATAAATTTATTTGAGACAGAAAATACCATTTTTACCTCTCGCCAGTCATATCTGTAAGAGAGGTATTGTAATCATGCTAAAATTTCGATAGTGAGTTTTCAATGGATAAGCACGTTTTGAGGTCCCTAGAACACGATTTTGATAATTTCGCGATGATGTCTGTGTGTGTGTGTGTCTGTGTGTGTGTCAGTGTGTGTGTGTGTGTGTGTGTGTGTGTGTGTGTCAGGATGGATGTTGGAGGTACGATAACTCAAATACCACTGTATAAAAAAGAAATTTTGTATATAATATTCTGACACCCTAGATTAGATCTGATTAGATTTTGGTGTTGATCGTGCTACCGGAAGTGGTAGTTTCTTGGAGATCTGAAGAGTTTTTCTAGAATATCCTCAAAATTTATGAATAAATAGGAATTTTTTAAATAACATTGTATACTAACTGTTACTGTCTACAATATGTATTCAAAACATTGTTTCTATCTAGCACCATTTTCCAATTACAAGAAGTTAAAAATTCTACAAAGTTACAATTTTGATTTATCTGCCTACCTATGGAAACAAAAAATAAAAAATTTGAGTGTTAATGTCATATGAATTTTTGACTTTTTGGTAAATTGAAATGCAAAATATGAAATGTCATTTAGTAAGGTCATAATAAACTTTAATAATATTATAAAAACTACAATTCACGAATTCCCTTCTAGTACAATGGTATATTTGTGAGTAAGTACCTTCATACACACTTAGTAAAATAGTAGAGTATATGGCGAGAGGTCATGTGTTGGCCACATCGGATTTTTTGTAATTATTATTAAGGTTGTACTCTCGAAATGATCCAGGTAATTTTCATTGGATTTAGTTTTTAGTCTCAACAAAATTAGCAATTTGAAGAATTCAATTAAGTAATTAACATTTTTGTAAAATGTTAAATCAAAATGTTAAAAATAGATACTGATTCAGGTAGGTACTTAAAATTTACGAAATCTTATACAATTCTGGATTTTACAGCTTGCTAAATAAGGACGTGTATCTTCTAACAATTTTATGATTTTGTTGGACAGCGTGAAATATGAGAGCCAAACAACAAACATTACACACATAATAAATAATTTTATTTCCATGACATAATCACCGACATCTCGGCAAAACGAATGTTTTTATGAAAAGTTAAATTGTGTACACTATAAATTTACGGCTGTCTAAACAAGGAATAAAATAAATTTTGCTTCTTTCGTCAATGAGTAATAAATGTCAGAAGGTATTGAATGCTCAATTTTTTATAGCGATCAAAGAATTTAATAGCTTTATTAAATGTTTAATGTGTTTTTTGGTTTTAATATATATGAGCTTTTGAGTTTAATCGGGCCTATTAAATTGAAATTAATTTTAAATGGGACATCATTTATTTTCAATCTTCTTACATCAGACGATTATCGAAAGTTTTTAAGTGCTCTATATTTTAATCACTCGCGTGCCTGCTTTCTCAAGACCAACACAATGTTTTCTTGGGGCTTATAAGACTTCCAAATAAACCATTTTTTGTTCAGTATTATTTAATAAATGGTTCTTGATATTGTGTAATGAACCAAGAAGTTTCGTCTCTTCTTTTATTGAATCTAATTTTTATTAGTATTTTTAATTGAACACATAAGTAGGTAGGTATTATAAATTTTTGTACTTACAAAGAAATTACGAGTATTGATATTTTTGTATTTGAAAACTTTTTTCCTAACTAGAAATATAACTCAACGATTACCTACTGAAAATGTATCAAATCTTTTGGACAAAGACACAACAACATGCAAAAAGCAATGAATGAATTGGCGAGAATATTATTTAATAAATATATTATTACAGTATGTTTTGTTTGTTATTAATGGGTGACTAGTTTCTGAAAGTATTTCTGAGTTCCTATCGAATTTCTTGCACGCGCATATATGAATAATAAACCGGCCATTTTGCATAGCGATGCAATGTAATTTCAATAAGTAGGTGGCAAGTCAATAATCATATAAAGTAATATATTTATGCGGTAGTAAATTCAGGGCAAAATACTTCTTTATATAAAAAACTTCGATAAATAAATATGTTTACGGGAAATAGAATAATTGTACAATTCTGCATATTTGCATATTCACACGGACAAATATTAATTTATGAATAAATAGATACAATCATAAATATTAATTTGTGTTACCTAATTAGTACAAATATATGCGACACATTTTAACCAACATAGAGGACAAATGGGTTTAATTAAGATGTAAATTACTATTATTCTTCATCTTAAAATAAAACAAGACACGTTCATAACCGTGAGCTAAAACTAAAAATAAAAGGTTTAATATACCGTCACGTCTTCCGCTATTATGAGGGTGGCACCTTGCATTAAGTAATTATTCGCGAATTTATCGCTTGATTATGGCGATGCCACCGTCATAAAAAGCAATTACAAATGGAGCATTATTTGTTTTATTTTTGTAGAAAATACTTTACATGATGCATGCGTATAGCCACAGGGAGTTACAGCTACGGGTGTAGATATAACATTGGCGCCTTATAATAGGGGGTGTGCATTGTCAATAGTTAAAAATATATATAAACTTTAATTACACTTCTGTATCTATTTTTGTTTATTGCGATAACAATTTTAGTGGCTATATAATTTTAAGTTACTATTAAAAGAAATAAAATGTAAAAACGAATAGAATAAAAAATTAAAACTGGTAGGGGCACCTGTTTTTTTTTTCATTACACTGCTGACGTTTTGTAGGTACTGTAGTTAAGCCTACAATTTTATATTTTTTTGCATATTTCTGGTCGCATGTAATCTTGGGTATAGACACCATGCTATGCACTTGATCCTTTTCTTCTTTGATCTTTTCTGTTTGATTTTGAATATAACTTCACTCGTTATTCAAGTTAAAGGTTAAGTTTTTCAGGATATCAGTTTAATAAAATTAGTTCATTGAATGGACACAAGAAAACTTGCCAATGATACATACAAGGTTGGAAATTACGTGCGAAGCGAGTTTAACCGAGCTCAAAAACAAAGAAAACTATTAATTTGTTGAGTGTGGTTACTTGCTCACCCAAAAGTAGGTTGTGCCCACCCGCTAAAATTTTGATTTTTTTTTGTTTATGTATGGTTTTGCATGACTCAACTCAACTAACATGACATGTCAATTTTCTTATCAAAAGTTCCATTTTAAGAAACTTATAAACACCGCAAGACAAGCTAATGATTTATGTAAACCTACATAATTCAACATCATTTTCTCTTAAATCCTAGATTTTGAATTAACACAGTAATGTACCGTGCGATATATTATGTAAACCTTAAAATTTACTTAATACATTCTTTAAACAAAAATCACTGAATAAAACTTAAGGTTTTTATTTGAGCTCTTTGTATTTTTATTTGGTATACATAGTGGTAAACTTTTTGTTATATAATAATATTTTTATATATATTAGTAGAATCGCCCAAACACCTTGTGTCCACTAGTGTCCCTTGTCCACATCTGCCCCACTATCACCTATACCATTATTACAAAAATCAGAAATTTCAATTTTAATAAGTGAAGTGGGAATGCCATTCTGGTGGCGCCGTTGTTTTTACACACTGTTCGTCCACGTGTATTGACTGTACTTTTAATATTTGATGTGTTGTCCAGTATCTCTGCATGCGTTGGTCTTGGGGCTCCGGTTGAAGCAGGTTCTAAAGCCAGTTGTTTATTTGACGCGGCGGCGGTGGTGGTGGTGGTGGCGGCGGCGGTCGTGTGTGACAACGCCGCGCTCACAGTCACCGCTTGCTGCGATCGCCTTTTTAAAATGTATCAACAGGTGCCCACGTTCGAAATTATGCGCTGCCTACGCGACAGGTAGATGATTTTTTTTCAAAAATAGACATATTTTTATTTGTACAAATTATTTTTGACACCAAGTTAAAACGAACGTTCATCTTTTATATGCTGGTATAATCTGTCAACAGCGTAAAAATGTAAAATGTAAAATATTTTTTTCATTTCTTTATTTGTTTCCAGAAGGGGGTTAAAGAAAAGTCAGCCAATAAAATATGTAGGATGTTGATGGTAAAGAAATAAGAAATAACTGGATATTTGGTTTATTTATCATTATTGTTATTTTAAAAACGGCAACATGGGTCTTGGTCATCTTCAGGTGAATACAGAGAAATTGTGACTCATTATTAACTTGTGAGTGATTGAGCATTTATTTTAAGTTGATAATTACTTTAAAATTTGAAATAGTAAATTTTGTTAGCCAAAATTTGGACATAATATCGACAAAACGTTGTCTCACTTAGAGCTGGGCGCGTGAGTAACTTTTTGTGCTCGATAACGGACGCTCACGAAATTGAAAACGGAATTATGCCCAATCACGCACATCCTTTTACGTTTGACTCACGATCACGATTTGTTTTTATAGTCACGTCCGATCACGCACGACGTGTCACGTTCGGGTCACGTTAAAATATTTCTATGAAATTTTACAATGATAATTTACTTTAGCTCCGCAAAATCGTAAATAGATGAACAACTTTTGCTCCAATTTTTCGACAAATCTGTTGTGTGCTTGTGTTCTTGAGCGCTCCAAGAAGTGTAAGTGGGAATAACAAGTAATTATCACTTTTTTTGTGTTGATATATTTTGCAAATTATGTATTATGTTGTGACTTGTGATTCTTACTCACGCCCGAAAAAATTTCGCTCACACCCGATCACGCACGATACATTACATGTCACTGGACGCTCACGCCCGTTCACGAAATTTTCAAAATCACTCCGTGACACGACGTGTCCCGAAAATTTCACGACTCGTGCCCACCTCTAGTCTCATCTCAAAGAAATAAGCCAAATTTCGAGTTATTCTTTACAAATATTTCTTTATTTACGAGTACAAAAACTACTAAAGTGGCCTTGAAGGTGCAATTTTCTCCGAATTATAATTTTGCTAATATTTTTTCTCAAAAGATGCGTACTCAAGTAAAAAAAGGGGTGTTGAAGTGAGCTCATTTCATCATATAGGCGTTTAATTCGATAAAGTTTCCTTGTTATCAAAATAATAACTCGTTTGTCGTATCGCGCTTGTCGGCTATGAAACCATGTTTATTTTTCGTGTTGTGGCTGCCCTGGTCGCACGCAATGTCTGCATTACTCTTGCATCTTGCAGAACCTGCAATACACACATGCACACACGCACACATTTACAATCCACACTGCTACCGGATGGAGTTTATATAAATTATTAACATGTACGATTTCTTAGATTAGAAATTGTAATTTATACAGCCACGTATGCTAAATCATATTTAAATAATAATTCATGGCCCGGTTTATCTTGTATGTCTGCATACAGGATTGAAAAATATACTTATATGAGAACATGGGAATTTATCATTAAGAGATACGTAAGATCCAAGGTTGCCTTGGACGATGAGTTTATTATGAACGCAAAAGATGTAGAAGGCATTATTCAACATTGCCGAGGTTGAGCCTTTGCGGTAGCTCAAACATTTTTACTTGTCGACAGAAAACTTTCAAGTTTTTATTTTCGAATTGCAATTTTTCTAGTTGGGCAACTTGCAACAAGTTTCTCGAACTTGTGCAGCTATTCTGCAATTAATTATTCTTTGACAATCTCCACTTTTTAAACCACCATCAAATATTCCTTACAGTTAACGGATTAATAATCATCTAAAATTTATGAAAATATAATATATTGTGAGTTGTCAAAATGCCTCTCACTCACAGTAAAATTCACAAAGGAATATAAAATTCCACCCTTATAGTATGCAATTGAGAAGAAATTAACTTGATTAGCGATTTATATGAATTCTAGGCCATCCAGTGAATCAACGGATACTTTTCCAATGCATTATTACGGCTTCTATTGTTCATTAGACGATCTACATACTTACATGCTGCCACAGCATGTTGTCATAATTATGCAAAATTCTATAAGATTTTGTAAGATAATAGATTTAGATTGAATAATTGCAATTTGAGCTGGAAATATGGTTTACGTACGAGACGAGAAGTAGGTATACTTGTACAAGATTTATTTCTTATATAATAATATATAATTACACTTAATAGATCAATGTTAATTAGCATTTCTTGATAAAATACTAATTAAATACACGTTAATTGTAATTGATCTAATGCAATCGATTAAACTAAATTTATTTATTAATACTTGTTTAATTTACTGTTTAACATTTCAATTCTTTTGAAGCTGTTAAGTTATAGCTATATGCTCTACTTCAAATTTTATAGAAATATGTGTTCAACACGCTATCAAATTTTCTGTCAAGAGATGTTCTCTGCTTTTAAAAGAAGTCCCTCTGTGATCAATATTTTATAATCAAGTAGCCTGTCATATAAATATACGAATCTAAACCAACTTCTTTTAGTTTTTTTCTACACCTCCGTGTTATTCATTGCTTCTATAAATAATATCACCGTACGAAATACATAACTTTCGAGGGATTATTTCTTAGAGAATCAAATAGACAAATACCGTGTAGTGTAGATAACGCGATTTTACTTTAAAATTGCAAGAATGTAATGGCGTGATTTATGTAGACATTTATTATATTTAATCACTTTATCAATTTTATGATACACATTAAAACAAAAAATAAGAAATTGAACGAGTGCAAATTTCTTATATAAAATACAAATTTTAATTCATTATTATTCTACATAATGGGCCAATTTCTACTCCTGTGGTATTACTATCTAGAAATTAATAAAATATACGATTCAGTAAAAAATAAAATATAACCTCACGCTATCTGTCTTGATTACCATAAACGTAATATGCATAGGTAAGTAATTGCCAATCGAAACGTGTACAAAAAATGTAATTTGGAATTTTTATGCACTAATATCGTCTATTTAGTATTAAGGTGAGGCTAATGCAGCCAAATAATAATAAATAATTCATAAAAAAACGTAGATTTCGATGTAAATTGCAAATCATAAGTATCTATTGAAATAAAAAAGATAATTTAAAAATTTAAATTAAAGTTTACACTGAAATGCAGTAGTATGATGTCAAACATATATTTTTCTGGATACTGGTACCTTTTACGAGCGATTTTCCTACGAAAATTTATATATTATTTTTGACAGCTGATAAATTTTTGTGTTAACTAAATCAATAACTAGTTTACCCATATATTGAGAAAATCTTATTATCTAATTACTTACCTACTGTTATTATTTTATCATCAATTATTCATCAAATGTCGAAATTTATATTGAAGACTCACTGTGAAATCAGCAACAAATTTCTATATGTCCAAATATTCGATGGAATAGCGGCGCTACAATTTTTACGTGATTCATTTGTTCCATCGAGTACCATGCTTTATGCCATGCCGGTGTAGTATGGGTGTCGCTACAAAATGTTCCCAACATAAGGTTCCTGAACAATATTTGTTCAAAAAATAAATTCCCAACAAAATATTCCCGACAAAATGTTCCCAGCAAAATATCCCGAACAAAATATTCCCAACTAAATGTTCATGAACAATATTTCTCCGGAACAATATGTTCCCAACCTTAGACCATTATGTTCTAGACACGTAACGCCTATTTAAATGTACAGTGGATTTTGAAGCCAGCACTAATGACAGAGAGGCTGTGTGAAGTGAGATAGAGATCCCAAAGATGCTGCAGTGCAAGTTGCATACTTTACACTTTTTAAGTGACATTTATTGCTAATTCTTGGATTCTTTCATTCTTGTTGTCATCTGTCACAATTTTGTATATTTAGAAGTTACCTTGTGCATTTTGATTGTATTTTATTGAATACTAACAATAATGTGAATCACGAACTGTCACTTGTCAAATAAAAAATGCAACCCGCATTGCATCAACTTTGGTGAAAATGCAACCCGCATTACACCAATTGTGGGCTAACTGACAACTGACAGAAGTGTCGGCTTCACAACAAATGACTGCGTGCGGGGTCTAAGGTATCTATGGTCGAAGTTCCCAACAATATATTCCCAACAAAATGTTTCCAACAATATATCCCTAAACAAAAAAATTCCTGAACAATATTTCTCCGAACAAGTTCCCAACAAAATATTCAGTGCCTCGTTATAGAAATATTGTTCAGGAACCTTTTGTTGGGGATATATTGTTCGAAACATTTTGTTGGGAATATATTGTTGGAAACATATTGTTCGGATAAATATTGTTCAGCAACATTTTGTTGGGGATATTTTGCTGGGAACATTTTGTGGGGAACATATTGTTTGGGGAAATATTGCCCAGAAACCTTGTTGAGGATATTTTGCTGGGAACATATTATTTGGAGAAATATTGCTCAGGAACCTTTTGTTGGGGATACTTTGCTGGGAACCGTAGTACGTATTTGGTCACTTGTCAACGCATCGAAGTCTCTTCCTCTTACTAACTCCTCCGTTGTTTCAGCAGCAGCAGCACGACCGCTACATCGGCCCCGCGTACGACCCCTCCCGCGACCTTTCGCCGAACCTCCCGTCATGCGAGTCGTCGATGGGCGACGCGGAGGGCGCCACCTCGACGTCGTCTTCAGCGTGCAGCACGCCCTCCAACAACAACCACGCGGCCGCGTGCCCCAGCTCCTGCGGGGGGAGCACCGCCCCCGCGGGCTTCAAGCTCGAGACGCCGGCCACGCCCCCCGCCGCCCTGGACGACGGCGTCACGTGCGCCGGCTGCGGGGCCAAGATCGCCGACAGGTTCTACCTGCAGGCGGTGGACCGGCGGTGGCATGCCGCGTGCCTGCAGTGCTGCCAGTGTCGACATACCCTCGATGGCGAGATCACGTGCTTCTCCAGGGATGGGAATATTTATTGCAAGAAGGACTATTACAGGTTAGTTATGGTTTTGATTAGGTTAAAGGATACTTTTGATGTTAAAATTGTTATTATTTTACTTCTTGCTAATTTATAACTCAAAATAATTGATTTCACAAAGGAATTGTAATTGTTCATAAGTATAAGTATTTTCAAATCAGGTTTTAAGTAGACTAAACTAATTTTATCCACGCCAATGATATATATAATCATATTATTTTCATCATTTGAGTGAGGTAATTATTTATATTACTTACCTCACTAACTAGTGCAGTAATACACTACCAGAAAAAAGAAACCGCCCATCCACAAAAGTTGAAAAATAGATGCATTTTCAAACCGTCATAACACAGCTATTTTTCAATGAAATTGGATGAAACTTTGAGTCTGAAAAACTATTTTAAGGGCGTGGAAGCAATCTTAGATTTGATCCTTTCCGCCACCCCGCTACACTCCGATGAAAATAAAAGCAAAGAACGGAGTTGATACGTATATTTGGGGCAAAGTTATGCGCACTTGAAAAAAAGTGCATTTGCGGGGTTTTTGGCATTTAAATGGACGTTCAAACCAATGGAACTTATATTTTCACTACCCTAATTTTTGCGAATTTTGAAAAAATCTTTTTATTTTCTGTAATCAGTACCTATATCAAAGTATATAACCAATTAAAGTTGCGTGCAGAGGTATAGAAACACCCTGTTTTCAAATTTGGTTGTTAAATGTTTATCCAACTAAAAACTCACCCTCGAAAATTTTTACCCGTCACAATACCTTTCTTATAGAATATGAGGCGGGAGGTAAAAACGAAATTTGTTCGTCAAATACAATTTCCATACTTTTCTACAAAAGATTAATCACAGTTTATTTTATACACACATTTTATTAGGTACTGAAAGGTTTACAAATAAAAATATAGTTTGGAATGTCGACAAAAATCATAAATGGAACAAATTTTTGGAATCCATACTTATTTTGTGATAAAAAAATTAATTTCGTTTTGGTATGAATACAATAGCGCAATTTGTGCAATTCAGCAATAATTTGTCTGACTGGCAGCTGTCTCTTCCGTCTCCTTTCTGCTCTGAGTGTACTCTGCTACCAATTTAATCCAAATTTTCACCGACAGCGTGAAATTATGCAGATCCCTCGATTTTTTCTGCTCGACATTCATCCGTGCACCGTGCCCGTACTTTACAATGCATTCATTTTGATGCAATTGGTCACTTTATAAACATGCGTGTATAATACGCTCAAAATTAGTCCATGACCTATGGAAAATAATGTATTTCTCCTGTCAATTATTGACAGTTTTTTGTTAGTATTGCAAATTTCAGAACATAAATTTTCAGACATTTCTTGTGTGCAATTATTTCGATTAATGTGTCAAACAGAAATAGATTAGTCTTTATAGAAAGTATAGATTTTTGTTCTCTTTGTGAAACGGTGTATTGCATTTTTATCTTGACTTTTAATCCTTTAAGTAATTTAACGTGTAAGAGCCGTACTTAAGCAATTTTTATTCTTATTGGTGTTGAGTTTTTTGTTATAATTTGCTCTTACTTTATATCTGCCACCTGTACTTTCAAGATTACGTTCTAAATGATTTTATATCAACCATTTTCTTTACTTGAAATTATAGGAACAGTTTGTTAAAAGGAAAAAATGATAAGTTCACAATTTCCTGTAATACATGGTTATTTTATCCTTTTGGCTCGGTGATATTTATGTACCTGGTCTTTAAGCTCAACCGATATTACTGTTTTTGCTTAATTCACTTATGATTACTGTTTCTTACGCTTAACCTGTTACTGAACAACCGTTTTACAAAGGAAGAAACAATTTTATTTATGGGATAAAAATTACTGCTTTGCTAGCTTTTAAAACTTTATGTACAATGATCAAATATTTGTTTTAAAACTGTTCTTTTTTATGAAGTAATTTAAGAGTTGAAAAAAATGTTATTTTGAAAGTATAAATTAGTCCAGTCTTCGCCAAGCGGATGTTTGGGTAACATATCTGGTGACCGTCTATCGACGCGATTAACTCAAATTAAATGATTAAATTTTCTGCGAATGTGTTGAAAGAGGAAGCTGAGAAGGTGAACGGTAAAAAATGAATTAAAAAAACGGTGAAGGAATGAATCAAATCCAGCGTAACACCGGAATCAGCTTTTAACTACCGGGCTTAAATTTCTTGGAAAACATTTAACTCTCAGTCAAGGTCGTTGTCATAAAATAAATAGAAACAATATAACAGAAACCACTAGTAAGAAAGACAAGTTTAAATTCATTCACAATGTTTTTTTTTTTAAATTAGTTAGATATTTGTTAATCTGGTTTAATTTTCGTTATTGTATTGTCTGAATCATCAAGGAACTTAGTAGGTAATATTTATGAAAAGGAAAGGTCAATTCGGTTATTTAAGATTGTTCGGAATAACAAAAAAATTAAATCATTGGTTGTCATTTTTTTGAACGCTACATCATCGCAGTTTTTACAGAAATTCTTATGTTGGAAATGCTACATTAAATATTTATTTTTAAATTTTGTTTGTATATATAATTTATTGGTGTTGTACATATATAGTTATATAATGTTCGATTGTTTTGAAATAATAAACAAACAAAACAGTACATGCTTCTTTTGAAATTCTATGATTTTTACAACATTCAAATTGAAGTGCAGTAATGCTATTAGTGTCTTGGTAAATCTAAAATAATGTTATTGAACAAAACTATAGTTTCGTGACTCTGTTGCTTCCAAATAAACATGGGACTGCAAATTAATCGTTAACTTTTCGGTTACTGTGATCGATTTAACTTGATTATTAAATTAATATACAACATTCTTTACAAGCCGTAGAATTTGGATAAAATTTAAAATTCATAGATAACCGTTGAAATAACGAAGATAATTGAATTTAAAGTTGATACTAAAACGCGCTGAAATGCATTACGTTTATGCAGGTTAGCAGTAGTTTTTATCATAACAACCCAATACATGTTTGAAAAACAAATATGATTTTTTTAAATGTTTGAGCTAGGTATTTATTTTAAAAATTAAAAACTATGCGTTCCGCAATAATTGTTGAGAAATCGCTCGTAAAAGGTTCCAGTCTCAAAAAAATTTAAATTCAATCATCTTTTTTATTTCAATGGATACCCATGGTTTGTAATTTACATCCAAATCTACAATTTTTAATGAATTGACTGCATTGGCTTTACCTCACTCCGAAATCACGCACCTCTATGATCGACGGATATCCTACCTTATATTCAAATGATTTAATTATGATATCAAACTGGAGTGGAGTCCGAGGTTTTTAATATTTTATTTAAGATTTCTAGATGTCTTCTAGTACTTTTGCATTAAAATTTTAAAGATAGATAGATGAAGCTGTAGTTATTTTAAAAGAAATTGATACAAAATACACAAAGATTTCAAGATTTTATAGTGGTTAACCCCTAAAGAACATTACCCCTGCATCTGATAAAATTAGAGTTACTTCTTCGTAAAGTTTTTTCTCATTTCGTGTTTGCAAATGCAGTTCGCTATCATTCGAGGTAAAAATACGATGTGTCTGTCCATGGCGTGTGTTTGAAACGTGCTCATTCACAGTAGCCGATTCCTATCTGCTTAATACATGAACGTTTAATGTGCGCCTCTAATGTGGCCAGTCCGTGTGGTCAGACGTTCAAGTCCGCGTATCCTGTGCTATCAGACACTAGCAAACACCACGACTACGTTGTCGCTTGGTAACGCGATCACCACTTGTTTATTTGCACTGGAAGGCGCCAGCGAGAAGAGGAAGATTTCCAGATGCTGAAGACAATTTATTGTTAACAGCAGAGATTTGCGCTTGAACTGAACAAGAAAAATTTATCTGTAACCACCTGTATTGCTTTGTTACTTTATAAATGAAGTGTTAATTTAGTTACATCAGTTCTATAATTTAATAAATTAACAAGTTGGTATACGGTATACCTGATATTAAAAAATGATAATGTCTATATTTTTAGAAGCACCTTATTCACTTTAGTTTATTGTTTTCTTGAAGCACCCAAAGAGAAGAAAAGTTATTATAAATAATAGTATATTAAAGAACAATTTTTATAAGACATGATTTTTTTGCTCCATCCAAATTTAGTAAAACAAGCCTTCGGGCGAGTTTACTAAAGGACAAGTGCGAAAAAAGTCTTATAAAATGAGTTCTTTACACTTTTTCTATTTGGTGTCTTTTTAATATTAAATTTTCAATTAAAGTGCCACAATATACACAAGTTGATTTGGGGAAATTTATGTGTGTATAGGTAACGTTTTTGTTGGTGACATTAATTTTTGCCGGTTTTTTAACTGTCAATGTCACTGTAAAATTATATAATTAATGCACTATTCTAGGTAATAAAGTGCAGACATTATAGAAAATATTGAACTTAGGTATATGTTTTCTATTATTATAAATTCATTAATTTTATTGAATAAAAAGTAATTAATTAAGCAAAACACATTTAGAGGTTATACTGAAATTTGTCAGATCTGATGTTTGACGTTTGACAATAATTAAAGGAAATGTCATCTGATACTGCCACTACAAACCTTCTAAAAAATATGTTGCGTGTCATAAAGTAAACCTTGGCGACAAAGTTAGTTGTGAACGCCAAATAGAAAAACTGTATTTTATAATTGGTATGCTTTTGTTTGATTTTTTATTGTTTTAAACTGTTTTAGATTAATTTAAAATTGCAATAACAACTACTACCTTATAGCAAAATGAATAAACTGGAATTTACAAGTACCTACAATACCTTGTACCTACCTCAAATTAGGTTAGTGTAAAACCTATATACAGAACGTGTAACGAACAAATAACAAAACGTAACATCCATGAAAATGTAGGTTTGTCAGCCATAATTAAAGTGAAACTGGTAAATTGGTAAATAATACCCCTGAGGCGTCCGAATATAGCAGCGTACACTGAAAATATGCTGCTACTTTTTCAACCGTTCAGTCATGCAACAAACAGTGACATGATTTTTTGTATTTCATTGACAGTATAACCATTATTTTTTGTCGTGTTTCAAAAAGTTTATTTTTTTAAAACAAATTATGAAATTTTTATTATAATCACAAAATTAACAAAACAGCTTTTTGCTTGTTAATGACTATTAATTTTTATTTTATTTTGGAATGTTTATGTTATTTTTACTATTAAAATATGATGCATGAAAGCTATAAAAGTGATGTGAAGTCTCCTACTGTTTTGCCTCCAGTATTGTCTAGCAGTAATTTAAATTTCATAATAAAAATGACAATTCCAATTTAACTAATGAAAATTTATTTTTATATCCCATAAATCGCCTACTTTCCTAAGCGACAATTTTCTTACATTCTCGTCAAATTGGTCCATAAATTTTCAAGTTTTAGGTGCAAGAAATAAAAAAATAGAATCTACAGTGGCGCCAGCAAGTAGCTCCGTAACAGTAATTAAAAATAAAAAATAATTAATTAAGCATTTGTTTACCTACAGATTGTAATCTCACGGCTCAACGTCATAAATTTAACATTTTTTCACAGTTTTCTATAATGCTTCCTCTGTATCTGAATTAATATTCTTCTGACGTTTGAAACTTGAATTTCTGATAATCCACTGCTGAGAGAAACGGTATAATGATATGTGAAAATACTCGAGCTGGCGTTAATTAATGAATTTATACTGAAACTTGCGATAAAAATTTTATTATCTGATATTTGTCTAGGTTTTATATGTGGAACTTGTTAATGAAATTTATTTTTATTCATTTCGAGAATGAAAATTGGATGGTTATTTTGTTAGGAAATAGTGTACTATTGTACTTAAATGTAGTTGCTTTTGATAGCATTAAATTTGGAGAATGCAACCTTTATTTTTGTTACTTTTTCTTTTCATATTAATTAAATACACTTTATGTAATATTATCTATGCACTCGACAAGGTCCACTTGTAGTAGATATTAATATTTATTTGGGAAAATAAATCAATTCATACTGAATTTATTTTACTGTCATATTGACTATTTTATGATACTGTAAAATAGACTTACTTTTAAATTTTATTAATGAACTAATCATAATTTTTTGACATTTCATGACTAGTTGCATCAAATATATAAACACGAGTTTTTAGTGTCACATGCTTACATGGGACAGTTATACAGTGTGTTCCACAACTTAGGACAAAAAATTAAAGGCTATATACTGTACGACGACGTGCTGATCATGAAACCATTTTTTTTCAATTCGCAAAAAAATTGCATCGTATTTCAAGCAAACATTTTTTTGCCACTGGTCGGTAGTTATTAATATTTTTTTCAAATCTTCTACGATGAAAGTAATTGTTTACATAATATATAATACTAATAAATGTCAAATTATCAAATATACCATCAAACAAGTGATACTTAAAATATACTCACGTCAAGTAAACTACTCTTAAATGCGAATTTTATAAAAATTCTTTTTGTTTCATGATCAGCACATCGTACAGTATATACCCTTTAATTTTTTGTCCTAAGTTGTGGAACACCCTGTATTTGTCAGATGTTTAATTTGGTTTTTAGTACAACCAATAGGGTAATTTGTAGATTGTAGATACTTTTTCCTACAATGTATTCGGTATTAGAACCTACTAGAACTTGTCAGAAATGCTTTTCAGAAAAATTTAATTTACAAAGAAACTACCTAACTGATATATCCGGAATTATTTAAGTGGACTGTTTTTTTAATTTATAAAAAATGTGAAATGCAGATTTTCAACATAGTATCTAAAAGTTTGTGAATATCGTACAATTTTGATTTTTAAATAATTGTTGTTGTTATAAGTTCGCATTAAAAATAAATAATTATGTCATCAAATTCACAAAAAACGTAACGGAACTCATCACAAAATCACAACCTAATCCATCCGACATTGATTAAAAAAGAAACAAAAATCCCGACCTCCTCTTATGATCCGTGTAGTCCGAAGTTTCTTCGTCTTCTCTCAACTTCCTGACAGCTACAAGCCGCGTACCGCCCGGTGTTCGACACAGAATTTTTCTTTTTTCTTCGGTGATACCCGGAGCAGACAAGTGGATTTTGTAACTGTTATAGTCGAAGACGTCGACTCTGATGATCTTGGGTTTGTAGATTCGCTAGAACGCAGTTTGAGTTTACTATTAGAGATGTTTTTGTTTTGTTAAGTCCAAATGATGTAATTGGTATTGGACGTGTGTCTTCTGTCTTTGGAAGAGACAGGACCGGCCAGGAAGAATTCAAATTGATGTAAATAGAAAGAATATAAAAATATAGATATATATGCCTTATTCTGTAAAACCCATATTTGACAAAAACTTTTATGCAATATGTGTCTTTGATTTTATTTAATATGTACAGAATTTTTAATTTATCATCAGTAATTATTCGAGTATAGGTACCTACCAGAGTTAATTTTTAAAAGTTATTGTGTGTTCATAATTCACAATATCAAGAGACTTGCGAAAATTCTGTAATTTTTTTATATAGTACGAGGGTGGTTTGAAAAGTCCGTGCAAAGTCCGAGATGTGGCACTATTGGTGCGTTTCGAGTTTGGTTTTAGTTAGAACAAATTCCAAATATCAGCTAAATCGGTTGATTGTTCTGTGTTTGGTGCTCGAGTGAGTTCTAAAAATGGATTAAATAAAATTAAACATTATTTTATGAAAGGAAAATGTCCATGATCATATGGAATTTGTCTCTACGCAAAATTTGAATTATTATGACAGTGACAGTACAGTTGACATCTTTTGCTTGCATCTTGGTTTACATTATCATTTACATATTACATGAACATGAAACTATTAAAATGTAAATAAAACTATTTATTAGATTAGTATAATAAGCAGAATTAGGCGAGAGGTCGTGTGCTGGCCACATCAGATTTTTTAATCTTCGATTTAAGATTGCTTCTTATAGGCTTATAATATCATCAAAAATACAAACTCAGGTATTTGCTTTGAAAAAAAATAATTTTTTTTTAGGCAGATGGACTAGCAAACAATCTTTCCTATGTAAAAACTTCAAGAGTTATTCCCGTTTTGTCGATTTGACTGCATATTGTATTTATTTGATTAGGGTTAAATTTACTTTTAGTTTTTCCCGTGCTGCAAGATCTGTTTTACGTTGAATGTTTTGACTTTTTTCTATTAAATGGTCTTTACTTAAGTTGAAGCTTTCCTGAAATAGCTACTGATCTCACCTGTAGGAATCTCAGCTCTGTTATTTCTACTTTCTTCATTTATTCCACTTCTCTCCTGGGTGCCTATTCTAATTCATATATCAACTTGATAAACCAAGAGGATCTTGTTATCCCTCTAGCGGATTTTGTTAGAAATCATCATATAAAGCATGCTCTAGACGATTTATATTTCGCTGCCGAGTTATTATGTTTTATTTTCTGGGACAATTTGCAATATGAACATAATCTGCGTTTTCATATTGTTAATTTTTTATTAATTAAATAAAATATTTTTTTAAGCGCATTTATAAATGCTTTTATTAATAATATTCGTCTAAAACGGGCTTATAAAAGAACTTATATCAAGACGAGTCAACAGATAGCGCCCGACATGTCGCTATGAATTAGAATAGTGAAATTGTTGAGAGTCCCGCTCTGTCGGGGTGATTTCTCTTGCGACAGGAACCACGCGCGCCTCATACAACTGTCAATATACCTCACACAGACTGCGTGTATCTGGGATCTATTGTGTGCTGACATGAAATTTCGAGCAGCGGCAATTTATCCAGCGATAAGTCGCGCTGCCGGAGGTAAATGGTCAAGTCGTGATCATTAGAGGCCGATGTAGTCGACTAACAGAGCAAGAGAACTCTGCACGACGCAGGAGACGGAGATGTAGTCGGAGACTTCGAGACAAACTTGCTGAAGACGGCGAAAATGCGAAGATGCTTTGTTTGGACATGATCTTTACAGAAGAAAGTGAAATTCTGGTAAAAATCCAGGGAAATGTCACTGCTAAATATGGCTGAAAGTTTCCATCTACAGTTCAAAGTTATTAGACATTAATGAAGTTATCCTTTTAGAGATGTACAAGGAAAACATCTCATAAATAAAAATAATAATTTTATTTTTTATTATAAGCAGAAATAATGAAATAATTGTATGTAAATAAACGTGGAATAGGAATAGAAATAATTAATTAAGCATTTGTTTACCTACAGATTGTAATCTCACGGCTCAACGTCATAAATTTAACATTTTTTCACAGTTTTCTATAATGCTTCCTCTGTATCTGAATTAATATTCTTCTGACGTTTGAAACTTGAATTTCTGATAATCCACTGCTGAGAGAAACGGTATAATGATATGTGAAAATACTCGAGCTGGCGTTAATTAATGAATTTATACTGAAACTTGCGATAAAAATTTTATTATCTGATATTTGTCTAGGTTTTATATGTGGAACTTGTTAATGAAATTTATTTTTATTCATTTCGAGAATGAAAATTGGATGGTTATTTTGTTAGGAAATAGTGTACTATTGTACTTAAATGTAGTTGCTTTTGATAGCATTAAATTTGGAGAATGCAACCTTTATTTTTGTTACTTTTTCTTTTCATATTAATTAAATACACTTTATGTAATATTATCTATGCACTCGACAAGGTCCACTTGTAGTAGATATTAATATTTATTTGGGAAAATAAATCAATTCATACTGAATTTATTTTACTGTCATATTGACTATTTTATGATACTGTAAAATAGACTTACTTTTAAATTTTATTAATGAACTAATCATAATTTTTTGACATTTCATGACTAGTTGCATCAAATATATAAACACGAGTTTTTAGTGTCACATGCTTACATGGGACAGTTATACAGTGTGTTCCACAACTTAGGACAAAAAATTAAAGGCTATATACTGTACGACGACGTGCTGATCATGAAACCATTTTTTTTCAATTCGCAAAAAAATTGCATCGTATTTCAAGCAAACATTTTTTTGCCACTGGTCGGTAGTTATTAATATTTTTTTCAAATCTTCTACGATGAAAGTAATTGTTTACATAATATATAATACTAATAAATGTCAAATTATCAAATATACCATCAAACAAGTGATACTTAAAATATACTCACGTCAAGTAAACTACTCTTAAATGCGAATTTTATAAAAATTCTTTTTGTTTCATGATCAGCACATCGTACAGTATATACCCTTTAATTTTTTGTCCTAAGTTGTGGAACACCCTGTATTTGTCAGATGTTTAATTTGGTTTTTAGTACAACCAATAGGGTAATTTGTAGATTGTAGATACTTTTTCCTACAATGTATTCGGTATTAGAACCTACTAGAACTTGTCAGAAATGCTTTTCAGAAAAATTTAATTTACAAAGAAACTACCTAACTGATATATCCGGAATTATTTAAGTGGACTGTTTTTTTAATTTATAAAAAATGTGAAATGCAGATTTTCAACATAGTATCTAAAAGTTTGTGAATATCGTACAATTTTGATTTTTAAATAATTGTTGTTGTTATAAGTTCGCATTAAAAATAAATAATTATGTCATCAAATTCACAAAAAACGTAACGGAACTCATCACAAAATCACAACCTAATCCATCCGACATTGATTAAAAAAGAAACAAAAATCCCGACCTCCTCTTATGATCCGTGTAGTCCGAAGTTTCTTCGTCTTCTCTCAACTTCCTGACAGCTACAAGCCGCGTACCGCCCGGTGTTCGACACAGAATTTTTCTTTTTTCTTCGGTGATACCCGGAGCAGACAAGTGGATTTTGTAACTGTTATAGTCGAAGACGTCGACTCTGATGATCTTGGGTTTGTAGATTCGCTAGAACGCAGTTTGAGTTTACTATTAGAGATGTTTTTGTTTTGTTAAGTCCAAATGATGTAATTGGTATTGGACGTGTGTCTTCTGTCTTTGGAAGAGACAGGACCGGCCAGGAAGAATTCAAATTGATGTAAATAGAAAGAATATAAAAATATAGATATATATGCCTTATTCTGTAAAACCCATATTTGACAAAAACTTTTATGCAATATGTGTCTTTGATTTTATTTAATATGTACAGAATTTTTAATTTATCATCAGTAATTATTCGAGTATAGGTACCTACCAGAGTTAATTTTTAAAAGTTATTGTGTGTTCATAATTCACAATATCAAGAGACTTGCGAAAATTCTGTAATTTTTTTATATAGTACGAGGGTGGTTTGAAAAGTCCGTGCAAAGTCCGAGATGTGGCACTATTGGTGCGTTTCGAGTTTGGTTTTAGTTAGAACAAATTCCAAATATCAGCTAAATCGGTTGATTGTTCTGTGTTTGGTGCTCGAGTGAGTTCTAAAAATGGATTAAATAAAATTAAACATTATTTTATGAAAGGAAAATGTCCATGATCATATGGAATTTGTCTCTACGCAAAATTTGAATTATTATGACAGTGACAGTACAGTTGACATCTTTTGCTTGCATCTTGGTTTACATTATCATTTACATATTACATGAACATGAAACTATTAAAATGTAAATAAAACTATTTATTAGATTAGTATAATAAGCAGAATTAGGCGAGAGGTCGTGTGCTGGCCACATCAGATTTTTTAATCTTCGATTTAAGATTGCTTCTTATAGGCTTATAATATCATCAAAAATACAAACTCAGGTATTTGCTTTGAAAAAAAATAATTTTTTTTTAGGCAGATGGACTAGCAAACAATCTTTCCTATGTAAAAACTTCAAGAGTTATTCCCGTTTTGTCGATTTGACTGCATATTGTATTTATTTGATTAGGGTTAAATTTACTTTTAGTTTTTCCCGTGCTGCAAGATCTGTTTTACGTTGAATGTTTTGACTTTTTTCTATTAAATGGTCTTTACTTAAGTTGAAGCTTTCCTGAAATAGCTACTGATCTCACCTGTAGGAATCTCAGCTCTGTTATTTCTACTTTCTTCATTTATTCCACTTCTCTCCTGGGTGCCTATTCTAATTCATATATCAACTTGATAAACCAAGAGGATCTTGTTATCCCTCTAGCGGATTTTGTTAGAAATCATCATATAAAGCATGCTCTAGACGATTTATATTTCGCTGCCGAGTTATTATGTTTTATTTTCTGGGACAATTTGCAATATGAACATAATCTGCGTTTTCATATTGTTAATTTTTTATTAATTAAATAAAATATTTTTTTAAGCGCATTTATAAATGCTTTTATTAATAATATTCGTCTAAAACGGGCTTATAAAAGAACTTATATCAAGACGAGTCAACAGATAGCGCCCGACATGTCGCTATGAATTAGAATAGTGAAATTGTTGAGAGTCCCGCTCTGTCGGGGTGATTTCTCTTGCGACAGGAACCACGCGCGCCTCATACAACTGTCAATATACCTCACACAGACTGCGTGTATCTGGGATCTATTGTGTGCTGACATGAAATTTCGAGCAGCGGCAATTTATCCAGCGATAAGTCGCGCTGCCGGAGGTAAATGGTCAAGTCGTGATCATTAGAGGCCGATGTAGTCGACTAACAGAGCAAGAGAACTCTGCACGACGCAGGAGACGGAGATGTAGTCGGAGACTTCGAGACAAACTTGCTGAAGACGGCGAAAATGCGAAGATGCTTTGTTTGGACATGATCTTTACAGAAGAAAGTGAAATTCTGGTAAAAATCCAGGGAAATGTCACTGCTAAATATGGCTGAAAGTTTCCATCTACAGTTCAAAGTTATTAGACATTAATGAAGTTATCCTTTTAGAGATGTACAAGGAAAACATCTCATAAATAAAAATAATAATTTTATTTTTTATTATAAGCAGAAATAATGAAATAATTGTATGTAAATAAACGTGGAATAGGAGAAAGAGTCAATACCAAGGTTTATTTATATTGCAACCATTCAATAGAATTGCCTTTTTAATAACAAAATGGTGGATGCTATAGTATAGTGGAAACCGACTGGAAACGAATCACTCGGCCTCAATTAAATTTTGCGGTAACTCCCGAGTCGATACCAGTAAAGTATTAGCCGGACATTTAAAACTCAATTTTGCTTAATTGTAGTACTGACCCGAAAACAATATTACTTTAATATAAAATATAACAATATTGTATAAACTAGAAAATGGTTGGCACACTTAAAACTGAACTGAAAATAAAAATTCTGATAACAAATAATACATTTTTAAGAAGTTTAAGAATGCCCCTTTGCTTCTCTAATACCACTTTTTCAAATTTTGTTCTCTATTTTTTTATATGCCTGGATAAACGAGCAATTCTTGCAATTTTTGGGAATTTTTTAACTCAAATTAAAAACCAAAATTTACAAAATACCATTAGAGGAGCACGGGTATTAACTGAAACTATTCGGCAGTCTATTATGTTTACCTAGGTATCGAAAAAATCAATTTTCAAATTAATTTTAATAAGAATACTGAATATAGTTTTATTTTTGTTTTGACGGTTAAAAATGATATACCTAATTTTAATTTGGTTTATTGGGTTAAAACGTTCAGAAAAAATGTATTTATTGATTAAGATATATAATTTGTGTCTCTTGTTTATTTATGACGCTATGCCTATTAACAGAAATACCGAATAATCCGAGGTCGACGCAGGTTGGACCGTCTTAATACTTAGAAACTTTAATTATTAATGGCAACCTAACCAAGTGTGGAATCGCCCTAAATTGATTTTTTAATTACGTTAGTTACTACATTTCTTATTTTATATTTTTATGGATAGAGTTTCTATTACACAGAAATACATAGTTTCATATTAATAATTAAAATTTAGACAAAATTCTGTGGAATTTATAGGTTTCTCCCAATTGTTGTTGGTTGACAATAACATTTAACAATAATGTATGAATTATTGTTTGAATTAGAAATACAAATCACAAATATTGGAATTATTATAGTGGCTTTCAATTTCAAGTGTCGTTGTTTTTATGTCCTTCTTTAAAAGAAAAACAACCATCATCTAATTATAGATGTTGCAATCTAAGTAATATTTTCAACATAGATTTGCGCGTAGTTAAATGTCCATGTCTACCTGCATATCTCTAAATTTTTCTTTATGAATCGAACCGATTTCAACCATCAATCAATGTAAGCCTGGTGGAGGATAATGTAGAGTTACTTGCAGGTAATTGTTCGGCATTTATGAAGCAATCGGACAGTAATTTAGTACATATCAATCATGCCCCAGTCAATAACTATGCCATACCGGTGCGATCGGTTCTTCGAAGGCCATCAAACCGTTCAAATGGGACAGAAAGAAATTACACACCAAAAACGATCTTGATATGTTGAGATAGCGTTTGTATGTCAATTGAAGGAAAATTTAAGAAGTTGATGAATCCGGGAAGGCAAATTGCCACATGATCTATTATTTTTACCAAAGATATAATAAAATTTCAATGTATAACCTGTTAGGAAAACATGTGGTTCGGGAAATACATCAAATAGAATTTGTGGTAAAAACTAATATAAAATATGATACTTCAAATTAATACATTACATTAATTGGTTATAGAGGGTGGCGCGCTTAAGACGATCCATCCTTAAAATAACTTGGAAACTGATTGTGATAGGCATACCCGGTTTGCGCTATATATTTTAACATCTAGGGAACACATTTTACTAATATTATTGTTTTTTTTAAATCACTCATCTCACCCCCACCACTCTCAATTTTAAAATCATAAATGACAACCCTTTGTGGCATAGATTATAAATAAATAAATTCTTAATAAATTGTTTATTTGGGTATAGTTCTGTATGTTTTTATTTATTTATACAACGTTTCGAGAAACTGTTCGTTCTCTTCTGAAAACTAGCAATGTATGTTTCTGTTTCTTTACTTCAGTTGCATCTCCAAAGTATATTCAATTCTAAATTCCTATTCTAGATCTTTCTTTTCAGACTATTAAAATCAGCTATTCCAATTTTATTTTATATTTATGATGTATTTAAATTTTCACCTGGTACCTAGGTATTTTATTAATAAAAAATAATTAAGAAAACTAAAATCATAAATTTTATTCATACGCATACCCAATACCCAAGTTTATACGCTACCCAATACGACAGGATAGAAAAAAGAGCCTATATGGTCAATAATATTACAGCTTTGTGAAACAATTATTAAGATAATTGGTGCATATTAGTCTAGCTTCTTTTATGTATTACAGAGTAGTGTGATAATATATTATCTTATACATCGTTGGAAAGGGAATAAAATTCGACCCTATGACTTGGCATTTCTGTTGACTGTTTGTATATTGAAGGACTTCAGAACGTGCAGAAATCGACTATGGGAGAGAACAAAACAGTTACTATATGAAATTATAATATAGTTACATGGGTTTATAAAATGAGTTATAGTATCTACCTACGTTATGAAGACTACTACGGTATTCAAATTTATACTGCATTTAATGCGTAATTCGTCCAAAGTTCATTCTGCATTCCTCGAGCTGACGCAGTCATTTTTTCTTCTTGAGCAATTTTAAGGCGGCTGATATTTCGCTATCAGAATTCACCTCGGTTCACATGTCACTTATCGGGGACATCAAACCTTTCGGCCACTTTGAAGCCGCCCGCACTTGCCACGCTTTGTACGGATTATTGTCCAAAAAAATCAATGAAAGTGTCTCATTTGAAAGGTGACTAAATATAATCATGGATTAAGTCAGATTTAAAAATAAAAAATGTGTAACGGTGCTTCAGATTTGACAGATGGGTGAATGACATTGAAATACAAATAATACAAAAAGGATAAGATTAAACCGCCCGAAAAGAGGAAATCAATATACGAGTATTAAGAGTGTCGTTTACCTAAATGACCAAAACATGCTTCGCACAAGTTTGTGATTTATTTAACAACAAACCACGCAATAATTAAAAAAATCGCTTCTACCAAACCATTTTTTCATGTCTGATTTATCAAAGACTATGAAAATGTGTTTATTTAAACAAGATACTTGATTTGCCAATAATTACCATTGGTAATGTTTCATAAAGCATAGTCTTCGATAAATCAGACATGAAAAAATGGTCTGGTAGAAGCGATTTTTTTATTATTACGTGGTTTGTTGTTAAATAAATCACAAACTTGTGCAAAGCATGTTTTGGTCATTTAGGTAAACGACACTCTTAACAGCCAGTATTTCTATTTACACAAAATTTGTATGTTCGTAAAAGAAAAGTATCGCAGCAATAATATAGAAAATGAAAATATAGTACCGACTAACATTTTTTATACTTATATTATATTTTTTCTAATTCAGAACTGAAACTATGACAATGCTTCTTCTTGAAAGTTGTGTTTCTATTTCTCGATTTATATCCAAGATTTATTATGAGACAATACTTAAAATTGTGCAAAAATAATACATCAAAAAGTTATTTCCATTTATATTTATAAATGCACATTAATAATAAGTAAAGTAGTATAGTTTCTGATCACTTTCGTAAGTTAGTATTTTTACACAAGTTGCTCAAGATTCGAATGCGAGCGAAACGAGTGTTCTAAGAGTAACAAGTGTGAAAAGACACTTTACGAACAAGTTTCACTATTTTACTCGAGAAGTAAAGAAGTAAACACCCGGTATATTTGTATGTGATCGACCGAATAATTGATTTTATTCCAATTATATAACTAGTACACACTGTAAATTTTTTTAAATGTTTAATCCTAACGAGCTTAGTTACAAATCTAGTTCATTCGTTAATTTTAAAATAACAGAGTTAAATTTTTGTTCACGTGTCAATTGATCTTAATGCGGATCTGTCTCCGGCGTGTGACAACCTCCAGTCTCTCCAGTCCGTCGATGTCGCTCGATTTTTGAGTTTCTTATACGGAACCATATCTACCAGTGTCCACTTATTTCTAGATTCCTTATGAATTATGGCAATTATATAGAATTATATTTTTGTTTTTCAGTGTTTTTCTGTCTTTGACTTTGTGTAAGCGACGTGCATGACAGTTTTAATTAAAAATCTTTGAGATAATTTATGTTATCCTTTGCAGGTGACTTGCACGGAAAGAAACTCATGACATCTGTTTTTTGTTTCTTTTTACTTCAACTTTTTGCAAAGTTACAAGAGAGTAGAACTAGACGTTTCATTTTTACAGTATAGGTACTTGTTGATAATTATTTCAGTCTGGAAATTGTTGAACTTACTTTGAAATTATTGTTATACTTTTAAAGTAACTTTTCTTGAATATGAAAATTCAAACAATGCAACTAATAAAATATGGAAGAATGGCTTTTAATTTATTTTATATAGTACCTAAATGGTAAAATGTAAAATGAATGTAATGTTTCTATTAATTTTATTATTATACCTTATTCAAGTTTTATCTCTAAGCATTCACTAAATAATAAAATCAAATATGTCTTTGTTGTTTTACAACCATACAAAATTATTTCAATATCGGCAATAACTTTATATTTTAGTTTCGTTTCAGCAAATAATTTCCAATATTTCAATGCCGAAACTAATTTCATATTATTTCTTGTATGCATGCATGTACCTATGTATAAATGTATATTTTAAAGATTTTTAAAATGAATTTATTTTACAACCAGGAAAATTACTTATTTTATTCACAATAGTTGGAATTTTAAATATAATGATAATATTTTAATGAATTTATTTACTGCTGTAAAAACAAATTGTTTATTGTATTGTTTCATATAATTTTAAAATTTGTGTCCATTGTTCGATATTATATTTTTAGAGGATAAAATTTTATTATATACAAAAATAATAGTGGAAACAATTGTTTCAATTCAATATAACACAAATATTTATGTAGGTACCTACCTACTAAGATGTAACTCGAGGTAATTTCAAGTTTCAAAACAATTGGTAATTAACTTAGTTGGGCGAAGTTACAAATTTTTTTTTTTTATAAAACATTTTTGTGCTTTGCTGCTTTGACTATTTTTATTTATAATGATTGTCAATACCAATTGAAATACAGTACATAAGGTCTGAATAACACGACAAAATAACTAACTTCTTGTAAAAGTATTTAGTAAAGAGATGAAAATATCTAATTAAATATAATAAATAAAACAAAGAATAATAATTACATTTAACATTACTTGCAAAAACTATTTGATTGAACTGACAAAGAGTAACTAGGTAATCTTTTTTGGTAGGTATGTAGTTTATGATTCAATTAATATTGAAGTATCTGGAATCATTTTCCATTCTAAAAATATATAAAACCAGAACTTGGATTGTAGCTTCTTTTTTTCTGATATGTTTTTTTTTTTCATTATAGTCATCTAGTGATAAATAAGAGGAACTTATGTAAAACGTTATGTGTTTTCTTTATCATTATTCGTATAAAGACCTCATTTTGAAAGTATATCACCAGTTTAATTCAGTTCTTCTTAGTTTTTAGTTATTGTTAGTAAAAAATTGGTACCTACCTATTTGCCAAACATACAAAAGTCAAAATATGAAATCAATAATATTTCTCTGAAAAAATGTTTTATTTATAAATCCTCCAACTTTTAAACCTACCTACTTAAAATTTAAATTCGTGTCATTTACAAGTCCGATTGTCCAGAAGTTTTCCGGCGTCTCCAACCGAGAGATTAAGTCTCCCCGTGCGTGTATTTGTGCACACTTAATTATAATTGCAAAGTTGATTATTTGATTAAATACTCCATTTCATTGTGGTGGGAAAATGCTTGTAGTTTGCCCTCCCTCCCCTCGCGCAGTGGACTGGTCCCGGTCCTGTTTTCTGCTCCACATTCCGTTGAAACTGCACAGGCAACAGCGCTGCGACAGAGACTTGTTAACCGATAATAATTCATAGCGATTTATGTTTTACAATAATTTATTATTATCTATCACATATTGCGCTACCAGTTTTAATAAGACGCTGCGGTGAACATAAATAATGAACATTTCATACGAACGGAACTTGTAAGTGCAATAAAATCAAGAAAGAAGAGAGATATGTTCAATGTAAGACTGCATCCTTGACTTCTGGATATGGATTTCTTTTTTCAATTATCTCTCACTGCTTTTAGTGAAGGTACTTTAACTTGCTGAAAGCTCAAATACACTACAGGAGTGGTGAACATTATATATTTTTAATCCATGCTTTTGAAACATATTTTATCTTACATAATAAAAATCCTTATGAACTTATTCGGAATACATAGAACACTTGTAAATCAGAAGTTACACAAAGATGTGAAAATATTCAGGAAATATTATTCGTCTTTCACAGACAAAAATTCTTTATTGCCAGTTGCCCCTCTGTTTTTATTTTTCCCCATATCTATCAAATCTACACAATAATATCAATGATAGAACAATCGTTGTGTATTTGTCTAGTATGTTTGTAGTTTTGCCAAAGGTTTCGCGTTAGATCTTAGAAACCCACCGAGTAGTTAAATTGTAGAATACATCTGTTATTCGGTAATTGTGTCGCAAATTCTGTTCTTTGGTAGGTACATCATATATTAAAACAATTAATCAATCCTTTCTTTAATTATTTGATAGGATATTTTCTACTTAACGAAAATAATTTCAGGTAACTATACGAGTAACAGTGCAACTGACAATTAAATCATTTTAAATTTTATGCGAAACCCAAACACTGCATTAAGGAGCTCGTCTACCTTTTTTTCGAATTCCTAGAATACTCTCGATATTACTTTTTTTCTATTTCACTCTCTTCCCCACTACTACGGCTGCCCGAAACCAGCCCGAAACTCGTACTTCCCCGCATCCTAACTATGTTATGTCATTTAAAAGTTGAAAAATACTGTAAACATGGTTCCAGTATTCCCATAATAACTTCTGTATTTTTTAAAGAAATTAAGTAAAACAAAAATTATCCAAAAAAGGAAACTTAGCTGCATGCTTCTTGCTTTTTAAATATTTCGTGATATTTATGGTGACCGAAAAAAATCAAATAATAACAAAAAACCGGAAAAAACGTTATTTTAAATTTTTTACTTCAAATTGCTAGGCCAAAGACAAAAAATAAAAATATAGAAGCATTAAGATAACCTTTGTTAATACATTCATATATAAAAGCATCATATATTTCAATTATAATTAAAGTAAATGTGGGAGGCGTACACCTCTGTAACGCTGTAAAATTTTAGGGTAGACGAACACCTTAACAAAAATAATTTAAGGTAACTATACGAGTAGCAGTGCACCTGACAATTAAATCATTATAAATTTTATGCGAAACCCAAACACTGCATTAAGGGAGTGATCAATGGTCATCGAATCATAGCCATGGTTATACAGCCAGACGCAGCCATATAACCAATGCAGAGATTTTTAAAATATCTACTAGTTATTATCTAGTTATTTTCTTGCTTATTGTAAATTTCTTGTAAAATCCCCGCGTCAAAATATGATTAGCTTCTCGATAAAATCTCCTTCTAATGGAATTCCAGAGAATTAAGCACATTTTCTCATTTAAATATGAAGATATCGTTGTGCACCTCAACGTCATACGCTATCGCAACACAGTGCAGCGGATAAGTGGTTCTCGGCTTAAAAAACAGTTGCCGCTCATGGTTCCAAAGCCGCCTAGATGTGACATGTTGCGTGAGCTAGACTTCCTTCAGGAAGTCGATAAGACCATCGCACGTCAGCTTTTTCATAACCGAAAGACAAACGACGACTTAGACAAGAGAGGAGCTTAGACACTGAGGAATAAGAATAAAGCAAGACTGACCACTTGGCGCTAATACTGTCTTACGGATACAGCAGAAGTGAAGAAGTCTCTGCAAAATGCTTTTGTTGTCAAGTTTGTGTTTCTAGCAAATAATATTGACATACCTATTGGATTAATATCATCTAATGGGATATAACCATTTCAATTGGTAAATTAACCAGTAGTAGAAATAGATTAACACACTATTATTTGAGTCCTTTTTTTCATTAGGCTCTTTTTATTGTAAGAATCTTTTAGCCAATCAAATTTTAAGACATTCACAACTTCCATGCTCTTGGATTCGAACCCACGACCTCGCCAGCCGATCGGACCACAGTGAGGTTAGGTTAGCCCGTGCGGCCATCGTGGCCAGCTTTAGGCCATTTATAGAATTTATGTTTCTGTTTAAACATTAGATCAAAATTAATAAAAGCCACAAAATTTAATAGAGTTCGCGCAATTTAAGAAAGGACTTGCGCAGAGACAAATATTCGTTTGGACGAGTCCAACTCAAAATTGTAGGGGTCTTTCAAAGTTATTTAAAGAATGCAAATACGGAGGTTATAGCTAATATTTTTAAGTTGGATAGTACATGCTGCGCAGTAGCGGCCATGTGTCCTTTCTTAGATTGCACGGACTCTACTAATAGGTAGGTACAGTTTATGTAGGTACTTCTACATATTTTAAACTACAGTGCTACAGTTTTCGAGTTAATCCCTCTGTCCCAACTAACGACTGAATTGTACTAAAACTAATATAAGTTTACAGTCTGTTAGCAATAATATTGACCAAAAGTAAAATTGTTTTTATTGTTAATTATTTACGGATTATTTAAAAAAGTGTATTAAGTACAGGATGTTTGGAATTTCATTTGAAGTATTTTTCTGTAAAATATATTTACCTACCAGTTGTTCATATCATCAGTCATTCCTATTTTGTTTTACTAGCACCTCATATATTTTTGACTATCAGCAATAATGGCACAAGGCATGATTCAGTTGCAAAAGAAAAATCAATTGTCGGTTTATTTGGTGCTAAGACGTGTAGGTTAAGTGTTAGTTTAGGGTTGCAAGTGTCCAAATAATACCGCCGTATTCAGTTACCCGTGCTATATTATTAGCCGCGCGATAATAATTCCGTTCTCGGGTATGATGGATATATTCTTCTTGAAGTACACTCAATTTGCACACTATTTCCACGGCTACCAGATATTCACTTGTCCGTTCTCGTAGTTCGTTCGTCCGTCGCTTATAATTTACAATCACAAATTACAGTGTAAGCGCGGCATCAGCCCGCTAAAATTTCTGTGTAAACTGCTTTCTTTCCTGTCAGGGACTACTTTGTATGCAGCTGCAAAGCCGTGTGCAAAGCGTACTTTGATCCATGAAGGGCAAGCAGAAGATTTGATCTTTGTTGAAAAGATAATTTCACAAGAATTGTATAGGGTGGTTTGGTTTTTATAATTTTTAAAAAATAAATTTTTCCGCAATAGTGTGGAAAATAGACATTTTATCATCAAAATGAGTGCGGGAAATAGCCAATTCTAGCACTTGTGCGAGAAATTAAAAATATTATTTTAGGTATAGAATTATTGCGTCAATCAATGGAATCAACTGTCACGATGATTAAAAATTGAAGACATACTATGCAAAGTCGCCCAAGTAGTTACCCAGGTACATCTACATATAAACTGAAAAAATTTATTTTTAATAAAATGTTTTAGAGAACGATTGTAGAAAAATTCTTGTTCATAGCTCATGCGGAAAGCATGCAAATTCGTTTCAGAATAACTCGTTTTCAACAAATGTCACAAACATAATTATTAAAATGAAATAAATATATACTACTTGCCCGTAACAGTTCAAAAAGACAGCATTAAATCGATCATAATGGGATGCGAAGTTGACATTTTGCTGTCTCACTGACAAATATCAAACAATAATAATTGTTGAATATCGTTAACTTATTGACACTTCAGAATCCTTACCGTATGTCGTATGTGTTTCAAATTGTCTGAGATAGGTATCTTAATTTTTCAATAATATTTTATAATTTTGTGATCTGAAATAAAACTGTTTATTAATTTAGATTATTAAGGAAATAAAACAACTTATATTTTCTGTTCCAGGTTTGTACCATCTTATAATGTTCTTCTATCCACATCCAGTCGGCAAAAGCAAGTACCTATTTATTATTCTAGTATTAGTTTTCAAAGTCAAATTAAAATATCAGACACAGTCAAACAGTGAAGAGTGAAATATAAACTCCAAGTCCAACTAATCAAAGATGTATTAGCATCTTGTCGGTGGCAAATGTTCCAAAGCCTGCTATAAATATTAAAAACACCTGGCTTATTTCGTTATTTCATCGTATCCGCCAAACTTGTTCTCAGTTACCAACCTGACCACCTCATAACTCACTGTTGTCTTCTACAAGGTGTAAATTACTCGAATATATAAAGGTAGCCAGATTAAATCTCATATTCAATATGACAACAATACTCGCATTGTTGTTAGTTCGGCATTTGGCCACCGTGTTCGGTGGCGCATACAGTGAGGTTATGTTTGTTTTGTAACGATGTTTTTTTGTTGCTGTTCGCGCGGCTTTTGTTAGTTTAACTTCTAGCGCCAGATGTTTAGAAGAATACTCTTATAATTTGATTTTGAATTGAAGAATGGTGTTGTAATTAATTTACCGGTGCTATTCAAATCAGGAAATCGGTTATGATGACATCAGTGAAATGGAAGTGTTTCTAAATTTAGGGGAAGTAGGCCATGGTTGTTTAGCCGCGTTTTAACTTTTCACAGGCCGATTCATTCTGAAGTTGAAATTTAAATACTTATTTTAAATGAAACACTATAGACAATAGTACATTATTATCTTCTCTGAAGTGAATTTTAAAAATCCAAGATTATATTTACAGTGAGACCGAGTCAAATTGTACATTGTTTTCTTGGAACACTATATTTGATATAATCATATTTTTTCGGTAACATTTAACTAAATTATAAAACCTTTTATTGATTTTATTGTGTACTAATTCAATAAAAATTTAAAATAATCTATATCTCTATTACTTAATGTTAGAGGAACTGATGTGATTTTTGAATATACTCGAAGTTAAGACAATAAGGATGTTTATCTACAACAATAGAATAATGTATTTATTATATACGTGAAAGTAGTATAATAAACCCCTCCATAAGGACACATTATGAAATAATGAATTCATTATTTCACACTGTTAAATAATGAGTACTTTATTCTCTCGAACTGCCAAACTGCCATCACATCTGTTTTAATATTAGTGTTACATCAAGTTATCATTTTATGACGTTGTAAGCAGAAACAGTAAAAATAATAAAAATTTGTAAAACACTGTATATGACTAGCCCATAATAGTTCTAAATTACTCGGATAAATTGTCATCACACCAAAGTTTGAGGTTAAGTTAATATCAATACAAATTTGTAGTAAGAAAATGTTGTTTTATTTAAAAAGTTGTAGATAAAACGTATTTGACTCGAAAATAATGGCTATAATTAACTCGGATGATTTATACACTCGCCTTCGGCTCGTGAACAAACTTTCATCCTCATTAATTATAGCCTACATTATTTACTCGTTAAATAATATACTATTAACGTACTTATTTTGAATACCTAATAGAACGATATAAATAAATATTTGTCTGAATGATACTCGTATCAGGTGTGAGACGACGAGTCTCGTAGCGATATGAAATAATTTATACGAGATAGTAGACTTACAAGGTGTAAAAACATAAAACAGGGCATATAAGTATAATATCCCAAACCATGATACTTGTAACTCCCACTCTCACATGAAACATAAACACACGGCACAGTCGTAAACGTACAAATTACAACACATAACTTAAAAATTTATTTGCAACAAGCTTATCAAATCAAATAAATATTTATTACCTTGTAACGTCTTGAAATTTGCGAATCGTAAAACGGAGTTTCCTTGTAATATGTCGCTGTACCAGCATGGCGGCGGTAACAACCCGACGAAAGCCGAAGATATACGGAGACAACCGAACAGGACAAATGTAGATCATTAGATAATGTTTCTGCGGGTTTTATTGCTTTATATGCTGGTAGAATTTCACGATATTTTTCAGAAGACTTTTATTTTTATTTTTAAATTTGTTTTTTAACATGTTGGCAGGTTGAAATGAAAATCTAAATTGAGTAGCAATATAATTATTATCAGTGATAGCAAGAATTACTTGTGGACTTAGGTGATCCTCTACCCATGGTAGAAAACTGTCAAAAACATTGATTCCGCTCGCTATTCTATAGCGTTTATTGTTCTGTTAAACATAAAAATAACAAATAATTTATGTTTTGAGGGGAAAACATTATTTTGCCACCAATATTTGTAAAAGAAATGCAATATTTGTAAAAAGAGGGTTTTCGCGCGCCACTGTACAGCTTTTATTTATAAGTGAATAAACTTCAAATTTTAATATGTTGTCAATAAAGCTTGAATCTGCGAAATGACCAGTCGAATTTTTGAAATTTGTTTGAAAATATTGTGTCCAAAAAATAACAAATTTCGATTTTAAAGCAAAATTCTGCATAGACCACTTTGTAGATTGTACCATTGTACTTTTATCTTCAACAATTTCTTAGGTTATTATATTTAATAAAACAATAAACGCTGTGGAGTGGCGCGCGAAATCCATCATGCCAGAAAACAGCAAAAAACATGCATGGTAGAGGACCGTCTTAAAGCTTTTAAGTTCTAGTTTAACTTATGACATTTGTGCATGTTTTGTGTATGCAAATTATTGTTTATAATGTTTTCAAATGAGTAAAGTTATTAATGTAGTTAGTATAAAAATAGTATGAAACAATATTGAACTCATAAACACAATAACAAATTTATAAATAAATTCCCTTTTATCTTGCACAATAAATCAGCCGATAATTTACTTAGTTTGCTTCGTTTATGCTGAGGACTTGAAATTATCGTTCGAGTTATTTTTTCTTGTGGACCGGAAACTTGACGAAAAATTTACTTGTATGTTCATTACTATAAGTATTTATAAATGTTTTTTTTATCTAAAATTAATTTAAGCTAGAGTTTAACATGAAGCTATACCTACATACATGTTTATTTTTATTTTCCATAAAATTATTAATATTTAATAATCTCATTTACCTACTATATTTTTTTTATCAAAAATATTACTACCATGACAATATAATTTTTGCTACCCGTTTTCACGAACTGCCTCTGACTGTTGTACTACGTCACCTGCTACGATCAAATTACAGCGGCATACGTTCTTCACACACGCACTCTTATACGCATGAAACCTGATCAATTAATTTTTTGCGCTCGCGCTTGTTCGAATTTATGAATTTCCTTATGCTGTAATCAATAAAGTATTTTTGTTATATTCTTGTGCAGTTAAATGCGGAGCTCTCTCGGTAGAAAAGTGCTTGTAGTTGACTCGTATGGCCGTATGAATGTTTAAATTATGTCATGTATGTAAGAGGTTGTGTTAGACAGAGTTTCTTACATGTGCTACTTGTTGTTGTGTGTTGAATAGAGTGTATTTTGATTTTTTGTTGTATTAAGTGCGTTTCAAAGAGATTGCTTGATGTTTGGACAATGATTAAATATTAATAATTGAAAATGTATGTTTGTTAAGTTGCACTGGTTCTATAGGAAGTAACATGCTGTAAAAGTTAGTTAACTTAATTTTTATTATATGAGATTAATGGCCGTTTTACACTACGCTAAATATTGAACAAGAAATTGCGCAACAAATTGAACAATATCTTGAGCAATAAATTGCTTTGTTTTTAATGAATTGTGTTTTATACTGAGACAATTTTATATACCTACCTACAATATTTAGTTTGTGATTCTGCGCAGTTCGTATATAATAATAATTTGACAGCCGCGCTTATCTATTTTTTCAGACAATTTACGAAGCAATGCAATATTTCACACAATTTGCAGTATGATACTACACAATTTAAATTGTTTCAAAAATTGAACAAGATCTTGTTCAAGATTTAATGTACTGTAAAACGGGCTTAAGATTACGAAAAGGTACTTTGAAAACTAAAATACCTACATCATAATAAATCTGTAATTCGTGGTGACTTTTTTTTATCAGTGTTTGGTTTTAATATGCACATTTTAATCATTCGCAGTTGTTTGGTTTATGTATCAAAATTTTTAATATTATAATAATTAAAATGTTTGCAGATGTAGGTGAATTATAATTATTGTAGTAGGTACTTACCTACATATTTGTAATTATCCAGATTAAATCTTAGAATTTATTTTCCAATATGCTACCCAACCCACTAGAAATAAATATTTCGACAAGTAAATAATTGCATAAGTTGATTTTGAAATTCCTAGTTAACTTTCAGTTAAGCTTATAATAATAATACATAAACCTGGTTATCGGTATGAATAGCCAAAATAATATTATTGTATTAAATGAGTCAGTATTTCAAGCAGATATTGAAAATCCGTTTATCACCAGGTATATACTTTTTTAACTTCTACATGCATAACCAAATTTTGAGTATAATTTTGGTGTAACAAGCGTTTCATCTGCGGCATCTTTGATAATTCATGTCAAAAATAATTATTATGTTAAACATAGTACAAAATTTCTTGAAAACTATTAATTTTGCATAATTTACACTATTATTCTAATTAAAATCAAGCCGAAATAATTCATGAAACAAAGTATAATTACTCTGTACATCATGAAAAAAGACGGTAGTTACCTCATATAATTACAGTACTGTATCTTACAATAAACTATAGTTATCTTTATAAATTTACCATAAAATGTACCCTCATATTCTCAAATGATTTAGAAGGTGTAAAACGTTCCTTTCGCATGTATTAAACCGTTGGTGAGATTCATTATTTGTTGACAGAAAACACGTATGGTCCAAGTAAATGAGGGTACGTGTTACTTGAGGGTATTAGGTTATTACAGACTTGTAATTTGTAATGCGTACAATTCTACATTTATTAATTTGCGTTTTCCAAATTTAAATTCCAGGTATAAAACTAAGTACAATCCTAGGTATATTTAAGGTTTATATCTTGTATAGTATAACTACTCTATTGTTACTGATGTTTTTTTAGTGTTGAAATATATTAACACATATTGAAAAAATGTAGAAACATATGATTTATATTGTGTGAAGTCATTACTTATATGGTTATAATTTACTGCAAGATGTTGGAAGGCATGAAAGACATTTGATTAAAGGAATTATAAAAACTATTTATGTAACGGTTTTACAAAAAATATTAGACAGTGATGTATACTGCCTTCTTCAATAATCACTTAATAGTGATAGAATTTGTTGAATTTGAAAATTTTTCATCTATTTATACAGGCTGTTTCTATAACTCTGCACGTAACTTTAATAGGTTATATACCTAATTTCATACACTGATAACAGAATTTTTTTTCAAAATTCGCAAAAATAAGGGTAGTGAAAATTATAGTTCCATTGGTTTGAACGGGTTTGAACGTCCATTTAACTGTTTATTTATTATGTTATTTATAAAATAAAATTATAAATACTATCAGACTATCTACAAATAGTAAATTTCTTATGTAATAATTAATAAATACACAGTTAAATGGATGTTAAAACCAATGGAAATATTTTTTTCTGTTATCAGTGTATCAAATTATATAACCTATTAAAGTTACGTGCAGAGGTATAGATACACTCAGTATACTAACGTTTTGATTTATTAACTTAAAAATTAGTCATGTTTTTACTTCTTTAGAAAGCATATCACGGCGAATCCTTTGTTTAGTTTTCAAAGGTAATACCCGAGGTAATACCATAACCCGAGAAGTGAAAATTGTTTTATGTTGAAGCAAATATTACGTAAAAATTAATCGATTCAAATATTTTGTTTAATACATCAGAACAACAAGATCGGATAGTATTTAAGAAGTGCTGATATAAAGATATTTATAATAATTTGATTGGTTAACACAAAAATATTTCTTTAAAATATGTAGTAAATGATTTAATCTGATTGGTCTATATTCTCAATATCGATGACCTGTAAACACCGAATTGCGGCTTATATACTTGGTTGTTGAATAATAATAAGAATAACTTATATTTATTGGTATTTTATTAAAAGTGCCTTGAGAAAAATTGATTGATGGCGGTCCCCAGTTCGATTCCCAGCGCAACCGACAATAATACCACTGGGTCCGAGTGATTGGATTCCACTATAATAACATCTACCATTCTGTAATTGGGAGTTAATCCTGTAGGATGGTTACCAGCAAAAATAAAAAAATTAAATAAATCTGCTTGTTTGTATTACATGCAGAAAATCTTACATCAAACAAAACATTATTCAAAAGTGATAAATCTATTTCTACACGGAAAACGAACAGGTCTTTGTCAAGCGTCATTAGAATTTGAATATGAACAATTCTTGACATTCCATAACTTCCAAACGATACAGTCTTCTTGTTTCATCCTCAACAAGGTTTAAACTTCTGTGAGTTTTCCTGCTCTTCCTCACGCGATGCCAACATGCAACTCCTTCAGCTTGTAGTTCTGAAGTCCATGTTCCATACTTGCACTTCATAACAATACAATTAACCGCGTTAGTGTTGTACTGAGTAACATGTCTCTTGCGTTGCATGCGAGACCTGAGTTCCACACACGAAAAGGAAATGAGTCTTGTTGCTGTTAATTAATAATGGGATTAATTGCAAAACGAGTTGTACTGATAAGAAATGTGATTTCAGGGAGAAACGAGAAAATGTAGAAGATAAGTTTTTGTAGTGAGTGAGGTCATTGGTTCAAGGATTGAACATTTGAATTATGTTTCATATTGGGTCGAATTATCCTTCTTTAAACTAAAGAAGCTTCTCTGAAATTATCGAAACAAATGCAAACCTTTGTTTTATCTGTAAATAATTTTTAAAATGTGTTTATTAAAGAAGCTTCTTTATTTTGAAATGCTGAAGACGCCCGTCTACTTCTTAAAATCCAGCACAAAATGTACTAACGTATAGCGAGTGTTTTGTGGCCAGTACAAGAATGATAAAATTGTATTTCAACAAGAATTATATAAAAAGATTGCCTTTTTAAAGTTTTAATAAAAAAATTGTACATGAATATAAAAATTCCGAAAAATTCATAAAAATTTCCAATTTATGGAAACCTTACTCCTGATAGAAATTTATTTTTAAAATTTTTAAAGAGGCACATCTGTAGATCCAAATGTTTATAAAAACATTACCTTGATGTCAATAATAAACTAACAGTTTACTCGCAACGAAAATCCTTTTACAGTTATTTTCAACTTCAAAATGACATTGCATTGTTAGGATGCGTTAAAGTACCAGTTTCGAGCTGGTTTTAGGCAGTCGTAGTAGTAGGGAAAAGAGTGGAATAGAAAAAAAAGTAAAATCGAGAGTGTTCTAGGAATTCGGAAAAAATCTAAACCGTTGAACTAGGCCCACTGACAAAAATGTGCAATTAAATTAGGTATTTTTAAATTGATACTAAAGGTACCTATATATTTAAATAAAAAATAAAAAAATAAATGTGCTATTTGCTATATTTCTATTAAACTATTTTAAAAAAAATATGTATTCAGATACCTACGGATAGCAAAACGAAGAAAGAATAGTTTTTGATATGGGGTGAGATACACCTATAGTATCCTAATGTCCAAATCAATGAATTGTCGGTACCTAAATGCATATTTATTTTGTGAATTCGATTCAAAATTTCAACTCACGGTTAGTAAAGCTTCTCAATGAACTGATTTATGCAAATTGGAGTACATGATTTGAATAACAAACTTGTTCTTATAAGTATACCAAAGTACCTAACCTCTAAGCAGTGTAAAATAATAGCATTGTATACCATTATCATATATTTTGAAACTACTAATTTGTTTTTTTTATTTATTAAGTTTACTAAGAAACTATTTTTTTAATGAAAGTAGCCCTTCTGTTTGAACATTTTATCTCGACCTTCAGGTGCCGTTGGTAGCATGTAAAGTAACCTGTTATTAATTTTCTTAATGCGGTAACTTTCAAAATGTATAAAACGGTTTGTCAAGATTAAATATTTAGCAGTTCGATAATCTGTTAGTTTAAATATCGCCATTTATAATCTAAAATAAAAACGCGCGTAAATAAGAACAGAGCATGTTTTAAAAAATGTATACATTAATATGATGAATACGATATGAACTCGTAATAGATATGCATGTATAAATTTTCCTATAAGAACAGGTGTTTATCATTAATTATAATAAATTTACACTATTAAGTTTTTATATCATTGCGTAAAGTTAAACCCACATGTGATTTTAAAATAAAGTATAAATAGAAAAAATATTATTTGCAATGTGAATTTCTCATGATTTCGATAAGGCGCAATTTAGTTTATTAATTAAAGGTCAACTTTTGCACCTTACATTTTTTTTAAATAATTAGTAGGTAGTAATGATAATGTTAGATAATAACCTAAATATCGCTAGTATTTTATCACTAGTTTATTTATTGTAAATCAGAACGTAATATCAACACATTCTAAATAATTTTAAATTAATATCTTACCTGGTCTATTTGTACACTGTGTAACTGGCCAAACTAATTCAAGATAATTTATTGTTAAAACTTAATATTAGCCACTTTTAATTTTTTTTAACAATATATTATTACAAATCATTTTTTTCAATACCTGCACCGAAAACGCCACCATTCGTCCCTATTATTTAGGGACGAAGGTGAGTTATTTCTGACTGGTCAGTACTTTTCCTTCCTCTTTATGCGAGAGTCCACTTCAATTTTTTTTTCTCCCTAGGGAGGAAAAGTACCTTTCCTCCCGCTTTATGCGGGAATCCACTTGATTTTTTCCTCTCTGTAGGGAGGAAAAGAACTTTTCCTCTCGCTTTATGCGGGATTCCAAAATTGATTATTTAGATTATTTTTATTGAATTACACAAGTACATTTTTCCAATGTTATAATCATCCGGTTCATCTTTTTCTTCAACTTCTAATTGCTTTTCGGTGCAGGTATTGAAAAAAATTGAGTGCATCTCAGGACAAAAGTGTTCTCCCGACTCGTGCGGTGGCAGCCCTCGCTTCGCTCGTGTTGACAACTCCGCACTCGTCGAAAAAACGCCACTTTCGTCCCTAGTTGCACAATTTCATTTAAAAAAATCGTAAGTGCGATTAAGTTTTAAGAACAACTAAATAATGAAATTAAACCAAATTTATAGTTCATATAATAATACATAGGTAGTTAATTTGGTTGGAAAATGATAAATATACAATTACGCTATATCTATCCTTTTTCTGAGTGCATAGTAGCATAGTGCATATTTTATTTAAATTAATGTAGGTATGGATTGGTTTTTCTATATGGATTTATTATTAAATTACAAGTTTTGAAATTCAAAGTTATTAAATAAGTCAAAGCTTTGCTTTATACCGTATAATTTTCGTTGAATCCTTTTGCCGTGTACAATTTTCACCATGCAAAAGAAAAACGTAAAATATCTCGTTCAATTTCCGATGAGAGTAATAAACAATTAATATTGATTAAGAAATTAAAGTGTAAGCGCGCGCATACATACCTACAGTCATGCATGTATAGAAGACAACACGAACCGTATGCTAATTGCATGATGCAAATGAATGAATATTTAGTAATTGCTCGAAGCCTGCTGCTTGCTTTGCGCGATGGATAAATGTTTACTGGCTACCATATGTTGTCATGTCACTTTCGCGGTCTTCGGATGGTCCAACACTACAAAGCGGACGATCATTTTGTGTTGTAATCACTAGAGAAGTTTGAAATTTGTTTGAAACATTTATGCCCGCAGTTGCATTGATCGACTCCAATGTTTAAGGTATTCATGAACATATTGATTTAAAGTCAAATTTTCAAATATGGCACAAGAATTGATATGATTGATATTATTAAAAGTTCACGTTAGTAAAACAGCACGGTTTTATTTTTTCAATTTGATATATTTCATCACTTAAACAATTATGGTAACAATGAGTAGTAGAATGCACCAAAAGTTTCGAATTTTTAACAGTTGAATTTGGTCAAAATGGACCAATCTTCAAGTTCTGACAAGTTTAAAGTTTCCTCTTTAAGGTCATGCAAGTTAATCCGACGCCAAGTTCATTTCACCCTCTGTCATCCCCCTGAGAAAAAAATGTTCTTGGTGTCAAAATATGTCAAACTTTGACAACTTGTAACCGAGTGCAAAAATATCGTAGACTCAATCCACCACCAAGGCGATAAAGTTCATTCATTTTCCTTTCGGGCGAAAAAAATTGAGTATCTGCGATGATTTGGCGCGAAGTTATGAATTTAAAAATGCATTTTGCGCCTTTTCTGTAGGCAAAAATCAAGGATTTCATAACTTCGTCCCGAAGCCCCGTGGCCTCTTCGACTGGTTTCGGCTATTTTAGTACTCAAAAACGAATGAAGTTTAATGTTCTCGTGATCGCTTCAGACTTCAAACTTAAAAAGGAAACTTCAAACTTGTCAGAACTCGAAGATTCATCCATTCTCGACCGAATTCAACCGACTTATGACGATCTAAAAATTCCGAATTTTTTGTGCATTTTCAAGCGGCGCGTTTTTGCCGAGTGTATTATACCAAAATTGACAAAAGCTATGAATTAAATAATACAACATCGTTTCGACTGACAATTTGCAATCGAATCAAAACATTGGCGTAATATTGAATTTTATTAGAATGTCTGCCTTTCCTACAAATCTTATTTTATTTTTGTATCAAATTCTGCCAACTTCCAAATTAAATACGATTTCTCCCCTCTCATATTTTCTTCCTACGTAGCTCAGTGGTTCTCGTCGCATTGTCTCCAAGGGTTTCACGCTCAGTGGACCGGCTCACGTTCCTATCTGATCACACTCACGAAAGATTTGAACCCGAGAACCCAGCTCAATGTCGTATCGTGGTTCACATGGTGTCGTGCTGTCATGAGACTTGGACACGACATAAAAAAAAGGAAGGTGATGATTGAGAAGATTGATAATGGAAGTTTTTATGGGGCGACTGGAGTTATTGGAAGGAGTGAGGGAATAATGACGGGTTTGAAGTTAGAAATTAAATAAAGGGTGCATTGGGCACTTTACTTTTAATTTTACTTTCCGCCATACCTGTAAGGGCGGTATTGGAATCATGCTAAAATTGGGTAGTGAGTTTTTAGTGGATGAGGGTCCTTACAACTCATTTTTGATAGTTTCACGATGATGTCTGTGTGTATGTGTGTATGTACGGTCAAGGATTTTTGGAGGTTGGATAACTCAAATACGAATTAACCAAAAAAATTGATATTTGGTATTTTACATTTGTATACTAATTGGAAGAGATGCTAAGATTTTGGTACAAATACCTTGACTGGAAGATTAATTGTCAAAAATTTATTAAAATTTGGATAAATATAGTAGGTTATTTAAAACAACGTACATCGTAGTTCATTAAAATGCATAGGAGTTAAGAAAGTGTAATTTGAGTTACTTATGTAAGATCACTGAAAAAACTATAAAAAGAGAAGAGTTAAAGTAGTGAAGCTCCTTGGGAAAATGTCCTCTCTCCTTTGTTGTTAATTTCCTCATTTGGAGTGGTCGTCTTCGTCTTGCTCATGTTCACTCCTCTCTTGGTGAGATTTTAATCATCATTTAAGATAGCGGGGCTGTAGTTTATTACCCCCAGATAAAATTATGCAGCTATGGAGATAAGATCTGCATATATTGGCCCATAAAACGAATTTATTGCCAATACTTTTCCTTTCATGGCTTACAAGATTATTCGATCACCGATCACCGATAGTGTTGTTTTTATTACCGATGTTCCAATGTTCGGGTTGCTAAGATGGAAGAGACAATGAACGCCGCTTGTTTTTGTTTATTAATAGTTTACATAAATATCACACGGATTATTTATCACTTACACGAAGTTTACCTTATTTTCCTAAACATTTCTTTTTAATTGCTTCATTTAGGGACAACCTAAATATTAGTTCGGATAAACCTCGGGATAAACCATCATGTATAGGTACCAATAACTTATTCTTTAAAATGAATTGAGTTATTAAATATTACGTGGAAATTACAGCAAGAATAACATATTGACTATATCTTATTTTAATAATTAAGTAGGTACATATTTATGATTTACTCAGAGATTGTGTAATTTTACATTTATTTCTTGATTCTTATTATCGTATCCTAACTAAGTATTGAATCAATTCAGAAATTTTCAGTTTAAAAGCAGTTCTTTGGCGGTGTTTTGTTAATGTATTTTATTTTATCAAGGAGTATGAAAACTATTTTAAGTTAATATCCAGGAAGGAATAAATAAGGGAATGATCCGTCTTAATCCCCTCTCTCTTTATTTCATTTATTGAAACATGGTTATGCTACCGATTTCGACAATATAATTGTCATCATGAGGCACAGTGACTAAAATACAAACAATCAGTTGTTACTTTTGAACAGAATTAACACAATCCTAAAGAAATATTATACAGTTAAAGTTGAAAACATTGTAGATTCTAACAATTAACAAATAAATAAATAAAATTAAACAGAGCTAAATATAACCAACAAAATTATTAATTAACTTACATAAATTACATCAGGAGACTACGATGTTCACAGTGAAATTCAAAAATTCCCATTCTTCTGGATAACCAGCTATTTTGAAAGAGTCTTTACTATATATTTTATATTTTAAGTTAGCTTAAGCAAGTATTATTTGGTTCTTGTATCTTGTAATTTGTTTTCTCTTCGAAATCTTCCGTCGAATCTGGAGCATTCGGCACTCCACTGAATCTTGTTTTCGTTTTTTTAACTCACGCGTGCTCCAATTGCGCATGCGTGCAAATCGTGGTTCAGAACTGCATTTCACAATGACATTCATGTTGTGTCGCAATTTCGCAACAAAACAATCTGAGAACCAACTCAACAAACTCAAACTGCCATTCAGTCGTAATTTTCATATTTCTCATGTGAAATCGACATTCGACATTTGCCAGTCGCAAACCTTCCTAGATTCGTTATTACGTAGATTGTTCGGCCGCCAAAAATATTCCCTTTTCAAATAAAAAGAATGGAGTGAAAGATGTACTTACTTCAACGCCAAGGTTGAAATTTATGTTTTCAGCAGATATAAAAATAATAATTTATGAGTTTATCTTGAAAAATCAAGCTGGTAAGCAAATTAATGTTCTGTATGAATAGTTATTTAGTTCAAGCATAAATTATTAACATATTTCCCACTGTATATCCTCAGTTAGCACCGGATACTAGTCCTTACTTTCGCATATATAATTTAAAAAATTATAACCTGCAAAATAAAAATATTTACCGCTATGTTCAAGGTTTAAATCACAAAAGACCATACGACAAACACTTGCGCTCCTTGCTTTTCTGTTAACTAATTACAGTTAAACGTGTGAACAAGAAAATTAAAACACCTTAAGAACACTTAATTCAGATGTAGCCACTCATAACATAATAGTATCAATTCTAATTGTGCTATGAATGATTTCAGAGAGAAATGAGCTTTTGTAAGTAAGATTTTCCCACCGGCCGCCGGGTTACGCACTTAGAACTAGAACTGAAGTGAAGTTATGACGGTCTGTAATTTCGAGTGACCGCAGTCATCATTCAAAAATGTTTGGCAGGTAGAACAGCACTCGATTAATTGAGACAAGATTTTTAAAATTATTTAAATGTTCCGTCACTTCTCATACATAATATCAATATTGTAATAATTGTCTTCAAATCAGGTTCGTTTAACTCAGTCCCTTTGCAAACTTAACTGTTCAAATAAATTGTTTTTATTCTACAAACTTTAAAATTTAAATTAAATACTCAATGTAGGTATATATATATATATAACAAATAAATTTCTTAAGACATTTCTTTCGTAAATTGAAGTTATCTGGAACGAAAAACAATATTTTAAAATAATGCATCGATATACTATTTCAGGACTTAGTCCTTTAAAGTGGCGTAACGTAGTAATGAGCTGTTATTACATTTTATAGACCGGGAGCTCATGACAGGTGATGGTCTCCGATTTCATACAGCATGCCTTTTGGAAGATAGAATATTGACCCTATGACAACATAGAAAAACGGGTATTAAACCCTTGCACGCTTTCCGGTCAAACTTTTCCGAAATTTTCTAACCTTGGGCCAACGAGGACTGCATGCCAATTTGGTTATAGATGTTTTATGACATAAATATTAATTCTTTTCATCGGCTTGCTGTAGAAAAACGCGGAAAATCATATTTTTTTATTATAACATCACGTGACCGTTTGGGTCCTTTGGGATCCTGCGAATCGCATGCCTAATTTTTAAGACTTTAAATGTGTTTAAGTTTCTTTTGATAAAAGGGCATGCATTATTAAATCAGAGAAACACATAAAATTTTTGTGCAAGTGGAAAAATGCAATTTTCCATGTGACCGGAAAGCGCTTTTCTTTATTGTCATAGGGTCAATATTCTGTCCTCCAAAAGGCATGCTGTATGAAATCGGAGACCATCACCTGTCATGAGCTCCCGGTCTATTATAGTCATAGATATGTAAATGAGTTAAAATCTAGTATTCTGGAAAATGAAAATATGAATCTGTTTACCTGAATATCTGTGCAATAATCTCAGTGAATGTTTTGGTTGTTCCCTGTGTGATTTGGCCGGTAATAACGGTTGCGCGTGTGCCGATGGCGACGGACGCTGGGCTGCAAGCGGCGAGTTGTTTCTCACGGTGCTGTGTGCTGTGCATCCTTCCTGCTACAGACATAACGTCAACCTCGAGAACATAACGCAACAGAATCCAACATAGACGTAGTGCCGCGTAAGAATTCCAAAAGTACAGTGTTCACTCGTTATCTGAAGAAGTCCGGGTCACTTGGAGAAGGAAATGGGTGACAAGGTGGCAGTTTGTGAGGTTAACATCAGATTTTTATTACTTTTTTTACTTGGGAATTTCTAGTCTGCATAAAATGCGCATATTTTATATTAAAATCACAGGCATATTATAGCTCATTAAAATGTTCAATATTTGTAATCAATAAAGAATAGAACCTATTCTTTTCAATAAATAATACTCAAATAGTAAAATAATAATAATAATAAAACTGAAATTGATTTCTGAGTCTAAAGCCTGTTTTACATAATACTTTTTTCGTCTAGATTCATGCTAGATTTCTTCGAGATTCGTTCGAGTTAAATAAATTCATACTTTATTTCCAAGCTATTCGTATACAATCGGAATTCTTCGATTTTTTCCGAAATGGTCCAAGAAACATAATACAGTACTTAAATAAAGACACAAAATTCTCATTTACTTAAAAAAAAATACTTAAAATAAAATAAAATATTAAAATATTCTTACTTATTCTGACAAGTGATACTTTGAGGTTAGAATTTATAATGGAAAAAATATTAACACAACTTGAATGACACAAGTGCAAAACTCATAAACGTCAACGTGAACAAATCAAAACAAAATATTAAAACTTTTAAAGGTTGGTCAAACTAACTCCAGATTGATCTGCGTATGCGTAGACAAATCTAGTATCAATCTCGAATAGAAAAATAGAGCCTAGCTCCTTAAGTTAAGTTTTTTATCTTTAATTCGCGTGCTGTAACTACACGGTTTGACGTTTATGGTTTTTTGTTAAAAAGTATAGAAATATCTAATTTTTTAAAAATAATTTTGAGCTGCGTAATTTATTGTAGGATTGGGACTGTAAGTATACCCGATGACCGAAATTTCTAAAGTATGCCATTTTATTATCATTTCAAACTGCGTTTTGTTTTGTGTTGTGAATATTTTGATTATATCTTCCGCCATTTAAACTGCCTGCAGTTTTTACAAATGTCAATCCAATTATATCAGATATCGTCTTGCAAATCTTACGTTGTATTAGATAAGTCACAACGGTACAACACTAAACTTAATTGTAACTGTGCCAAAATGGGCATTTGGCAACTAACCAATCTAAGATAACATTTTAACAGATTATTAATCAGAGCTACAACTATAACATAAACAGAGAAACATACAACAATAGTAAGTCTTACTGGCAAAGAATTTAAATATCTATCTTGATAAAATTACGCAAGTTGTATGCAAAATTTTTCTGTGAAATTCTTCCTCTACATCTGAGAATTCTCCCAAATCTTGGGCACGTCTTGAACTTCTTGTGCGTTTAACATTTACGACAGAACGTAAATAACGTTGTCTCTTTCCTGCGTGATTTTCATTTTTACGATGTCGCTAAAATGTGAGTCACTTGTACTACGAATCTGGGATCTTTGGGTGTCTTAAGGTTGCCAGACATTTTTTAGCTTTATGATCTCACATGTGAGATACGTGGTGACCTAAAGTTTTGTCGTTTATCATAACAGACATGACATATTTTGGATTGTGCGGATTTAGGAATTTTTGACATTTATTTAAAGCCAAGGTTTTTTATTTATTTATACTTTTTTTTTTGAAAAATAACGTAGGATAGATATTCTTTGAGTAGGTAGATAATTAGAAACTGAACACACGGTAGAAATAAATAATCTAAACCGGCGATTCATATATTGATCTGTAAACTACTTATATTAAGTTGACACATCTAAATTGGGGGGAAAGTCATTATGATATTATTTATTTATGCGACTTGACCAATGATTGTTGCCTTTCTTTCGTAATAAATCAGTTGTTTTTGTTAATTTAAGATTTACTTAGAGATTTTTTTGTTAATTTGGATCATCGCATATCAGATAAATTTATATATCTGCATGTGGTAAGTGTTATATAGGTTGTTCCACAACTTAGGACAAAAAATTAAAGGGTATTGTATGACGTACTGATCATGAAACAAAAAGATATTTTTTTAAATTCGCGAAGTTAAGGGTAGTTTACTTGACGTGTGTACATTTTTTTAAGTATCACTGTTTTGATGTTATATTTGATAATTTGACATTTATTAGTATTAGATATTATGTAAACAATTACTTTCATTGTAGAAGATTTGTTGGCAAGTAGTGGCAATACTTGAAATACGAGGCCACTGAAAGAAAAATTTCGGAGGGAATGATTCTAGAGAAAGTTTTCACATAAGAGTAGTTAATTTTGACTACATTTGTATTTAACTGTATTATTTTTAGGAAGAAATCATCATTTTTTCATGTAGTTACGCAATTATAACAACGATAAGGAGAAGTTTTGCACTTTTTTACCTCCGCATGTAGAACAAATTTTGTTAGCTAAGTAAAATGTGGAAATTAAATCTTAATTTGTTAAAAACATACGTTTTTGTGTAATTTACATCTACAATAAATGAGTAATAACATATGAGGTATGTAAAATACACTTTATGTAGTTAAATTTCAAAGTTCTTTTATAACAGTAGTTAACTTCAACTTACAGACGATATTTACTCTTAACGGAGAAATACACAAGTGAAAAATTCCACTTTATATTTGTTAACTTATTATAATTCATATATTAGTAGTTAAAATTATCCAGTTTTAACTAGTTTTTTAGCGTTTGGCGGCTCTGAAGTTTGCTCCCCGCTAAACTCTTGGTCTTTTGCGTCTAGACTCTAGTGGTGGTTCCACGTGTTTAATTTTGTGTTGTAAATGACGGAAAAAATATGGAAAATATCCTAAGAAAGATGTTAAACTAAATTATGCAAAAGCTACAGTAAACTTATTTGATTGTTAAGAGTCGGGAGGAAAAGAATACGTAAGTATTAAGTTTATTCATGTTTTGACTAGTTTAACTAGTTTAAACGAAAAAATATAAATATTTTAATTTATTAAACTTATTGTAGGAGTTATTTTACGATCCCGTAAGCAGCACTGGTTTTCTAGAAACCCGAACAAGAACAATTAATAGAACATCTTCATCTACAATAGGATCAAGAACCAAAAAAACGCCAACTAATGAATCTATTGACGAACTGGATGAAGAATCAAGCGAAGCATATTTTCAAGAATCTATTAACTTTTTAAAAAATGCATGTGTAAAAATTCAACTAAAAGATATATTTGTTCACATACAATCTACCGTGAACCACAGAAAAAGTTTAACCAGCATTATTGAATTATATCCACATTTCAAAGATATACTCCAGGCCTTGTAAGTAAATTTATATATTATATTTTATCGGATGTTTAGGTCCTTTTTTTCAATGTTAATTTAATCTTTATTTCAGGCAATTTACCAGAAATTTGTCTAATGTTTGTTCTAATTATATTGTTTTAATTATTATTGAAGATTGGGACATACATACAAATAATTGTTGATAGCTTTGCTTCATTTGCTTCCCCCAGCAGGCAGCAGCCAGGGACCGTGGTGGAGCCAAAAAAAGGTCAAAGTCTTCTGCTGTCGATAAGCTATTTGTTCATCATTCAGTAAGTACATTTGTTATCATATCATCTGATGTATTTTGAATTAAATATATTTCATTTAAATAGATAGCTAGTCGTCTTGAAGAAGCTTTCAACAGCAGGAAAACTATCCAACCATTTCCTATTCCCGTGGGTCCAAATAAGGAAGCCATATCGGATTACTAGGTATATTGTAATTGCCAATAAGTTAGCATTGTTTTGTGCGGTATTATATATAATTATATGGTAATGTTATAATGTTAATTCCTAATAGATGTAGCCTGGCTTTAAAAATACTTTTGTATTCTAAAAGATTGTTAATATATTTTTTTAAATTAATATAATGATACATGAAATATTTTCTTATTCACCTTTTTTATTACGGTCCTGAATTTTATGACTAGATATTTTTATTACGGCCCTGTGTAAAAATTTGAAAGGAGGGTTTACCATCCATACCCAGAGGTATTTAACTGCCAAAACATGGTTAAATATCTCTTTTTTTGTATGTCTTTAACTATCAAAGGTATGCATTTCGCAAAAAAATTTTAGTTAACTATCTCTTTTTAAGTAGTTAATCTAATACATAAAATGAGATAATATCAATTTTATATGAGTAAATTGCATAATGTCTTGTAGTTAATAGCATCATTTATTTAACTCCGTATGTATGTTCTTGACTACATATTTCTCTCCTATATTCGTCAAAATCTAACTCCGTGAAAGTAACTACTTATTTTAACTCCGAAAACGGATGGTCGCGAGGGAACTACCTAAGTAGTTAAAAAAGAGTTAGATCTAACTCCGTATTTTTTTCTGTGCAATTTTTTTGGCGAGTTTAAAAAAATATATTTTTGTCCTAAGTTCCAAGTTGTATCCAAAAATTGATGCAGCCAGTGATCGGTAAAATTCAGACTAGCCAAAATTCGTTACCCTGCCAGGGAAATGCTGCCGAAAATGCATTTTCCGGTTTCTTGCATTTTCGGCCAATGCATTATCGGATGATGCATAGTTGGGTTCATGCATTTTTTTGTCGAATCATTTTCGGAATTTGCATCATTTTGTTTTTGCACTTTTGCTCGATGCATTTTCGGGAAATGTATAGGTAAGTCTGTTTATGCATTTTCTATCGGACTATTGCTTTTGCACTGATCAGACAAACCAAACAAGTCAACAAACTGAAGCCGCTGAACCTTCAGTATCAAATGTCAAAACAAATTTTATTTGTGTTCGAAAAAGGAAAACTCCTCAAATTCCTCAATCATAAACATAAACATTATATTTGATTAGAATTATTTTTTTACATATTTTAATCAAAGTTGTCAAAATAATGATAATAATAATCATATGAACATTCCTTGCTTTAAGTTATGCGTAAATATTTTGATGGCGCCGCTTCTTAATATTAATAATTTATGAAAGAATTTAAAAGAAAAGCCTTTTTGGCTCCCTGTCGCACAATTTCCTGGTTCCGTTGTTTTCTGTACATCGTCACACAAAGCTAAACGCTAACAGGATGTACAAATATCGAGTTACACACATTAGTGTAGCTACACGCCAAATCATTGAATTTATAAATAATTTTTTATTCATTATGCTAATGACCACACGACTAGAAATTAAACACTGACAAAAATAATTAACAAATGTTTACTTTATCGTTTGAATATTTCAGAAGTACCGTTTAGTATGATGAAATATAGACATCCTCACTTTTATACATGATTTTAATATTCATGTTCATTTATTAAACTGAAGTAAATTAAAATATTAATTCCTAGAGCAATATATTCATCAAAATGTCACGGTTGACATTAAAATCAATAGAACTGCAACACTAATTTTATTATAAATATTTTGCGTCGCAAATACAAACTTTATCCAAGGTTTGAAAGACTGGCCCGTAAATAACATTGTCTTGATAGTTAAAATTGTCACATACTAAGACCAAATTCAGTATTTATTTATCATCAAAAAGTGCTGTATAGTCTGGTCAATAGTGATTTTGTCCAAGAAACCAGAACAATCTAATTTCAGTTAATTGAACTTACATCCACGAAACACGAAAGCTTGTTGGTGATTGAACGCATCACTGATACTGTGCCTATGTTTTGATGGTAACATAACGAAAACTTATACAACACAGTGGCGCGTTCGACCATCGAAAATCTGACGTTTGTTCTGTGGATGTAGTTGCATCGTGTAGGTATGCTATTAGCCGATTATTTAGTAAATATCTATGAAACTATAGTCTAAATTGGAAGTAGTACACCGAGAAAATAATTTGATCGAAGTTTAAAACTAGGTAGATGCAATAATCAATATGGTATAAGAAATTCACATAGCATATGATGTTTTCCAAGGGGTGTTAGATTATAAAGCGCAACACCTCGCAACTGCCGCCCTGTATCGTATACTTTTCTCAGCGTGTCATCAGCACCGCCCTGTATAAACTTTCTGATGTGAACCGGTCACGCTGTTTGATATTGCGTGCGCACTAGTGCGCATGCGCATTCACCATACCCGTTCATTCGGAAGATTTAAACGCCTGAACACAATAGAAGCGGAAGACGTTGATGCCTTGCTCTACAAAATATTTCCATATTTTTCATATTTTATTAGAAATATAGAACATAATCTCGTTATTTATAGAACAGGGAAGCACCGCTTCTTATCTGATGCTCATAGCCTGCGGAAATATTGTGTATTGTTCGGGCAAAGAGTACGCTATCTAAATTATAAGAATTTTACGTTTTAATTATATAGTAGGCCAGAAATTACGGAGGACGGCGATGTACTTTTGTTTGGGACACAGATAGCTAGATTATCTAAATGGTGGTAATTTGATACCAGGGGTAATTACCTTCTTATTCTTCTAAACTAAATTCTGGAAAATTATGACTTAATTTTCTTCAAAATTTAGAGCAACAATTTTAAGAAAAACATGGATACGGTTACAGGTACATTTGCTAGCATATAAGTATAGAACAATTCAGGAATAGTTTGACAGTAGTATGCAGATAACTTATACGTCAAATTAATAGGTAATTTTAGTTTGAAAATGATTTTAAATTTATTTCTGACAGATTGGTTTGTACCTACCAAAGACCTATTATAATAGGTTATTGGTACCTATACTTACTCATAATTTACTTGTAGATTTATAATTTGCAATGTTTTCGGATATAGTATATCGTTATTTATAGTAACAATGGTAGTGGTACGGAATCAGACGAGATACGTCATCAAAATAAATGACCTATAAATTGCTATGACGCTATGACTATGATCTATGTCGAATGTAGTCATCAACGAAAACATGTAAAACTTTTGTTTATGACGACATAGATCAAAGTCAGAGCGTCATAGCCATTTAGGCTATTTGTATTTAGTATCATATCATTTCAATTAGTGCCCGCGAAAAAGCGCTTGTTGTTGCTTCACTTCAATTGAAAAAGCATTGTAAATAGGTTGTTATCTTCATATCTTAAACATTCTACATATTCCTGAAATAATCTTGTGAGAACTAATGAATTCAGTCTTAAGCAAATTACAAATTAACCATCTGTTCTACTCATAACAATCAGAAAAATGTTCATGGTAGGTTTGCTCTTCAACTGTCATTCCAAACAAGTGAGGTTCAAAAACAAGTGTCTAGAAATTTATCTTCTGCAGGCTAGTAGACAGAAAACGTAAATCGTTAGCATCCATTTTTCCATTATTTATAAAGTCTAGCGTAGTTCGTCTTTTGTTTACACACAATGCTAGCAACATGCGTGTTAATGAGAATTGTAATCGTGGTTCCTGATTATTTTTAGTTATTTCTCTAGTGTTTTATACACTCGGCTAATTTCAAAATATTTTATGAATAAATTAAAGTTTTAAACACATGTCTAAGCATCAGGTGTGCTGGCTTATCTTGCACACAGATCAATTCATACACGAAAATTTATACGCACTTGTCATAATTTAGGCCTTATTTATTAGAATTACTTAAAAATTAGATTATTTAATTAAGATTAATGGCATGCAAATCTAAACACACGAGATTAAAATGTTAATAAATATCTTTATCATCACGCCCTACACAGTGTACGATATAATTTTTACAAATTTAAATTATAACAGATAAAATACAAATTAAATAGCAGAATGAAATTATAATTTTATGCATAGTATGTATGTAGGTACCTATACATAAAATCACGCCATATATTTACAATAGAGTTGTTATCATTAATAAATTCCAACTTCCAATTAGGTAGGTACTATGAGTAGGTACTTTAGACAGTGAAATTAAACATCATAACCAACCCAAATCTAACACGAAAATGTATAGTTTTATAAAAAATTGTATTATTTGGGTTGCCCAATTCAAAATGCTGCATTTTTCTTTTACTTAAATTCGACTTTAAGTATCTACTGGCTTGTTTCAATCATACACTTTGAAGCTAGATTCAGACCAACCCAATTATAAGTATAAGTGCTAAGTTAACCAACCAGCGCCGTCACAAAAATCCAATTTCAATTATAAGTGCGAACGTTGAGCACTGATTGGTTAAATTAACCACTTACACTTATAATGGAGTAGGTCTGAATCTAGCTAAGCTCACTAAATTCACGCCCAAAAAACTGTCAAGCCGCGTAACCTACTTATTTATAATATCGTTTTATAACCGCTGACTTGGCATTGGTTTAAAATTATCTTAAATGAAGCACACAATAAACACTATACTAATTTGCTCTGTAATTTAACGAAATGATGGTTAAAATACATCTTACTTTGTAAAGTTAAACTACTGAACTGAAATATAAATTACAATCAAGTGGTGTAAGAATAATATATTTCTTAATGTTGTCACTATGCACGCTAGCGTTCATAAAGTGATCACTAATAATTTAATTCTAAATGTAGTTAAAACTTTTTTGTATACCTATTTAAACTTAAAGTAGATACACTCGGTATAAACCAAAAATTATGTTTTAGTTGTTAATTCTAGGCTGAATATAAATTATGCTAACTGTTTGTTTCTTTTTGCAGGTGAGTGTTCTTTCCATTTGTTTACCATTTTACGTCATGAATTCTTATAAGGTAGGATTTTATCTCTATTTAACTTCATTCATAACCATCGTAATGAATACAGAATTAATTAGTCCATTTAAATTTCATTCATAATCTAATCTTGACGATCTCGCGGTTATTATATCATACTCTTACGTCAAACATGAAACAGATCATAGAAATCCACCAAATTACTTCTTGTCACGAAAAACTACAATGACGGAAATATCCCTACCCACTCACAAATCACGTAGTTAGGAGTAGGAATTAGTTCCGGTTATACCCCTTCCATACTTCACACATTCATTTGTTTCGCTTCTTTAACCCAGTGTGACAATTGACAATCTAACTCCTCCTTCTGCGGGTGTCAAATTAGCCGGTGATGCTCACTTGTTTCGTAATTGAGTTGTTTCCACAACGGAAATCGTTAAGGCAATTGTGTTTTTTCATATTTTTTTGCGGAATTTAGGGAAGATTATTATTTGTGTTAATGTAATGTATGCATTGTTAGTGATGTTAAATTGATGATGGTATTGTTAAAAAGGTTTTTTAATGTAATGAGCTTGCTTATCAATTTGTTAGCACATTGTAAAAACAAATAAAAAACTCTTGTTATGAATATACTGCATGTGCAGGTCGTAATTGGGGAAGAGATATTATATCAGTAAATTACTTAATTATAATTCACAACAATTTTCGAAACATAATTTGATTATCGTGATATCTCGACTGGTATTACGATAATTTTTACATTTTATTTAGAAACTACCGGAAATATTTTAATACTCGAACCGCACAAAATAACGGTTCAGGTTCGGTTCGCTGTTCACTGTACTTTATAGGGTTTGGATTTTTTCCGGTTTTTAAAAAAGTTGTTTAAGTTCCGATTACGGATCAATAATTTATAAAAACACAAGCATTTAATTTAAAAACTTCGTTCCTGTTTTGGACTAAAATAAATAAATTTACAAGAAAATACCACAATTTTCATAAAAGATTTAATAGCATTTTGACGAAAAAACGTTAAATTTTTATACATCCTTTAAACCGTTCTTAACTGGTTCACAACCATCGGTTCTTCAATAAATGTTAAGTATGAAAGTAAAATGTCAAATATAACACTTCTTATGGACCAAATTGTACATTTCGATTAAAGTACAAATGTTCTAAATTTATAACTACATTATAAAAGAAATACTCGTATGTTTAAAGTCTCAAATATCAAAGTACCTCTACTTATATAATTAAAGTAAATATAAAAGGAAGTGTGCGCGTAATCTAATAACGTATTATTTGGCGTTTCCCATTCTCATTCATTAAAACCAACAAATAGTCACATCGTCAGAATCGCAAGGGTAGTATTTCTTCACAAAAACAGAAATCTCCATCCTGTCTGCTATGATATCCGTTACTTGCGACATTTTTTTCTATCCGATTGTTCGTTGTTTTTAATTAAGTCATTAAGGCAAAGTTTACACACGTATTATGCTCACAGTCCGGACAAATTACATTTTTTTCAGTCCGGTTCTGTGAAACTTAACCCTTGTTAACACGAAGAGGTTACTAAATCGCTTAAATTTTTTGTGTTAGAGGTTATTTTATTAAGTGCATTTTTTGTACGTGAATATTTGTTTTGATGATAGGTACTTTAGTTTATTACGTGTGAACTTTTGATGTGGGGTATTTTATAAATTGCGGAAGTAGTTTCGGTAATGACTTCATATTTATTTAAGAACTTAAAAGGGCTTTTTAACCCCAGCATTAAAGTTTAGTTATTTCTTTACTGACTTTGATGGAAGAATCAAATTAAAAATATTTTTATTTACGTACACATAATCTCTTTTGATGGTAAACGATTTTAAATAAAATTTGGTACTAACTATGATGACTTTGATTTCTTTGGTAAAAAAACATAATTATTTTATAAAAAGAAAGTGTAATAATCTGGTCATAATCTTAAGGCGCTAGGCGCTACGCTTGCAACGGTAGTAGCATCAGAATTTAATCAATTCTGGCATTATTGTTCAAAATAAAAATCTGAAATTTAACATGAGTAATAACAAAACATTATTTAATCGAAAAAATCATACAAATACATTTTTGCGATAACAATTAGAGAAAATAAGAAATAATTTTTGTATTTTAGTATTTAAGATTCTTACTTTATTAATGCATACAATTGAATTTAGTTTGATATAACCGATTCCTTACGATGTTCTGAAGAGTGCCACAAGAAGTTATTTAAAAAAAAAACTTCAAACAATAAGTTAAAAAATATTTTAAAATTGACGAAATTGATTGATTTCAATCGTTTTCACTAATTAATTACCAGCAGACTATTAGGTATTTCAAGAAAATCGTCATGTGGCACCATAGGGACAGTCTTTATAAACTTACATTTCAAATATGAGTTCATAGATTTCAAAAACAAAGTCACAATCTTGAATATTGTAGTATCCTATTTTTTTTTCTAAATATACTTTTGCAAAAATGTCCTTTGTCAGATTGAATTTGAAAAACTTAAAATTATCTTATGTTTTTTAATGATTTGTCTTCTAGTGTAGGTAGATATCATGTTTAGAAGAAAACGTCAAAACAATTTTCATTTCTGTAAAGTTTGGTACCTCTATCTTCGAGCATATACTGACTAGAGGCCGCCTTACGGCGTTTGTTGTGATCGGAAGATATGCGGCAGGGGAGATTAGCGGGGTCGGAAGCCGTGATGTATTGAGGGATGCGTAATTTCTTAGTATTATTTCACAAAGTGAAATAATACTCACAAAATCTCATAAAACTTTTCACAAAGTAAACGCAGAACTTAAGTTTATAGTAAAATGACATGTGTAACAAGAAGTAACACAGAATAACAGCAAAACGCTGCCCGCAATACACCATGACTTCCAGCCCCGCAAGTCCCCCCTACTGCATATCTTCCGATCACAACAAGCTATGCATTGGTATAGGGAATTACTTCTCTAGTCAGTATATGCTCGAAGACCTCTATCATCAAAGCCATAAAAAACCTTAATATCTTTCTGTTGTCTAGTGAAAATACTACCGACTTAGACAATAAATATGTCCCCAGGATTCAGCATGAAACTTGATATCGAAGAAAAATCCGAAAACCACGGTGGGAATCAAAATGCTCGTATATAAAAATATTATTTTACATTTTTGTGTATTTATAGAGTCATAATATCGTTGTCAAGATCATAAACAATATTGGGTAGCATCTAGGAAGCTGTTGTTTGTAACTGGATACGAAATCAGCGGGGCGCGACTCGGGGCATTCGTAGCTACACTGTAAAAATACAGTCGTTACGCGCGTGTTTTCGTGTATGAGATTGTGGAGATATGCTATGACAGATGTAATAACAAGGTAGATATACTGAAAATAGTGTCGAGCGAACCAAGCAGCTCCGTAACGCCAAGACTTCACAAAGAACAATCTCAAAGAATTCGCAATGTTAATCTTTTAGTGAACACTACTCTTATGTGACGACTAAGACTTCGTATTTTACGTTTCGATGCGACTTTTAAATACAAGTCATATTGGAATATCCGAGGTCACGTCACGAAAATTTGAACTTAAGAGGCCCGTCTATCTCCTAAAAGCTAGCATAAAACGTACTAACGTAGCGAGTGTTTTGCGGCCAGTACAATTGTATTTCAACAAGGATTATATATGTACTTATAGGATCAATTAACAGTTGTGGCTTTTTAAAATTTGAATTAAAAAAATTGTACAAGATTACAAAGATTACAAGAATTTCCAATTTATGCAAACTTAACACGGTTATATCTCCTGATAGAAATTTATTTTTTAAATTTTAAAAAGGTACATCTGTAGAACCATCTCTATTAAATGTTTATAAAAACATTACCTTGACAATTAACTCGCAACGAAAACACTTTTACAATATTTTTCAACTTCAAAATGACATTGCATTGCTAGGATGCGGCAAAGTACGAGTTTTGGTCTGGATTTAGGCAGTCATAGTTGTGGGGAAAGAGTGGAATAGAAAAAAAAATCGAGAATATTCTAGGAATTTGGAAAAATGAGGGATTTTACTTACACTTTTGAATGAGTTTATTTATTTTATTGGATACCTACATAATTTGTAACTATCGTAGTCAGTGCTAGTATTCCTTGGTGATCTTATTTTTCCAACTCTAGATAAAATCTTGAATAGGTATAGCTTTTTTTTCAATAAAGCTAGATTCAGACCTATCCAATTATAAGTATAAGTGGCTAATTTAATCAACCAGCGCCCAAAGTTCGCACTTATATTAGAAATTGAAATTTTGTAGAAGCGCTGGTTGGTTAATTTAGCATTTATACTAATAATTGTGTACATCTGAATCTAGCTTAAGTATGATTACTCTTTGTTGATGTTGACTAATTGTTTATCAGTGAAGTCGTGTAATAAAATCTAAATCATTTGTGTAATATTATCTATTTAAAATTAGTTTTAGTATGAAATGCATATAAACAAAAAATATTTTTTATTATTATTTTACACCTATATACATGGTCATATTTTAATCATTAGTTCAGCATTAATAAATTGGCATCATTATTATTTGACATTTTCTATAAATCCGTGAGTCCATCTACACTAGAACTACACCATATTTTTTCTCTTATGAATGACACTCAGATCTTCTTCCTGGAACTAATAAAAACTGCTCCCGTTCTTTCTTCCTTGTTGGTTTATTCTGAGAACAAATTACCCCTTAATACGTGCCTGTCTAGATCACGCACATAAGGCGCCATTGAGCGCCGTGGAGACTCCAAGACCTCGAGCCTTGACTACCACGAGCAAGAAGAAAGCACACGATGGACTTTTATCCTCATGTTGTCACGTATAGGTGAAACGACTTGACTTCTGTCGAGATGTGGGACTCCCGTGGAGCCCAGAAAGACTTCTTGCATTCGAGACAGAGAAAGAGGAATAAAAAAATGAGGAGAAAAAACTAGTTTGTAAACCATACGAAGAATATTTTTATAATAATACGCAAAAATGAAAATATGCTGTCTTTTATTGTGCGTTTAACTTAAACCACAATAAAAAGAAGAATTCTTCAGCAAATAAACTTATATTAACTATCAACCGTAACCCAGCACTCAAATAAAACTTCCTCTATTAAGGTCCTGTATTTTAATCTATTGACTATTGATGAACTGAAAAAATGTAACACACTGACAAACTGTTGTAGTTTTTTAAGTTACTTCACAGATAAAGTTACCAAACATTAAACAGATTGAAATATCTGCCTGACTGATAAAATGAAATTTATTTTAGTATCTATTGTAAAAAGTTGAATAATCTGCTTCACTCGAACTCGAATCATTATTTAAAAACTAAAAAAGTAGCATTATTTAGAAATATTTATGTGAATATTTAAATTTATTTATGCCGAAAGGTGATTAGATCCAGCGAAATCTGAAATTTATTTCATCTGCATAAAATATATAAGTTACTTATACACGAGTGATATTAGTGACAAATAAATTGGAATACGTTTAATATTAGACCTTCTATTTTAACCTACAATTTGAAGGTATTTCAATATTTCAAACTCCCCTGCAAATATTTCTTCTCGACAAAGTCCCAGAAAATGTTTTATTGTTCTGTAACGTTATTTCTTCAAAATCCCTCTTTTCTGGTCCATAAATCCTGTGGACATTTGAGCGAGTGCTGATTATGTAGATTGGTCCAGTTTCAAAAGTTGCTTCGGGCTTCTGCTCGTGGACAATGGGGCATTGTTTCTTTAGAACATGGCGACGAAGCTTGGCTTCCTCAACTTGGAAATCGAATATCGACGAGCAAAATAACCAATGAAAGAGAGGATATTTTGAGTGAATTGGAAAGGTTACTTCTAAAAGAAAAATATTAATATTCACAGATTGATAAATTAAGAGAAGGCATAATGAACTTTAACTTAAGGCCCGAATGTAGCTGTCTGCGAGAAAAGGATAGAATCATACAGATTTAGTGTGTCGAACAAAGGCAGCAATAGGCAACGCGCTCGCGTAGAGGGATCAAAATTGGTACTAAATATGAACATATCACAAACAAAGGTTCATTTGAAAGATAGAAGTTCAATCTAGATCCGTCTAGTGTTGAGATTTGCAATTTTTATAGATTTTTTGCCAAGTTATGACAAGTTTATGGCATTGTAGAGTTAAAACAAAAAATAAAACTAATATCTCAACACTTAATGGACGTGGAGCTCATCTTTATCTTTAAATTAACAAAAAAATTAAGTCGATCTGACCAAAATTAGTCTCAATTTCATTCCCAATTCAAAAGCATGTTTTTGCTGCGCGTAACGTTTTTACATTACGCTGTTAAACATGCCAGAGATTTGATCGTTGAATATTCTACCACGTGAATAAAAAACTATTATTATTGATTATTATGTTAGAACCTGGAGTACTGCATTGAAATGTACCTGTGCCTTAGTGCCTACTACAATTTTCGAAAATCACAGCAACATTTTTCGAAAATTTCTAATAGAGCAACAAACGACTATTTGCTGTAAAACAAGTTAATGTCGTAGATTTGTATTTGTATTAATTTTAAAACGTAGTATAAGCTATAAGAAAAATCAGTGAAATTTATTACAAAGCTATGTCTCTAAAATGTGTGGAAGTCAATATAAATGTTCGGTAATCAAATAAAGATATCCTTCTTCTAAATGTTGCTCTTCCTACGCTAGAACGATTCACTGTTTCGTATTTCAGTAGTGAGTGTGATTTGGGAACAGATTTATCAAGTTACCATGTCTTGTAGCCGAGATAAGTAGCATCTTAAAAGAACAATTAATCTTAGAGTGTGATGTAATTGTTATGTACGCCATTTCGTGAATGCGATAACAAATTTCCATACCCTGGTTCCTGTTTTTTTCTGTTTTTTAGATTGCTATAAAGTTTGTTGATTTATTCACTGACTTTTATGTGAAATAAAATTTGCTCTTGTTAGGATCCTAACTGTTGTTTTCTAAATTTATCTTAGTTTGCTTGTTCTTTTTGTGTGCAGTGGAACACAAGTAATAGAATAAAAAATTAATATATTCTTAGTTATATGTTTGGACACATATGTACATATATTATTAGAAATTCTTATCGGGTTGACAGATGTCAGTTTGTGGCTGATCATTCTTTGAAACAGTTGTTATATGTCTGATGTTCGAATAGTTTAGGGCACTTCATTTTTATGATAATTATTTACGGACCGCACAGAAAGAAAGCTTGTTTATTAATAGATGCTTAACGCGTATATTAATTTCAACGTAGGTATAACGAATTTATCTCGCACCAGACTACAAACACTTTCCTAACGACTTGACTGAATTCATCGTTAGGGAAATTAATTTGTACATCACCAGATTTAATTCATTGGAAAACAAATTGTAACCTACAGATTAAGAAACAAAATAATTATAATGTGTAATTCTCAATTTCGAAAAATTATTCATGTAGGTATAATTTGTTTTAAACAAATTAATATACAATTTCAGGGAAATAATATTGTCGCAATCATATTTATTTTGAATCAAACAGGTCAAATTTGTAAAGTATTATTTGGTGACATACATTTAGAGATAATATCATTTTGGCCAAAAATAAGCATTATGATCAAAGCGATACTAAAACAATAATTTTTCTTAGATTTTGTAAAAATATGAAATTCAATTATGTGAATAGATAGACTAGCTTCACTTGCATTTTTAATAAAGAGAAGTTTAAGTCCATTGTACTCACGCTACTTACACTAAATGAACTTGCGCCCTAAAAACTTAAGGTATACCACCCATACCAACATAATATAGATCCCTATTGTGTCAGCACTGCTTTCTTGTATTTCGTAGTGCATCATGTTATTGTTATTGATCTCACTAATTAAAGTTGCAATATAGTGGGTTTTACATTTTACAAGCTACAAGTCGTCTCATTTCACATTCAATGCTTAATGTTTACACATCAAACTCATTGAAATGGGGTCGTTTACCAATTTTTTTTTAAATTTTTAAATTAATTTTCAGGTATTAATATTCCCAAAAATATATTTTTCACCTTTTAAAAGTGCTAAATGTAAGTGAAAACATATTTTTTTATGTCGCTCAGTTTAAAACTCCTCAAACTCCTGACGACAAACATTTCGGTGAAGTCTCCGTCTAATGATGAATAAAACGCCTATTTCAAAGCTTAAATACTTGCGTATTATTGAATTTTCAAGAATTTTAATTTTACTAATTGTAAAATTATGTTCTTATTTTCAAGATTTGGTAAAAATTATAAAAAAAAATCCGGAGTAAACGACCCCATTTTTGTAGTTATTATGCAATTTTCGGTAAATTTCTTATACTCGTATTACATTTAGTTCGGCGGCTTAGTGAAATTATTATGCACTTCGAGCCAAAAGCAATTTTTATTTTTTTCTCATTCAACACACCTTATTGAGTATTTTAAGGGATGGAGGCATCATCGGAAGTGTCCACATCAGCCGCAATTTTGAAAAAATTATTCCCGTTTTTAATTTTTCGCGTTTATCTTGCAAATGGTTTACATTACGAAGAAACGGAATTGTAGATACATAGATTTATATAGATTTTTTGTAAATGTCACTATTTGCTAGAAAATCAAGAAAGTCGGAAGTCGGTATTATTATCCGTTCAGAAATGACATGAATAAACACAAAAAAGTGCATAATTCATATTATATATTATACAGTAAGCCGCCGGACTAAGTGTTCCATTCTTGCTTGTGTCGACACAAGGCCCTCTCTCTGTGATGTCACATTTCGTCTGAGATATGATCAAATGAAGATTGGATGTAAACTGATATAAAACAAATTGTATGCATGAATACGTGTGTGTTTATGTCTGTGAATGTATCAGCACGTTCTACGACTGTACGCAGTACGCGGACATACATAACTCCATTATCTGATGACAGTCGCTACAAAGATAATACACGCGTGATATATTCAAATGGGGACGGCGTGATTATGAATTTAAATATGCTACAAAGAATTTTTAGAGGAACATATTATTATTTGGCGAGGAACATAGAACATTTTAGGACGAAAGACCAGAGGAAGATCTTTGTGAAAACAACTTTTAAAAAGGTAGATTACGACAAATGATTATGACATGATAAATTTTTTGAAAGAGTAAGGGCTGGTTTATAATGGATGTAATCGGTTACTTTTTCTGTATTCTGTAACATGTATGATATGTTCATAATTGCTATTATTGCTAAAATTTAAGTCACTTATGTTATACCTCTGTAAATATTTTTTACTTTTTTGTCTTTCTATGTGTTTCTTCCTATCCTCTTATTGGGAGTTATCCTGTTGGATGGTGTATTCAAAGTAAATAAATAAATAAATACCTAATTATTTCAGTAATCTGCTAACTTGACGACATAACCTTTCTTATAACTGTCAGAAATAGATCCGTGTGTTGAAAGTTACATATAGGTGGATCTGCAATGTTTATAACAATACATATTGTAGCGAAATATAAAATACTCTTCAGAATGTAAACAAAGATCAACAGAGAACAAATAGGACTTGTTTGCTATTTGTTGGGGAAAAAGTGAAGAGTGAAGTATGTAACAGAGTGGCTTTATACTGAGTATGGCTGACTTTAGAAAAATTATATTTGAATAAAATAATATGTTACGGAAGTTTTCTAAAAAGTTGGCGAACCTTACTGTTACACAGTATATGTAAACGTCAAATCCAGTGTCATTATGAACAGTAACATAAAAATACTTATAGCTCATGTTAACATAACACAGAAGATGTCACCAGTTACATCCAGTATAAACCAGCCTTAAGTAAAGTTTGCTGATTTCTGTTATTTTAACTTTGTATAAACTAAAAAAAGTACTTACTTATAAAAAAATATACATACTTAGCACCCAATTTGTTCGCAAATTTTATTTTGTATTATTCTTGGTTGCAATTTCGGTGGTTAACTTATAAACATGTAAACTATTTTCAAATGAATGAATAAAGTTTTCACAATGACTTTAAGTATAATTATATCTCTTTGCTCATGCAGCACAGATATTTTGATCTGATACAACTTTCCTCTCTAACTTTAGCGACGCACAAACAAGGTTTGTATTGAGCAAACTCATGTTTTTATTTTTTCTTTGAGCGTCTGTCGTCTGTGAGCCACCGCACAACCTACGTAAATTAGCGGGACTCTAAACTAGTCCATTTTATTTCTGGGCGCGACGGTTATATTCATTCATCAAGTAGTCTGTGACAAATTCCATGCGCGGTCGTCAAAGAACCTGAAACTTTTTTAAGCACGATTCACGCAATTTTATAGAATTTGTCGGATAATGATAATAGCAAATAAGTAATTTCTAGTGTAGTTTTCGTCTTTGTTAGGTTACTTACAATAACATTTTTTGCAATGTACTGTGATGTTTTAAATAAAAAGATCCATAAAGCACAACGTAGAACAATTTACCATTTATGTCCAATATTAAATTCAAACTTCTTTATGACTTTTGTTAACTTTGTAAACCTTTTGTTAGTTCATTTAAATCTAGTACTCGGCTATACTCGACTCATCTGTCAAGTATTAATAATAGTAGGTGTATTATGATACAAATGTAGTATAAGTAAGCTTTTAAAACACGTACGACGGGTTTAAGAGCACAACGCGAAGCGGAGTGTTTTAAACGGTGCAACTGCTTAAACGCACTAATACACGTATCTCATACGCTATTTTTTATTATACCTGCATCATAATTTGAGACATAGAGCTGGAAAACAGCATTTTGATCCATGTTATAAAGTACCTACATACTTAAGACAATACACTTGTAAATCCAGAAGATTCACAATTTGAACGATTCTGATTGTATTATAAAAAATTTCAATAACATGAAGAATCATTACTCATTAGTGAATCAATAAATGTAAATTGCTGTGACATTAATTAGCAAAACTTGGAGCTAATTTTTATCATTTAATAATCCATATTATACGTTGATTAATACATAAAACTAAAAATTTTCTTTTGAAATCTATAATATTTAATATACATATACATTAGTCGGAAGACGGGTACAGAGAGATTTTTTAAACAGTTAATCCATTGCCTCTAATAATTTATGTAAAACTCGCATTACTTATTAGTAATTTTTAGAAATTATTTAACAAAATATGGCAAGGTTTCTTGTAAATTTCATTCTATAGCCATGTAAGTACAACCTATAAATACATCATTTTAAAATATGAGGTCATCGACTTCAAAACCAAAGTCACAAAATGATTTATTGTAACATGCTTTTTTGCTTTGCATTTGATAGCAAGAGATGAGCCTTAATATCTATAATTTTACCGTTTTCTATTTTGATTGTCTACGACATTTGCGTGCCTTTAATTCGAAACGTCTTCGTAGTCACTTCCTAATATAATGCGCGACTATATACTGCGCAATTCTGTAGCCGCGAGATTCGAACCCGGCTTACAAAGCTTGCATTCTTCCACAGCCTGACTTTGCTAGATCGTTTCATAACCACCTTGTTACATATTCTTTCTTCTCTTGATCTCACGTAGTGTGCGGTGGCACCTGCTCGTTGCAGTTGCAGGTAGCACGTACCTCGAGCTGCAGTTGCACTCGCACGTTGTCGCACACGCACTCGCCAGTAGCGGCTGCATATTCATGACGGTTAATTTATTATGCCATTTCGAAATATAGTCGCAGGGAACAAATTAAAGCCCAGCAAACATACGCCTTCGCATGGAGTTTGTGTAATTGTAATTAAATGCTCTTGTCGTTTAGACGCCCTGAGTGAAACGTCAATTAGACTGCTAAGGATATAGAGTTTATATTAATCAATTGGTTTGTTGATAGACACTGAAAGACAATGTGACTTATAGTTAGTTGCGTAAGAACGTAAGTTAAATGGAAAGTTGATTATAAATACGTAATACTATTTCATATCGAATTAAATATAATTTCCAAAACTTACCTATCCTTTTAAACAAAACACAAATTGCTGATTTAAGTTTTGTTATCTGGATCCAAATGGAAATTATCGACAACAAATTATCGATACCGGCAACTTTTGTTAAATATTGCAACAAACTTCTTTGTTATAAGCAGCTTTTGGCAATTTTTTAGTCATTAGTCGTGGGATCCAGGCTTTAAGATTATTTTAACGTCAGGTTAAGGTCGCCATAATCTAACTTCGCACAAATATTTTTAATAGTTTCTTTCATTCAATCATTTGAAGCTACCAACGAATTTGAAATTCTTCTTTTCCTAGACTCATTGACGATTCAATTTTGCGGCGCTGCTATTTGACAGGCATTTATTTTTCTCAAATACAGAAACATGAAAGAATCCTCAAAGAATTAATATGTGAACAGGGTATATGTATAAGTTCTTACAAGGAAACCATTTAACATGATTTTGGGTCATCATGTTGATTGTAATAATAATTAATGATAGGAATGCAAGAGTGCTAATGAAGTTATGATCGTATTTGTTTATTCGATTACGTTAGTACACTTGGGCGAAGTCTGGCATTACGTGCTAGGTGTGGTGTGAGTCGGATATTAACAATCTTAAAGATGCTCTGATACGAGTAGCACGTGACCGGGAATTGCCACCTTTCCTTATCGTCACAATTTGTAGATCACGATTAACTGGTACATAACATGAGTGGTGAATGTGTGATTTATTTGGTGTTTCGATTAGTTAACTATTCCAATAATTGCGCCTTTTAGTAGTTTTATTGATCAAAACTGATCATCTATTGTCCGCTCCGCTCGTACTCCGACTCCTATTTAGTACCCCTAGTAGACACAATCATTATACCACCACTGACTGTATAAACATAAACCATTATCATATAGTATTACTTTTGTTAAAACATTTCAAAATATCGCTATTTATAGAATGCAGGTCGTAGGTTTTGTAGAATTCCGTGAAATCGAGTATTGGCCAATTAATTTTTTTCACGACATGCGGAGAAAACACAATTTTCTTCTCGCGAAATAGTGAGGAAAGTAGGTTTTCCCTCTCTAGAGAGGAAAGTAAGCAGTGTTACCACCAGTATTATTTTACGATGAAATATTTTAAAAATTTTAAGTAAATTTATTATTTTATTGAATATTCTGATTTTATTGTGATATACTGTAAACTATTATTTCTTTTGCTATACTATTTCACGATTTTACAACTTAAATTTAATTTGGCATATTGGCTGCATTTTGTTGTTTTTAAACGTCATTCTGACAGATGGCAGTTATAACCTAACTTCTAGTTATCTAATTTTTCTACTTTATAATGTTTTTAAATATGTCGTGAAAAAATGTTGTGTCTAACACGAGAGGAAAGCTCTTTTTCCACTCTTGCTCGATTGCCTCACTCGCTTCGCTCGTGACACAAACTTCGAGCTCGAGTGGGAAAAAGAAGCGCTTTCCTCTCTAGTTGGACAAATAACTATTACTCATCACCATCATTATTATAATGTTTTCAATCATCTTCATCATGATAATAAAACAATCTTCAAATAATATCTTCCCTTTCGTGTTAGTTATAAGGAAGCGGTTCTTTTGATGCAGTATGTGGTCCACTCATATGTCATTTCATATTCTTCTATCCTCTTCTAGAAATTGCTTTAATTACATACCTACGTGAATCTAAACATACAATAAATATAATTATATTATTAAAAAACATTAATACTACCAGGTCGGTGCACAAAGACAATAGAAATAAGAACACGGCGAATGTTTTTGTACTTCGGATGATTATAAAATTAGGTGTTACTTTGTTAAGTTTTCTCGATATGCTTGAAAAAATGTGTAAGGAAAAAATATGGGTTCACTTTCAGGTTGTCATATTTCAGAGACAATAATTTGATGGGAATGGGAAGTAGTTTGTCCTGAGAAGTTTATTATACAAATTGTTAGCAATTAAAAGAACTCCAAAGTTTATAAGATAATGTGAAAATTATTTTACAAGATGCGTACCCGCATTTATAACCTCACATTTTTTTGTATTTGTTAAGTATTAGTAAGTATGTTCATAAAATTTAATCACTATTATTATTTTAAATATTTAATTAATTTACCTTGATGAATTAATATACTAAAATGCCGCCTATATGCAAAGAAATTTTTTATAATTATCTGTGCTTGTAGCAAATGGTTGTAGCTTTTACAAAATGAAACATAAAATTACAAAATGAAACACTTGCGGTATGTGTCTAGTGTTTAAAATTAAAACAAAAGTAGTAAAACGTACAGTCTACAATGGCAATTTATTCTATAGTTTGAGGAAGCAGTTTTATTATTATTATTAAGTTTATGTTTATAGCATGTTAACAATTACTTATCAAACGTTAGTAGAACATTGCTATCCTTTTTATTACTTATTTACGAGTATTTAACTCAACAATTTCATAATAATTAACCTATAAATAACCCGAGACATCGTAAATGTTCCTCGTTGCACACGTATATAAACACAACAAACTTACATACATTTTTTTATTTTAAAATCAGATTAAAACAAAAGTGCAAAGCGTAATATCACTTAATCTTTACGAATAGCAGAAAAGTGACCATTCTGTTAAATTATGTATGTAATTATTTTAACACGTTAATGCTGTTGTGTTGATTTAAGATTTCCGATAATGCGTGCGAGTGCGTTTGAAGCATGTATGTGTGCGTATGCGCAGGCACTGGGTTAATGTGGCGTGCGTTTTTTGTTTTTGCACAGCCGCCGCTGATCTGATAACGCAATGAACGAGTGCAAGCTTTTGTTTATCTGCGCACGCACCGTAAGTGAATGCACGCGTAATGCGAGACCGATTTACTACTGTCTTACAAATTAATAAGATGCAAGAAAATCTAGAACATTTTGTTTATTTAAGAATATTTGCTAGAAATGAAACTGATAATCAAAATAACTCAAAAGCTGCAACCTTTTTGTGCTAGCAAAACAAAATTCAATTTTATCACTATCTAAAATTTGTGGAAAAAAAATATTGAAATATATTGTGGAATATCAAATTTCATAAATTGAAAGATATTTTTAGAACTATAATAATACTTAAGAGGAATGCCCACCCCTTCAAAATAAAGTAAAAATATGTTCTCGTTGAGGCCATGAAATTTTTGTCCGATTTGTTTGCTCTTTGTTTTTAATTTAAAGATAACAGATGTCTCTAGGACTAGATTTTTGAGCCCAAAGTTAGTTTAATTTGAAGAACTTTGAAGATAAAATGTTAAAAAATTAAGGGGATAATTAAAAAATATCACTAAACGAACATAGCCTAGACTTTAATCTTTCATTAAAAAAATGTTTAAAAATAAATATCAATATTGTTTGTGTTAATTGAATTTTCAAAACCAGTGCTTACTCTCCTTACATTATTTATTTGATACCTAATTAGTTCTGTATAGGTAAATAAATTATAAAATTTCATCTTACAATAGAATTGTATTATAATATGAGCTTCTCGTGCACTTAGCGTTTACATACATATTTTAGTGGAGTTCTGATTAAATATAACTTTTACTAGAACTTGTTTATTATGTTGGATGAGAAAATAGTCTTACTCCACGTTTATAAAATTTTTTATTAAATAGTACGACCGGTTTCGAGTGTTAAAACACTCATCATCAGGTACCGGTGACTAGAAGTAGATACAACAAAAATTTAAATTACACACTTACAAAAATAAATATAGCGTAGAATTGATACTTACAATAAACAAAAGTACAGGTCTAGAAGTTATAGATAAAGTTGAATACAAACAAAATATACTTGTTTTTCATATCTTCAATTTTCATTCAATTCTAGCAAGTGAACAAGCAGAACTTGTTTATTGACAGAAAATTTTTCATTTTATTTCCTATTCTGCAAATCTAGTTAACTACCTCAATTATTAAGATGAGAGCAAAACCACATTTTTAAATATATTTTCAACAGTAGAATCTACGAAGTGTTGTATACGATTAAATATTCAGTTAATAATTATTCTAATTAATACCAACTCACCTGCTCAATTACCAATTTTTTATGCATAAAAATCTTTTAAATAAATTAAACGTTCTAGTTTTTCAATACCAATTATTGGAACATTTTATATCGTAGTAAGTCTTAATACTATTAAATAAGTTCTAATGGCAAAATTCTCATAATTTCCTCATAAACCTAACTCCAAACATTCGTTTACATAAAATCACCACATTACCTCCCATTATCAGTGTCACGTCTCTTCTCCTTGGACATCTTTTACCTTCTCGCGGTCGCGAGTACATTTTAAACCAACTAAAGATAATATCCTATACTATGTGCATGTATAATCAATCGATTAGACTCCGTCATTTGCAGAGATGCTGTAAATATTCATTTAAAACTAAAGAGATGCTTACGCTTAGATGCTGAGACACCGATTGACGTATTAAAATTAACGCACTGACCTGAGATATATGATAGAATCAAGTAATTGACAGAGCTTAGATCTACGAGAACAATTTGCCGTCTAAGAATTATTACTATTAGTGAATTGAAATGAAGATTATAAACGTCTAACTGCGAATATTTTTTGACAGATGGTTTAACCAATAATATTGCGCAATGATGACGTAATGCAACCAATAGAATTGAAAATGTAAAATGATGTATCTGACAACATAATTTTGTAGATTAGGTTTTATTTTGTTACGTCAGTAACAAAAAATTAATTAATTTGTCACATGAAACGTCAAAAATGTTTAGCAAAATGAGTCGTTTTGGTAGTATTTTTAACAAGAAAAATATTCTTCCTAAATACCATTCGAGATAATAATTTTTGTCTATTCCACGGCAACTTATTGCAATTTCTCTCCACAAAACATCATCTGACAATTCCCCTCAACTTCGTTTCGGGAAATTGATAGATGATGTTTTGTGTCGTGAAATTGTTAGAAATAAGTTGCCGTGGAAACGACAAAACAATTCTCAAAAAATTATCATCTCTTATGGTATTACCCCTGATTACAATACGAAAAATTATTATGATAATAGTAATTATTATTACAAATAATTCTTGACTAAGTTTTGATCAATAATAATAATTTTAAAAATAGTAATATTATCAGTATTTTATCATTTACACACAAATATTTCATGTAAGTACCTATATAGTTATTAATAACAAGAATATTATGCGATTTATAATACCGAGGATGTTGCTAAGCGACGAGGTGAAACCGAGTCTCTTTGAACATCCAAATCGCATATATTCGCGTTATATTCAAAGCTTAATCGTATAATCAACGACAGCGATGTTAAAACAAATGAACAATTTTATCTGTCAATTAGTTGACAGTTTGCATATTATGAAAGGTTTTAATGTTATTATGGTTGTATCTAACGTATTAAGTCCGTAACTAATGAATTATAAGTATCTAACGTATTATAAGTAACTAACGTATTATGTTGTTTATAATAATTATCAATAAAAGTTGCATATTAAAAGGTAATAACAATTGATGATATGATTAAGTACCTATATAATAATTGTGTTTTTCATACAACGAAAAATTCATCGCCGATATTTTAAAATTGCAAATAAAATGAACTGTTAATTTTTTGAGAAGTTTCTTTTGTGTTTTGTTGTTGTACGGTCCTGTTTCTACTAGATCTAGATTTTAAGTAGTATCGCAATCGCAAAGCCCAAATCACATTAGCATAATATCTGTGGGCGTGGGATTCAAGGCATCAAATATCTTGTAATTTGAACTTGAAGAGGTCATGGCCCATAAATTAAATATTATAAAATTAATAGTTAATTTTTCATTTAATTTTATGTATTAATTATGATTTGTAAGTTCAGGAAGTGCCCTTTACAAGACAGATCCGTATTAGAAAACTTTTGATTAATTGTTGTGGTTGAATTTGCATTCATTTATTCCGGTGTGCGAGTATGTGTTGTTTTTATGGGTTAAGATATGTAAATTAGAGTTGTAAATTCATTAAGTGCGGTCCTGAACATTTATCTTTTTTCCTATCTTCACTCATTTCATAAAGAGCGCCTCAACTAATAACAGGGACTACCCAGTCTGCTCAGCAGTCTTCCCGCTCATTGTTTACAAACTTCGTCATACAGAGCATGTTCCACAACTTGCATCATTTTCCTATTCATCTACTCCTTGATTCTGTCTTCTCGGACAGCCTGTATGTGAATTATAATCCGCATGAAGCCAACTACCTCTCGTATTATATGTTATTAGTCCGCCTAGCGAAGCTTCCAATATTATGATGTGATCTTGTATCGCCGCTTGGTGTTACATAAATTTGCGGAACACCCCGTAATTTGCCCGCTCGCTTTCCTGTGCATATAAATTTGTGTAACTACGCAATTATACTGAATAATGCAATATTTGCACAGAGAAAATTGCAAGGGAATTATTTCGTTTCCAATTGAATGATGATCTTTTGAATTTTATTAGAAATATGCTTTGCGAATTTTAATCAATAATCAGTAATTAATCTGTTGCGAGAGATCTGTCGTAAACAAAGAAAATTACCGGTTGCTGCAATAGCACATTCTGACATGTTTATTTATAATATACCTAATGAAATTATATTTTATGCATTAATTAATTATTATTTTATCTATATAGGCAAGTAATACCTTGATACAACAAAAATTAGCAAAACAATTTTTGTATATTAATTATAAATAAATCACTTGAATCATATTTAAGGGCGCGTTTAATACTGAAAAACCATAACACGAAGTCTGATATGGTAATGTTTTTAACCCGATAATAGTCAAAATCTGATATAGATCATAATTTGATTTAAAAAAAATGTTTTTTTTTCTGTAACTACTAGTGCCACGTCATTTTAAAATTTTAAAATTTTAAAATTTTTACATGGTTAATTTGCACATGTTTCTGTATACATTTCGGATATACAATGTAACCTACAATGAAAATTATGTTACACAATGAAAATATATACATTCCTAATTGCCCTATTTTAAAAATTATGTCTGTAATAATAGTTCATTTTGCATAAAATTCATCGCAATTTGATGAATTTTGCTCATTCTTCTTTCATTTCTACTGCAAATTATATATATTTTCAGGTTTTCTTATTTAACATAAGGAATTCAAAAAACTCTAATGATTCTATTGATATATTATTTATGCCTATTGCTTATTATTATTTGCAGAAATTTATGCAGTAAAGTGCATAAAAATGACTACCTATTTGTAAACAGTTTCGAGCGCAACCTTAAATTTTTTGAATACCTACCTAATTTAAAAGGTATATTTTTACGCTTATTTACATTAGGTAGATATGTTAAATTTGTTCACAACGGGATTAAAAAGAATATGTATTTTAATAATTTAATTTAAAGACTATATTAATAATTATTGTATTTACGACTTCGATTTAAAATATTCTTATATTGATAAAAATATATTCATCCACGATATGTTATACTTTTATAATTTTTCGATGTGAATACCTCTTAAGCAATAAATGTTTGTTTGTTTTTATTTTATTAAATTATAAATTACAAATTATGTCAGTCATTTAAACTTGCTTCTATACATACCACTTTCGCAGGTAGGAGATTGATCACTACCATATGATGGATAACGAAAATCGCGCTTTTATGCGTAATAAAATCTAATAACTTTGCCTCTTTCGGACAGCGTGTACGTTCCGCGTCATAATTACGACAATTTTTTGCTACAATGTTGTACAGCCTGATACTACGACAGTGAAGTGTGAAGTAACGCTGTCCAGATAAGATACAAGCCATCGTGTGGGTTGTTTTCGATATAAAGATGGACGTGTATATTAAAAATGATGTGAATAAAATGAAATGCTATCAGCTGAATGCTTTGAGCACGTCAAGAACGCGTACGATAAAATAAATCTTAAATAATTTATGTGAGAAACTTCCGAACAGCTACAGAAGCTAATGGAAGATAAATATGTGTGATTAGCTATAAAGTGATACAATGTGTTAACGGAGTAATGGAAAGTAATTTCTTGAATTTATTTTTATTGTGAGAAACTATTAGGTATCTCAACTAGCACCCAAGAAATGGTAGGTGCTACAATTTAACATGTTTAATACATCAAGTTACAGAAATATTTTAGTTCATATCAATGCGCTTTTTCTCTACCACTATGTACCAAATAAATTAAAAATTTAAGTAAGTAGTTATATCTCAGTTATCAGTAATAATATTATACTTATTGAAACTAAATTATTAATCTTCTTGATTACCTACTTCCAAATAAATAATGTCATAGTGATGTATATATTTAGATAATAATCGTATTGAAATATTCGAGGAAATACCAGATCTTATAGGTAGATTGTCTTCTTGGTTTGTATCTTGAAATCTTGAACTAAATGTTAACAAATCTACACTTATAAGTTTTACAAATATAAAAAAGATTGTTCTTTTGTCGAAAGATTGTAATGGATAATTACTACCGCAAGTCAGAAGTGCGAAAGTCTTAGTGTTTGTACATTTTTAATATAATTTTGCACATTAAAACCAATAAAGACAATTTTATGTTCATGATCACGATACTCTTGGAAAATTAAACTTATATGTATTTATATATATGGTATACCAAAGATGTTAAATAAATCAAAAAACAACCGCAATTATTATGGTTTAGTTTTTAAACAAATTACCTCAACATTTGAAAGACATTAAATCCGTCACCAATTTTAAAACTCATTAAAAAAATTTTCTTATTAAAAAAGCTTATTATAGTGTTGATGAGTTTTTGCATGATAAATTTTAATTTATTTTTGTAATAATTTTCATTGTATTATTTGTTCAACATTGATTGTATGTTTTATGTTTTGATTTGACGTTTTCGATACCGCTATGTATGTTGGTCGTTGAAATAAATATTTATTATTATGTTTCATTATTATTATTATTAAAACATAAAATTGCAGTGACATTTAAAAACAACATTTTTCTTTTCTTTAACCAGATGAATAATTGAATCATTTTAATTCTGAAAAGATTTATTATTTACACATTCATTATTTATTTGTATATTTTATGGTGTGGTAGGTGTAGATGATAATCGAGTGCATTATATCACCCACTCTGATTCTGACAATTTAGGTTCGAATTTCGAATCCTTCCAAACATATACATATTCCTGTTTAATAGCACAGAAAGTAAGAAATACACTTGCAAGGGTTATATTCGAGCATTTAAATTGAAATTCATTCGAGTTCGTATTGCTTGCATGAAACCTATCATCATCCTAATTAAATATTCACGATGCTATCAAGAACTTTTGATAAACAAATAATCCCATCTCCATCAAGATCTGTCATCAGATTCCCAAACAAAACTGTCAACTCCGTGGTCAATAAAACACGACGTAATATTCAGAATATTCTGGTAGAATGCGTTTAACGTCATCATGTCTCCTTCTCGAGTGTGTTTCTTCCCAGCGGGGCCCCGGGCCGACCACCCGAGCTCCTGTAGAAGTAGCCAGGGCCCCAAAGAAAAAGAGTTATATTCTCTACACCATGTTTGTCTTCTCTCTAACGTAGGAATCTGGAGGAATAAAAAATGAACATGTAAGCAGTTGTTTTGATTTAGGAAGTGTTGAACATGAATATTTTAGAGAGAATCGTATGTTTTATCAAATTCGTGGAAGAGGAAGAACTTATGTTTTGAAATTTGTTTTACGGGCTTTAAAAAATATGACATAAGATTATATTATGTGTCTTGGTCTTGTCTCGCACATTTGTTTAGAAATTATACTTTGGAACATAAAACATTGGTTTACGGTTACACAATAATCAAATGTTCCGATGTTTGGATAATCCGTAAAATTATAAATATCATTTACCTATTACATCACATTATATGAATTATAAAACTGAATTTCGATACAATATTTTTAAATTTATTATTGTATTGTACAATGTAGCTTATTATAATTAATATATTTCTTTAAATTGGCATTGTAGTTTACAGTTTTTAGATTTAAGTGAGTGACCGGTATGATTTATATTTATTTGTTTCCTTCTGCTTTTGACTTCTGCTGCTAAGGATTTGCTTCCTCACGTTTTAACACTTTGCTCTCAGTAAAATAGAAGAAGACAACAACTGCTGTTTATTAAAAACAAACACGAGTAAAGCACGACTCTGCGTTTGTAGAGAAATGTGCGGGCTTCCTGGATGTCTGTTGGTGTCAGAATCCCACTGGCAACACAGACTGACGTGCTTCTCTGTCAAGAAAACTTCACCTTTAACCCTTCAAGTCTTGGAGAACTCACGGAGGGCTTGATATCTTTATAGAATTATAAGCAAATTAATTTAAAAAGCAAGGAATGCGTATTATCGGAATTCTATTACGCTGTAAAATCCTAATGGCAGCTTTAGTTCTTCTAATAAGATTTACTTTGATCGCATCGGTAGGCATCTTCTTAAAAAACCGGTCAAATAAAATATGAAATCTCATTATTCCACATAATTACACGGCCGTAACTTTCTTCACAACGTAAAAAATCTTTAAATGTTACTTGAGTCGAGACAGTTGAGCATCAACCCAGTCTTCCAAGACTGGAAGCATGTACATCACCAGGCTATGCTAGATGCTGCTCATTTTATATAAAAACACTAGATCGTAAATAAGAATAAAAACCAGAATATAAAAATGAAGACAATTCTAATAAATTCCCATCGAGAAAGAGAGAAACTTGTTAGGTACCAGACAGATTTTAAAATTCATTCAACATCGAGAGGATTTAAAACTTCGAATATTGCATAACTCATATTTTCAACAAGAAACATGTACATATTGTCGTTGCAATTAAATTACCTTATGGAGTTTATAACCGATAAATGATTTTGTTTGTTGTCTCTTAGATTTTTGTATTTTCTAGCGGTAGTTATTTCACCTGGCGCCGTGTTCACTGAGTTCTACGATGGTCGAGCGACTCTAAACGACCACACATTATAAAATTGCACACACATTAACTGCAATAATTGTTCGAAGTCTTCTATAACACGCGGAATATATGAACATGCGAATAGCTTCACTCGACCAAGACCAAAAAGGCGCAAGATAAAATCAAACAGTAGAGAAGATAGATGCTTTAAAATACAGCCTGCATTTTAGTTTTGCAACACAAGAAATGCTTTTCTAATCTATCAGAATGAATCATAGGGGTGACTTTAGACTTCGAAGATCTCAAAAGTGATATCAAACAATTCGAAGAACAATTTGGATTTTTTGGATCAAAATGGCGGTTAGTTTTTGTCCTTTCTCGAACAAATTGAGGGTTTTGCTAAAATAAATTCCATTCTCCAACTGTTAAAAATTCCCGATCAATTCAATTGTTCTTTCGTAAATCAATTTCATTTCGTCAAAAATAATTCCTCGAACAAAAAGCTGTCCTGACTCAGTTGACAGACTCGCCAAAACAAAAACGCATCGCACACGTCATTGAGAAACAATCGCGAATAAATAACAAACGCATGGAAGAATCGAGTTGGCTGGAAACCGTTGTTCACAGAACAAAAGAAAAACTCGTTCTGAATTTAATTCAACCAATCGAATCGGTGCAAGTTTTTATCGTCTTCGCTTCCATGTTTGATGCGATTGTCAATTGTCTGTTGTCACCATGGAATCATCTGCCCGAAATATTTCGAAACGGTTTCCTTATGGGAAGACCAATAGACAGTTATTTGTTCAGCAAAAACTGGTCGTATAAAAATCGAATTGGAACACGGGGAATTCGGTCTTCACTTCCGGTGAATCGCAGAAGAATTTGTTGCGACATTTAGTAATAAACAATGAAATGTTAATTGATAAAGTTGCTTTATTGCCTGTTGTAGATTTTTCTTTGATTGCTTGTTTATAGTTATTGACTGGTTTATTTTTCTCTGGCGTATAATGCACACCTGCTTAGATCATTCAGTCTTGGAAAATTTATTAGATCATAGATAAAGAATACTGTTTTTCCTTCTTACATTGTAAATTGTCATGTTTTTATGCATAATAAAACAATTCTAGTTTCTTGGAATGTTAAAATATACAGAATGCTTTGAAGAAAATATCATTTTTTTTAAAATGTCTTGTTTGACAAATACCTTTAAAGTAGTTGACAATATTTTGTTGATGACTCTTTTGACTAAGCCTATATCAAAATTTATATATTTTATTTTTATATACGTAAGTATACTGCGTAATAACAGTAGATACTTCCTTTAGGTGAAAAATATTTAAAATAAAAGAAAATGTTTGAATAGTAATTAATTTAAATAATCGTGAAAAACATATTATAATAATGTACTAATTGTAATACAAATAACAGTGATTACAAATGCAATTAAATGTCTGTAATTAGCGCCTACTACTGCAATTATGTAATAAAATATCTCAATAGTGTCATTTTACAAATTAATACGTCATTAATCATGAAGATATTTATCTTTCTTGGTAATTCTATATAATTCAAAAGAAACATTTAGTTTATCTTGCATATGGTTCAGAATTACGTCAACTCTGGTATCATAAATTATTTTAAATAATTGTTATTATGAGACAATGTTACGAAAGTGAACATTATGGAAGAATTATAATTTGATCTCTTATCTCAAACGTATGTTTAAAAAAATCTGTATATAGCTACTTCGATTATAGTTCATTAATTAAGATTGCAAGTAAGCAAGTGGCCTCAGGGAATTAATATCTACCGATTAAGTTGCGAATATAAAAATAGAGTTATTAATAGTAAAACTCAAGTTCAGGTCATTAGCATAAAGTTGTGGATATACTACACTGAATGAAAGTAGTTATCCGAGTATACCAGGCAAAAATATTTCTTCTTTTTTTGCGGAAGAATATTATATTACTTGTACCTCATATAAAATAATAAATTATTTGTGTAAATGTAATTGCAAAGTCTCTGTACTTAATGTATCTCAATTATAAATTTATTCATAGGATATTTTTTTAAATATCCTGGTCTCTCGATTACACATATTAATTTCTGAGCATGCGTGTTTAACTGCCTCATTTCGAGACAATAAATTTAATTATCTACGGTATAAATAGTATCGACTGCAAAATTTAATACCGCGTGCATCAGATTTGCATACGACTTGAGATGAAAATAAACGAACACAATTAAAGTCTATAATTAAAAAATAAATATCAACCCTTTTATTGCCAATTTAATGGGTTATTAAAAACATATAAAATTAGTTTCTAGTATTGTTCCAAGTGTCAAAAACAATATAGCTGATAGGATTTGGAATCACAATTTAGATAAGGCGACAGAAATGAGACAATGATTAATAATTGAGATAAATTCTACAATCGATCTAACTAATAATTTAAATAATTAATGTAATAACTAACTAATCGATCATATTAAAAGACTATTTGTATTAAAACAAATGTGTACTACTGGTTTATGTAATATGCAGAAATAGTGTTGTTTTTTCTGCGTACAGCAACTTTTGAGTGCTTAGCCTCGCTCAAAATTATTTGCTTTAATACAAAATATGAACACATACTGCCATTTTTAACGTGGTTCTAAATAAATGTAATTAAATTTGAGCAATTTTTGGGTATATTTCAATAAAATATATTATAGTTTCTACTTTCTACCTAGTCAAAATAAAAAAGTTATCATAAAAAGAACACTACAATTTTTTTTTAAAATTAATTCGCCTCTCCAAAATTTTTGACTTAGTTGCTCCTATGACTAACTCTAGACTAGTCGGTTTTCGTTCATACTCATCCTACAGATTATTGAATTGATTGATAAAAAATAATAAAATAATATCAACTAATTTATACTGTTGCTATAAAGTATAAAAGATAGAAATTATTATTCAGGAATGCAGTCATGTTATTCTTTATTCAATCAAGAGCCGACGTTTCGCCAACACTTCTTTAGGGCGACTAGAGAAACACAAAATTAGTATAATTGTAAAGTCAGACAGAATAAAGAACAATTTGACTGCAGCAGTCCTGAATAATTTCTACCTTTCATACATCCAAACCAGTCAATCAAATACTTTTAATTTTCATAAAGTATAAAGTTGATTTGACAAAAATCTTTACATAATACTTGAGGTTTTTATTTTATTTGATATGTAAGATATTTAAAGAATGTATTATAAATAAGTTATGTTTATGTAAGATATTGTTGTTAAAACTACTATATTAACTGGGGTTATAGTAGTCAGTATCTTGGTCAGTATATCTGATGTTGTCGCACGAGTTAGTAATAAAGTATTATAAAGTACGTGTATTTGGCGTTATGTGCGTTTAGTTGCATAAGTTTCTTGCAGATGGTAACCATATAAAAGGTTTAACTCCCAATAACAGAATAGTAGATGTTATTGTGGAATAATAATAAACTCGGATCCACGATCCCGAGGTATATTTTGTCGATTACTGGGATCGAACTCAGTATTGCTAGTAGGGATGGGAAAATATCGATATATCGATAAATATCGATATGAACATCAGTCAATATTATTTTTCGTTTGGCATCGCTGTATCGATAACTCGATATTATCGATATTTTCTGCTAATTATCGACATATATTAACAAATATCGAGTTATGGATACATCGATACCAAAAAAAAGTGATAGCAACTGATGTTCATATCGATATATCGATATTTTTCCCATCTCTAATTGCTAGTATGCTAGGCTGACACTGTTGATCAAACAATTGGCCGATGAATATATCATATCCACCTTACAAATATAGCTGGAGTTAAAAAACTGAATACCTAAAAGAAAGTATAAACAGAGATTTAACGCCTTATCTTCTCAAAGTCTCCACCTAAGTGCTCCAGAAGATTACACCATTCCATCAAACACATGCTCCACTCCTCTTCGACATTAATTCAATCCAACATCCAATTTCAATTAGATAAAACACCAATAACGCGAAACTATAACACCCAACACTTGTTCTATGGGAAACTTGTTGTTTTTCTTCCTGCTGGAGGTGTAAATAGTAGTGGAGAAAATCAATTTGTCTGATTGTAGGTGGCTACGGCAAGTGCAAAGCTCGTAATGAGATGCCTTGCGTGAGTATTACGGTCATTAGTGCCTGCTTGAAGTACAGGCCGCGGAATAGACGTAAGTGTAAAGAGGTAAAGTTCACTGGCATTACTATAGCGGTGGAAGGGAATCACGCCAGGTGGAATATGAAATATATCAACCGGTTACTGAAGACTGAATGAAGAAATATGGGTGGATTTCTTGAGGTGGTTTTACATTATTATTAGGTTGGCAAAATATTGATAAGGAGATATACATAGATAAAAAAGAAAATAGATATTTTTAATAAATACATGTAAGTTAAATTATACGTTTAATTATTACATCTTTTCAAAAGTAAGTATTTTGAAGTTTTCAATAAATAATAATAATATTTACTAGTTACTAAACAAGCAAATGAATACAAAAAAACAATAGATTTATACGCTAAACAAAATAATAAAACATTATTATTCAAAAATACAAAATAAAGTCACAATTCTCATTATAAAGTGTACACGTAACAAAAATGGGAGATTTACTTATAACGCTACAGTTTTGATAGGTGGTAAACAAAACGTTTTCCGTGAGCGTGAAGAACCTAATTCTTGGGATGTAAAATGAAATGTTGATCAATATCTCTTTCAGGATAAGTACGACAAGAATTTGAGAAAACTTTTTTAACAAGTTTCATACTTAATTGTAGAATGCACATTTGGATAATTATTTAATCAGTAAAATTTTGTTTATCCAAGTTTCATACTAGAACCGTCTACTTTCGTCATTAAACTTAACAGTTAAAAAAAAGTTAAATTAAATTTCAAGTAACCTTTCTATTAACTCGGTTTTTCATCCCGACGTTTTGGCACCTTTCTATAAACTCGGTTTTTCGTCCCGACGTTTTGGCACCTCTTTGAATAAATTAATTCATTTATAAGTGTGCGACTTGGCAACTTTGATATGCCATGATTAATATAATTGTTGTATTCTTTTGTGTCTCCTTCACTGCACTACGTTCCAAGTTCTTGAATTATTTTGAATATTGAACCATAAACTATAAACATAGAAGACATAATTACACTCAATAACAATATGCACACATCTCCTTATTTTTACTTAAGTATGTATCGTGTATCCGTGCTGCCACCTATGCTAAGCTTTGCGCTAAGTATCCCATTGGTTTATCAACCAAATAAAATATGTTAGTGCGACAGCAAATTTTAAACTAGATTCTTGTCGAAGTATCTAAAAAAGTTCTTTTTTCTAGCCGAAAAAAGTATAATGTAATTCAAGTTTAAGAATACAAATTGACATGTTCATCTAGTTCTGTATGTTTCACTATTATTCTATCAAGCAGCGTTCCACCCATTAATATTTCATTTTCATCTCACACAGTCCCTCCCTCGCCCATTTCGGAAAGTCCCGTCGACAAATTTATTTATTTATCATTTCTCTCGTACACATGTAAATGCCACTAATATCAAAGGTTATGTTACTTATAAAAACTGAAGTATATTTCTCATCTCTTGCTTGGCTAGCGGGCTAAAATTAACCAGCACATTAGTTGCGGCTTGGAGGAGCACTATTAGTGATGTTGAAAAGCTTGTAACGGGCGTGATTAGCGCAATGATGACAGAATTGTGGAGAGAACGGTGTCATCGGTAGTACAAGACGTGGAGGTGGAACCACACACAGAATGATTGAGACATTGAAAGAGATATCGCCCCGATATCAAGGGGATATCATCATTAGAATATGTTCCGATTTAGCTTCATTCTAAGATTCATTTGTAACTACTTCACTAAAACTTAAGCAATGAACCAGTAAAATAGATTTAGGTATTTACTTACCAATACTTCATGCCCATAATATATGGACCGGAACACTGTTCCGGTTCGTGAAATTAACCAACATACCGTTCCGTCTCGTGAAATTTGGCCTTTCCTAAAATAAAGAATAATATCATTTCTGGTTTAAATTTTCAAAAAATATATAGGTAGTCAGACTAGTTTGACATATTATATATTATTTATTAAGTTGCAAGTTGCACTCTTAAAAAACTGGTAAAATTTGAAATTTTCAAGATACCTAGCGTTCCGTTTCGTAAAAATTTCCATTTCGAGCCCTGAAGACCTATTCTAATTCTAGGCGACCGGTCGCCTATTCTGTCCTCCTAAGCACAGAGGGGATATCTACAGTTGTTTCAGTTTCGAGATAATCCATGTTTTTCACTTAATACTGTAGTAATTTTGTAGTGGCTTGTACATACCCCTAAGTTAAATGAACGTTTTAGACTCTTTCGAGCGTAGATACGGCTTCAAAACCTTAGTTTTACATATATTACAACCTCTATAGTTAAAAAGCGATTCTAACACATTTTTCAAAAAAATTGTAGATACCCCGTTTGTGCTTAGGAGGGCAGTATTGTCTCAGCCGCTATGTTAATGAAGTCAAATTCTGAGTCAAAATCTTGGGAAACTAATTTTTTATGTTGTTATAAAATTAACTATCTGTTGGTACACATTATTTTTAACAGCTTCTTTTTGATATAATTTTTGGACAGTTTTTTTATTTTGGTTTTGTTGTCAACATGAGAGCACGTGAGCGTGAGGGAGAGATTGAGGATAGGATATATACATGAAATATAATCGTCCGGGTACAAAATACGGTCCGACATTTGGTATTAACGCATGACAATGACAAGCATATTAGTGTCATCTAAATCTTGCAGTATATTCGGTAGCATACACCTGAAATCAATGTCATATCTTCTTAATTTTCCAAAGAAAAAACACTCAATTTCAAACACTAAATGACTGACAGTATAGTTTCGCAACTGCCTTGTAGCAGTCGCCAAGCCTGAAGCGACTAGTCGCGAACTATGATATCAAAACTTAACTTTTTGACTATACCAACAGATTGTATAAGTATACAGTCGCATATGACGTCATAAAGTCGCTTATGACAGTCGCCAACGAATTAGAATAGGTTTCCTAATATGATAGTTGACGTTTGAGCAAAAACTGACAAAAATCGAATGCAACATAAAAATATTGTTGCTAAATATTCTTTCCATGACATGACATAAGTATTTATTTCTTATAATTCATTTTTATTTTATCTTTGGAATAATTCATACTTGTATATCTTCTCAGTCGTCCACTATTAACAGTAATATAATAATAGAATATAATTAAAGACTTTAGCGTATTCTAGCTATACAACTCATTGACACTTATTGATTTGAATAATTTACTTCATTATCAATCTCCGGAATGTTTTAGCTCCTGTATCACATATTCAGTCACATACGCCGACATAGAGACGTAGACATATGAAGCCGATGCTTCGATAGTAACACACAGTCGTAGTCAGTGTGCTCTTCTAATCTAAGTAATTATCAATAGTTCAGCTCAAGCAGCTTTCATCTTAGCGATGATACAGCGATACTAACGTAAAATAGAGCAAAATCACTCAACGTCAAGATAAAAATAACCTACAGAAAAAGCTTATCGATGAAGTGATGTCACCGAGAAGAGAAAAAACTCGAAATGTTGTGAAAGATGAAGAAACTTTACAGAATACAGAATGAACCACTAAAATTGAATATTGCATTTTTAATTATTTCAATAAAACATCAATGTTTTCTTCATATTTTTACCATTTGAATCATTGGTCGTTTTTTTTAAATTATTTCAAATTAACATCAATGTTTTCTTCATATTTTTACCATTTGAATCATTGGTCGTTGTACAAAATTATATCTTTACTGAAATCGGTTTAATAGGATTCGTTTTGTGTCTCGATTTGATTTTTTATGCCTATTGCTTATGAATTGTAGGTACCTATAGTCAAACATAACACACATGTCTATAAAATAATAATATAACTATCGATGCACCAAAACTTAAAAATCGTCTTTTATTACGAGTTAAGTAGAAATTTTTGGGGGACAAGTCTGTAAGGAATCACTTATTTGATACAAATAACTATATTTTTATTATTCATGGGCATGGTTTTTTACCTCTGGCCAATGACTCGTAGCTTCCCCAAGTGGGGACCAAGTTTCTTTCAAGATTTTTTAAATTAAAGTACATTTGAGATTGAATGAAATGATGATTAAGAAATGCCCGTCTTCGAAAAATCAGAAATAGAAACTAAGTTTTCTCAAATAAAAGAAAATCTCCCAGGTGTATGAGAGAAATCACCCGACCAATCAATCATTTTGCGTACACACACGTCAGCTATATATACACTTTCCAAAGCGCTCGGCATTTGTTCTTTTCTTATTGTTGCGTCTGTGTATTCCAAAGCCGCCTTTCTACCATCGTGCTCGGGTTCAAGTGTCGACAGAGGGTGCTAGTCTGCTAGTGCTGGTGCTGTTTCTGTTTCTCTATGTTTAGGGGAGGGTGGTAACCATATAATAGAAGCAGCCAGGCATATGTTAGTGTGATATACTCGAATTCCTGTTGCGATAAACATGGAGGGTCAAGAGTATTTCATTGTGTAATTTGTATTTGTGATATGGGTGTAATTTTGGTTTGATACAGGGGTGGATTTCGACGTTTTTTTCTTTTATTGTTTTGTTTGTTATTATGTTTACAAGGTTTTTTGTACTGGGAACATCAGCATGAATTTCCGGATTCCCAGTTGGATGCAGTATTTTCGGAAATCTTTAGCCGGAAAGATAGCAAAAGTACCTAGGCTACAAATAACTAAGATTATCCTTTTACAATTTTGTATATGTCTTACTTAAGTAATTTTATAATAACAACTTAGGACATAAAATTCAACGGTACTGTATCACGTGCTGATCATGAAACAAAAAGGCAAAAAATGCATCGTATTTCAAGCAAACATTTGTTTTGCCACTGGTCGGTACTTATTTTTAATAATTTTTTTCAAATCTTCTACAATGAAAGTAATTGTTTACCTACATAATATCTAATAGGTACTAATAAATGTCAAATTATCAAATATACCATCAAAACAGTGATACTTAAAATGTACACACGTCAAGTAAACTACCCTTAACTTTCGAATTTAAAAAAAAATCTTTTTGTTTCATGATTAGCACGTCGTACAGTATATACCCTTCATTTTTTTGTCCTAACTTATGGAACATTCTGTATAACTGGTTTTGAATAAAATTCTTCTTGGGCATTTAGGTAAACATCGAGAAGAATCATTTCACTCGCATTACTACTAAAGAATAGTTATCCCTAAGTTGAAAAAAATTAAATGAGTAATATTAAGAACAGTGGCTCAATGGTTAATCAATTTTCGCAACACAAATCACAAACTGTTATCTAAGAGACCTTAAAGTATAGCAAATACGTTCCGTTATTAACTTGCAAAAATTATAACGATTATAATTCGTTCTTAAAATACCTCTGAATGAGAAACCACGCCAACAAAATCGTCAACAGCGTCTTGGTGGTAGCAATCTATCGCAACCTTGTTAAACATCCTCGCAATTCTTCTTCTTCATTCGCTTCGCTCTCTCAACATAAATAAGATCTTCTCGTATGCAAATTCCGTGATAAGACGACATGGTACAGTGTAAGTGCAGCGGTCGCGTCATCATATCGACGTAGAGTCGTGCGTCGTGGTGCTCGCTCAGCGCTCACAGACCCGCGGTGTTTAATGAAATGCAATCAGCGATGTACGTGGGTGGCGAGCGAGCAAAGGAAGGCAATCGCCACTCTGTCCACCGAGCTAATTACCCTGCTGCGGATCACAACCGCACACGGCGAACTGAAGGATAGGAAAATAGGAGAGATTTTACTTCCTTTCATTGAATTTTATTTTATTTTTTAAGATCTCAATTACTGGACGATTACACAAATAAAATTACAATATGATTACAAAAAATATATGTACATACAATCTAAATAAAATATACGGCAAATATACAAAAAATAAATCAACCATCTTTGTATAATGGGTGTCCCATTTAATATTACGTTCTTGAATATAATGGTAAGGAAGTAGACGGAATTTTGGATAATAATAAACAATCGTTTCTATTTAACTCATCAGTGCAAACGTTTGGGTTGTATTATTTTGCATACAGATGAGTTAAATAGAAACGATTGTTTACAATTATCCAAATTCCGTCTACTTCCTAACCATTACATTCTTTTGGATACGAATTCTTCTGCCGAATCAAAACCTTCATAGTTTTGGGTGGGACATCGGATTCTGACAAAATGGCCCTCCCACACCCCGAAGGGGGCGGGAAAGAGGGTCAACTTAAAAATATTAAATGGGAACCCCTATTTTTTATTGCAAATTCGGAAAGAGCGTAAAAAGTATGTTGGTTTTATTCGGAAACTTTTCTTGTACACCCAACAGGTGGCGCTGTAATCGTAAAAATATGACTGCTAGAAAAAAATTAAGCAATTGTGTCAATAACTTGATAAATAATGATGTTTGTTGTATGGAAACATTGCTTAATACGTAAAATCAGTCTAGCAGTTTTTAAAATGCTCACCGAAGTTATAAGTACAGGTAAAGCAAAATTTCAAAAATTTATTTACAGACGAAGAATTGAAGTAGGTTTGTGCCGAGTTACTAACAAATCTCTTAATAATATGATTGCTTAAAACACACGTTTTCATTAATTTTTTATATATTCCAAAGATTTGTTTATAATTCTAACTGAATATAAACCTAGATTAACTCTTTCACAATCATACCTGTTTTCCCTTCAAATTTTTAATATGCAATAAGTAAAGCAGAAACTGGTACACCTCTAAACACGCAATATTTTGTTACGGAGACGGGATTCTTAATGGTATATTTAAAGGCAGTTTTTGCAAGAAGCTACACATTTATTACCACTGGATGAAGATTACTTAATATTTATATCTGGCTAACTATGAATGGAATCAAATTAAATATTAATGTATTATACAATGGCAAGCAGTTAAACGTTAAATAAATTTATGACATTCCATATAGAAACAGTTACCCAAAACTGTTTGATTAAAAAACCTGGGAATAAAAACTAGTATTTTATTAAAAATAGTATATAGGTATGCACGTTGTAAAACACACTATAAAATAATTGTTAAGTACCTATATGTGTTTTTAATCTAACTTTTAACCTTCGACCGTAATATAAAATATACTTTTAATCCACTGTCCTTAATGTAGATATACTTTACAGTAGCCATCAATCTAATGGTACTCTCAGCTCTTAAATGCTTGATAAGAATACAACGTGAGAAACCATCTTAAGCTAGATTCAGACCTACTCAATTATAAGTGTAAGTGTCTAATTTAACCAACCAGAGCTTAACGTTCGCACTTATAATTGGAATTTTGTGGAAGCGCTGGTTGGTTAACTTAGCACTTATAATTATAATTGGGTAGGTCTGAATCTAGCTTTATGCACTACTATTTCAAAATTTGTTCACTATTTAAAAAAAGTAAATATCTCGAATCCATTATAAATAAAACCTTATCAAAGAAACTATGTTGCATTCAAGTAAAAACTTCCTCAACAAAAACAAACACACCCTACAAACTGTATTTAAATATCAATAATACAAAGAAAAACGGAAATAATCAAAGTTCCGTTTTGTTCATCACAAAAAAATCTTAGTGGTTGTTGTGTGAACAGGGCCGTCGGCAGGGGGTCCGCACTACCCCCTACTGCGTCAAACACACGCCACAAAGCCCATAGAGTCCCATAAAACCCATAGAATTCCACCCTGGTATTCGCTATTCGGTTAAATGGATTGTAATACAGTTGTAAGTTGTTGCCGAAGGGAAGGAACGTAGGAAGGATCAATGGGGCTGACCTGTGTGTATGTGTGTTTGTAAAATGTATGCCAAAGGATAATCTACTTTTGAGCGGCGGTTTCTTCTGGATTATATTGCGTGACAAATGTTTGTATGAGCACCTAAGGTCCTAAGGTGTAAAATAAGTTTAGAATTTTACCGGTGAAATAGTTTGAACTTGAAGTGTTAAGAGATTTGATGAATGGTTCAAGTGGGATTTAAAGATATTACTTTCTAGTTTTCTTCTTTGCGCTTTCTTGAAATCTGAAAGAGAAGTAAATAATAATCGATATTCATAAATTGTTTTCATTCAAGTTTCAAGAGAGGTTGAAGAACTTAAGTAGGTACTTTACTATTTATTACTATGTCTGATGTTATTTTATAAGAAGCAAAAAATATTCATGTTGCAGCTAAAATCTAAACACAAAAATTATTACCCCTAAAGTAGTGTAAACCTACATTTTAGTGTACTAAATACACTAGTTAGTGTTTCAACATTATCACACAAATTAATTTAACTCTAAACGTATAGAGTCTCATTAGACCCAAGGAATGGAACTATTGGGACATTTGCCACATCTTTTTCAATAAATAAATAAAAATGTGTACAATGTTGTTACAACCGTCCATATATCATCTAAAATATTGTAGATATCCTTTGAAATATAAAAACAGTTACATTTTATTGTTATTTCAAAAATTTACGAAAAACCAAAAATAGTCTAAATAGCCCCCAGTCTCCCGTATATATTAATTAGTTCATAAACTAACTGTATAAATGAATTTTTGGTTATTTCAATAAATTGCTCAAACTTAGAACCGAATTTTAAGAAACAAAAAATACTCAGTCATTTCGAATTTACAATAAAGCAATAAACTAATCTACAAGAAGTGATATATTTTTTATTTTATACTTATTACGAATATGGATTTAAGTGAATAACAAAATCAATAATGTACTCGTATAAAATTAACCACTTGAATATTGAAATTCTCAATTCTCATGCCATCAAACCCGATCATGGTACTATTACTATTCCTTTCTCAGCAGCAATTGTTCCGAATCACACTGTGTGAAATGTGGGATCTAGTGGCCCATGCAAAACAACCAACGATCGAAACACATACTATGAGGAATATTCCATCTGAGCCACTGGTAGTATTTGAATTAGCACGCTTGTACGAAAGGAATTGTTACGTTAAATCCGATTTGGTATTGTTGAGAATTCGAGTGGATTATTTTTATATGTTACCTGATGTGGAAAATATGTTTGTGTTGTAATATACTTTGTGGTGAGGGTTTATTTTTGAAGCGAAAGTAAGTGTGAGACTGAGAAGTAAATGTTGATATTTCAATTAACTTATTTACAGATTATCATAGTATAAATAGTTTGTTCTAGCTTAAGAGCCCAATGTAGTGAAGTTGCGCGCAGCAAAAACATGCTTTTGAATGGGGAATGAAATTGAGACTAATTTTGGTCGGATCGATTTAATTGTTTTTTCATTTAAAGATAAAGATGAACTCCATATCCGCTTAGTGTTGAAATTTTAGTTTTATTTTTTATTTCAATTTTACAATGCCATAAACTTGTCATAACTTGCCTAACTTCACATAACTGTTACTCAGTATATCAACAAAAATTGCAAATTTCAACACTAGATGGATCTAGATTGAACTTTTATCTTTCAAATGAACCCTTGTTTGTGATGATACGTTCAAATTTGGTACCAATTTTCTAAATCTAAATCTGTATAAATCTATGCTTTTCTCGCAGACAGCTACATCCGGGCTTTAACATTGCATGACGTTATGGACTCTATGCTTAGGGACAGGACAGGGGGTTTTGTTTTATACTAAATTTGGCAGTTCCGTGCAAATTTCACAAATAAAACTTAGACTACATTGAAGTAGAAGGTTCACATTAACTTTCTATTGTTTTAAAATTTAAATTAAGCCTAAATAAAATATCTACATTGAGTTAAAATATCGAAAAATATGCAATATTTTTAATATTATTATTTAATGAGTAGGTAGGTAACTTTTAAAAAAAATTCAAAACAATAGAAATAAGTAGTAAGCATTAAAATTGCATTATTTCAGAAAATTATTAAGATTGTTAATATAGTTATAACTAATTATCAGTATAATACGAAACCATGTTTGTGGTCCACTGGGGATTCCTCTTAAGCCTGTTGAATGGTTACAATTGAAATAAATAAAAAAATTTAAAAATACAATTTGCTATTAATTTATAAACTATAATAGGACAAATACACATTGAGAAACTGTACTTTCCAGTATGAATATTTTAATTGTACAAGTTCTGTCCCCGTGCTATTTTAATTTCCTGTCATATTTTAATCTTTACGCAGTTTATACATTAAGCAGCTTGGCAACAAAACAAAAAAGTGTGAGCGCAGTTCAAGTAGCGCCTTCAGTCTGCTTGTCACTAAACTACTGGCAGTGCATTAAGTGCACATACCTGAGAATGTATTTCAATAAATCTATATCTCAACAATATTATGGGACTAAAAATTAAACAGGTTTGCATAATAGTAAAACTTATCAACGCTTTTGAAAAAGAGTCGCTGAAATGGGCACAGGACCGCACTTAGCAAAATATATTTCTTTTAGATAGTAGAAAAATCAATTGAATAATTATTAAGAAAATTAATCTTTTACTTCCCCGACCTATGTAGGTATTAGGAGAAAGTATTGTAATCGTGATTTTTTGACAGTTCGAGATTTTGATGAATTTTCACGATTTAGATCCTAGTGAACCCAAAAATCATGATTTTAAAAAAGTCGGTCTGTGTCTGTTGGTCTGTCTGGATGTTGGATAACTTAAAAACGCGTTGGAATTTTGGACTGAAATTTTATATTTTTTTAAGATCTTCAGTTCGTTAATGAGCTATATTCAACAAATGATACCAACTTAATAAACTGAACTTTTTTATTTAAATACTATGATGTGTGGTAGTTATTAAATTAAAGCTCCCGGGAAAAGAATTCTAGTAGAAAAATAAAAATAACATTTAAACAATCGTCAATTTTTAAAATAAATTATTCAAATTATATACCGAGTTTGGTGTCAATTTAAAGCTCTCGGGGAAATAAGTTTAGTAAAAATGTTAAAAAAATTACATTTATGCGATTTTCAGTTGTTTCTCCAGAAATTATTCTAATTTTTTTAAGTGTGTTATCAAATCAAAGCTCTCTAGGAAAAAAATCTAGTCGAAGAATCAAACACAACATTTAAACGATGGTCAGTTGTTTTTTCATAATGTTATTCAAATTATACCCAAGTTAAATAGTTCGGGAAAAAAGATATATTTTTTAAAAATTTTGCTGAATAAAGCATAAAATTAAAGCCTTTACGAAAGCAGGTTATTAAAACTTATAGTTGGGGAAGTATACTGTGGTGGTCACAGCAGATTTTTTTATTTGCTTTTGTGGTGTATCAACTGTAGTGGCCATTTTTACTCGATACAGTTATTTCAATACATTTTTGGGTATTACATTTAGTAAAGTTAAATTTACAATAATTTTGATAAGTTATAATGTTAAATGTTATATCAATATTTTTGAATTTTTGTTTTTATTTAATATGAAGCTATTTAAATTTTTAGAACACTTATTTTTATGCATATTAACGAGTATATAGGTAACTATAATAATGTAGATACTTATATACCTATTTATTTTCATTCGGTACATTTGATAGAATGCTGATCAAATGGTCGGCCACCTAGAGCTAATCTGTAGATTCAATATTATTATTACAAACTGAAATCGTAATTCTCCTAAGTACAAGTCTGACCCATTTCGGATCATTATCAGCTAGTCTAGTTCATATATGATTAAACTGTCATACACATACATCCGAGCATTTAAACATACGTCATATTGCAAATCTGTCTTTCCGATAACGTCCACAGTTAGGTCTATGTTTGCGTTTACGTTTCGTCTTACGTCTTTCGTCTTCCATCCGTTCAGTGTCCAATTCTTGCGATATGCACAGACCATTGAACATCTCTGCTCGATATATCATACGAGACTTTGACTAATACGCGCTCTCTTCACTATAACATGTTATTTATCAGTTGTAATTTAATGCCTGAACGATTCGGATTGTTATTTATTTTATCTATGTTTACTTCAAGAGCGTGGTGTCAAAACCTAGATGTATGAGTTGAGCAGAAGAAAAAGTTTTCGCGATATGAAGGAAATTGTCAAGCGTAGAGAAGGCTTCATTAAAAACTGACGTTTATGTAGATGAATTAGCAACAGTGGAATGTGATCATGACGTGAAAAGGAGTTTTGTTTTTGTAGGAGTGTTGCGCGTCCAAATAGATCAATATCATGTTATAGTTTTGCATGATGAATGAATCTAACCATTTACTAATTACAATTCAAAATAGTGTTACTCTTCGCTGTAATGAGTTATTTATGACAAACGACAGCAAACTTAAAGTATTTTTTTTATTTATTTGTAGATAAAGTTAAAATATGATAAACATCTACTATAAATCTTTTTATAAGGCTGAGGTTATTTCAGTATCATTTAACACTGTTTTCATATTAATGATGAATATAATTTATAAAGTCTCACGCATGTTTTTTGTCTTCAGGTTGTTCGGAATGAAGCGCTGCGGCCGCTGTCAAGCCGCGATCCTGTCCTCGGAGCTGGTGATGCGAGCCCGCGAATTCGTGTTCCATGTCCACTGTTTCTCCTGCGCCGTATGCAACTGCCCGTTGACAAAGGGTGACCACTTCGGTCTGCGAGATGGTGCTGTCCTCTGTCGTCTTCACTTCGAACTCTCGCTCAGCGGCGAGCTGCAGCTCCCCCTGGGCCCCCCGCCGCCCCCCTCATCAATAGCCGCCCCCATGCCCCCAGGGCCTGGTCCTTACCATCACCCAGGACAACCGCACTACCCACCCCCGTTCCCCTCGCCCGAGTTCCACGGACACCTGCCGCCCCCCACGCCCATCGAGCACCCGCCCCCCGGGAAAATGCCCCCCTTCTTCAACGGTGCCCCCGCGACGCCCAGGCAGAAAGGGCGGCCGCGGAAGCGGAAGCCCAAGGATCTAGAGGCCATGACTGCGAATATTGGTAAGGGAAATATTTTATTTCATTGCATACTTGATGTACAGTGCGGTTTTAAAATTGTTATTAACTGAAGCGTGGTGAAGTGCTGGCTCTCATCAAACATCGAATCACTCGAATCAGTGGCGAGCGCAAATGTTTAGTGGTCAGTCAGCACGCACGAATCCAGAGTGCGTGGAACCACGCGCACGTTTCCACGCGACAAACAAGAGACTCATGATTTTCAAGTGCACCCACAAAATTCATAATTTCAGCGAAAATTGTTCACGTTATGACGTTATTTCAAACTGTCATTAGTGTGTACCTACTGTGAGTGTAGTTTTGTATTTTGTATATTTGTATAACAAATTTTTCGTCGCTGAAATTAAACTTTGAAAAAAAAGAATTGAAATTCCTCTGCACAGGTACGAGGACATTTTTATGTCATCTGTTTTACAACATTGAAAATTACGTGTGAATATATCGTCATTCTCATAACTTATGACAGGGTTTATTATTATTCACACAGAAATAAAACGCTATAAACAAAGCCAGTTTTATTCCTCGTGCCCAAACGTACGCCAAAAATAACAATAAAATAGCTTTTACGACCGAATGCCGGCCGAGCGCTTTCAACGTTTTTTTATCCAAAACCATTCTGGGAACCACTAATCGTTCGTTCTGTAAACATTATACAGTGTTGTCAAATAATCACGCACTCATCTTATTATAAAGTTATACTGAGTCACAGACATCGGCGTCCTCCAAATTACCTAACCCTTGTTGTAAAGAAACAGAGATTTCGGGTTGTAAAAGATGAATTGGACAAAAAGGGGTAAAAATTACACCTGACATCGTAAAGTTTATGATTTGTGCTTTGTTAAATGATTTTTTGTGGAGAAGCGGTCATCTTGAAATAGAAAAATTAATTATGTGTTAACTGCCCTTCATAAAACTATTGTTTCTGTCATAGATTTTTATTACTTCATTATTCCAAACATTTTATTTATTACCCCAAACTTTAAATACTATGTTTATTATCTCTTATTACCAAAATAAAAACAATACTCCCCCGTACATGATTACAATGCTTTGACTATGATATCCACTCTTTATCGTAAGCTCATTGTTATAATATGATCCTGTGATTCAATGAACAAAAGCTACTCAAATGTATAGCGAAGTATGTTTTGACATGGACCAGACGTATCTGCCTTCAAATCAGTTCATCCATGAGATATGGGGTGAATATGTAGGGAAACCAACAAGATTTTAGGGTGAATTCAGTCAAGTTGAATGGGAGGGATGAATAAAAGCGTGCAAAATTTGTTTTTTTAGTTTGTTTGTATTCTTAGGATTATGTTAAAGCTTGACTGACTGTTGCGAATATTAACTGACATAATGAGTCGTTTTTACTTCCTTGTACGAAGTAAGGAAGTATTGTAATCGCGAAAAATTTCGGTTCTCAGATTTTGACGGAAATATCCGTTTTGACCTTTTCTGAATCCATTATGACTAGTTTCGACGTGACGTCTGTACGTACGTACGTACGTACGTACGTACGTACGGACGTATGTGTGTCGCATAACTCAAATACGGTTAGACGTAGAAAGTTGAAATTTTGTATTTAGGACTGTTATAGCATCTAGTTGTGCACCTCCTATTTTTGGTTTCAGTCTACAAACCGGAAGTAATACTTTTTAAAAATATTTCGATAAATATTTAATTTTAGACAATTTTTTTTATTTTAAATGAAAGATTATGTGATTATTACCTACAATCGGTATTTTATAAATATTTTTGTATCTGCTATCATTTAAAAATAATTAAAGTATATATTTATAATTTATAGTATTTCGGTATCTTGTAGTCCATGATCGATTAACATTTGTTACTACGTAAAATTTAAATGATTATGACATGACAGTGACAATAGTAAAATATGCTTTATATCTTCTTCTGCAGTTTAAATAAAATGACTAAAATATATTTGTGAGTATACTAGTATAATAAGTTAAAAGAATTTTTAATATTATTTTACATTTTAGTTATTAAGAAAAGTATGAACACACAAGGCGTACAAGGAAGTCATGTGGTGTCCACGTCAGATTTTTTAAATTTACCTTTTTATAATTTGTTTTTCAATATTTGATTCAAATTTCTATGATGTGAAGCAGAAATTAATGAATAGTACTAACATTTAGTTTTATTAATTTGGTATTATTTTGTTTAGAATTTAGTCAACTTATCCAGTTTATCTCATATTTTGGAAACAAATGTAATACAGCTGGCAGTTATAATTTATTTTTTATGACAAAAAAGTCTGAAAGCCAAACACAAAAATAAAGTTTAAATTATGTGTGCTGGTGGTTAGTAAATGAAAATTATAAATAAAATAAGTATAAAACGATTTTATTATACAGATTAAAATAGCTGTACACACAAATAAAATTAAATGTTCTAATTAGGCATTAGGTATCTCCAATAATATTAAGAGTTTACTGCAATCCTCGCAATATCGTTGTACAAAATCCTTACAGAATTACAGAACTATTTCGCTCCTTATGTAAAATAAATTAACCAGGAAGCAATATGCAGGCCGTGTCCTTGGCAGCGCATGCGCAATGGCTGTTACCTGCATGAGTCAGCTTGATTACCCCCATTTCATTTTTTATGATTACGACAAAATATCGAACAGTTTTGTCATCAGTAATTGATTTATTGCATATTGGTTATCGCGTAATTATCAGGTAGAGGAATTTAGAGCAAAAAGTGACTGCGTTTGAGTGGAAATCTTTCTGATCGTTTTACATACTTCATGAATATTTTATTCTACCAACGTAGGTGTAGAATCTATTACCGGAAACCAACTGCATTTAGCATTGCTAACTTTTATTTGATACATTTCTAATCAAGATATAAGTTTGATAGGTTTATTTATTACTAATGCAATACTTTCTTTAGTAGTGATCCAATAGCTGACATTATAAAGTTAGCATGTGATTATATTATCCAACTGACAAAATAACGGCGTCCGCTTATTTAGTCAAATATAGTTTTGTCAAAACGTAGTTGACCAAAAATAATTAAGCCAAACTGTATTTTAGTCAAACTGTAATTTGCTCAACTAGAATTTTGTCAAACCGTAAATATGCCAATCCGTAATTTGGCCAAACTATATTCTAGACAAACTGTAATTTCACATTCCGTAATTTGACCAAACCGCAACTTCGACTAATATTTTATTGTCAAAACATTTTCAGGTCAACCGTAATTTAGCCAAAACGCAACTATACCTAACTGGAATAATCCAAAACGGAATTTATTCAAACCGTATTTTTGTCGAATCGCAGTTATGCATAACCGTAATCTTGCTAAACGCATTTTACTCAATTCGTAATCTTCCCAACTGTATGTCTTTATATAGAGTTGGGAAGATTACGATTTGAGTAAAATACGGTTGGCAAGATTACGGTTATGCATATCTGCGATTTGACAAAAATACGTGTTGGATAAATTCCGTGTTGAATTATTCCAGTTAGGTATAGTTGCGTTTTGGCTAAACTACGGTTTACCTGAAAACGATTTGACAAAATAATATTAGTCGTAGTTGCGCTTTGGTCAAATTACGGAATATGAAGTTACAGTTTGTCTAGAATACAGTTTGGCTAAATTACGGGTTGGCATATTTACGGTTTGACAAAATTCCAGTTGAACAAATTACAGTTTGACTAAAATACAGTTTGGCTTCATTATTTTTGGTCAAACTACACTTTGACAAAAATATATATGTCCAAATTGTGTGCTCCCAAAATAACAATAACTTTGACATAATTATAACTGACCATCGTTTAAATGTTGTTTTCAATTCATCGATTAGAATTTTTTCCCAGAGAACTTTAATTTGATAATACAATTGAGAAAATTTGAATAATTTTTGGAGAAACAATTGAAAATCGCATAAATGTATTTTTTAATTTTTTACTTAACTTATCTCTCCGACAGCTTTAAATGTACACCAAACTCGGTATAATTTGATTAATTTATTTAAAAAAATTACGATCGTTTAAATGCTATTTTTATTCATATAATTTTTTTCTCGAAAGCTTTAGAAACGTGTGCATAATATGATAAAAAATGAATTCTGGAAGTTTATTTTAATAAAGCTCCATTATGAACATAGTTTAACCTCCGAGTGGTCAGATGCCACTCTTGTTAGGTGGATAACAAAATAAATTACTATAGCATTATCTTCGGTTAAAGTGTTTAAATGTTGCGGTAGTCTCGGTGGTCGTGGTTTTGGTGTTTCTTATCGAAAGTGCTACCGCTTTATATTTCGCACTTTTGTTTACAATTTAATACGGTATCAGCACAGATTCGTATTTTCGTTGGTGGTTAAACGTTATAGACTTTTTTGCATTTTGATACCAGATTTGCAAGCGGAAATAAACGATAAAATACTTTCCGCTTACTGTGGGAACCAGTTAATCTAATATTTCGTGGTTATTTATGTTTTAGCAATGATAATATTGTCTATTTTTTAAGTATTATATAATTGTAGATAATAAATAAAAATGTGGAACACCATGACGTTATAAATAGTTTTGGAATAAAGTGGCAAAACAAATGAAAAACAAGTTAAACAACTATTAAAGTGTGGGAAACTTCTACATTCGGTTATCAGGTTCACAAGTTGTTTATTAAAATTCTAGATTAGAATTCAACTCCAAAGATTTTCCTCTTTCGCGAGTCTAAAATAAATCTATCGCGGAATGTGATTTAAATAAAATTCCTCATTTGCATGTGTCAAATGTTATAAATAACAGGGCCATTAATAAAACGAGAAGATAAAAACACTATTGCCTTCTGTAAATTTTGTACTTTGCACGATTCTTTATTGACTTATTTGCATTTTTACAACGGTGATCCTTATTTGAAAGTGAATTATTTTAGAACTGACAATTTAATGACATTGAGAAGTAGCAACACTGTTTTTATTTTTATTAAAATTTGAAGAAACTTTTTATCGATCTATTAAGATAAAATAAATGGAGTCTATAATTAAATTAGAACAATAGAATAAATTTTGGTTTAAATTGAATATTAATAAAGTTTTTCTCCTGTTTATTAATACGTCTCAATCAATTAAATCTGACAAATTATTAATCAGTCTCGATTAATCATTCAAAATAATAAATCAACTATATGATCTAAAGCGATCTGGCCTCAAACCATTTTAACTCCTAGCAAAAAATTATATAATTTGTCCATTTCCTCTTCTCCCTAGCATTCTAAGATATTAAATTAAGTGAGTATTACTCACTGAAGAAGAAGAAAACCAACAACATGTCATTATATAATTTCCTGATTTTTTCCTACAAAATCCATAACGAACTGTCTGATGTCATTTTAATTGTTGATACGATTTTGTACCATGAGAACATTCCATGGCTGTCTATTATTAGACAACTGTCCTCAGGTGTAGAGTGAACTGACAAGATTTTTTGCGTGCGCAGATAATAAGTGCCATGTAAACGCACTATGTTTTAATCATGATTATTACTCCATTGAGTAGAAGAAAGTCAGTTTTTCCTCAAAACTTTTTATATTTTAAACGGGCTCTTGTACGTATTCGTAATTGTCGTAATTCGGATATCGGGTAATCGATCTCAACTTCTTTATCTTTGAACATCTTTGGAATCTCTTTCGAAAGAACTAAAAAGGAAATGCTACAGCTCCGTCAAAAACGTGTTTCTTAAATAGTACCTAATAGAAATGAAATAGACATATATTAAAGTTTGTTTGATACGATGGCAGAAAGCAGTCAAAAACATTGATTTCAAATACGATAGCGTTTATTTGCTTTGTTAAACATAATAATAATAAATAATTTATGGTAGAGGGGAAAAAATTTTTGGCACTCATATATGTAAAAAAATGCTTGTATAAAAGAGAGTCTTCGATCGCCACTGTACAACTCTTATTTATAGTGTACCTATTAACTTTTTTTAAATATTGTGAACAAAGCTTGGATCTGCGAAGTATCCGATCGAATATTTTAAATTCGTTTTAAAATAGAAGATATTTGTTTTCAAAAAATAGCAAAAATTGGCAATATTAACATAATAGTATTTCGATTTTAAAGCAATTTTGTAGGTTGTACTTTTAGCTTCAAGAATATCTTTAGAATATTATATTTAACAAAACAATAAACGCTGTAGTGTGGTGAGCGAAATCCATGTTTTTGGTTGTTTTGTGGCATGGTAGAAGATCGTCTCAAATTTATGCAAGCAATTAAATGACAAGAAAAGTTACTAAACAAGTGCCAATACCAATATAGTTATGTATTTTCACTAAAATAAATATAACATCTTAAGGCGCGTATTCATCTGAGCACGAACGGGAACGAGGCAAGGCGAGGCCGAACGGATGCCTCGTTTGTAAATTTGTTTGGTAGAATATGCGAACGTACGACGTTTGGCGAGGCAACGAACGAGGCACCAATCCATCCCATACATGCAGAAGCTGAACGAACAAATGCCGTACACATCTGATCAAATTTTTCTTTGAAATACCGACTTCCATCGGATGGCATCCGAACTGCCTCGGACCGTGTGTCGCACAGCCGAATGCTGTTTGCCGCGCCTCGGTGACACGTCCACATACGTATGATCGTTCGGCCTCGCCTTTACATTTTAGCCGATTTTTACTTATTCAAACTTTCAAAGTTTTATATCATTTACCTATTGAGACTTTTCAATAGGGACATAACAATTATTATGGTTGTAGATCGTGTATGTGATTCTTACTTCATTATTCTTACTAAATCCGACCAATGGTGGTGAGGAAATAAATAAATGGCCTTGGTATAATAATTTGTTGTTTATTCTTATTTGTAAATGTGCAGTAGGTACAGTACAATTTAGAAAGAGATTGAAATACCCGATGTCCTTTTCCAAGTATTTGCAAATCGTTATATCTATTTAGTTCATTTAATGTGCAGAATTTATCTGGTTATAAAATGACTCGCTTTCGAAAATCCATAAACGTTATAATAAGAACGTAGCGATAGATATTCCTATTGGTTATATTCTAGGGCAGTTTTTAAGTAAACTTTCTTAATTAGCCCCAGTTGGTTTTTGCCTGAATCCTGACCTGCCCCAGTTTGCAGTCGCGTAGTCACATTGCGTTGCGTTAAGTATATCGACAGGTTAATATAACGATCAGAATCAAGTAATTTATGTGTGCACCGTTTGCGCTTTTTGCATGGCTGAGCACTGTCGATCGCCAGTTGTTTTCACGTGTTTTTATGATTGAGCGATTTTACACCGCGTCTGTCATGTCCCGGAAATTTATGGAATTTTCAAATTGGATCGACAAGATTTTTACACATGCATAGCTCTTGTTTGTTACACTACGGGCGTACCGTACAAGCCAACCGATCAATTAATGAGGAATCTACAAAACTCAAATTCCTTCGCTTGCTATTTTGTTATTCCTGGAAAGGCGAACTTATTTTGCAAGATCAGATTTTACCGAAGAACTCTTCTTTTGATTTCAAAGCGCATCGGAAATTACAAGAAACAACAATCTTTTGATACATAATATAGTGACCATAAATTTACTGACAGAGAAAAAAAATCTGCTGTGGCCACCACAGTACTTCCTCGACTATAAATTTTAATAACTAGCTTCCGTAAAAGCTTTAATTTTATGCTTTATTCAGCAAAATTTAAACAAATTTATCTTTTTTTCCCGAACTATTTAATGTTGATGAAGTTGATAGGTTGGAGTAATGATCTTATTTATTAAAATTTTTTTGTAGACATATAAACAATTTTTATTAGGACGTTTCGGGGTTCATCAGCTAAATTTACATTTAAAAAGTTAAAACTCATCAGATACAGTATTAATTAATGTTAACTTACCAAAATTATATAATGTAATTGTGAATTACATAACAAAGCTTTTAATGGTTTTTACAAGGTTGAATTACAAAAAATCTTCTGTGGCCACCACAGTACTTCCCTGACTATAAATTTTAATAACTTTGCTTTAGTAAAGGCTTTAATTTTATGCTTTATTCAGCAAAATTTAAATAAATTTATCTTTATTCCCGAACTATTTAAGTTGATACCAACTTCGGCATAATTTGAATAACATGTGAAAAAACAACTGACCATCGTTTAAAAAATGTTTTTGATTCTTCGACTAGAGAGCTTTAATTTGATAATACACTTGAAAGAATTTGAATAATTTTTGGAGAAACAATTGAAAATCGCATAAATGTCATTTGTTATATTTTTACTAAACTTATCTCCCCGAGAACTTTAACACCAAACTCGGTATAATTTGAATAATTTATTTAAAAAAATTGAAGATCGGTCAAATGATATTTTTATTTTTCTATTAGAATTATTTTCCGGAGAGCTTTAATTTGATACCACTGGTTGAATAAAGCTCATTAACAAACTTGAAGTTTGTTTTTGGCTCAAGATTTCAGTCCAACATTCCAACGCGTTTTTAAGTTATCCAATATTCAGACCGACTTTTTTTAAATTATGATTTTTGGGTTCAAGGATCTAAATCGTGAAGATTCATTACAATCCCGAACTGTCAAAAAACACGATTACAATACTTCCATCTATTACATATGTCGAAGAAATAAAAATTAAAATTGTGATTGATTAATCTAGCCATTAATAGATAATAAATAAATTTAATTCACGTTATTTTAAAATCAGTACCATAGATAAAAAATGTTCGATAATAATATAAGTAAGATCTATAGCACTTTCAGATTTGTACAGAAGTTACTATTAATTTTATTAACATATTTAGTTTCATACACATTTACTGTTCTTGCATGTTCCCTGGTAAAATATGTAACAATTTCTCAAGATCTTTGAAGCAAATTCTTGTACCAGGAAATGAAATACACTTCGTTTATTTGTGTTCCATAGTGTTTATAGGCAGTAACAAATTTAAGAAATTACAGCATTTATATGAATATGTATTTACCTCATAAAGATAGCAGGTGAAATTAATAAAACTAACAGTACCCAAGTCTTCTAGACACGTGTGGATATGTAGAACAAGTTTCTGGAAGCCATTTATTTAATATTTCACCCGTGTTTTTACAGCTCTTAACTGTTTGATAACATACAATGCGTCTATCTTCAGTTTTCTATTCGGCGGCGAATCGTAAAACAACAATATCAGAATGTTTTATTTCGTTGTTATCGGCCAAACCACGAGAACGGAGCAATAAAACGGTAATGCGTTCAAATAAGAACATTCCTGCTCAAAGGAAGTGGAGAGTGGAGTATTTTTAATCGAGATTACAAGGAGAAGGATAGATATTTGAGAAACAACTGTCCCTGAACCCGGAGGTGAAATTTCGAACGATACCCTATCGCAGACAAGAAGGTACACATTATTCTAATTGGGATTAATTGACGAGTATAATACACTAGACAAAAGAAAAAACGCATCACTTGATAATGCACAAAAAATTACGAATTTTTAAACCGCCATAACTCGGTTGAATTTGGTCGAAAATGGATGAAACTCTTTAAGGTCATGGAAGTTAACCTGACGCCAAGTTAATTTTACCCCCTGCCACTCCCTTGAGACAAAAAATGTTTTTGATGTCAAAAAATGTCAAACTTTGACAACTTGTACCAGACGCGAAAAAAATACGTGAATTCTATCCACCACCAAAGCGATAAAGTTCATTCATTTTCCTGTCGGGAAAAAAAATTGAGTAGGTAGGTACTTTCGACTTTTAAAAAAAAAATTGAATTTTTTTTAATGTTCTCGTGATCGCTTTAGACTTTACAGTTATGAAAAACTTTCAAAATGCAGAGTAAATTTCAAAAGCCCGTAGCTTCGGATAAAATCATCGTAGGTAATTGACAATGTAAAAAAATTACCAAAAAATGAATAAGTTTTATCACCATGTTGTTCAATTGGGTCGAAAACATTTTTTGGTACACCATATATGTTCTCAAAGTTTGACATTCTTGTGTCAAAAACATTTTTTGTTCTAAGGGGGTGCCTGGGGATGAATTAGATTTGGCGTCACATTAATTTGCATACCATTGAAGTGGAAACTTCAGTCTTGTGACAATTCAAAGAATCATTGATATATGTGCAAAATTAGCCGAGTTATGACCGAAAAGGCACAAAATTCAATTATTTTTCAAAAATTCATTTTTTCGCGCCAAATCAGCGAAAGTAGGTACCTACTCAATTTTTTTTCCACCCTGTACTAGTTGTTAAAGTTTGACATGTTTTGTCATCAAGAAAAATGGGTAAAATGATCTTGGCATCAGATTAACTTACATGACCTAAAAGAGGAAACTTCAATCTTTTTAGAACTCGAAGATTTATCCATTTTCAATCCAATTCAATCGAGTTATGGCGGTCTAAAATTTCGGAATTTTGGGTGCATTGGCAAGTGGTGCGTTTTTTTTTTGTCGAGTGTAGTTTGCAATCTTTGGGCTCAGTGAAAATTTATGATTCCTAAAAATACTAGAATATTTATTATTCTACTGTGAAGGATTTTCCCAGTGTGACTTAGTCTGTGTCCGGTGTGAAGTAGCTGTTAAAATCTCGCTCGAGTTCTGTGTTCCCAATGTATAGAGACGTTAAAACAATCAACCATAACCCAGGTAACGAATGTTTATCAGTGACAAACGAAGGTGCCGTTCCCACGGCCAACGTTGGCGCTGAACTGCAGCACAGAAGCCGCCATCACACTAGAAAAATGCTGTAAAGGCTGTTCCTTAAGTGACTTGCATTCTCGTGATTTTTTCCACGACGTTAATAACACATCACATGTATTCGTATATAAGAAATTCTTGCCTCTTTTTATTGTAGCTCTAATAGTATAATTAATAGCTGTAATATTTTTATTAATTTATTTGTGGCTATTTTACGATTAAATTGCTACCAAGAGTTGTGTGATTATTAAAGAATTATAAATAATATTAACAAGATTAGTGTCAACGCAGTATTCGACGATGAGTCGCGCATTTATTTACGACAGATTTATTTTATTTACTACTTCTGTTCTTTAACAGAACTCCAGAAATCCAAAGGTATACGTCCTAATGTAAACTATGAAAACGAAGAGTTGAAATAATTCATATTTCAAACATTCAGATAACTGTAACTAGGCGGCAATATTTGATATGGAACTAAACAATTTTTTTATTCGAAGTATACCTATGTCTTCGTACTTTAAAAAAGCTATGTAAACACCAGTTCTTTTTAAAAATATAATCTACGTTAATCCAAATTTATTCATTTTTATAATCTTACATCTTATTTCCTAGCGAAATTATAAATTTTCTATGCAAAATTATTATAATGTAATGCTAAATTTGGGTATGATTGTTCAACATCATGCAAATTCCGCTTAAAAAACTCGTTTTTATATTCTTATCAAAACAATCGCACGTCGATAGCACTTGTTTCATGATGTACAGTTATGTATTACTTAAGCCTACGCAATTTTGAAATCCGTGGCTTTTTCTGTTGTTTTTTGGCCGTGTTTTGACATTGATGAATATGTTGGGTTCGCGGTGTCATCACCTGTAGATCTAAAGATTCTGTCAAATGTAAAATGAGTTTACCTGACCATAATTTGAAGGTGATCAAATGGTCTTTTTATCCTGAAAGCTGTTTTCAAACTAAATTTTTACTATGATTAAGTGCACCTATATTAGATACTTCAAGTGCTATGTGAATTTAGTCTATGCGATTACACTTTTGGAAGGTACCTACTTACTTTTTATCTTGGATTCATATTACAGTATTTGGTTCATGCCAATAAGTATTTTTGAAAACTTTCATTTCAAATATTTTTATTATTCTACATGGTCCTGGCGTCCTGGGTCCTAGTATAAAATGGCATGGCATTCACAACCTTTACTTACGACTTGATTTTTAGTATTCTTTCATTCTTGTAAGTCGTAATTATTAACATCAAGAAACTCTCGTCGAAGTTATTTTTTATTTTATAACAAACTGTATTATTATAACCTTTTTGGTAAAATTATGTTCTTTACTTTCATCCCTTAAATTTCGCTTACTCTCAAAGTGTCTGTGTTCATGATGGTGTCAGTCATTCTCATCCCCATTCATTTGTTCATCTCTCCACTGTTCAACTGTTTCAATGTTCAAATGTTCAGTCAACTAATCGCGTATTTGCGTTCACATTTGATTGATTACACACAACATGAAAAGCACAAATTACTATTTGCATGCGAAAAAGCTCCAAAAAAACTTTGTTTACATATCGTTAAATCCTTTTTTATTCGCTCACTGTGTTTGTTTACAAATTCGCTTTGCATTTGTTTGACGACAGTGATCAATTATTGCATGTAATGTAAATTATGCGACATAAAATTATTGTGATCGCCTATTATGAAAGTTACAATCACTATGAAATGGAATATTAGGGAATTAAATACAAGTTTACTTAGAAAAATCTGGTTTTTAAATTCTTTATTAACTTATTCGGTTGTCTTGTGGCATGGCTTTTGGAGACATATTTAACAATCATTCCACTATCTAATCGAGCTAAAATTTGGCACATAGATTCGTCGCCGATGACAACGCATTCTAGTATGAAAAACGTTGCCAGTCAGTAAACCTAATTATTCTTTAACCGTGGTTATTCTATTATATCAAACGTATGTCAAGTGCAATATTTATAATACGAGTACATACAGAAGTTGTGTGGTGACCACACCAGTTTTTTTTAATTATTGTCATTATTTTCGATTCGATATTGCAAATAAACGACACTGGCGATTATTCTTCTTCCAATTTTATTGAATCACTTATCGGTATCGGAGTATCTATAGATATCTAGATTTAATTTTGACGGTAATAAATATAACAATTTTCTTCTACATGAAAAAGTTCACGCTGTTTGTGTGTACCACAGCAGAGTCTAAACTCAGCATATATTCGTATTCTAGATTATCTTCAAATGTAAATCGCATAATAAATTGTGTTGTTAAGTAATCTTTAACACAAAGCTGCATAAATAATCGCTTAAATCTAGAAAGCCACCGACCGGAACTGGTCAGTGTTGTTGTAGACAGCGCATGCGTGCTCGCGCACACACTTATGTGCATGCGAATGTTCTAACACTTGGAGTTCGTAGATTGTAAACTTAAATTTATTTTAGCATAAAACGGCCCTGACAGGAATGAGAAATTGATAGTAATAGATCGAAAGATAGAATTAAAAAATAGATGTGAAAATTTGACTGTACTATAAGCTATAAGGATGGAGCCTAAAGAAGAAATCTGCACGCTTTTTATTTTTAATCGGAACAAACATTTGAAAGTGGATAGTGTTCGGTGATTAAATCTTTTGACACCAGATCTGATCTGAAGATTATAATTAAAATTATCAAATCGGCCAGTAAAAATTAATTTCTGAAATTCTTTTATTTTTTCTTGTAAATTAACAAATATGAAATTACCAAATTGGGGTAGATATTTTCAAAATTAAAGGTTTGGAACCTATGGGATGACAGTACAATTTGGAGAATGATCAATGCATGAACTTCACAACGAACTTGTATTTTCTAATTTCTGGCAAGTCTTATTAGTATTACTATTTATTATATTTCAACATATGAATTTGTTTTTTTTAAATGAAGTTAATTGTCACCAAAATCAACTGTATCATCATCATTGCAACAAGATCAACAGTGGTTAAGTTATAGAATACAGCCAAGAACATTTTATTTATGTTTTTCGAGAGTCTACAAAACTGTTTTACTTCTTGCTCATGTCACGTCATACCTAGTACCCCTATTCCCATAAATTCAGCTTAAAGCTCAACAAAATCACCACGTTGCCAAATGCACAACCTGTACAGTGTACAGTCATTGGCATAATTCTCCTTACACAAGCAGAGCAGTGGCTCGGGAGTAAAATAAAACAAATAAAATGAAGTAGTACAATATGGTGCGTGGTAATCCCTCTGGTGGTCGCTCGTCGCCGACCAAATCAGCTTAGTGCAGCATCAGCACAAGCACGTGGAACATGAGAGGCACAAAGAGGATTGAGCACAAACACACACACAATCACGAGCGACGAGGATGCAAAACACACATGAGAAAGGGAGACGGAGAAAGAAAATCGCGGGTTTGTAGCTTGGCTCTTTGGTGAGCTTTGTTTTACTTACGACTGTGGAAGTGGGTTTGTATTAGTGGCGAGCACAGGGTTGCATTCAACAATAATAATATTAATAATAATAAGGCATGGGCTAACGCCACACAGCGTGAACCTAGCGTGAACCGTATTTTTGACATAAACTAATCTATGCTAACAAAACCCTTCTTGAGTCCAACAGAACTCCGTTTTTTGACATAAACTAATCTATGCTAACAAAACCCTTCTTGAGTCCAACAGAACTCCGTTTTCTTGACATAAACTATATCTATGCTAACAAAACCCTACTTGAGTCCAACAGAAATCCGTTTTTTTGACATAAACTAATCTATGCTAACAAAACCCTTCTTGAGTCCAACAGAAATCGTTCACGCTAGGTTCACGCTCGTTCACGTTCGTTCACGCTGTATGGCGTTAGACGCTCCCTAATAATAATAATATATATATATATATATATATATATATATATATATATATATATATATATATATATATATATATATATATATATATATATAAATTATGAAATGCAACCCTTGTGAGAATTGCTGAATCAGTTATAAACTTTTCACAGGATAAAGTAATATAAGTAGCTGTAACATTAGCGATAAGGCAGTCTTCAACTGATATCCAGCTTGTAACATCTTGTTTGAATTTAAATAAACTTTTTAAAAACACATTCCAAGTGTTTAATTATTTAATTGGCGCAGTCTTGGTAGGATAGCCAGCAAAAGTTTGTAACTGTGACAAACACAAAAGCTACTCATCTTTTGCCGTATTTATACGAAAATTGGCTATCGAGCCACTACAAAAGTGTGCAGCACAAATCACACTTAAATAAGGCTATATCAATAAGACCTTATATCATCATATTGGCTAAACAGTGCCCATCAGAGGACTATTCATACGTCCCATCAGAGGACTATTCATACGTCCCATCAGACCGTCGAACACATCTCAAGCGATTCTTCTTGCTGTTCGAAAACCGATCACGAGAATCCAGAGACAACGCAGGCTACAAGAACTTCACATCTCATTTGCCAAGTCTACGAGAAGCAGTTCGAGAAACACCACGAAGACTCCTTGCAATGAAAATCATATTAATAAGTTTTTTATTGTAAGTAAAAATATTTTTAATGTAATACACAGGGTACTCTCTAGCCAAGTTCTAGTAATAAAGAGTACGAGCCCCGGCACAAGGCAATCATACAAATTAGTTTGTTAATGTCAGACTCTGAAGGTGAAACATTCTTAAACACTGTTCAAGACTACATTAACACAATTTTAACAAATCAAATCAACATGACGTCTTTACAAGACATCAAATCTTACGTCGATATGATCCCAACATACGAAGGGGACGTAACGACTTTAAATAACTTTGTACAAACCGTGGATGACACGTATACCATCCTTAACACATTAACATTAACTGCACCGCAAAAATTATTTGCTTTTAATCTTATCAAAAATAAATTAATTAACGATTCAAAAAAAATTGTATCGCAAAATAAATTCTCAAATTGGGACGAATTGAAAACCCACTTAAACAGCAATTTCTCAGACAAAACAACGGCTGAGACACTGCTATGCGAATTATTCGATACAAAATATAAACAGAACACTGAGAATACATTAAAGATAATGCTAGATAAATTTGAACAATATAAGTCAAAAATTAATGCAAAAAATTATAATCGGGAACAGAAAAATGCAATAATTCAAGAAAACCAAAAAGCAATCGTTAATAAATTTATAACATTATTACCACCCTTAATAAAAGGATCATTTATTGTAAAACAACCATCATCGCTAGAACAGTGCGATTTATTATTAAAAAATGAATTTAGCTACGCTAACTCCTTATCGCAACACAATAGTCCGATGACACGCAGCGATAAACAAAACACACACACAGCAAAAAACTTCACATTCAATCCTGCACCTAGACAATTCCCAGGTCAGTACTTTCCATCAAAACCTATAAACATCCATAAACAACCAACCCCCGGACGTGACATGTTTCAAAGACAGAATTTGGTAAATAGCCAAAGAAAATTCCAACCTCAACCAATGTCACTACAAACAAGAAATACACAATTTACACAACCCATGTCTACATCAACAATTAAACAAAACTTTAATAACGAAACGGAAGACGAAATCACCGACACTGAAATAACTGAGGAACAAAATTTAGAAGAATACGTAGATAACAACACAGATTCTTTTTTAGAGGAAGGCCTAGAAACAATAGAACAAAATACGTAATGACTTCAAAATTAAAATCTATCCCGTTAATAAAATATAACGACTATCTTATACTAATTGACTCAGGTTCAGACATAAACTTAATCTCTCCAAACATTGTTCAACAAAGAAATTTAAAAATTATTCAAAAACAAGTTACTTTTAAAACTGCTCAAGGAAAAGTAAAATGTAAAAACTGTGTTGAAATCAAAATTCAGAATAAAAATTTCGAGTTTTTCATACACGATTTTCATAAAGAAAGTAACATGCTATTCGGCGTAAAAATATTAGAACATTGTAATGCCTTAATGGACTTTAAAAATAAAACTATAATTCTTGGAAATAAAAAATTCAAATTATTATCATCACAAACTTTAAATAACACTTTTATACAATTTAGACACGAACACCTTACCTACGGACAAAAAGAAAAGATACAGAGTTTAATAGAAAAATATTCAAACTTATTTCCAAAACCAGACGAAGAATTATCCGCTACAAACGTAACCACTCATAAAATTCGCACGACAGACGACTCACCAGTTTTTCAAAAAAATTATAGACTTCCACAAATATACGAAAAAGACATCGAAGAACATATTCAAAATTTATTAAAAACAAAAGTGATTCAAAAATCAAAAAGCCCATATAATTCACCTATTTGGATTGTACCAAAAAAAATGGACGCTTCAGGAAAACGTAAAACAAGATTAGTAATAGACTTTAGAAAAATAAATTCAAAAACTGTTGAAGATAAATTCCCTTTGCCTAACATTGATACATTACTTGATCATATTGGTAAACCAAAATTTTTCACAACTTTAGATTTGCACTCTGGCTTTCATCAAATATTAATAGACGAAAAAGATAGACCAAAAACAGCTTTTTCTACAACATCAGGACATTACGAATTTGTTCGTATGCCCTTCGGTTTAATTAATGCCCCGGCAACATTCCAAAGAATGATGAACGAAATTTTATCAGAATATATAAATAAAATTTGTTTAGTTTACATGGACGACATAATAATATTTGGAAACACATTAGAAGAACATTTACAGAACATAGAAAAGATTTTTTCAAAATTACAAGATGCAAATCTTAAAATTCAAATAGACAAGTCAGAATTTCTAAAAACCGAAACTGAATATTTAGGCTTTATTATATCAAAAGAAGGACTTAAACCTAACAAGAAAAAAATCGAGGCAATTGAGAAAATAATGATACCAAAAACTGTAAAAGAAATTAAATCTTTCCTAGGTAAACTCTCCTGGTACAGACGTTTTATTCCAAATCTCGCTAAACTCACTAAACCTTTTACCAGATGTCTAAAAAAGGGTAATCAAATAGATATAACCAATAAAGAATATCAAGATTCATTCAAAACGGCCAAAGAACTAATAAGTAATCCACCAATTTTAGAATTCCCCGACTTTACAAAAAAATTTATACTCACTACAGACGCCTCTGACTACGCAATGGGATCAGTACTCTCTCAAGTCATAAACGGACAAGAAAAACCAATTGCTTACGCATCAAAAACATTTAATGCTGCAGAACAAAATTATAGTACTATCGAAAAAGAACTAAAATCTATTATCTGGTCTATAGAAAATTTTAAACCATATTTATTCGGCAGAAAGTTTACAATTCGGACTGATCATAAACCCCTTACGTGGTTATTTACAATGAAAAACGCAAATCAAAAACTTATGCGTTGGAAAGTAGAATTAGGCGAATATAATTTTGACATTGAATATTTACCAGGAAAAACAAATAAAATAGCAGATTTCTTATCAAGACAAAGAGATGAATTCAAAATAAACAAAAAAGTTGGAGATGTAACGAATACCGATATCTTTGCACATTGCATATCAAAAGATATAAAATTTTCAAGAGGTCTTGCTGCACAAGTAGATTCAAAATTTAACAGTAAAAGTTATTGTGAACAAAATATAACTAATAAAAATATTATTATTCAAAACATAAATAATAAAATAATTTTTCACTTAATTACAAAGGACAATTATTATGAAAATGTAAACAGAAAATTCTTTAAGAAAACACTTACAGACTTACGAGATTATTTGATTAAAAACGACATATATGAAATCAACATTCCTTATTTGTCATGCGGATTAGATAAATTAGAAAAACCAGAATTAATAAAAATCCTAGAACAAATATTCAATAATACCCAAATACAAATAAATCTATACGAAGTACCACAAAATTTCAGTCTAGAAACAGAAGAAATAGATCAAATCGTAAACGAAACACTAACTACAATCTATGGCAACGATACTAACGAACAACAAAGTATAATTGCAAATAAATCAGATTCAGGAAACACAATTCATAGTTCAAATGAGAACCCAATCAATGGATTAAAATTTGTTGACAACAGACTCAATATAGCAAAAAACCAAATTATATTTCATTTTTCAAATAACCCGTTTGAAATCAAAGTAAAAAAATTATTTAATCATCAAAAACAAAGATTCATTATAAATATTAATATTGACAAAAAGGAAGAACAATTGTTAGACTTCTTAAAAAATTATGTAGTCCCAAAAATAAAATACCTAATATTAATTCCCCAACAACACGAACAAATATTGAACCAAATTATCCAAAGTAACTTTGAAATAAATACAGTAAATTTAATAAAATGTAATAAACTTGTAGAAGATGTAGAGAATGAAGAAAAACAAACTCAAACTATATTTGACAATCATAACGGTTATATGAATCATAGAGGGATAATGGCATCTTATAATGAACTTAAAGAAAAATATTTTTGGCCTAACATGCTTAAAGACATCACAGAAATTATTAATCAGTGTAGAATATGCAAGGAAAACAAATATGACCGACACCCAATAAAACTAAATGACAATCTAACACCTACACCACAAACTCCTTTTGAAATTATAAACGTAGATCTCTTCACGCTAAATAAAGAACACTTCGTGACTATATTCGATCAATTTTCTAAATTCGGTTTCATTCACCCCACCTTTAATAAAACAGGAAAAGAAACAATGTTAATTATAGAAGAATTTATAAAGACTTATAAAAAACCAAACATGATCATAGCCGATCATGGACCAGAATTTAATAATGCTTTAGTAAAAAATTATTGTAACAATCACGATATAAAATTACACTTAATTAGTATAGCTAACCCAAAATCAAATGCAGTAGAAAGATTTCATTCTGTATTAATAGAACACCTACGGATATTGCACTCAATAAATAAGAAAAAAGATCTACAAACTATTTTAAATAAAGCAATAACAGCATATAATAATACCAAACACTCCATAACAAAATTAACGCCTTGCGAAATACTCTTCGGACAAAATGAAGAAAATAAATACTTTAGAAAACAACAATCTGAAGAAGAAATTATAAGCGACTACTTTATAAATAAATCAGAAACTAACAAAATAATTCATAAAACAATTGATAAAGAAAAAACAAAAAGAACAAATGAAAATGAACTACCCTTAACAATACCAGACAAGGTCTATGTTAAACAAAACAATAGACTGATGCACAAATACAAAAAACCCATATTTAAAAGAGTGACAGTGGAAAATTATAACCCCATACTAGGAACAGTAGACGTAAAAAATAAAAGATTTACTAGAAAATTCAAATTAGATAAAATCAATTTTTGATTTCAGGGCTTTCACTACCGGTCAATTGGTGAACATCTCAAATAATAACGGATTCCTCCTATTTGGAATCGGCAATTGTAAATTAAAAGAAGGAGAAATAATTCATTATTTCAACTACAATATAACCCCAATTTATAACGAATATTCAAAATTAAAAAATATTACAACCCAGGTCATAAAACAAATTCAAAACAATGCTCACCTCGAAGAACAAAATAAGACACTGTCATTTTTTCTAGACGACCTTACCCAACAAATAAAAAAACTTTTCAATAAAAGAACTAAACGCGGCTTAATAAACGGATTAGGGAACATAATAAAATCAATTACAGGTAACTTAGACCAAAACGACGCAGAAAAATACGACAACCTAATAAATCAACTAAAAGACAACCAAAAAACACTCCAAAATCAAAATGAACAAGTAATGAAAAACGAAAAACTTTTAACAGATAAATTCAACTCAAAATTAGAGCAAATAAAAATAAATGAGAATAAAATATCAGAAAGTCTAAATACCATAATTCAAATCGTAAACAGAGTACAAGATTGGGCAAGTTTAATTGAAGTAGAAGTAAAAATTAATAAATTATTGATTATCATTCAAAACTTAATAGATTTTTGCAAACACATAGAACTGACGTTAACAATTTGCTCACTAAACAAATTAGACACAACTATCATAAACCACGATGACTTAATACAAATAACTGGTAAAACGGACATTTGGTCACAAATAAACGAAATAACCACATACTGCAGACACGAGAACGAACAGATCCACATATTGATAATAGAACCAGAACTTTCACAAAATTCTTACCCGTTATACCAATTATACCCAATCCCTTTTATTATCAACAAAAAATTATACAAACTAACGGAACTACCCACATATTATATAAAAAAACACAACAAAAACATACTAATAGAAAAATTTAACAAAGAGTCTAATAACGCAAACTATTGCCAAACCAAAGGTATAGAAATAAATCACTGTATAAATAACATAGTAAATAAGGAAAATAATGATGACTGTGAAATTATTGAAAAACATAATAAAAATAACGTAATGCAAATACCAAATACCAATAATATAATAATAGTTTCCCCAATTAGTCAAGAATTAACAATAAACTGCAAAAATAAGAATGTAAAGAAAAACTTTCAAGGAATCTTCAAACTTATCAATGATGGAAGTTGTAAAATTAATGAATGGACATTCAATGGAATATCAAAAGACTATAAAGAACTGGAACTTGATAGTATCCAACTTCAAAATTTTGATACAAAAATAAATAAAATCAATCTGAAACCATTACACGAATTAAATATTACATTCTCGCAACTGGAAAAAATAAAAGAAATTAAAGATCACGAAAGTAACAATCATCATTATTACATAATCTATATCATAATTATTGTAATCATACTTTTAATAGTTATAAAAACTGTATTTAAACATTATAGGAATTATAAAATAAAAAGGTCTAAAACCGATGTAGGAATAAATAATTTAGAACAAATAACTGTTAGTTTGTAAATCTTGTGTAAAGTTTAAACTTGATGGGGAGGAATTATGAAATGCAACCCTTGTGAGAATTGCTGAATCAGTTATAAACTTTTCACAGGATAAAGTAATATAAGTAGCTGTAACATTAGCGATAAGGCAGTCTTCAACTGATATCCAGCTTGTAACATCTTGTTTGAATTTAAATAAACTTTTTAAAAACACATTCCAAGTGTTTAATTATTTAATTTATATGCATTATTTAAATGATAAAACAAATTATGAATACTTTCCTCCAAATCTACTATTATGTTCTTATTTTAATTTATAAATGCTAAGAAACTAAATTATACAGCGTGCAAAAAATTGCAGTTGGTTTCTTTTTGTTTTAGTACTAAAATATAAGGATAAAAAATTACTAAGTGAATGCATGTATCAAAATTAGCAATTAAATATACAACATTATCTTTGTTTAAAAACTTAAACAGCTTTTAATTACTATCGACAAGCAATTACATTGCAGCTGCTTTCGCCTTCTGCATACAAATTATCAGTAATTAATATCATCTCAAAAACCAATAACAGGAAATAAAAATATAAAATATTAATAAACTCAATCAATAAGTAATGCAGTATTTTAAATTTGAAATGTCGTATGCTAATTTTCCGTAATAGAATCAATTTTTTTCACAAATGCGTAAACATATTTTCCAAGTATAGATGAATTAATTTATAAGAATAATGATGTTATTCTAATTAAATATGAAATCTGAAATGTCAGGGTCATAATATAACCGCGAATATGTCAAAAATCAAAATATTTCTCGCAATTTTTTCAATTAACAACACACAAACATTGAAGGACGTCTTGTAAAAAATTTACTTCAAGAAGCTAATTCATTTAAAATTCCGTTACTCAAGCTCTCCATGTCTCCATTCACAAATAATCTGTCAATGCCCAAACGATAACAAAAAAAGTGAAAACTTCAAGAAATTCGTGTTGTTGATTGTTTCTCCACAGTAGCGCAGAAGCATTTCATTTTAATTGTGGCTTATTAATCCACGTTCCGCGGGAATTCTTGGGGCTTTCATGACCCGAGCGTGGGTAAAAGCCGAAAGGAAGGAGCCCATGAGATGGTGGGAGGCTAGCATCGTGGACTCTGAACCATTCGTGGTTTTGGAGACATAGCACTGTGGTGTAGTGCTACCACGAAGTGATGGCTACACCAGATAGCTCGATGGCAATATTTATACTTCCATTGGGCAGGTAGCCAGGACCACATTTAGGAATGTTTTTGATAAATACCATATTTTACAGAAACTTGCACAATTTATTTATTTGTACGAAAGCGTAGAGGGCCGTCAGAGTATTTATTTTTATACTTTTAATCTCTGAATTCTGACTTTTCAAAGTTCAAAGTCCGAATTTAGAGTTTCAAGTCTGCATTCAGAGTTTTAAGTCTGAATTCAGAGTTTAAGGTCTGAATTCTGAGTTTAAAGACTGAATTCGAACTTAAAAGTCAGAATTCAAAGATTAAAAGTCTGAATTATAATATTAAATACTCTGATGGCCCCTCTACGCTTTCATAAATTTAAAATTACTGACGCACGAGGAGTAACTATTTTACAAACTAAAGCTACACATCTTACGTTCAAATTAAAACTTAAATACTTTAGTGATATTTTAAACAGTTAACCCATTGACTGTAATAATTTATTTTAAATTCGCAATTTAGTAAATTTTAGGAAACAAAAAATACGGCTAGAATTTTTGTAAATTTCATTCTATAGCCATGTAAGCACAACAAGTACATCATTGTAAAATATGAGGTCATCGATTTCAAAACCAAAGTTACAAAATGATTTATTGTGACATGCTTTTTTGCTTTGCATTTGATAGAAAGAGATGGGCCTTAAGAATCAATACAAAAAACTAATGTTATTTAATTAATAATCATAAATTACCCTATATTTGCATTTTTTGGCAATATTTCCATAAATGTTGCCAGCAATGTTGCCTTAATTTAAAATTTCTGGCAACGGTACATTGCTTAGTACCGTGGTGATCTTTATTATATTATGCCCGGTTGCTCTCCCCTTTCCCCCTAAATCCAACACTGGTGTTTTTCCGCCGAAAAACTTTTAAGGCATTTCAATAACAGAAATTGAAACTTAAAACGTTATTTGACAGTTCTGAACCAGGAATATAAAATTACGGTAATTTTTTTGTTGGATATTTACCAATGATAATTTATTGATTTTTAGTACCATATAAAATACTATGAAATATAAAAACATTACTGAAAAATGTTATAAATTTCTGATTAGTTAACAATATTTTATACTCATTTTTATGTAATGGAAATATAATTCTAACAAAAACAAACAAACTAGTACCTACATATAAATTACAATAATTTATCAACTGATTTAAATTTTAGTGAAACACCTACTTTATATGAAATGTATTCTGAAAATGGTAAGTACAATACTACACTTAAACTGTTTATTAAATGAAAATTTACAATTCTCTTATAATCCAAGTACGGTCCTGATCAGTTAACATGCGATCAAAGCAAAATATAAGCTCCTATATAACGCGTATCTTCATTGGTCGTCTCTCGCCCCGATCTTCAGCTGTTTGCGCCGTCGCAGCCGCCGCCGATACCCAAATACCTTCATTTATCAGTGCCTCGGCAAATTAAAACTTTAAAAGCGCGTAATCCATGAACCGGCGACCAGCGCTGATAAATAAAAAAGATACGGAAAAAGTCGCCATCGTCCACTGGTTTCTTTTACTCCTTTTACTGTCGTGTTAAAAATGCTGTGACCAGTAGCGAAATATTTTAATAGATATTCGTGCATTCTTGAATCACGAGATAGACAGCGCACGGCGCATTATTCCAAGACGTTCATTAATTACGGCCCTGGAGAATTTAATTAAGAGAATGTTTTCGAGTAAACTGCGATTCTTCGAGAGAAATCTGGCAGGACCAGGAAACAAACCATACTTCATACAAAAGCAGATATCAATCGGGCACAACTTGACTTTATTTTTCTTACTCAGTTTATCTTTCAACTGGATTTTTACATCCTAATTATTGACTCATGAACATGTTTTAATTGAGAAATCTATCCCTTGAATTCAGTAGTATTTGGTGGATTAGTAGGTTTGAATTCGAGACTTGTTGTGAAAATATAATCGTTTGTAAAACTTATCTATCAATAGATTTTAAAATTTTGTTGATAATGTGCCTTTCCCATTTGCAATATGAAGAACATATTTACAAAATAATGTCACATCGGTGTGGCATATGAAGCACGGTGCGCGATGAATTTTTTGTCTTATCCTAAGTATTGTTTTTTTATTTTTTGTTTACCGATTCGGTTACACTAGGAATAATCTCTCACATAACTTCTACAATTTTTCGAAATATTTAATTTGGAAAACTTTTCCATTATGCACCGTGCTTCATGCCATACCGGTGTGACATAAGCATAATGTGATTCAAGAATAAGTCACACGGTCGCAACTTCAAATATACTTGAGTGATCAATACCCATTGAGCCAAGCTATAAATTGTTTGTCATTATTATTATTTTTGTCTAGATTCATGCTAGATTTCTAGTTCAATTTCCATACGAGATTCGGTCGACTTTCATATTTCGGAATATAACGGAAATTTTCGATTCTTTTCGAGCCAAAATTTTTAACGGTTGGTCAAACTGACTGCTCACTGAACTGAGCATGCGTAGACAAATCTAGTACGAATCTAGGATAGTAAAATAGAGCCAGGCGTATATTTCTATACCTCGTTCTATACCAGGAAAAAATATATAAATCTAACAGAACTCGGATAGGAATTTCTGATTTACGTTATACTAGAAATGGCTAGGAACTTCTCAGATGAGTCTCGAACTAGAATATACACGAAAAAAGTATAATGTAATTCAGCCTGGTCAAATTTATGATAAAACAGAGATATGCGCGTCCCATGATCATTTCATATTTAGAGGTTTTTTCTTTAGTTACAACATATGAACATGTTGCTAAAAGATGGTAGAAGGTCTCTCTGTTTCTATTTTTCTTCTTTAACTTATGATTTTGGAAAAAATGACTTTTTAATTTCTGAAAACAGAGAGACATAAATTAAACCTTTGTTAACAAGAAGTTTTCTCTGTTGAATTTGTAGTTCTCTCTAGTTAGACAGTATATTCTATGCTCAGTTTTCTTTACATTTTTTGTCCGATTGATTGCAAAAAGAAGGACTTAACGTCACCTGAACCCACCACACTTTGGAAATAACGACTGATGTTCGGGAGTTTGGTATTTTCCGAACGCGCCTCTTAACAATATTATTAATTTCATTCTCGCTTATCTTATCTTAATGGGTGTTTATTTCTATTGCAGATCTCAACTCGGACTACCTAGACATGCCGTTCGGAAGGTCACCGGGCACGCCGGGGATGCCAGGGAACCAGCGTACGAAGCGCATGCGAACGTCTTTCAAACATCACCAGCTCCGCACCATGAAGTCCTACTTCGCCATCAACCACAACCCCGACGCCAAAGATCTCAAGCAACTCTCGCAGAAGACGGGGCTTCCAAAAAGGGTCCTTCAGGTACGAACACATTTACAACTTCTATATTTACAATAACAGGATAACAGGAAGATCATTTATTGATCTCTTTCTTTGTTTCTGTCCGTTCTGCGTTACCTATAAATAAAGGTGAACATACATTGTAATAAGTGTATGTCCTAACAATTACTTTGTCTTCTGATTTGTTTACTAAGCAATTTTATTACTTAAGTTTGCATTAAGTCTCAAGTACAGCTAAAGCCTGTTTAGATTATACTTTTTTCGACTAGAAACTGGAACTAGATTTTATAAACTTTTTCTGACTTTTTTTTGTCTAGAATCACATACAAGTTTTGTACTAGTTTCTTGATCAGCCGGTAATCAATGTTACCAACACCAAATTTTTAAACATTATGAAATATAGGTGCAATACGAAGAAATCAAGAATCCAATATAGTTTCTGATTGTTTTTGTTAATGTCAATGTATGTACAGATGGTTGGAAATGCTAAATGTGCGTTTAATGCGCAAGTCTAGTATGAAAAGATGTTTCTAGTATGAAACTTGGTGAAGATTTTCGTGTTTTACATGGTCATATTTTGCATTCTAAAATCCAGTATGAAACTAGAAAAGTTTCTAGCCGAAAAAAGTGTGTTGACTGAATCTAATGATTTGTTTTTTCACAACAAACTGTTCTTGTTGGTAGGTAAAACTTTTCATTTATGGGTCACAGGTAATAATTACTAAAACCGAGTAAACGTCCTAGGTAGATGAACAACTTGTATAACCCAATCTATTATATTGTTCTATTAGAATTACATCTTTGCCACTTCAGCATATGATTACGATTACTGGGTGCTGGTCTCAATTGAATGTAACTCGATCCTACATGATACACACTATTTCCTCTGTAACTGAATCAAAATTTTCTAAAAAGGTAAATAAGAATAAGTACCTATTTTTTCTAGTCTTTGTTCAGTTTCTATGATAGATTCATTCCAAGTATTACATTATCTGTAGGTATTATGTACATTGTACAGACTTATTTATTTGTCAACATATTTTAGCTATACAATCAGAATAGGGTAGTTTATCATTTTTTTAAAAGTTTTTTATCGAAACTGATACGTAAAATCTCAAATATTTAAAGGTCTATTAACTTTTTGAAAACTTTTTCATGGAAATAATTCATTTTTGAGGTCTCCTTTCAATATAATTGACTGGATTGCTAATTTGATATTATAGTAAAGTACCATATTGTTTAATATTCTTATTGATCGACAACTTACATTAAAACAGACACATCCCAGTTTGATAAAAGCATAATCGGTATTTACTTACATTAGAATTATTCTAATAATCTTCGAATCTTGAATGTCCCAATTGTCCAGTTTTCCCTTTTTCAGTTTCTCTTCGCGGTATTCTCGTGCGATATGGAATCGTTCCTTTTGTTCATGTTCCGTTCGTTACCAGCGAATCGCGATTCACAAGGCGATCTTGTACTTTTATAGGCTCAGAGATCGAACATATATCACACGGTGTCTAATGCTTATACGAGAAATCGCCGCAGTTCCAATGGACATAGAAAACACTGGAGACGATGAATTATTTACTGCGTAAAGTTAAAGGAGTACCTGAAGTGGAGTAAGGATGATTTCAGTTGGTATTAGAAAACAAAAGGGAATATAAAGGGAATATAAAAGAAAATGAAATGGACAGATGTGGGCTTAAACTTTGCAAGATTTTTCAAATTAAAGGTTATTTGTTTTGTTAATTTTCGTAAAAAAATAGATAAAGCCAACTATTTTATTTACATATTTTATAGCAAATTATTCGACAGGATTTTGCACTATTTTGCATCATGTTAGCTACCTAACCTACTTTAATTATTTTTTTAGTTAACTGGGGTCAAACTAGAGTGCGCTAATATGTTAGGTAGCATAGGCGCCTACTACGTGGGGGCTTCGGGGCTCCGCCCCCACACGAGAGTACGACTCAAGCAAATTTAATTTATTACTGCACATAAGAAGTTAAAATTTGGTGGTAGTATTTGCCCTTGGATAAAAAATTCGCCTGTAGCGCATTTTCTTAGTACGTTCTTTATAGTAACATCTCTGAAAACATTCCTGCTACATGACTGAACAAAGTTTTTTTTTTAATTTTCTTATTCTTATTAAAGCCCCCACACGGGTTCTCAAAACTTGGCGCCTATGTTAGGTAGACACTTAAGGTAGCAAATCCGTCGATCATAGGCGTGCGTGATTTCGGTGTGAGGTAAGGCCAGAGCATCAGTCAAATCATGAGAAATAATTCATTAAAAATCGTAGATTTGGATATAAATTACTAATCATAGGTACCCATTAAAATAAATTTAAAATTTACACTGAAATGCAATAGTATGACATCAAAAATAAAAAAATTCTTGATAGCAGAACATTTATTCGGGACGCATAGTTTATACTTCTTTCATAAATATCTCAAATATTAAAGTATAACATATTCGTTTTCCAAACATTTGTTGGATTGTTAAGGTACCTAATCGTTTAGTAAAATTACTGCTAAGGATATACGCAATGTATTTTAGCGCGTTTGAGTGTCAAACTTTAAACTCAATTATCTTCGTTATTTCAACGGTTACCTATGAATTTGAATTTTTATCCAGATTCTACGTCTTGTAATGAATGTTGTATATTAACTTGAATCATATTTTGGGTTGTGCGACCACACCTTAACTGTTGTATTTCCTCTAGCAATCAGTTCTTAAAATTGAATAAAATATAGGTACCTACTAAAACTACAGAGTAGGCATTATAAGCATAATAATTAATGACCCTTATGACACATTTGACTCTGATATGATATGAGTGCAGAAACATAAATATAAAGAATAAATTGCGTTCACAATTAATTACAGTATCGTGTATACTGACAGTCCTTGAAAATGTTTTAAATTGATAAACTCACGTTCCTCTTCATCCAGGTTTTAATTTCTTCGTCCTGTTATTAAAATCCTCCTGACTCCCTCCCTGCCCCCTCGTTCACCCTCGCGGAGCGCCACAGCGCCTCAGCGCCTAACGAGACTCAAGACAAACAACTGCAGTCGACTGAGAGATTTTAATAGTCCCAGTTTTTCCGACGGCGAGCCGCGTTTACATTCCGCCTGCTCTGCCGCCCCCGCCGCCCCTCGCCTCCGGCTCTGTTTATCAATGGAAAAAGCCGAGTACTGAGTGCTGAACCAGCACCAGCGTCGGGACGCTAATTCACAGAGAATCAAATATAGTGTTTGAACAAAGCGTGTGGACGGTGTTTAAATTACTAACAATGTAGATTGCTGGATGGAAACTCAAGGTGATGAATTTTATATTGGATTTACTTTTCATTTAGATATTTAAAATGGCGAAATTACGAGAATTTTAGACGCGCAGTTTATTAAGCCTGTTTTACATAATACTTTTTTCGTGTAGATTCTAGTTCGAGATTCATCCGAGAAGTTCGTAGCCATTTCTAGTATAATGTAAATCAGAAATTCCCATCCGAGTTCCGTTCCATGTCCATACTTTTTTCTAGTATAGAAATATACGCCCGGCTCTATTTTTCTAATCAAGATTCATACTAGATTTGTCTACGCATGCACAGTTCAATCTGGAGTCAGTTTGACTAACCTTTAAAAGTTTTGATATTTTGTTTTGATTTGTTCACGTTGACGTTTATGAATGTTACGTGTTATTCAAGTTGTGTTAATATTTTTCCATTATAAATCCTAACCTCAAATCTTAAATTGTCACTTGTCAGAATAAATACGAATATTATTTATTATTTTGAAGTTGCCTAACTTGCACCATTTAGGTTACTCGAACGAATCTCGGATGGAAATCAAACGAGAAATCTATCATGAATCTGGACGGAAAAAGTATAATGTGAAACAGGCTTTACCAATATACACCAAGTAATACAACTATTGTACAAAATACATAATATTATTCTATAATTATTTGGTATGTGGAAAAGAATTGAAAAAATATTACAGGAGATTTTAACCACACAAAATAACGGTTTAGGTTCGTTTCGGGATTCACTGTGCTTTATTTGGTATGTAGAAGTTATGATTTTAGATTAAATGTAGTAAATGTCTAAAATCAATTAAAATTTTACTACACCATAGAAAATATAACAATTTTCATAAACATTTAATAGTATTTGAATTTAAAAAAAACATAAAATTTTAAGTAATACTTTAAATAGTTGCGAACCGTTTCCCAACCATCGACTCGGTTTTGGTTGTATAGGTACTTATATTTTTATCTAGGTAAAGATAACTTACTTTTTATTTATCTAGGTATAAGATAATAGATAATCATTGAAGAAAATATCTAGATGATTTATCTAGATAAGTTACAAGTTACTGATTAGGTAGGTACCTACATGGTATATAAATAGTGATAGTAAAAGAAAATTCATAGGTACATGTGCAAAAGTTTAAAAAAGGAATGTCGTATGAGCGGCAAGATGTGCCTGTGCTCTCAACATGAAAGAATCCAGCGTACATTCTCCCAACCATGAACTTCACTCCTCAACCATATCATCTCTGCTTCTCGTGCCAACTGTACTCTCCTCTAAATCGTCCATCTCGTCGGTAATCTCTCCGTTCCGGATCATTCGTCCTGAGTCCTCGTGGCCGCCAGCGCCATCTTGTCTTACATATCGATCCCGATCCTAGCGTGAACATCGTGCGTCGCGACGTCAAGCGGCATAGCGGTGTGCCATGGCATGGCGTGGCGTGACGGCACGTTGCCATGACGATCACTCAGCCGACAGTCATTTCTCATCGCGGGCATTCCACCACAGCCGCCTCTGGCAATTAGCAGAAATAGAAATAGAGTAGAGTCTAGAGAATAAATAGTCGAAGCAGAAGGCGACAGATTATTGTAATGATTTAGATTTAGGGGAGATTGGAAGAGTTTAAAACTTGCACGCTTGAGTGGAAGCATATGTGGACTATTTCAAAATTAAGATAATGGGAAATTAATGTATGTTGGCCTTAACCTAATTTTGAGGTAAAGATTTTAATACTGAAAGCAGTACAAACCACCGAACAAAATTTTGATTTAGTTTAGGACGATTTTTTTGCTATTTAGTATTATTACTTTGACATAAGTAATATCTGTAAATAAACGCTACCTTTAGACAAATTCTACGTATAATATCTTCAAATTTAAGTTTTGTGTTAATTTATTTTCCGACCACTAAATACGAGTAGATTTAAGACATCTAATCAGTTATTTTGTTGTATCACCCGAGATAACAGTTAAATCAAGCTTTTTTATATAAAAATCTTTCTGCTTTTATATTCTAACAGATAATGTCAAAAGTTTGACAATAACATATTTATTGAAGTGTGGTTTAATTTCAAAATGAAATGTTGGCTGATTTGGCAGTGTTCACTAGATGTGAGGGCGTAGCAATGTTTTGTTATTTTAAGCTTTGAATGTAAAGAATTGTGTTTATGTGTTGAGGTGCGTTGATTTATTTTTGTTTGACGTGTGGAAATGTTGTTTTGCTTAGTTTTATAGCTGTTTTGACATTTTGAATTGTTAAGTGATATTTTAATGTGCTTGAATAGTAAGAAGAATGGATCAGTACTTTTAATGTGATACTTCAAAAGCCTTAAATTTTCTTTAGTGATTCAAAAGTCATTTTTTTACTCAAATCGTTGCTACTTCCCTTACTACGCATGCATTTCACGAATGACAAAGAAATACAGTTCAAATATAAAATACTTCAATCAACTAATAGGTACCTACTCGGTACCTACCTACCTACCAAGAAACAAAATTGTAATTAAAAAAAAATTATCCATCAAATTAAGCATATTAAATTGGTAGCAAATAATACGTTTTGGAATAATCAAATAAAAATCGCATCTTCATCTTACATAGGGTGTCTCAGCAAGAAGTTGAATTTTGAATCGCGCCCCAATTCCGTCTGTCAATTGTTGAGTCAGCCATATTTGGTATTTGTGTAATTAAAACATTGACATTTACAAAAATGGAGAACATTTTACTGTGACGATTCGCAAGTTACGTGATCATTTCATGCAAGAATTGGACGGAATGGACTTAAATGAGGTGGTCTCAACAGGATGGCACCACCTGTCACACCGCACGCGAAACGATGACATTGTTGCAAACAAAGTTTCCAGGTCGTGTCATTTCTCGTTTTGGAGACCAAAACTGGCCGTCAAGAAGTTGCGATTTAACTTGTTTGGATTATTTTCTTTGGGATTTTTTTAAAAGTAATTTCTATGCGAACCACCCTAGACCCTGAGACAACTGAGGATCTCAAAGAAGAAATTACACGCCAAATTCGTGAAATCCAGCAGTCCTTACTTCAAAATGTACTGCGAAATTTCGTCAAGAGTACATTCCTGCCAACAGAACAACGGTGGCCATTGAACCGATATTTTTACTACCTCTGTACACATCAAGAACAAAATGTAAATAAAACATTAAATTAATATACCTATTTTATTAAGTTTTTAAAATTCCACTTCTTGCTTGAGACACCCTATACCTCTGCACGCAACTTTAATAGGTTATGTAATTTGATATACTGATTACAGAAAAGAAATATTTTTTCAAAATTCGCAAAAATAAGGGTAGTGAAAATATTAGTTCCATTGGTTTAAAGGTCCATGTAACATCTAACTGTATCATTATTTATAAAATAAAATAATAAATAGTATCAGACTATCTACAAATAGTCACTTTTTATATAATAATTATTAAATAAACAGTTACATTGACTTGCAAACCAGTGACACAAAAATTTTCACTACCTTTATTTTTGCGAATTTTGAAAAAATCTTTCTTTTCTGTAATCAGTAGGTATATCAAATTATTATTATTAAAGTTGCGTGCAGAGGTATAGAAACACCCTGTATAACCAACTAAATAATATTTTTCTAAGCAAACGAACGCACTCTACAAGTAATCTTTCATGTGCATACATCATAGCGCAGAGACGAGCGACGCTTGACGTCGTTTTGAACACGTGTAGTCTAGGGCGGCTGCGGTGCGGCTATGATGCTGAAACGCTGTCTGGTGACGACCCATGCAATTACCGGGGAATTCTGCTCTGCTTTGATTGTTGATGTGCGATGTGCACTTGTTATTTATGACCGTGTTTTGTTACGAGGAAAGGAAACAACAACAAAACGAACACTACATCACACGTGTGTGGGGGAGATTAATTCGGAACGAACGAAATTTGGTTCAACAGCTCCAAACAAAATTTTTCCTTGCTGGTTATGAAAATTTCTACACTTTTTCAAATTTCAAACGGTTTGTTTAAAAAAAAACACCATCCCAATTTTATTTATCGAGATTGAATTTCAATCTGGTCATCAGTTAACTTGTTAAACATTAATCCTTATTCTACTCAAATAAACCAATGACGTTTTGTCCAGTAATAATAACGATTATACTTATTCAAAATTTCACTGTTTTGCTTTGAATGCCATGCACTCCTTATTTTACTGAATTTTTACCTATGTGGTCAAGGATTTTTGGAGGTCGGATAACTCAAATACGAAATAACCCAAAATTTTGACATTTGGTAATTTTCATTTGTGTACTAATTGGAAGAGCTCATTAGATTTTGGTACAAATATCTTCACCGGAAGTGATATTTCTTGAAGATTGAAAAGATTAATTGTCAAAAATGTCTATAAATTTGGATAAATATAGTATTTATTTGTAATAAGAATAAGGGAAAAAGTTATTTTCAATTTAGGTTATAAAAAAATTGTCTTTATCTGGTAGCAAAAGAAATGTAGAAAAATTTTAAAAATAAATTTATCAAATAAAACGTTGAAATCTTTATTCCATGATCGGTTGATTTTTGTTTTTGCATAAAAAATATTAAGAGGTGAGACAGGTGACACGTTGACACTAACGCCATATAAGTCATAACGTAAGATATTAAATGTAGTAATTGAACGGAGACTGGCTTCAACACAGATAGTTCTTTTGTGAACGAATCTTTTGATTCAGGTGATGCAAATTTCTGTGTTGAAATATATTATATTTTTATTTGTATATTTAAAATGGACGCCGGATTGTACGTATACATTTATGTTTATGTGTGCTGGCCACATCAGATTTGTATGCTATAGAAATGTTAAAATATTGCTTGGATAATAGTTCAATTTTTAAATATTCTAAAAATATGCGCAATTACTAAAAAACCAGTTTTTCAGTGGGTGGATTTCCCAATAAGAAAACAAGCTTCCCGGCTAGGGCAATTCATCTAAGCCCTAGCCAAATAAAAAATGGAAATCCTTCAACGTCTGAACCAGATCCGACATAGCAATATTTCTGCGTCAGCTCTCAGGTTGCTTGTTTTTTATTCTTCTCCTTCTCTCGATAAACCTCTTCCTCGGTTGTTAAAATCAATAGCGTGCAGCACACGCCTTTTTAAAATCACCCGAGCGGGGAAATAAAATAAATCACTAGATGGAGGGTGGCAGCCCTGTAGCCTACAGTCTTGTGTCCAATTAGGCAGCGGAGGCGACGTGCAAACCCCCAGAGATGTCGCGGGGAAGAAGTCGCTCCTTTTTCTTCCGCTCTCTTTTACGAATTTCTCGCAGAATTGCTGCGAGGGTGGATGTGGAAGCCATTTTGTTTTAAAGGCGGGGAGACGGGAGTCTATGAAGAAGATTTATGTCGGAAAAATCTTAACCCGCTTCTAGATTCGAGCTTCTTTTGTCTTGTTTGAAGTTTTGTGGGGAGTATTTTATTGTATTCTATTTCGTTTTGACTTCTAAGTTCTACAGCCTTTGTGTAATTCTTTGCGCTGTCTTGTGCTCATTATTTAAATATTTAGATATTTATATTTGAAAGATCTCCAATTAATATCTTAAAACAACCTGGCTTTTAATTACTTTTGAATATCGTACATTGCAACCATCTAAATTAGGATATTAGATGAGGACATTAGATTCTTAATCTAATAAACGTCCCAATTAAATCCCATGGGTTTAAAAATTAGTCCAATTACATACTTATTGTGTTTCTGTAAAATAATGACTAATATGACAAAAAAAAATTGTAAATATGATCAAGGATAACTTTTTAATCATCATAACAATGAACGATCAAATGTTGTTTCCATGGTCCAAAGAGATCATAATATGATAGAAATTTTAATAATTTAATTTAATTTTTTACGTTGGTAGTTTGACATGTTTTAGATCTGAAGACCGTTTTACATTAGGTACCTACACTAAATTTTGAACAAAATCTTGTTCAATTTTTGAAACAATCTAAATTGTGTAGTATCATACAGCAAATTGTGTAAAATATTGCATTGCTTCGTAAATTGTTTGAAAAAATAGAAAAAAAAAATTATTATATGCGAACTGCACAGAATCACAAACTTAATATTGTAGGTAGGTATATAAAATTGTCTCAGTATAAAACAAAGCAATTTATTGCTCAAGATATTGTTCAATTTGTTGCGCAATTTCTTGTTGAATATTTAGCGTAGTTTAAAACGGCTATTAGAAAAATTTGGACAACGGTGTTCTATTTTGTGCGCCCATGGAGGAAATCCGTCACTACGGCAATGTCTTTTACTGTTGCAATGTTCTTGAACCTTTAATCAGGTGACTAAAATGAGTATGAAATCGTTTGTTTTGTGCCAGCAATGGTTAGTGCTATTAATAACAATAAAATTGAACGTGGTGATAATAGTAGTACAAGAAAACCAGCACAGTGTAGGCATCTTAAACGGGCCATTATCATTTGTTAGCGTGCAGAAAAACACTACACAACCGCTCAGCAACGCAGCTCTCGAGCGTCGTAATGAATTAACGAAATCACGGACTACGGTGTCAGGTTTTTATGACGTGAAATTCATTTATTCGCCGCCAGGAATAAGACGAGAGTATATAAGACTCCTGGAAGGACATAAAGCCTTTTGCAGAGTGCAAATGGTTACGTAGGCCATCAATGGCGCTGTAAATGTAAATTGCGAAACTTGCTTGCTTTACATATTAGAGAGAACGTTGGAATTGTGTCAGTCTATTGCTATAGTATGTCACTGGACGTGGACATTGCTGAATTTATTGCCCAGATCATATTTTATACCAAGATTAATAGGGCAACAATGTCAAGTTATAGCTTTTATGCTTAAAATGTATCTATGCGTACCATAAAATAAGATAATAGCACTTTAGAGCATTTCTTAGCCCAAAATATCGATATATCCATAAATATCGATATGAACATCACTTTTCTTTTGGTATCGATATATCGATAACTCGATATTTGTTGATATATGTCGATGATTATCGGAAAATATCGATAATATCAAGTTATCGATACATAGATGCCAAACGAAAAGTAATATTGACTGATGTTCATATCGATATTTATCGATATATCGATATTTTCCCATCTCTACTCTTAAGTAGTGTAGTTGTTTTGCATCCTAATAGTTAAATTGGTAAAGTTATTAACGAAATACAACAATTTTCAGTGGTATCATCGCAATCGAACTTGAGACCATTACGTTGCCAGGAACAGAAACCTCTTAAAAAGTTAAATTTATTTACATCAAATCTCCTTTAATATCTAATATTATTAATAGGTTTTGCTAAAACCAAATTTATAGCGAAGTGAATATTTTGTTCTATTTTTAAACCTTGCCGTATTCCGTCGTCATGAATTCGATTTCTTTCGCTGATCTTATTCTTCTCGAAACATGATCCATTGACCATTGTTTTTGTACGAAGTGTGAGCTGTCGGCGATTTATTTCTTCCTTTTTATTTGCAGCTTCAAGATCGTAAAATTTATTGTTTATTCCTCGCATAATTGCATATGGAGCGTATAAAATTTTTATAGTTCTTTATTCGATGTGATCCGATGAAGACTTGTGTCGTAAAATTTGACTTGAGGTTTGACTGGACGAAATCACGAGCGCTTTAATCAATTTACTGTGAAATGTCTTGTCAAGATAAATTGGATTATGTGCTTGACAACACATGGTGACTTTGACTTGTGTTTCATTCGTAAGTCGGACTCGTTTGTTGATTAGTAGTGTTTTGTTTGATGCAAGTGATTCACGACAAAACGACAAAAGTTGTACACATAGTTTTTTGTTCAGCAAGAAATCATGTCAATAATAAATACCGAAATAAATAATTTTAATAAATATTACGTAATGCAAGTCAATTATTGTCAACTTACAACATTTACATTTTAATTAATTCTATTTTTTAACAAATTTAAAAGTGATCTCATCTACGCATTCATTCTGATTTATTAAAACTGTAAAATTATTTTGAAACTTCACAACAGACATTTTTTTTAATAAACAAAATATGTCAAATATACTAGCTGTAGAAATTTTAAAATGTACTCTTCTTTTTACTATATTGTTTGTTCACTCCGTGTTGTTTAGGGACTTATGTGTTTTAAAATTTAAAGCAGATTTAGTAATGAGAGAAACGTCGGCATAATTATGTGTATCTAGTGCCTGCTTTCAAAAAAGGACTTACAAATTCTCCCGTGGAATATTATCAATTTAACGGTATTTTAATGTACTCTTAAAAACAATGGCTTAACTTTCTTATTTTTTTAACACTGACACAACCCCTCAAATAATACCCTTCTTACTAAATGAAATATGACTTCCTATATTTAACAACATTTTTGATAATTTGGAAGGTATATTTAAAGCTACAAAATAATAGCTTTTATGCTAGAACAATGAAGTAGATTAGGTGAAAATAGGGTGTATTGGTCCATTATTAAGTCATCATCATCACTGGTAACATGATGCACACATGACGTGACACGTGACAGTCATGTTACACCAGCAACGTGACGAGGGGCTTTTGTTACATGGATTACTGGATTATAGTGAGAGTAAGCCCATGTTGTTAGCCTAATTAATTTGGAATATTGCACGATTTAAAGAAACAAAATACAAATTTTGAATTTGACCAATTTTTATGTTTAAACAATTTGTTCGTGTAAATAACGATATTTAAATCTAAATGATTCGAACAATGTTACTAATAAAAGACAGGGCATCCAGAGCTTTAAATATTATGTAAGTAGGTATCCACGAAAACACAGAATTAAAATTCAGTTTACGTACATCTTGGAATTTAATAAGCAACTTGCATGATTTCTTTATAAAATATTTTTGAGATAAAAACGTGGGACACATATTTTTTATTTTGACAAAATGATTTATAAACAAGCCCAAAAATGATTTAAGGTAGTTGAGAAAAAATAATTTCTTATTTTGTTGGATTTCAGGCTTTAATTATTTATTAAGTCAATTGCGACGTTTCGACCTTGGTTTAGGCCATTATCAAGCAAATTTACATAGTTAAATTTAGTATTGAAATAATATTACTAACAACAAATATTAAAAATTGCTATTGAGGTGTAATTTTTTATTATATTTTTAACTACTACAGTTTTAATTTTTGTTTCACCTTTTAGCAAGGGCGTGTGTTGTATTTCTGGCATTTGATATTTTTTCTTGTTATTAATTATTTCCTGATAAATTTCATTATTCCATTAAATTGGACAAACACGACATTAAAAGTGATTTATCCACATAAATTAAAGTAGGTATCACTTTTACTGTATCTGGTGTAATATAAAAATTTCAATAGAGTTTATGTTCTTGTTATAGAAAATCTTCTATCATGTGTATGTTTGTGTCTTCGTAAAATTAATTATGGCAGGGACAGTTGACATCAAAATTATTTCATGAATAAAATGTTTAATATTTATAGTCGTAAGAAAAATAGTATCGGTACATGACTCGTTAGAAAGTGTCTATCGAATGTTCGTGAGATTTCCGAACTCGGCAAGCCTCGTGCGCCAACATTCTCACTCACACGATATCATTCACTTTCCTCGCTCATTACGTAATACACTATTTCTTTCCATTATTTTGCATTTGTTCAAGTTTTATTTTATAAACTCACTACATGTTTTCTCTTTTTGTTGCAGGTGTGGTTCCAAAACGCGCGCGCAAAATGGCGCCGAATGATGTTAAAGCAGGAAGGCAAGTCAGGGGACAAGTGTCCCGGTTCCGACGGTCTCGACTTGGACGTGTACCCGGGGCCCGGGTCCATGGCTGGCAGTTGTCAGTCGCTTCCGCCGCGCAGTCCGCCCTTCATGCTGCCTGCAGGAAGTCCCAACTCGCTGGACTGCGCGTAGACCATGCGCAGAGGTTTGTTCAATGTTGCTTTCACAACGTTGTATTCGCGTTGATGTGATAAGTTTGAAAATTGGTTACTGAAACTGATAACAAATATAAAGGCCTACTTGCATGGTACTGAATATGAGATTTTTAACACTAAACCTAAGGTTAGGTCTAAAACATTAGTAAAAATACAAATTTCATTTCAAAAATTTTTATTTAGTAAATTGAGAAATTTTGTATAGAAGATATTTTATTTTATTTTGATGGTAACCATCCTACAGGATTAACTCCCAATTACAGAATGGTAAATGTTATTTACTGGAATCCAACCACTCGGACCCAGTGGTATTATTGACGGTTGCGCTCTATTCAAATCACATATTATTCAATTGTCATTAGTTAATTTTGGTCTTGTTGATAAACATTTTGTGAAAATAAAAAAGTTTGTATCATGCAAGTAGCCCATTATATAAGAATGATCCAATAAATAATAAAATGAGAGATTCACGTTTGATGCTATTTTAATTGTTTAATCTACGGACATTGAATAATACTATTGTATTATGAGTCCATTATTCAATACAACTGTCACCTGTCATTAAACAAAAATGTGTGGTTAGGTTAATATTTTATTCAATCAAAATTTGTAAAGAAATGTTTTATTTAAAAAGTCGTAGATAAACCGTCGCACATAATGACTATAATTCACTTGGATAATTATACACTCGCCTTCAGCTCGTGCATAAACTTTCACCTTCTTGAATTATAGCCTACAACCTACATTATGTGCTCGTTAAATAATATATTATTATAATTTAATTTTGAATGCCACATTGTTTTAAATCATTTTTATTTGTTGTTAATATGTGTAAATAATTTGCATTGTTGCAATCTCGTTCATAATATTCTTATTTTAAGCACCGTCTCAAAACTGAGAATGTTGCATTAACCAATTTTCAGATCGTATCAAATCGATGTAAATATGCTGTTGTGAAAAAGTACCTTGATAGAATCTGTGCGGTCGTAGCGTGAAAAAATGTGCGTGAGAATCAACGTGAACACCGTGAGCGTGAGTGAGCCGCGTGAGCCAGGTGTGGGGAGAGTGCGTGATTATTTATTCTCTTGCGAAATCGAGTGATTTTTAGGTTAGCGTCATAAATGTCATACTCAAAATGGTTATGTTCCTCGCTGAATAAAAGACGTCGATTTTTGTTATTTATTTATATTTAGAAAGAACTTTGATGAAAACACGGTGATTTATTAATAGTAGGGTGAGATTTATTTGATACTCAATGGTTGTAAATAACGAATAATATTGTTGTGTATAGGTTATGTTATGTGCGGCAACATCAAAATGGTCCACAAGGATTCCAGTTTTGTAGATTCATTTTTTCAAGCTATAATTGAGGAATAATTATAAACAATGGTTCTTTGATTATATTTTGATGTTGCCGCAAAATTAACCAAGCTGAAAAATGACGGGAATAACAGCTCTCGAATTTTGTATGTACATAAAAGATATTAATAAGCCGTACCTACAAGTAATATATTTTGTATATATCTTAAGGCCACTGGATTGGGGCACATTTCCTATTTTCAAAGTGCAAAAATATCGTATAGTTGTAATTTTACTAAAATATATAATTGTTTTAATCTGGTGCCCGTGTAAATTCAGATTTTTTTACTTTTTTAACGATAAAAATGTACCTCGAACAAGAAATTCCTATTTGATCAAATTTGATAAAGCAAAGTACGTAAATTTTAGTTCCTATAGATACATTAGGAGTGCGCTGATATTAATTATTATATTAAGATTTATTTACACATTTTTAATAAATATTATAAAAGTATAAATTTAGTTAATAATAAATTCTTACTCACATGTATTTTCTTGCACTCTTTTTATTTCACAACGAGTATATCGAACTGCTGAAAACATAAAAATTCAGTGGTTCAAAACGATGATAAATAAAAAAATAAAAAGTATATACTCGACTTCCAGTTGGGCACAAAACCGTAATATATCTGTCAAAATGTATTTCTTAGCAATGTTTCTGTTCATTGTATTTAAAACAGTCTTCCCGGTACACAAAAAGACGAGGATCGAAACAAAAGATTGGTGGCTGCAGAAGCCACTTGGATTCTTGGTTCTCGCAAGGTATGCACACCTAAAAGAAATAAACTAACCGTCATTGTCTTCCTATATCGCCAAACAAGTTTTTAGTATCTAGAATTCAATTCAAAATGGCGCACTCGAAGGCACAGCTGTAGAAAATGGACATTTTTGCGATGGTCGATATAATTTGTACAACCGAAACAAATAAATTTTCTCCATTCGGGACTGAACTTTATACAAAGTGATGTTTTTGTTCCTTCATTATCGAAATTTTATTTGCGGACGTGTTCCTATTATTTTCTTTTTATACTCGCAAAAAAGTGTCAAAAGTACAAATTTTATTTGACTCGATCTTAAATGTCCATAGTTCTTTACTTTTATGTACGTTCTGTATATTGTTTAACTTAATTATCTTAGGTTTATTTAAAGAAAATGCATCATTATTTAAGGGCTACCTCGTTTTTTGTAAATACAAGGTGGTAGCATATTCCTATTAATGAATTTTAATAAATTCAAATATTTTCAACATATCGTCATTTTACTCATCATACCTTTTTCACAAGCGTACCAAACTGTGATAAGCCTTATTGTTATGATATGAAACCCTTGTCTAAAAATAGCAGTGTAGAACAAAATGTTTAAATTCATGTACCTACTACCTACGTACATTTAAATTTGAAAACGATTTTTAAAATAAATTAAATTTTATATTTACACAAGGCTCGGGCAGCTTGATATGCATCCTTTGTTACTAATTTCAGCTTTTTGGAATATAGGACATCGCACTACATTTTAAAATATTTATTTTAATATAAATTTTTATTTTACCAAAGCAGCAGTGAACTGTAAGTATCTATCCATTTATACTAATTTTACTGATTGTTATCTTTTGTTTCCAGATGAAGAGTTTTAATATAAACTTTTATTAAATAAGTTAAAAATATTTTGTTATTAATGTAATGTTTTACTACTTAGTTCGGATAGTGCAAAACGCTGTCTTCAGTCTCTTAAATCGTAGGTACACATAAAAATATATTCGAGTATATTTTTTTAGTGTTAAAATTTGGTCTAAATAAAATGGTAATAATTCTTATTTCTAAAAAATAATTCAAAACTAAACTTTAAAATATGTTATATAAATAATAAAATTTTATAATAAGCCTTACCACGTTGTTTATATAACTATTGCAATTAAAAAGAGACATAAGTTATATATTTTATCCCACTCGTTGAGACAATTAAAATAAAGAATGATAACGTGCGTCTTTATAGTATGTGGTCAAAATTAAATAATTTTTTTAAATAATACTAAAATTCATGAAAATTTTTGTGTACCTACTCATTATAGAATTTTATTATTTTGTATAAGTACAAAACACTAGTTTACAAGTACATTGTTTACTGAATAATTTAATTAAAAGTAAATAAGTCCCTAATTATTTAATTGCTTGATAATGGTTTGTTGTGATGACGTGGTCTGACAACAAAAATATTTAGTAAAACAAATCAGGTATCTGCAAACAGTTGACATGTGTAGTTGAATTACTTTTTGTTTTACCCAGGTATTTTTATTGTTTGATCAAAAATATATCACCACAACAAAACCATTATCAAACAATTACTTAATTAGGAACTAATTAACACTTTTATAAAAGTAGATATTATGTACGAGTATAGTGACCTTGTCGTTTTCAAAACATCACATAAAACCTAAAATGGACAAACTCTTTAGCTTTTGTTGAGGTTTGATGAAAAAAACACACTATTTTCAGAACATCAAATGTTTAAATACAGTTATGGCCAATTTAACCGCTCCCACTTAAATTTTAAGTGTCACTTAAATGAAAAATCGATCTCATAACAGCAATGCTATTTCTATGTTTGACAATTTGATTTTTATTCGATATTGTTCATTTAAGGAAAACTTAAAATTTAAGTGGAAGCGGTGCAACTGGCCATTGAAGAAATAAATCTGATTGTTATTTCAAAAATTAAATTTGTCTCTGATCGAGGACTCTTTGAAAATACGCAGCCGGTCATCCAAAAATTATTCCCACAACACCTGCGTCGATTTATTTCTGCAGTGCGTGCGTCGCGCGTCTTTCTGAGATTCGTGTTGTAAAATGTCCACGATTTGTCATCGGGTTGAACAGAACATTTTTAAAACGCTCTTTTGATGTTTGCTCGACTGTAAAGAACCTAATAATTAACTTTGAATTCCATTCATTCGTTCATTGTCTCAAATCGTGTGTGTTCTTCTGATTTAAAGCGAAAAATTAAAACAAATATTCTTTGAGTTATACAAGAAATATATCACTGAAGTATTTAAATGCTACGTAAAATGATAAATTGTAGACCTTATTAATAGATCATAATAATAGTGGTCATAATACAAATAATCAACTAGATGTAACTGTTGAATTTATTGGTTTTATACCGCTTGACTTCGTTGGATTTCGTTAGTTGAGTGTAATTGTTTATCGTGGAAGGTGTTGTTATATAGTTCGTAGTTTTTAAATAGAAATGTGTTATTTGTTGTGTTTTTTGAACTGGTATACCTACTAGTAATTTTATAATTGTGTGTTTTGACAATTCACGGACATCGTTGGAGACAAAATTGTAGAAGACCAGAACATCAGGACCAAAAGGTTAGTCAAAATTTATGTATAACCTTAAATGTTCAATTTATACCTACTGAAAAATAAAAGTAATATAGGTTCACAGTGGCGTAGTTGAAGTTGCTTTATCGTACGATGATTTTAAAATACGAAATAAAACAAAAACTAATATGCATTTTTATATTGTGAATGGCCAAATTACAGGGCAGATTTAAGGTTGTGGGGCTATGGTAGTATTCGGTGGCAACTGTACCTTTCCTGAATTTTGTAGTGAAATATGTGCTTGTGCACAAACTATAGCGCGCTAGCATAAAATCACACTATTTTACTAAATCTGTAATGAAAATTGACAGTACCACTTCTTGTTCTCTTCTCTAGGTTCTCTGCAATTTCGTATTTATTGTGTTTATAAAAACAAATAATTTACTACATATAGTTTCCCAAAAAATGAAACCCTGAAAAAAAACTCTGTTTTCGGAGTTAAAACATCATTTTGAACAAGGTTATGCGACTGATGAAAAATTATTTATTATTATTATTATGTTGTGATTACTAAAATTTTTAGTTTGCATGTAATTCGTAAATCGTATTTTTCTTTCCTCTTCCACTCTCACACCTAGACATCGTAATTCATTTTAACTGTTCAATTTAGCATACATTATAATCATAATTATATATTTCTAATAAAATTACTAGCAATTCGCAACCAAACGTAACTTCAGCTTTCATTTTAACTCTGACAACTGTTCAAGTGACCCGAGCGAGGTACAATGGAACATTGCTGCCATCTACGATAAGCTTTGTCCGAATACTCCCATTATTGTGTGCGGACTCATATTGATGTAATTAAAAATTTCAAATAAAATCAATATTAAATTTGTTAATTTTAGAGATTGTAATAATAAAATAGTGCCGCAGACGAAATTTTGTTGGAGTTCAAGGTCAAATACCTTGAAATGAAATTTCGGATGTGAATAACACTCTTTTTAAGTGTGACAATAAATTAAAATGTAATTCTCGATTTTAAGATCGTGACATTAAGATATTTTAAAAATTTTAGCGAAGAAATATTTTGTGGAGTCTCTTATTGTGTGGAGGTCCCGGGACTTCTATACCCAATAAAACGTTATAGAATAAATTTTGTAAAAAAATGTCATAAACCCAACCCCGGCCTTCCCTTTTGATAATAAGCAACTTTGGCCACCAGTTTACAATTTTAATGTGAAAATCTTGTATGCAGTAAACAATAACAAAATATTATGTGTAAGTTATGTGCTTTTGCTGTGGAATTAGGTACTGATTACAGAAAAGAAAGATTTTTTTTCAAAATTCGCAAAAATAAGGGTAGTGAAAATTTTTGTGCCACAGATTTGCAAGTCAATTTAACTGTTTATTTATTAATTATTATATAAAAAGTTACTATTTGTAGATAGTCTGATACTATTTATAATTTTATTTTATAAATAATATAATAAGTATACAGTTAAATGGACGTTCAAACCAACAGAACTAATATTTTCACTACCCTTAATTTTGAAAATTATATTTCTTTTCTGTAATCACTATATCAAATTATATAACCTATTAAAGTTGCGTACAGAGGTATTTATTTATTTATTTATTTATTAATATTTGGCTGTGTTACAAAAAATGTTTACAGCAAGTCAACAAGTCAAGTTAAACAGAAACACCCTGTATAAAATCTTTGACAAACAAGCATCAATATATACTTACGTAACGTACTTAACGCAATAATGCCAATTTGCACAGCTTGCTTCGCTCCCTTTCCCTATCCATAATTCCATCGTTATCATCATATTGATTTGACATCACATATGACGGTACTGTACGACTCGATTGTGGACACTTCGTTTTGTGATTGGTCGTGTCGTTGCGTAGGCGTGGTTTCCTTGTTCGTGTGTCGCGATGTGCTACTGTCACCCAACACGGTAACAGTAAGGTAACATCACACGGTTTTCTTTTGTTTTCCTACCGGAACAATGCGACCAATATGAAAGAACGAAACTACGGAATGAACAACCTGATGTCAACTCCGTATCTGTAGAAAAATTTCAATGGACACATTAGCAAAATGGTTTTTATTTAAATTAATAAATGTACGAATTTAAAATCGCTATAATTATTATTATATTTTCAGAAATAATTTAAGAAATATATACAATTACCATACATTTATTACAGGGATTATTCTAACGTGCATGGACACAAACTGTGCAGTGGGAAAATAAAGTGCAGTAGGAATTTTAAATATATAAGAAAATTTTATTTTTCAATTGTTATTATTCAAATTCATCATAAAATATACAAAATTTGTGAATACAGAATCTGAAATGCGTAAATTAGCTTAGTTTTTATTTAATTTTGCACATAAAAGAGAGAAAACCGTGGTATTATTAATCTCTAAAAATTCAAATTTAAGGCATTTGATCTTGACAAAAAAATTATTTGCCTGCGACGCTTTTTTTTCTTACGTTATTTTTTTGTATAACTGCTTTCTCAATTTGATACCCCTATAGCCATCCTCCGAAAGAAAATTGAAAATTTGGTACGGTATGTAAGTAATGAAATATGTGTGGAATTTGAAGTAAAAAAAATAAAAATTACGTTTTTTGCGGTTTTTTGTCATTATTTGGTATGATTTTTTTCGGTCACCATAAATGGCAAGGTAAATTAAAGCAGCAAGAAGCATGCAGCTATAAGCTTCCTTTTTCGAATAATTTTAATAATAATAATTTTTTAAATAATTTCTTTAAAAAATACAGTAGTTATTATGAAAATGATGGAGCCTGTTTAGAGTAATGGAGAAGAGAGTTAAATAGGAAAAAAAATAATATCGAGAGTATTTTATAAATTCAAAAAAAGGTTCGCGCTCGAAACCGTTTTCAGACAGTCCTTTTATGCACTTTATCGGCATAAATTTTTGCAAATAGGAACAAGAAATAGGCATAAAAATATATCAATAGAATCATTAGAATTTCTAGATTGCCTTATGCGAAATAAGAATATTTGAAAATATGAGTAAATATAATTTGCAATGGAAATGAAAGAAGAGAGGGCAAAATTCATCAAATTGCAATTAATTTTATGCAAAATATATATTTTCATTGTGTAACATCGTTTATCCGAAATTTATGCAGAAAGCATGTGCAAAATGAGCCATATTAAAATTTTAAAGTGTTGCTGACGTGGCACTACTATAGAAAAAAAAACATTTTTTGTTCATAATATTATGACCTATAATAAGATTTTGACAATTATTATCGGGTAAAAAACATTTTGAGCGCGCCCTTAAAAGTAAATATAATTTATGATTTCTTCCTCCATAAATTCATCTTTCGGGCGCCTCACTCACATATTCTCTTTACGCATCTCGCATTCTTATATGGCTGTGCAAGGTGAAAAATCACTCGGACATGTGCTTGTAGTCTCTCACGATCACTCTTCTCTTCACAGTCCTGTCCTGAGTGTTCACTCTCCTCGTGTTTTGTACGTGGCCGTTGCTTTTGTGGCTTGTCTTGTCGCCGTTTTTAGCTTTAGTGCGCGTTACGTTCGCGTTAGGATTTATTTTATCGCCGGCGCATCCGACTGACAGCTTTGAAGACGGCGGTCGCAGACACTGAAGAACAGAAAGAACAGTTTCAGGATCTGTTGAGAAAGATAATTGTTCTAATAAAATTTACCTATATAGAAGTATACAAGAAATGAGATGGGAGATTTATTACTGTACGTTTGATGTTGCAAGAAAAATTGGTGCAGAAAGAAGGTTTACTTGGTAGATGTTCAAATGATAAATTGATGACAGTGCTTTGTGCTTAGCTTCGTTAACTTAATTACAAGAAGTTTAATGTTCAATATAAGTTTGCTACACCTATTCTTTAATTTAGGTACCATCCACTATTTATTAAATACACTTTCTATACCGGGTGTCCAAAAAAAATCTTTTTTATTAATAAAGCAATCGTTATGAAATTTTATATGAGTAGGTACATTAGGCATAATGAGACATCAAAATATATATTATTTACAAAAATATCAATTCCGGTTAAACCGGAAATGACATCAACTTTCTTATTTGAAATAGAGCAACCTATATATAATTTCACATATTTGAATTCTACGTACGATTCTGAATCTAATGATGTATCACAAGTCTAGATTTCATGCAAAATATCTCAAGAAAAATTCGAAATACTAAAAAAAAGAAGAATTCTTCAAGATTAAACAGCTTTTAATATATTGAGGAAAATTTGGGACTCAAGATCTACCAATCTGTCATTTCAGAGTAAACAAAGAGACTACTATTTAGATCATGTCTTGAGAATTAATAGCTAATACAAATTTTACGAATATACAGGTATTCCATAACTTGAGGTACATATTAGAATGGCATATGTGGAACTTGACGTACCTACTGATCACGGAACAAAAATATTTGTTTCAAAATTCGAACATTAGTTTTTGAGGTTTGTGAAGGAAACAATTTTGAGCCACTGGTTCAATATGTAGTTTTAATATTAAATATTACGCTGTTACAGATTTATAACCAAGTTTGCATAATACAATAATTGAATTTAGTTACAAGTAGCCGGCCACATAACTCTGTCTTTATTCAAATTAAGAGGCCCGTCTACTACCTAAAATCCAGCATAAAATGTACTTGCGTAGCGAGTGTTTTGTGGCCAGTACAAGAATGGGCAAATTTTATTTCATCAAGGATTTAATAGAGAAAGAATGGATCTACAGATGTGCCTCTTAAACTTTTTATTAAAAAATTGTACATGCATATAAAAATTCCCAAAACTTTTCCTATTCCTATTTTATGCCAAATTTACACGGCTATATCTCATGATGTTTATAAAAACATTAACCTGAAGTCAATAATAATTTGACAGTTTAATCGCAACGAAAATACTTCTACAGTATTTTTCAACTTCATTACATAGCTAGGATGCGGCAAAGTACGAGTTTCGGGTTGGTTGGTTGTTTTTTTCTGCTACGGCCCTGTCCCGCATATTAATGACAAATTCCAAATTCGCATCACAACATTAATTTTATAATATCTCGTCTTGGTTTGAAAACGACAGCGCCTCTGTCACATGTGCGTCACACATGCAGTTTGAGGCAGAGATTTGACCGTGTTTCCCATGCAGCACGGAGTAATTTTGACTGATGGCGTCAGGAAACGAATCGCGCTGCTTCAAAGGCTGCGCCTGTCACAATACCAAGCGATGTCAACCGCGCCAGCCGTTACCCGCCTTAATGATCTATGCCTACTATGAATTATGTGCTTAATAAAATTTTTACTGTGCCATCACGAACGAACGAACGAAGTTGTTTTGTTGCACTTGGCAACAAAAAAATGACAGTAACTTTGTTGCGAGGCGAGGTTTGGTTTCTGTGGTTTACTATTTAAATTTTTTTAATAAAAATAAATCAATAGAGGCATTAACTTTTAAATTAAATCACGGCCAATAGTGGTACAAAGGGAAAGACTCTCGGTGCCTAAGGTTCCGAATTAGATCCCAGTCCCAGCAACCTTATATCTGGCAATCGGTGAATCAATGCGAGTGGTTAGCTTCCACTATGAGTATTCCTATTCATATTAACATCCTTCATATTGAATGGATCGCCATAAAAATTAATTTGAAAATCGCATGACACAAATAACAGTTAATTACAATAATAGTAACTATGGTTATATAATAATTTAGAGGAAATTTTTTACTAGAAGCTTGAGTAACTTAACTGAAATTAGTAAGCGGAAACCTCAAAAACGCACTTTTTTTCAAAAATTCATAACTTCGCGCCAAATCATCGTAGGTACTTGAAATTTTGCGGACCTTGAAGGAAAAAGTCTGATCTTTATTACCCTGTTGGTCAATAAGGTCCACGATATTTTTGGCACTGCGTATGAGCTGCCAAAGTTGAACCTTTTTGGACATCAAGTATACATTTTTATTTCTTAGGGTGCTGGGACGAGGTGGAGTGGATTTTTTATCATATTGGCTATCATCTCATTAAAGATTCAACGTTTTCAGAAATCGAAGATTCATCAAATTTCGTTGAAATGCAACCGAGAAATCGCACTTTGAAATTTTGCCATTTTTTGTGTATTTTCGAGTGGTTTTAAATTAAATTATTGTTTATAATTTAGAGTCTGAAACTTCAGTATTCAGTATCTTGTAGTCCACGATTGTTTAACATTTGTTACTACGTAAAATTTATTTGATAATGACAGTGATCGTGACAATAGTTTATATCTTCTTCAGCAGCTTACATGAAATAACTAAAATATACATATTATTGTGACATTGTGAGTACCTATAAAGAGTAGGTAGAATACGGCGGGAAGTTTTGTGCTAGCCGCATCAGAATTTTTTTACTATGGTAAATACTAATGTTGCAGGTCAATGATTAAATCTGATTGAAGAATAAATGAAAAAAATATAATAGATTTTAAAACAAACTTTAAACCCTATATAATTTACGCCATTATTGTATTCATTTGTATAACTTTGTGTTTTGTCCTGTCTAGGCAAATCATTTGTAAAATTAAATCTGATTTCTGGTGGTAAAGATCCACATTAAATTTGTTTAAAGACAGTATTACTACAGAATATTTTTCACTGCCACCACGGTGTGGAATAATATTTTTAGTAACCTGAAAATTTAATCTTTGCTTTGTAATAATAAATGAAGTTCTAATAGCTCTTGACGCTACGTAAATTGTATTGTCAATTTCGATCATTCTGTTGCATAATTTCCAATTCTATTTGAGTATCTTTCAACGTTTCAACAAAGGATTCTTAGTTACTTTGATGTATCGACACGGAAACCGAAATAGCGTTTAAATTGTCCTGCCAAAGAAGTTTTACTTGTACGTGATTCATGCCTCTCAACGTTTCAACGCAATAAAAATAATTCTTGGCAAATGGGTATGTGTTCTGCTAAATTCTTCACAGAACACTATGGCTTATGGGCGCACTTTAGAATTATTTAAAAGAGAGAAGAAACAAAACTACTAGATTATGTTGATTTGTTTGTTGCAGATATTTCTAACAGAAATTTAACAGGATACTTCTATGTCCTACAAACGTACACGGTTGATAAATTTCTTTTTTAAAAAAGCCTCTAGCTGTAGCATCTATTTCGATTGCTTTATGAATGAACCAAATGTTTGGTAACTTTAAGGAAAGAATTAATAATTTAATCGTATCATCAACTGTTATTTTTTTTAATATGCAACATTTATTGATAATTTTATAAACAAATATAATACATTAGTTACTTATAATACGTTAGATACTTATAGTTCATTAGTTACGGAGTTAATACGTTAGATACAACCATAATATCATCAAAACCTTCCATAATAAGCGAACTGCAAACTAATTGACAGATAAAATTATTGATTTGTTTTAACACCGCTGTCGTTGATAATACGATTAAGCTTTGAATCTTGAATATAACGCGAATATATGCGATGTAAGCCACCTTGGATGTTCAAAGAGACTCGGTTTCACCTCGTCGCTTAACAACATCCTCGGTATTATAAATCGCATAATATTCTTGTTATATTAATAGCTATAATTCACGTTTTTGGATAACATGGCACTAGTTTTATTAAATGAAAGTAGGTTATGACAACGTTTCGGTCATGATTATGACCATCTTCAGGTCACCTAAATGAACCTAGAATAGATGTTGATATTTAAAAAAGGCTAGGCCATTTTAATTTGTAAACTTATTTCTTTCTTATAAATTTAAAAGAATAAAAAATTATAATTATTTATTAATGCATTATTACTTATTTTCGAATCTAGCTCAATAAATTATTCACTTTACCCCTAGAAATCAAATATCAAAGTGCCTACCTATGTAATATTGAAGTGTATGTTTTTCTCGAAATTAATTAAAGAACTATTAGTTTAAGAGTTCGGTTTCCTTCCTATACAAGCCCAACTTCAAACACATGTGAATATATCTCCTGATGATTAATGACGTCATTGACCCATACGACACGAAATCGTCTTCGTCTTTGGTGAGTTGACCTGGAATGCCGAATATTCTACAATCGCGAACCCCAATTATTTTTAGTGATATTTATGGACTAGAACAGTTCGGAAAGATTTTTTTGCTGTTTTCACAAATATTTGAATGAAACTCCACGAAATTTATTAATGAATTGTGTGCATATTTTACTGCCAATCCGAGATTTACAACCAGGAGGTTATGTTCTTAATTAGGCAAAATTACAACAGAAAAATTTAAATACTGTGGAGATGTAAACGAGTAAACCTTTGTTTTGTAAAAAAATAAAAGTAAAATTTATAACTTCATTTCATTTTGTAGAACATTTTTTTGAAATATTCTTATTTATTAGGTATCTGTACACACAAGGATAAACTAGAAAAAGTTTAATTTCTTTCCCTAATTTTTTTTATCAATAACTAACCATAATATACCATTCTAAGTAAAATTGTCCAACATAAGAAGTTTAATAAAATTCAAAGCTGAATGTTTGTCTATTTTTATCTACATTATTTAAAACCATAACCGAAACCGAAACGATGGTTGTGAATCGCCACTGTTTTTGATCGAACCATTAGGTAGGGGTTAAATTTAATAACTATTTCTTTTATTTCGGCAAAAGTTGAGGATCTCAGTTAGTAATGAAATAATAATATATTCTACAATAACTGTGGAATGAAGCATATTCAACTCGTGTAAAAAGTTGGTGAGACGAGCCGTAGGCGAGTTTCACGGTTCAACGAGAACTGAATAACCATTCCAAACGTGTTGCAGATTATACTTTCTCTAACGACTATTAATTTAATTGCATTAAAATATTTAAAAACATAACCTAAAACTATTAAAATAAAAATATATGTGTTTATAAAATTAATAAATCTAAACATATTTCGAAGCTATCCACCAACATAAAGCATTAAATAAAGTTAACTCGCTACATTTTATTCCATTACTAGTGACGGAATGAAACCATTCCGTATCAAGTGATAAGTGATAGAGTGTAACCATTCCATAATTGAAAATTATGTAAAAATGATAACATTGTGTAACAGTCGTATAGAAAACTTAGTTCTTATATTCCTTGGTTTATTTTCTTTGTTTAAAATATACCTATAAGAGAGTAGTGAATTTATAATGCTGATAATATGAACTGTTATTTTAATTGAAATTTGTGAACAAATTTCTAAGATATCTTGATAGTGGCACCATTGATTAGTACCTACCTATAAAATATAATGAATTTTAATGAATGAAATTCTTATAGAAACATAGGACAATCAGTACCTAAAAAGCGCTCCAAAGTATTTGATTTCCATGTAGCAATCATTCATTTGTTTCTCTAAATGTACTACCAGATTTTTCGCTCTGAATGAAACAAAAAAAATGGAATAAAAAAGCAAACATCACAGACACAGCCTACTATAAATACAAGTCCATCTATAACCTCTAATTCCGCGTCAATTTACCTGGTTTTTGCACAAACAAAACAAGCTGCGCAATTAATTAAAACGGCAATTTTCGCGACAAACTTCAAAGGAGTCTGAAATAAAAGTTCAGTTATTGATGTAAAACGATACTTGCCAATTTATATTTGTCTACGTTGCAATAAAGCTTCGAGACGGCAATCACTCTAATTCAATTAAAGGTGTGCGGTGGCTTCGCTCTCTGTTTAATTGCTGGTAATTTGTTAGCGGGCAAATTAGAGCAACGTTGGTACACACGCAACCGGTTTGCGAGACACCGCCGCTTTGTTTTCAGATTCGAGAAAAGAGGATGACATTTGTTACGGAAAAATGTTATCAGGGAAAAGACACCGACAAAAAAATCATCATCATTATGGCTAAAGTGGATTTACTTCATTTTAATTGTAATTAAAACATAGATTACATATCTACTCATAATTTTTTGCAATTAATTTTTGAAGAAATCTACCTAATACGATACTGATAGTCGGTATTTTTGAACTTAAGCGGCCCATCTACGTTTTTACCGAATTGCTAGAATTGCTATTTGCTAACAATTTGAAAAGAAAAATTGTTTAATAAAATCACGACACCGTAGGTGGGTAGGTGGCGTGATTTTATGTTAAAATAATTTTTCGAGTCAAATTGCTGAGACGTCAAACAGAAATTTATTCGGAGAAAATAAAATGCTCGAGTGTAATTCAACGAGATAATTTTAATGACTCATTTGGTTCTTCTTCACAAATATTCCCAAATCTAATCTAATAATTTCAATTAAAATATGAAACAAATGACATTTTAGTGATTTATTTATTGTTGGGTTCCTAAGAAAACATCTGATGTGACCAGCACACGACCTCTCGCCTAATTGTGCTTATTCTACTAATCTAATAAATAGTTTTACTTACTTTTTAATAGTTTTATGTTTATGTAATATGTAAATGATAATGTATACCAAAAGGCAAGCAAATAAGCAGGTTCATAAAAGTAAAAAGTAGTTAGGAAATAACTACATTAAAAGTTTTATTTTCGTTATTTGTTCATAAGGATTCGCAGAATCAAAAATTATAGTTACGCCATGCCATCGTTCCGCATACGAAATCGTAAATTTAACAACAAAGATTTAGTACATTTTGTCCAAAATTAAAACGTTACGAATAAAACAAAAACTATGATTTATCTTTTCACACGCAATTTTTTGATAGTGCTTTAGTAAATGACATGTAAGTACGCCAGTAACTTCCAATGTTCCAATGTTCCTCTATTTTAAACTTTCAAATATATGCGATCTTATCTCATAAGATAGAGGTTTTTCTAGGTTGTAGTCATCCTTTATAACTAATTTTTTTTTGGTTTATTACAAATTCTACTTTACGTTGATACCACTATTATCCTACAGAGTGAGTGACTAAACCTACTAAGATACAGGATACAGTAACCAAACAGATTTGATATTAAATGAAAAAATATCTCCTACAAACAAATTTTAGCGCATCGCCGTCAATATTTTGTTCCACCTCCACCACACTTGACATATTTCGCATCAATTACTCATCACGTGACATTGTATCACCCTTATCATCCCCACTATTCGTTGCATCACCCTCCTACTTCCTTCTAAGGACCACACACACACTTAGCGTTCGCGACGTCGTGCTTCACATGTTTCAGACCAAACAGAAGCCGCTATAGACTTGACGATTTTTTTTCTTTGGTTTGAGTTTTTATGACGTATAGCGTGCTTGCAATGATTTCCAATTTTGTGGTTTTAGGAAACATTAGGTTTTTGTTGGACTTTTTTATCAGGAGTAATTTGCTGGGTTTGATTTATTTTGAACTTGCAGGAAGTGCATTTTAAAGAGACTTGTTAGAATTTATTAGTATCATTGAAAATTTTAAATAACGGTATTATAAAGGATGTTGTGCACCTATTTATTATTTTTTGAAAAATATAATAAGATTAAAAATAATAAAAAAAAATTATTTTTATTAAATTATTATTATTATTTTTATTCGAATTTGTTTCGTTGGTGGATAGTGGGTGATATTATTTATAGTTTTTAGTTTTATATTACGTACCTTGAGCCATTACAAAGCTTAGCAGGTCCGTCGCTAGGCATTTGGCCGCCCGTGTTCAATAATAATGTTGGCAGGCACCCCCTAAAAATGATTTTTTAAATCTATACTATTTAATGCATTTTCTTCTATTATTGAAAAGAAATACTAAAATATAAATCAAAAATGTGGCACAGGCGAATTTTTTGTTTGTTCAAGGTCAAATAACTTTAACTTAAATTTTCACAGAGCACGGTTTTGCCTCATTATGTGAAGAATGAAATAAAAATTGTACAAATTTACGCATTAATATATTAGGTACTATATTCAGAAAAACCATAGATTTTTTAGAAACATTTTACAAATTATACATTTTTATTATGAATTTGATTAATAATACTTTTTTAAAAACAAATTTTTCTTAAAGCATTATAAGGGAGTTCGGGGTCCAGAAATTAATTATGCCATTGCAATTTTCTAATTCATTAAGATCAATACAGAATTGAACTGGCATAATTTGACCTCGTAGGGAATAATAATAGTAATTTGGCCTCTAAACTTTCTTCCTAAAATATTAATAATTTTTAGTGTGTAAGTAGTACTGTAAAGAAATAATTTTTCTCACTTTGAAACAAACACGATATAGCTTAGTTACGGTAGGGATAATGTATCGTAGTCGTATTGTAATGGTAAAAAATCTGTTGTGGCCAGCACACGACCTCTCGCCTTAACACTGTAATTTATGTGAATTTGGTTTTAGTTAGGCTTTCTTAAATTATAATTTTGCAATAAATTTACAAACTTTTTGAAAATAATTTTTAGTTCTTAGTTCTTAATTAGCTCTTTATAGATAAAAATTTAACTTTATTATTACCTTATTACATTATGTTCAGTTAAATAATATTTACATTTCTTTTAAAATGGTGCCACAAATATTTTAGAAATTGTGCATACGTCTGTTCATCTGTCACATTGACATATTCATTTTTGTTTTTAATTTTTTCCTATATTGTGATTTACAAATCGTGGTAGGTAAAATTATATATCTTTGAAATATAATTTTCCTTTATTGGTAAGAGATATAGACAAGATGTTAAATAAATATTGTAAGATATAATTTGTTCTTTGAAATGTCGTATGACAAATTGTAATTATTGCAGAATTTTCTATATTTTTTGCAAAAAATGTTAAAATGCTTCAAGAAAATACCATTTCCGGTTGGCAGATTTTTACCAAAATCTAATCAGCTCTTCATTAACATGTACAAATATATAATGCAAAATATTAGAATTTTATGTTCAATAGAATTTGAGATAATGAATAAGAACGAAAGAGCATAGTAGGCACACATACAGACTTTCATACACACACACACACACAAACACACACACAGACATCATCGTGAAAATAGTCAAAAGGTTCTAAAGGTGCTAAAACGTGCTTATTGACAAAAATCTCGACATCGAATTTTTTCACGATCCCTATACCTCTCTAGGCGAGAGGTAAAAATTATACTAAAATGTGCCGCAGGCGAAAATTCTTTTTCGTTCAAGATGAAATGCCTTATAATTGAAAGTTACTCCCTTCCCTGTGCACTACCTTGTTGGGTCATATTATGTATTCTCTTAAAAACAGAAAAAGTAAAAATAATAAATTATTAAAGTAAAAACGCGCTACATAAAATTTACCGCCCCTTGACAATACCCCTGGCACCCTCTGGTAGCGACGGCCCTGCCGCTTAGAATTAAATAGTGATATTACATTTCAGCCTAAACTACAACTATTTAAAATCAGGAACTCGAACCGCAAAAAATACCGGTTCAGGTTCGGTTCGCGGTTCACTGTTCTCCATATGGTTCGATTTTGTTCCGGTTTTTAATTTTTTATCTTCTTAAACTATGATTTTTTTTAAATGTTAAAATTTTAGTTAATGCTTCAAACCCAAACCATTCCGAACCGGTTAATAACCATCGGTTCGGCTCCGGTCATGGATTCATAAAAATATTTGATTGGTTCATGTTTGGTTCCGGGTTCACTAAAATATCAGAGGTTCGTTCCGGTTTTCATTTCTGTTCCGGCTCTTGGTTCCTGACCTTTTACCCTGAAAAACCATGACTATTAATAAATTAACAAAACTATTCGTTTTCGTCTTTCGTTCTAATAATAGACATGCAACTATTTGAAAAAAATACTTTTGTTTTGATTTCATATTCTCATAAATAAATAGGTACCTACCTAACAATTTTTTTAACTCTCAATTTTAATTATACCTAGGCCTTTTGCCTACCATTAAATTATGAACATAAATTATTTACTCAGTGCTCTTAGCTATATCAGTTAAATCAAAATTTTAATACATATTACATAATCTACTGATAATATTTTTCGAATAAATCTCAAGATAAAAAATGTAAAATTATCGTCCGTTACCATCGCAAATCCTTAAAGGACAAAGAAACTTTTTCGGTAAATATTTTAAAATTAAATTAAGTAAGTTTATAATGGTTACCCCTTTTATTCGATACTGACGAAAATGTTGTCATAATTTTATCATTCATTACGTTTTATAAAATTCTTTAAAAGGCATGTAAATATAAAAATTATATTTCCAAGATAAAAACAGATAATATATGGCATGTTTTTCTCATTTATTGTTACAAATATTCAATTAAAATTTAAAATTGTAATTCTGCGTTCGCATTTTATTTAATTAGTGTTGCTTGCTACTGTACAACTTCAACTTTATACAAGTCGGTATGAGAAAACAAGAAATTATTTTTACAAATTATATAAAAATTCTTTCTGTAACAGCAACAAAAGTTGTATTTAAAGTTAATTTGTAAGAAATTCAATTTAAATTAAATTTTAATAAGTCACGTATCTCGGATGTAAAGACAATAACATCATTAAATTGAAAATCCTCCAGAAAAATCAAGTATAATTTCTTGAATTCAGATCTAACAAGAAGAAATACAACTTTATAAAAAGATTCAAAACATACACATAATTCAAAACGTCAAACATGTCACAAGCTTCATTCATCATCGTGAATAAAACATTCAAAATTATAATGACAGGGTATGTACAGTCGGAAGCCTAACTATGATTTATAAAGACAGTGTACTGTACGAGACATTACATCTAAATATAGAAATTATATTTTATTCAACATTTCGAATGCATTAATTGCCAGTTTGATAAGTTGACATCGGCAAGGAGATCTGAAAAAGCAGCAGCAATTATGTGAGGTTATATTAATCATTTATGGAATGCGCGTGCGCAGTAAAACGTGCGTGCCATAATTCCCTAGGCGCAGTCGCATGCGCTGAAAACAGTTGAAGACCACCTGCTTCGCAGAAAGAGGTTATCTAAGCATAATTTTGTACAATGATTTGAAATTGACCACCATAGCGAGACTTCCGCTCTTATCTAGAAATCGGGGACTTTAATAAGTAGAAAATGACTCTGACAAATATCTTTAAATTGAGTTAATGAAGTACCATCATTGCTGAAAGTTCTTGTTACAGTTATCTTGCGCGATAATTATCCAGAACAGTGACGCACGTAATATAAGGGTTATTTGAATATTAAACTTTAATTTAACTACTAACTAACCTAACTACTACCTTAACCAACAGTTAACATATAAAAATGTTTTAAAGTCTTCCTTAGACAACATATTATTTTATATTAGGTATACAGTTTATTTTTTCATTCTAAAATTAGTCACCCAGACGGGTGCTTAACATTTAGCATGAATATAATGAAATGAGGAAACTCTCTGGCAAATGGGTGCCGCATTATTTGCTCTCAGTGGACAACAAACGCAATGGAAAAACTTCATAAATTGCGCTACGAATAATTTGTTTCTCATCTACCAGTACCATATTCTCAAGATGTGCCCCCTGCCCTAATATTTTTTTTCAAATTCGGTGGTAAGAGATTTGGATCGAATGAGGAGGTCATAGCTGAAACAGAGGCTGTGTTATTTTGTACAGTGTGGATTCGTACACCTAGCTTAATAGTGCTAGTTCGTACGCCCGAACTAGTTTACCTGTAGAATTTACATTGAATTTTGAAAATAATGTTACTTTTTGAAAATATATCCGAATGAATGTATAAAAAAGTCGATATTTCCACATGTTAAATAATTACAGGCGATGTCTTGTAATAACACAATTTCTACAATTTCATAAACACTTTTCTTCGTAATATTAACCTTTTATGAGATAAACGCAAAAAACTAAAAATGTACACATTCAACCCTTAAAAAATAAGATATGCGGACGGGGAAGAGTTGTGGACTTTTGATATGTTGTTTAGGGCATCAAATAGAACATGTATGTATACTAATTTTTAGCTTCACACATTTTTGTGTTGGGATTGGTCGAAATTTTGCCTAAATTGACTCGACTATAGTAGTTTCAGAAATAAGCGACAAACACAAGAGACCCTTCCCCTCATTTACATTGCTTTTCTTGTATTCGTGCTTGGCTGGAACTTTTATTACACACTGATATCTTACATTAGTAAATTTCAATAAAATTAAAACAAGAATGCGCAAACAAATTTTTTAGCTCATCTGTAACTTCAGAAGCTAATATCTCCTAAACGAAGCGTTTGCGAGAAAATATCCAAATGAAGTTTTTCTTTTTTTAAGGTCCTATACATTTAAATTTTAAGTTAGTATACTTATATATAAAATATAGACAAATATTTCATTTCACTACGAGTAAAACTCGCATTTAATCAAAATTATAAACTCTCTTATTAATTATTATAGTTTTGATATCTTATTGCTTATTACTTGGAGCATATATTTATTATACCAATAAAACTTAATAGAAAAAATAAATACACAATATAATATAAAACAAAATTTATGGGTTTTTTGAAATTCTTTCTCAACAGCTCATATACCACCACTACAATTCTGATTAACTTAAGAACTTAGAGCTCAAAACCAATTTCAAGTCGTTGATTTGTAATTACACTCGCCGAAAATTTATAGTTTTCTATTAAAAATATAATTCAATAACCCCGTAGTGGTGTGGGGTCGCCCCCCACGAGTTCGCTGGCCCCCCTTGGAGCCGGGCCTGTACTCGGGCTCCGCTGACACTGTTCGCGGCACCCGGAAAGCCTCAAACGCCACCCCCGACCGCTTTATCGATGGGGAATGGTAATTACATGACAACACCAAGCTTTATTGCTCAAGGTGGTGTGATACCCCAAACATGGAGAAATTTATGATGGGAAGAATAAGAATGAGATGATTTGCGATGTGTGTTTTTGGACGGCCCGCTTTGAGGTGGATTTAGTTGATGCACGTTTACTTTAGTAAACGATTAGTTAATAATTATTTTCAGAGGGAGGGGAATTATTAAAATCTTAACTCTTTCATTGCTTCGAAATGGTAAAAAATTGAAAACAAGTTTAACAGTTAACTTATCCGTGCAGATAGCAGATTAAACTATTATAAGATAATATTTAAACAAAAAACAATTCACAGTAGGTATCTATAGTGTCCCAGAGTCCCACTATTTATAATGGTAAATTTAAACCTACTTTATTTATAGTAATTTCGAAAAAAATGTTTGTTCCAGCATTACAATATGTACCTCAAGTTATGGTACATTCTGTATAATAAAAAATACTTCATTTCAGTCCAGGGCCTCTATTCTGAAACTTTTAGCAACTCTATATTATGTTATTATATTCGCTATTGCTCTCTGGCGGCAAAATACTGAATATCTGATATGACGTCATATTTGCAGCAACAGTTAGAGAAGTAGTGTTGCTGCATCGAAGCGACAGTTGCTGCAAACCATTTTTGACAATTATCTTTCGTTTAAATCATTTTTTATAAAGGTGTGTGATTCATATTACCTGATAATTTTTTACAAATTAGTGGCATTTATTTGCAATTTTGGAAATAATTGCTAAAATCTGTTCATGAATGAAGTTAGCAAATCTATAAAATATTTTCTGGAATTAACTTTGGATCTAATTAAATAAAAATAGCGTTTCTGTAAGTGTGACTAGTAACTGATTCTACAGACTTCATCACTGCAACAACAACAGTTGTTAAGTTATAGAATAAAGGTCCAGATTAGATATATAACTATAATAACATTTTGATACTTTAAGTTTAAATAAGATTATTTTTTACTGACGGATGCGGATGTATCATATATCAAATTTACAAATGGTTTGGTACATATACAAGGTGTTTCTATACTTACCTCTGCACGCAACTTTAATAGGTTATATAATTTGATATACTGATACAGAAAAAAAAGATTTTTTTAAAATAAGGATAGTGAAAATATAAGTTTCATTGGTTTGAAAGTACATTTAAATGTTTATTTATTAATTATTACATAAGAAACGACCATTTACAGATAGTCTGATACTATTTATAAATTTATTTTATAAATAACATAATAAATAAGCAGTTAAATGGACGTTCAAACCAATGGAACTTATATTTTCACTACCCTTATTTTTGCGAATTTTGAAAAAATCTTTTTTTTATCTGTAATCAGTATATAAAATTATAATAAGAGACTCAGTGTCTTTTTGTACTTGGCCAGAGACACTGCCGTGTCTCTTGATATTCTATTAAAGTTGCGTGCAGAGGTATAGAAACACCCTGTACATTTTCTTATTTACCCGTTTTTGTTATTATAAAAATTATATTCTACTTGGACAAAATAGCACGGGCCAAAAACGTTCAAAATCCCCTGCTTTATTTATGATGAGAACCTGGCCGCGAGAGGTTAATCGGTGTATTAATATGTGTTGGTTTTAAATGAGTTTCGCTTTTTGCTTTGTTTTTTTTGTTTTCCGCTGAGTAGATGCGAATTGAAATTATTTTACTTGTGTTGCTTGTGTTTGTTTACTTTCTGTTACGCGGTTATCTGCATTATTAATCGTCCGGTTATAAATGACCCGGGTTCGAGTGCTAATGGTGAGTTGGTTAAACCATTGGTTAAACTGTTACCACTTTGCTACGAAGTACCAACGCAACCGTACAACCGTAGATCTCAAATATTCATGAATACATGAATTCAATATTTTGTCTTACGTGACTTGTTTATTATTAATAAATATTTAATTGGAATGCTATTGCTAATAATCTATTTACATAATACAATTTAAATAGGAATAGTCGAGCGCGTATTTTGCGAATCTAATAGCTTTGGATCTGCATTTTAAACCTGACTACTCATATATTTCATTTTATGTTTCGATTACAATTTACAATTCAAAATTTATTCATGACATTGTTTCAACTGCAAGCTATTGAAACTAATTATTTTCTAATTATCATTGATTTATTGCCTAATAATTCATTTATCCAAATCCAGTTGTAATAAATCAGTTTTATACGCAGCGATGCATCTTCTTCTGATTAAATTTCGATGCAAGAATTCAAATAAAAAACGTTATTTGTTTTCTCTTTGTTAACAAATCTGTATTTAGCTTCCAGGTGTAAAGCTGTAAATCAACATTTATTTCTCTCGAAAACGAATAAAATTCAACGCCAATTGTAATTCCGAAAACCTAATAACTCTTTCGAAGTATGAGGTGTATTTATAAACGTTACAATCGGAACTAACAAAAACAGTACTCTTGTAGCTATAAAACCATTTTTAACGTCATTAAACCTAACATAACCTCACTCATTCGCGGCCGCACGCATGCGCTACGAAAGAAAAATCCATAAGGGCCGTATCAGGGATTTTCTTATTTTATGATTACTTATCTTCAATTTTACTAACCATTTAAAATAAAATTATTATTATGTAGATCATAAATACTTTAATCGATACACAGAGTTGATCGTCTGATAACCTTATATAGGATATCAGACACAAAACAAATATATGTTAAAGAACCTTACATTTTATCATTTTTAAAAGACAATAATTTATATAAGTTTAATGGAAAATGGTTGAAGTAATAAATTCAATAATAAAAAATTAAAAACTGTATTTTTTCGTGCAAATATGAATTTATATACTTAGTCATTATTTTACGTTTTACTATTGGTTTTATGTTTCTGTAAAATGGTCCTTTTTTGTATTCCCTTATTTATTTAAGGGCATTTTCTGCAGCTGTATAGGTATTTCAGCAAGTAACCTATATACGCAAATACTTCAATGGTTAACAGACAAAAAGCCAGAATTTTTGTTTATTAATGATACTCCTATCTGAATATCCGAAGTTACTTATTTTTAATTATTTATTTTGTTTTAATGTTTTTATTGGACGGATTTGACGTTTCATTTCTCATTTGTAACAATTTATAATTTTATAATATTTACGTATGGAAGTGATTTACATTGTACTCCGTACTCCTTCAGTATTAAAAGGAAAAACACAGCAAGTATGATACATTATTTCTTGCGTAAATAACTTTGCATTATTTTTCTTAATTTAAATTTTATTATTAAAGCAAGTGGTACTGATAAACAACAAAACAAACATCAATAAAGGTAGGGTACACAGTTCAAAAAAGGGAAAATTCAGTCTAACTTCAAAAGAGCAAAGAGCACAGGCATTTTTACTGCAATAATTGTAAAATTTTAACGTTATGAAAAGCATACTCTTCTGAAAGTAAAAAAATTAAGAGTACAAATTATTTTAATAGGTGCAGTAAGATCATTTTCAATTTACAAAAGCAAGAACTACATTTTTAAAATTAAAAATATTACCTTTAATTTAGAAAAATTCTAAAGTTATTCTAATAAAAATACTTATTGCATATAAGCGCAAAGTAATACTTTTTTAAGTGAATTTTTTATTCTTCTTAGACTTCATTTTAAGCTTCGAGAGGGTACATTTTGTTTAGTAATTATGTGTAGCTCTGCATAAGGTAAAGTCAGTCCACTTTAGTCTTTACTAGATTACTAGTAGTAGTGTTTAATAGAAATATAAGAAAAATTAAAATAATGCAGATTTCAAATTTTTGAACTATGTTCTTAGGCTAGTAGTGATTGAATGTAAAGGATATAAATTACTCAAGAATTATGTCACTTATTTCTAAATAAAGCATTTTACTTTATTTATGAGATTGTCCTGATGAGTAATTTCTATCCTCTTCTGTAAAATTAGATATAATTGTTCATAAAATTAAATAAACTGGGACAAATATTTGTCTCACAGTTCATTTTCGGATTGCCGCGACTATCCAGGGAAATCGGGATACTTGCTGATTGGTAGTAAAGCCCTGTTCGCACGGCGATCTTTGGAGATTCTACGGAGATTCAGAATCCTGGAAAAGAAGAAGTTTTTTTCTTTCTAGTAATAATTACGTGGTTTTGAAGCAATCAATAAATTATAAATTCTTCTTTTCCAAGACTCATTGAAGATTCAATTTAGCGACACCGCAATTTAACAAATAATTCTCACTAGAAAAAAAAACTTCTTCTTTTCCAGGATTCCGAATCTCCGTAGAATCTCCAAAGATCGCCGTGCGAACAGGGCTTAAGTCTTCAATTTGCGTCAGTTTAGCATTGTGTGTTGTATGATTTATGGGATTCTTTTATATAGATTCCGAAGGAATACTTACCTATCTTTATTCATTTGAGTGAAGTTTGATATTAACGCAAAGCAATTTTTTGAGGAGTAATAAATAGAAATTTTATAGCACTATAATTTATAATAATGAATATTATATAGTAAACATATTGCCATATTACGGGCCTGAACCCTTGCGAAAGTCGTAAAACCGTGGTAAAATTCTCTCTGGTGTATTTAATTCGGCTTGGAGCCGCGGTGGCGCCACTGATGACCTTGCAACATCCGGCAAACCACAAATGGCCCATGGCACCCGCCCAGTTTTTGGGGCAGAGGAGTTCACGTGTTCGGCGTTTCGGTTTCGGTTTCGTGTTCGGTAGATTCCTCGCTTGGAAGCCTTTGGAAATTGAATATGCAGTTTGAATGCAGCGCCGTCTATTGTTTTTTGCCGACTTAACGGTCTTCTTTTTTATTTTTTGGTATGCCGGGGTGTTATAATAGTTATTATAATGTCCTAAGTCAGAAATATGATTCGTAGAATGGTTATATGTAATTTCTGAATACTGCACGGGTCAAAAATAAAGCTGTACGGTTTTTATTTTAATTGATTTTATTGCTTTTGTATGTATTTTGTTTGCGATGGAAAACATGTCTAAATTATTCAATATGCTTGATATAATGCATTCGAAGTGTATTATTTAGATTCCGACGCATATGTATAAAGGTGAATTTAAGCAATAGGTACAACGTAAACCGCTAGTGGTAGGTATAAAAAAGGTAGATAGAAAAAAACATGGGTAACAGGCCCCTCCACTGAATTTTTATATATTTTATTACAAAATTACGTAAGAAACTATAACGATTAGTTAAAAAGCGATGTAAATATTCCGCTTATTAAGCGAGATATTATTTTTTTAAAATCTGGTATTTAGTGGTGATGGTGACGTCGGTGGTACCTCCAGTGGCACTCAATCAGTTTGTTTCACTAACATTTTCCTTAACAAATTATTTATTTTATATTAAAAAGTCGTTTAACTATGCTAAAAACATATTTTGTAGCAGTTAAGTATAAAATAAAATCAAACACAAATGAAATAAGCACGAATAATAATAATGACAGATGTAATTACATTCTCTGCCGCATCATGTCTCTTCCTCCCATGTTCTCATCGCGCGAAAATTTTTACAGCCAATAACAACGTTCCATATGAAACAAACCGTGGCCTATACTACCTAAAAACCAAACCAAATTATTTAAAAGTTTCTTTCTTCACTATTAGTCATAACTGGGCAAGTATTTTATGTTTTTATCGTTAATATTCCTTATTTCGATTATGGTGGAGATGCCTATTCATAGAATGTATCTGGTAGATCTTCCACTCCGAATCAACAAAATATATCAAGATGATACGGTTATTACTGTATGCTGTATGGTACTTTATGTTCTCTCGTCCTTTCTGAATACAAAATAACCATTTTCTTACCATACCTACTGTACTATCGTATAATATTTTACTTTTGAAGTGTACATAATAGTATTTTTATAGTAATTACTTTGAGATCGCATACGTTGTGTAATAGTCAGTCGGTAATTGTGCAGTACATGGAACATGGAAGTTAGAAGTATCTATTTTATACTTATTTTAACCAATACCAATACTCATCACAGTATTTTTAATTTTTTGCTTGCAACCCCGAAATTTTTGATCGCTATGTATTGTGGAAAATAATTTAAGTCATTAGGGTGTGCTTAACATGTATGTATCTTAAGGAGGTTCGATACCGTTTTTGAAAATATTACCATTCATCTGAAATTTTTACAAGTTGAAGATGGATGTATTTATCGTATACTGTTAAAATTTCAGATCAATCGTCCACACCGTTTTATAAAAATAAATTTTTAAAAATTTCTGTTTTACATGGGAGTAAATGAGAATACATTTTTAAAGGGCTGTGTAATCTATAAAAATAATACCACCAGAAAGAGATTTACAGTAATTATAAATCAGACATTAATAAATCATGAAACTAAAATTCAGTGGATTCTTCCACACCGTTATTGAGTTATTCAAATAAATAAAATTTAAAACGTGACACATAACTAAAAGAGCGATAACTACGGCAACGTCGCAAATCATAGATTGGCGCGAAATTTAAAATACTGTTGGAAAGTAAGAGTATGCGTTTATGTTGAAGCATATTATATTATAAAGTTTGTAACAAATGATATTATATTTATATTTTCACAACAAATAAAATAAAATACACATACACAAGTCATTTTTAGGAAATTGGACACACTTTCGCAATGCGCATACAAACATCGTTACGAAACTATCGAAAATAAGTAGGAAGAACTATTTGAGTAAGAATTATTTGTGTTCATCTACTAAAAACTCTACAAGGGATATGACGGGTCCATGATCACTAAATTTGTTTGCAATTATTTCGTAACTAATTCCAAATGTCGCTATTCTTTTAATCATTCCAGAAGATCTGACTCTTTTTAAAGGCTGTACAGTAGAAATAATAATATCTGTATCTTTTGTGTAAGTTTGTCATATACTTGATCAAAGCTTTCCCCATTACTAATTATTTTTGAAACAGAAAGATGAATTTCTATCAATTGTTCAATTATTCAGCCTCGTATTCAGCGTTATGAGCATACTTTGTAGATAATGATAATGTTTCCGACGACAAAGTTGTAAAAGTTAGTTGTTGCTTCTTAGATCTACGTTCAGGAAATCTGTTTTTAAATAATTTTAAAGTGTCTTGGAAATGACTGTACGAATACTATCAATTAAATTATCATTTCTTATAGCTTGCATTAATCTTGGAGCGTCAAAAGAACAATTATGAGCTATTGCATTTAGGTACTACCTCTGACAACACTTGACAGTTGTGTTGACACCAACAGTTAGGTTAGAATCACTGCAGCCAACAGTCAACTAAAATACTAGCGCTGTTGCCGTGTTTTCGATTGATTTTTAAAATTATGAATTTTAAAATATAAAATCTTTAGGACTTAAAAATACAATTTAATTGAAAGATAGTAATAAAATATTTATAAACAAATATATTTCGCTATAAGATATTTTATATTTTCGGTGTTTTTTACAACAAAATTTAGTGGGTAGAAGTTGTCACTCTGCAGAAATACAATAGATTTTTGTTTAGATCCCCCAGATAGATAATCGGTATCGAAACTCCTTAATATAATTTGCAGTGAATACATACTTTTCATACATTTTTACTCGTACCGCCCATAGATAGTATAGTACCTACTTATTTTTAGTTTAAAGTTAGCATTAAATTCAATTTTAAAAATGACAGCAACTTTGCCCCATCCTAAACAAACCGAACATATGCATATGCCACTACGTTCCATCAACCCCTTATATTTACATATTTCTTTACACTTTGTTACATTTTTGACTTTTATTCATCTCTTTTAACACCATATACATCAGGATTACAACCCTGTCCCATATCAAGTAGGTCTGGAAATCTGTTTACCTATGGGATTACAAACAAGTCGGTAATTTCCGCTTGTCATTTGTCTGGCACTGAACATGGCCAACTGAGGTTTATTATCATGCAGATGAAAAGAACATGTCCAGTTTTTTATTTTCACACCTTTAACGTCATAATTTTGTGGAGTTTTTGTGTTTGAAACATAGTAGAAAAGTTATGCTAATTAGGATTACTTTGGGATTATGAAAATCTAGGGCACTAAGGATATAGTGATGTTTGTGGCTAATATTTTTATCTTTTATTATATGCATTTCAAAGAGACAAAGCTTTATGGTAATAATCGGGTACCTAATACATTTTTCATGGGTAATTACAATTATTATAATAAAATTTTATTGTTTTGTTATGCGTAATGGCAAATCAATCTGATATTAGTACCTAAACTGACAAATAATTGTTTTTGAAAATATAAAAAATATTAAACTTGTAATTAATTAAATTATATACTCTAAATATTGAAAAGAAGGATATAGAATAAAAATTTATCTACTTATCTACTTACTACATTTTTAATTCACAATTCTTAATTACCATACAGAATTAACTTAACGTGAATCGCGTATCCATCCCTAAAATGTAGGTAGCGCTCAATTTCAAGACATGAATTTTATTTTAAATTCAAATACTTAATAATTTAATTGTTTAACCCTATGACGTAACCCTGGGCTGTGGCTACGTCTTTGATGGAAAAAGGTTAGTGTAAATATTTATAAGTACTAAAAATGATGCGTATATAGAATAAAATGATAAAAAATAGATATTTGCGCATTACGCTAGTTTTTTTCGATTTTTTAAAGAAAATTATTTTTACTATGTTCAAAATACTATACTTTGAGTCTATAAGTTAGCAAGCTTTCGCAAGTCGAATAATGCAACATTTGGAGTTAGATATCAATATCTATTAGTTGGTACAATTACAATACCAAGTAAGTAAAGTTGCTATCATATTAATTGCTGGTTTTGCTGGTTCGTTTAACGTATCTTATCCAATATTTAAAATATTATGTATAGTTGTATTTATTATCTACTGTTAGTCTAATTATTATAATTTGACTATTCCTACTTGACTGACAGTCGACAGCATGATTATGATAGCTATTTTTGTTAGACGGTTTACTTTTTCGATTAAAAATTGATTTTTGTAAACTATTTTTTTAAATAGATTTGAAAAAAGTCGATTTTTAATTGTAGATTCAATCGGTTAAGCGATTTTTTTTAAATAATCGATTTTTAAAAAATTTATTTAAAAAAAAAATTCGACATTCCTAGACAGTACCTACTAGACGTACTTTTGATGAGTAGAAATTGAATTTATCATAATTTCCTATTTATCACCTATGTTTTATATGTTTGCGAAAGTGGTAAATAAATCAATATTATGTAACAATATAACATAACTTCATCTTCGAGGTGCCGGCTACAAAAAAAAATTTAGTTCTGGCTCCCTGTACTTTGAAAATATAAAATAGATATGAATTAATCTAAATTTTCAATGCTTTCAAAAAAGAAATAATCCTAATCAAATTCATATTTGTTTTGAAACCTGCAAACGTAGTCTATGTTCAAATCCGCTTAACAATCGACTGTCGGCCTCTGTGGACAAGTGAATGAAGAAATATGAAAGCAGGCGATGAAATATGAAACAATTTAATTAGCAGTATAGTGTGACATAAACGCCTAGTCATCGTATTGTGCATTACCAAGGGTAGCAGTTAATTTATTACCGTATTTTACTTCAGCTTCCACTGACATCTCAATCAGACAGTCACTTGTCTGTGTTATACACAGCCACAGCCACCTCTGCAACCACACCTCGCACCCGTGAGAAATTAATTTATATCTGATTGAAAGAGTTGCGCGTTTGTTGTCGACACCTCCTTAGATCTGTACGCAACGCACAACGCGCAGCCCAGCGCGCAGCAGTGTCGACTTTCGTTTGTTTATAGCGCATGCGCACGATTTAAACCCGACATGTTTTATGTTGGCGTTTTACGATCGCCAAATGATTTATTTGTTTTTGTTGCCATGCTGTTGTTAATTGTATTTGACAGATGAATTTAAGTTTATGATGCTTTGCAAGTTAAGTAAGTGGAGAAGTGATTTTCGTTTGTTTAATTGTTTTTCGGTAGTTATCTGTTGGTTAATTAGCTCATTTGTCTGTGGTCTACGGGTTATATTGCCTTTAAAATTGTTATTTCGTTTACCGAAAAAATTGCTCTTCCTTTGCAAAACGATATCTTCAATTTTAGCAAACACGCACGGCACATAGAATATTAATTTACATTGGTATATAAATCATTGTTGCCATAAATTTAACATTAATGAGTTAATAAAACAGCATTTTAGATTAGTTGATACTAACTTATAAGTAAATTCCCATAAATGAAGACAGCAAGAAGCAGAGGCTGTTTTTCCTTCTTGTCAGTGCACCATACCACCGTATGTCCTTTGCAAACTCGCAAAGCAATCTCTAAGGATTTTGATCATTAATCCAGAATCTGGTTGAGATATATAGATATTATAGTAATTAATTAAGAACAGAATGTATAAATTATTTAACCCATGGCTTGTAACACCGATTAATCTTAAAATATATTCATGCCTTATAAAAAACATGAAATAGTATTAACGAAAGAAGTTAAAAATAAGTAAAAAACTAATCATTGCTTATACTGCCATATGCCCTGTCCAAATTTTTACTCTTAAATATTTCTTTGAATTAATTCTTGTCGCTGTAACTTGGAGGAACAAAGAAAGGAGCATAATTGTGTACATAAATAATAATATTATGATATTATTATATCTCAATTTTATTTGAAATAGTATTGTAATCTTTTGTATTTATTTAAAATATGCCGATTTATTTTTATATTTTAGTTCATGTAAATTGTAATCAAGTTTATATTAATATAAAAGTTTCACGAATTAGGAAGTCACCACAAGGATCATATTTTAAACCATAGAAGGTATACGTACCTACGTAAATTTAGAGTATCAAATCAAAATCTTATAATCTAACAGTGTTTAGATAACAATATTTTTTATCTAGATAAAGATAAAGATAACTTACTTTTTATTTATCTAGATAAGATAATAGATAATCATTGAGGAAATTATCTAGATAATAGATAAAAGATAAATCATTATTATCTAGATAATTATTAGATAATACAAAAAATATAAATGACATGTTCTAAAGTATAAGCGATACCTGCTAGCGAGTCGGCAGCCTTACAAGCTTGTACGTTGTATGCTTGCACAGTTTGATTAGGTACACTTGAATTCGATTAAAATTAATAAATGAAAAAAATTGGTTCTAATTTTGCAAAAATTATTATCTAGATGATTTTTTAAAAATAGATAAAGATAATTTGTAATTTTATCTAGATAAGATAATAGATAAATAAGAAAAAAATTATCTAGATAAGATAATAGATAAAAATATATTATCTAGATGATTTATCTAGATAAAATTATCTAGATAAGTTACAACACTGTAATCTAAATGGTAAATTGGAGGATCGGCGGACCTAAGCACATAAGTCAAAAAATTCTATTTTTTAGTTATGAGTTGCAATAAGTCACTTTTTCATCAACTCACAATCAAACTAAATCATATAAGTCAACTTCGTCTCCAGATTGGCGAAACGGACAGGCGTTCCTTTTCAACCTCAATAATTATTTTACAGTTGACTTCATGTTATTAGTAACATATAACTATTAAGTACCTACCACATGTGTTCCTTAGAACACAAGTCAATGTAAATTATTCTGGTACACATAACATAAGTCACCCAAAAGCCATAGCGGTATATTTTTATATATCTTTTTTCTTTTGCTGCTGCTACTGCTATTACGCTTGCTCTGAATTTATGTACATTCTTTCGTATTGAACTTTCTCTCCAATTGCAAAACCTTCTTGTATGGAATCCACTTGAATTCGGAATCGATCTCATTGACAGTCAACCTTCCATCTTCCGAGGTGGTATGTACTCCATTTCTAAAACTATATGAAAATATCTCACTCATTAACGCTGCCATATCAGGACCTACCCATCCCTGGGGTCTGCGCAGCCTTCTGCACATGCGCATAGCTGTGCAGACGTGCACAGCCTACTAGTGGTCACAAACTCCCTGAAGAAGCAGCCGATATGGACATAAATACTTTACTAGATCGAAGGATCGAGTCGCCCGTGATTTAGACTCTTTTGTTATCTCCAGAATTGTATATATGTCTTTATTGAAATTCTTATTCACGGTGATTTAGTAGCTTGGCAAGTGTGATTAATTAGTGATGGGACGTTATTTTTGTGTGTTGTACTTGGAGATTGTTTCTCGCGATGTTTTTGTACCGTACGACGGGAAGCGAAGCGAGTTTTGTCTTGAACAAAGACGTTTATTTTTTATTTTTCTATCGCGGAGACTAATCTACTGGAGTTTGTAACAAAGCATTCATTGTTGTTTATTTATTGGACCCGATTGATTTTTTTTCAGTTCGCTGTTTTTATAGCAGGGTGTTTGGTTTTATTTTACTTTTTGTGTATACGTTTCCGAACAGCAAAAAAATTAGAATAAATTTTGCTTTTTCTTTACTGCGGAGCTTCCTTCACTGTTGAGATATAAATATATAAAACAGAGTTGGAATTTGTAAGAAGTCTCTCTACGAACGTCTAAAATTATTACTGTACTTATAGGTACTTAATTAAATTATTATGAAATTGTAGAGTTGCGCTGACTATATTATCTATAATACAGTATTCCATATTGCATGCAAGGATTAAAATTAGATAAGTTAGTTCACAAGCTAAATGAGGGAAAACTATTTTGCTTTGTTATTTTATCTAATAATAATTAATTAATAATAATTTTTGAAGGCAAATTTTTAAGCTATAGAATAGACAACTTTTATTCTTGGTACACTCTTGCCATAAAAATCAAAGAAAATTTTTTTTTTACAATAAAGTCATTATATGACTTTGTTTTTGAAAACACCATGAGATATTTTTCAAAACCTATGTAATAATCTATTTACCAATGATTCATTATTCTTCATGTTAAATTTCAGTTTTTAATTTGCAACCATTTGCTCCTTAAATTATTTAGTTGTAGCTTTTATTATATTATTATGTTTTTTTATAAAGTACCTATTATTTATGTTGTTGCATATTAGAGTTTTTCCATATAAATTAGCATATTATCAAATTGTTTCTATTCGTAATATTTTATTCTAAACATGCAAGACAAGAAATGAAAAAGAAGTAAAAGAAATCGCATTATTTTAATAAAATGTACAAAATTATAACACTTATTTTGACATATCATTAGAATTCCATTTTTGTTATTTAAAGTCCAATAAAGCGGTACATTTTGAACAGTTAACGGTATCATTGCGCTCAACATTAAACATCATGAACTATGATTGATAAATATAAATATATTTATCTGATGCCGTGTCATAATGACAACATTATAAGCCTGATTTTTAAGACTATAATAGCGTTCATTATAGGTCAAGGACCATAATGAATCCAGTACGGAACTCAGTACCATAATGAAATTACAAACAATATAACTGTTTTTCTTTTAGATTTAAATTTTTTGTTAAATACCAAATAATTTATTTTTTCTACAAACACTATTAAAAACTTTTAACACGGCCTACTGCTGTTAAAAATGCAATATTATAAGACGCCGTGTTAAAAGTGAACTGTCAATCACTTTTAACGTGCGTTAAAAGTAAACTGCCAATCACTTTTAACGCACGTTAAAAGTAAATTTCATCTCTTAATATTATATTACTATATAAATATCTTTTTTTACTGAACTGTCAAAAATATTTGAATAAATTATTTCTTATATTAAAATATAAAACGATGTTTGTAGAAAAAATAGTGTATGATATACGTGTTAAAAGTGCTTTTATTTTGTTCGAAGGGTTACGCCACTCAGATTCGCGTCGTGTCCTAAACTTCCCGTCTCACAAAATAAAATGTCACTTTTAACACTTATATCATAAATAACTATTATTTTTGACTAATTTACGCCAGCAGATTATTATGGTACACGTCGTGTTATAAAACTCTGCTTTGCTTCGTCTGATAATCTTTACGACTAAGTACCATAATGGTTGACTTTACGATCCTTATAACATAATTCGTTGCATCACTATATTTGATACGATCTTACGATAGTATTACTTTTCGAAGTAGTGAGAAAAAATCAACAAGATTTCTAAGTTATGATGATAACTATCTAAAAAATACTAAAAATAGGTAGAAGTTGAATAGGAGGATAATACGGTTTACAAATGATATAAGTAATCAATCAATATTTAGGGACACAAAAGTGAAAAAATCAAAAGATTCTTTACAAAATCAACAATGTTTCTAAATTATCATGATTGCTATCTGAACAGTTGTTAACTCTTTTTCAATATTACCGATATTTACCCAATAGGGTTATAAAAAACGCAAAAAAGTCAATAGGCCCTTTAAACACCATATCAGTCTCCCAAAAGGGCATCCATCCAAACATTCGCCCAGTCAAGCAGATGAAGATATTATCAACTAGCATCGATCTCCCAATTCGCAACACACTGGTCGTTGAATGAAATTAGCGACAATGCGAGTTAATGCGGTCGTGTCACAGTGGATCAGCGCAACAACCGAACAGCGAACAGGGAATCAGGGGTGCCAACCCTCCAGCTAGTCCCCGAGGATTACCGGAACATATGCTGACCGGGTAAGAGAAGGGAAGACTCAACTCAACTGAGCTTTATTTGCTAACGAAGGAATCACTTATCATGGATATCAAAATTTATAAATCGTACGGGTTAATTTGGAATTTTGTTTTGGGAGATGATTTATGTGTATGTTTAAAGAGGGAGTTTATAAAGGACTTGAAATGGACAGATACAGGATAAAGTGATTAATTTTACTGAGAAATATTTATGAGTCGGGGTGTAAGTAAGTTGAGTACTTATATTTTTAGTTTTGTTCACCCTCCGTATGTTCTTAAACATAATAATATCACCATGATTTAATCAATTTATACTATTAAATGCTCTCAGTGTGTACGGGGCTTAAAGTTATGTTTACGAAGTAACAACCTTAAAAGTACATGTATGCGAGATGCCATCGATAACGATAACGATCATAAATTTTTTAACACAATATAAACTTATTAAATAGAACAAAATATGAGGAAAAGATTACTCGACCGGATCAATGAATAAAAAAGTAGAGAAGTTCTTGGAGAATACAGTTAATTTATTAAAATACAATAACACACCAACGTTTCGACTTCAATTAAGTCCTCTTCAGGGTGCTATTACAAGAAAACACATTAAAACAAATAAATTTACAATATTCAGGTACACTTACATAATTGTCAAAAACTAGAATATAGAAATTGTCATTATATAAAATTTGTCATCTTTGGACGAACATTTTCTGTAACAAAATTTATATAATGACAATTTCTCACTCACATTGTGAATTTTAGATATTCTGTAATCTGTACTAACTTCCAATAATTGCATTCAGGTACTACACAAAATTTATTTCTTATACTAGGTGGCGCAAATTTAATCATCCTATCGGATGATGCTTTCATTTTTGCAGCTGGCGTCTCATGTCATCGCAACTTTGACATAAGTGAAGTAACAGATGTAAAATACACGTACCTAGACGAACCATGATTCGTTTTTCGCTATACTCCTCAATATGTTTTTGATAAACATATTGGTTTTGGCTCAACGTAAATTTCGTCGTCGATTCCTTGGTCGTTTAAACGCTCGCTTCGCGAAGAGTGGCTCAACACGGGACAGTAGCAGACGTGGTTCGTTACTTCGACTGGTGCATAGATAAAATAAAAGACTGGTGAGCCGGTGAGCGCTACAAAAACCATGATCAACTACTTCTTGTTGCCACAAACTGACGAATTGGATTTGGAGAACATGTGATTCCAAGGATGGTACAACCGCACACACAGCACGAGCAACAATGGACATTCTAAAGCAAGCGTTTCCCGGACTTTTAATCTTTCGTTTTGGCGATTTGCACTGATCCGCGAGATTGCCAAATTTGACCGAGACAGAATTTTTTCTTTGGAAATTTTTTGAAGTAACGGGTCTATACGAAGAAGGCACAGACCTTGGCGTCCCTAAAAGAGAATATCCGAAAAGTGAAGAATTTATCTCCAGAAGTTTTAACACAACTCATGGAAAAAGCTGTGAAACAAGCCCGAATTTGCATCAACTGTGGCGGCGAGCACTTGACCGATTTATTATATTCATCGTAACGGGGGAAAATGTTCACGTTATAATCAACAAACAAAACCAATTATTTTTCTCTACAAAGTTACTGCCTTAAAAAATCCAGTGATTACTTTTGTGCCACTATCTATTACATTTACGACAAATTTAATTTTCTCATGAAATTTTAAAATATTTCATCATAAAATAACACTGGTGGGAACACTGCTTACTTTCCTCTCTAGAGAGCGAAAACTTATTTTCCTCACTTTTTCGCGAGAAGAAAATTGTGTTTTATTCGCATGTCGTGGAAAAAATATTTAATTTTCCTTGTTCTAGCTATCGGTGGATACTCATAAAGTTTTCCAGTTACTCTTATTAGATCATTTCAAAGATTACTCGTGCAGAAAAAAACGTAACCGTGCTCGTTCTATTTTAATTTTATGAGAAAAATCTTATATTTCATATTGAATAATCATAGTCTTCAGGATACTTCTTCCAGAGAAATATACTAATCTATAAAGTTTATTATTTTTGATAAAATATTTTATGTAAATATTCCTGCGTTGTGTGGTTTAAAAATAAATTCATCACAATCTTTTCCCGGCTCACCACCGTGTCAAAAATAATCCCACCCTAAAACACATAAAAACTACCCTCCCTTCAATGTTGCCCTGGGGACGGTGACATCGTAGTAAGCCTTGCAATTAGGGGCGCGATATTCTCCTGTCTTTCTTTCTCCCCTGTTCACATGTCAAGCACGGAACCATGGCTCACTATAGATGGCGCTGATTTATTCCTCTATGCGAGATCGTATCGCGTGTCACTGACTCTGTTTATGACACAGACGGTTGTAATAAACGCCTACAAGTGATTTTATTATTTGTAGGGTGGCGGTGGTGGTAATTGTGGTTTTAGTGACAATTCACTCAGGGTAGTTAGGAAAATAATAATGTGGGAAATTTAATGATATTATTAAATTAAGTGAGTGGTTAACTTTGTGAGAACTTATTTTTATCAGAAAAATGTATTATTGTTTAATTTTATCAAAAGTTCCCAATACTTACATATAAAAAGTTTTATTTTACCAATAACATAACGCAACATACTAACCGGTAATAATTGTCGATATTTTTGTTTTTATATACCTACTTCATTAAAATTTATCTTTATTCATTACATTTGAAAGTTTTTTCCAAATATGTATTCAATTATAATGATCTGATTATTGATCTATTACCATTAAGTACCGAGAGATTTTTTCCAAAAACCACAGAAATCTCTAAAATGGCATTAAAGTCCACAAAAGTATATACCTATCTAGTACCCTAGACATAGACAACTCTAGAGATAATCACAGCAAGGGCGCAGCCTATTGTTCCAACCTCAGTTTTAAATAAATTTAATTAAATAATAAATATTAAAAATGATTAAATAGGGATGAGATGTCACGATGTCAGGCAGTGTATATCGATTATGAGTAAATGTTGACTGTTAATTCGTGTTAAGAAGTAAAATTTAATTGTTAAGCAACACACGTTTAAGATTTTTGATAAAAGATTTAGACTGTAAGGACATGAAGGAAGGTGGTAATTTATTTAGACTTTGTGGAAATACATACCTGTAGGTAGGTTTATAAAGAGCAGACTTGTGAGAGGGTATATGATAATGGGAGTTATTTCTTAAGTTACGCTGAATATGTTGTGTACGTAATTTTTCGTACAGATAATCAGAAGATCTATTCAGTACAATACGGTGTGCCGAGCAAGCAACATGCAATTGTCTTGCATGTCTCATATTGAGCTATGCCAATTCGACAAAATAAGGTGCTAAATTGTCGTGCCTACGAAGACCGAAAATAAATCGCACACAACAGATTTGTACCCTCTGAATTCTATTTGCATCACGAGAGTAATATTGTATTTTTAACAAATCTATTATAGTTTTTTGTGAGTTCTCCTATAAAAAAACCTTTTCAAATCTGTCAATCCTAGTCATAGCACTGGATTTAAAACTCTGTTATATTTAAAAAATTTTAGTGTAGTTTAATTAATTTGATTACCATTTAAATAAATAAATTAGTATCTCGTTACAACGCAAATAGAAATAGCATGCAACTACATCCTACGTCATCCATTCAAAACCTAATGAAATTACAATTTCCACACTTCAAATACTCGTTGAAATCATCCACTTTACCAAGCAGAAACATCACCTGCAGTTTGTGTCCTCCACGTGCACTGCCTCAACTTGAATTCTTGTTGCACTTGCACCCTATGTCATCGTCGTTCTTTGCTTCGTCGCCCTTATCCGCGTATCAGGGCCGATTATAATAATCGCGCGATCAGAGTGGGCTGGATTCGTGGCCACCTGCGACCTGACAGAGTCAAGCGACGAACGCCGTTGTGGCGTTGCCATAGCGACGGGGTAACGGCAGGTGGATGAGGTGCATCGAGATCATTACCAGAGGATCAAAGAACGAGGATGTGACTGTGAACAGGGAACAATAAAGGTTAGTTGAATAAAGTAAAAATGATGGTGCTGATTTTAGTTAGCATTGAAATTTGTTTGTGATGTACCATTTTTGAAAATTGTAATCAGTTTAAAAAATATTGTATAGCTTCTTTTAGGATATTTTGCCGTCTGATATTTGACTTGCGAAACATTTTTTGATTTCTGAAATTCGTTATTTTATAAAATTCTATTATACTATAGCTACTAACTTTTCAAATAGGTTCTTATATAATAAATTATAACCCGAATGATACTATTCGAAAGCTTGCACATAACATGTAATATACCATTAAAATGTATTCCGAAGTTGGATATTCTTCAAGCGCAATCTCCATTTGACAGCTTTGCTATTCAATTCATTATTGTTAATTTAGTTGTATGTTATAACAAAATTCGGCTATGTAAGTTTCAAAATTGTTAAAATACATGGTAAACAAACTTGTTTGTACATAATAACTTTTTTTTTCATTTTTATATATTAAATATTGTCCAAAATGTTTTATTTTTCGAAGTGTAAACAAGAACTTACACACACAGTCACACAAATTTTGCAAATTTGTTTCTTATAAAGAAACATTCCAAGAATCGAATGCAAAAAACCGAAAGTCAATATTTCAACCCGTTAACAAATAGCAGCTGTTTTTGTGTGAAAAGAAACAAAATTATAACTGAATATAAAAATCTGACGTGGCCATCACACAACCTTCCGCCATATCTAGATTTTGAACAGAAATGTATACGTGCAATCCGGTGCCCATTTAAAATATACAAATAAAAATCTCAAATATTCAAACACAGAAATTTGCATCACCTGAATAAAAAGATTCATTCACAGGAAAACTCTGCCGTATTGAAGCCATCCTCCGTTCAATTACTACATTTAATATCTTACTTAGGACTTATATAGCGCTAGTATGCCAACTCGTCACCCGTCTCACCTGTCAATATTTTTTACGCAGAAACAAAAATCAACCGATCATGGATTACAAGATATCAACGTTTTATTTGATAAATTTATTTTTTAAATTTTACTGCAGTTCTTTAATGCTACCAGATAAAGACAATTTTTTTATAACGTAAGTTGCAAATAACTTTTATTCTCTTATTCTCATTACAAATAAATACTATATTTTTCCAAATTTATATACAATTTTGACAATTAACCTTTTCAATCTTCAAAAAATATCACTTCCGATGAAGATATTTGTACCAAAATCTAGGGAGCTCTTCCAATTTATATACAAATGTTAAATACCAAATATCAAAATTTTCGGGTAATTCGTATTTGAGTTATGCGACTAACAACCCTTGACCACACACACACACACACACATACACACACACATACACACAGACATCATCGTGAAACTATCAAAAATGAGTTGTAAGGACCCTAATTCGTGCTCATCCACTAAAAATTCACCACCCGATTTTTTGCATGATTCCAATACCTTCCTTTACAGGTAAGCGGAAGGTAAAAAGAGTGCTTTTTAAAAACACATTTTGTTGATTTTCTCCAAAACTGTATTTTTTATATGGAAGTTTTTTGTACCTATGTTGTAAAGAATTTTATGCTCTACAATTTTATAATTAGACTTTTTGTCGTAATATTAACCGTTTACGAGTTAATCGCAAAAAACTAAAAAAGTAGGTTATTTTTCAAAAATATTGCCAAAACTGCTACTCATCCGGACAAGCACCCAATTTTTTTTAACCACTAGACCATTAGTAACAACTTCCCCATGGGTGCTTCTCTGGTAAATGTATGATACACAGAAGTATGCTCAGCGGTTGTATTATAAGTAAAGTGCTAAAATTACTTGAAATTAAAAATGATTTATTTGGGATTGAGATCCAAATATCGGGCAGAACTAAACGAGGAGTTTTCGAAATCTCGGTTAGTTCAGTCCCATTCTGTACATATTAAAACAGCCTAGTCGCTATTTTGAGAATATATTTTATTATTCGTTTGAGAACGCGGCTCTTTTTCTAATCCATTTGAAAACGTCTCAAAAAGGATGAGTACATAGACATCTTTCCAGAAAAATTAAAACTGATTAAATAAGATAAATGGCATAGTGACAGTAAGATCTGATACAACCTTATTTAGTGATCAGTTTTCTGCATTTATTGCTGCTATAAGCATAGCAAATAGTCCAATCAAGTAAAATAGTAAAGACAGTTAAGGTAGTCAGGGCCGATTCTGGCGTACGTGCAGAGCGTGCCCCCCGCACGTGGGCGGCCAAAATTTGGGGCGGCGAAACGCCACTTAAAAAGTTGTATTTATATATAAATTTCTCACAAGAAATTAATTTCAATTATACTTATAATTTTCATTTAGTTAATGCAATATTTTTCGTTAATTTCATGAAATATTACATTCAATTTAAAGATATTTCACCTTGAATTTTAAAAAAAAATTGCCTGCGGCGCAATGAGTTACTTGCATAGTACTGAAAATTAGATTTTTATCACAATAAACTTAATGTTAAGTTTGAATCATTGGTAAAAATACAAATTTTGTTAAAACATATGTGTTTTTTAGTACATTGAGACGGAAATTTTACTGTGACGGCATTATTTTGTATAGGAGATATGGCGACATTCTAATTATTCAATTTTCATTAATTATTTTTGGGTTTATTAAAATTTTATGAAACTAAAAAATATGGGTCCCAAACTTTTGTCTTTTCTTCTAAAATATTTAATTAAAAAAATCATTCAAGTAGGTACCTACCCCATTATATTTTATACTTTTATGCTATTTTAAATAATAATTTCACATTTTTTTCTTCCAATAATATTGTCGGGGCGGCAATTTCTTAACTCGCACCTGGGCGGCCGATAATACAGAATCGGCCCTGAAGGTAGTTCAGCAACAGTTTTGTTACAGAAAATGTACCAATTAATCTGAACTAACATACCGAAATAATATAAAACCTCAAAGGAATTTAAAAACAAATAATTTTAGTATGCTTAAATTATTCGAACAACAATTCAATAAATGCTCAGCTAACATAACCTCTCCGTTTCTCCTATTTCACCCCCGTCGTCATTTAGCCCAGAATTTTCCCTGTGGTTGCACTAATGAATGGGTTTACATACCCACGCGTGCTCGCCACGTGTCGCTGCACGTGCACGCCTCCGCGAATAAAACTCCTGCGCTCTCTACTCTCTGCTCTCAATGCGCGCGTCCGCACGCTGCCATCGCCAGGAAATAATTATTACGCTTCCGACAGCGCAGAGCTCAGCGGTAACAAGTAGGGGTTGGGGGTTCCCCTGATTCTAAGGGCGAAGAGGGCGATGCAATGCCTGCTGGATGATTGGGGGTGGAGATCACGTTACACGGTAAAAAGGAGAAGCGAATGATCAGGGAAAAAGAATTGTGGATGTGAACGCTTGGATACTGGGAGTTTTTTTGTGAATTTAGGGAAGTTTTAGGGTGGTAAATTGGGGTGATGGTTTTGGTATTAACTAAATCTGACATATACTTAGAAAAATTTAGTGATCAAGTTAGCAAGCATTATATTACAAATTCATTTTAGTAGTACACGAATTCAAAATCACAGGAGTTCGTCCTTAACAATGTTGTACAAAATTTACAAGTTTTTTCCACAACTTCAGATAAAAAATTAAAGGGTACTGTACGACGTGCTGATCATGAAACAAAAAGCTTTTTTTTTAATTCGCAAAGTTAAGGGTAGTTTACTTGACGTGTGTACATTTTAAGTATCACTGTTTTGATGTTATATTTGATAATTTGACATTTATTAGTATTAGATGTTATATAAACAATTACTTTCTTGGAAAACATTTGAAAAAAATTACTAAATATAACTACCGACCAGTAGCAAAAAAATGTTTGCTTGTAATACGATGCAATTTTTTTGCGAATTTAAAATACCCTTTAATTTTTTGTCCTAAGTTGTGGAACATCCTGAAACATACAGCTTCTCATCATCGAGAAATGTAACTTTCGATACTAAGGTATTTGACCTTGAACCCAAAAAAAAAATTTGCATGCGGCGATATTAGTTTTTCAATCGGTATCCTTCCACTTTCACAAAATCCTGGGTGCGCCACTGATGGCTATGACATTATGACTATGATCTATATCGTCATAAAAAAAAATTTACATGTAAAAATATTCGTTGATGACGACATAGAGATCATAGTCATAATAGAGCACTGCACGAGCCCGAATTTTTAAGTCTGGCCCGACCTAGGTCCAACTGTGGTCAGTCCCGGCCCCGGCCCTGCCTAGCTCATAACATTTTGACTTGCAATGTGATTTGAATTTGTAGATATACCTATAATTTTTTTCCCGTTGGATTAAAATTATTCTACAAGAAATAACAATAGAAACGAGAATTATTTAATAATATTGTACCTATAGGTACATCAGTTTTTTTACGTCACTCGGGGGAGTAAAGCAGTGTTTTCCTCTTGCTAATGGAGGGAGGGAAGCGAGTTTTCCCTCCCGCTCGGGAGGACCGTACTTGCTTTCCTTGCTTTCCTCCCGCTTGCAAGAAAGGTGATTTCGAGGCCCTCGTGACGTAAAATATTGTGTGTCCCACGGGAGGGAAGGCTATTCCTCCCTTGGGCGAAGCCGGCGCCCTCGCTCGGACTCGCCTGCGGCTCGCCTTCGGCTCGGGTCGCCGCTTCGCCCTCGGGAGTAATAGCACGCTTCCCTCCCTAGGTGCACAAAATACTAATTTGTTAGACAAATATTCTATTTTTCTATTTAGTGCTAGTGCTGCCTTCCTAATATTTATACAGAATGGCGCGTAAGACGATCCACACTTAATGACTTGGGAACGAATTGTGTTAGGCATACCCAATTTGCGCTTTATGTTTTAACATCTAGGGGGACACATTTTAATAATATTTTTGTTTTTTTAAATCACTCATCTCACCCCCACCACTCTCAATTTTAAAATCTTTAATGGCAATATACCTACCCGTTGTGGCATATCAAAATAAATGTTAGCTCTTGAAAAATGCTACAGAGTCATGCCATGCCATATGCCAATAAAATTGATATTTGAATAAACCGTTCTGAAGTTAGCACTTAGCAACAATAGTTTTATGATTTATTAAATGCATTGAGTCATATGATAATGACAAAAATGTGAAACAAATAATAATAGTAACTGATAATTATTATTGTCATACACAAACTATAAAACAAATTATTAGGTATCATTGTTCTTATTTTGTTTTCTTGTCATTTTCATAGCATGCATTTTAAATGAATGTATTTTAAATGAAAGCGAAATTAAATACACAACGTAGGTAAGTTTAGTTATAATGTTATAAACTTTAAAGTAACGAGTAAAATTAATTTGTTGTGAAAAAAGATCATAAAGTATAGTTCCTCATGAGAAAGACTCTCGGAAAGACTTAAGACTCAGTGATATATTATATAGCTCAACTTTTTGCAGCACAAATAATGATTTCTTTAATTTGCTGACAACAAAAACCATAATTTTTATATTACAAAAACACACTAACAAGAACTCGTTAAGAGAAAATCATTTTGTACAGCGGAACAATCGTAGCATGCCGTGAACAAACAAACAATAAAACTTAGTTTTTTATATTTCCGTAAATATCCAGCTAACAAGTGACACAATTCTATTTAAACTGCAAAAAATAATTTCATCTTAACTAAGTTGACTTCATCGAGAGAATTTCACACAATTTTAAGCTCTATAAACTAGAAATTAAGGGTGAGGTCTGTGAGCTGACAGTATGATAATGATAATCAACAAGAATGTAAGAAGTAGGTCTAGGGTTCGTGCAGCCTGGTGGACCAACAAACCATTATTTATACTAGCTTGGTTTCCATTGAGTGGCAAGCGCTTTTTCTGATTATTTATGTTTTATTTTTATGAAATTTTCAGTTATTTTTGCAGTAAAACTAAATTATTTTTAGAAAGTGTCTATTGGCACAAAAAAAAAACGCGAAACGCGGAAAAACGCGATACGCGAAATACAGTGTTGCCGAGTTTATGTTAAAAAAACGGAGTTCTGTTGGACTCAAGAAGGGTTTTGTTAGTATTAATTAGTTTATGTCAAAAAAACGGAGTTCTGTTGGACTCAATTAGGGTTTTGTTAGTATTAATTAGTTTATGTGAAAAAAACGGAGTTCTGTTGGACTCAATTAGGGTTTTGTTAGTATTAATTAGTTTATGTCAAAAAAACGGAGTTCTGTTGGACTCAATTAGGGTTTTGTTAGTATTAATTAGTTTATGTCAAAAAATAATCGGCAACACTGTATTTCGCGTATCGCGTTTTCTCGCGTTTTTCCGCGTTTTCTCGCGTTTTTCCGCGTTTTTTCGCGTTTTTCCGCGTTTTTCTCGTTTTTTTGTGCCAATAGACACTTCCTTATTTTTATTTATTTATATCGTCTTCCCACTGCTATTGAAATTTTTCTATTCCTGCAATCGTTTTCTGAGGGAATCCGATAAAATAAAATATTTTTACTTTGTAGAGTTCCACTTAAATGAACTGTCAAGTTTGATGGTCCACCAGGCGACGTCACGTGCACGAAGCCTATAACACGTGACATAACGTCATTATAATGTTATATCATATAGCGGTAGGTACGTGGTAGTTTATGCAGTTTTACTAATTGGCGAGGAAACGGCAGAACATTTCCTTTCACCCTTGTTTCTAAGGGTTGGGTTACCTCAACAACTTTTAATAAATGTAACTTAACTTGGACGCAAATTTGATTCCATTTTTATCTCATTTTATGTTTATTTTGTAACAAAAATGTTTCATTATTTTTACTCAAAAATAATTCAATATTCGTGTTAGTTAGTTAGTGTTGTATTTGGTTTTTTTGCATTGAATCATACATTTTGTATCAAACCTCACACCATACACTAACCTGGATACATTACTCATTGACGAGTACATATACGGAACGATTTTGTTTTATAATATTATCATTTATTACTTATAAGGTCATGATAAACTTTAATAATATTATAAAAACTACAATTTCCGAATTCTTTTCTACAATGGTATATATTTGTAAGTAAGTATACCTTCATACACTGTTATATTAGCAAAATAGTAGAGTGGCGAGAAGTCATGTGTTGGCCACATTATATTTTTGTATAATAATATATAGATGTTTCGGAAACGATGAATTTCTATCAACTAAATAAATTATATAATTTCTTTATATCAATTTATCAATAATTTTTTACAATTAATTCATTTTACCTTGAAAAATTATATTACTTATTTATTGAAAATAGAAATTCGTATCGTAGTTTATTATATTATCATTACTTAGTTGACGAAATAGGTATACTCATAACGTCATAACAAATGCACGCACTAATGCACATCTCATAAATACTAGATTTATATTTTAAATATCAAGAAACATACTTTGACCCATTACAGTACCTCCCTTTAATGTTGCAAGACGGGAGGTAATTTTAAAATAACTCATAAGTCATAATTTACATTTATTTATAAAAACTATACCTATTATCTAAAAGCATCCAAAAAGAATTACGTTAAAATTTTGTTTGAGGGTCACTGGTATTTCACAAAATCTAAGTTCGTTGCGAACCGTTCAATTCTGTTCGTTGCAGAAAAAAATCAATGAAATCGACAGTAGTGTGATTTTCATAAGATTATATGAATGTCTAGTGAAATGTATGCTTAAAAATACAGAAAATATATCAAAATTTGCGTGAAATAGTTTTAGTGATATAATATAGTGTGTGACTGAACTTAATGTATGTTTCCAGGTGAAAATATGCAAACTTTCTACGATGGAACACACAACGAGCCAAGCATGGGCCATGGAGAAGATAGGTTAGCATTTTATTTAAGTACATAGATAGTTATTAAAATATAATATGTTAAAATAGAGAGAAAAACCGCAGCTTTGTTGCCTCAATTACCTTTAATGGAAAAGTAAAGTGCTGCTATGAATTCAGTTTAGATACTAAAACAGAAACAGCTGATAAAGGTGTCATGAAAAATGTATGTTCATTTTTAACATAACTTAACCGTCAATCGTATAGCAAATTATACAAAAATAAGATCTTTAACTCCTAAGAAGTCTTGTTATATTTCTTTTATTAATTTTGTTTTTCTCTTGTTGCAGGTCCTGCGAACCTTGAGTAAACAGGTAGCCTCGGGTTAAAGGTCAGTGCCTCTTTTGTATTAAATTTACTAATTTTGTGTTAAACGTATTTACGTTTTTTTCAGCCCCAAATTTTATTCCCAGCCTTATCCTTTATCCTGTCTTATATCCATGTTTATTACAAGTTACTAATTTTGTGCCACTATTGGAAGCGGCGACTTTAAGTATCAGATATCAGGATATTTCATGGCTGAAAGGGTGCTACAGTTTGTAGTATTGAAGAAATATCGGTACAGAACTAGGGCATGGATACACCAGTAATTAAATTAGTAAGTGTATTTTAACTTCATTTGTTAATTTTGGGAATTTTCATTATACTATAAAGTTTAAAATAAATATAATGACATAAATTGCAATTCGATATCGAATCGAGCATATAGCCAATAGCCTAGTAAAATCAAAACCAGGTAATAATTCGAAATTTTAGAGTTAAGTGTCATATTTATGACTACCTAGGTATAAAATATTGTTTGGAAATTCTTTATTTTTTATTTTTGTCATTTTTTGTCAACAAGAACAGAAATAATATCCCAAAAACAGAATAACGTCAGCAAATAAGTAGCTAATAATATGCTATAACTTGTAACTAACAAATACTAGATTTCGAATATAAAAAATCTGATGTGGCCAGCACAAGACCTCCCGCCATACTTTATTCATTTTACTTATTATACAAATATATTAATAGGTACAACTACTGACAAATATATTTTAGGCATTTTATTTAAACTGCAGAAGAAGATATAAACGATATTTTACTATTGTTACTGTCACTGTCATATCATAATCATTTAAATTTTACATAGTAACAAAAAAATGTTAAACGATCATGGACTACAAGATACCGAAATACTAAATTATAAGTAGAGAATTTTTATTCGACTGGAAAAATTATATGATAGAAAACAACTAATTCGCAATCAGTCAGGAAGAAAAGGAATGAAGTAAAAGAATTTTACTCACATCTTATTTCTATTTTTATTTGCATAACGTTTCAGCCGCATCACCATCAGATGCTCAAAAATAATAACATTAAGTAATATACACATTAGGAAAAATGCACAATTAGACAGTAACGCCATTTAACTATAGTTAAAATGGCGTTACTGTCTAATACTATTAAGCTAGGTGAACGAATCCACACTGTCCAAAAAACAAACACTATACACCAAGTCTATCCATTTATCTATTATAATCAAAGAATAAATTTTCTCAGCTTTTTTCATACAAGTTTTTTTATTCTTCGTACTCCAATCTCTTCATAATTTCTTTGGTAATACATTATGATATAAATAATAACATAATATCACTTTTATTACCACATAATTAAAAATATGAAAATATATTGGTTGCATATCAGAAAGTTTTAATATTTCCAGAGTCTTTGTTTTAATTTACCTGGCAGTTATTACCTGTTATTCATTCTAGTTTGATTTCCCATTACAAAATATTTTTTATCATTTACTTTCCAGTTTAAATTACCAGTAATCATGTAAATATCAAACAGAAAACAGTAATTCAGTAATAATTGTCTGGCATTCTACAAATCGTAGCCAATAATTTCCATACAATCATTTACCTTACAACTAATTTACCATTCATTACTACAAAACATTTTATTAAAAACTAATTCCGTAGCACACTGTAAGAAATAAATGTCACTGTTTCCCACGACCTTGGTTCGAAACCCGCCTTCTTGCGCCTTGTAAATTACACAGTCCGTATTAACTGTATTTCGGTGGCGACGCAACGTGTCAACCGTTTTTTAAAGACGGTTTTTCTTTAGCCGTCAGCGAAGATTGAAGATTTAATCTTTGAGAGTTAACAAAAGTTTGGCTTTGTCATCACTACGTCATCGACTTTGAGAGACCTGTAAGATGTGGATGGACGGTGGAGACTGGGAAATGATCATGTTTGGTTGTAGGTTTTTGTTAACTTGTTTCTTGATGTGAGATAAAAATGTCCAAAATGTATACTACGTGTTCATTTATTTTATTTTTAAGATAATATTTAGTGTATTGCTAGAAGGAATTTAAAGATTATAGAGACATGACGGTAATAAAGAATCGTTTAAATAAAACCTACCAATAGGTGCTCTAGAATTTCAAACAAATTCAAAATATTCGAGCAGTAATGTAAACTTTTTCATTATTTATTACTATCATAAACAGCACATTGTCTTACACCAATTTCAATCCATAATTATGTCATATTTATGACAAACTAATCTAATTGTCAATTAATTTGCTACTATTTGTTTTTATGTTTTTTCGCTAGGTTATACACACGTGCAAATTTAATATAATATACTATTAAAGAACAAGTTTTATAAGACATGATTTTTTCGCACGCGTCCAAATTTAGTAAAACGAGCCCTGAGACGAGTTTACTAAAGGACAAGTGCGAATAAAGTCTTATAAAATGAGTTCTTTATAATACTATTTTTCTATTTGGCATATTTTAATATTAAAATTTAAATTAAACTGCCACAATATATACAAGTTGATTTAGGAAAATTTATGTGTGTAACGATTTTATTGGTGATATTAATATTGCCATTTATTTAACTGTCAATTTCACTGTAAAAGTATATAGTTAATGAACTATTCTAGGTGATAATAGCAGACATTATAGAAAATATTGAACTTTATGTTGTCTATTACTCGATTCATTAATTTTTGTATTGAATAAAAAGTAATTAATTAAGCAAAACAGATTTAGAGGTTATACCTACTGAAATTTGTCAGTTCTGAGGTATGACGTTTGACAATTGAAATACATGTAAATGTCATCTGATACTGCCAATACTAACCTTCTAAAAATATGTTGCGTGTCACAAAGTGAATCTTGGCGACATTCAGTTGCGTTTCACAAAGTCAACTTTGTGAACGCTAAATAGAAAAAGTTCATTGAATTGCTAATGCTTTACAGTTTCAGTTTACAACCTTACAAATATATTTGAAATTTTGTATCATTCTATACTTACATTTTTATCATCACACTCTAAACTTTGATTTAAAAATTTAAAAAAGAAGTTAATGCTCACACTATTTTTTAAATGCATAATGCATAATCTATATTTAAACCCAATTTATAAGTTACATATATAAGTAATCTATAACAGAAAAAATGATTCCTTTGGTGCGCTTAGTGTCTGATTCTCTGATTTAGACTTAACTTTAACTCTTACTTAAAACAAATGCATAATTGTGTGACTGAATTGTAAATTTTATATAAATAAGTACTTAAACATTATCCAATATTGCAGTCAACTTCCACATTGGAAATATTTGTAAGTCCGTAGTTTCACTAGTTTCATAATAAACGTAAAATATTTATTGGAGATATATTCCATACGGAACCCCGGCTGGCATTCCCGGGTTCAAACCCCGCAATATGTCGACTCATTCAATGACTTGCACTTCGCAACCGAGTCTAAATACCGACCTAGTCGACCATTGCAACTATATATTTATATACAATTATAACGAATCATTAATCACTGGTTTTAGTAGGCTGTGATTCGAAAACTCTAACTTCTTGACTGAAGAATGCCCGCTGAAATGTGCAGCCGGTAGTAAAAGTAAGCTATGGAAACAAAAGAAATAGAATTATTGAAGTGATAATCACTCTTTGATCAGTAGCTCGCTTTCGAATATCTGATATCAGGAGAGATAAGCATTTGCAAACAATGACTCTATAGATACAAGCATTAGAGATTGGTAGATTTGCTCTTGTTGTTACATATTTATTTTTTCAGTATTCCAGACGTCCCAAAACTAGATCATTTGTTAAAATAATTGATCTTAAACGGAGACTAGATAAATCTAAGAAAGAAGGAAAGAGGAGAGATTCTAAAAGCTGTAGCCGGGTAAGATGATCAAATCTGCCCCAAAGGAAATCGATCGGTAATATGATTTCTATCATTTGTACCCAAAATTAGAATTTTTTGTACAAATGTTAGCCCTCGCCCCCTCCCTCCCTACCCGGAGAAATAGCCAAAAACGTGTTTTTACAAATAATTCTACTTATATCTTATTTTATATTGGGATTGGGACTACGCGTTTGAAAAAAAATTCTGCCCTGTAAATTATAAACAATTCTTTTTGATAAAAATTGTTTTGACATTTTTGGTGCCATATTTGAATTTATAAAAATTCTTAATGTAGAAAAACACTTATTTCATATATAGGTGAGGACATGGAAAAAATCTCAAAAATCTCTTCGAAAGAGAAATTTTTGAGATTTTTTTACGAATCTTAATAACCCAATATAATTTTGATTTCAATTTTCAAACCGGAAGTAGTACTTTTTTAAATATTTCAATAAATTATAATAATTAATGTATATACTTATAATTAAGTATTTCGGTATCTTATAGTCCATGATCGTTTAACATTTGTTACTATTGCTACGTATAAAATTTAAATGATTTTGACATGACAGTGACAATAGTTTATATATTTTTCTGCAGTTTAAATAAAACTTAATTTAAAAAATAAATAAATAAAAAAGTTTCGCTGCACTCGATGGCAACCTTGTCAGTCCTCATTTGGCACAAAATATGCAAAATATTCGCCGAATATTCGGATAATCGACACACAGAGGACTGTGTAGTATTTAATATTCAGTATTTAGCATATTAACTATTTATAAATTGCTGCTGCAGTCATCAAATACTTACTCGTACATGATAAAGTTTTTGAAGCGCTGCGCTGTTCGGTGCACATTACGTGGCCCGTGCCACGGTATAGAAAGTATATTAGAGAAGCGTGACGCTATCTGCTCCAGCTGGGTTAAAGAGATCCGCCGGGACCGCTGGCGACCCCGCCGAGCGAGGACTTCGCCGCTGTTGCCGTTGTCATCGTCAGCGCTGTCGGTTCCGGACGCTGCGCCGCTCTCTGATGTTGCCGACGGAAACTAGAACACATCTTCTACAGGGCTGAAACATATCATGCCATGAAGAATAGTGCACAAGAGTCAAATTTGCTGTGTCCACCACAGTACTTCCCCGACTATAAGTTTTAATAAGTTTCAGCAAATTTAAATATATTCATCTTTTTTCCCAAACTATTTAAGTTCATACCAACTTCGGCATAATTTAAATAACATGTGAAAAAATCTGATGTAGCCAGCACAAGACCGCCCGCCATACTCTACCCACTCTTTTTAGTTTTTACTATAAGATCAGTACTCACAAATATATTATTTCATTTTATGTAAACTGTAGAAGAAGATATAAACGATGTGTCACTAGTTTGACACTGTCACTGTCATAATCAATTTAAATTTACGTAAGAACAAAAAAACGATCATTGACCAAAAGATATTGAATACTGAAGTTTCATACTCTGAATTATTAACAATAATTTATTTCCTAAATGTACAGATAAAAATTTAAAATACTTACGAATTATAGATGACAAATATTTAATCTATCATTAGAAATAGAAAATATTGTGATAAATTAACTATTTATCGAATTATTTAAGCAAAGTACTACGTCCGGTTTGAGGCGTTTGGGGATTGCTAAAAAAACTAAAAAATTGAATAATTTTTGAGAAACAATTGAAAAGCGCATAAATGTCATTTTTTACATTATTACTAAATTTATTTCACCGAGAGCTTTTTTAAATTGACACCAAACTCGGTATAATTTAAATAATTTGTAAAAAGAACAATTGGAAATCGTTTAAATGTTATTTTTATTTTTCTACTAGAATTCTTTTCCCGAGAGCTTTAATTTGATACCACACACGATAGTATTTTGATAAAAATAAAAAAGTTATGTTTATAAAGTTGGTACCACTAGTTGAATAAAGCTCATTAACGAACTTGAAGTCAGATTTTCGCTCAAAATCTTAAATATAAAATTTCAGTCCAAAATTCAAACGCTTTTTTAAGTTATGAAACATCCAGGCTGACCGACAACTGACAGACTGCAAGCCGACTTTTTTAAATTATGTTTTTTTGGGTTCAGAAGGGTCTAAAACGTGTCAAAAAATCACGATTACAATATTTCCCTCTATTACATAGATTGGGGAAGTAAAAATCTGATGTGACCAGCACACGACCTCTCTGCCTATTCTACTAATCTAAATAGTTTTACTTACATTTTAATAGTTTCATGTTCATGTAATATGTAAACGACAATGTAACCCAAGATGCAAAAGATGTCAACTGTACTGTCACTGTCGTAAATAATAATGCAAATTTTGTTTAGAATCAAATTTCATTTGATCATGGTCAACAAGATACTGGAATTTCAAAAAAGTGGAATATTAATTTCACTTTCTTTTATTGTTAAATACTACTAGATTCAGCAAATTGTATTTAAAATTAACTGTACCCATAGATAATTTTATTTTATTTTATTTTTAATTGCTAAAATTGTCATAAAAATCCACCAAATGCTTGTACATAAAATAACCTTTTTAGTAATATTAATTTTATACAATTTTTGTTTTCTGGAATATACCGACCACTTTAAATTTTAAAATATCAAATATATCGAGTTGTAATAATAATAATATAGAAATAAAACTACACTTTGAGTAGACATTGACATATTTGAAGTAAAATCTATTTGAAACATTTGTTACATAATTGCTGAAAATTCCTATATTTTAGCCACCGCAACCTGTAATCTTAGTTGTGGTTTAGTTTTGTAGAATGTGGATGAAAAAATATTTATTTTGCTTAGGTATATAGGTTGAGATACATATATCGTGACTACAACAAAGAAGATTCTTGCATATTCTGAGTTTGAGGGAAGCTACAGGCTGTCGCATGTCGTATTCCTCAGAAGCAATTTTGCTCTAACCTGTGATTTTCTTTTGCTGCTCAGTGCTGCGGTTAGCAGCAGTTACATCTCTTTCTCTTTTCTATATTATACAAACCCAGAAACCACACACACACACACAGAAGTTGCACGCAAGATTATAATAATGGAAATAATGAAAAACATGATTCCAAATTTTTTATCTCCAGTACAAACAAAGTTTCTAACAAAGAAAACAAAGTTAACATATTAAATATAATATTTTTGAAATTTTTTGGACAGCACGCACCTTTTTTATTGTACAAGTGGAACTATTAGCTAGGTGTCACTAAATAATTATTTTCTCTTATGTTTATGGTTAAATGTATAAAATAAACAATTACTTTACTTTACTGTACATATGGATAAAAACCACTCCGAGAAATTCCATTTAGACCGAAAAATCAAATTACTTATTCAGTACTCCTTTTTTTGTAATAGGTGGTGGTTTTTTGTACCACTCAAACTTAACATAAGATTTATATTTAGTTTTGCACAAGAAAGAGAACATATTCAAGTACTATACACTCGTCATGGGAACAGCAAAAATAAAAATGGGAGGACAGTAAAGTATTTTTCTACGCCTGCTTCTGAAAGTTTATGTTTCTACATTGTTTTTAATGTTGAAAGCAGCTGTTTGTCGCAAGTGTGTGGCAAAGTATATAAGTGTGCAACAAAGTACCTACCTAAGTGTGTGACAAAGTACTTTGTAGCACACTTTTGGGCACTTTGCAGCACAGTTTTGCTTTTTTCAAATGTTCATTGTTTTCGCAACAACATTGATATTTCACAAAAAAAAATAAAAATTTGACAGTGATTGTCAAAAAATTCATGGTTATTTTTGCATTTTTTAACTTCCTTGTTTTGCAGGAGTAGAAAAAATAGTGTGCATATCACGTATTGAAAATATTTTGTCGAACTTAAACGATTGCAACCCTCCCTTCGCTCGGGATGCAATTTTCGTTCGCGTTCGACAAAACTATATTTTTAAAACTTGTTATGCAAATAACTATTGTGACACAGCAAAAGTATTTACTTTGATTAAAAAAATTCCATGATGCTGTTTACAATTATTACCTCTCATGAGAACATTACTTGAATACGTCACAAACCTCAGAATCAATATAAGAACAAATTTTGTTAGCAAATACTATTACCCGACGAGAACGGCCAAAATGGGAGAACACTATTTGTGACTCGTATCCTTTAGCAACGGGAAAAAAAATGTTAACCGCGTATGGTCGTATGATATTATTTTTAATACTGAAACGATAAAAATTTTCTTTCTTCTGGGTGATGTGTATTCTGATGTAGAAATTTGCATTTTACTTAGTAGTTCAGCCTCTTCGGCCGTGCGTTATTTACACATTATCTGAAATTGGTGGAGACCAGACTATGTGAATATTCTCATAAATAACACAAATTTACACCGCCATTTGCATTTTATACTCGTATCATGCCTTGTTGCACTACGCTTATGCCAGTACTCGTTAGACGAACAAAAAATTTAAATATTTTTGTTTATTATAATATTAATATGCGACTGAATATTTGCATATTAATTTAGTTTGTTAATAATTACAACTTGTTTACTTTAACAGTAGGTAATTTAAATTAAAATATTATTTACATTGTAATAAATACAAAGTTAGAGAACAGTTTGGACATTCCTACTGCTTGTACGAGTATGGAAGTATGATTATTATTCATTTCCATGTCAGCGGTACTAAAAAATGTTATAAGATGCAACTGAAATGATCCAAAATTAATTCCAAATTTTACAAAATAAGTCTCAACACATAATTGCAAAATAAAAAATCTGACGTGGACACCACATGACTTCCTTGTACGCCTTGTTTGTTCATACTTTTCTTAATAACTAAAATGTAGAATAATATAAAAAATTATTTTAACTTATTATACTAGTATAGGTATACTCACAAATATATTTTAGTCATTTTATTTAAACTGCAGAAGAAGATATAAACGATAGTTTACTATTGTTACTGCTACTGTCACTGTCATGTCATAATCATTTAAATTTTACGTAGTAACAAATGTTAATCGATCATGGACTACAAGATACCGAAATACTAAATTATAAGTATATACTTTAATTATTCTTAAATGATAGAAGATACAGAAAAATTTATAAAATACCGATTGTAGATAATAATCACATAATCTTTCATTTAAAATAAAAAAAATTGCCTAAAATTAATTATTTATCAAATTTTTTTTTAAATTTACTAGTTCCGGTTTGTAGATTGAAACCAAAAATAGGAGGTGCACAACTAGATGCTATAACAGTCCTAAATACAAAATTTCAACTTTCTACATCTAACCGTATTTGAGTTATGCGACACACATACGTACGTACAGACGTCACGACGAAACTAGTCATAATGGATTCAGAAAAGGTCAAAACGGATATTTCCATCAAAATCTGAAAACCGAAATTTTTCGCGATTACAATACTTCCTTATTACTCCGTACAAGAAAGTAAAAACGAACCCATAAAAAATGTTTTTCACTATACATCCTTTATATGACTGGATCGATATTTATTTAATGTTTGTTTTTGAACCAGATCGGTGCAGTACTTTTTGAGATAGCTAGCTGTCATTTTGTTTCAAGATGGCGGACTAACATTTTAATATACCTACGTTTCAAGACAGATTCTTAGCTATTACTGTACCAAATTTGAACGCAATAGTTACAGTACATTTTGAGATATCTATCAGCTATTTTGTTTCAAGATGGAGGACTGACATTTTAATATATCTATATCATAAGTTAGATCCTTAGCTATTACTGTACCAAATTTGACCGCAATCAGTGCAGATGTACTACTTTGAGATAGCTAGCCGCCATTTGGTTTCAAGATGGCAGCGAATCAGAAATTTTGCCAAAGTGCATTGTTAGGTGACAAGTCTATTTGCAAAATTTCATCTCGACATGATCCCGGGAAGTGGGTCATTTTTGACTTTTTTTTTGCCGTACCTACGTAGATGGAGATGACGACAAGACGATGAAGTTAATATAAAGGATTTAAATAGTTATTTGTATCACAAGGCCAGAAACTGACCTTTTGCAAGAGCAAGTATTTTTGACACGCCGAGCCATAGGCGAGGCTTGCATATTACGAGCACTAGCATAACTGTGCTGGACGTGAAATACACAATATTTTATGTGCCGATTTCATTACAAAAATATAAAATGAATTTAATTAATTTGTATTTTATTTTACATAACCTAAAAAATTGTGCACTGAATACTTGCATTTGAGCTTAAAATATATTTATTTCAGTTTCTATTAACGATTTACGTCTAAAATTTGTCAAAATCTTGTTAATTCTTGTATAAAAAATATTAAACGCATAAAATTGACATCTGCTTGTCAACTGTAGTAATGTCAAGATGCCAACCTATAACTTCCGGTTGTTTGCCGGCCTAGGCTGGCAACAAAGAGCTTCTGGCGGATTTTGAGATATGGAAAACTAGCGATGCCGACCGGAGGCATATAAAATATGTTACTTTGATGATTTGTTAAATTGTCTTCAATTTGATATTATATTTTTAAATTCTTTTACAGATTCTAACGTAACAAAACAAGAAATAAAACAATCTAACCTTTTACCTACTGAAGATTTTATTGACATGTTTCGAAATAAAATAAGTTTGTGCCTATTCATTTTCTTATTGTAAAGTAAAAGTAGAATTCTGACGTTGGTATACTAAATTAATACGTATGCATAATTTATTGCCGTTTAGACTTATATGATCCAAGTAAAAAAGAAAATTTGTCAGATTTGTCAGAAATTTAATGAATACATTACCATAAAATCAAGTGTCCATTTAAATGAAAAGCGAATAAAGCTATCAAGCAATCACGCTCGGTTAATCGCTGTAACAAATTCAAATTTCACAGCTGTCAATGCGATATTTACGATTCTAAGTAACGATTATCTTATGCATTAAATCCATAATATTTGTTTAGTTTTAATTTATAGTTACAAGCATTTAAAAAACAATCAGCCCTTGGCAGCGCCGGCGATGAAAAAATGCAAAACAGACAGAGTTCTTCTCAGGTGTTTTCGCTCACTGAAAAAACAAACTCACCCTTATGCACCAGGAAACAAAGGAGGCTTTTCTGTGCGGTGGAAGGCATTTAAGTGTCGTATATAACTCGGAACGAGTGGAAAGTAAAATATGATTTTATGGGAGCCAGTCACGCCTACTACATAAATAACTCGAAGAAGCGCTATGAATGATTTTGTGAACGGTAATGCTCAGCAATGCAAATGTTTTATTTACTTACGAATTTTATTTTTTTAATTGAAACTGAATTAGGTGTTCTACCAAAATGTGTAACATCAAGTAGGTAATACGATTGCTTACCGCCTTCTAATTTGTAAACAAAACCTTGGAAACAGAGTCAGTAAAAGCTAAAAAATGACCGATCGTGCAAAAAATTTATTTCTTAAACATAGGTAAATGACAAATAAAAATTAAATTAAGAAGTTTTACACATGTGGAGTAATTTTTGTTTAAAATATTCTACTAAAACATATTCGATAAAGAAATTATATTATATTTTGTATTGCAATTTTTTTTTTACCTCTCGCCTCGTATTCCTAAGAGAGGTACCTTGTAAAATTGTAATATGTCAAAATTTTCGAGTTTTTCATGGATAAGCACGTTTCAGGATCTCTAGAATACGACTTTACTATTTTGGTGATGATTTCCGTGTGTATGTGCGTGCGTGCGTTCTTTCTTATGTTACGATTTTTCCATCGACGATGTCTCAAAAAATATCAAATAGGGTTTTAATAAGAAACTAAAGAACGCATTAAATTTTTGTAACAATCCATTAACAAGAAGTAGTATTTCACTTAGACCATATTATTTTTCTTAAGTGATATTACATAAGTCTGACCTAGCCACATCTTGAGTACGATCAAAAACTTCATACTCAATACTAAAATCTCAGAGAATTACATATGGGATACACAATTGGGATTTGGGATATCATTACCAAGTTATTAACATTGGGACGTTACATAGAATATTTTTTGACAGATAGTTTAACCAATCATATTGCGTAATGATAACGTCGGATGACGTAATGCAACTAATAGAATTGAAAATGTAAAATGATTTATCTCACCACATTATTATGTAGATTAGATTTTATTTAGTTACGTTTGTTACAATAAATAAATAAATTTGTCAAATTAAACGCCAAAAATGTTTTGCAAAATGCGTCATTTTGGTAGTGTTTTTTAACACATTCGAGATAATAATTTTTTGAGAGAATTTTTGTCTATTCCATGGCAACTTATTTTAATATCACTCCACAAAACATCATCTGACAATTTCCCGAAACATTATTATAAATAAGTTGCCGTGGAATCGACAAAATAATTCTCAAAAAATTATCATCTCTTAAGCCTCATTCACATAAGCATTTAGTTTTAAGGTTTAGATTTATGTTTACGTTTAAGAAAGTTTGAATACATCTAACTAAATATGAGCATTCACAGTGCTTGAAAGTGAGAAGTGTGAATACTCGTATTTAGATATATGAATTTAAACTTTCTTAAACGTAAACCTTAAAACTAAATGCTTATGTGAATGAGGCTTTATGATTGTATTCTTAATTAACTCAAAAAATATTAGTTTGCTAGGAGATAAAAAATAACTAGCAAAATACGATAATACCATTTTTTTGTGTTAAAATTTTCTAAATTGTTCTTCTTTCACTAACAATTGACTGCGAGTTAGTGCAGCCGTGAAGTTGTACAAATATAATTATGCAGTTTTTGGAACGTTAATGAAGCGTTGTGAACAGGGCCGGCTCCGCCCACAGCTTCCGAACGTCGAGCGGTGTCAGATAATAACAGGGACGGTGCGAGGGCGCAGGTGTACGTATGTCTGCATGCGCACTACTTGCCCAGAGCAAAACAGAATCGAATTATATCGCTAAACGTGCAATTTTCACAAAGAATAAGATAGGGAAATGTTTTTGAGAAATAATTCAAAATTTCGTAAATTAAAGTTAATAACAAACGACAGCCGTTTTCGTGCGATGAGACAAAATTACGACTTTATTTAAATTGATTAAAAACGTTCTATTAATTTTCAAGATTTTCTCGGAAACTGTACGTTACTTACGATAGGTAGGTACATAAAAATTTAATAGAACCTTTTTTTGTAGAATATTTTCTATTCTATCTTTCTTATGTAACTTTTTCTTCTAATATTCACTGTTTACGAGAGAAACGCAATAAACTAAAAATGACGACCAATTTTGCCAATATGACGGAGCAAGCGGCGGCGATATAAACTGTATTATTGAACTATTAAACTGCCAAGTTTCAAACTACTATATTTTGTAAATTTTTGTATACAACATGCATTACAACATGTTTTAAATTTTTCTAAATACTATATACTAATTCTATATATGCGCAACAAATGTGCGCATTAATTTGGTCATTTAGTTCAGATTTAATTTAAAGAAACGAGATTATATATGTGAATTTTCTGATTAACCATCAACAGCAAAATGTTCGAGTTATGGATGTTTTATATTTTTATTCAATTTTGACGTTTTAAACTGCTATTATTAACTCCATAGCAACAACTTTAAACAACTGTTTATTCACAAGTGAATTAAAACTTTTTAAATCACTCAACACATTTTTAAATCACTCTGATGTCAATATTTCGTCAAAAATTCATAAAAACAATGACAACTTGCCACTGACGACTACATTGATTTTTTTTGTTATCTCAAAATACATTTATAATTCATAATTTCTTCAAAATTGAATAAAATATTGTATAACCCACGTGAGATACAAATGTTTATTCACTCGAAGAAATTATTCCACTCGCCTTTCGGGCTCGGAGGCTAAACTTTCTTCTCTTGAATAATCATTAATGTATCTCACTTGGTGTATAAATATCTATTATTTGGAAAATATAACAACACAAAAGTATATTATGTCACGGGTTACACTAAGTTGTCTCTTGTAGCACTACGTATTGGTTTATTTTGGAATCTTGAAAGTATAAAAAGAGCATGATGCGCACTTACTAAATTTTGTACAAAATATTACATGTGTTTGCAAACATAAAAGAACTTGTTTTTTTCAAATTGTGTTTATAAATTTTATAATAAATTTTGTACTAACTTCTGTATAAATAAAATTGTACCGTGTCAAGCGGCCTTAATACCTACGCATATTTCTATTTCGTGCAGTAATAAATATTTGTTTCTAAAACAATATTGCTTTCGCTCACACTTTAAATAAATAGTTCTTATTTCGTTATCTTGCAATACTCAATTCCTTTTACTCGTTTTTAGTAAACTTTGTCTTTAATAAATAAATGAAGTCCAGTGAATCATACTCCTTTGATTAGAATAATATAATGTTCTGCATTTTTGTACGATCATTTCATATATCTTTTCTGAAAATCTTGTGATCTTTATCTCTTAAAATATTAAATTAATTTTCTAGTACTTATTTTTGCATGTGCATAATGCTGTAAGATGATAGAAAAAGAGATTAAAATGAAAATTTATTTAAATACTAGTAGTAATTACGTACACTTATATCAAGACGTTTTAATATTATGTTATAGTAATCAGAAGTGTATATCCTTAATGTTAATTACACTACAAGATTTCTATCTTATGTAGCATAGTTGCAAAATTATGGCATTTGCATACGGAGTAGATCCAACTAAACATTTCATTAAAAATTCCATAGTTCATACAATTAAATTTTTATTTCAATAAGAGAATTAAATAAATAAAATTAGACATACAAATTTGAATTGAAAGGATATCGAGAAATCATTTTTTGATATTATGTAAATTACATATATTTTTGGTTATCCGATAATATATCGGCAAAGCTAAATAATTGACTAAATATTATTTTAAAATTATAGTACGGGAAATGTGCCTAAAATGACATAGGTACCACTTTTTAAAGTCATAATAATTGCAGTTTTATTTATCAGAAAAAATAAGTTATTTTTAATCCATTTTTACCAAAATATATAAATCTAACATAAAAACAACAAATCAGTATAATATTTTATAAAACTGTGCTAATTTTTACCTTCCGCTTACCTGTAAAGGAAGGTATTGGAATCATGCAAAAAATCGGGTTGTGAGTTTTTAGTGGATGAGCACGAATTAGGGTCCTTACAACTCATTTTTGATAGTTTCTCGATGATGTCTGTATGTATGTGTGTGTGTGTGTGTGTGTGTGTGTGTGTGTGCGTGTGTGTGTATGTGTGTGGTCCGGGCCGATGCCGGATGTCACATAACTCAAATACGAATTACCCAAAAATTTTGATATTTGGTATTTTACAATTGTATACGAATAGGAAGAGCTCATTAGATTTTGGTACAAATATCTTCACCGGAAGTGATATTTTTTGAAGATTGAAAAGATTAAGTGTAAAAAATTTCTATAAATTTTGATAAATATAGTATTTATTTGTAATAAGAATAAGAGGAAAAGTTATTTGCAATCCACGTTATAAAAAAATTGTCTTTATCTGGTAGCATATTAAAGAACTGCAGTAAAATTTAAAAAATAAATTTATCAAATAAAACATTGAAATCTTGTAATCCATGTTCGGTTGATTTTTGTTTTTGCATAAAAAATATTGACAGATGAGACGGGTGACAAGTTGGCATACTAGCGCTATATAAGTCATAAGTCAGATATTAAATGTAGTAATTGAACGGAGGATGGCTTCAACACAGAAGAGTTTTCGTGTGAATGAATCTTTTGATTCAGGTGATACTAATTTCTGTGTTTGAATATTTTAGATTTTTATTTGTATATTTTAAATAGGCACCAGATTGTACGTATACATTTCTGTTTAAAGTCTAGATATGGCGGAAGGTTGTGTGATGGCCACGTCAGATTTTTTAATTTTAAACATAGGTACACCTGCTATGACATTTTACCCAAGTTTTTGTAATTCTTGGGTAAAGTATTATGTATTGTTTTTAAACGCTTGCACATGTTACACACATTGTTTTCTAGATTTCGCACAAACAAATTCCAAAAGAAACAAAAAACAAAACATATGGGTAAAATGACATTATATGTAATTTTATTCAATTATCTACTATGTCATTTTACCTTAGTATTCAAATTCAAGATTGTGAACAAACCATAACTTAAGATAAACTTTAAGGTAGATATTCCATGGTTTTTTACTACCCATCATGCACGATATTGAAAAAAATAAAATGTAATTTTATAGTGCTTACTAAAAATAAAGGGATCCTTTGTACTGACTTAGAAATATTTCTACACCAAACTTATACATTATTCTCACATTGCACATGAACAAGCTGTCAAACTGACCTGTGCTTCTCTGGTTGTTAGTCAATACATTTTCTTATATTTACAATTTGTTTCTGCAAAAATTGGAAGAAATTTAAACTAACTTCAATTAATTTAATTTTTCTCAATTTTTAATTTCAATTTCAATTTAACAAAAAATATAATCTTAGTTTAAAATCTTTTAGGTAGTGTAGTACGCTTGTTAACTGTATATAGTAAATATATAAGTACATATACTCTACTAAATGAATTGCATTTCATCGTTTCATATGTTTAATTAACAGTATAAGGCTGAGAAAATGATTTAACATTTAAAATTTCAGACTGACAACAGTGTATAGCAAAAAGGAGAATGGGGAAAAAGATATATATATTTTTTGTTACTAACTATAACTCGATTGCAAAATAAAGATACTAAATTTAAATTAGTTTAGCAGTTTATAGTGCTTATTAAATTTGCAACAGTAGGTACATATAATTCTGTTTCATTGTTTAAATTTATATTAGAATGGTAGGTAATTAAAACCTTTCATGTACTTTAGTTCCAGTTTTCGATTTGTTACTTAGTTTATGTTTCTACGCCTTAGAACAGATTTCCCATTCATGATTCTATTTCCGAATTCAACATTGTACAAATTTGCTACACTAGTATAAATTTACACAGATAATTAAGTTAAAGAATAATTTACACTTCCAATTAATGTAAAACAAACGACGAGCAAAAATCGGACCACCCACGCTAGTGTGATCATTCATAATCAAGGACTTATATTTAGACATCAGAAATTATATTAGTACCATAAAGGCGCCTTCATCAGCGAGTATCTCAAATTTACAGCATTAATAAAATACAATAAAGTAGCCACTATTTAAGAGAACTGGTGCATAGTTCAAAACAAGTGAGCAACGCTGAAAGCACAGCCAACTGTGACCGTGCGGAAACATAAATTCGCCATACATTATTTTGATTCTAATCTGCACTAACCATGTTATGAATTGCAATCATATTCCTTGAAAACAAAAATATTCGATCACCGAGAATTACATATAATAAATATTTATTATTAGGTCTTTTCTACTATTTAGAAAGTTGAATTGCGCGTTCTCTTTAAATGACCATTTTGATTTATTTACTCGTAATAAGCAATTTGGAATTAATGACGAACGTAGATGTCGTTATCTCAAGAAAATAAATCGAACAGTGGTTACTACAGAAAACTCAACCATATGAAAAACTTTCAACTAAAGCACACAGTGCACAGAAATAGGTATTTAATTTGCATAATAGAAAAGAATACAAGATTTCTTCGGTATACAAATTTAGCTGTAAGAAAAATAATCTATAATTCCAAACCTTCATTTTTAAAAATGTAATAGTTATTTACATTATTAGTGCAGTAGGGTTAATTTTACAACGTGTGGTTCAAGTACGACGAGAAGCGGAGTGCTTTAATAAAACCGAGCATTGTACAAATACGTAACGAACACATTATGTATTATATTTTTTGGCCGACATAGGTACCTGTTTACGATGTGTGATTGTTATGTTTAAGTTCAGGTGGCCAAAAATATACTTTACTTACCTACAAAAAGTTATGTAGAAACATACAGAGCTGGGCATTACTTAAGTATTTAGGTACTTAAGTATCATTATTTAATAAGAAGTAGTAGTATTAATAAAAACTTGTACTTTGAACTTAATTTTATTTCATTATCGTAAATATTATATGGAAGTACTTTTTAAATACTTTAGTATTTCAAAAATCCTGAAATCATGTAAAAGAACTTCAGTTTCTCCAAAAGTTTAAGTAATAAATAATATTGTTCAACCAACGCAACAAAATACGACATTCTTACTGTGAATTAATCTTCCTCAATAAAAGAAGATAATAATCGAAGTTAATAATAGTAGTAGGTAATAGGTTATAAACCATGTAATTAAAATGAATTTTTTTACATACTTAAATACTTTTGACAAGAAATTTATACTTTACTTAAATAGGTACCTACTGTGAAGATTTACTTAAAAATTTACTTGGTAACAAGTACCTACTGACCATAGATAGTACTGGTACTTATACTTAAGTATTTTGGTTTCAATAGTTACCCAGCTGTGGGTACATACTTTTTAACTGCTAAGTCTCACTATAAGGGTTCCTGATTTTGTATCTGAGACGGAACCAATAGCTTATTATATTTTTTAGTATCTATTACGATATTAGTTCATTATAAAAATTACTATTGCAGAATTTTTAATATTGTAATAGAGTCAATCTTAACGAGAGCTTAAATTAAATAAACTTGTGAATAATAAATAAAACTGTTAATAAAAGAAAACATCGGCTCTAGTATTTGAAATAAGAAGAATGTTACGTTAGAGAATTTTTATGTGATTATTATTTACACATAAACGTCTGCGCAATTTTTTCACACATTGCTTGAACTATTCCCAAGATATTAGTCCATAAAAACATGTCTAGCTTGATTGAATAGCAGTCAAAGAAAAACTTCCAACATCCAACACAGTAAAATGCTTCAGTAATTACTTTCGTGAAATATAGACCTGTTTTTCGCGAAATCAGCGCAAACGTAAAGTCAGCGCGCTTTTCTTTTATTTCTCTTTCATCTGTTTCTGAGTTTGTTTTACCATTCGCTTGTTTTTTGCGATTGCTGCAAATTAGCGAAGTCTTAGGTTGACTAATGAGTTGACACAGATTAAGTGCGTATTATTGATCTGTGATCGGATCGGTAGCGTGGAATCTTGTCCTGTTTGCTACTTGGGCTGAAAATGGTCGGGGGCCAAAAAACGCAACCACTTTGGAAACGATTAATTGTTTGAAGTTGGATTTGGTGGAAACAAAAAACCTGCACCGGTTCCACGTTTGATTTTCGCAGTATCAGTAGTTTTGTTGTTATTTATTTTAAGGGTCTAAATATTATCTGCCCTTTAATAACACACATGATCCCTACATGTTTCCTCCATATAATGCATAGAAATTTATCTAACTTACTCCAAAATATTAAGATATAATTTTTTTAAATATGATAAATGTCCCAATGGTGACATCTACGCGTAATCGTTGGGACACGTAGGTGTCATACTTGGGACAACTATATTTTTATCCTAAAATAAATGATATTGCTAGGTTTGGTGAATAATAACAGTGTAAATAATTAGACTATCATTTATTTAATTAGAAAAAAACAATTACTTACTCCATTAATGCCCATGGACATGCATGGACATTGCAACAAAATAACATTGTGTAAAAATAACAAAAATAAAAATAATATCACATTCTGTAAAACTTAAGATATTACCTAAATAACAAAATTAACGAAGATTTGGCACATCAAGGTCATCAATATTAAAAATGAGTATGTTACATAATCTTTTTTCAGCTCCTGGAATTGATGGCCATTTGGGATACGGTGTCCCAAACATGACGCTGTCCTAAAGGTGTCGACTGCACCATTAAAATTTTACATCGTTTTAAAAAAGAGAGGTTAATGTAACTAATTAAAATACACAACATCATTCTAAATACTTATGAAAATACGGCAAACATTACTATATTAAATAATTCGTTATGTATAAGAGTAGGTATAGATAGTTCGATATATATTGTGAAAAAATTTAATCGTTTTTACCAAAAACATGAAATTTCAAATAAAACCTGGACCCATGGACTTACATACATCAAACTACATAGTGAAGTTAGCTGTATAAGAACGATAGTTTTAGAGGTAAATTCAAACATAAAATCACAATTTTAAATATTATTTAAGCAGTGTCCCTCGGCTAACGCTGTCCCGATGGTTATCCATATCCACTCTCTCCTACTGGTAACTTTTTCTCAATTATGTCTGTATTTGTGTGATTAATATTTATAAAATTCAATACAATGCGCAGAACTGAAAAGTAAAGTAACATTTCTGGTTTACAAATTTTTTTCAAAATCTATTTATAAGGTAAAAATGTTAAATTCATTTCTCTTGTATCAGCTCTACTACTAATTTTGAAAATAACTTATTAAATTTACACCTACCGCCTACTGCTACTACTATTAACAAACAGTGTATATCTTTGTAAATTTTACAAAATAATGCGTATTAGTACCTAATATTTGTAATGTATTGTTTTCTACAAAAGTTAATTTTCTTTAGATCATTTAAATGCAGACAACGTTATCGAAACCATATCACGCATATCCTTAAAAAGCAGTTTCTATTACATTACTTTATCGTTATCAAATCTCTAGAAAAATGAAATCAAGAAGCCAACAAATTCTACTTCTGCAGCAACCGTATGGAACGTGGCCGAGATAAAAACAATCAATGAAAACATTTCGTTGTTTTCGTAAAACATAAAAAAGCACTGTACGTTCAGTGAGTCGTGGTCTGACGAAATCTGTGACTGTGGACAATATAAGTCTTGGTTCTCTTGAATCTTTGTATTATATAAAGTAAGATAACCGGTCCCTGTCCGAGAATATACGAATCGGTGAGGACAGCACCTGATGGTGGTCAGAGGGCGTTGTTTTAAACACTACTTTCAACGAAAATAGAACTTGTAAGAATAAAATATTAATTATCAAAAGATTTTTTAGAATTATTTATCAGGAAGAAATACTTCTAAAAACATACCTGTTATTTTTAATAGTTAAAATATTTCTCAAGTCGTTACAGTTTTTTCAAAATTCATGACTAACCATTATAACAAAGAAAAATTTTAAAATTGACTACCTTATGGATCTGACACACCGTCATTTTAAGTTCGCATCAATCCAGTAAGTAGACTGCTATATTTATGCAACTAATACAATTCGAAAGGTGCGATAATTTTTTTGCGCAGTGTCCGACCTTACGTATTCCTTCGGCCATGTGTTATAACTATCTTTCCATTATTTATTTATATTTTTATATTTGACACATTTTTAAACGATTTTTTATTTTCTCCAATATCCAATATAATATGTTTTTGTTGATTATATTTTAATAAATATAAATTAGTAATTCAACAAAGCATGTATAAATATACATGAAACAGATTTTTAGATTTATTTGCAAATTATTCGTAGGTACCTATATATTTATTGTGCTTATAATTAAATTCTCATATAACATTTGTCATAGAGGGGTGGCACTAGTACGACAAATTTTTGTGAAATAAAACAGTTTCTATCGTTGGTGTGACATAGGACATAAATATTAGCAGTAGCCAATAGGTACCTATATTATTAATTTTTTATTTATTTTTATTTTTTTAATGGTAACCAACCTACAGAATTAACTTCCAATTACAGGATGGTAGATGTTATTATAGTGGAATCCAACCACTCGGACCCAGTGGTATTATTGTCGGTTGTGCTGGGAATCGAACTGGGGACCGCTAGCATGCTAGGCGGACCCTCTACCGCTGAGCTAACCACTGGCCGTATAGTCAAAGATATCATATGAGTTCTGAAAATAGTTAATAATTTAATTTATCACTATTCTTTGTTCTATAGGGAAATATTTTATTGAATAAAATGATTATTATCTCACATTTGCATCTCCTAATTAATTTACAACAATAAATCTTCTGCAAACTTTTTCTTTCCAATGTAATTAAAAAATAAAACAAACAAATCCTGATGCATTTTGTTTATATAACAAATAAAAAACTAAAACAAAGTAGAAAATGAATAAACACTACGTTCATAGCAGTAGGACCCAAAACAAATCAGTCTGATTTATATAGCATTTGCATGTTGAAAGAACATTCTCCTACCTTGTCTTTCCCACGAGTCCTGTGTCTGTCTTTCTCTCTTGCTCTTATTCCGGCGCGGATACAATCTCTTCTTTTTATTCTTCTTCTGGTTCATTGACGAATGAGTCGCCCCAGGTGAGTACTAAATTGTTTTCTGTTCTGTTTTACTTTCGGTAGAGTTAGAGACCCAATCTGCTTATGTTTTAGAGACGCCATAAAAATAACTTCTTCCACTCGAGGGTTGTTGAGGATCTTAGATGGCTTAGCGTAGTAACATAAGCGTGGTTTTGATTTGTTGCCAGCAAATATTTTTTAATTGGACTTTGGAAGAGATGTTCAATCAATGAATGAATCATTTTATTTATTGATATGAGTTATAGGAGGTATAAAATATGACAACTGACTACAACAGTTTTTGTTTTGTGACATCATTGCTGTTAGTAAAATTTATAATTTCCTCAAATCACAAATAAAATTTAATTTATTGTTAATAGCATATGAATTGCAAAATAAAATAAAATTAGCATATTATAACTTCTCTTCTCAAACATAAGATAATAAATAAGAGTTTTTTCTCTCCCATTTTTTATGTGTTCATATTTATATGATAATGTATAATGCTACAAAGGTTTATTAACACAAATATGTTAAAGAGATTTTAAAAGACAATGCTGCTTTTGTACTTTAATTAGTTTTAATTAAAAGTGCCTAGTTAGGGCTAAGTATGAATTATTTCGTACAAGAGAATTTACAAAGCTGCTGAGTTCTTTTAAAACATTAAAGCTAATTAAATTGAAAAATGAGGTATGGATTTACATACAGATGCGAGCAATTTACAACAGATAATTAAAATCAAACTAAAAACAGTTTTGTGTTATATGTATACCTAATTATTTATATTGCAATTCAATTGAAATATAAAAGAATTATTAAAATAATAGTATGTATAGTTCATTTGAGAATGACTGACAGTAATAAATCATTATTTGCAAGAGTAGTATTGGATTTTTGCCAGCAATGCGGCAAATAAAACTTCCAGAAAAATCTGTTGTAACTACACTAGGATGGTCAAAATAAGCCGCACACTTTGTACCTGGAACGAAACTTACTTCTCGAACAATAGAAATGCCCTCATAACCGAGCGATAATCCCCGTCGGACTGGACTGTGTCATAGACGTAGATAGGTTTTTTCAGAGTGATCTGTTTATACAAAAATAAAAGTTTTTTAATATTTAAATATAACTTTCTCACTCATTATTATTAAAATAAATCTTTTCCCTGAAAAACAACTTAGACCTAAAACGATAGTTCTCTACCGAATTTAGTCATTTCGACTATCCCTGTGCAAACAATTATTGGCGCGCCACTGGAATGTCTTTGACAGAATGATTTATTACTGCCAGTCATTCACAAATATAGTATAGGTATTCAAAAATAATTGCCTAATGAGTAATGAATAAGGGGATTAAAAGTTTACCTATTTGAAAACAAATTCCAAAATTGTCCTTTAACTATAATATATTGAAATAAACCCTTTTACCGTCAACAAAAGAAATAATAGCAGTAAAATCGGTACACCTAGTACTTGTAAAACAAGGATTCCTATCATTGAAATTTTAAAATGAATATCGTCCTCTAAAAGGCATAGTATCGTAAGCGACATTTTTTGTGAAAATGTTTTCCGGCGGTTACAATATTCTGCCGGACATTTTCCACATATTCTGAGAGTTTCGTAACCGACAAATTCATTTTTCCCCCACTGGTGTGGGGAAAAAACCGGATTTAAATCGTAAGCACCAAGAAAATTTGTTTCACAAAATATCGTATCCGACAAAAATTCTGTATCGTAACCAATTCGGTGCTTTTACGATATTTTATCTGTCAATAGTGTCAATATTTTGCACAGTTTTTGGTGCTCAAGAAGGAAGTATTTCGTTATTAGATAAACGATAAAATGTTTCGTGCTCTTAAAAATTTGGAAATGTGTGGTGTTTGTGACAAAAACCGGGTAAAACTATAAGCAGTGATTAACAGAATATCTAACGCTCCACTGACGGTGATAAAATATATTAAGTGTCATGTTATTACAAATTTATTTATTTTATATTTTTACTACAAATCAAGTAAAGTAGGTATACCATATTACAAGTAGGTAAATAATTCAAAAACCCAATAAAAAATCACCAAGTTTTTTGCATTTCCTGAGAAATTGACAAAGTGGTACTTATAATACACTTACACAGTAATTAATTTTACTTTTTTGCCACAGAGTTTACTTTACAATCATGTGTGTAGCTAATCAAGTCGGCGCAAGCCCTTGTTACTGTGTAGTGTTGTTTTTATAGTGTGGATTCACCTAACTAAATAGTGCTAGTTCGTACGCTTAGACCCTTTTACCTGTAGAACTCTTAATTAATAGCAGCAGGGAGTTGCAAAGCCTGTGGTAGTTCGTAAAACGTTAATCACACACAAATACTTGATGTAGTCGGAGATCCACTGACCCTAGTGATCATGCTTCGGCTACGTTATTTTAATTGTATTTGAGTTTTTAAATATATTTGTGGAGAACAGCTAAAAGAATAAATGAACTAGTATTTTACTTTACTTCAAAATACGATAAGTTACATATTATTATTTAATTCTTCCAAAAGAATTCGCCAACCACGAAAACCTTAATCCTCTCTAATTGGTAGACTGTGGAGAAATAAATAAATAATTAATAGTTTTAGGTCTATACATGCCTTGAAAAAGCTTCTGTTTACAGCAACAATAAGATTTTATTTGGATTATTTATATTGATATAAGACGAAAAATGAACAGTTTTAAAAATATGCTATTAGTTGTTCTCAAGTATTTGTGCGATTAACGTTGTATGTACGTATTAGCACGGACTTGGTAACCCTCCGTTGCGACGGATTAAGAGTTATACCGTTCGAGCGTACGAACTAGCACTATTAAGCTAGGTGAACGAATCCACACTATACAAAACAACACGTAACCCTTGTTACAGACCCTAGCTGGTGCCCGATATAAATGTAAGTAAGTAAATTATTAATAAAATTTCAAAGAAAATAAAAAAGCTACAATATTTTCCTTGGGCAATGATATATTCGGCGTTGCCATTAAAATTCCACGGCGCCAGCAAACATCTGACAGTCGTGGTGCCGATAATGTATCAATGTGGAAAAGAGGCGTGGCTTGCCATAAATCCACCCTGACACCTTCCCGCCGAAGCGCAGCCGCCTAAATTATTTTCATAATTTCCATTTAAAACAAACACTAACATGATACATAGCCGTTAATATTGTATTCATTACTCGCTCTGAAAGACTGTAAATTTATTATAATAGAATGTCAATTTTTATTTTTGTTTCGTTGGCAACGCACGAGGTCCCAAGCCCACGCGTAGCGATATTTACGAGACAACTCTTTATTGGTTATCGATATGAATTTGTTTAATTTTAATTTGAAATCGAGAAATTGCTGTGGAGATTTTTGAATAAATTCTGAGAGTAATCAACGATACGTTAAATTATTGCTTTATTACTTTCTTGGATGATGCCAAGATATTTTATTATTTAAATATATTCATAATTCATTTTGCAACTTCGTACATGATTTCATATTTATTTACGCATTATTGTGTCAGTATTTTAATCAAATATCGTAAATTAATTTCTCTTGTACTTGTTTTGCATGATTCATACCATGTAAAATTATTACATTACTATCTTTAAAAAACCTGGATTATTTTTTAATCTTCATGGTCAAATTTGTAGGATGTCCTTAGAAAAGAAATTGAAACTTGAGATGAACACAAGGGAAATCAGTTTTTGCTTGTTAGTGCATGCCATGGCAAATTATTTTGAAGGAAAAAGTTTCCAACAATGGTAGTTAATAATAAAAACATTATATAGATGTTTCACAACTTAGGACAAAGTGCTGATCATGAAACAAAAAGATTTTTTTTTAAATTCGAAAAAAAATTGCATCGTACAACGAAAATAATTGTTTACATAATATCTAATACTAATAAATGTCAAATTATCAAATATACCACCAAAACAGTGATACTTAAAATGTACACACGTCCAAAATTATTTTTGTTTCATGATCAGCACGTCGTACAATATAATACCCTTTAATTTTTTTGTCCTAAGTTGTGGAACAGCCTGTAGGTATGCATATTATTATTTATTAAATAATATTGTTATTTATATACAAGGATCAATCAATTTCAAATTCTTACAGTACCTATTCCTATTACATTTTTACTTATAGCGGTTAGCTGCATATGCAGACTCTGTTAAAACAGTTTCTTCTCGTTATACTTTTTACATAATAGAAGGCCAAAAAAAGATTACGAAGTTATTCGTCTAAGGGTGTAATCTGTGTTTGGGCTCAGGTGTATAAATCTCTTCACGCACAACTGTGACTATCAAAATTCAAAATATACTCCTACTTGTTAATTTCTCGTAATTAATTTTTGAAAACACACAAAATTTCAAAATTACTAATAAAAAATTTGTAAGGTGGTGGTATAAGATAATTTAAAAAAACATTTCATGTGTCAAACAATTAATTTTGATTGGATATTTCTTTACTATCAGCATAAGCAAAAGTTTTTACATGATAATTAAATTGAAAATAAACAATTTTGATAAAGTAGGTACGTACTTGTACAAAAAATAATATTAAGATGTAATATGCAATTAGCATATTCGAAACATAACATTGTCATTGAAAGAAATATTTCAATTTTAAAATTTGAATTTTATAAATATCCAAAGCGAAAATGGCATGAGGGTAGCTACGCTAATATGATCTAAGAACTTAGAACAGTTATAAATTAATTTATAAATAAACATTTTATAAATAGGCAATGGACGTTATAGATTTTATTTTGTAAATTTTACCACCTACAAAAAATCCTCAGGGTGTCCCCATCGTTAATGTCGCGCTAGTATTCATCTAAGAGCGGAAGAGGCTACACATCCCCGCCCTATTTTAGATTCCAGCGCCTCCTTTATCCTGGTTAAAACACACAAACACACGTGCCGGATTTTGTAACCACCCTGCGGTTCCAAAAACAGACAAACACAAAATCTGAAAGTGATAAAAAAGGAGCTATTTCTCACAAAAGCTAATTACTGCTAAGAAGTTTTTTGTTCATTATTTTTTAGACAAAAGACAATAGAAGATGTAAACAAAAGAAAGAATTGTACAAATAAATATATCAACTTATGAACAAGATGTTTTGTTTTGAGAGATTACGTTTTGTTCATTTTGTATGAAAGAAAAAATGTGAAGAAGATATTAAGAACGAAGGACAGTTTTAAATTTAGAAAATCTTACGGTGATAAATATTTTTTTCTAGAATGATGCGAGAAAAATGAACCATAAATTGTAGTAAACTGCTTTAAAAAATTTGTTCTCAAGAATTTTATAACCTACAAACATCTTGTACAAAATATAAACCAGCAAACATATTTTATTTTACAGTAAAATTTAACGTCTGTCTACTTTACGACGAAATTTCATAACCTGTCAAAATTCATTACTTTTATTTACAAAACTCATTAACGAATATGTCACATAAAAGTTTGTCGTAAAACTAAAATGTTCATTAAACATTTTTACTAATCAGATTGGTCTGTCGTGCCTGGAGAATTTAAATACATTCCCGAATATGTATAGGGTAATTTATTCGTGTGTTTGGCGCGCAGCGGGATAGGTGGCAGCATTGAGCATGACTGACGGCAGGAATCATAAAAGTAACTAACACTGACGGCGCACATTTATCAAGTGATGAGGGAAGGACAGGTGCAGCAACATCAACCATCAAGAGCTGCATTTCCCTAAATCATATACCTACGTTGCTTCTTTTTACATGTTAATCTAGTATAATGTATAAAGCAAGACCTGTATTCTGTTTACCGTCATTTAATTCATTAAGAAGAATAAAGTATCAATTAATGAGTGACGTGATAAAAAACGACCGTGTTTAATGTTTATACGACACTGTTTAATCGATAGTCAACGGCCTATTTAGAAGGTGGCAGACCTTTCGCTAGGATCCTCACAGTCTCCTAATAGGCTAGGCATATTAGGATTCTCAGAGGAAAGTTTTGCTATAGTTTTGATTTTCTCACCCTTTATGTTTTTTGGGTCACTGAACACGAATTTGAAGTTTGCGGGCAAAAATTTTGCTCGGAACTTTGTTTTTATGGCACTTTTTGACCAAATTTCTGCACTTTTTTCAGTTTTTGGCCTATATCTAAAAAAGGAAGCGTTTTTTCGACAAGACCATTCTATAAAAAATTAAAGTAGACAAAATTTCCTACAAGGGGACATGTCTACTTTAATTTTGTATAGAACATACTTGTCGAAAAAACGCTTCCTTTCTGAGATATAAGCCAAAAACTGAAAAAGTGCCAAAATTTGATCAAAAAGTGTCCAAAAAACAAAATTTTTGCCCGCAAACTTCAAATTCGAATTCAGTGACCCAAAAAACATAAACGGTGAAAAAATCAAAACTATAGCAAAACTTTCCCCTGAGATATTTTTACTAATATGCCTATAGCTTATAATCCTAATACATTTTATGAAGTTGAATCATTTTGTTTTATTTTAAGTTTTTAATAGAAGCAACCCTAATAAATTATAATGTTCATAATGCAAATTCCAATTTTTTTGTATCCTTGTAGTATTTAGGTATTTGTCGTCCAGGTAAGTAGGCATATTGTAAAATGGGTGCTTTTATAAATATCATTGGTGGTTTATGTACAGAACATCAGTACCGTAGCGTGGGGGGTGCGAGCATTTGCATTAATTTTTCAATCATTATTGTAAAAAAAAATACTCCTATATTTAAATCCTATTTTTTATAATTTATTTGAATTTAAAATTGCAAAAAGCTCTAAGAAAAACTTGTATTTCAATGTTCACTTCAAGATGGTACTTACAATATGTTATATGTTTTTAAAATAAATCTATGGCGATTCTGAAAAGTAAAAGAAATCCATATAAATTCGCTCAATTTGTATTTACCTACTTATTTCTGCACATAAATGAGGGAGAAGCGTGCTGTTATTGTGTAATTCATCTCTTAAAATTCAATATTATGGTAACTATTTGAATTTCAGCAGATAAAATTTCGCTCATTTTTTAATAGAATATTTTATAATAACTTCGATAGGTACCTACACTGATTTTCTCTTTTTAATAGTAGGCACCGCCAGAAGAAAATTATTATAAATACGCTAACGCTACTGTATATCTACCCTTAATGTATGTATTTATATTTATGATACAACCTGTATATTTACTTACAAACAATACTTATAAATTTTCATCAGGCGCCGTTTTATCACGCTACGGCTCTGCACTCTGCAGAATATAACCATATATACCTATACATAATATTCATATTTTTTTTATATTACTTCTAGACATGTTTGGGTTACTATTATATTATTAGTACCCACAAATAATACAACTAAATTCTAAACCTTTTTGTATTACACTAAATCAAATTATGAAAAGCCTTTCAAAATTGTTTCAATATTAGGTTTATAATTACTTACCTAAATACAGTACGTCCGCAATACATATTTTTTCTTTTTATATTTATTTTAATGTGAAACATGGGATTTGCCATATTCATGGATATGAATTTGACAGCAATGTATTAGAGTGTTTATTTTAAAATAAAACAGGGAATTTGTATTTGTTAATTAATTAATGTATTTGTTAATAATTGATCTGAAAATACAATGTATAGGTACTTAGAACAATTAAAAGTCTTAAGTTCAAAGCGTCCCTTGGAACTATTACAGCTCCTCAAATTATCTTATATTGTTCAAAAATAATTCAGTTAAAATGATTCCCTATGTTTCATTTTAAATGAAACGTCAAAATAAATTAACGGTAGGTATATTATGTTATATATTATGAACAATAAACATTTGATTATATTGACAAAGTTATTTTTTTCGTGGTGGCACATTGGTCTTGTAAATTTTATTATGTTATATGTGTATGGGAATAAGAAGCAGTGAGAAGCTCATCTTGGTGAGAACAGAGGTGAAAGATGATGTTTCTACCGTTGTTCATAAATTAAACTGAGATGTGTGCAGCCTTACTCTGACATGCTAAATTTGTAACGTGATATTTGGCTTAGTAATAAACGAGTTATATAGTAGCTTTCAACCTTTTACGGTAACTATACACCATATCTGCAGTGAACACTGTGCAAACAGTAGTAGCCTGGTAGCACATGTTTGTTACATTACGTATATGAAGTTGTAAGTACACAAGTACACTCGAGAAGAAGCGAATTCAAACGTTAACGAGGCGATTCATAACTATTGTCGTATTCTAATTTTGATATTATATAACATAAACGAATATGAAGTTTTAGGTATTTAAATAAGATTCGTCCCAATCGATTCCGGTTTAATAGTTTTTTTTAGTTTTATACGCACAAACAAATAAAATATTCAGACATTTAGAAATACAAACCTGTGCAAATGTTAATAACAAACACGTAACTGCAACTTAGAACATAATTTATTGTACAGTTACGAATAAGACCATGTTAGGTATTTTTATTATTAAAATTATTTTCTCTAGAGAGGTAAGGTATAGGTAGGTTACTTATTCCAATTTCTTTAACAGTAACAGCCCGTTTTGTCATAGTCATAGGAAAGTACCTATTTGCTACAGCTTCCCCTCTTGGGTAAAAATGTCGAAAAGAAATTAATTTCCATATTATACTTAGTTCACTTAAGGGCTGGTTTATAATAGATGTAATCGGTTACTTCTTCTGTATTCTATAAGATGTGTGATGTGAATGAGAAGTGTGTGGTTCAGAAACATTTCAGTAACATGCTAACTTGACGACATAATTTCTCTTTTAATAACTGACAGAAATGGATCCGTTTGTTGAATGTTACATAGTTGGATCTGCAATGTTTATAACAATATTGTAGCGAAATATAAAATACTCATCATAATGTAAACAAAGATCAACAAAGAACAAATAGGAAGGACTTGCTTGCTATTTGTTGGGAAAGAGTGAAGAGTGAAGTATGTAACAGTAAAATTGTATTTGAATAAAATAATATTTGTGGTAATACATGAAGAGTTTAAAAGTTAAATACTGTACTAATTTTTGGATATCATATTGTTACAGTTAAACATAAATTAATTCCACTATTTTGAGAATATGAAACCATGGCTACTTGTTCGCAATATAGCGCCTATGGCCACTCTCTTTATATATCTATAGTGATACTCTAGGAAGATTTCTTAAAAGTTGGCGAACCTTGCTGTTACAGTATAGGTAAACGTCAAATCCAGTATCATTACGAACCGGAACATGGAAATATCTATAGCTCATGTTAACAGAACACAAGTCACCAGTTACATCCATTATAAACCATCCTTAAGGCGCTACTCTTGTGCCAAAAATATAGTGAAAAAGGGACCTTACTATATTACAAACTGAGCTCTTATTAGTACACCTACACTGTTCATATTTTATATATACATAGTTAAGACATGACTCTAGAGTGCTAAGAAATTATATTTTTGAAATACTTAATGGTATTTTAGTAATAAATTAGTAAAAATAGTCAATTTGGCCGATTTGTTACTATTTTTTTTCGTCAGATGTGTAATTTTTTTGAAAAAAATATTTTCTTAGCACTCTCACGAACAATGCAAGGAATCGACTATTTAAAACAAAATTAATAAATATGCAATAATAAAGCCATCATTTGTAATATTAAAATACATAAATAAATTCTTATTTTCTCTAATTGTTGTCGCAACAATGTATTGTATGAATTTTTCAATAAAATAATGCTTCGTAATTACTTATGATAAATTTCAGATTTTTATTTTGAGCAATGTAACCAGAATCTTGAATTCTGATTCTGTTGAAGCAATATTGCGAACCCGGCGGTGTCCGAATTAATGAAACATACCTTCAAATCTGACTGGTCAAAAGAGACCTTCATGCAAAATTTTAAAATCATCGGACAAAAAATTATCTAAAATTCTACATTTTTAACCCGCACAGTTACATCCATTATAAACCAGCCTTAAGTCTTCAGAACAGATTGCCTCTAGTATATTATTTTTTTGTTCTTGTGTAGTTAACTTGTTAACCGTTTACATTACCTAGATATTTATCCTAGATCTGATATGAATAAGAATGTAAAGTATGCAAAAGAACGCAAATTTCTCAAAAAATTATGAAGATCAAATCAGCAGTAATAAAATTCTTTTAAGAGCTTGTAAAAATGTAAATGATATGAAGACCTCTCATAACATTCAAGATATTCATAAGAAATTATCTAGTTTTGAGCCTAAGGAAATATGATCCCATTGCAACAATAACTTAAACATAACAAGAAGATAACCATCCCGTGAACAAAAATTTCATCTCGCGTCTATCTCCCGTTCCATCTGTAGATCTACACGTCCACGTCCTGAGTCCTCCGTAGACACTGTACTCACGCAATAAAATAAAATCTAACGCATTATGGTCAAAATAATATCCGAATAAACATGTTGAGTATAAAAAGCGAGAGAAGCTCAACCATGAATAACGTTACAGTCCGGAGGAATGCCATTACGAGTGTAGCTGTCATCTGATAAGCCCCGCAGCGCCTCTGGCGGGTCACAGGTGAACCACTACCACTACCTTGCTCGTACGCATGCGCAGGAAAGGCTTCGCCAATAATGATTCAAATATCATTTGACATACCAAGAAAAATTCAATAAATTTATACCTGCAACAGACCAGATTTTTGTTTAAATTCTACACATAAAATACTTTATGATTATCACTAAATAGTCGAATCAAATAAACATTATAGCAATCAAATTTAAATAGAATTGTATAGGTACCTACCCAGGGAACATAACGTAAACTCCTATAGGTGATCAAATGCGTCGCTATCTCAATGGGAGTTCCCACGATTTTTTGGTTTTTTATATGTTAATCTATACATTAAAATATTAGACTCGTATTTTTTCTTTTTGTCAAAAAGATGCTAATGAGCCAGAAAAAAAAACATAAAATTTAAGAAAATAGGTGACGAGAAAAACGATGCCGTTGTGACGGTGTGACGTCACCGGCCCTGAGAACATACATACAACATACAAGGACCGAATACGATATTTATAGATCTTACCTTATTTCAATACAGATCCGTCGTCCATTCCGTAGTCAAGACGACAAAAAACTATCTTACACGAACAAATCTACTCAAAGTTTGGTTTCAATGTTGTCTACGTCACACATGGCGCATTTTAATGCACGTTTCAAAAGAGTTACATTTTCATTTCGATAAAAAGGTAACACATCTATCAAAATTAACAATTATTATTACTATAACTTATATAAGTATAAGTATGCTGAAAATTGATACCCAATTCCAATATGTATTTCTTTATAAGCCGTATCACAATACCTCGCTAGAATATAAGGCGGGTGGTTAGGGTATTTCAGTAATTTTTGAATTTTTAATAAATAAACACGTATTTTTTGTTTTACGATACAATGTTCCATTTAGCTTTAAAAAAATAATTAAAATAAATTTTCGTGGGCTGATGACGTATGCAGACTAACCAGTTCATGGTAACGCCACCAGATGGAAACTTGTCAAAAATTTGACAGAAAGATATTGACATTTTCAGGTAGGTAATATATTTTTATAATTAAGTGATAAAGGGTAATACAAATACCAAATAAAACACTGTTCTAAATTCTAGTTATTCGTTTGGAGGTATATATTAATCATTTTAAATGTATAAAATGAAATTTTAACTACTGTCTGTCAAATGTCAAAACACTGATTAACCATACATTTTTCTAAAACTTCGTGACTTACATACGTCATCAACTCATGCAATTCAACTTTAAATTATTTTTTTTAGCTAAACGGAGCATTGTATAGTAAAACAAAAATATACGTATTTTTTAATTTTTCATGTAGAATAGCATATTAAAAATAAAAAATTACCGAAATACCCTATTCAATTCAACTAATGAAAACCATTACCTACTAACTAACCTTTTCTTTGACTAAAAGACTGCCATTGTGCCATATTACTAAAATCCAACATGGTTTATTACCATCATTCAAGGAAGAGCTATGTAACAAGCACTACATCGATTCTTATACATGGAAGTAGTGAAGCTACACTAGTAAGGCCATGTATAATGTACCTACTCTTTCCTGTAAGTTCGGTCCTGGCGACGTTGTCCACTGCGTTTGCGTCTCCGCCCCGCACCCACGCGAGATGGCGCGATTGTGCATTGTTTATAGTACGTGGCGATGTTGTGATTTTTCTTGACGCAACGAGGTACACGTCGGTGGGCGGGAAGTGATAACCGCGTGCGCGCGATGCTGTTTTGTTTGTGCGATGTTGTTGATGTTTTGTTGAGGTTATGAACGTGGCTCGCGATGCTATGCCTCTGCCTCGTGTGGTTTGGATTACAACAGTAGCGGTGTCAGGTTCATGATAACGAATCTCCAGCTATAATTAATTGTGGTTGTTTGTGGGAATTAAATGATCAAAATATGCAAATATTATTAAGTTGGCAGGAGTGCAAGTGATTAAGGGACGGATCGGCTTTCAGCGAGTTTTTGCTTTTGTTTTTACCATTTTCTAGAATCTCCAACTACTGTGCTCGTCGTTGTTTCACATGAGCGTCGCAAACAAAACAGCGGGGCGCTTTTCATAAGCCTTAAAAATCATAAGATATTTCACAACCTTCAGAATATTTCTGAAATACCCGTAGCAAATACATAGTTATAGAGAATCAACTGGATTCTGGACATCAAATAAAACTAATTTTATTTATTGTGATTGCTGCTTATTGGTTTGGTTTAGGTATCACTATAACGATGTCCTCTACTCCTAGTCCTTGATATTATGGTAGCAGGGTTGAGGGTAAACCCTATGTATTTATGGCTGGCGAGGACCTGTGCGCAAAATTTTTTGGGGCTCTATTTCATTAAATATTAAATCTGATACTGGCACTGGGCTCATCAGATCGGAACAGAAAAATGAATAATTAACTGGCTACATTTAATTTATACATTACTTTTGTAGAATTATTGTTTAAAATTGTAGAAATAGTAAGTACCTATGTAAAACGCTGCAGGCGGAATTTTTTTTGTTAGGGAGATAAACTGCTATTTACTCTGTTTTCGTAAGTCGAATGAAGCAAACTTGACTTAAAACTTTAATTTTTTTTCTTTGCTATCGTCACTATTTTTTGTAAAATGGTCCTTTTTATTTCATTATCTGGCCGTAAGGACGTCAATAGTCGTACAAAAAGTAGGTAGATTCCGGGGCACCAATGAAGAATAACAAATAAATTTTATCTTTATAAAATAAAAATGCATAATCGTCCGGGGTCCTGCTTCCAGCGCACACCTATATGAATGCCTTTGACCATACCATAAGCAAATATTATTAAATTCTGACAACAACGTAGGTACAAGAATTTGATGCTAACCTGACCGTGGTTTTTAGTTATCTTTTACTTTTGGTAATTTCACTTTCATTAGTTAAGGCCCATCTCTTGCTATCAATTGCAAAGCAAAAAAGCATGTTACAATAAATCATTTTGTGACTTTGGTTTTGAAATCGATGACCTCATATTTTACAATGATGTAGGTACTTTTTTTATAGGTTGTGCTTACATGGCTATAGAATGAAATTTACAAAAAAAACTTGCCGTATTTTGTTAAATAATTTTAAAAAATTACTAACAATGCGAGTTTTACATAAATTATTACAGTCAATGTGTAACTGTATATTTTCATTATCAACGTATAATATGGATTATTAAATGATAAAAATTAACTCCAAGTTTTGCTAATTGATGTCACAGCAATTCATAATTTGCATTTATTGATTCACTAATGACTCATGATTCTTTATGTTAAATTTCAATTTGAAATTTTTTATAATACACCCAGAATCTTCTGGATTTACAAGTGTAGCGTCTTAATTAAAAATCCGGAATATGGTATAGACCTGGAACAAGTTCAATAATTATAAACCCATACCCGTCTTTACTATAGTATCTAGTAAATCCCAAGATTATAATCTACATCGCAAACAATATTACCTAAACGCCAACTGCTGTCACTGTTTACATGGCTACCAACCTACAATCAATGGCAAGTACATGAAGTACACCTGTCCTAGTTTCTAAACAACCTAACCGCATCCACGTCAACCTTGCTCTACCTCTACCGACGACATCTTCTTGGCTGTGTAGTGTGTAAGCCATTCCACCACAAGTGTGTTTGCTCTAGTGCGGTTCACGTTACATTATTAGAGCGTGTTTGCTGTGTAAACATCGGCGCGTTGCTTAGGCTCGGCGGCGCGCGTCATCAACCGCAGCGGAACCACTACGCACACCACTTCCGGTCTGCTGCTGAGACGAAGATGTGCTGCTAACATGTGGGAACGACGGGGAAGAAGGAGAATAAATCAGAGATGGTTAGCGGTGTCAGGAAGGACAGCATTGGTGGAAAAATAATCTCAGTAAAGAAATCCAATGAACATTTGAAATGTGTTTGTTAGTCACTATGTCTAAAAAAACGGGAAACGAAACGTTCGGTAATCCAAACAGAATTTTGTTGAAGGTCGCCTCGAAACCGTTTTCAGATAGTCATTTTTATGCACTTTATCTATATATCAATAGAATCATTAGAGTTTCTAGATTGCCTTATGCTAAATATGAATACCTAAAAAAAATAAACATAATTTGCAGTAGAAATGAAAGAAAAGAGACCAAAATTCGTCAAATTGCAATGAATTTTATGCAAAATGAACTATTATTATAGACATAATTTTTAGAATAAGGCAATTAGGAATGTATATATTTTCATTGTGTAACATAATTTTCATTGTAGGTTACATCGTTTATCCGAAATTTATGCAGAAAGCATGCGCAAAATAAGCCATGTAAAAATTTGAAAGTTACGCTGACGTAACATTACACTAGTTACAAAAAAAAAGTAGATTGGTAACCAATTTGCCGATCCAAGTTAAACACGAAAGTTCGATTACTTTTTTGTGTATACATTTAAAAAATCTGATGTGGCCAGCACATGACCTCTCGCCTAATTCAGCTTATTCTACTAATCTAATAAATAGGTTTACTTACATTTTAATGTAATATGTAAACGATAATGTAAACCAAGATAATAATAATTCAAATTTTATGTAGAAACAAATTTCGTATGAACATAGACAACAAAATACTGGAATTTCAATAAAGTACATAGAATATTAGTTGTACTTTTATTATTAAATACCAGATTCAGCAAATTGTATTTAAAATTGACTGTACCCATAGATAATTATATTTTCTTTTATTTTTAATGGCAAAAATTGTCATAAATAAATAATGTACCAATTTATTTAAGGAAAACTATATTAAGCTTCAAAAAGTACTACTTCCGGTTTGCGGATTTCTACCAAATCTTCTCCGGTGTTAAGATCCTTATTAAAATCTTAAATATGTAGTTTGGATATTAAAGGTATACATTTTAAGTTATCGTGGACGAAAAATTGTCACATAATTCATACGTCCATACGCACACACACAAACATCATCGTGAAAATAGTTAATTCGTATTCTAGAGACCCTGAAACGTGCTTATCCACCAAAAACTCATACTCGCAAATTTTGACCCATTACAATACCTCTCTATGAGGCAGTTTTACCGACTGTTATTGTAGTGTTGAGCGATTTATAATAATAAAAAAAATCTGACGTGGACACCACATGACTTCCTTGTACGCCTATTAAACTGTTCATACTTTTCTTAATAACTAAAATGTAGAATTATATTATACAAATATATTAATATATAAGTACCTACTACTACTACTACTACTACTGCTACTATATACTCACAAATATATTTTAGTCATTTTATTTAAACTGCAGAAGAAGATATAAACGATATTTTACCATTGTCACTGTCATTGTCACTGTCATGTCATAATCATTTAAATTTTACGTAGTAACAAATGTTAATCGATCATGGACTACAAGATACCGAAATACTAAATTATAAATATATACTTTAATTGTTCTTAAATGATAGCAGATACAAAAATATTTATAAAATACCGATTGTAGGTAATAATCACATAATCTTTCATTTAAAATTAAAAAATTTGTCTTAAATTAAATATTTATCGAAATATTTGAAAAAAGTACTACTTCCGGTTTGTAGATTGAAACAAAAAATAGGAGGTGCACAACAAGATGCTATAACAGTCCTAAATACAAAATTTCAACTTTCTACGTCTAACCGTATTTGAGTTATGCGACACACATACGTCCGTACAGACGTCACGACGAAACTAGTCATAATGGATTCAGAATAGGTCAAAACGGATATTTCCATCAAAATCTGAAAACCGAAATTTTTCGCGATTACAATACTTCCTTATTACTCCGTACAAGGAAGTAAAAATCTGAAGTTTCCAGGTTCAAGTTCCGGCTTACAGATTAGCAATATGCCTCTAATAAAAATTCAATTTGTAAAAATGATAAATAGTTTAGAACAGAGAGACTAACAATCGTTACCATTTTATTTGGAGCATGGATCAGTGAAAACATATACACAAGAAAAGATTTGTTCGACTTCATGTTTGTTTCTCTCCGCAATTCGTCAAACTATTAAGCTATCTCGCATGTTTGTTTAAAAAACAGTTGTGATACAAGTGTGTTGTAATTCAATAGTGTCATCCAACCATCCAAGTTACAAAGAGACAGACGCAGACACAAATACGGAACTTGGTTTTTTGTGTTGTTGGTTTAGTCGCACGTTCCAAGGCAGGACCCGAACCCGGGACATATTAATGTCACAAAGACGCCGACGCCAGACCGCGCAGAGCATCATGGGACATCCACATGACCCATCTGAAAGATGCGGCGCACTTGTTCTCATTCGCTCTGGAAATTGTAGAAATTTTGAGTGGGTTAAGTTACAAAGCCACAAAAATGTATCGAAAACAAATTGATTTGTAATATTCATGTCAGCTTTCACTATTTATTAATACATCAACTCCAGTGAAACCACAAATTCAGGCAGTAGCAACGTTGCTGTGAAGTAGATTTCGAAATTGTTTTGTATTTGATATGCTAGACAAGTTGAAATCATATCATATTTCCTTGATTTTTTAACTACATCGCGATATTGCTGACAAGATGCAATCAAATTTTGTTGTTCTGGTATTTTATTTATTGTGGCCTCAAGTGTGGTTAATAAAACATAAAATTCGCCACACCAGAAGAAGTGGAGGGAGAATGTTTTTTTACAGATATATAACAAATTAAAACTATACCCACATAAATGAGATATTTAATATTTTTTCCTCCCGCCTCATATTCTATAAGGGAGGTATTGTGATGGGTCAAAATTTTCGAGTGAGTTTTTGGTGGATAAGCACGTTTTAGAGTCCCTAGTGTAAGAATTTAACATTTTCAAAATGATGTCTGTGTGTGCGTTCATTCGTACGTTCGTGCGTTTGTATGATGCAATTTTTTCGGAAACGATAACTCAAAAAATATCATACATTAAAATACAAAATTTTATATCTAAGGTTTAAATACGAATCTTAATAAGCCATTAAATTTTTGGTTTAAATCTACAAACCGGAAGTAGTACCTACTTTTTAAAAATATTTCGATAAATACCTAATTAATTTAGTACAATTTTTTTAAATTTTAAATTAAAGATTATGTCATTATTACCTACAATCGGTATTTTATAATTTTTTTAATTGGTATCATTTAAGAATAATTAAAGTACTTATAATTTATAGTATTTCGGTATCTTGTAGTCCATGATCGTTTAACATTTGTTACTACGTAAAATTTAAATGATTATAACATGACAGTAGCATGAGTAGATACTTCTTCGAAATATTTTATTTTAATCTACTATAATACTAAACAAGTAGGTAATAATTCTTTACTTTACACAACGTTTAATAAATGTTTGGTTTTGATAATTCATTTCAATTATGTTGTTTTAATAAACTATGCTGTGGTATCCAATTTTGCGATTTTTGTTTGTTCCACGTACAGCACTTCATAACATACCCTTAAATTTTTTCACTCCATCACACCTGTATATTTTACCTTTAAAGTTAATTTTCGCTTACTTGGTAGTAAAAAAATTATTCAAAAAGCTATATCGTACTTCGTACCACATTTTTTTACATATAGCTGTACTTTTTTCTAAAAAATACTTTTGAACAATTTCTTCTGTTTAACTCTTATCCACCCCAACACGTTTTACAAAACTCAGAGAAGTTCTCGTCTCACTCTTTGTCTCGCTTTTCGCTCCGCTTTTCGTCTCCCTCTTGGCTACAACATCACGTTCACGTTCACGTTCACGTTCAGGTTCACTCCCCTGGTGAAGGGTCTTGACGCGTGCTCACACACACACGCACACACATATACAGGGTGTTGTCGGCGCTCAAAGGCAGCGGCAACACGGAACTCCTCACGAATACAAACCAAGTGAAACTCGAGATTCGAGCTCTAGGCCTTTGTGGTTCTGTGCCGAGAGATGGAGAAATAGGGCTCCGTGAAGGGCTGACAGATAAAGTCAATGAAGAACAGAATGATTTTTGGAAATTTGAATGGAGAAATTAATCAATTTATTGATTATTTTGTTGACTCCATTGTACAGTGAGATCACGTTACCAAGTGTGAATAGTGACAAACGAAATGAAACAATATCGAATCTAAATAAAATTGTTTAACCTACAAAACGGGTGCCCCTTCAACAACAGAGAATAAAGATCTAGAATATTCATACACAGAAGATGCAAATCTAGAAAATTTAAATTATAAAAAATCTGCACCAACAGATTCATTCACAGGAAAATAAAAAATCTAAGATTTTTGTTTCGGAATTAGTGCATAGATCAGTGGTGGCTGTTTTATGATTTTTGTGTGGCCCTTTATTAAATTTTTTTAAATCATGATTTTTTTTGTTCTAAAATTTAAAAGGAAAAAAATTCTTTATCACAAATAGAAAATTATAATTTATATTTAAATGTAAATTTATATTAATTTATATATATTTAATTTTTTGTGATTCTCGCTGCGCATGTACTGCACAGGTGTTTTCTTTCATGGATATTGTATAAAATAAACAAAGATGGTTATTAATATTCCTTGCAAATCATTTGCTTCTTGCGATCTTAAACATTAGTAATTCTGATATAATTCTGTTAGTTTCGTAAAAAAATGTAAAGATTTGATTTAAATTCGAAAATATTTGTCAGTGGGTATTTTCTGATACCTATTTTTATGTTATTATTGCAATAGATATTATATTTGCTATTATTTGTGTAATAAAAATGTTTTGGTTCGGTTGGACACTTGTTTCTACAATTTCGAATAATATTTTGTCACCGTACCTAAATGATCCTTTGGGGAAATGAAACCACTGCCATAGATAGAGTATAAACTAAACAATTATGTATAGGTAAGTAAAAAATTGTTGGGTTAGCTATTTCTAGTTTGTAATGTCATAAGTTTTTCCTAAATATCTCTTTAAAAAGATAACATATGTCATAGTATTAATTATTCATGTAATACACCTTATTTAATTGGTTTGTTCAAAAAGAACCAATAATATTGATTTGACAATGGTTGATGAAGGATCTAATCGTCTCTATTCTTTTTTATAAGTTCATAGGCATCACTAAAAATAACTGAATACAATGATTATGTGATAATGACAATCAGTATTTAAATACGGAATAATTTCTCTCGGTCACCTTAACTGCTTTACTCCATCAAATTTATTGACTAAAAACCTCTCGTTTCATTTCGAATTCATTAGCCTAACCAAGCAGATAATAAATTCAATTTAGGGTTCTCTCCTATCTCTCATTCACTTCCGCTATCTGAGTGCATTAAAATGTAAAGCCGACAAAATATTCGGCATGAGACAAACCTGAAACAGTCTCGCGATAAAGAGACAACGGGAGCTAATGTCGAGCACTGGACATCGCGTAGCAACCGAGACACTAAAGTGGACAAGGACCCAGTTTGGGTTCGCTACGCTAACTCATGAATATTTACATTTGGGGAGAAACGAAAACGAATTCACTGCCACACAGAAGAAGAACTCATTTGGAGGAGATAACAATACGAACAAGCACAAGAAGTTTGCGGATTTTAGAAAGCAGGTGTAGCCCTACAGAGTGGTTTTGAAGTTAATGTCATAAATTTTAATAGCAACTTATGTTTATATCGATATTTATCGATATATCAATATTTTTCTCATCCCTAGTACCTATCTAGTATCAGTACCTATGTTAGTTTTTTGTGGTTTCAACCAACAACAAAATAAAATTCAACTATGCTGAAGCAGTATAGATTTTTAATAAACCAAAATTATATATTAATTATATATAATTACATATTCTTCTCCACAAAATTATACACTGTAAAATAAAATAGATTATTAAATCCTTTTACATTAAGGCATATTAATTCCAGCTACGATACTGCAACTGCATAAAAAATACTAACAATTTTATATCAGCGCTTGTAAAATACAGCAAATTATCATATATAATATCCCAAGTGCATGTCAAATTGTCGATAATTGCGAATGCGCACGAGAGAAAATTATCGACAATTACATGCACGAGGGATATTCGAAGTTCGAAGGACTATTTCACGATTAAAATTTAGCCAAACGCTGTTTCTCTCGTGAAAAATAAAGCAAAATTTAAAAACTTCCTTTGACAGCAAGCCAGAATCACATTGCAACGCCGAATCCAAATACGATAATTCTACGTTGATTGGACGACATTCAGAAATGTCAGACTTTTCTGATTGGCTTAAATTTTATGAGGGAAATAGTCACTGAAATTGAATGTGAATTCATATTGATATATGATGGTAGTCAAAAATTAGAATTCAAAGAAAATGAATCAATGATCAACAAGCTTTTTCAATTACTCATTAGTGAATATAAATAGATCTTTATGATACCTCATAAATTAATAAGTGCTGTTTAGATAGTAAAAGTCAAAATAAGTAAGTACATTTCTTTTGTTGTATATCTTGTTTGCAAAATTTTCATATCAAACATGGCTCCAGTATTCCCATAATAACTTCTGTATCTTTAAAGAAATTAAGTAGGTAAAACAAAAATTATTCGAAAAAGGAAGGTTAGCTGCATGCTTTTTGCTTTTTAAATTTTTCTTGCCATTTATAGTATCTACCTAACCGAAAAAAAAACGCATAAAACCGTCATTTTTAAGTTTTTTTTACTTTAAATTCCTAGGCCAAAGACAAAAAATAAAAATATAGAAGCATTAAGACATTATATATATATATATATATATATATATATATATATATATATATATATATATATATATATATATATATTTCAATTATAATTAAAGTAAACGTGAGAGGCGTACACCTCTGTAACGCTGTCTAATTTTAGGGTAGACGTACACCTGAAGTGAAAAAATAAAGATTAATATATTATATATATTTCAATTATAATTAAAGTAAACGTGAGAGGCGTACACCTCTGTAACGCTGTCTAATTTTAGGGTAGACGTACACCTGAAGTGAAAAAATAAAGATTAATATATTATTTTTACGTAGTACCATACACTGTTCCATGACTAAAGGGATTTTTTTAACTCTGAAAAGTTCTATCCGTGTGTGTACAATCGAACGGAAGCGGTTGATTATATATATATATATATATATATATATATATATATATATATATATATATATATATATATATATATATATATATATATATATATATATATTTCAATTATAATTAAAGTAAACGTGAGAGGCGTACACCTCTGTAACGCTGTCTAATTTTAGGGTAGACGTACACCTGAAGTGAAAAAATAAAGATTAATATATTATTTTTACGTAGTACCATACACTGTTCCATGACTAAAGGGATTTTTTTAACTCTGAAAAGTTCTATCCGTGTGTGTACAATCGAACGGAAGCGGTTGATTCAGAGATACGCGGACCTATTGTGCTGTGTTTAACCTGGTAATGATAGATGTGAGCATTGATGCTACAGCGATAATTGTTAACGGAGATGCGGAGATCTTCTGTCTTCTTATTTACTCTCTTTAAGACCTAGAATTTATCTTCTATTATCTCACGAGTAATGCAAACAGAGGATTTTAATCCACTCACAGAGAGATAAAACCAAAAGCTAACAACATTCATAATTGGTACTAATCTTTATTCACTATGATGTTTTAACCACGGAGTTTCATGCGAGATGCTGAATTTAAAAAAATAAAGTAAGTTTTATATGGGTTAATTTATTAGCTATTATTACTAGGTACCGAACATACGAACATAGTAACCATCAGTAGATAATAATTATATTATTCTTATTAAACTAAATACTGTCAAATTTTCATACACAACATTCGAAACAACTAACAACCATACCAAGTAAACCATACACAAATTATATTTTTATTTTCTTGCATTGTTGGAATCTTGAAATCTCAATCTAAGTACCTACTTAGAGGGCAAGGTGAAAAGTTCTCGGCCTGGCAATGAAAGACTGTGTTTTTAGGTTCAAAAATGCATTTATTTTTCTACATATTCCCCTTTAGTTCAACGCATTTAGCCCAACGTTTCTCCAGTTTCCTGATTCCTTCCCTGAAGTGGTTTTCTTCAAGGTCATCGAAATACTCGTTGACCACCTGGATGACTTCTTCATTGCTCATTGGACCCAAATCTTTGCCCAGCTAGAAACTTTTTCAGTTTCGGTGAATATGGTGGATGTCCTAACAATTCGTACTTTAAATCTACCTATGCTTTCTGAAACAAAATGTGTTTATTAAAACAAGATAATTCAAAATTAGTGAATAACCTAATGGTCATTCGTAATTCAAAACTAGCGAATGGCCAATGGTCATTCATTAGTTTTGAATTATCTTTGTTTTAAAAAACACATTTTGTTTCTCAAAGCAAAGTCTTCGATAAATCAGACATGAAAGAATGGAATGTACATCGCGAATTTTTGATTATTACATCTGTTTGTTGTTAAATAAATCACAAACTTGTGTGAAGCATGTTTTGGTCATTTAGGTAAACGACACTCTTAATAAAACGATGTAATATTGATTTTAATTCATGTAGATAATGTTGCTTACTGTAAAGAAATTATTCCCATCTCCATATAAATACAAATTAAAGGAGAAACGATACACAACTAAAAGCAACCTTATGTGTAAAGTTGCATGTCTATTACTCTATTGTAATATTTCTTGATGAGCTAGCTAAACATTTTACGGCTTTTCCTAGAAAGAATTATATCTCCGCGCGTGTAATTTGAGCATTTGCACCTGATAGCGAGTAAATTAGAACAGGTTATAATTTATAACTTGTTTAAGCAACAAGTTTATAGGAACATAAAACTTGTAACAAATATAAATATGATTTAATTACGAATTTAATAGTTTAGTTTATTTGGAAACAACGTGACTTTTATATACTTCCCTTTGTAAATGAATGCTAATGCAAGCCACGAAATTTACAATTCTAGGAAACAATCGTAAAAGACTGAATAATAAAAAATGAGGTCATTAATTATGGATTTCCGTTTGGATTTTGAATAAGCAAATTGATTTAGTTTATTGCTTCATTTTGGTGAGAGATGCTTGTGCCTCCAACCAAAACTTATTAGGGACGAAAGCAGCTTCTGCATTTTAATTCCAACTTTTACTACTTCTTCAAAGATTAACCTTATGCTACTGAAAAATATTTAAATGTGACGTTAGTCGTCTTTGTGAGGAAAAACAGTAAATGCCGCAGAAATGTAAGTAGGCGGACAGTTTTCAACGATACATCATCTTCGGAATATTGGAAAAATGACAGACAAACTAACAGTTATTTATGGCCTACTTTAAATATCTCCAGCCATATGTTACTAACAGTAACAGTACTTCAATCTCTACGTCATCAGATGGATGCTGATTTTATTCTTTTCTTTTCTCCAAGTAGTAATTTTTTTCGGCAGATAAACAATTCTATTCTACTTCACATCCTCAATTTCAATTCCTCCCAAATCTTGCTTCCAAATAAATATATCATTCAAGATCCGGCGATAGTATCATGATACATACCCCGAAAACTAATCTATATTTTAATTAAGCAATTATCAAATCCACAATCTTTTATCTTATTCCAACTACCAAAAAAGTAGAGTCATTCATTCGTTCACACATTTACGCCAGAGAGACTGCTTACACAATCCCAAAAAAATCTAATGTTACCAGAGTATGCTCTTGCTCTTGACATTGCAAATGAACAGATGCATCTGTTACTGTTTTTAAAACAATGACAAATTTTGGAATCTTTTTAACGTTTTTATACTCATGAAAATTATTAATACATACAATGAGTCCCAAAAATTTTAAAAAAATCATAGTTACTTATAACAACTTGAAAAATATTGTAAAAAGATAATCACCTCAATAAATAGATGACACAGTTTTACTCATGAATATGATTTGTTTGCTGTTTACATCCCTACCTACCATTTGTTCATTTGTTGTAGGTACCTATTGTAGCATAGCTAGTTACATTTAAGAAGATTCAGAATTTAGAGTAAAAGATTTTATATTATTATATTTCAGTAAATTAGTTAAGAATTGCGCTTTTATTATATATCTTTATTTGGCTAGCAGACAGAGAGCATTTAGAATTTTAACATAAAACTATACAATGGAAGACTAGGAAAGCAGGTTAAATAGTTCAGCGATTCGGCCAGAACTATATAGACTTTAAATCAGGCAGGGAACGGTTGAATATTCATAAACAGTTGCATTTTTTGTGGATTCATCGGGGGATATGGACAGCTGGCATTTGTCCAGAAGGTCCTTCGGGCGTCAGGGGCCTTGTATTTTTATCGAACTGTACAGAAACAAAACTCTATATACTTGTGTTCTTATCTTATTAAATTATTTGTTATGTTTTTATAGTTTTGTGTAATATATTTTCATAGTTTTTTGCTACTTGCCTAATATAATAATAAGATAATGAAAAAAAAGAAACACATCCCCATAAACCAAAACCCGATATCTTAATTCTTTCAAGAATTTTAATAAATTTTTAATGTTTTTGCACGTTTATTTTCATAACATATGTTCAAATTGTCGGCCTTCTTCGGTCTCACAATGTCGCAATGACTCAAACGCATCAGTTTAAAATTTTCAATTTTGTTTCTTCACTCGTTCAAAACTTATAGCTCAGTCTCGTGTACTACATTATAATTATGATATTACTTGTTCTTCTTTTGTTATTTACCATTAACCATAAAAGACTTATAAATAAGCTCTTTCATTTTTTCATGGTGCTATGATTAGAGGTACCTATACTGCATAATTTTAATTTATTCTGTACGCGTTATTTTGTTGATTAGGTATCCATTATTATATTGAATACATGGAATACATTATTTACTTTCGATATACATATATTCATATTTTTTCTATTTCTACTATGCCTTTTAACGCATGTTCTGAAATTCTAAATCTATTTCTTGCCTGATTAGGTACGCTGCTCGTTAAACAACCTTTACTATTAATATTCTACTTGCAAACATTATATAAAATTCTATTATATTAATATGTTATATATTATTTATAAAAGAAAAAAATTCTAAGAATCCGTTTAAAATGCATTTTTCTCTCTATGTCTTCACTTTTTTATTATTAATTAAAATACATATTTATTGAATAATCTTAAGTGTAATGTTACCAACTCTATAATAATTTTAGAAATTTACTTTTTCAATTTCTATTATTTCATGTTTATATTATATATAATTGATAAATAATTAACTTATTTATATATTTATATTATTATTATTATTATTTATACGTTAATTATGTATTAAATATGATTATTTTGTGTTTAATTTATGATATTTTTTTCCACTAGCTTGGCAACACTGATCTCCTGATCTCTTACTAAACGTCAGATATTTTTTTAGGTTATTGATTTATATTAGTACAAGATCTTATTTATACATTATTGTATCTTATTATTATTATTAGTAATAATATCTAACAACAATATTATTATTTCTAAACGTAACGCGCATAACATACTACCTATATAAAAGTTGTATGTAGGTATGAAACATAATATTATAGTATAATGAAATAATTATTTTGCAGAGATATTACGGAAAAAGAAGATCAGATCAGGTTGTAAATATGTGTTTTGTATCTGTACAAAATAGTTTAGAAACGTAAGTTGTTGTCGTGTCTATCTAAACATTGGTGGTGAAATGCAAGACGAATGACAACATTTTTTTGTTACTCTTTGACAACACTTTCTTGGTTTTCGTATTGATAATAAAATTTATTAGGTATTTTGTATCAGAGACTAGGTAATTCTTATACTCTTATTGACTTGCTTTTAGATATATACAGAGTAGTTCAAATATATTTGCTGACAGATCTGAATCTCAGACGAGGACATCTTGACATTATTTGTTTGTAAAACAGCTTCACGATGCGCCGGCTTTTGACAGCGATAATCATATTGGGTTCTTATTTTTTCTTCAGTAACCTAATTAAACTATCAAATCATTTCGCGTTTTCTATATTTATGTTAAAATATCTAAATCTCATACTTAATAATATAAATGTCAATAATATTGACATGTTCTGTATAAAGTGTGTTTCAATAATATTAATATTCATCCATCAGTCTTCTTATGACTGTTTTGTTGGTGGTGGTGTTAAGTTCTGGATTTAGGTTTGACATTTGTATTATTTTAAAAGGTACATTAATACGGAAAATACATTAATATTATTTTGTTTCAGGTAAATAATACAATTTTAATGGGATATTATAGCTGGGATTGATTAATACAAATATATGAACAATGTAATACTAGTGTTATGTATTGTTAGAACAGTATTTTATTGTACCGGTAGAAATAAAGTTGAGGTAGACAGCATATTATGATGATGGTTTATTTCACAAACGTCAGACATTTATAGGGCAAAAATACGTTGTACAAGATCTTATTTATACATTATTATATCTTATTATTATTAATAATAATATCTAACAAAAATATTATTATTTATAAACTTTACGCATGACATAAATTAAAGTTGTTCGTAGGTATGTACATATTATAATATTATACAATGAAATAATTTTTGCAGAGATATTTTATGGATAAATAATGAACAGATAGTTTGTTGTAAATTAATATGTGTTTGAATCTGTACAAATATGTTTATAAACGTAAATACTGAGGAACTAAAACCTAGATCTTGCGTTAACTGTCACGAGATGGCGCAGTCTACATGGATACAGACGATAACAGGAATTTTTATGGTCTGTGTGGTTAAATTTGATGTAAATATAGCTAAAAATCATATTATTTTTAATTATATAATTTTTTGTATTATTGTTATTATTTCTGTAATAAAGAAGTTTACAAAATGTGGTCATAATTTGATATCAACTCATTTCGTTACTTGCAATTCTTAGCTAATAACCAATTTTCTTTTTCAGCAATTTACAAAATAATTTTAAATTAAACATGTAGACTGATATTGGGTATTGTCGTCTGAGAATGTTCCTGTTCGGTAGGATCTAAACAAATTCTAATCAATATTATATTATATATGAACACGAACAGATATATTAGAATAATAATTTTATAATTTCTGTATTACACTCATGCAATATTGAAGCAACGTGTCAAAAGTTGCACTTGCATCTGCAATATTGCTCAATGTAAATTGGGCTTAATAAAGATGGTTTACAAAATGAGGTCGTAAATTAATATATAACACTCCTTTCGTTATTTGCAAATAATCTTATGTATGTGTTTGTGTGTATTTGTTTGTGTGTATGTGTTTGTGTGTACATGTTTGTGTGTATGTGTTTTTGTGTACATGTTTGTGTGTATGTGTTTGTGTGTATGTGTTTGTGTGTATTTGTTTGTGTGTACATGTTTGTGTGTATGTGTTTGTGTGTATGTGTTTGTATGTATTTGTTTGTGTGTATGTGTTAGTGTGTTTGTGTGTATGTGTTTGTGTGTATGTGTTAGTGTGTTTGTGTGTATGTGTTTGTGGCTATGTGATGGTGTTTGTGTTGGTGTGTGCGTATGTTTGTGTGTATGTGTTTGTGTGTATGTGTGTGTGTATGTGTTTGTGTGTACGTGATTGTGTGTACGTGTTTGTGTGTATGTGTGTGTGTGTGTATGTGTTTGTGTGTATGTGTTTGTGTGTATGTGTTTGTGTGTATGTGTTTGTGTGTACGTGTTTGAGTGTATTTGTTTGAGTGTATTTGTTTGAGTGTACGTGTTTGTGTGTATGTGTTTGTGTGTGTGTGTGTGTGTGTATGTGTTTGAGTTTGTGTTGGTGTGTGCGTATGTTTGTGTGTGCGTGTATTGGTGTGTATGTGTATGTGTTTGTGTGTTTGTGTTGGTGTGTGCGTATGTTTGTGTGTATGTGTTTATGTTTGTCTGTGTGTTTGTATGTGTCTGTGGGTGGCTTTAGAAGGAACATCTCCACATGCTTTGGATGGATCACCTCTACAGGCTTTGGATGGAACGTGTTAACAGTATTAAAATGGAACACCTCCACAGGCTTTGGATGGGGAAACTCCCACAGGCTTTGAATGGGATATCCATACAAGCTTTGGATGGAAAACTTAAATCTATCTAAAGACGAGTTTATCCTAAAGACGAATGTTTTATCTAAAGACGAGTTTAATCTAAAGACGAATTTAACTTAAAAACGAATTTAATTTATAATACAAGTTTAAATTAGAGACAAGTTAAATTATAAGACGAGTTTATTATAAAGACGTGTTCTATCTATAGTCAAGTTTTATGTAAAGACGATTGCTAATAAAAGATGAGTTGTAGGTATTTAAACAAGTTTTATCTAAAGATGAATATAACCTAAAAACGAGCGTCAATATAAGTGATGAGCGTCAATATATAAGTGACGAGCGTCAATATATAAGTGATGAGCGTCAATATATAAGTGACGAGCGTAAATGTGAAAATTTTATTCTAAAGACGTGATCTATCTAAAGTCAAGTTTTATGTAAAGACGATTCCTATTTAAAGATGAGTTTAACCTACTTTACTTATAACTTAAAGATGAGTTTAACTTACTTAACTTATAACTTAAAGATGATTTTAACCTACTTTACTTATAACTTAAAGATGAGTTTAACCTAATTAACTTATAACTTAAAGACGAGTTTAACCTATTTTATTTATAACCTAAAAATGAGTTCTACCTACTATACTGGTTACACAACCATCCATTAATTTATAATATACTTGCAAACATTTCGGACTATGATTCTCACATTTTCTAACATATATCAATTTAAAGAGAAAAAAATTCTAAGACCCCGTTTAAAGCTTATTTTTCTCAATTACTTCGGAGTTTTTTATAATTCATTAAAATATATATTAATTAGCTATGTTACTAATAAAATTACTAAATTTATGTTGGTATTACTTACTACGTCATTACACGCGAAGTCAGTGTTACCAACTGTATATTAATTTTAAAATTTTTACAAATTTATTTCAATTTATTCATATTTGAATTACTTCCTATATAACTTATATAAAAATTTATTTATTTTTAAATATCTATATTTAATTAAATTATCATTTGTACGATAATTTTATAGTAAATACGATTATTTTGCACGTTATTTTTCTCAACTACGTTGGCAACACTGGCTTAAGTTTACGTCAAAAAATTTTAGGTTATCGTTATATTAGTACATGGTATAAAATTTTCATCTTATTTATACATTATTATTTCTTATTATTATCAGTAATAATACCTCATAACATCAATATTATTATTCATACTTTAATAATAAACTTCGCATGATATAAAAGTTGATGAATGTACATATACAAAGAAAAATGAACAGAGAAATTGGAAGAAGATCAGAAGAAGCATCAAATGGGCTTATATATGTTTGAAACTGTACAAAATTGTTTATAAACGTGAGTGGTACATGAAACTACAGAGGGTAGCGTATACTGAAAACTTTTTATACTTTGGCGAAATGCAATACGAACAATTTTTACACGACAACATTTACTTTGACAAATAGTTTCTTATTGAAGTTTCTACATTTTAAATATTTACTACATCTACTACAATTTTGCCATTATATATAAAGCATACTAATTATACGACATTAATTTACCGCGTGGGTTTGTATTATTATGATGAAAATGCATTAGAATATATCTTAATATCTGTATTTTTCTTTATATGAAAACGTAAACCAGTTACATTCTCTGACCTAAAATAAAGCATAATTAGGCCCCGGAAATAAGGATCCAGATATAAAAATGATGGTGCACTGCAAAGTCAGCAAAACTTCCAAGTGGAAAATCAACAAAACATGTCGTGTTTTCTGCGTACGAAATATCATATTAACCACAAGTAAACATGACTGTTGGTGCTCCTACAAACTTTATGCAGGCCACAGAAGCCCACCAGCTAACCAGGTATCAAAAACAGCTACTCAGCGACAAACACAATCATCTCCTGTCAAATCGACAGTTATTAATTCCAAACGACGATTATCAGCTGCTACTGGATCCTGTGGATCCGGAGATGATTCCGACGACGAAGAAATGGATGCTGTAATAGCCAAGGAGAAAGCAAAATCTGAAGATGAAGAATATGTAAATGGGATATTATAGCTTTTGACAGCGTTATACATGGTCTTATTTCATCGTATGTTTAAGGTCACAAAAATTTGCTTATGTCCCTAAATCACATTTTGCAAGATAATCATAAGATAAAATAATGATTTTTATCTAATTTAGCGATATAAAACATCCGTCAGTCTTATGACAGTTGTTATTGTTGATATTGTCAAGCTATGGAATTTGGTTTGATATTTTTATTATTTTAAAAGATGCAGTAACGCATAAAATACATTAATATTTTGTTTCAGGTAAATAATACAATTTTAATGGCAAATTATAGCTTTGAAGAAAAGATCAAAACTTGGGACCCAAATTTTTTATTTTGACAAAAATTTTATTATAAGCCCAAAAAAAATTATTTAAATATTCAATATGTGACGTAAAAACTAACCCAACCAATGAATGGCCGTTAAGCCATAGCAACGACTGTACTAGTGAACGCTCCTAACTACGGCTTGCGCAGGAACGAGTTTGGCAAGTTGACAAATCAGATGTGTTTGGCATTATTTGTACTTCGTACATGTTTTGATGCTGTAAAATATAAGTAAATATTTGTGTTTTCATAAACTAAATAGTCTACATTCATAAAGTAATGTATTGTTACTAAATTTTATGTGTATATTTGACAAGCAAGTGTCAAATTCAAACATTTGTTGACTGACACGCACGCTATCTACAGCTTACATTCTTAACTATGCTTCCCTACCTTCTGTTCACACAAATGACGTCACAGAAAATTTAATCTCAATTTACAAAATTACATAATTTTTTTTAAATAAAATTTGTATTTTTACCTATGTTTTAGTTCTAACATTATGTGCATAGTGGTAAAAATCTAATTTTCAGTACCATGCAAGTACCCTATTATTCACAAGAAGTTAGCTGTAAAAAATCTTTTATCCAAATGTATCAATCAATAATAAATAAATATTGTGTTGTTTAATTTTTTATTTAATATTATTATTTTTCTATTATTTTAAAAATAAAAATAATACTGAGGAACCAAAACCTAGATCTTGCGTAAAGCTGTCACGAGATGGCGCAGTCTACATGGTTACAGCCTATAACAGGAATTTTTATGGTCTATGTGGTTAAATTTGATGTAAATATAGCTAAAAATCATTTAATTTTTAATTATATAATTTGTTGTATTATTGTTATCATTTCTGTAATAAAGAAGTTTACAAAATGTGGTGATAAATTAATATCAACTCATTTCGTTACTTGCAATTCTTAGCTAATAATTATTGGTTTATTCGTTAGTGTGTGTTTAATATCTATGAAATTAACATACTATTGGGGTATTCCCGCGTATTGTACTTTATGTTCTAAAAATGCAGAAGTGCCCATTTCACATTGTTGTAACAACTTCAGGTTACTTTGGTGTGCGTGGCACCTATAATAGTTCAAAAATCTACCACTACAATCTTGTCAACCAATTTTCTTTTTCAGCCATTTACAAAATAATTTTAAATTAAACATGTAGACTGATATTGGGTATTGTCGTCTGAGAATGTTCCTGTTTAGTTCGGTAGGATCTAAACAAATTCTAATCAATATTATATTATATATGAACACGAACAGATATATTAGAATAATAATTTTATAATTTCTGTATTACACTCATGCAATATTGACGCAACTTGTCAAAAGTTGCACTTGCATTTGCAATATTGCTCAATGTAAAATGGGCTTAATAAAGATGGTTTACAAAATGGGGTCGTAAATTAATATATAACACTCCTTTCGTTACTTGCAAATAATCTCACTTAAAATCTAATGTTAAAAATCAGTGTGTGCGTGTGTTGGTGTGTGCGTTTGTGTGTGCGTGTGTTTGTGTGTATGTGTTTGTGTGTAGGTACGTGTTTTTGTGTGTGCGTGTATTGGTGTGTATGTGGTTGTGTGTATGTGTTTGAGTGTATGTGTTTGTGTGTAAGTGTTTGTGTGTAAGTGTTTGTGTGTATATGTTTGTGTGTATATGTTTGTGTGTAAGTGTTTGTGTGTATGTGTCTGTGTGTATGTGTTTGTGTTGGTGTGTACGTATGTTTGTGTGTGCGTGTGTTGGTGTGTATGTGTTTGTGTTGGTGGGTGCGTATTGTTGTATGTGCGTGTGTTGGTGTGTATGTGTATGTGTTTGTGTGTATGTGTTTGAGTTTGTGTTGGTGTGTGCGTGTATTGGTGTGTATGTGGTTGTGTGTATGTGTTTGAGTGTATGTGTTTGTGTGTACGTGTTTGTGTGTATGTATTTGTGTGTATGTGTTTGTGTGTATGTGTTTGAGTTTGTGTTGGTGTGTGCGTATGTATGTGTGTGCGTGTATTGGTGTGTATGTGTTTGTGTGTATGTGTTTGAGTGTATGTGTTTGTGTGTATGTGTTTGTGTGTAAGTGTTTGTGTGTATGTGTTTTTGTGTATGTGATGGTGTTTGTGTTTGTGTTGGTGTGTGCGTATGTTTGTGTGTATGTGTTTGTGTGTTTGAGTTTGTGTTGGTGTGTGCGTATGTTTGTGTGTGCGTGTATTGGTGTGTATGTGTTTGTGTGTATGTGTGTATGTGTATGTGTTTGTGTGAACGTGTTTGTGTGTATGTGTTTGAGTTTGTGTTGGTGTGTGAGTATGTTTGTGTGTGCGTGTATTGGTGTGTATGTGTTTGTGTGTATGTGTTTGTGTGTATGTGTTTGTGTGTATGTGTTTGTGTGTATGTGATGGTGTTTGTGTTGGTGTGTGCGTATGTTTGTGTGTGCGTTTGTTTGTCTGTATGTGTTTGTGTGTATGTGTTTGTGTGTACGTATTTGTGTGTATGTGTTTGTGTGTATGTGTTTGTGTGTATGTGTTTGAGTTTGTGTTGGTGTCTGCGTATGTTTGTGTGTGCGTGTGTTTGTCTGTATGTGTTTGTGTGTATGTGTTTGAGTTTGTGTGTGTGTTTGTGTGTACGTGTTTGTGTGTACGTGTTTGTGTGTATGTGTTTGTGTGTATGTGATGGTGTTTGTGTTTGTGTTGGTGTGTGCGTATGTTTGTGTGTGCGTTTGTTTGTCTGTATGTGTTTGTGTGTACGTATTTGTGTGTATGTGTTTGTGTGTAAGTGTTTGTGTGTAAGTGTTTGTGTGTAAGTGTTTGTGTGTAAGTGTTTGTGTGTAAGTGTTTGTGTGTATATGTTTGTGTGTATATGTTTGTGTGTAAGTGTTTGTGTGTATGTGTCTGTGTGTATGTGTTTGTGTTGGTGTGTACGTATGTTTGTGTGTGCGTGTGTTGGTGTGTATGTGTTTGTGTTGGTGGGTGCGTATTGTTGTATGTGCGTGTGTTGGTGTGTATGTGTATGTGTTTGTGTGTATGTGTTTGAGTTTGTGTTGGTGTGTGCGTATGTTTGTGTGTGCGTGTATTGGTGTGTATGTGGTTGTGTGTATGTGTTTGAGTGTATGTGTTTGTGTGTACGTGTTTGTGTGTATGTGTTTGTGTGTATGTGTTTGTGTGTATGTGTTTGAGTTTGTGTTGGTGTGTGCGTATGTATGTGTGTGCGTGTATTGGTGTGTATGTGTTTGTGTGTATGTGTTTGAGTGTATGTGTTTGTGTGTATGTGTTTGTGTGTATGTGTTTGTGTGTATGTGTTTGTGTGTATGTGTTTTTGTGTATGTGATGGTGTTTGAGTTTGTGTTGGTGTGTGCGTATGTTTGTGTGTGCGTGTATTGGTGTGTATGTATTTGTGTGTATGTGTTTGTGTGTATGTGTTTGTGTGTACGTGTGTGTGTGTATGTGTTTGTGTGTATGTGTTTGTGTGTATGTGTTTGAGTTTGTGTTGGTGTGTGCGTGTATTGGTGTGTATGTGTTTGTGTGTATGTGTTTGTGTGTATGTGTTTGTGTGTATGTGTTTGTGTGTATGTGTTTGAGTGTATGTGTTTGTGTGTATGTGTTTGTGTGTATATGTTTGTGTGTATGTGTTTGTGTTGGTGTGTGCGTATGTTTGTGTGTGCGTATGTTGGTGTGTATGTGTTTATGTTTGTCTGTGTGTTTGTATGTGTGTGTGGGTGGCTTTAGAAAGAACATCTCCACATGCTTTAGATGGATCACCTCTAAAGGCTTTGGATGGGGCGTGTTAACAGTATTCAAATGGAACACCTCCACAGGCTTTGGATGGGACATCTCTATAGTCTTTGGATGGGAATACTCGCACAGGCTTTGGATGGGATATCCATACAAGCTTTGGATGGAAATCTTAGATCTATCTAAAGACGAGTTTATCCTAAAGACGAATGTTTTATCTAAAGACGAGTTTAATCTAAAGACGAATTTAACTTCAAAACAAGTTTAAATTAGAGACAAGTTAAATCATAAGACGATTTTATTCTAAAGACGTGTTCTATCTATTGTCAAGTTTTATGTAAAGACGATTTCTATTAAAAGATGAGTTGTATTTAAACACGTTTTATCTAAAGACAAATATTATTTAAAAATCAATTTATTTTAAAGATGAGTTTTATCTAAAGATGAATATAACCTAAAAACGAGTTATTCGATTATGAATTAAATCTAAAATCAAATTAAGCCAATTACGAGTATAACCTAAAGATGCGTTCTACCTACTATACTGGTTTACGTAATACTTAACAGTAGACAATTACGCATTCCTCTCGCATACTCCGCTAAATATTTGGGTCTAATTGAGTGCATCCTCACAAAAACCACTCCAGCTAAGATTTATACTTCCTCTGAGATTTCGAGGAAGAGGAACTCGCACTCAGTATCAGTGGAAGAGGAGTTCACCTCACTGCGTTAATCACAGATGTCAGCACTTGTCTCTGATGCGCGGACTGCGCTTGCGTTTGTTCATTGTTTACAGATTAACATGGTAACTAGATGTAGACCTTTGCTGCTGATTTATGACCTACGTTTTACTTCTAATCACTTGAGCGTGAAAATATACACGAGGAGTAACAGTGGTTGTAACTGTGGTTTCTAGTTTTTTGTCTAAGGTTGCCATTCATGAGTTGGATGTTGGAGCTGTGGGAGATGCGAGATGAAATCTTGTTCAAAAAGATTTATATAAAGAACTGCCTTAAATTTAATCAAGTTAACCAACCATTGAAATTTACGAATATTTTCAACGAAATTGTAAATAAGTCGATAGAATGGATCATGCCGATTATGGCATCAATTTTCATCAAACAACAGTTCGGATTTAGGGGGGGCGGACACGTGTCCACCCTGTGACTAAAACTTGCTTTGTTCGTTTTTAAAAACAATAAAGAAAAACAGACACACACAGAAATTATAACATAATTCGACGTTGAACTAAAAAAATCTCTTTTCCCCATTAAATTAACTTATAGATACCTACATTATGTAATTTACTTATATTGCGCTAGAATAAAATAAATTTAATATTTTTATTCAATTTATTTATATTTTTATAAGTAACCATTTTTGAATGTTTAGATTTGTGCCCCTCCAGTAAAAAATTTCTGTCAAGCAAAGATGAATTACAGCAATAACAATAACACTATAGGATGCAATTTTTTCAATATATTGTTTAACGTTATGTCAAGCTATCGTTTCAGTTTTTTAAATAAACATACCTATCTCTTAAAATTAATTTGGGTAAGTATTAGGGCATTGAGTATTTCTAATCTTGTTGAATAGTCACTCGAGACTATAAAGATGAAGATGTTGCATAAAGTTTGTTTTTGTGTTCATCAAAAATTTACTTTATTTCCACCTTCTGTGTAAATGATACTTATATTATAGTAAAACTATAAGTAAATTAGTAAATGAGTTATTACAAGATCTGTAATATTTTACATCAGTAAAAAACGCTAAACCTTTGCTATCTACATAAAATAATTATTATAGGTTTACCTCTCGCGTCATATTCTAGGAGAGGCATTGTAATGGCTAATATGGGTCAAAATTTTCGAGTAAGTACCTATGAGTTTTTCTAGAATACGAATTTATTATTTTCACGATGTCTGGTGTATATGGACGTATGAAATATGTGCCGATTTTTCGTCCACGATAACTTAAAAAGTGTCAAACGATCAAACCTTTAATAACCAAATTTCATATTTAAGGTTTTAATAACAATAAGGATCTGAACACCGGATAAGATTTTGGTAAAAATTCGCAAACCGGAAGTATAACTTTTTGAAACTTGATTAGTTTTCCTTAAATAAATTGGTACCTACCTACATTATTTCTTTATGACAATTTTTACAATAATTATTAAATTTTAAAAAATATAATTATCTATGGGTACCTATACAATTAATTTTAAATTCAATTTGCTGAATCTGGTAGTATTTAACAATAATATAAAAGTGCAACTAAATATTCCACTTTTTTGAAATTCCAGTAGCTACCTATCTTGTTGTCCATATGATCATATGAAATTTGTTTCTACACAAAATTTGAATTATGGCAGTACAGTAGACATCATTTGCTTGCATTTTGGTTTACATTATCATTTACATATGACATGAACATGAAACTATTAAAATGTGAGTAAAACTATTTCTGAGATTAGTAGAATAAGCAGAATTAGGGGAGAGGTCGTGTGCTGGGCACATCAGATTTTTTTCTGCTAAATTTGAACTAAACACAGGACATCTAACACATAGCACCATGGATCATCTACTGATGTTATGCTTTCAAATTAATATTTTAATAAAAATAACAATTTTTTTACAATGTCATAAGTCATCATAACATAAGCCATTATAAACCAAAAGCAAATATTCCATTCTTGAACTCGTGGATGAAATATGTCCCACTACGCTCTGTATATTTCTACTATGATGTAAACCTGGTACAATACTGCATCTCGTTCTCTTCTTCGCAGCATCATAACATCAGCACCCACAGCCATAGCGCCAGCGCCCAATCAGATCGCTCAGAATGTCTCCCAGGTCGCGCATGATTGGCCCGCGGCGCCCGTCGCGCACTGGGCGGGGCCTATCAGCGTCTGCGTACAGCGGGGGGCGGGGCCTATGCAGCATCCCGGTCCCACTATCGACATGTCAAGCTAAAAAACAGTCTCAGAAGTGTTGCTTGCCGTCGCGCCGTATGCTATCTGACGGTAAGTTTTAGTACTAAGTTAAATTAGTGTAGCAATTAGTCGGTGTGTTGATTAGATTAAGATTTGACAGTTGAACACACGTGTGACGGGAGTGTTTTGTTTTTGAGAAGAGATGGTTTTTGTTTTGCTCGGGTTGCTTGATCGCAGTTTTATGAACAAAAATGATTACGAGATTGAAATTTATTTAAATTAAGTGCAAATATTTTATCATTATTTTAGTTTTACTTATTGACTATTATTTGTTTAGTTAATGTTAAAATCAGTGTTTATCTTACAAAATTAAGTGTTAATATTTTGGGTGAAAAGTGTCAAAGTGCTCGACAGTTTGAAAGGTTTTTATACTAATTTCTGACGTTTATTCTCAACATTGCTTTGTTACGCATTTAATATAGTGAAATAATTTCTGTTAATTATAATTTATTAATTACTCTACACATTTTGCAGTTACTCTCATTATTCCTGTTGCAATTATAAATTAATTTCAAATTAATCATTAATTATTGTAATAATAATTATATGCACATTTGCGTTGTACTATAAACAAAAACATGTAGTCATTTATGCGCATAATTATAATAATAAACTAATTATAATATTTTAAATTCATGTCAACACATAACAACGTCTGATTATGTTACGATTTGAAAATAATATTCGTTGTAGTGGGAAATAAGAAACTCCTGATTTTGTAATGTGTGGTGCACCTATGTAGAAATGGTTGCAGATATAAGATTTTCTAACGGCGGCAACATATTCATATTACCTATATTTTGAGAAGAGCTTAAATTTCAATGTGAAAACAATATTTCTTTTCTATATACTCGTATTCAACAATTAGTATTTGTTTATTTCTTTGTGTGCGTTAAGAACTACATATTTTAGACTCGAGAGAAATATACCGCAGTCCGCAGTTTAGTTAAATTTATTGTATCATAATTTGACCAATGACCACGAATTTCTTTGATATAAATAATAGTTATTTGTGTATTAATAGTTATTAGTGTAAGAGCGTAAAGTGACTCTTTGTTACTCGCGCCTTCGGCTCGCGCTGCAATAGTGCAAGAGGAACATAGACACTTTACGCTCGTAATTACACACATAATTTTATCTATACGACTGAAATTATTTGTTATTAAAGATAATGGTATTTAGTTAGTTCAATCTACGTTAAACCAATTTATTTGTAACCATGCCGATACCAATAATATCGAAACAAATAAACAAAAAAAATTGTTTAATTCTGTCATTTTCTTTTATTTATGTAAACAATAAAATACTTTAATGCTCGTTGTCATTAGGAGACGCGCAATAAATAAATTTTTTGCTTGGTCCTCAGTAACAATCAGCTTTGTGTTGAAAATTGAAAGCATAAATATAAACTTTTCATAGTAGTCTTAGATAAACGTCATTTTATAGCGCTGCGCCATAATTAAACGTCAAATATTTTAGATTTCCAAAATTTTTCACATATAAATACTAATGATTTTCTGTAATTATTGTTGTACAATTTTTTATTCCAATAACATCATTTTTACTTACATTTAACATAAATGTTTATCTTGTAATGTTCAATTCATTATGATAACTTTGACATTCAGATTTTTGTTTATTTTCGGATTTTTTTTATTTCTTATGGACAGTCCAAAAATTTAATAATTTTTGGTTCTTTAAATCATTTGAACAAACAAATTAAGGTGCTAGTATAGTTAGCTTTAGTAGTTCCTTATTAAATTAATTACTCGTGCATTTCGAGTGCTTTATGAACCAAATTTTGGTTACAGTATACTAAATATATGAATTGTCTTTTCTGACTTTTCGCACTTGTTTTGAATAATGGAAAGTCTAGAAAAACATCAAAAATCGTACTTTACTAATAACTCATGCTACGATTGAAATATCTTTTTCAAAAAAATTACACATAATCTACATTAGTATCTTAACATCGGATTGTCAATATTTTTTCAAAAACTATTCCCAATTTCTAATTAAAAAAAATATCAAATTTTGAAATTTGTTTTTTTGAGAATTTTGAAATTTTTTAATCAATCCGATGTTAAGCATAAAATTATAGACATTTTTTGTAAATACATTTTTTCTCTAAAGTGCACCTGAATTAAGTTATTAGTAAAGTACGAACGACTCTTTTATAGTAGCTATATACCCGAGCCTTAAAATAAATTCATTTACCTATTAGAAAATATTCGACTGTGCATAAAGTTATATGGCGTTGTATTTGTAATTTGTATACAGGTTGTACCATAAAACTTGAGGTACAAATTGGTAATGGCAAATAGTATTTAACGTAGGTACCTATACCTACCTACTGATTCTGGAACAAAAAGATTTTTTCCGAAATTCTTATAAATTAGGGTAGTTTACTTGAGGAGAACATTTTGAGTACCACTCAATACTATTTATTTTGAATAAACAGAGTTATGTTGCCGGTTTACTTGAAACTAAATTCAATTATTGTATTATGCAAACAGATATTAATTAGTTACTTTAACGTGTATTATTTAATATTAGAACTACCCATTCAACCAGTGGCCCAAAACTGTTTCCATCACAAACCTCAAAAATTAATTTTGGACTTGTTCCGTGATCAATAAGTCAAGTACCATTCTAATATGTACCTCAAGTTATAGTACAATTTGTCAACTTGCATAACTTGTGAACGCTCGAGCTCAAAATCACGTCTCATGCCGTAAAAGCTTCTTTTTTCCCTTAATACATAAATAACTAGGTATTATAAACTTTAAGCATATATAGTGTGATGAAAATTGTTTTAGTTGACAAATTTTTACACAATGACAGCATTAAATTAACTAAAACAAAGTTCAAAATTTAGGTAATAGATTAATAAAAATCTTATATGTTATTTATAAACCATGACAATCACAAATAAAATGCACCTTATTATTGTGCTCTTGTGATAGGTCATAGCAACATCTAAAATATGTAAAAACTGCATATAAATGCACAAATAAGCCACAAACATCACTTATTATTTCTCCCATAATTTACATTTTTCATCGTAAACAAAAAATTATTTCTCACGCCTCTGAAAAGCTAACCATTTCCCGGTCAAAATCTCTGTGTATTCCCATGAAAAAATTAGCATTCCATCTCTGTGAGGTCCCAGGACATTACTCCATGTTGACACTGTTGCTAAAGAGGTTAAAATTCAATTAGCAGCGACGTTCAACTGTTTAACTCTTCTGCTGACAATCACGAATCGCGCCTAGGCGCAGCCACCTGCGATGTTCAGTGCAGAGTGCGTTGCGTGTGGACGGCGCTTAATAAATCGGTTCATTTGCTCTTCGTCGATGGTTAATTGATGTAATTAGCGACAAAAAGGCGGCCAGGGGACCGAACGCCAATTATACAGAAGCTGAGCGCTAGGCTGACAAGAGGCAGATATTTATGCATACAGTTGGGAAGAAATTGTGCACGAGATTTTTGGGAATTTTTAATTTAATTTGCAATTTTTTAACAATATTATTGCTTTGAATATTTAATAATTTTCTTTTTAATTAACAAAACCAGACTTACAAAATTTTATAATTATTTAAAATTAAACGTGTAATATGTTTGCTTTTCGTTTAAAGAAATTTTTAGTTTTTAAAATTTATTTCGAGACTGGTTATAATATTTTTAAAAGGTTATTGGGTTAAATATTATTTAAATAATGAATCATTACTAGCTACTAGGTACCTACTAGCTTCTTAATTTTGACAAGGATGAAAAAACGCTTATATTTAAGATTTTACAAAATTTTAATTTAATTTAATGATGTAATATTTAAAAAATAATTATTATTATAAAAATTAATTAATTTATAAGTTTCTACTGGAATTTCTACAGAGATTTGCAAGTATTTTTAATTATTAAAAAACTAAAAAATTTAAATAATTGCTTATTTCAAGATTATTCATAATTTTTAATTTTTCCTTAATTAAATATATTTGAGTGTTAAATAAATATATTTTTTAAATTAGTAACTCGGTATATACCTAATTTTGTTTTTTCTACTCCTGGTATCAAAACATCATTTAACGAAACGAACTGGTTTCCATGGCGCTAAATAACATTTTAAACACACCTCGACAAGTCGTGGCTTTGGCTGTTTTTAGTCTCGGGCTGAACATATTAGACACGGGGTGAAGTTGGCTCCTATATTTGACATTTAATTTTTGTGAGAAACTAAGGGAAATTAATGATTCCTTTCAATCATTGTCAATTTTTTTCTCATATAAAAATTAAATACACTTTTGCCAGCTCTCTAAGTATAATTTTGTATAATATCATTGATTTAACCGAGAATTATATTATTATAAATGAAATTTTACATATTTATGAATTTATGTTGTTTACTTTGTGGTCGTAAAAAAAAATAGGTAGTATGTGACTTGTTTATAAACTCTCTAGACACTCGATTTTAATACACTCGCTGCGCTCGTTTCTAAAAAACTCGTGAATATAAAGTGACGTTTATAAAACTTGGTACATAATATACTATTACGCACAACTGTATCAAAATTGTTTGTTTACCACTTGGTATCCCTAGCAGAAACATTTGATTTACGCCCTTGGGCGGTAAAGAAGAAAAACGCGCCCGTGGGCGGTAAAGTAAGGAATTCGTCCAACAAAATTAAATGATTGAGGCATGAAATGTTTTTTTGTTACCATAGGTCACCTTGTAATTTTCTAGTAATAAATATTTTTGTGTTTTCAAAAACTAAATACGAATAATAAAGACAGATTACACCTTCAACCATATTGTCGAAGCTCGAAGGATTACACTCTTGGACGTCGGGCATCAAACTTCGTCCGCAGGCGTAATCTTATTCTTTTCGTCCTCTATACGTAAATAACTATTTTCCCTTTTTGAATGTAATGTAATAAAATTGTTTCCATGTTTATATTAAATGTGAATGGAGACTGCGCTTTAATTTGAAAAATAAAACTCATATGTAAAATAATAAATTCGTTAGTTCTCTTATATTTTACTTGTACTAGTTGCGGCTCTGTATATTTATATTTAATTTGAATATTTGTTTTGATTCAGTTGCACAAGCTAATCGTATAATTCATCATTAATGTATTATGAAATATTATCTAACACAAATCATAAGACGAAACTAATTTTATAAAAATTTGTTATATTTCGTAGAGTGCAGTTGAGAAATTTGCTCCTCAATGAGTCAGTTACTTGATTCACGTTATACAAATAAGATCGAATTTTTTTAAAACTCAACAAAATATTGGAGCAACTGTAAACCTTGTCATTATACAGTAGGTAACTTATTTTATTTTATTTCTTATAATAAACATTGCAACAAGTTGTTTCAAATAAAACATTGAAATTAAACCAAAACAATAACTGGCACATCGTATCTCATTCTAAGTGCCCAACTTCATACTTATCTCATACTTTGTCGATACTTCAGACCATTCACGAGCTACAGAACCCTCGCCATAAAGAACATTTAGATTACTAGTGAATTTTTACTTTGTATGATCGATGTTTGACGTTTCACCACATTCTCTGTCCACTATTGCCATTTGCATTAACATGAAGGACATGGAGAATATTTATCTCTTGATTTTTCGCAACTTATAATTGGAGAATAACTACGCGGTTTGTTATTTATGACATGTGAGGAATAATGAGATCAGAATTATATTTAATAGTGTGTATTTAGTTCGTGTAGAATTTTAATAAACATTTATTATTTTGCGTGGAAGGATAAATTATTGAAAGGTTGGAATTAATTTGAAATAATTGATTAAATTGTTATTATGCTGGTTTTGTTTGACATTTTGTTAGCGTTTATTGCTAATTTATTTGTAATTTTCGAACATAATTTTCTATATTGAGGCTACAAAATTAGTTAGGTAGTTAATTTTGTGCACAAAATACCCACATTAAAAATACTAGGTATTTTCAAAATTTTTATGAAATAAATTAGAAAATAATAATAATAATAATACCTATTTAGATAATTACGAAATTAAGTCTACTCCCCAGATCCCTCAAATGGCATTAGGTACATTAACAACCAAATTTTATCCCAGCACAATTTTAAGCTGGCGTAAAATTATAAGTTAAGCATAAGTGAATCAACTACTGCATTTACAACCATAATTTAAACAAAGTCTGCGTACTTCGGACCCGAATTGCACTTCAACTCAATGTTTGCAAGCTGCCAGCTTCCACTTCCACTTCACGTCGAAAGTGAATTCGAGAATTCGCATGCGCATTTCGATTCAGGTATTTTTCTCAACAGAGGCGCTGCAATCTGCAAGCTCTTATTTTGAAATTTGCATTAATTTGAGTTGTTTAAACATACGCTGGAATAGAACTGAATTACATAATACAATAATTTTACTTGTTATTCAAAAAAACTACATTTTCATGATGTTACAACAGATGACATGTCGTATTTTTACTTTACCAGCGAAGTGGTTGTAAATGATATAAATTTGAAGTCAGTACAATTTCCACTTCAAGTCGAAATTACGCATGGTCTAAATTGGTTGTAAATGTACCTTGAGGCTTGATTTCAATGGGTGGTTTGGAGACAATAATGTCCTTTCGGGTAAACAAAAAGGCAAAGTCCACTTAGAAACTCTAGAAATGCACAGTTCGATACATGACAAACCTAACCATTTAACCGAATCCAGGATATAATATCGAAAGTTTCAGGAAATAAAGCAATTTCAGCTTTAAAATTATGAGAGTTAAAGTTGTTTTATTATAGGTACATAATATTCGCCAAGGAAGTTACCTACTGATAATCATAAGCTCTTTGAGAAAATTCACGTTAAATTTAATCTCCGACAAGTATGAGGCTGTAATTCAACTGTAGGTACGCGATAGTAGGTACGAAAAACTTAGAAAACTATGACTATTATGACATTTTGTATTTCTAGTTTTGAGACATTAAGAAAAGAGTTGACAAATTGTGCAGTTGCTAAATTTTCATGGTTTGATTCTAAATGAAGTAAATAAAAAAAAATATTTCTGTTTCGTAATCTACACATGTCATACTACTTACCCTTAAGTATATGACATTAACTTCAAAACCACCCTGTATAGAACACACAGATTAATTTTAAACCTTTCGTTAATTTGCTGTATAAACGCATTAATTTTTTCTTAGTTTTAGCGCTTATGCTAATGTTTATTAGTGTTGGTTTAGTTGTTGATGTGAGCTGTATAAACCCGACTTTGCGTTCAAGCAACTTAAGTTATGTGAGCTCACAAATTCATCAATACAATCAGCAAGTGAAACGAACCTACATCCTAATCTAAATCTAAATTTCCATTATATGAGATTATCAAACTATTAAAAAAACGTTTTTTCTTAAAAGATAACTTGAAAATAGTTTATTTAATTAAGAATCAATTTAAGTTAAGAAAGCCTCATTGGTGGTGAATAACAGATAGATAGAATAGACGGAGAGCCCTAATACACTACATGAGCAACCAGCTTACTACTTCGCAAATTAATTCTAACTCAAATTTTCCTTATTTTAACAAGCCCCATGAAATTGAATATTCGTACTCTAGATTTGCGCACAGGTACAAAAATAAAGCACTACTAGGGCGCTACGAAATCATTATACTCATGTAATACTAAACTTTTAACATAATAATGAATTTCACAAAGTTTAGTAATTGATATCAGTATTAAATGACCGCAAAGTACGAATAAACATGCGGTTATAATTATACACAACACTGGATATTTTGTATGATTATAAAATATCGAATTTTAATCTGCTGGATTTGTGGACGGAACGGTACTTAATTAACAATAATTTATAATCATGCAAAATATGAAACATGTTCATGTACTACCTCTACTAACTAAATAGTGTAAATTTATTTTTTCTACACCCATGCTTTAATTTACTTATTATATAGTACATTGTCTGTACTTAAATGACATTCACTTCGATACAGATTTTCATTATGAAACACCCAAGTAAATTTCATAAAAATGAATAACTTTTTAATGAAAGCATAAATAGTGTATGCAACGTTATAATGGCTATTAATACACTCGTATGAATTACGACACTCGCCATGGCTCGTATCGTAAATTTCATACTCCCGTAATAATGGCTATCGTTATAAACTCATTGCACAATATTTAAAATATTTTCAAATATCATAGTAGGTAGATCTATCTTTTCGTTATGTTTTGTAATGTATTTTAAATAAAGTGTAAATAAAGAGCTACTGTATCTACATTTGATGTTAAGGCGGGAATGTAGCTGTATATAAAGAGGAAAAACAGTACTCTACGGTTTGTAAAATATTGAATCTAATACTAACATAAGAACATTTGAATTTTTTACGACAATATTTAATATTCATTCTACAGTGTGACGCATCGATTTTACCAAATTTTGCAATAGTATTGTTTTAAAAATTGCCGAATAAAGAGAAAAATACTACTTTTACATGTTTAATTTAGGGCATTTTAAATACAAAATGTATTAAAATTCATGCGTCACACTGTAGGTAACATGTTATACAGTATATAAATAACGCATTTGATTATTTATTTTGTCTTATAATTTATAAATACAATATAATAAATACGATGCAACTTTTAGAGCGCGTTCGTTATTGCTGCCTTTGTTCGACACAATAAATTTGCATCATATATCTCTACTTTTTCTCAACGAAATCATAGACAGCTACATTCCGGCCTTAAAGTGATTCTTTATCTACAAAAAATGAACGCATATAAGTTTACTTTTATTTTAACATTAAGTACGAAATTTCAAACAGTTAATATCTCCACTAGGTACCGCCTCACCCACTTCATCACATCACACCGTCATCACCCCATTCCTCGGTACAATGTTAACTCCGTGACGTCACCATTCTCCAGTACCCCGTGATGCTGAAGGACCGCGAGGGTCTGGACGGCTGCAGCCCGTGCACGGGCGGCGGTGGCGGCGGCGGCGGCCTGGAGGCGTCGTCGTGCGCCGGCTGCGGCGGCCGCATCCACGACCGCTACTACCTCCTGGCGGTGGACCGCCAGTGGCACGCGCCGTGCCTCAAGTGCTGCGAGTGCAAGGTGCCGCTTGATACCGAGCTCACTTGCTTCGCGAGAGATGGAAATATCTACTGCAAGGAGGATTATTATAGGTGAGTGAGATTGATTTGTGTTTCATCATCATCCGATTTCCTATGGCAGTAACTTTGTTTGTATATAAATACAATTGGTTCTGTTTGTTAATTACTTCGACCATATATAATCTAGACAAAGTATACTCGAAATTTCTTGAAGCCATCAAGTGCAGGCGGGGAAGAGACAAGATTCTCCCATGGATCATTGCACGTTGCCTATTTTACACTTGTAAAATCGTACCATAAACTATTGAATACGTAAAACTGACGTTTACAATACTAGATTTTAGATGCATTTATCTTAAGTAATATAAATAATAGAAGCAATCTGTAAATTATATGTAGAAAATCATAAGCGTGTATATTTTCGGTGTGAGCTGAGGCAAAAGCAGTCAAATAATGAGAAATATATCATAAAAAGTCGTAGATTTGGATGTAAATTACAAATCATAGATATCCATAGAAATAAATAAGATAGGTATTTGAAATTAAAGTTTACACTGAAATGCAGTAGTAGATATTCTCGACCAAACGGCTGCTCCGGGGCCGGCTACGTCTGCTACTGTCCCGTGTTGAAACAGTCTCCTCAGGACGAGCGTCTAAACGCCGCAGTGTTTGTCCAGCTATCGCCACACGACCAGGGAATAGACGAAATTTACGTTGAGCGTTCTTGAGGAGTATAGAGATATTTTACATCTGTTTACTTCACTAATGTCAAAATCGCGATGACATAGGGTAGGGTAATGATGATAGGGTAGGTTATTAGGTTATTACTTTTACGCGACCTATAGTAGAGTTAAGAAATTTTCTGAAAGAAATGAATAGGTACTACACGTTATCTTATTTTTTATGTTTTTATTCATTTGTGTAATTTGAAAATATTTTCATTTAAAGTAGTTCGGTCGTCGTTGACGCTAGTCAAAATCCGTCCGTTTTTTGTTGTCAATTTATGAAGTGAAATTCGACTGTAACGGTTTTTAATATTTTATTATGAATTTTTATGCATTTGGTTCTCAAACAAATAGTCGTATTTTACAAATCTTGTAATTTCATTCGCAACTTGACTAGTCAATCACCCGCTGTCATAACTCGGGCCAGGTTATGGCGTTGGCAGGTTGGCAGCATTGTCCGAGGCATTCAAATGTAAACACAGGACGCCGCGAAAGTGACAGGCACCGCGATGAATTTTCATCGAGTTCTTGATAAATGACTTAAAATCATGAAAATCAGTGATTTTTCAATCCAGTCTGTTTCAAGAAATAAAAGGTTAACATTCAAATCTGCGTTTAAATTTCCCACGCTTCGCAGTTGGCAACCCTGCAGAACGTGACGCCCGATCGGCTTCCGCTTGGTCGTGATTTTGTCACATATTTTCCCGTTTTTTGGGCTATTTACATCGGCAACGTAGGGTTTTGACTATGCTTAACGAAGCCATAATATATTACCTTTCCAAATATCAATTTGCCACTATTTATTCAACGAACTTTTACGGCGCAATTTCAATTTTTCTTAACCAAAAGTGTCATTTTCCATAAGAGCCCATGTAAAAACAGTGAACTTCAAACTCATTTTTCTCAAAAACGAGTACGGCAAGGACATGTTTTCTTGGCACTTTTGAAAATAATATTAAATTTTCTATTCAACCAGACCATTTTCAATACAAAATCAAAGACTTCAATTGACGACCGAACTACTTTAATTACATTAAGTATTGCTTTTTTGTGTTTTATTATTACCTAATGATTTTATTTATCGTTGTTTTTATGCCGACATTATTGGGTAAAAATACTTATGCTGCGATTCTGTGCAGATCTATAAGTTTTACAGATTTATAAATCAGTAAATATTGAACAAAATCACATCAATACTTGTTGACATATACAAAAATGTTCATATGATTATAGATGTCATTGCGATTTTGTTTAATATTTACAGTTTTATAAATCTGTAGCAACTACAGATTTTCACAGAATTGCAGCATAAATTATCTTATTAATAATATATAAAAAATATATATTAGATAAGAAGAAGCTTTAGTATACCTATTTTTGATCACAGGTCATAGATTCTAGCAATTGCTTAAGAAAATTTTTAGGCAAAACTTTCCCTTGTAAACTGGGCATTGAAAATATAAAATCAGTTTTGTTTAGTACATACTATGTTCATCAAACCAGCACAAACATTGTACAATATAACTATTAATTACAAATTTTAAGGAAACAAGAAACTTTTGTCAAAATTTTCCTTTAAATATATTTTGCTAAGAAAATAATTCTGCAAAATATGTGGCAACAAAAATGTCAAGTATTGAAAAATGTTTACGAAATAATTTTGTAGATTTAAACTTTCTTTCGTATTTCCTACTTCTAATTTTTATAGCTTTCCAAATTGCCGAAAACAAAGAATGACATGACGTCTGTGAAAAAATATTAAATGAAAATAATAATTATTATTACACAAATTCGTAATGTAATTTCTTGATGTATATTATCAACTGTAATAATTACACAAGAGCTTTTTATTTCACCGGATAAATTTCTGTTTGTATTGAAACCTTGGTGCCTAGCAATTTGAAACGAAATATTTTATTTTAAAATAATTTTTCGAATTAAATTGCTATCAGGTGACAAGGTTGAGATGTCAAACAGAAATTTATTCGGAGGAAATAAAATGCTCGAGTGTAATTTAATGAGATAATTTAACTTATCCGCTTCTTCTTCACAAATAATCATTTCATGAAAATGTTAGAAATATGAAGCAAATGACATTTTAGTATTTTGTTTGGTTGTTAAGAAATAGACAAATAAGGTTGTATCACTAGCAAAATGTTACCTTCCTTTTTATCCGCTGTCAAAGCGATAAAATTGTGTTTTGTTTATGGCTTACTTTATACAGAAGTGGAATTATTATTATCAATTATCACTTATTTTTATGACAGATAACATATCTGGATGTCTCTACCTATACTTAGAAAAAAAGAAAAGAAACATTAACAATTATTGGAAACTCTTTATTATAACATTCCAAATGAACAAACATGTAGGTATGTTTTGATAATTTATTATTCTTCTTATTGTAGTTTCCCACGAAAGAATTCAGATAAAAATGAATATAAAAATAAATAACGAACTGTCGTTAATAACTTTGTCCATCCTCCAACATCTAATTCTCGCAATTAGCATTCTTCCTCCATCATAACACATTCTTTTCACCTTTCTTGTAACAAAAATAATTTAACAGGTTGTCATACCTTCACATCAAGTTGGCTGCGCTTGTAACTCATTATAACGAGGCTGGTAAGCGAGGGCCGCGGTGGCGGGCGGGCATATCTCATGCCTCATCTGCGGGGCACGGGGTTCGAACCCTGACATGTGCGCGTGACACCTACGATGCGAGTGTCAGATAGCGTGTGTCACTATTAAAATACGTGTTATCTACTGTGTCATAACAGCGGAAACAGAAATTTTGATGAGTCAATCGAGAAAGAAATAAAGTTTAATGTGGGCGTAGGGGAGGTTTTTTACTTTTTGTTTGGTTATTGATGAATGTTTGATAATTTGCTTTTGATATGATGTGAATGTATTTATAAGTAAGACATGATTTCTTGAAAAGATTAATTTGCATTGCTTTTACAACATGTTGACAAGTAAAAAAAGCGAATCGATTATATAGATACTGTCCGATATATTTTTAAGTTGTAATACATGAAAGTAGAATGAGGAACTCTCATGTCAGTACTTAGTGTAATATTTATAGTACCTACACAAGATATATTAATAAAAATTTGGCGGTCTGCACTCAGTTGCATTATTCATTCCGATTCGTCTTGGTGCAGTCAGAAACTCAATCCGTGCGATTGTCCTTTGAAATTCATAGCGCCAACGGAGAGATTATTATGCAATCAGGACTACGGATGGTTTTTAAAAAATCATAAAATCGGTAATTTTTACTCAAAAATAAATTTATTTACGGATTCGGGTTCGCAATAAAATAGCATTGTGACAATTAAGTGTGGAAATCACATCAGTCATGTGGTGACCGTTTTTGACGATGCATTGATGGAGGCGTTCTTGGAAGTTAGCGTAGACTCTCTCCAACATCGCTTCCTCAACTTGGTCGACTTCCACGCGAATTGCCTCCTTCAACTCGTCCAGAGTCTGGAAATGCATTGTCAAAAAGGTCACCACATGACTGATGAGGATTTCCACACTTAATAGTCACAAATGCTATTTTATCGCGAACCCGAATCCGTAAATAAATTTGTTTTTGAGTAAAAATTACCGATTTTATGATTTTTTTAAAACCATCCGTCCTTTGTGCCGGACCCTGTACTTACAAGGTTACTAAATATAGAAAATGTAAATAAATTACCTACTTATTCTTATTATCTTTTTAGAGTTCGAAATGTGTATAAGATAAATTTGGAATTATCTTACAGCTTGGAATAATTTTTATGTTTTCTGTGTTTGTGAAAGGTATCATTCTTGCGGTTAAATCCGGTAGCGAAGTGAAGGTCTTGGACGGTTCGGGGAAGCGTTTGAGTCCCCATTTGTGACGCTAAGACACCCTAATTAAGACAGACTAAAATTTATAGCTGGACCTAGCGGATGCCATAACTCCCACTTTTACACCGAGCAGGGCACGCTCTTTGTTTAGAAGTTTTTATACGCCAGAATTTTGAACAGTTTAGGAAAATAATTGGTGACGATACTAAACGGAGAATCATAAAAATTTTATTAGGAATAAATATCACACTTTATTGACGCGAAATTCAATACAATGTCTTTTAAATTAATTTTTACAGGTTTCTGATTTTAACTAAGTGGGCAGAAATAACAATTATTAGCATAAACACAACTTTACTCTTTCGTGCTCTTCAAAACATTAAGTTTGTCATTAGTCAAGTCACCTATGCCTGCCTCCGCCGAATTCCGAACCTAGTGAGCCATGTCCGACGCTCTATTGTCGAGGTCGCTCCAGCAACGCCTGCTACGATCATTCCTGGCATTTTTATTTTACCCACTCCGATGCGTTTGAAATTCAACGAATATTTACTAATTGTGTCTATAAATTATCATGAATTTGTTTCTTCTTTGTGGAATCTGATTGTGTGTCAACGAAAACATTTAATTGGGAATTAAAAGGACCAAGTTTTTTGTTAGATGAATGAAGTTTCTTTCTATATGCTTCAAATCTCATCTTTAGATCTTTTCAGCCGAATTCGGGTTTCTAATCATTTGAAAATAGGAACAAATATTTGAATGGGAATCGTTCACTATCATTTCAAATTGATTTTATTATTACGACATTCAAAATTGAATTAACAAGCTAACAACAACAATATTGATAAAACTAAGAGGCTCGTCTACTCTCCTTTTTATATTAATGCCAACATAGATCAAATTTATAATTTTAACTAGTAGGTACTTAAGATAATACTGTAAATTTTTTAAAAATTCTTAGAATGAAACATTAATTTTATGATTGTGATATTTTAACATTTCTTTTAGTTCGGTATGTTTTATATTAATTTATAGACATTTTACTAATCTGAATTCTCACTTTGAATGGCAATGTTAGTGTTTAATATTTATTATAGTTTTATTTGAACTAATTTTGCAATTTTGGTAAGACACAAACACAAATTTAGTTTTTAGTTTTATGTACCTAGCTCCTAGCATATAAAATTTCAGGCACGTTGGTATACAAGAGGATGTAAAGAAAATATTGACTCATCTCATGATGTCATGATCCTTAACTCGAGAAAAAAAAATTAAAGTCAACTAACTATAATAATCCATTAAATATATTTTGTTTTTTAGAATTTTCAGTGCGTCTGTAATTTGACAATTTAATTTTACATATGAAATGGATGAAAAACATGCTGCTTCACATTCCTTTAAAAATGTAACTTTCAATTATTAGGTCTTTGTCGTTGAAAGAAAAAATTCTTCTGCGACGCATTTTCATTATATTTTACAATTTGATTAAATCTTCTATAGCAGCTGTATGTGCCTGTAAAATTTTTATTAATGAACCAAATTCAATTGGACCTTATTTAACTTTTTACCACAAGGTTTAGATAAGTCATTTTACCCGTAAATATAAAAGATATACCTATACGTCTGATTCTTCGATTTTACGTGTCTCCTAAATTTATTGCAATTTAATGTTTTGTTTATTTTTTCTATTTAGTGATATACTTTGGTAGCATGTGAACAAATTCACACTTACGTATTTCCAATTTCAATATTTTCACACCGGTAAGCAAAACAGTCATTCTCACATCAGCAATATTGACACACGTCCCAAGCTGCGAGGTTTCAATTCTCGGCAACCGACGGTTCAGTTGCGGGCATCGTGAACTAACTTCACCGGGATATGAGGTTTTATTTATACAAACAGCCATTGTATGGAGGAAGCGGCGGCGGCGATGGCTGTCAATTGCACGCGTTGGTTCTCACGGGAAATGGATTTCGCGCTTGTTTCCGTTTTTTAATCGGTGAGGTTTTGTTTTTATTGGCAGTGGCACCATATTCAAGCGCTTTAGCTGTTGCAGGTTTGTGACTATATATTAAGGTGTGTCGATAATGAATTACGGATTTCGGTGAGCGGTTTGTTACACGAAAATAATCCAAGAATAAGAATATAATTATTTGTCCACCTAGAGAGGAAAGCGCTTATTTTTGGAAAAGAGCTTTCCTGTCGTTAGACACAACACAACATTCTTTTCACGACATATTTAAAAACATTGTAAACACATAACTAGAAGTTAGGTTAGCCAATATGCCAAATTAAATTTAAGTTGTAAAATCGTGAAATTGTAGATAATGAAAGTATAAAGGTTGGTATATATGCTCAAAAATTTTACGCCTTACTCTTATTTCTGACATACATGTCAAATTCTTTTGTATGGCATAACCTAAAATAGCCTGAAATCTTACCGGTTTTTGCGGGTATGGATTGGATACATTTTTTCATATAAAAATCATAAATTATCAAGGTCGCAGCAACATCAGATAAATAAATATGATCACGTTTTACTTCAGTTAGTTTAAAATTATTCTTATTCCTTATTCATTTATATTTTAGAGCATAAACCCACCCTAAAACATAATAATTGTAAAATAATAGTTTACAGTAAGTAGGTATGTTATTATAAAATCAGAATTTTCAGAAATAGTATATAAGGGAAGATTATAGGCATATTACATCCCGAAGATTTCTGATGCACAAGCGAGCGAGGGCAGCAAAAGCTGAGGGATGTAATATGCCGTTAGATTCCCGTAGGGCACAAGATATTTTTCCGCATCCATGAGAAGCACGTATTAAATAAAAGAAGTTAATTTTGTAATGTAGAATACAATCCTAGAAAGTGTGTCGCTTTCCTGTTCACAACTCAGAAACCAAAACCATGGCAACATGTAGGTACCTACCTTAAAAATATTAACAAAAAAATTCTGATAGTAATACATTTTTACATCCCGCCTCATATTCTTTAAGGGAGGTATTGGGTCAAAATAGGATCAAAATTTTCGAGTGTGAGTTTTTGGTGGATAACATTTGTTACTACCTAATTATGTGGACAAGGGTATTTTGAAAATGTATTTCGTCCGAGGGCGACAAGATTATACGGTTTTAAATCAAAAAATTATACCACGTTACACTTTTATGTCACTTACAAGAGTACTACATAATATCTCGAATATCCAAGACATAATAAATAATTCACTAGTACCTACTAGTAAGACGTATAAAAACTATACAATCCTTATATGTTTCAAAAATAATTTGATCAAAATTTAAAAAAGTTATATTTATAATCAGAATCTCTTAAAATATTATAAATATTAAATTATGACCTAAGAAAAACATAGTTGCACGAACTTTTTTGTCACTGATTTTTATGCTGTAAAAATAATATAGTACAACCACTTTTAAATAAAGCTTGAGAAATGTATAACAAAAGTAGAAGAACTACACCGTTTTTCTAGTTTATTTAGCAAAAACATTTCTCTATTTTGTTTCCCATCTCGATTATATGATTATTAGTTATACATTATTCAACATTTGTTCCTCGCTTCCATGTTTCCTTGATTTGTGCGCGTTACAAACTCACAATTATATCCTGCTGATTGTTAGCGGAAAAAACAAACGAAAACAAGTAAACGTTGTCGTCTGTTGTATCCACAAGCTGCTTGATTTTCAATCTTCAGCTGTCACCAGCTTTGCTTTCAACATTCAACTGTTCACAGACAGAACGAAAGAAGAAAGAACGATGCGACGATCCGGCTGCAGGTTGCAGGGAGAATGGAAGAGGGTTTTTGTAGGGATATTTTTGTATTTCAAACCGGTATCTTTATATCGATTGTTGGTCAATGCTTTTTATTGAAATTTAATTTTATCGCAGACTACTATTTCTTTCATACTAGAAGATTACTTTAAGTCCAAATCCACACTGCCACAATATATCTTAATTTCTAATTAATATTTTAATTTATGATACCTATTAATTACCACAATGTAGGTACAAACCAAAATGTGCCCGATTTAAGTCTGGAATTAAATTCAAAATTATTTCAAAATAGAAAAACTTATTTAGTTTAAAAATATTATATTCGGGCATTTTTTAAATTGAAAGATAGACAGACTTCTGTATAAATTCTGTATAAAAACCTACCTACTCCTACTGTTAATTATTTGCGTAAAATTGTCATTGATGTTGTATTTTGATCGCGCTTTTGAGAAAAGAAAAAATATAAAACCTTTATTAAATATATTGTAGATAACAGTTTACCTGTTGTTTGTATCCAACTATCAATATAAGCATTTGGCGTCAGGTTTTTAAATCAAAATTTAGCTACCAGATAGAATTAAGAATTGCTTCCTTACGTTATTTCTTTATATTCTCTATTAGAACTCAACTGAACAAAAAACGCTTTTTAATTTCTTAAAACAGAGGGACATAAATGCAACATTTGTTAACAAGAAATTATTTTTCATTCGTCTGTGTTATAAATTAAATAAGATATGATGGGACAATGATGATATGTTTTCGCAGTTGAACTTGTAGATTCTCTAATTAGCCACAGTGTATTCTATGCTTAGTTTTCTTAACCTACATTTTTTATTCGCTTGACTGTAAAAAGAAGGACATAACGTCACCTGAACCCACCACATTTTGTAAATTATGACTTACGTTCAGGAGTTCGGCATTTTCCGAACGCGAGTGACTTCCAAACCACTCACACTTATCTACAGGTGTTTAACAGAGCTACGAATTATTTTATAATAATTTCAGTTGCCTGAAATCAGCCCGAAACTTTGTCGCATCCTAGCTATGCAATGTCATTTTTTAAGTTGAAAAATACTGTACAAGTGTTTTCGTTGCGAGTAAACTGTTAGATTATTATTGACTTCACGATAACGTTTTTATAAACATTTAATAGAGAAAGAATGTATTTACAGATGTGCCTTTTTAAAATTTTAAAAACTAATTTGTATCGAGATATAACCGTGTAAAGTTTGCATAAAATAGGAATTTTTTTTGAATTTTTCGGAATTTTTTATAATTATGTACAATTTTTTAATCAAAATTTTAAAAAGACACATCTGTAGATCTATTTTTACCTTCCGCTTACCTGTAAAGGAAGGTATTGGAATCATGCAAAAAATCGGGTAGTGAGTTTTTAGTGGATGAGCACGAATTAGGGTCCTTACAACTCATTTTTGATAGTTTCCCGATGATGTCTGTATGTATGTGTGTGTGTGCGTGTGTGTGTGCGTGTGTGTGTGTGTGTGTGTGTGCGTGTGTGTGTGTGTGTGTGTGTGTGTGTGTGTGTGTGTGTGTGTGTGTGTGTGTGTGTGTGTGTGTGTGTATTTGTATGTATGTGTATTTATGTGTGTGGTCCGGGCCGATGCCGTCTGTCGGATAACTCAAATACGAATTACCCAAATATTTTGATATTTGGTATTTTACAATTGTATACGAATAGGAAGAGCTCATTAGATTTTGGTACAAATATCTTCACCGGAAGTGATATTTTTTGAAGATTTAAAAGATTGTGTCAAAAATTTCTATAAATTTGGATAAATATAGTATTTATTTGTAATAAGTATAAGAGGAAAAGTTATTTGCAATTTACGTTATAAAAAAATTGTCTTTATCTGGTAGCATTAAAGAACTGCAGTAAAATTTAAAAAATAAATTTATCAAATAAAACGTTGAAATCTTGTAATCCATGTTCGGTTGTTTTTTGTTTCTGCATAAAAAATATTGACAGATGAGACGGGTGACAAGTTGGCATACTAGTCATAAGTATGCTATTAAATGTAGTAACGGAGGATTGCTTCAACACAGAAGAGTTTTCGTGTGAATGAATCTTTTGATTCAGGTGATACTAATTTCTGTGTTTAAATATTTTAGATTTATATTTGTATATTTTAAATGGGCACCGGATTGTACGTATACATTTCTGTTTAAAGTCTAGATATGGCGGAAGGTTGTGTGATGGCCACGTCAGATTTTTTCTGTATTAAATCCTTGTTGAAATAGAATTTGACCATTCTTGTACTGACCACAAAACACTCGCTACGTTAGTACACTTTATGCTGAAGTTTTTTAAATTCAACTTGTTGCTGAGACCCTATATAGTATATAAACTCTAATACCATCCCTCTTCCCCAGGATGTTCGCAGTGACGCGCTGCGGCCGCTGCCAGGCGGGCATCAGCGCCAACGAGCTCGTCATGCGCGCGCGTGAACTAGTCTACCACCTGCACTGCTTCACGTGCACGTCGTGCGCGGTGCCGCTGGCGAAGGGCGACCACTTCGGCATGCGCGACGGCCTGGTGTACTGCCGGCCGCACTTCGAGCTCCTGCAGCTGGACTACTGCGACCCCGTGGACCTGGTGTACAGTCCCCCGCACCAGGGCTACTACTCCTCCACGCCCACCGGCCAGAAGGGCCGCCCGAGGAAGAGGAAGTTGCAGCAGGGGCCCGAGAGCCCTGCGGGGGATATGACTGTGATGAGGATGACGGCGGCTAACTTAGGTACGTGGGTAGTAGTGTAAAGCCTGTTTTACTTATACTTTTTTTGTCTAGATTCATGCTAGATTTCTCGTTCGATTTCCATTCGTTCCAGTTTCATACTTTATTTTCAAACTTCTTCTTCGATTTTTTCCGAAATGGTCCAAGTTAGGCAACTTCAAAATAATAAATATTATTCTTACTTATTCTGACAAGTGGCAACATAAGATTTGAGGTTAGAATTTATAATGGAAAAAATGTTAACAAAACCTAAATAACACGTACAAGTGCAAAACTCATAAACGTCAACGTGAACAATAATCATACAAAATATAAAAACTTTTAAATGTTGGTAATACTGACTCCAGATTCGAATAGAAAAATAGAACCGGGCGTATATTTCTGTACTAGAAAATAATATGGAAATCGAACGGAACTCGGATGAGAATTTCTTATTTATAGTACAAATACATTCATCTACCTAATAATCATTAGCGTTTATTAGGGGGTTTTGCAGTCACACAATGGTCAAAACCACAAGCCTGAGATGCGACAGAGCATACAATACAACCCTGGTAATAAGCTTCGAAAAACTCTTACTCTACCAGTGGAACACTGGGGGTAAAATATATACTCGGGTTAATAAATATGGCAAATACTGAACTGTTCGACTATATTTCTTATCTGCGGGCTAATCTTAAACGATTGCGGTTTTGGGCATTGTGTGATTGCAATATGCATTTAACGATTATTAGTTACTTGATGTTGGCGTGGACTATACATTATACTAGAAATGGCTAGGAACTTCTCGGATGAATCTCGAACCTAAATCTAGAAGAAGAAAGTATAATGTAAAACAGGCTGAACTGAGAGAAGGTTAGCCAGGTGCCACCTGTTATCACCAATATAAATTCATTATTTTAATGGTTATCTTTGATTTCTAATTTACATCTAAATTCAACGACTTGTTATAAATATTATATAGTGCTTATTAATTTCAGTCACCTCACCATTAGGTGTGATGTGACGTCACAAAAATAAACAAACCGATTTGTGACGTAGTCTGACAAGAGGGAATGGGAGGGGTCAACAATGGCCAAAAATCGTATGACGTATTATTTGAACAGCCCCTTTATAAACTCAAGTGCAAGAACATAACCATTATCGTAAATTTAGCGCGCACCAGTAATTTGTGCCAGCATGTACCTACACTTATAAACAAAACTCGTCACATTCATATTTGACCATTATTTGCTATCAAAACCTCAATAATTTCAAAACTATAAACCTATTAAAACTTACACAAACATTACTTCCAATAATCATTACAATTTTATAGTTTCCAAAACAAATGATGCATGCTAACAAACCAAACACAAGTGGTATTAATTATGTTTGTCATGAAGTTGAAAATCGAACAATATTCCATTATCGCGACATTGGTGCTGTTGTAAATTACAGAACGGCTGACACAGAGCAGAAAGAGTAACTGCAAAGGTGGTTCTGGCTGCTGGTTCTTGCTTTTACTGTTCAGAACTTCCACACATAAGAGGCAAAATAAGAACAATAAAAGAAAGAAAAAACAAAGGTCGTGAGATCGCAGCGTCCCAAATAGCAGGACAGAACTTAGTGCACTATATAAGGAATAAAAATCAAGTTACCGAATTATGAGGGTAAACGTTTTAGTTTTATTATCGTACTTACATGTTAATTTGATTTAATATCTATAAGTACTATTTTTTAAGAGCCGTGCTTTATTTAACTAAAAAAATCAATAAATGCCAAAATGACAAGAACATATTTACGAGTATTTATATCAATTGCTTTATGAGCTATTAGATATTTTAAATTTTGTAACGTTTAACACTAACTCACTAACTTAATGACTTTAAAAGCCTATAGGGTCTATATTTCGAAAAATATAATCTTAATGCCCTGTTCACACGAGAAAAGTTTTCACTAAAAAGTTTCTTAAAAGAAAAAAAACTGTCTAGCACTTGTTTTACTTTCAAGAAACTTTTTCGAAAAAACTTTCCACGTGTGAACACTGCATTATAGACACAAATATATGAAACTAAATATTATACATAAAACATAAAAGAATATTTGGAATATAATCAAATTATCATATTGAAATGTATTAATTGTAAGCAACATTTCGAATTTTTTGGAGTATTCTTCAGGACAAAAAATATAAATATTTACCTACAGTCAATTGATTTCTCTTACAATAAATGATACAAAACAATAGAACTAAATCGATATATGCGGGAAAATACCTACCTACATTAAAATATAGTCAAAAAATTATTTGTTGTCATAATAAACGTAATATTTCCTTTAAAAATATTTACCTATTTTCCAACAATTTTATAATTGATTTGGAAAACTTTTTATTACGACCCTGTATTGTAGGGTAAAATGCTCCATTTCAAGCAACACTACCAAGCTGAGAAATACAGTTACAGTACAGGTTATTCAACAGTAATTTTATACTTTGTTAATTTTAAAAAGCAATATTCAATAATAGGTACATTTTTAAATCAATCATCATACTTTTGCTTTTTATAATTTATTTACGAATTAGTTCAATTATTTCTTCCACAATATTTTTTAAATATTTACTACCCTCATTAAAAATCTACGTAACAATACTTAAAATTCTTTATAAACTTTTTAACCAACAAATCAAAATGAATTTTAAAGAAATTCCCATTCATTACCAAACTTATTGAGTTTTATTTGATCTCTCCCATTGAGTGAACGGACTATACTTCCTCAATCCTGCGACAAAAACGTTCGATTGCTTTTATTCTCCCCGAAACTGCCTCCGAACCACCTAGGCGGGGTGCGGAGCTCTCGATCTCGGTATCGCCGCGTCCAGTTATTTATAGTCCAGCGATGTCGGTGGGTGGTCAGCCACAGCGCTGACAGATGAAAAGTATTCGGAGATCATTGATTGGATAAAGGGAATTCGGTAGCCAATTGGAGACGGCATTATGGCGGGAGCCGATCGAAAAAATGTGCATTCCGTGTCCCACGAAAAAGTCCCGACAATAAAATTCACTTTATTGCTATTGTTTCGTGACACCTGCTTCTTTCGATGGGATCGGGAAAGAGACTATGAAACTGAGAACAACAGCTGGGCGATACCGCAATTAATTGATCTTAATACGTTTAGTTTTGAATTATTTATCACTCCTTTCGCAGCTCATTATTTTCACCTCAAGTAGGAACCTTTTTAAATAATCTATACTCATACATTTCATATTTTATACAAATTTTGTGGTAGAAAAAATAAACAGGAAATAAAATATAAGAAAACAAACAACAAACAATGTTCAGTATGATTTGTATTCAACTATTTTTATTCAACTTTCGACAGTTTTATTTAGATAACACACATTGGTACCTATGTATTTATTATAATTTTCTGTAAAGTGCATGCAAAGTGATATAAGAAAACAATTTTTTATTTAGCTATACCTACTCCCCATATAAGTAATATAATTTTTTTGTACTTGAATTACTTATATATCGTAACGGTGTTTTTTTGCACCTGAAAGCGGGAATAAAAGTACAATGGTTCGTCCCTGAAAAACGTAATTTTCAGAATGAACCGACAAATTTTTGTCTGCGGCACAATCTTCTAAATTTTTATTCTTTATGAGATCACCTGAAAACATTACGGAAATTTTCCACCGCAAATAAATAAAATCCAAGTGGTCAATGGTAGTTTCATTTATGTTCGGTCCTGTCATCGCACAGAAACTCCTAAATCAAATAAACAATGCCCCAGAAAGACAGAATCTAGACAACGGAAAATACGATAAAATATAAATTCAGCGTGTAGGAAAACAGCTATACAGTTTGTACCAGAACTTGAGGTACATAGTGAAATATGGTATACCTAATAGTAACTTCGTACAAATCAGGGAACAATTTTTTTTTTCAAAATTCGAAAATTAGTTTTTAAGGTTTGTTAAGAAACAGTTTTGGGCCACTGGTTGATTGTTGAATAGGTGGTTTTAATATTAAATATTATGTTGTAACTAATTAATAATTCATGTTTGCATAATAAGTACAATAATTGAATTTAGTTTCAGGTAGCCGACCACATATTCTTTATTCAAAATATATGATATCCAATGGTACTAAAAATATTCTCTTTAAATAATACGCTTGACCCGTTCCTCTCAGAGCGAGGCGAACGCCGCTCTAGTGGCCGAGTTCGGCAAAAGTTGGCTGATAAAATTCAAAAAGTAAATTGACGTTTACGCATAAAAATTAATTTTATTATAAAACGCAGGTATCATACTAGATATAATGACTTCTCATTTTTTACTTCATTAATAACATTTTTAAATATTCACTAGCGTTCTAACTTCTAAACACAGAGTTCTAAGCGATGTTACGTATACCTAACCTAAAATCTAACTGTCACTGTCAATCGTAATAAACGAATTCAGTATTCAGTTCACAGAGTTACCAACCGTTCTTTTAATAATAAATTATAGAATAAAAATGTGAATTTAATGTACTTACTGTAGTTATTATATAAAATAGATTTTAATTCGCAATATATTATTTATATTTATTTTTACTTTTTTATCAAAGTTCTTGCTTTTTACCTTAAATACACTCAAATTATTATCAGTTGGCAACGCTGCTGTACGTTATGCTAACACACTAGTGTGTTAGGGCTAATCTGAAATTATCAATTTTCGTACACACTTTATCGTGTGGAATATATGTTTCATATGTGGTCGTGAGAAAAAAATCTTTCCGCATTTGGTTCGTGAATAACAATTTTATCTCGGAATCAGTATGTTAAATATATGTCGTTACAATATGTACCTCTAATACATCTGTATAATTATTATAAAATGTGTAGTTGTACTTTCTAATCTTTAAATATTACGAGTAATTCTCAATTACCTATAAGTATAGACGGGCTTTACTTTAAAATAACACAAGAAGAAGGAGTCCTCCAATGTTTAAATCCACCACTGCAAGTGGTAAGTGGTTTCCATTCCAACTGTAGAACACAGAACACTGTAGAAGTTAGTTTTAGTTTCTGTATTTATCAGAGTCCAGTTCTCTGTGGTTGTCAGTGTACGATTGTCTCTGACAAGTGGACATTGTTGACCGGATGTTGCGTCCACCACGAAGCTCAAGCACTTTTAATTGATGTGGTAATTAATGCACCGGTGTACACCACATCTTGACATCAGAGATATATGTATACAGCTTACCTTCAAATAGGAATGAGAATGTTGAGACAGTTTCCTGTTGACTATACTGATCTGTAATGCGCTTGTATCTTTTAAAATAAAATCATAAAGTTGAAACAGAAAACTAATCTAATTACAATTACAAATTAAATAACTGATTGCAGTATGCAGTGCATTATAATGCTGATTTTATTGCGAGTAATTTCACTTTCAAATCATATGAAATAATGTAGAAAAATCTGTCTTAAAAATGTCATGTTGTGTTGAGATTCCCATCGAGAAACATTTCCGATTTTTTCTCCTCAATTGTTATTGGTTATCGACAGTCTTCCACCATCATGAATGCATCGCACGGCAGCCGTTCATTCTACTAAAATTCTTCGATTTGAGTCGCATCTTGCGCAAAAACTTGCCCCGGTATTCCGAAACCGGTACGGCGGAAACAGAACCAAGAACGAGAACTTCGCGATCGACTCACAAATTCATACAGCGCAGTAGAAAAGCAGAATCTACCGGTGTGGGGCAACGATGGTGAATGCGAATGACAACAAGAACGACGAGCGATGTTGATTATTGATTTGCTTCGATCGCAAACGCAATACTAATTAGATTGAAGCAGAAAGCTGGTTAAGTTGAGCGGGCAACGCTCCGTGACATACGCTTGCTGCTCGCGAATTGATTTACAGATTTTACAACTGTTTGATGGATTTCAGAGATTTGGATTTTAGATATTTTCAAATAATGATGTACTGCAAATCTCTTGCTAATTAATTACATTGTTTACTATTTACACATCCTTGTCATGATATTCTGTAACTAGTCAACATTTTGTTGTTTAAATGTATTTTAAATCAAATCATGTTATGTATAACTAGTATCATATCTAATTGTTTACAAGCTCTGTATAATTATTCTAAAAAATTGCTAATATAACCTAGTCCTAGTACTATTGAAATGAAGAGTCGGTTGCGCGAACTACGAATTTTGGTACACTTGTAAATCGAGATTAACAATTTGAACGATTCTGGCTGTATTATAAAAAAATTCAAATTGGAATTTAAAATGAAGAATCATGACTCATTAGTGAATCAATAAATGCAAATTATTAATTGCTGTGACATCAATTACCTACTTAGCAAAACTTGGAGCTTATTTTTATCATTTAATAATCCATATTATTAACACAAAATAAAAAATTTCTATTGAAATCGATAATATACATTAGTCGGCAGATTGGTATAGAGAGATTTTTTAAACAGTTCACCCATTGACTGTAATAATTTATGTAAAACTCGCATTTTTAATAATTTTTAGAAATTATTCTATAGCCATGTAAGCACAACCTATAAGAGTACATCACTGTAAAATATGAGGTCATTGATTTCAAAACCAAAGTCACAAAATGATTTATTGTAACATGCTTTTTTGCTTTGCATTTGATACCAAGAGATGGGCCTTAGCCAAAACCCAATAATAATAATAATACCTGAAAAGAGAAAATACAAGGATAATAATAGCAAGTTTCAAAATTAATTTTGTCTGTTATATAATAGTATTTTGTCATAAACAAAGAACTATATTATAGGTACTTATACTTTATTTTTCAAAATAGGAACGTTCATTTAAAATAAACTAAAGTTTACACAAATATTTTATGACTTTATTTCTATGATCAATGATCCTGAAAACCATATCGCATTTACTCCAAAATTAACTATCCTGAATCGTAAACAAACCTAAAACAAAATAGAAATGCTTATCAAGAAAGGAACCAAACGAAGTTTATATAAAAATGGGACCAAATGACGTGTCAATGTTATCTTACACAGATTGACATTTTACTAGCCTGAGCATGTTCTAGTTACTCTCAATTTTTAAAACAATGCTTAAATTGTCAAACAAAATTTCTCTTTCAATAACTGAACAATGCTAGCAATCACAGAATCCATCAAAGAGAAAAACAAATACATGAAGAGGGTTATAATCACAATCAATACAAGCTCTTGCGCAAGGAGTGATTCTTCAGCCAGAGCAGGCGGCGGCCACGCGGCCCACGTTGTATTTGCATAGCACGACGTCGAGAGCCCGTGTTCCATGCGTCGCACAAACACGCCACTTGATCACGTTCTCAACGTAGCACAACGCAGTGTACACGTTGTTAATATAGTACAAGAACACGAGGGAGATACTTATGTACAGAGTAGTGTTTGTTGTTAAAGGGGGATGTATGGTTATGAAAAGTGAGATTTATTTATTCTGCTTCCATTGCTGCGAAACAGTGGCGGACTGGCTCCGGCGGGAGTACGGGAGCTTTCCCGGTAGGCCGGAGGTACCGAGGCCGGTGGCCGGTCAAATTTTTGTAAATAGATATGTGAATAGAAAAACGAAAGAAAATTTCATTCGTGAAAAAAAAACAATTTCGTAGAAAAACTTTATGAGTCAAAAACCACAAAATGCACTTTATTTAAAATTCCCATAACTTTGTGCCAATTCGTCGTAGGAACTTCGTTTTTTGAGTCCTGCACAGGTAATTGAACAAATTTCAATGCCCTTTTGGTGGATCGAGTCGACAAATTTTTTCCAACTCGGTACACATCGCCAAACTTGGACGTTTTTGGCCCAAAAACGTGTTTTTTTGTTCGAGTTTTGAAGGGTACGAAAAGAGATCATCCTAATCTGAGTTTACTCCCTTAAATAACAGCCACAATGGATTTTTTCCCTAAAGAATTTGATTGAAATGGCGCTGAGTTATGTGCGAAAAACCTCAAAATGCAATTTTTTTAAACACCCATAACTTTGTGCCAAATCATCGTAGGAACTTCTTTGAGTCCTGCACAAGGAATTGAACAAATTTTAGTGCCCTTTTGGTGGATCAAGTCAAAAAAATTTAAACTCCGTACACATCGTCAAAGTTGGACATTTTAAAAATTAAAAACAATTCATTTACAATATTAAAAACAATTTGTTTACATGGGTGCTAGAGGGGGACGAAAGGGGTTGCGCTTAAGTTCGCATGCATGACTTTAAAGTAGACACTTCAAAGTTTTTCACTCGCAAAGATTCATCGATATCGATTGAAAATACGCCGAGTTATGGCGGTTTGAAATTGGTCGAAATTTTTACGAATTTCAAGTGTTTCATTTTTTCCCCACCTGAAAATTTCCAATTTTTTAGAATTATTTTAACAGTCTAATTAAAAGAGAGATTCGAACTTTTAAGAGGCCGGTTACTATTAAATTTCCCGGGCTGGTTAAATTTCCCAGTCCGCCACTGCTGCGAAAGTTAGATGGTAATAGTAACAGCCAAACGATAGAATTTTTGCCTGATGCAAGGATTTTTTGATTTACATGCTTCTGAATCCTGGAAAAAATGAAGGAAAAGAAAATTGAATTTAGCGGCGCCGTTATTTGACAGGCAATAATTCTCACAAGGATTAGGGCAGTGGCGTAGCTAGAAGGGAGTGACACCCGGCCGTGATTGAAAAAAAAATCTTACAAAAACTCCATGAAATGAAATAACCGCTATACCGCTAATTTTGAAGATGTGATCTCCGAGTTTGCAGCTGTCAAAGCTAAAAAGAAGAGATTATTTTATTCTACCCTAAAATTGTTTATAGTCTTTTTCAACGTCAAAATGACATTGCATAGCTACGATGCGGAAAAGTTCGTGTTTCGGGCTGGTTTCGGGCAGCCGTAGTAGTGGGAAAGAGAGTGAATTAGAAAAAAAAATATCGGGAGTATTTTAGGAATTCGAAAAATAAGTAGACAAGTCCCTTAAAATATTTTTAAATTAAAAGTTTTTGGAAGTTTCTTCTATAGGTATATGTTTAAGATACTTGATTGATAGTTTTGTAATTTGATGATCAATGACTATAATTTTTAATATGTTTATTTAAATTGTTGTATTAAAATCATACTTTACGCTTACCTGATTTTTTTCTTTTACATAATGTTGATTTTAACCGTTTTCGTGGAGTGACACCATCGATATCCGCCCCGGGTATCACCCATGCTAGCTACGCCACTGGATTAGGGCCTTAGACCATTATATTCTAGATACATATCTATGCTGGAAGATAAGGGCATAAAATGAAAGTGCTAAGCAGTTCGATCTTAACAACCGACAAAAATATGAATGAGCTCGAGTGGTTAGATTTCATTCAATACCCACCTTTTTTGGCGGTCCACCAAGACTCATTCGAATTTGTATTTGGTCATTTCAACATAAATAAATATTGAATAAAACAACTTTACCCAAATCAATACATTTATTATTTGAGATTGAACAGTAGGTAATACTTCTTTAGAAAATGTATTATTTGTTACCAAAATTTTATTTTTAATTTAGTTCAAACAATGATACCACAGAATTTTGCACCATTTTGTGAACTATGGTGGACGTATATAAAATTTTCGTGTATATGATAAATAATAAACATATTAAAATAATAGACTTTACATTAATATACTATATTGAGTCGAGTCTAACTTTTTAAAATATTGCTGTAAAATTACAATAAAGTTATTGATTTTACTTAAGGTAAATTTAATATTTTAACACATTCATGCTAAATTTCTTATCATTTTCTTGTAGAGTTACTACACCCTTCGGAGCTGTCCTCGTCTATGGAATCCCTCTCATACGATTCTTCTGTTTCGGTGGCTTCACCAGGATCCAGTTCTGGGAACCATCAACAACAGAGAACTAAACGTATGCGAACGTCCTTCAAGCATCATCAGCTACGTACCATGAAATCTTATTTCGCCATCAACCAAAACCCTGACGCCAAAGATCTCAAACAGCTAGCGCAGAAAACTGGCCTTTCCAAACGGGTATTACAGGTAAAGAAATATTGTTATTTATAAATAACATACATTTTTTATTGTTTTAATTTCTAAAGAAGTTACCTAAGTGAAGTTTTTTATATAATTTGTTGAACTAAATTCAAAGAACTTATTTCACTATTGAAATTAAAATACATGTAATTTTGCGGTTAGAATGCTTAACTTTATAATGCACAATTTTGAATTATGTGATGTCCTCTAGAACTTCAACTATTAACGTCTTAACTTCAGAATCTCGATCGTCTCCACAAATTATTGTGTGTATTGATTATGTAATAGCTGTTTTAGTTTTATTCATAATATATTATAAATTTTGTTGGTAAAAATACACTAAATGTAACGTGAACGTGGCACAAATCCAGATCCAATTTTGTTTTCAAACGCACCAGAATGCTAACTAAACCAAATAAAATATAAAATACATATTTGCTGGCTATACTGAAAAATTATTTAAATAAGATGTAGGTACTTTGCTTGACTATACAAAGTAGCATCATATTCTATTATAACTATAAAAAGCTATTTAAATCGCACTAAAAAGCAGTTTAGACATAAATAACTGGTAACAAAAAGCTATAGAATACCTATACAGGATGTTTTTTAATAATGATTAAATAATAAGATATTTTTTATAGTATTTATAATATTATTTAATTAAAAACATAATTAACAATCAGTTAAATGTACTTTCAAACAAGTGGCATAAAAATCTTCACTACCCTTATTTTTGTGAATTTTGAAAAAAAATTATTTTAATTTAGTGCAGACGTATAGAAATACTCTGTATATAATATTTTTTTAATTATTTAAAAAATTAGCTTTTTAATATAAAGTGAGAAATCTTCTTCAGGTTTGGTTCCAAAACGCGCGAGCAAAATGGCGCAGAAACCTAATGCGGCAAGAAGGTCAAAACCAGTCCAACACCGGGGGCTCTGGCCAAGGCCTAGGCAACTCTCCTTCAGTGGCGACGCTCCTAGGAGACTCCAACAGCTTGCCACATCCCCCAGGAGGCAGTGGCCCTGGCTCTCTGGATGATCTGCATCACCAGCACCATTTGCACCACACACAATCCACGCAACAGACCATTGCGTTCGGCGATATTTACTAAGAATATGAAAATATTTGCCTAAGAATTTTAATGGGAATTATTCTCTTTTTATTGAATTTATTAATATTATTATTTCTTTTTGTTTATTTATGTATTATTTTGTATATAGTGTAAAACTAAAGAGAATATTTTCCATTATATGTATAGAACTGTTGAGAAAAATTTCTAGAAAATTATTGGAATTTGTTAGATTTATGAAATATTATTTAATTATTATATTGTTTGTGATAAATAAATGTTACGATAAGAATTATGTACTATACTACAGAGTGAACAAAACCAACTGATAGTCACGTGATCCGCAATTTTCCTAAATGACATAAAAACTAGACTTCTAGGAAGAAAAGTTTTATATCCAAGTTCATGGGCGTGCGAATTAGGATAATAAAGATTTTTTGTTTTAGTTTAGTAATTCTATTAAAATCACGTTAATTTTGCTACATATTAAAATTATTTTTGTAACACACTTACAAATTAAAGAACTAAGGCTGTTTTTGATAACGTAATGCCTATGGCACACCGGTCGAGGACCATCGAGTAACTCCTCGATGAAACGATAGAACGCACCCCGTCCTCGACGAAAAATAGGGGCGCCGCTATTTTCATCGAGTTGTTCCTCGATGAAACGAATGTATCTCATTTCAGACTTATCTTTTGTATTTGATTTCGCGCAAAACTTTGATGTATTTGTCACCGACGAAAAAGAAAACCATCGCGGACGGGTGCGTTCTATAGTTTCATCGAGGAGTTACTCGATGCTCCTCGACCGGTGTGCCACAGGCATAACGGATACTATTTATTGACATTTTGACATAATACACGTCAATGAAATGACACCTAATGCTAATACTTTTTTCCGCGGAGTAAAAATTGAGAACTACTCAGATCACGTGACTATCAGTTGGTTTTGATACTTTGTATAAATTTATATTTGAAAATATATTACCTAAACTTTATGTCAAAAAATTCCAATAATATTTGACTACAGGATTATTCAACATTTAACTTGATTTACAAGGCGCATTTATATGAGATCATTGAAAAATATTTTAAAGTTAAGATTTGTTTGAGTTAAATATTTTGGTCATTTGTAAAATTTACATTCTAAGTATCATTTATTTAAGCTTTACCCCGTTATGAACACTACTTTTAAAAAACGTAAAATATTAAAACTTGTATTTTCGTTACTTTAATATGATTCGTATTTAAATCAAGGACCGCACAAAATAACGGTTCATGTTCGGTTCGCGGTTCACTGTGCTTTATAGGGTTCGGTTTTGTTCCGGTTTTCATGTTTCGTTTTGCATTGAACCAGTTACCGATTTTTTTTAAAGTTCCGGTTTTGGTTTAACGATATATTGAATAACATATGCAATTAATTTTTCAAAATCGTACCAGTTTTGGACTAAAATATAATTAATTTCTAAAAAAATTAAAATCTTGACTAAATTATAGAAAATACATTTATGTTTATTAAAATTTTGACGAATAAACATTAAAATCCAATTAATTCTTTAAACCGTTCCGAACCAGTTCGTCTTCGGTTATGTGTTTGCTAAATTATTTTTTAACGGTTCGGTTTGGTTCGCGGTTCGCAAAAATAGCTGCGGTTCGTTCCGGTTTTCGTTCCTAGTCCGGTTCGGTTTGAGTCCCTGATTTAAATAGAAAGTGCCGCCTTGATGTCAGAAGTTGAATAATCCTATTTTACTAGAATTTTTTTCATAAATGAATGGTTAATTTACCGCCACAAAATAAATAAAGTGATCTAGGCTTAGCTCCTGAAGTGTGTTCCTTTAGTGTCCTTGCAGAAATGAACAAATAACAAGAGAAATATTTTATTTTATTGTACATTTTGTTATTGATATGAATTTTTTTATAATTGGAGTTAATTGTTCAATTCTGCTGGTAAGTAAAGACTTAGAAATAAGTCTTTGATAAGTAAATAGCTACCTGTGTTAATTTGAATGTAAAAAATATTAAATTTATTACTATGTATTAATATGACAGTGTATTAAGGCATTGTTAGGTGATGTTATGCATATTATTACAAATGTCAATAAAACAGTTTAAAATATCATTTTTTATTTACTAATAATTGTTATAATACGTACATTGTTATCAGTTTTCTATTATTTTTATTAATAGATCTAATATTTGTAATTGTTTACCAATTTGAACTAAATATATCCAAATTATTTCATTTAAATTAAATTGAAAGTGGCAAACTTAAGAATAAAAGATAAAATATGACTACATATTAATTTTCTTTAGTTGCCATTTTTGTACTAGACTATAAGCAACAACACTAATTAACTATACTGATTCTTTCTTCTTTATGGTTTTATATATCGCCTAAAAGTACGATATCTGAATATCACGGATGCAATATGATTTGCCTTTCAGTTTTTTAAAGTCACTTGATTTGATATAGTATAATAATACATAATAAGCAGGGTTGAAAAAAACATGTTTTTTTCAATTTTAAACAAAACATTTGTTTTTTACTGTTTAAAACTGTTTTTTTGGTTTAAAACATGTTTTTAACTCTGCACAAAAAACATGTTTTAAACAACAAAAAAGCATGTTTAAAACATGTTTTAAACAGGATATCTGTTTTAAATAAATATTATTTCCATCGAAATATGTCGCCAATGCTACTTTTTGTGCGAGGACGGGAATTTACATCGCTCTAGCTGCGTAGCTAGGAGTCACCGATGGTCGGTAGTTGAATTTGTTTTGTTTGTGATATGCGTCGTGAATGGATTTCGATATCATTTTTAAACACCTGATTTAAAACACAGTTTAAAACATGCATTAAAACATTAGGCCGTGTTTAAAACATGTTTAAAACAGTTTGTTTAAAACAAATTGTTTTAAACATAACAACCCTGATAATAAGCGAGGAAGGTGAATGATATCGTGTGAGTATGTTGACGCACGAGGCTTGTCGTTCGGAAATCTCTCGAACATTTGATAGACACTTTTCTGCGAGTCATGTACACTATTTTTTCCACGACCATAAATATTAAAATTATAGCAGATACAGCGTATTACTTTAATTTATATGTATAAATCACTTTTAATGTTGTGTTTGTCCATGTTTATGAAATAATGCAATTTATCACGAAATACTTATTAACAGGAAAAAATTATGAAATGTCAGAAAAACACAGGCCAACTAAAAGGAGAAACAAAAATTGAAACTGTTCGATATAAACGGATGTGTGATATTGATTAGTTTCGTAGCTAGGTAACTGTAACTGTTAGTTTCGTATAATATGGTCGTGGGAAAACTAATTTTCGAAATATAATTGAATTACGGATTACATAAACTGTAAAATACATAGTGATTCCATAGGTACATCAGAATTCAGAAATAAATTGAATGGCAGATAATACATGTAGTCGAGTCAATATACTAATCCACTTCCCGTTTTTTGCGCAGTAAGATGGATCGAAATGGGGTTTTTTACATTCGCTTCCTAAAATTAAATAGAAACTTTGTGACTACTTGTGATCCGCTTGGGTTTGCAAATTGCATTTGTGCACTGCAAAATGCATTCTGAAAAGTGCATTTTTGCAGGCAGTAGTTAAAAAATTAATAACTTGCACCAGTGCCGATCCCCGGGGGTTTTCGAGGTTGCAGAATCCGAATCTGACATTAAATTCAGCCTCCCAGGTACCTGGGGCACCGTACCTGGACATATACGTCATCCCTTGGAGTTTTCGTGAAATTATCGTGCAAGGCGGCAGAAAACCGGCACCCGGGGGTTTCTTGGGGCGCTGATCTCGAATCGGCCATCGGCAACTCTCTCCCGGGTACGGGACACCGGACCTGGGCATATACGTCATCCCCTGGAGTTTTCCTGAATTTATTATGCGAACTGAAAGAAAATCGGTATCTGGGAGTTTCTTGGGGCGCTGATCTCGAATCGGCAACCCTCTCCCGGGTACCTGGGGCACCGAACCTGGACATATACGTCATCCTCTGGAGTTTTCCTGAATTTGTCATGCGAACTGAAAGAAAACCGGCATTCGGGGGTTTCTTGAGGCGCTGATCTCGAATCGGCCATCATCAACTCTCTCCCGGGTATCTGGGGCACCGGACCTGGACATATACGTCATCCTCTGTAGTTTTCCTGAATTGATTATGCTTACTGAAAGAAAACCGGCATTCGGGGGTTTCTTGGGGCGCTGATCTCGAATCGCCAACCCTCTCCCAGGTACCTGAAGCACCGGACCTGGGCAACATTATAAAATTCCCTATGCGGCTCAGCTAATGCCATCTACTTGAACTGGGCATTGAATCTTAACCTCACTAACGTGGTCTATTAAAGATAAATAAATTTTCCAAATTTAATTTCATTAATTTCTCAAATTTTGTTATTTACTTACCTATTTTAATTTATACTCGTGATGGTCTAAAATGTATTTTTATGTTTACAGTTTCCAGTTCCAGCGACGTACATTATTGGGGCCATCGTTCAGTTCCAGAGGCGTCCGGTTTTGGTTTTGGGGCCTACGTAATCGGTAAGAGCCCCTTATAAATAATTCACTATATAATTAGTTGGTATAAAAAATTATTAAATATTACCTAAGGAATTGTATTTTAATTGTTTCTACACATTTCTGTCTAACTGCTCAAAATTATCACCCACTAACAATAATTATAAAGGGCTGGTAACCGCACACACGGTATAATATCTATACAGATGACTCATAATATGAGATGCTGTCATTTACACACAGTAAAAGACGCCGTTGTAGAATATTGTATTAAATTCAACAATCACATATTATTCTATTGTTGAATTTTAATTCTTTGTTGCATATTTTATTTTGTTTTTATAGTTTTTATAAAATAAAATTAAATAATTGAATGTCTTGTCATCAATCACAATATTGTTCATTGTTGATCGTTAAATCATGCTTGCATATTACAATTTCAAAACATTTTAATTTAAAATCGATAATATAAACGCTTTACGTTTATTTCATAAACACTGTGGTTCGTCAATGAACAGAGTTGATTCCTGTTTGCGTGACGTCACAGTAAAATGTTAGGAATTCAAAATTTAATTGAACAAGAGCTCCGTTTCGCTTTCATTTGTGAGGAATTGCTTGTTGTGAAAGCATTTAGCGAAGGTTTTCTCTGAAATATAGTCAATATTTTAATATTTTAATAGTGTTTGGAATCCTATTTGAAGATAAAAGGGGTGCAAATATGGTATAAATAACTTATTTTATTATTTTACAGCGTACACAATACATAGAACACAAAAAATGTTTTAAAAACACATTAATTGCACATTTTTCCTCATAATTATTTCACAGTAACTAATACCCTTATTTTTATCACACAAAATACAATTTTTTACATATTACACACCTTTAACATGTTTACTAACGTCAAAATCATACAAAAATATTAAAGTTGTTAATTATATAAAAAAAAATTTGATAGTACACATGCAAATTTATAAGTATTATTAAAAATACGGCTTAAAAAATCTTTATAGTTACATACAAGTTCTAAATTTATTTAAGAAAATAAAAACTAATTATTTCGTATTTTTATAGCTTATTTATTAAAAATACCTTCAAATTTGTATAAAATATCGAGTATAAAATACAAATAAAAATTAATATCTGGCTTACAATTTCTTTTTATATCAAATATAATGTAAAAATTATAAGTTGACGGCTGGTAACCGCACACACGGTCAAACAATTACATTTATCAATAACTCACAGTGTGTGTCTGTCACAACCAAACTGAGATAAAGGTTTTATTTAAGTACATAAAATAAATCATTTCCAAAACACATTTATTTGTAGACATAAATTATAATAGAAACATCTAGTTAAATTAGAATGTTACGTCAGACAAACTGTTTGTTTGAAATTAATATTATATCACTCATTTCGTTTTGATTAATAATAGGTTTTCATTTTAGTTTAATAGTTTTACTACGAGAACAACACTATATTTTTATTTATTACTTTATTAATATACTTTACATACGTATCTATCACGCTTTTTATCCAATTTGGTAAATGTCATTCTCACATATCACATCGATATTGATATACTTATTACACCGTATGTGCGGTACCAGCCTTCAATTCAATCATGGTAGTGTAGATTATTGTGAAGTTAATCTGAAATCTGACGGATTATAACTAAACAAATTATCTTCATGTCTCTAGGTAAAAGCTCCAGCAACTGAAGAAGCTTCGAAACCTGCAGAATCTGCTGCTACACTTCTGAAGCAACAGTTCAGGATCATTCTGAAGAACTGGAAGGCAGAGGATCAGCTTGTCAACGCAAGATGTCCAGAGATCTGGCGACCAAGTGGCGCAAAGTGGATGACTGCTGATGTTGTACTTGCCTTTGTACATGACAGTGGATAAGACGTTACAGCTGATGGTGAGTTAAATCAAATGATCATCATTTTACAAAGATTTAAGATTTAATCAGATATGAAAGATCTGGAAATGGTTTATGCAAATGTATTTGTTTAGCTAGCTCAATTAATATGCAATTTTAATGTTTCTAATAATGAAAATCTTTTTCAGAGGGTTGAAATAATGCAAATATATTATATTTAAAAAATTAAAAGTCGTTATTTCAAAAGATCTGATAATGACTGATGCATATGTATTTGTTTAGCTAGCTCAATTAGTAAGCAATTTTAATGTTTCTAATAATGAAAATCGTATTCAGGGGGTTGAAATGATACTAATATATTATATTTAAAAAATTAAAAGTCGTTATTTCAAAAGAACTGGAAATGGTTTATGCAAATGAATTTGTTTAGCTAGCTCAATTAATATGCAATTTTAATGTTTCTAATAATGAAAATCGTATTCAGGGGGTTGAAATGATGCTAATATATTATATTTTAAAAGTTAAAAGTCGTTCTTTCAAAAGATCTGGAAATGGTTTATTAAAATGTATTTGTTTAGCTAGCTCAATTAGTAAGCAATTTTAATATTTCTAATAATGAAAATCGTATTCAGGGGGTTAAAATAATGCTAAAATATTATTTAAAAAAATTAAAAGTCTTTATTTCAAAAGATCTGGAAATGGTTTATGTAAATGTATTTGTTTAGCTAGCTCAATTAATATGCAATTTTAATGTTTCTAATAATAAGAATCGTATTCAGGAGGTTGAAATGATGCTAATATATTATATTTAAAAAATTAAAAGTCGTTATTTCAAAAGATATGAAAATGGTTTATGCATATGTATTTGTTTAGCTAGTTCAATTAATATGCAATTTTAATGTTTCTATTAGTCAAAATCGTATTCAGGGGGTTGAAATGATGCTAATATTTTATATTTTAAAAATTAAAAGTCGTTATTTCATAAGATCTGATAATGACTGATGTATATGTATTTATTTAGTTAGCTCAATTAGTAAGGAATTTTAATGTTTCTAATAGTGAAAATCGTATTCAGGGGGTTGCTAAATTATACTAATATATAATATTTAAAAAATTAAAAGTCGTTATTTCAAAAGATCTGGAAATGGTTTATGCAAATGTATTTGTTTAGCTAGCTCAATTAATATACAATGTTAATGTTTCTAATAATGAAAATTGTATTCAGAGGGTTGAAATTATGTTAATATGTTATATTTAAAAAATTAAAAGTCGTTCTTTCAAAAGATCTGAAAATGATTTATGCAAAATGTATTTGTTTTTAACAATGAAAATCGTATTCAGGATTTTAATTTGCATTTGTTGAATAAATGCTATTATTATATTTTTAAAAGTAAAATCTTTCATTTTAGCACATCTGGAAATGACATTTGCAAATGTATTTATACAGGTAGCTCAATAAATATTCAATTTTAAATTCTGAGTCTTCAGTAAAAACTAAGATTTTTGAATATTATATACTACTTGTGTGTATTTATTTATAATTAAATTGCATATTTATTAGTGCTGGCTAAAACTATAAAATGAATAACAAAAGTGTACACCAACACATAGACTAGTTTTTTTAAGTTGGTTTCATTAGCTCTTGTAAGATTGAGTTTGTCGCTTCATTCTTAGAAAAGACGCCATTTGAAGCAGTTCTTTGTTAAAAGTTTAAACTGTGGTCTCTAGTGCTGTTTTTAAATAATATCTACAGAGATCTACCTGATTTTACTATTACATAAATGTTTATGTACATTTATGTCAAGTTGTTTATCAAAATTTTTAATCTTGTTAAACTGTTTTGTAATGAATATTTATTTTGTTACAGATTTGCAGCCTAGTACCACTTCATCATCCTGGAACATCACTTGAGGTCCTCTGATCCAAAAACGAACGGTAAGAATCTTTAAATAATAAATAAATGTTATTGAATATTTTAACAAATAGAACATTTCAATATGTTACAATCTATAAGTCATTGTTATAGAAATATAATTATTCCATGTGTGTGGTTATCAGCCGTACAGTAAGAATTGATTATTAACATACGTCTAATGGTATTTTTCTTGCATTTTTCAGACTTGTTCGCTTCCTGGTCCACGGTTCATCTTGCTGTCGGCTGTGTCCAGAGATAAGGCTGAGAAGATCAACGATGATATTCTATTTCCTGAGACGAGACTGAGAATTGTAAGTATATCTTTAAATATTTTTTTATTAATGTTTGGCGGCCAATTTATTGACTACTTTATAATAGATTATCTATCACACTTTACCAAACTTGGGAAAATGGCAGCCGCACATCTTGTGAGTCATTTTTATAGATATAAATTATACTGTGTGTGCGGTTATCAACCATCAACTCACGAGTATTCATGAGTCATGAATGTTTATTTTAATTTTACGTTTAACGTTTATGGGCAGTTTTAAAATACGTCTATCACGCCTTACATTATACTTTTTTCGTCTAGGTTCATTCTAGATTTCTAGTTCAATTTCATCCCAGATTCATTCGAGTTTCATACTTTATTTCCTATTCATATTCAATCGGAAATCTTCGATTTTTTCCGAGCCAAAACTTTAAAGATTGGTCAAACTGCACACTGAATTGAGCATGCGTAGACAAAGTAGTACGAATCTCGAATAGAAAAATAGAGCCAGGCCAGTGGCGTAACAATAGGGTGGCAGGGCTGGCAAAATGCCACGGGCCCTGCGGGGGCTGGGGCCCCGGCCCGAGCTCAGAAGTAACCTAACATTTTTAACAAAATTTTGTAAAAATTATCAATTTTATATAACTACTTAAAATTAATTGAAGTGAGACACAATTAGAGACCATGTACAAATTGAAATAAATTATTAAGATTTAACCGCATTCATGAGAAAAGGATGTCGATCATTTTAAGAACGCGTCCATTGTTTACTTAATTTTTTGTCGCGGTACTTTGGTGGCGCGGGCAAGCTAGTGACGCTCGGGGAATTCCCGCATTTTGTTAAGCAAGGAAGTACTTTTTCGTGGCGCTGGCGGACTATCGACGCATGGTGTTAGGGGAATCCCGAATTTATATTTTATTTTATATTTAAGTACAGAGGGCTCTACTACGCATTCTTCGTTAGTTTGCTATGACAAAAAGATCATTTTCGAAACTAAAATTAATAAAAACCTATTTAAGAAACTCAATGGGACAAAACAGACTACGTAACTTGGCTATTCTGTCTATTTAAAATTCTACTGCCCGATCTTTGAACTTTGATGACGATATCGATACTTTTGGGGAACAGAAAGCTCGGAGGAAAGAATTTTATTAATAAACATCTTGTAAAGATTAAATTTTTATTTCATAATAAATATGTAATACCTATGTTTTTGAAAATAAAATGTATTTGATATTTAACAATAATGCACATAATATTAGTAATACTGTTGGGTAACTGATTTATACAAATTTAATTACAACGTGACGATTTTTACTGGGGAGAAGGGGGCCCATTCAATAAATTTGCCACGGGCCTCAGATGGTATAGTTACGCCACTGAGTCAGGCCTATATTTCTATAGAGAAAAGTATGGAAATCGAACGGAACTCTGATGGGAATTTCTGATTTACATTATACTAGAAATGGCTAAGAACTTCTCGAATGAATCTCGAATTAGAATCTTATGTGAGTCATCGGTGCAGATATAAATAATTGATACCGTGTGCATGGGCGTCCACAGAGGGGGGCAAGGGGGCCGCTTGCCCCCCCCTGGATAATTTTTTTTTTCAATTATTTCAATATCTACATTGCTCATTACTTGTTTCAGAATATAAATTTTAAAATTTTAATTAGTGAGCTATGTATTGTATTTTTGTTGTGCTCATATAGTTTGCTTTTTGCATTATGAGAGTAGTAAGTAGTGATACAACTTATGTAGGATACGTAGTACACTAATACACAAAATAAGTTCCGTCCGTCCGCGCAACTGTGGTGAGGCGAGCGGTCGTAAGTTGGAGAGCATACCAGAAAACATAAAAGTCTGACGATTCACGAATCTTTATCTATAAAAATTACCACAATAGGGTACTTATATGGTACTGAAAATTAGATATTTAACACTATAAACATAATGATGGGTCTAAAGCAATGGCAAAATACAAATTTTATTTAAAAAAAATTATATGTTTTTTAGTAAATTGAAAAAGAAATTTTACTGTGATGTCACTATTTTGCATTGAACATATGGGAACTTTCTACGTCACACCACATTTTCATTAATTATTTTTGGGCTTGTTAATAAAAATTTTGTAAAAATAAAACATAAGGGTCCCAAAGTTTCTTCTTTCTTCTTCAAAAATATTCAAATAAAATTTACTAGACGAAATGGATATTAGAAAATATTTCAAAATACAAAAATTTCTGTTAATAAAATGTTTATTATGATTTTCTTTTTTAAATAAATTTTGCCCCCCCTTTGCAAAAATTCCTGCGGACGCCCATGACCGTGTGTGCTCACAAAACTTAAGAATAACAACTAAGAATAAGAATAGTCTTAAAGTTAAAACAGTTATAACATATGAGTCAGTTTGTGCTGCAGAAGTAAGAATAAGGAATACGGTTTAAGAATTATTTCTTCAGCATAAACAGACTCATATGTGACAGCTGTTTTAACTTTAAAACTATTCTTAATTCTTATTCTTAAATTTTAGAGAATAAATCCACCTTTAGTTGTTATTGGAGAGTTGTCACACCACATGATAGATTTTAGTGCAGATATTTCTGTATAAAATATTTTCGGAGTAAACAAAACAAACAAAATAGTATTTATCACATGTAAATAAATGATTTGTGGTTCCTAGGTATTCGAGCTTTCGGATGTGGAAGAATCTTCTGCACATGTCATCAACCACGAGTGTCGTCGAGGGATTACACTGCATTCATCGATGGACTTGAAGGAGTGACATCAACTCCAGCAGCCTTCCTGGGACTTAGTGATAAGTGAATTATCAAAGATAGTTTTGCCAGTCTTTTCCCTTTGCGTGAATCATTCTTTAACTTGAAATAATTCTTTACATAAATAATAAAGATTGAATCTTCTATCTTTGATAATAATGTTGAGATTGGTATTAAATGAATGACCATGTGAACATGATCTCAACAATTAATTTTAACTTAGATAATAATTTGCAACGAGTAAACCACATCGTCTTTACATTACTAGTACTTTAGTAGTACAGATTAAGAGATCAACTGAATTTTGTTGAAACTAGTGACATTATTTTTATTTTAAAATATTTTTAATTGGGGAGGGTGATAACAACACCCGCAGGTTAGGACAGTATGTTGAGTGAAATATGTATATCAATTTAATTATTACATTTTCTTTCATAATCGTTAAAAATGAATCATAGCATTTCAAATCGTGGTTTACTCCTTGTTTAATGGTACCTACTTTTAAAAAATAAATAAAGAGATGCATTTGAAACTGCAAACAAAATTGAAGATATTAATGTGACAAATAAAATAAATGCATAAATAAAGAACAACAAGAAGTGATGAATACATTCGTTGTTGCTAGATCCTTAACTTATGATGACAATTTTAGCAGAATTAATTTTTTATTATGATAATAATATCGAATGAACTTGAAGTAACTGGCAGCTTCGAAACAGCAGACAGTATGCATCTCTTTCTTTAATGAATTATGTACAGGACCATTTAGACTTAGGAAATTTTGGTAGGTGAAATAACTTACAGTTACGTTAAATATTTCGGTTCCGCGAATTATACTTTTGCAATTAGGTGTGGCATTGATTTGAATTGAAATTGAATTTGGGATTAGTATAGTTAGGGGCTTGTTATCTTATATAGCTTGCTTTTAACTTCCGGGGATCGGCAAGAAGTCCCACGAAATTTGCACAAGAAATGTTAAATATTGGGTGGAAATGGATTAGAGCAATGTCACTAGTATTTCACCTATCATATATTTCAAACTTATATAATATAAAATATCAAAGGTACTTCAGTATATCCTCGGCAAAGGTTTTTATGAGCAGAAAAATCAGTCATTGCCGTTAATAAAACTGATTATTCATTTATAACTTTTATCTTTGATACAAAATATTCAAAACATGAGTTAACACGGGTGCAGTTACAAGCCGTCAACTCATGTTGTAATAACATTTGGAAATAAAATTCAATTGTAATGTAAAATGTAACTAATAATTTATTGTATTTCTTACAGGACAATTCATTTCATTATTTTATATTGTAATAAAATTACAAAAACTTGTATTGTATTTGAATATTTTATTTGTAAATGTGTTTATGTTTGAGAGAAATGATTCTGTGAGCGAATGTGTTTGTGAAATAGTTAGTGTGCGTTTATTGCGTAAACGTTCTACGAATTAGTGGATTAAAATGATTTATGGTTAATTGCGAGTGCAAATGATTTTGAGTGAACGAAGCGATTTAAGTGTGTCAACCCAACTTGGGAAATGTCACATTTCTGTGTGTTTTAAAGAGAATGTGTGCGGTTGAGATGAGTTTGGACGTCGAGTGAATATGTTGATTGAAATATGACTGATGATGTATTAGAAATGCAAATGATTTGAGTGGAAAGAATAAAAGAGCTTGAATGAAAAGGATAATAAATGTGGATGACGCGAAAGAAGTTTGTCAGGATAGGAATGTTTGACTGTTTGTTGAGTTTATATGTGTGACAAGGTTCGTGCCACCCCCAACTTGGTAAATGGCGTGATCTTATTGCATGTAGTATGTATAAAAGTATATATTTATCTTATGTGTTTGTGTTGTATATAAAAAGAAAGAAAAATGAACAATTTTTATTTATTTTCCTCATGTATCCTTTTAAAATTAGTAAATATGCAGTATTGTTGCATTAATTATTTAAATGAAATGTAATTTTTTTAAACAAATAAATAATTTAGTTAGAATCATAAATTTGCTTTATTATATTTATTAAACAAACCTATCGATGTCCTACGTCCCGTTATATAGCGTTTAATTTAATTTTTTAGGGGTGAAATTGGTCAAAACGACACTGGTGCTGCCATCTCTTGGCGTGACGTCACAGAATATTTTTGAGCAGTATCCTAGAAAATGAAGCTGTTAATTAAAAATTTTCCATCACAATATTTCTAATGATTTGCTATGAAAATTTTAAAGTGCTTATTTCTCGTAAACTAAGGGTAGTATGATAAAGAGGGGTAGTTTACCCCCTCAATTTGGACCTACTGAATCCAAATATGCCCCCGGTTTTGTCGTGCAACCCTTAGTTTTCGAGTTATAAGTGCAGCTACGCTAGGAAATTGTAGTGATTTTAAAATACTTCTATCTCGTAAACTAAAGGACTTAAAACAAAAAGTTATTAATAAAAGGGGTATAATTTTTCATCCCCTATACTATGGGGATGCTAATAAGCCAATTAGAGCGGTTTTTGATTAATTTTTTGATCTCCCACATGTCATGTTATCCTGATACCAAATCGGGTGTTTTTGATCGTTCAAAAACTCAAAATCGAATCAAATTAATTAGTGAAATTTTAAAAACGCGATTACGTAAAAACTAAGGGTCGGAGGGTGGTTTACGGGTCATATTCGTACTCTACGCGTTTAAATACACAAATATACAGGTTGCAACCTCTAAAATGTTTCATAGGGAAGAAAATATTCAACCCTTATTTATATCTCCGGAACTATGAGTCCTTTGGAAAAACCCTTATATAGGATCGATAGGGGGTGTAAATACAAGCATCTTTTACATTTAACTTTTTCCTCTACAACCCCTAGTTTTCTAGATAATAATTATGAAAGTAGTGAAAATGCAGTTTACCCCCTTCATTTACTCGTAAACTAAGGGTTGTAGAAGAAAAAGTTAAATACAAAAGATGTTTGTATTTACATCCCCTATCGATTATATATAAGGGTTTTTTAAAAGGACTCACAGTTCCGGAGATACAAATAAGGGTTGAATAATTCCTACCCTAATAAACATTTTAGGGGTTGCAACATGTATACTGGTGTATTTTAACGCGTAGAGTACGAAAATGACCTTTAAATTACTCTCCGGCCCTTAGTTTTTACGTAATCGCCCTTTTAAAATTTCAGTGATAGTTGGGTTTAGTTTTTGAACGATCAAAAACGCCCGATTTGGTATCAGGATAACATGACATGAGGGAGATCAAGAAATTAATTTAAAAATCGCTCTAATTGGGCTTATATGATGCCCACAGCATAGGGGATGAAGAATTATGCAACTTTTATTAATAATTTTTCGTTCTAAACCTTTTAGTTTACGAGATAAAAATTATTAAACAAACGCTTTTTAACTCATTATTTCTTGAATAATTGAAAGATTTTTTGTACTATTCCGGTCCATTTCAATGCGTAGATTACGAATATGTCCTTCAAATTACTCTCAGGACTTTAATTAAGCGAATATCCTTAATTAAAAGTCTTGTTATGTTGTTATATTATATCCTACGGTTTAATTAATTAGCAGCTCTATTTTTTGACCAGTCGGATGGAAACTCGTTTTGAACTTAATTACGTATTGTATAAAGGTATTTAGAGCAAAACAACAACAATTTATTAACTATAAATTATTTTATTGATTATTTAAATAATACAGACATTTTAAATAATAATAATGCACAGTACAGTAATGTATATGAATAAAATAAAAATATATTTCGTTTACAATAAATAGTAAACACTATTATAATAAAATTGTAACAATACATGCTTTACAACAATGTACAATAACATAACGCAGTTTATAATTAAATAACAACAATATCAAGTATCAACAACAACAATAATAGAATTGTAACAATAAATGCCATAAACAATGCTTTATAACAATGTACAATAACATGACGCAGTTTAAAATTAAATAACAACAATATACCAAGTGTCAACAATGCACTGCAATCATAAAATTGTAACAATACATGCTATAAACAATGATTTATAACAATGTACAATAACATGATGCAGTTTACAATTAAATAACAACAATATCAAAGATCAACAATGCACTGCAATCAGAAAATTGTAACAATACATGTTATAAACAATGCTTTACAACAATATACAATAACATGACGTAATTTGTAATAAAATGACAACAATACCAAGTATCAACAATACACTGCAATCATAATTAATCTTTTTTTTAATTGTATAACAACAAAAATGCATGTTTCTGAAGACAGCTGAAGATGTTGTAGTATCTGAAGGGACCTGAAGAACTCCAGAAGATGCTTCTATACGTTCGCTGGAAGTTGTGATTGTTGTATCCAGTCCACGGCAGACGACTAAAGGCTCCTTTACTCCCGACTTTAAAGCACAAATAAAAATTAGCTTTCTGGTTTATCATAAAACAAATAAAATCTCCAGCTATTTTAAACTGTTTCATAACACTAAAGCATTATAGGTACAATGAGACTTACAGTTTTTATGACAAGTGAAGTTCTTGAAGCTTTTCAGCTCTCTGAAGGTGAGGAAGTGTTGTAGCTGTGTGGACGAGCAGTCAGGACCTCTCTACGTCCGGTGGAAGCTGCGAGCAGCGCTGTCAGGTTCCACTATCTGGAAAATACAAAACTAAATTAGTAAACAAATGTATAATTCATAATAAAAAAACTATACTAAGTAAATTACGAGGAATCCAATGCCACAAACCGCGCTTTGATAAGTCTTTTAGTTTCAGAGTTATAGCGTCTCAAAGTTTAGATCCAAAATCGAAAAAAAACAATCGTTAACCACTTAGTACTTTTTTGGTCAGAATTGAAATTTCTCTAAAAAGTAGCGGATTATACTAAGTAAATTACGAGGAATCCAATTTTATCTTGTTCGCGGCAGCAGGATCTAGTGTCAGACCCGCGTAGCGGATCCTGACGCTAGTGTAATACTATTTGTGCATAAAATGACCATTAACGCTAATTTAAACATAATTGAAAGACACTTACAGTTGAGTCACTATCTCGTATCAGAAACTAGAAGATCAGGGGGCCATCAGTCAGAATTTGAGACTGTACGACTGGAAACAGCAGCCAGCAAGATGAACCGTTAAAGAGAATTGAACAAATCTGAAAATGCAAGAAAAATTACATAAAATACAATTTTTTAAAAAATCCATGTAATACTAATAGTATAAATAATAATTTATTGTTTATAAAACATTACATTACGGCTAAATCAGTGACTACGCAACTTTGGTAATGTAGTATCTAACCCAGAAAAGTACGAGGAATCTAAAAATGTCACGCTCAGACCGCTATCTTTAACCATTAAGAAGATAGAGCCCCCAGAAATCACAAATCACATTTAAAATTGTTTTATAAAAAAAATTATTAAATTACTACTATACCAGTAACTAATGAAGCCTACAAAATATTTTCATTAATCCAAACTTATGTAATTTAAGTCAGGGAACCCAATAGTGCCAAGATAAGCCCTGTACCTTGTACCGTACAAAAAACGGCTCTCTTAATTAAGCCCACCAACTATTTTTATTAATCTATAATCATGTAATTTAAGTCAGGGAATTCAATGTTGCCAATAACAGTCCTGTGTCTTGTACCGTTCAGAAGTTACAAAAAAAGCCCACTTAATTAAGCACACAAAACATTTTCATTAATTTAAACTTATGTAATTTAACTCCAGGAATCCAACTATGCCAAGATCAGCCCTGTATCTTTTAACGTTCAGAAGTTACAAGAAGGGCCTTCTTAATTAAACCCACGAAATATTTTTATTAAAACTTATGTAATTTAACTCCAGGAATCCAAAGGTACCAAGACAGCCCTGTATCTTTTAACGTTTAGAAGTTACAAAAAAAGCCCTCTTAACTAAGCCCACAAAATATTTTCCCTAATTTGTACATTAAGTTAAGAAATTTCAGAATCCAAATTTTAATATTTTGTCATCCAGTTAAAAATTTATGGGGAAATCAAATTTTTAAAATTTAATTTGAGGTAGGAGACATACCGTTTTTGACCACCTAACATCCAGTTAAGAATTTGTTGGGAAATAGAAATTTTAAAATTTAATTTGAGGTGGGTATAGACATAATACTATGTTTGACCACCTAACATCCAGCATGTTACAAATACAGTCTAAATTCGGTCTACGAGGGTGAAGTACTCGTGTTACTGATATTTCGTTTATATTCAATTACTCTACTAATAATAGTACCAGCATAGTAAAAATTTGTAACCCAGGGTAAAATAATCCGAGGAATCCAATTGTGCCAAGATCAGCCCTGTATCTTGTATCGTTCAGAAGTTACAAAAATGGACTCTCTTAATTAAGCCCACAAAATATTTTCATTAATACAATCTTATGTAATCTTATGTTATTTAACTCAAGAAATCCAATGGTGCCAAGATCAGCCTTGTATCTTGTACCGTTCAGAAGTTACAAAAAAGAGCTTTCTTGATTAATCCCACAAAATATTTTCATTAATCTTATCTTATGTAATTCAACTCAAGGAATCCAATGGTGCCAAGATCAGCCCTGTATCTTGTACCGTTCAGAAGTTACAAAAAAGGACTCTCTTAATTTAGCCCACAAAATATTTTTATTAATCTAATCTTATATAATTTTACTCAAGGAATCCAATGGTGTTAAGATCAGCCCTGTATCTTGTACCGTTCAGAAGTTACTAAAAAGGGCTCTCTTAATTAAGCCCACAAAATATTTTCATTAATCCAATCTTATGTAATTTTACTCATAGAATCCAATGGTGCCAAGATCAGCCCTGTATCTTGTACCGTTCAAAAGTTACTAAAAAGGGCTCTTTTAATTAAGCCCACAAAATATTTTCATTAATCCAATCTTATGTAATTATACTCAAGAAATCCAATGGTGCCAAGATCAGTCCTGTATCTTATACCGTTCAGAAGTTACAAAAAAGGGCTGTCTTAATTAAGCCCACAAAATATTTTCATGAATCTAATCTTATGTAATTTAACTCAAGGAATCCAATGGTGCAAAGATCAGCCATGTATCTTGTACAGTTCAGAAGTTACTAAAAAGGACTCTCTTAATTAACTCCACAAAATATTTTCATTAATCTAATCTTATGTAATTTAACTCAAGGAATCGAATGGTGTCAAGATCAGCTCTGTATCTTGTACCGTTCAGAAGTTACAAAAAAGGGCTCTCTTAATTAAGCCCACAAAATATTTTTATTAATCTAGTCGTATGTAATTTTACTCAAGGAATCCATTGCTGCCAAGATCAATCCTGTATCTTATACCGTTCAGAAGTTACAAAAAAGGGCTTTCTTAATTAAGCCCATAAAATATTTTCATTAATCTAATCTTATGTAATTTACCTCAAGGAATCCAATGGTGCCAAGATCAGCCCTGTATCTTGTACCATTCAGAAGTTACAAAAAAGGGCTCTCTTAATTAAGCCCACAAAATATTTTCATTAATCTAATCTTATGTAATTTAACTCAAGGAATCCAATGGTGCCCAAAAAATATTTTCATTAATTTAATCTTATGTAATTTAACTCAAGGAATCCAATGGTGCCCTGTATCTTGTACCGTTCAGAAGCTACTAAAATGGGCTCTCTTAATTAACTCCACGAAATATTTTCATTAATCTAATCTTATGTAATTTAACTCAAAGAATCCAATGGTGTCAAGATCAGCTCTGTATCTTGTACCGTACAGAAGTTACAAAAAAAGGCTCTCTTAATTAAGCCCACAAAATATTTTCATTAATTTAACATTATGAAATTTAACTCAAGGAATCCAATGGTGCCAAGATCAGTCCTGTATCTTATACCGTTCAGAAGTTACAAAAAAGGGCTCTCTTAATTAAGCCCACAAAATATTTTTATTAACCTAGTCTTATGTAATTTAATTCAAGGAATCTAATGGTGCCAAGATCAGCCCTGTATCTTGTACCGTTCAGAAGTTACAAAAAAGGGCTTTCTTAATTAAGGCCACAAAATATTTTTATTAACCTAGTCTCATGTAATATAATTCAAGGAATCTAACGGTGCCAAGATCAGCCCTGTATCTTGTACCGTTCAGAAGTTACAAAAAGGGCTTTCTTAATTAAGGCCACAAAATATTTTCAATAATCTAATCTTATGTAATTTAACTCAAGGAATCCAAAGGTGCCAAGATCAGCCCTGTATCTTATACCGTGCAGAAGTTACTAGAAAGAGCTCTCTTAATTAAGCCCACAAAATATTTTCATTAATCCAATCTTATGTAATTTAACTCAAGGAATCCAATGCTGTCAAGATCAGCCCTGTATCTTGTACCATTCAGAAGTTACAAAAAAGGGCTTTCTTAATTAAGCCCACAAAATATTTTCATTATTCTAATCTTATGTAATTTACCTCAAGGAATCCAATGGTGCCAAGATCAGCCCTGTATCTTGTACCATTCAGAAGTTACAAAAAAGAGCTCTCTTAATTAAGCCCACAAAATATTTTCATTAATCTAATCTTATGTAATTTAACTCAAGGAATCCAATGGTGCCCAAAAAATATTTTCATTAATTTAATCTCATGTAATTTAACTCAAGGAATCCAATGGTGCCCTGTATCTTGTACCGTTCAGAAGCTACTAAAATGGGCTCTCTTAATTAACTCCACGAAATATTTTCATTAATCTAATCTTATGTAATTTAACTCAAAGAATCCAATGGTGTCAAGATCAGCTCTGTATCTTGTACCGTACAGAAGTTACAAAAAAGGGCTCTCTTAATTAAGCCCACAAAATATTTTCATTAATTTAACATTATGAAATTTAACTCAAGGAATCCAATGCTGTCAAGATCAGCCCTGTATCTTGTACCATTCAGAAGTTACAAAAAAGGGCTTTCTTAATTAAGCCCACAAAATATTTTCATTAATCTAATCTTATGTAATTTACCTCAAGGAATCCAATGGTGCCAAGATCAGCCCTGTATCTTGTACCATTCAGAAGTTACAAAAAGGGCTCTCTTAATTAAGCCCACAAAATATTTTTATTAATCTAATCTTATGTAATTTTATTCAAGGAATCCAATGGTGTCAAGATCAGCCCTGTATCTTGTACCGTTCAGAAGTTACAAAAAAGGGTTCTCTTAATTAAGCCCACAAAATATTTTCATTAATCTAATTTTATGTAATTTAACTCAAGGAATCCAATGGTGCCCACAAAATATTTTCATTAATCTAATCTTATGTTATTTAACTCAAGGAATCCAATGGTTCCCTGTATATTGTACCGTTCAGAAGTTACTAAAAAGGGCTCTCTTAATTAATGCCACAAAATATTTTTATTAATCTAATCTTATGCAATTTAACTCAAGGAATCCAATGGTGCTAAGATTCGGCCTGTATCTGTACCATTCAGAAGTTACAAAAAAGGGCTCTCTTAATTAAGCACACAAAATATTTTTATTAATCTAATCTTATTCAATTTTATTCAGGGAATCCAATGGTGCCAAGATCAGCCCTGTATCTTGTACCGTTCAGAAGTTACAAAAAGGGCTCTCTTAATGAAGCCCACAAAATATTTTCATTAATTTAATCTTATGTAATTTATCTCAAGGAATCCAATGGTGCCAAGATCAGCCCTGTATCTTGTACCGTTCAGAAGTTACAAAAAAGGGCTCTCTTAATTAAGCCCGCAAAATATTTTTATTAATCTAATCTTATGTAAATTAACGCAAGGAATCCAATGTTGCCAAGGTTAGTCCTGTATCTTTTACAAAAAAGGGCTCTCCTAATTAAGCCCACAAAATATTTTCATTAATCTAATCTTATGTAATTTAACTCAAGGATTTCAATGGTGCCCACAAAATATTTTCATTAATCTAATCTTATGTAATTTAACTCAAGGAATCCAATGGTGCCCTGTATATTGTACCGTTCAGAAGTTACTAAAAAGGGCTCTCTTAATTAAGGCCACAAAATATTTTCATTAATCTAATCTAATGCAATTTAACTCAAGGAATCCAATGGTGCTAAGATTCGCCCTGTATCTTGTACCATTCAGAAGTTACAAAAAAAAAGCTCTCTTAATTAAGCACACAAAATATTTGTATTAATCTAATCTTATTCAATTTTATTCAAGGAATCCAATGGTGCCAAGATCAGCCCTGTATCTTGTACCGTTCAGAAGTTACAAAAAGGGCTCTCTTAATTAAGCCCACAAAATATTTTCATTAATCTAATCTTATGTAATTTAACTCAAGGAATCCAATGGTGCCCACAAAATATTTTCATTAATTTAATCTTATGTAATTTAACTCAAGGAATCCAATGGTGGAATGGTGCCCTGTATCTTGTACCGTTCAGAAGCTACTAAAATGGGCTCTCTTAATTAACTCCACGAAATATTATAATTAATCTAATCTTATGTAATTTAACTCAAGGAATCCAATGGTGTCAAGATCAGCTCTGTATCTTGTACCGTTCAGAAGTTACAAAAAAGGGCTCTCTTAATTAAGCCCACAAAATATTTTCATTAATTTAACATTATGAAATTTAACTCAAGGAATCCAATGGTGCCAAGATCAGTCCTGTATCTTATACCGTTCAGAAGTTATAAAAAAGGGCTCTCTTAATTAAGCCCACAAAATATTTTTATTAACCTAGTCTTATGTAATTTAATTCAAGGAATCTAATGGTGCCAAGATCAGCCCTGTAACTTGTACCGTTCAGAAGTTACAAAAAAGGGCTTTCTTAATTAAGGCCACAAAATATTTTCATTAATCTAATCTTATGTAATTTAACTCAAGGAATCCAAAGGTGCCAAGATCAGCCCTGTATCTTGTAATGTTCAGAAGTTACAAAAAAAGGCTCTCTTAATTAAGCCCACAAAATATTTTCATTAATCCAATCTTATGTAATTTTACACAAGGAATCCAATGGTGCCAAGATCAGCCCTGTATCTTATACCGTGCAGAAGTTACTAGAAAGAGCTCTCTTAATTAAGCCCACAAAATATTTTCATTAATCCAATCTTATGTAATTTAACCCAAGGAATCCAGTGCTGTCAAGATCAGCCCTGTATCTTGTACCATTCAGAAGTTACAAAAAAGGGCTTTCTTAATTAAGCCCACAAAATATTTTCATTAGTCTAATCTTATGTAATTTACCTCAAGGAATCCAATGGTGCCAAGATCAGCCCTGTATCTTGTACCATTCAGAAGTTACAAAAAGGGCTCTCTTAATTAAGCCCACAAAATATTTTTATTAATCTAATCTTATGTAATTTTATTCAAGAAATCCAATGGTGTCAAGATCAGCCCTGTATCTTGTACCGTTCAGAAGTTACAAAAAAGGGCTCTCTTAATTAAGCCCACAAAATATTTTCATTAATCTAATCTTATGTAATTTAACTCAAGGAATCCAATGGTGCCCACAAAATATTTTCATTAATCTAATCTTATGTTATTTAACTCAAGGAATCCAATGGTTCCCTGTATATTGTACCGTTCAGAAGTTACTAAAAAGGGCTCTCTTAATTAAGGCCACAAAATATTTTCATTAATCTAATCTTATGCAATTTAACTCAAGGAATCCAATGGTGCTAACATTCGGCCTGTATCTGTACCATTCAGAAGTTACAAAAAAGGGCTCTCTTAATTAAGCACCCAAAATATTTTTATTAATCTAATCTTATTCAATTTTATTCAAGGAATCCAATGGTGCCAAGATCAGCCCTGTATCTTGTACCGTTCAGAAGTTACAAAAAGGGCTCTCTTAATGAAGCCCACAAAATATTTTCATTAATTTAATCTTATGTAATTTATCTCAAGGAATCCAATGGTGCCAAGATCAGCCCTGTATCTTGTACCGTTCAGAAGTTACAAAAAAGGGCTCTCTTAATTAAGCCCGCAAAATATTTTTATTAATCTAATCTTATGTAATTTAACGCAAGGAATCCAATGTTGCCAAGGTTAGTCCTGTATCTTTTACAAAAAAGGGCTCTCCTAATTAAGCCCACAAAATATTTTCATTAATCTAATCTTATGTAATTTAACTCAAGGATTTCAATGGTGCCCACAAAATATTTTCATTAATCTAATCTTATGTAATTTAACTCAAGGAATCCAATGGTGCCCTGTATATTGTACCGTTCAGAAGTTACTAAAAAGAGCTCTCTTAATTAAGGCCACAAAATATTTTCATTAATCTAATCTAATGCAATTTAACTCAAGGAATCCAATGGTGCTAAGATTCGCCCTGTACCTTGTACCATTCAGAAGTTACAAAAAAGGGCTCTCTTAATTAAGCACACAAAATATTTTTATTAATCTAACCTTATTCAATTTTATTCAAGGAATCCAATGGTGCCAAGATCAGCCCTGTATCTTGTACCGTTCAGAAGTTACAAAAAAGGGCTCTCTTAATGAAGGCCACAAAATATTTTCATTAATTTAATCTTATGTTATTTATCTCAAGGAATCCAATGGTGTTAAGATCAGCCCTGTATCTTGTACCGTTCAGAAGTTACAAAAAAGGGCTCTCTTAATTAAGCCCGCAAAATATTTTTATTAATCTAATCTTATGTAATTTAACGCAAGGAATCCAATGGTGCCAAGGTCAGTCCTGTATCTTTTACAAAAAAGGGCTCTCCTAATTAAGCCCACAAAATATTTTCATTAATCTAATCTTATGTAATTTTATTCAAGGAATCCAATGGTGTCAAGATCAGCCCTGTATCTTGGACTGTTCAGAAGTTACAAAAAAGGGCTCTCTTAATTAAGCCAACAAAATATTTTCATTAATCTAATCTGATGTAATTTAACTCAAGGAATCCAATGGTGCCCACAAAATATTTTCATTAATCTAATATTATGTAATTTAACTCAAGGAATCCAATGGTGCCCTGTATATTGTACCGTTCAGAAGTTACTAAAAAGGGCTCTCTTAATTAAGGCCACAAAATATTTTCATTAATCTAATCTTATGCAATTTAACTCAAGGAATCCAATGGTGCTAAGATTCGCCCTGTACCTTGTACCATTCAGAAGTTACAAAAAAGGGCTCTCTTAATTAAGCACACAAAATATTTTTATTAATCTAATCTTATTCAATTTTATTCAAGGAATCCAATGGTGCCAAGATCAGCCCTGTATCTTGTACCGTTCAGAAGTTACAAAAAGGGCTCTCTTAATGAAGCCCACAAAATATTTTCATTAATTTAATCTTATGTTATTTATCTCAAGGAATCCAATGGTGTTAAGATCAGCCCTGTATCTTGTACCGTTCAGAAGTTACAAAAAAGGGCTCTCTTAATTAAGCCCGCAAAATATTTTTATTAATCTAATCTTATGTAATTTAACGCAAGGAATCCAATGGTGCCAAGGTCAGTCCTGTATCTTTTACAAAAAAGGGCTCTCCTAATTAAGCCCACAAAATATTTTCATTATTCTAATCTTATGTAATTTTACTTAAGGAATCCAATGGTGCCAAGATCAGCCCTGTATCTTGTACCATTCAGAAGTTACAAAAAAGGGCTCTCTTAATTAAGCCAACAAAATATTTTCATTAATCTAATCTGATGTAATTTAACTCAAGGAATCCAATGGTGTCAAGATCAGCCCTGTATCTTGTACCGTTCAGAAGTTACAAAAAAGGGCTCTCTTAATTAAGCCCACAAAATATTTTCATTAATCTAATCTTATGCAATTTAAATCAAGGAATCCAATGGTGCTAAGATTCGCCCTGTATCTTGTACCATTCAGAAGTTACAAAAAAGGGCTCTCTTAATTAAGCACACAAAATATTTTTATTAATCTAGTCTTATGTAATTTTACTCAAGGAATCCAATGGTGCCAAGATCAGTCCTGTATCTTGTACTGTTCATAAGTTACAAAAAAGGGCTGTCTTAATTAAGCGCACAAAATATTTTCATTAATCTAATCTTATGTAATTTTACTCAAGGAATCCAATGGTGCCAAGATCAGTCCTGTATCTTGTACTGTTCATAAATTACAAAAAAGGGCTGTCTTAATTAAGCGCACAAAATATTTTCATTAATCTAATCTTATGTCTCGATTACGAGACCCTTTTTATGAGGATGAAATACTCGTGTTAGTTATATTTCCTTTTTATTTAATAACTCTACTAATAATAGTACCAGAATAGTAAAAATTTGTGAACCGGGTTAAAAAAATTCAATAAATTTAATCTTGTGCCCTAAAATTGTCACTCGACAGCGAGACTCTCGAATAACGAGATTATTAATTACTTTATTATTAGAGGTAGAAAATTTGTACTTTTATAAAATGCTTTCTACTAAATTTTTAAACTGGGCGCCTATGACTTAAACAACCATGAGTATCAGTCAATTGACGGCTGGTAAACGCACACACGTTATAAAGTATGTGAAAGTGTTGAAAATTAAGTAATTAATATTGAAACACTTACATTTGATGTCAAGGAGTACTGGACCTTCTTCAACGGTTTTTCTGCACCAGGTCTCACGTCACAGGAACTGGATGGGCGGCACCACAGGCTGTGCGGGTCTTACAGCCGGAGGTAAAGATACTACAACTGGAACAAGTCTGAAAAATATAACAAAAATAAATTAGATGTGTAGGTAATATATAAATTAATTAATAAACAATTTTACCTTGTTCTCTTAGTAGAAAATTTGACTTAGGGCTCTTAAATTTGTGCCTCTGCTGAAGTGTTGAAATATCTGCAAAGATATAAATGATTTATTGATGATTCATTAAAATTTAAGTCATAATGTTACCTAATTATCTTTGGCAGATAACCTCAAAATGTTGAGAATGACAATAGATCTCTTCGTGAGTTCAGTCTGAAATAAATAATTAAATAAATAAATAAACCATGTTTCATAATGAAATATAATAAAACTTACACTTTTTCTTATTACTAGGCCTCTACACGATCCTTCAAATGATGTAATAACAACAGACTGCAAATATGTAACATAAAAATAATTTTAAACAACTCAACATACTTTTAAAATATAAATAAACCTTTAAACAATAGTAGAATCATGTAAATCTCGATAGATTTTAAATAAAACAGCACTAAATTTCCACTATTATAATACTAAACCTCTTTCCCAAATGTTTGTATTTGTGTGAATGAATAAAATATGACGAAACTGATTCGACTAATTTAATTAACAAACTTGGAATGTTGTTGATTATTTCAATGTATAGTCTGCCCGCGCCGTGCTGGCTTTTTCTATGTATAGTCTGACCATGCTGACATTTTGTATGAATTACGTTTCATATTGAAGTTAAAAGGCAACAAATAAAAAAAAGTTATGAAACAAGGTTCAGACATTAATAATAAAAATCTGACGTGGCCATCACACAACCTTCCGCCATATCTAGACTTTAAACAGAAATGTATACGTACAATCCGGTGCCCATTTAAAATATACAAATAAAAATCTAAAATATTCAAACACAGAAATTTGCATCACCTGAATAAAAAGATTCATTCACAGGAAAACTCTGCTGTGTTGAAGCCATCCGCAGTTCAATTACTACATTTAATATCTTACTTAGGACTTATATAGCGCTAGTATGCCAACTTGTCACCCGTCTCACCCGTCAATATTTTTTATGCAGAAACAAAGATCAACCGATCATGGATTACAAGATATCAACGTTTTATTTGATAAATTTATTTTTTAAATTTTACTGCAGTTCTTTAATGCTACCAGATAAAGACAATTTTTTTATAACGTAAGTTGCAAATAACTTTTCCTCTTATTCTTATTTTTAAATAAATACTATATTTTTCCAAATTTATATACAATTTTGACAATTAACCTTTTCAATCTTCAAAAAATATCACTTCCGATGAAGATATTTGTACCAAAATCTAAGGAGCTCTTCCAATTTATATACAAATGTTAAATACCAAATATCAAAATTTTCGGGTAATTCGTATTTGAGTTATGCGACTAACACCCCTTGACCACACACACACACACACACATACACACACACATACACACAGACATCATCGTGAAACTATCAAAAATGAGTTGTAAGGACCCTAATTCGTGCTCATCCACTAAAAATTCACCACCCGATTTATTGCATGATTCCAATACCTTCCTTTACAGGTAAGCGGAAGGTAAAAAGAATATTAAATATGACTTACTCATTTAAGCGCTTCTGAGTTGATGGCTGGTAACCGCACACACAGAAAATATGATAACACATTGTATGTGAGGATGCCACATCTAAGTTGAAGTGATGTTACCTATAATTAAAATATTAAAACATTTTAACATAAAATATAATAAACTGGTAAATATTTTGATCAAAATATTATTGCAAATACTCTAACAAAAATTCCCACACCCAGTATACCCTAAAAAGTATGTGAAACAATCCTTTTACCCACTAAAATATTTAAAAAATCAATTTCATAATGATTATGAAATTATTTCGGCAATAAAAATATACCAAAATATTCTACATTAATTTCGACACCTTTTAGTAATATTTTCACTTACCCAAAATGGGTATAACCACCCGAAAAAAATTAAAACACTGTATATTTGATCACATTTACACCACTGCATAGAAATACGTCTTTTATTTGCAAGAATCGGAAACTGAATGAATTTGGACAAGTCAAGCTTCGCTCGTCACACGTACAGCGTACACGAGCGGTGTATGTAAAGTTTGTACAAAAATATATCGTTATAGCTTTGACTTACTATAAAGCTTGCGGAATGCCGCACACAGCAGGGAGTAGCACTACCTAGCGCGAGGGGTAGGATTAGCAAAATTTGAAATACACTAGGGTTTTTCATTTCAATTCTTAGACATTTTAAAATTTCTATTAGTAATGAATTCCGAAAATCAAATAAGAGATTTGATCTTTTCGTCAAATTAGGAAAAAACAAGATTAGTGAGAACATTATCTTGAGAGAATTAAGATTTTTAAATTAAATTGGAAAATATTTAATACGTACCTGTTCTTTCAACGCCATAAATCAAGCTTAAATCCGCTTAAATGTTTAACAATTGGCCTGCTGTGAGGGCCATAACGATATACCTTTGGTCTAGTTTCAAAACCGGCTATATCCACTTTTTTAAAAAATGGAGTTATGCACACCATTGGATTCGTAAGAATGAATTCTTTTTGTTTATCCGTATATTCAGCATGATAAATTCAGGAAAACTCCAGAGGATGGCGTATATGTCCAGGTCCGGTGCCCCAGGTACCCGGGAGAGTGTTGCCGATGGCCGATTCGAGATCAGCGTCCCAAGAAATCCCCGGATGCCGGTTTTCTGCCGCCTTGCACGATAATTTTAAGAAAACTCCAAGGAATGACGTTTATGTCCAGGTACGGTGCTCCAGGTACCCGGGAAGCTGAATTTAATGTCAGATTCGGATTCTACGACCTCGAAAACCCCCGGGGACCCGCACTGGTGCAATTGCAGTCGTTATTCGCCAAGTTATTAATTTTTAAACTACTGTCTGCAAAAATGCACTTTTCTATGGCAAGCCGTTTTAGTATTTAATGTTACACTGGCTTCATACTAATTTTAATAATATACTTGGCGTAACAAAAAATAAATGTGTTAAAAATATTCGTATCTTATATAAATTGATGTATTTACAATTTGAATGAATTAAAATTTACCCGTATAAAATTCTGAACGATTTAAAATTTGAATGAATTAAATTTTATACGTATTAAATTCTGTACGATTTAAAATTTTTAAGTATTTAAAATGTGAACGAATTAAAATTTACACGTATAAAATTATGTACGATTTAAAATTTGTAAGTATTTAAAATGTGATCGAATTAAAATTTACTCGTATAAAATTATATACGATTTAAAATGTGAACGTATTTAAAATTAACATGTCCGACCTGCTGCTCTGCGTATCTCATAGAAAATAGAAAGAGATGAAAACATATTGCCCTATACTGGCAGTGGAATAACACTGTCTGTCTCTTTCTATTTTCTGTGAGATACGCAGAGCAGCAGGTCGGACATGTTAATTTTAAATACGTTCACATTTTAAATCGTACATAATTTTATACGTGTAAATTTTAATTCGTTCACATTTTAAATACTTACAAATTTTAAATCGTACAGAATTTTATACGCGTAAATTTCAATTCGTTCACATTTTAAATACTTATAAATTTTAAATCGTACAGAATTTTATACGTATAAAATTTAATTCATTCAAATTTTAAATCGTTCAGAATTTTATACGTTTAAATTTTAATTCATTCAAATTGTAAATACATCAATTTTTATAAGATACGAATATTTTTAACACATTTATTTTTTGTTATGCATGGTAGAGTATTAAATTTACGTCTTACTAATTTTTGTTACGAAACATTAATTTACAATGTATTTAATTTAAATTTTGTAACACCCGTAACAAAAAATAAATGTGTTAAAAATATTCGCATCTTATAAAAATTGATGTATTTACAATTTGAATGAATTAAAATTTACACGTATAAAATTCTGAACGATTTAAAATTTGAATGAATAAAATTTTATACGTACAAAATTGTGTACGATTTAAAATTTGTAAGTATTTAAAATGTGAACGAATTAAAATTTACACGTATAAAATTATGTACGATTTAAAATTTGTAAGTATTTAAAATGTGAACGAATTAAAATTTACACGTATAAAATTATGTACGATTTAAAATGTGAACGTATTTAAAATTAACATGTCCAACCTGCTGCTCTGCGTATCTCACAGAAAATAGAAAGAGACAGACAGTGTTATTCCACTGTCAGTATAGGGCAATATGTTTTCATCTCTTTCTATTTTCTATGAGATACGCAGAGCAGCAGATCGGACATGTTAATTTTAAATACGTTCACATTTTAAATCGTACATAATTTTATACGAGTAAATTTTAATTCGTTCACATTTTAAATACTTACAAATTTTAAATCGTACATAATTTTATACGTGTAAATTTTAATTCGTTCACATTTTAAATACTTACAAATTTTAAATCGTACAGAATTTAAAACGTATAAAATTTAATTCATTCAAATTTTAAATCGTTCAGAATTTTATACGTGTAAATTTTAATTCATTCAAATTGTAAATACATCAATTTATATAAGATACGAATATTTTTAACACATTTATTTTTTGTTACGCCAAGTATATTATTAAAATTAGTATGAAGCCAGTGTAACATTAAATACTAAAACGGCTTGCCATACTTTTCAGAATGCATTTTGCAGTGCACAAATGCAATTTGCAAACCCAAGCGGATCACAAGTAGTCACAAAGTTTCTATTTAATTTTAGGAAGCGAATGCAAAAAGCCCCATTTCGATCCATCTTACTGCGCAAAAAACGGGAATTGACACCGATTTTAGTAGTATATTGACTCGACTAATGATATTTTTGTTTTTTTTGTTAAAAATTTTCATTCAAATGTTAGAGGTTGGAGTAGGTACTATTTATATTTGTCGAAAACTTTTTGTCTTACGCAGTATATATACATCTAACTTTATTTACTAATTTTATGAAGAATATCAAAATCAAAAGAGTATACCTAGATACCTGTTTGCGAGAAGGTAGTGGTAGTATTTATAAATCTCCTCTTCTGCTATTTTAAAGACTGTGAAATAAATTCTTTATATTGTCTGATTTCTGGTATTTTTGCCGTTTACAGCATATACGTGAGCAAAATATACTCATTATTATTAATAAACAAACATTCACATTGTAGAATTATTAAAAAGAACATTATTTAGCGAGGGAGCATAGAAAGCTAATTGATAACTTTACCTACCTACAGAGTGTTTCATAACTTCAGGTACATATGTTAAGGGTATATGTAGTTTGATATACTGATTAAGAATTTTTTTTAAATCGCAAAATTAATTTTCAAGTTTCCCAGTCAAAAAATTTTCATTGCCACTGCCACTGGGTGAAGTAATTATTGTTTCATTAAAAATAATTAAATATTGTATGTTTATTTTACTAGTATTATGTAATTTAAGATGTTTGATTACCTATTTCTCTTGTTTGTGTTTAATAGGAAAAAGAATCCAGTGCAGTATTACAAAAAATGCTGCTAAAAAAATTCGTTTTGATTCGTAATCAGAATATCAAGTTATGATACATCCTGTATAATGTAGACCTGTTCACAGAACCACACAAGGATTCCTTCATACTTCTGTATTTTGAATAAAAGGAGTCCTGTAATAGAAGAATTTCTAATTCATTAATAGCTTGAAAACAGTAAATTTCTTTTTAGTCAAAATTCAGAACGATGAAAGATTCCTCAAGAATCACACAGACTTACCTACTTAAAACTATATCCGTCCCTTTTTACAGTTTACACTCGAAGCAATAATAGCAAACCACGTGGAAGGTTGACAATAAATTTAAGTTCTAGTTGTTTACGAGTAGGCATAATATTATGTTTAGGTCAAAATTGAGTTTAGCAAGACCTACAGGTTTAGGAATTACTGCGGTATGAAATGATTATTCTAAAAATAACTACGGTTAAGAAAAATTATTGCGTTTATATAAAAAATTATTGGCCGCCCAGGAGAAAATAATTTAATAAAATCAAATATATTAGTTTTTATTAAATTGATTGCTTCTCCAATAAATAATTATTCGTTCAAAGTTTTAAAAGCTAAATAATTAAAATGACTTTTCGGTCCAAAATACAGATATAAATGTGTGAAATACTATTACAATAGTTTTATTTTAATATGAATACATTTCTAATTAAATTATAAGTTAATATGTTGTGCGTTAGTTCATAGATAATATATTATTAACATTTTTAATTATTTGCATATTTGATGTGATAATTAATTGAATAATATTTGTATTATGCATTGAATGGTAGGCCACAAAAGAGTTGAGTGAAACAAAAAACACTACATTGTATAAATAATAACCATTCTATAAGAAGTATATAAAACAAAATGTAACAAAAATATTATTATATAATATTATACGACTATAATACTACCATTAAAAAAACTAAAAGACTGATTAAATACCTATTTCCTTTTCTGATACACTAAATAATGCAAAAAAATTTAACATTTTTTATTTTAATCTTATATCAAGAAATAAAATGCTACCATATTAATGCTTGCAAAACAAAATTAAAAGTAAATACTAATTTAAAAATTTATAATTGAACAAAAGGAAATTTTTTGAAGTATTCATCACGCTTATCAGTACTGTAATTATAAAACGATTTTAAGAACTCCATAGTAGCATCATGTACTTTCTGAGACTCTTCAATGTTTCTTGCAAGTGTAGTTTCTCGATCTTGGGCCCGACGCGTCCGTGCTGCATTTAGTTCATCATAATTGCATGCTGTTAATTCATACTTAGCCCGATTCAAATGTGTACGACATAGAATCATCTCGTAACTGCCATTGTTGTCTTTGCGAGCCGTGCGGCCCTTGATCTGCGTCTCCTCTTTCACGTCATCTGAGAAGAATGTTTGAATCACGTGCACGCCACCTACCAAAATACAAAAATTATATTTGTAACTGTAACACATTCATATTAAGTCATTCCCTATAAAACTTAAATATTGCTTTTATATAGGTATGTTGCGTTAAATATACGATTCCATGAAAGAACAGAACAATGAAAAAACAGAACACGAAAAAACAGAACATGAAAAAACAGAACATGAAAAAACAGAACAATGACAAAAGAGAACAATGAAAAAACAGAACACTGAAGAAACAGAACACTGAAGAAACAGAACAGTGAAAAAACAGAACACTGAAAAAACAGAACATTGATAAAACAGAACATGAAAAAACAGAACACAAAAACTAATCTATGCTAACAAAACCCTTCTTGAGTCCAACAGAACTCCGTTTTTTGACATACACTAATCTATATGCTAACAAAACCCTTCTTGAGTCCAACAGAACTCCGTTTTTTTGACATAAACTAATCTATGCTAACAAAACCCTTCTTGAGTCCAACAGAACTCCGTTTTTTTGACATAAACCATCATAAACTAATCTATGCTAACAAAACCCTTCTTGAGTCCAACAGAACTCCGTTTTTTTGACATAAACCATCATAAACTAATCTATGCTAACAAAACCCTTCTTGAGTCCAACAGAACTCCGTTTTTTTGACATAAACTAATCTATGCTAACAAAACCCTTCTTGAGTCCAACAGAACTCCGTTTTTTGACATAAACTAATCAATTCTAACAAAACCCTTCTTGAGTTCTGTTTTGTCATTGTTATGTTTTTTCATATTTTGTTTTTTCATGTTCTGTTTTATCAGTGTTCTGTTTTTTCACTGTTCTCTTTTTTCATTGTTCTGTTTTTTCATTGTTCTCTTTTTTCATTGTTCTGTTTTTTCACTGTTCTGTTTTTTTCATGTTCTTTTTTTCATGTTCTGTTTTTTCATGTTCTGTTTTTTCATTGTTCTGTTTTGTCTGGTCACCAAATATACATAGGGTGAAGTGGGGTAAGTGCGATTTTGGGGCAAGTGCGACTTTGCTTAATATTATTTTTGTTATTATAAGTTTGAACCTTCCATCTATTGGATTTATTTCTACTTGTCATTCTTGTACATATTTGATTTATACTTTACCGATACCATGTAGAGTTTTGTTGTTATAATACGGCAAACCAAATTTCAAAAATATCGTGAATATTTATACTAAACGCACATACCCCAAGACTTGTAAACTACTAAACGTTGCAAATAAAAGTAGAAAGTGCACTTGCCCCAAAATTGGGGCAAGTGCGACCACCCAAAAAAAAAATTAAAATAATTATAACAAATTCATGTGTACAAATAAAATACCAAATTATCGTCTAATATTTAGTTAAGGACTGCATAGTTTGAAAATATTTATGGTTATAATCAGAAGTTTGACGTAGTTTAAGATGAATTTATCATTTTGGTGGTCGCAGTTACCCCACTTCACCCAATGGTGTTAGTTTTGTAAAATGAAAACATATTTGCTGAATTTTCAGTCAATAATTAAACGGATTAAACATTCAATTATGTAAATGATTTCTTTATTTGGGAATTAGGTCTGTATAATATATTTTTACCTATTTTATTTATGGCTCTAGCTCTAATTATTTTTCTTGATTATTCTCCAAATGGCAAAACAACAATACGTAACCTTTGTGATTTTAGTGTCGTTTTAACAAATTTTTATGCTGAAAAACTGTAGGATTATCTAGATCAAATGAAGCAATCAGATTGGTTTTAAATTACATGTGTAGAATAAACAAGTATTTCTTACTTTTAAAAAATGATGTTTGAAATGTCTACAGAAATATTTCCGGAGATAAAGCTACTAGACAATATTTCCAGCTACAATAACTTAAATAATAATATTGTTCTAGCAATTAATAGTGGTCCAGATATTTGGTTCGAAATAGATTCAAACCATATATCTCACAACTAATGTTTTGTTATTGTATAGATAAGTATTAATTTATATGAAACTAATATTTCTTACCTTTCGACTCAACAGCAGAGTCGTTAGATTGGAAGTCTACACCGCGGCCCATGCGGCGTGTAGCGATGGTGACTTTGCGTGCGACGCCAGCTTCTTCAACGCACTTCGTCATCTCCTCACTGTCTTCGTTCCCCGTCAGAACCGAGTAGCGTGACAAGTGGTTCGAAAACTGACTGCTCACTCGCTTGATTTTGTCCTCATCTTCAAAGAAAACAATCACCGCACGCCCTTCGTTAACAACTGACAAAATACTATTTAATATGGCAGTGGTCCACTGCTCCTCTGTCTCTTCGATATTGAAATTTGTGATACGAAGTTTGTTGCTGCCGAAAAAGGTTGGCATATCTGAACCGCGCGTGATGTTGTACGAGGCTACAGCGCGTGTTTCTACTTCTGAGAGCTGCTTTAGAGTACCCGTCACTCCAAGTATTAGATGATAGTCTTTAGGTAACATGGCATATGAGATTCTGCCACAATGAATATTTAAATAACCATAATTTTCAAAATTTTGATGGTCGAAATTAGTTTTCTTCAATTTAAAATACATAAAAACATTTACATACTCACAGTATGTAGAAATTGTATATTCTCCATTTTCTTTAATATATATAATACGACCATCTTCACAAAGTTTATATGAACGTGCATAATATTCGTCATATAAATTATTTCTAACGTTTAGGGCATCAGATATCATATTATTAACACAACTATTTAAAATATTTCTACTATTTTTTACTATTTTTATAAACATATCATCAGTACTTACAAAAAATGTTTCTTCGATGAATTTGTTAATGATTATTTGAATTTCAGAGATATTACTGTAATCAGTAGTTAAATTCCATATTTTTAATTGCAAACTAGCTAATGTTTCACAGCCAATCCTTGTAATTGGGCGATAAGTGCTTCCATAAAATTCTGGTGAAAAAAATACATCTACTTCATCTATAAGCAACACCGTTTTCAAAACTGTTTTAGTTTTATCTTGTGCACACAAATTAGGCAATTCATTTATAACTAATTTATTAACAAGCAATCTTAAGTTAAAATTAAGTCCTTTCATACTGGGATGTAAAATTTCATTAGCCATATCTCCGAATGTACCATATTTAATCTTATTGTCAATATTAAATGTTTTATAGAATTTGTAAAAATTAGCTCTGTCTCTTTCAGCAAGCTGTTTGTTGTAGCATACGATACGGGCTGGATTTCCAGTGAGTGCGAGCGCCGTGGCTAATAGCGCCAGCACCAAGGATTTGCCTTGACCAGTGAGCACCTGCGCCAAGTGACTGGTGGCTCCTGATTCAGCTTGGTCAGCGCCCAAAAGCCGCAATACGCACAGAATTTGAATGCAATGAGGTTTAATCACTTGTTTTTGGCATACAACATCTTCTGATTCTAATGCAGTCCAAACGGCAGATAAACCAGCTACCAGTTTTGGTATCTCTAGTATTTTATACGAGTGATCCCATTTGCTAATGTCTAATGGTTTTGCTTTTGTGCGAATTTTTTTCGCAAAATTGTCAATGTCAAAATCTGGTTGTAATATATATTTCTCAACATAGTTTTTAAATTTTTTTTCATACACGTTATAAGACAATTCCAATTTTTCAAAGTTGATTGTGTAATCTATAAGTGAACTTGAATTAGAAGAGATGTTCTGCTTACATAGTTGTAAAGCTTTGGTAACGCTCATAACATTTAATTCCATGGTGTATTTGTAGTAATTTTCTAATGAAGTCAAGCGTCGTTTGAAGTCGTGAATGCCGCTGGCATGTTGTGTTACTCGCTGGAATGGTTCGGTGAAGATAGCAAAGAAATGTTCGAAGTCTACAGCACTAGGCATTCTGTTGAAGTCGATGAGTGAGCGTCCCATGAGTAGCAACAGCTCGCCTGCCGCTTGCAGTTTGTCACTGGCCGCCCACGATGTCTGTTGCATAAACTCTTCAACGTAGCTCAACAATTTCTTGGTCAAATCAAATAGAAAGTGGCGTGGTGGATTTGCAGATTGTTCAAAAAAATCATTCACAAATTTTTCATTGTCTTCTACAAGATACGAACGCGCATCTTCATCAATTAATTTTACAATAATTTTTGATATTACATTTTCTTCTTTTACGTACCAAAGGAATTTGGTTCCTTGCAAAAGACGCATAAATTCATTAAAAGATCTTAAAAACATTAAAAATTTACTATTGTAAATCTTTAAACTAAATACGTATTGTGTGAACAAATTGAATTGTTCAATTATTTCGTCTACAGCAGATGTCCAACTGGAGTAATTAGTACGTATTTCAGTGTATAATTTTTTACGTTCGTCCCAAAACACTTGATATATATCCACGATATTTGCTATATCATTAACACTGTGTTCGTTGGATGTGACAAAGTCTTTCATGTATTCTGCTTGTTTTAATAAAATACTCATTTCATCTTCATTCACAGATGTTTGTTCTAAGAAGTAGGGACTTATAGTTGTACCGAATTTGATGATACTTTCAGCTAATATACGGATTATCTCAAGAGTAACTGTTTGATTTTTCACAACAATTATTAATAAATTCATCATTGAATTTATAAATACAAACAAATTTTGTTTGTTAGTGTCATTTTGTGTAGTTTCTTCTCGATAAAATGCATCAGAATAGCTTTTATGAACATAATATAGCCAAATAACGTATTCTTGCGAAATACTTGCTAAAGAGTTGTCAAAATAATCAACAATTCGATCAGTTAATCGTTTAAATACAGAGTGCGTTACTTTAAAAAACGAAAAGTTGTATTTAAAGTTGTTATTTCGTATATCACCTGGTTTGAAATGATTCATCAACGATATTATAAAATTTAATTGCATTTCATTTAATTTTGCCGTATGTTTCTCACTATTTATGATACATAAATCAGCATTAGCTTTAACATTAACTATTTTTGAAACTTCTTCTTTACGTTCGTCACAAACAGATTTTAGTAATTCCAAAAATGTTTTAAATAACTGCAGAAACACTGGATTCGTATATTTTCCTTTTTTGGCGGAAATATCATTTACGAAATCAGATTTGCATATTTTGGAAATAAGTGATGACCATAATTTGCTTATGTAGTTTTGTACAAAATCACTTAATTTATGAATGTCAAGATCAGTTTTTAAATATTGTCGAGTTGTCAGTTCAAGATCAGAAAAAAGTTGGATGTCGTGCACACTGCATGTTAACAGTTGACGATCCGGTATTTTGTTTATATCTTCATAACCAGAAGAAATAAACTTTCGAGTAGGTAAAGCATTATTAAATGCAGTTTTTAGTTTAGTAATACTGGCATCTACATGATCGGAAATAACTTTCATCCATGAAAAATTAATTTCAACTTGACTCATTACAAGCAATCCTTTATTTCGTTCAATAAAATTTTTTTCATCTTGGCAAACAATTTTAACTTCATTTCTAAGTTTTTGAGAAATTAAAACATTATTGAATATTTTATTTAACACTTTGATATTTTCATCACCCAATTTAAAATTTTCCATCAGAAGAAACAAATGAAACATGTCACGTTGTGCTACTTTGGAAATTGTAACAGAATTTTGTATTTTATTAAGTGCGGATTGAAATTTTTCACGTGATATTTCTAAATTATTTTTTAAATCGTCATCCAAAATTTTTGTGATAACAATATTAGATTCAAGTTCTTTTCTCATATTATCGAAATGTTCGTTGAAGATGTTAAGTGAGGGTAATAATATTCTAGCAACAAAATTATTCTTATTGTTTGTGTATAAATTATCCAACGCATATATGCGAACGTATTCAGTATTGCTGATTTGAAACTGCGCATTGTGGAGTTCAACTAAACGATCGTTTTCCCATTCTCCTTCTATGAATTGATTGTTTTTCTCATCTAGTAGTTTTCCGCGACCAAATTTTTGGCCACTGTGGTAACTTCCTTCATAAATCAAGCCATTTTTAAACTTTTTGTTAGTAAACTCTAACTGATCTGGAGATTCCGGATTTTCGATGGAAGATTCCAATTCAGAAAAGTCTAAAAATATTCAAAATACTTAAGTATACACACAACACAAGATTAGAATTTTTAAAAATTGGATGGAAAAATGGATCGACTCTAGTATAAACTACGGTTTTATCGTTCAATTAAGTACATTAAAATAACGTTTTCTTCATTTATTGAAATTATAACTTTAGCATACATAGATAGCACACTATTTCCCAAGAAAAGTTAAATTAAACCCCACAAAATAAAAACTCACTTCTTTCTCAACTTAAACATTGTAAGCTCAATCTGCAATCTATTTTTTCCAAACATTCTTATCCTAGCACACTTCTTTTGCCCCGTTCACATGCATTACCCTTTCATATAAACTCTGCCTGTTTTACACGACTCAATTTATTGATCAATAATTCGTCAATTTTATTTTCAATTTATTGTTGTATGTAAGTGTAATACCAGTAACACGAACACATCAATTTTATTCACGAATTAGATCACGTTCACGTTCTATTTTTCAACAATTTCTTGAAACAAAAAAATTTAAAATAATCTTGATAAATTTATTGGTCTTGTAATATAGGAAGAAACCAAATAATTCGCCAAACCATCAATTATCTCATCCGCATTTTCTTTAAAATAGGCATCTTCATCATAATCGAAATAAATAATATTAACGGTAAAAACATAAATGACATGTCCAGTTACATGGTTGGCCTGATTTAAATCATTTGATTTAAATCATGATTTAAATCAAAGTGATTTTTTCAAAAAAATCATTGATTTAAATCATTTTTTGATTTTTTTGAAAAATTTTGTATTAATTTAATTATATTTCGGGTACAGAACAAAACAAGTGTCTTAATTCAATTTCAATATTTAATTAATAAATGAAATAATATTAAACAAAAAACAAAATCCATTCAATGGAATCATAAGTCAAGCGTATAGTTTAAGAAATTCGTTTAAAAACTTGAAATGTGCAATAATAACCCAAACTACATATTTTTTAAAGGAATTTTTCATATAAATGGTTAAATAATAATTACTTTAACTATATTTAGTGTTATAATTAAAGAAAATTTAAAAAATCAAAAAAATCATGATTAATTCAAAAAAATATGCTGTGGCCAGCACACGACCTCTCGCCAAATTCTGCTTATCCTACTAATCTAATAAATAGTTTTACTTACATTTTAATAGTTTTATGTTCACGTAATATGTAAACGATAATGTAAACCAAGATACAAGCAAAAGATGTCAACTGTACTGTCACTGTCATAATCATTCAAATTTTATGTAGAAACAAATTTCATATCATGGACAACAAGATACTGAAATTTCAAAAAAATAGAATATTAATTGTACTTTATTTTATTGCTAAATACTATCAGATTCAGCAAATTGTTTTTAAAATTAACTGTACCTATAGATAATTATATTTTCATTATTTTTAATTGCAAAATTTGTAATAAATAAATAATGTACAAATATATTTAAGAAAAACTATATAAAGTTGCAAAAAGTACTACTTCCGGTTTGCGGATTTCTACCAAAATCTTATCCGGTGTTAAGATACTTATTAAAACCTTAAATATGAAATTTGGTTATTAAAGGCTTGATACTTTTTAAGTTATCGTGGACGAAAAATCGTCACATACGTCCATACGTCCATACATCCATACATACATACGCACACACACACACAGACATCATCGTGAAAATATTAAATTCGTATTCTAGAGACCCTAAAACGTGCTTATCCACCAAAAACTCATACTCGAAATTTTTGACCCATTACAATACCTCTCTTATAGAATCAATCAATGATTTTTGATTTATTTAAAAAAATCATGATTTTTTCCAACCCTGTCCAGTTACGACTAATAGTGATGAAAAAAGTTTTTAAATAGTTTCATTTAAAAGATATAAATTATTTATGATTCCATGACGTAGATAGTATAGGGCGTTGTTTGTTTCATATTGAACGTTATGAGTTGTATTTACACTTTGTGCTTGCGAAGTAGAGTCCTATCTGTTTACATGCATTTCTGCTTGAAATACAATGTTACATACTTTTATATTTAAAAACATATTTACAGTTAGTTTAAGTTTTAAACTAGGTTCGTCTAGTATTGAAATTTTGAATTGTATTATATTAAAAATTGCTATTGAAAACAGACTTTTTTGAAAGATTTCTTAATTTTTTTTTGATTTAAGACAAAATAAACAAAAAACTATCACTAGACGAACATAGATACATTCTTTAATTTTGTAATAATTTTTGAATGCAGTTTATATGTTATGTAGATTCTGAGATATGACTTTATTTCTGTAACACTTTTTCAAGTCATAGAACGGGTGTAAATACTGCTCTTGCTCTTATTGGCTGTAAGAGACATGATGCGGCAGAGAATGTAATTAACATCTGTCATTTTTAATATAAAATAAATAAATAATTTGTTTTAAGGAAAATGTTAGTGAATCAAACTGATTTTAGTGCCACTGGAGGTACCACCGACGTCACCACTAAATACCAGACTTTTAAAAAATCACATCTCGCTTAATAAGTGCAATTTTTACATAGCGTTTTCACTAATCATCATAATTTCTTAGTTTTGTAAAAAAAAATTAAATACAGCGGAGGAGCCTAAAAATGTACCGGAGAGGAAACCTGTACAGGTCTGGAAACATGTACAGTTTTCTATCGAAACATATCGCTAGTATTACATATACAGTTGTATGTTACATTTTTTCTGAAATTGAGATTTTGGTATCACTGAATAGTATGTGCATAGCTCTATGATTTAAAATATGAAACATAGTTGTATGTGCATCACTTCCAAAATAAATTAACAGAATTTCAATGTTTAATAGGTACACTATAACTTACACAAATCAAAATTTTCAATTGCTTATCTTATAACTCAAACCGTATAACACTAACGTAGCGATATGTCTAGCTACTACTTACGGTAAAAAAGTGTAAGGTTTCCAGATCGAATTGAAAACTTATTCGGTTTACCGTATCGTGCTCAGGCGCGGATCCAGAGGGAGGGCCACATGGGTCATGACCCCTCCTCAAGAATATTGTCAAAAAAAAATTTTACTCATTAAAGAATAGAAACGTAAAATATAAAATTATATGTCTATTATTATTATTGTAAAAATCTAAATTATTGATTTCAAAATATTGAATTAACTTGAATTTTTATTGAAATGGATATAATGTTTAACATAGAGCGAGAGAAGTGCCACTATTATCTGGTTACATTACATTTATAACTAACTAAACGAGAGCAAAACATGTTGTTTTTCATAACCGAAAGTTCAAATTTCAGATACCAATAATTTAACTTTGAATGGACTGAAGAAAAAAAATTGCGCATGAAATAGGGAAAAAAACATTAAACTTCACATCTCTTAAAAAAGTGTAACTTTCAATTATAAGGCATTTGGCCTTGAATGTAAAAAAAATTGCCCGCGGCGCATTTTTTTTCCTATTCATTAAGATTTCTTCAAGTTTGACTCCCTTCAAAACGAAAGTCTGGATCCGCGCCTAATCGTGCTTGAGCTCTTCGCCTGCAGGGGTATATTCGTAATTCGTTCATTGTCTGTCACCCACATTCCACATTCTTCACAATACGATACTCTTATACTATACATCATTTTATTCCGCATTTTTGGTATCACCTTAACCACACTCTTCATACAAAAACCTCATTTCAACTACAGTCATACGCCGTTCTTCTACAACCACTCCCAATATTCACTTCTCCAAACTAACATGAGCAAAAATATTACCTGTTTGTGTGAAAGTAGTAATCATATTTTTTCGATCACCCTCTTCTGCCATTTTTAGATGTAATGTTCTAAATGTTATGGTAACTTTTCTTTGTAAATTGTGTACCAAACACAAAAAATCACTAAAAATAAATGCACTTCAAATAATAGGTATGCAATAAAAACTTATAATAAACGTGCATTAACGTGTCACATAATATATTTTAAAATAAAGTTGCAGCAACAAAATCCATTGTACAGGATAAGAAATTCTACACAATCAGCAAGAAGGACTGATAATTTATATCTTTTATCAACGTTGTACATATCTCGCCATTAAAATAAGCAACAAAATTGGTTCAACAATTTAAAATTAATCGTATTATTTTATACTGACCTTATAAAAACGAAAATTGTATGGAAATAGCAAAACTTTATCCGTATTAATTGTTTAATCACCTTCGATCTTAATTTCCAAACTGAAACTACGTCGTTAGCACAAAGTTATAAGCAAATGAAGTGATTCCCCGATCCCGATAAACTCGAAGAAAGACTGATTTACACAGTGAAAACAATCCAATCATTTTAATAAAAATTAATAACAGACATCATTTTAATTTTAATTATAAGTTGCTTCAACAGAACTAAGCAAAATTAACATTTTTATTTATTATATTTTATAAGAAACGGAAACAAAAGCATGATTCAGAATATGTGAATGTAAAGTAGTGACGATAGTAACTCAACAGGTGGTGCTGCGTATTACTACTCAGATAAAATGTCCATATTTTTTAGAGTATAGACAAATAGATAGTCATTATCCATTATCTATTGGTTCAGCCAAAAGTGGTACAAACTATACTCTATGTAAAAACTAATCGGCCAAATCTGAAGTTTTAATGCTAAAACTATGATCATTTTTGATTGGCTGATGTAACACCAGTTTTACACCACACAAACTTAGTGTAAACAAACGAATGTTCTCCATAATGCCTATGGCACACCGGTCGAGGAGCATCGAGGACCATCGAGTAACTCCTCGATGAAACGAAAGAACGCACCCCGTCCTCGACGAAAAATAGGGGCGCCGCTATTTTCATCGAGTTTTTCCTCGATGAAACGAATGTATCTCATTTCAGACGTATCTTTTGTATTTGATTTCGCGCAAAACTTTGATGTATTTGTCACCGATGAAATAGAAATCCATCGCGGACGGGTGCGTTCTTTCGTTTCATCGAGGAGTTACTCGATGGTCCTCGATGCTCCTCGACCAGTGTGCCATAGGCATAATAGAGTACTTGCAGGAGGCGTGGCCAATGTTTCGGATTTGGCGGGATTCTGTATTCTGTTTGTGGACAACTGCTGTTCAGGTTAACATTGTGTCTTATGGCGGTTTTGGTTCTTATGAGTTATTTTTGTGTTTTTCCAGCATTAATTGCATGTTTCATTTATATTGTATACTTTTCAAGAAAGGTAAGTGTATGTATAATATATTTGTATTAAATAAATACATATAAAACAAGCATATTTTAAATGAAACTTGTATTACTAACACATTAAATGTATAGGTTAAGTTGGTTTTGTATCATCAAGTGCATGGATTTTCACTAATTGTTAAATTAATAAACTTAAAACATTTCTTAATGTGTAAGAAAATATACAAAATATAACGGGTACCTATATTACAGTTCTATAAACTGTTTTTATTATGACAACAGTTCAATACCACACTTTTAACATACGATATTTTAAAAGTGCTTTATATTTAGGATAATTTTAAGTAACCAGTATAATATATGAACTTACCTTAATCAACTTCATACGTTTTCTTTTTTTAAAACAACGTAGAATGCGAATAAAAGATATTTTTACAAAAGTAAACATGAATACTCCATAAGACTCCATGTTAAAATTTTGTTGGGTTGTCCACAAACAGGTTCGCGCGCTTAGTTTTTGACTGTCACGTGACTGTTTGTGACCTTGTTGCAAGTACTCTATTGTCTCGTCAGCTGTTGTCAGTGACTGTATCGAGTTTTAACGCTGATAGGTCAAATTTAATTTTGCCGCCAAAAAAATTTGTGATATTTTTACTTCCTTGTACGGAGTAAAAAGGAAGTATTGTAATCGCGAAAAATTTCGGTTCGCAGATTTTTGACAGAAATATCCGTTTTGACCTTTTCTGAATCCATTATGACTAGTTTCGTCGTGACGTCTGTACGTATATACGGACGGACGTACGGACGTGCGGTGCACCTCCTATTTTTGGTTTCAATCTACAAACCGGAAGTAGTACTTTTTCAAATATTTTGATAAATATTTAATTTAAGACAAATTTTTTTATTTTAAATGAAAGATTATGTGATTATTACCTACAATCGGTATTTTATAAATATTTTTGTATCTGGTATCATTTAAGAATAATTAAAGTATATATTTATAATTTAGTATTTCGGTATCTTGTAGTCCATGAGCGATTTGTTACTACGTAAAATTTAAATGTTTATGACATGACAGTGACAATAGTAAAATATGCTTTATATCTTCTTCTGCAGTTTAAATAAAATGACTAAAATATATTTGTGAGTATAGTAGCAGTAGTAGTAGTAGGTACTTATATATTAATATATTTGTATAATAAGTTAAAAGAATAAAGCAGGTATGCCGGGAGGTCTTGTGGTGGCCACGTCAGATTTTTATATATTATTCTACATTTTAGTTATTAAGAAAAGTATGAATAGTTTAATAGGCGTACAAAGGAAGTCATGTGGTGTCCACGTCAGATTTTTTTAGTATTTACATGGCTCAGCGAGACAACTTCTTTGTCCGTTTAGTTATTAAATCAAGTATAGTATGTTTTTATTTGTTTTCAAATGCTACTACTTGCAAAGTAAATATGCCAATGCAGTGCATTTGGGCTCATTTTCTTTTTCTTATTATGCTTAAATTTGAAAAATGTAATTACATCTGATATGATTATAGACTAAACTAGATAACTAGATAGACACACTAAACTAGATAAACTACAAAATATGTACCTACTTCCCAATATTAAAAAACCAAATCTTCGGCAACAGTTCTAATTCACTACAATCTACAATATTAATAACACATTTAAGAAAATATAATGTGCTCGTAAATTTTTTTAAACGTATGCACAAAGGGATGGTGCCTCAAAAAGATCTAAGAAACATTTATTCAAATGATTTAAGCTTAATCGGTGCTGCAATCTTTTCAAAACTCACATCGTCATATCGTATATCAATTATTATTCTATCAAGTCTATCACATAGTGTTGAAAATAAGCAAAATTATTGTGAATGTAAATATCTACTTAGTCTATAGGTAAAATATTATCCAAATTATATATTATATAAATATAATTTAGAGATAGACACATTTTTAGTTGAAAAAAGTCTGTAATCATCTTTAAATATGAAAACTATAGAAGTATTCAAACATAGGAAATGAAAAGTGTATGAAAGTGTTATGTATAGAATTTGTAAATGTTCTGTAAAATAGAATACACTTTTTTCGTCTTGCAATGAATAATTCCAACTTTTCTATTGAAGTGTGTAAAATAAAACGCCTTCATAGTTAATATAAAAATTTAATGTAATTACGGGGATGATACCAAAGATTTTCTTCAAATAAAATTTTCGTCTATCTCTAAATTAATTAGATTAGGTACTTTTATCCTCGTCAGCATATAAAAAATGCTATTTTCGAATATCCTGTATGTGATAAATTCACTCTGTAAGTATATTAGTTTCCACAAATTTTTATTGCTAACCTATACAAATATATATATATATATATATATATATATATATATATATATATATATATATATATATATATATATATATATATACAGGGTGTCTGTTTTTAAATGAACCAGCATTTATCTCGCTTATTTGTTGATTTAGCGTTTTTTGTCAAATACATGATTTATACAGTATCATGTGTAGTAAATGATAGCGGATGTGAATCCTTGGTATCATTTCCGGTTTTTGAGGAAGTCATAGCAACTTTCAAATTTTAAATGGAACATTGTATTTTTTATTACGAATTTGAAAAGTACATTAAATTTGCTTTACGGTGGTATAAAAAAGTTATATGTTGTATTATTAAAATATTAACTCAACAAATAAGCGAGATAAATGCTGGTTCATTTAAAAACAGACACCCTGTATATATATATATATATATATATATTATATAAATAGTAATTTTTGGCTTTATGCTGGATTGAAGCGTACATACTTATCAATCAAATAATATTTTCAGTTACCGAATATTCATCAAGCGAAAGCACACCGAGCGCATCAACAGAATCATTCAACAACCAAATCAGAATAATACAGAATGGTTTATTTTCTAGTTTCAGCTGAAATTTCAAAAACTAATAACAAGACATTTTTTTCATGTGAATCTATTAAGTATTAAGGTATTCTATATATTATAGCAACAAAAAAATATATCTCAACGTTCTTATGTTATGCAGTTTTTTGCAATTTCGTAAAGATCTCATTTTTCTGAATCACCAAACAGTCAATTCAAAAGTCTTAAAATATCGAAATAATAATTAAATTAAATTCTATAAGAAAGTAATTTCTGAAATTTTATCTTCTTCTCAATTTTTAAGTTCTATTCTTATAAAACTTGAATAATTATTTTGTTTTTAATTTTTACATTGGAAAAAAAATTAATATATTCAGATTTGCAATTTTTTTAATTAAATTGAAAAATTATACATTTTTCAATTTAGAAAAATATGTGCTTTACAAAAATGTCAAAATAAATACCTAATGTTCCCATTTCGTTAAAAATTAAATTTTATTGGCTTATCCGATAGACAATTTTTTTCTGGTTTTAACTTTATAGGTACGTACATAATGTTTATACATTTTTTGATAAAAAAAACTACTTTCAACAATAATAATTGCTCTATTCATATTGTTTGCAAAAAATTTAAGTAATACATAAATACATTTCTTCTGTTTTTTTAACACCACTTTAAAATTACAACTATTAATCAATACAAAATTATAAATACGTTTTAATTTGAAAATTTATAAATCAACAAAAGGATATTTTTGTAAGTATTCACTACGTTTATCAGTACTGTAATTATAAAACGATTTTAAAAATTCCATAGTAGCATCATGTACTTTCTGACACTCTTCAATGTTTGTTGCAAGTGTAGTTTCTCGATCTTGGGCCCGACGCGTCCGTGCTGCATTTAGTTGATCATAATTGCATGCTGTTAATTCATACTTAGCCCGATTCAAATGTGTACGACATAGAATCATCTCGTAACTGCCATTGTTGTCTTTGCGAGCAGTGCGGCCCTTGATCTGCGTCTCCTCCTTCACGTCATCTGAGAAGAATGTTTGAATCACGTGCACGCCACCTACCAAAATATAAAAATTATATTTGTAACTGTTACGACTACGACTACGACTTACGACTACGACTATGATAGAGGTGGGAATGAGGCCATTCATATTAAGTCATACCCTATAAAACTTAAATCATGTAATTGCTTTTATGGGTTTGTTGCTTTAAATATACCTACATAATGGTGTAAGTTTTGAAAAATTAAAACATATTTCCTAAATTTTCAGCCAATAATTAAACGGATTAAGCATTCAATTATGTAAATGATTTCTTTATTTCTTTACATATTTTATTTATGCTTGATTATTTTCCAAATATCAAAACAACAATGCGTAACCATTGTGATTCTAGTGTCGTTTTAACAAATTTTTATGCTGAAGAACTGTAGGATTACCTGGATCAAATGAAGCATTCAGATTGGTTTTAAATTACGTGTGTGGAATAAACAAATAAAAATGTTACAACTGTTTATAATAGTAACAGTGTAACAGTTACTTGTAATATCCCTAGTAGATGGATTAAATCCGAAAATATTTTCAGACGAGTAAAATTGTATAAAATAAAATTTACTGGATATTAATCCATGTCGAGGGGTATTCGGAAAGAAAATATTGCCGGAAATATAGCTTTTACTAGACAATATTTTCCAGGAACAAATACGATTTTCACTTAATATCCCAAGTGCATGGATTAAATCTGAAATTTTTTTCAAGACCCGAAGACGAGTGAAATTGTTTTGCAGCAATGCACGATAATAAATTTTCTGAATATTAATCCATGCCGAGGGGTGTTCGGAAAGAAAATCGCAGTACTACTTACTTTTAAAAAATGACGTTTGAAATATCTACAGAAATATTTCCGGAAATATTTATTACTAGACAATATTTCCAGGAAGAAATGCAATTTTCGTAAAAATTAATAACTTTATATACAAAATATAGCTATAATAATTTAAATAATAATATTGTCCTATCAATTAATAGTGGTCCAGATATTTGGTTCAAAATAGATTCAAACCATATATCTCACAACTATTGTTTTGTTATTGTATAGATAAGTATTAATTTATGTGAAACTAATATTTCTTACCTTTCGACTCAACAGCAGAGTCGTTAGATTGGAAGTCTACACCGCGGCCCATGCGGCGTGTAGCGATGGTGACTTTGCGTGCGACGCCAGCTTCTTCAACGCACTTCGTCATCTCCTCACTGTCTTCGTTCCCCGTCAGAACCGAGTAGCGTGACAAGTGGTTCGAAAAGTGACTGCTCACTCGCTTGATTTTGTCCTCATCTTCAAAGAAAACAATCACCGCACGCCCTTCGTTAACAACTGACAAAATACTGTTTAATATGGCAGTGGTCCACTGCTCCTCTGTCTCTTCGATATTGAAATTTGTGATACGAAGTTTGTTGCTGCCGAAAAAGGTTGGCATATCTGAACCGCGCGTGATGTTGTACGAGGCTACAGCGCGTGTTTCTACGTCTGAGAGCTGCTTTAGAGTACCCGTCACTCCAAGTATTAGATGATAGTCTTTAGGTAACATGGCATATGAGATGTGACCACAATTAATATTTAAATAACCATAATTTTCAAAATTTTGATGGTCGAAATTAGTTTTCTTCAATTTAAAATACATAAAAACATTTACATACTCACAGTATGTAGAAATTGTATATTCTCCATTTTCTTCAATATATATAATACGACCATCTTCACGAAGTTTATATGAACGTGCATACCTTTTGTCATATAAATGATTTCTAGCGTTTAGGGCATTAGATATCATATTACTTACATGATTAATTAAAATATTTTTACTATTTCTCAGTATTTTTATAAATATATCATCAGTACTTCCAAAAAATGTCTCTTCGATGAATTTGTTAATGATTATTTGAATTTCAGAGACATTACTGTAATCAGCAGTTAAATTCCAGATTTTTAATTGCAAACTAGCTAATGTTTCACAGCCAATCTTTGTAATTGGACAATAAGTGCTTCCATAAAATTCTTTTGAGAAAAATATATCGACTTCATCTATAAGCAACACCGTTTTCAAAACTGACTTTTTTTCATCTGTTGCACATAAATTAGGCAATTCATTTGTAACTAATTTACAAACAAGCGATCTTAAACCTAAATTTAGTCCTTTAATACTGGGATGTAAAATTTCATTAGCCATATCTCCGAAAGTGCCGTAATCAATGTCACATTCAATATCAAAAGTTTCATATAACGTGCAGAAATTATCACTGTCTCTTTCAGCAAGCTGTTTGTTGTAGCATACGATACGGACTGGATTTCCAGTGAGTGCGAGCGCCGTGGCTAATAGCGCCAGCACCAAGGATTTGCCTTGACCAGTGAGCACCTGCGCCAAGTGGCTGGTGGCTCCTGATTCAGCTTGGTCAGCGCCCAAAAGCCGCAATACGCACAGAATTTGAATGCAATGAGGTTTAATCACTTGTTTTTGGCATACAACATCTTCTGATTCTAATGCAGACCAAACGGCAGATAAACCAGCTACCAGTTTTGGTATTTCCAGTATTTTATACGATTGATCCCATTTGCTAATGTCTAATGGTTTTGCTTTCGTGCGAATTTTTTTCGCAAAATTGTCAATGTCAAAATCTGGTTGTAATATATATTTCTCAACATAGTTTTTAAATTTTTTTTCATACACGTTATAAGACAATTCCAATTTTTCAAAGTTGATTGCGTAATCTATAAGTGAATTTGAATTAGAAGAGATGTTCTGTTTACATAGTTGTAAAGCTTTGGTAACGCTCATAACATTTAATTCCATGGTGTATTTGTAGTAATTTTCTAATGAAGTCAGGCGTCGTTTGAAGTCCTGAATATCGCTGGCATGTTGTGTTACTCGCTGGAATGGTTCGGTGAAGATAGCAAAGAAATGTTCGAAGTCTACAGCACTAGGCATTCTGTTGAAGTCGATGAGTGAGCGTCCCATGAGTAGCAACAGCTCGCCTGCCGCTTGCAGTTTGTCACTGGCCGCCCACGATGTCTGTTGCATAAACTCTTCAACGTAGCTCAACAATTTCTTGATCAAATCAAATAGAAAGTGGCGTGGTGGATTTGCAGATTGTTCAAAAAAATCATTCACGAATTTTTCATTGTCTTCTACAAGATACGAACGCGCATCTTCATCAATTAATTTTACAATATTTTTTGATATTACATTTTCTTCTTTTACGTACCAAAGGAATTTGGTTCCTTGCAAAAGACGCATAAATTCATTAAAAGATCTTAGAAACATTAAAAATTTACTATTGTAAATCTTTAAACTAAATACGTATTGTGTGAACAAATTGAATTGTTCAATTATTTCGTCTACAGCAGATGTCCAACTGGAGTAATTAGTATGTAGTTCAGTGTATAAATTTTTACGTTCGTCCCAAAACACTTGATATATATCAACGATATTTGCTATATCATTAACACTGTGTTCGTTAGATGTGACAAAGTCTTTCATGTATTCTGCTTGTTTTAATAAAATTCTCATTTCATCTTCATTCACAGATGTTTGTTCTAAGAAGTAGGGACTTATAGTTGTACCGAATTTGATGATACTTTCAGCTAATATACGGATTATCTCAAGAGTAACTGTTTGATTTTTCACAACAATTATTAATAAATTCATCATTGAATTTATAAATACAAACAAATTTTGCTTGTTAGTGTCATTTTGTGTAGTTTCTTCTCGATAAAATGCATCAGAAAAGCTTTTATGAACATAATAAAGCCAAATAACGTATTCTTGCGAAATACTTGCTAAAGAGTTGTCAAAATAATCAACAATTCGATCAGTTAATCGTTTAAATACAGAGTGCGTTACTTTAAAAAACGAAAAGTCGTATTTAAAGTGGTTATTTTGTATATCATCTGGTTTGAAATGATTCATCAACGATATTATAAATTTTAATTGCATTTCATTTAATTTTGGCGTATGTTTCTCACTATTTATGATACATAAATCAGCATTAGCTTTAACAGTAACTATTTTTAAAACTTCTTCTTTACGTTCGTCACAAACAGATTTTAGTAATTCCAAAAATGTTTTAAATAACTGCAGAAACACCGGATTCGTATATTTTCCTTTGTTGGCGGAAATATCATTTACGAAATCAGATTTGCATATTTTGGAAATAAGTGATGACCATAATTTGCTTATGTAGTTTTGTACAAAATCACTTAATTTATGAATGTCAAGTTCAGTTTTTAAATATTGTTGAGTTGTCAGTTCAAGATCAGAAAAAAGTTGGATGTCGTGCAGACTGCATGTTAACAGTTGACGATCCGGAATTTTGTTTATATCTTCAGGACCAGAAGAAATAAACTTTCGTGTAGGTAGAGCATTATTAAAAGCAATTTTTAGTTTAGTAATACTGGCATCTACATGATCGGAAATAACTTTCATCCATGAAAAATTAATTTCAACTTGACTCATTAAATTCAATCCTTTATTTCGATCAAAATATTTTTTTTCGTCTTGGCACACAATTCTAGCTTCATTTCTAAATTCTTCAGAAATTGAATAATTGTTAACAATTTTATTTAACACTATGATATTTTCATCACCAAATTTAAGATTTTTAATCAGAAGAAACAAATAAAACAAGTCATCTTGTGCTACTTTGGAAATTGTAACAGAAATTTGTATTTTATTTAATGCGGATAGAAATTTTTCACGTGATGTTTCTAAATTATTTTTTAAATCGTCATCCAATATTTTTATAACAACAATATTTGATTCAATTTGTTTTCTCATGTTTTCAAAATGTTCGCTGCAGATGTTAAGTGAGGGTAATAATATTCTAGCAACAAAATTATTCTTATTGTTTGTGTATAAATTATCCAACGCGTATAAGCGAAAGTATTCAGTATTGCTGATTTGAAACTGCGCATTGTGGAGTTTAACTAAACGATCATTCATCCATTCTCCTTCTACGAATTGATTGTTTTTCTCATCTAGGAGTTTTCCGCGACCAAATTTTTGGCCACTGTGGTAACTTCCTTCATAAATCAAGCCATTTTTAATCTTTTTGCTAGTGTACTCTAACTGATCTGGAGATTCCGGATTTTGGATGGAAGATTCCAATTCAGAAAAGTCTGAAAATATTCAAAATATATTCAGTAAGTATACACTATACACACAACACAACACACAAGATTAGAATTTTTAAAAATTGGAGAGAAAAATGGATCTACCCTAGTATAAACTACGGTTTTATCGTTCAATTAAGTAGGTACAATAAAATAACGTTTTCTTCATTTATTGAAATAATTATAATTTAAGTCAAGCCGTTTTTATTTTTTTTTGTTAGTATACTTTAACTAATCCGGAAATTCCAGACTTTTGATATAGGATTCCAGCTTATATAGGTACCTACATCTAACAATAATGTAGTCAATGTGGTAGGTATGTAATATAGGTACTAATGTAGAAATATGGATTAATTAATGTAAAAATACCATTTTAATGCTTTAATTAAATCAAAATAATGTTTCATTTACTAAAGTTACAACTTAAACACTTTTTATACAGGGTGTAACTCAACCTTGTGTAACAAAATTTAAGGGTGTATAGTATTAGACGCACTGACCATGAATCAAAAAGAATTTTGTTGAAATTCGCCAATTAAAAAATGGGTCCAAGCAATTGAGACATTCTGTAAGTAAAGTGCCTACAAATTTAATTTTTATTACATTAATGTAATTACGCTAATAAATACTGTATAACTATTGTTTAACTTTTTTTGTATTTAAATGTGACAATCAGTGGTATCCAAAATGAAATTGTTTTGCAATCTACTATTAATTTTACGAATTTCAACAAAATTCTTTTTGATTCATGATCAGTGCGTCCAATACTATACACCCTTAAGTTTTGTTACACAGGTTGGGTTACACTCTGTATATACATGCACATACCTATATAAATATTACGCCATTTACCAAGAAGAGGACTCATTTATCTTAACACGCATCCATTTAAAAATTCTAGCTCAAAATCTGCAATCTATCTTTTTCAAATATTCCTATCCTGACACACTTTCTTTCGCCTCGCCCATATAGAGACAAATATTATTATTTTCAGTCACCCGCATTATCTGTACAAGTATTTGATTCGACATTCGGTCCACATACCCAAACCATCGCAAATGACTTATTCCTTATCTATCAATAAATTCGACACTATTAATTTACCTACCATTAATTTATTTTGCATTTGATCTTTTCCTTGATGTACAATCACATTCACATTATTCACGTAAACAAAAACCTCATTTCAACTACATTCATACGCCATTTGTTTCAAGTATTATACACAAACGAGCAAAAGTTATTACCTGTTGGTGTGAAAGAAGTAATCATACTTTTTGTATCACCTTCCTCTGCCATTTTTAAATGTAATATTCTAAATTATACGATTCTTTGTAAATTGTGTTTGCGTACAAACTATTACTAAAAATAAGTCAACTTCAAATAGGTTTATAACGGTTTGTAATAAACACTTTTTAATTCGAACTTTAACATTTCGCTACATTATATTAAACAAAATTGGTAGCAAAAATTCTACGGGATAAGTAAATTCTACACATTCGCACATTTGGAAATATGGAACTGATACGACATTGTCCACTACTCCCCATTAAATATATGCTACAAGTATCGTTTCACATTTAAAACTAATTTTAGTTAATTTCACACTTACCTACTCGTAGATACGAGATTTGCGTAAATAATAGCAAAACTTATCCATTCGTAAATTCGCCGAGCCATATTTTACAGAAGCTCCTAAAACAAACATCATAAATTTTCTCAATATGTTTATTATTTAAATTCAAAATTCTACATAAATAAATTCAGTGGGCTGAATTCAGCACTCTTCTCTAGTTAAAGAAGCTTCTTTAAAAATAACAAACAAAGACAAACGCATGTTTCCATCTCTGTAAACAAGAAATAAGAGATAAAAGATGTTTCCATGGTAATTAGAGAAGCTTTATTAGCTCGCTGAATTCGGGCCGTTATGATTTCCCAATAAATGTTTAAGAATTCTCCAATAATTAAAAACTGATCTGCACGGTGTGAGAAACAAATTTACTTAATTATTAAATTTGTTGTTAAATTATAGAACTAATATATTTTTCGATGAGAGTTATAACTCAAGAGAATGAAAGTTTTCTACTACCGAAGGCAGAGTGGCATATAATCATTCGAATGTGATTCGAATGAGTAATTGCCATGTTGAACTCGAGTAGAATACTATACTTTATCCACGACTATACTAAATAATTTATACATTTTATAAGATAAATTTGCACTGTCAGCTGTCAGCCTTTACAAGATTCGCCATAAAATCAAATAATTTATTTAAAAAATCACTATTGAGTTATGAGACTCACTTCAAACAATGATGTAATTGAAATGAATACATAATTATTTTTCAATAGTCGTAGATAAATGTTATTTATCTCTTATTATTAAATAATATACTGGTGCTGGTATATTTTTTATGAAAATAATAGTAACAACTTCGATACCTACAACAAAATTAAGATGGAATAAAAAAATTACTAATAATAATATAATATAATTTCAAATATTCACTCATTATTTTATACAGTTATAGCAAGAATTATAATAATTAATTTTAACTGTTTTAAAAACTGAGGACATCATCAAATTATCATCATTTCCCTTGCGAAGACATGTAGACAGTTTTTAAAAACCTTGTTTTCCCGCGGTTTCAGTGTGCAAAAATATAAGCAAGTTTCATTGTTTATAATATAATAAGGTAAATACACTACATAAAATTAGCAAAAAAGTCTCTAATATATTATTATAAAACGTAAAACTCTTCGGTACAACGTCTTCATATTTCTTGATGATTTCTTGCATTTCTTGTTTTGTTGTTGTACGTTGTACCTGCTTACCAGTGTTTTGTGGTTACCAGTACCAACTTTAGGTTACAATCAACAGTACTAATGTACTAATGGATATGGAACTAATTCAGAAGATAATATTTGAAATGTAATTGAATCATTTTAATATAGAAGTAAGTACTTTCTATACAATGTATTTATTTACCATAAACTTATTATAACAATATTTTATTGTTCCAGTATCCAGTTGGGTAACCATTTTATTTATTATTTCTCTGTTACTGAGAATTTGAAATGAAGTTAAACAATGTCTGCAGTATGTTCCTATCAGGAGAATCAATTGAAACAAGCTTATTTAAAGTACGATATTAACTGTTACAAAAACACATTGACGTAAATTTTTCAATTCTAGTGTGCTTTATACTGGGCCGAATTCGGAGAACCAGTATGGTTTATTTCGCCTGCACAATTTAAATCTTTGCCAAGTGGCTGGACTAAACCACCAGACAAAGAAATATTAAAATTAATTTATTTCATGTAATATTTGCAACAAACTTAGTTGATATCAATATTTACTTTTTAAATTTTGTTTTAGTTATATACCAGAAACAAAAGATCTTTTAACGAAATTATGTGATATTCACTTGTTACCCAAATTACCAAAAATAATCATTATTATGGATTTGGACCACTACTTATTTACAAAAAATGATACAATAAATTTAACTAATGCTGCATTTGTTGTTTCTTGTTTACTAGATGCTGCTTCGGTTTTTGCAACAAAATATTCAAGCCCTAGTTTCTTAATTTCTTCTTGTAAAAATATAATTAATCAAAAGCTACAAACAATTATAGATTTATATTATTTATACAATTTTACTATACCCCATAATACTTGCAAAGAAATAGAAGATATTTTTGAAAAATATAAATAGTTAATAAAAATTGTGTTATTGTTTTTATTTAATTTATAAATACATTCTAACGCAATAAAATTAAATATATACATTAGTTTAACATCCAATAATTATTAGAATTATTATTTAACATCTCTTTTAAAATGTTTAGTAAAAAACGAATTAGATCTATATAAGGCATTAATACACGATTTGTCATGTACAATTTTGGCAGTTTTGTGCGTAAAATATGAATATTTTTTTACATTATATTTTTGTATTTTGTAAATAAATTATATAAAACACGCAATGTTGATTTCAAATCCAAATTTACGATATCTAAAAATAAAAAGAAATTAATATAAATAATTCTTGCAACTGAAAAGATCGTTACCTTCTGGTCTGGCTTTTGGTTTTGGAAGTCCAACATCTTCCATAAGTTCAAACGCAAAAGCCACATTGTGTACTTTTTGATCAAAATCTTGAGGAGTCAAAAAGAAACTGTACAGAGGAACGAAAAATCCTTCCAAAAGACCCATCAGCAAAGTAAGATACACTCCATCATGGAATTGTGTGTCTAAGTCATTCACTTCCAAATTGATTTTGCTCAAATGTTTATTTACAAATGTCACTAAAGACTAATTGAAATAATTAATATTTGAAGCTCTATGTTTATTTTTATATTTTTTACCTTTTTAACAACTTGAAGTTTTTCTGGAGCATGATCAAATAAAGTATCAAAAGCATCTCTCTCACATCTCATACCAACATCGTCATAGACTGATGTAATTTCTTCTTTAACAACTCTTGGATCCAGCTGACCTCCCGTTTTCCGAACAACGACAACAGAAACGGATACATTTTCCGGTAGACGAATTGGTGCTCGAAAATGTCTCACCAAAGCCACCAACAAATGTAAAATCGCGACAATGTTTTTAGAATGTACTGACTCTACACTCCATTTATTGTGAGGAAACCGCTGCAAACCCAATACCTAGAAAAGCTTAATTGTTAGAAAATTATTCAAACGAGTTATTAAAGAAAAATATATCTGATAGCTAAATCATTGTAAATTAAAGACGTAACGTCCCCACTGAGATCTTGTTATATTTTTAGGTGTTTTTCTTAAATAACGAGGATATTGCTACTATAATGTTATTTGCAGACGTCAAAAATACACTTCGTTCGTAATTCTTGCCCAAATTTTCAGGGAGACCCGAATACTGCTCTTTTACCACAATGGCTAACATAAAGCATAAAATTTTAAAAATCCTTGGAAAATTGACAGTTACTGCTTTGTTTTGACGTCATAAAAAGTTGATTTTTAATTACAGATAGTGTTTTGTTTAAAATGATTTAATTACCTTATTAACATGTGCTAAAACAATTGAAAGTTTTTGTCTTTGTCCTTCTTCTGACTGAGTTACTTCAGGCACGTCAAGTTTATCCCCTGTCAGTTTTTCTAAAAGTTTCTGCAAAACTTGTCCATCATATAAATCTTCTTCCAAGTGTTTAACAATAATACGTTGTTGAGCTAATTCATCATTTATCCAATCAATCAAAATAGTGATCAGATCCAATAATCTTCTATCTTCATATGATTTGGGCTCAATCATAGACCTTTCTTCATTATCCTCTATTTAATAATATAAAGTTGATTAAACATAACGCCTACTTATTAAAATTAGCATATTATGTCAAAAACTGATGTAATAAAATTTTGTTCTGCCTACCTAAGGTGTAATCTTCTGGAGGATAATCAGGGTTAGTAGGTCGCCCTGGGGAATCGATAGCATATTTTCCTTCAGCCTGAACTTCTTGGACTATAGAACAAAAACAAATGAATTTAATAAAATATTTTGTTTTACCACGCCTAGTTTGTTTTCAAGTTCATAACCATATAAGGTCTGCAGCTGTGGTTGTTAATTTTGAAGAACTTTTTTATTACATATTATAAATGTATTACCTTCTTTTATCCGCTTTTTACGTCCAAGAGTACCTATTTTGTCCCAAAACGATTCCTCTTTTTCATTTTTAGACCCAACAGTTGGACGAGGAGATTTTGGTCTTGGCGAAGCCATCTTACTAAATGTCAAACCTACATTTATTTAAAGAACGAATCCTTTATTAATTAATTTTGACTAAATACAAAATTTACCTTTAATTTGAGCTACAGAGTATTCTTCATCTTTAACTGGCATATTTTCTTCAATTTTATCATCATTACTTTTTTCAATTGGTTTCTCAGCACCTGAATTTAATTGTTCGCCCTGATTTGGTTTTTTGATAACTTCTACAACTTTTGGTAAAGTTTGAACTTCTTCATAATCTGAATCTGATTCTTCAGATAAATGTGCGGGAGATAATCGTGTTTCAACAGATGATTGTCGAAATAAAACCCTTTGAACTGGCTTTTCAACAACATTTTCATCCATAATTAATTATATTTCACACTACTTTTATTTAATTGAACTGAACTCTAAAAGCTTTATAACTAAATATTAAAAATATTTCATAAAACAGGAAGCTAATTTCCTTATTTTATGAAGATAAGCTAGATAAAAAAAACCGCAAATATGTACAAAAGTTTTATTAAAAATATGAGTCATAGTACTGCATATAGTAGTATTATTTAAATATACAAATTAGTAAACAAATACATTATCATAACAAACTGTTAAAAGCATATAAAACTTTTAAAAAACTTATTTTTCAACTGCGGGCTTAGTTGGGTCGCAGTCTATTTTGAAATTTTGAAATCTCGATAATTAATATTTGATGAACGAACTCACTTCGCTCAAGACTTCTTATCTTACTACTTTTGAGCACCTTTTGAGGTTAAATGTATGTTTACAAAACGGCGAACATAATAATACCGATTGTACAAGAGTATCGCAACTTAAAATGTATCAGAAACAAATAGAAGAACTGCAAAGTTATTTTAAAACTCATAGTAAATCAAAAGAATATTTAGCTCATTCATCGAAAGTACATTCTGTAGGCTGGAGTTGCGATGGTAGACGCTTAGCCTCCGGCTCATTTGATAAATCAGTGTGTATTTTTACTTTAGATAAAGATCGTCTGGTTAGTATATAACTAAAAAGCAATTGGACAATAATTAAATGTTATTTATTAATTTTAGAACAAAGAAATAACATTTAAAGGCCATGGCGGCTCTGTAGATCAACTTTGTTGGCATCAGACGAACTGCGACTTGTTAAGCACTGCTAGTGGTGATAAATCTGTTCGTATATGGGATACACGAGTTCAAAAATCGATTGCTACGATACCAACAAAAGGTGAAAATATCAACATTACATGGGCGCCTAATGGCGATACGATAGCAGTAGGAAATAAAGAAGATTTAGTTACATTTATTGATGCGAGGACGTATCGAATACGCGCAGAAGAGCAGTATAATTTCGAAGTAAATGAAATTTCTTGGAATAACACAAGTGACTTGTTTTTCCTTACAAATGGACAAGGATGTATTCATATCCTAAGGTAAATTTAGGCGAAATCCACAATCAATCTTTCAAATGATTTAATTAATTTTGAATTAAAAATAAAATATGTTTTAGCTATCCAGATTTAGAATTACAACATATTCTAAAAGCTCATCCAGGGACTTGTATTTGTATTGAATTTGATCCGACTGGAAAATATTTTGCAACTGGAAGTGCAGATGCTTTAGTGTCTTTATGGGATGTGGATGAATTAGCTTGTTTAAGAGTTTTTACGAGGTACTGTATGAAACTAAATACTTTTCGTATTTTTAGTAACGCGACATTTTTTCACAGGATGGACTGGCCAGTAAGAACAATATCTTTTAGTCACGATGGACAGCTTTTAGCATCAGCGTCAGAAGATTTAATTATTGATATAGGTTTTACGGAAACAGGAGATAAAATTGCAGATATTAGTGTTGATGCTGCTACTTTTACAGTAGCTTGGCACCCATCTCAATATATACTAGCGTATGCTTGTGATGATAAAGATACTTACGACCGAAAACGCGATGCTGGAAGTTTAAAGGTTTGGGGATTTCCTTCAGATTAAGGACAAAAATGCAATGTTTTGTAAAATAATGCATTTATCTATTATATAGATATTTTGGTACAATGTAAATGTAAAAAAATAAAGCAATTATAGCTTAGTATAAAGACAATTTATATTTTCAATGTATTATTTATCTCGTTAGTGAATAAAAATATATAATTCAATAGATTCAATTATAAAATGATGTTTAACTAATATTTACATTCCAAATTAAATAAAATGTTATTTTTAAGTGTCAATATCCATACTATTATTCTGTGATTTCTCGATGTTTTCATTTGTCGTTGCAGACGAACCATTAATACTACTATGATTGTCATCTTTCGTACCATTTATTGTAGGAGTAATGCTGGATGAGTCAAACAAAGAAGCGGGATCTGATTGCTGAGTTCCATTTATTGTGGCAGGATTTGTAGCAGGTGCTTGACTAAATACTCGATTTTCAATAGCAGCATTATTTCGCATTTCTTTCTCTTTTTCACTAATATAATGTCGCGGGTTAACAGTTAATGATTTAGTTATATTGTACGTTTTGTAAATTCCAATTAAATGATCAGCTAGTTCAAACATATTTGAGCGAAGTGATATGATAATGAATTGAGCATTTTTGGTTCGTTCCTAAAATATATTGTATTTATTTTCTGTTAGATTAAATATTTAAGTATTATTGTTACCTTTATGTAATTTCCAACAATGGAAACATTTTTAAAATCAAGGGCGGCATCAATTTCATCCATGAAATAAAGAGGAGAAGGTTTGTAATAATGTAATGCGAAAACCAGCGCTAATGATGATAAAGTTTTTTCTCCTCCTGACAAATTTGTAATATTTTTCCAAGATTTTTTTGGTGGTCGTACGCTAATAGGCAAATTAAATTAATAATGAATTAAAAAATAAGAAAATAAACTTACTTTAAAACTATTCCCTCCGCAAATGGATCATAAGAATCAACCATTTCTAATTCAGCATCACCTCCCAAAGTAATCAATTGGTACATTTCTTTCAATTTTGTTGAAATTAAGTTGAATCCAGCATGGAATTCTTTCTGTCGTTTCTTGCGTAAATCTTCTCGAAGATCCTTCATTTCCTTTCTTTTTTTTGTAGCTTCTTCCAATTCATTTACTCTTTCTATGTAGTTTGCTTCCTTCTTTTTAAATTCCTACAAAACAATTACATTAGAAAAACGAAAAAGTAATACAGAATAATTTAAAGAGAACCTACTCTGATTGCTGTAAGATTAGGTCTGGCATTTTTAATTTCGTCTTCTTCTCTTTTTAATTCGATTTCCATGTGCCTTGTATCCGTATTATCTAATTCGTCATCAGTATATTTTCGTAGCTCTTCTACTGATTGTTCAGGTATTTCATGAAGTTGTAAGTCTGATAACTAGAAAATATAAAGTAAAAAAATACGGTCTAATTTCAAATATAAACTTACTTTATTTTCAAACCGCGCAACTGTGTCTTTACTGTCCTTTACAACTTTAGATAATTCACCAATCTTTTGATCTAGTTCAATTTTATCAGATTTCAGTTTATTCAATTTTTTATTTAATTCTGTGATTTCATTTTGTTCTTCTGCAAATTCATTTTGTCCTTCACCAAGTTCTTCAGTAATTTTTTCAATGATTTCCAATAGTTTAGCAGCATCTGCTTCAATCTCTTTTCTTTCTTTTTGAATTCCATGTAATTTAGTTTCAGCTTCAGTTTTTTCTTGTTCCATGTTATTGATTTTGTCTTTACTTTTCTTTGCATTTCGTTCTGATGTTTTGATAGCAACTCTTAATTTCACAAGTTCAGCTTTCAATTTTTCTAACATGGTAGTAGATTCTTTAAGTTTTGTTTTTACTGGTTTCATTTTCTTATCAATTTTGTCATTGATTTCTTTGGTTATTTCGTCAACCTTTTGTTGTAATACTTCGGAGTTACTGTTTGCTTTTTCATATTCTGCCTTTTTTGAATCAACAGTAGCTTGAATTTTTTTTAATTGAGCTGGATTCACACAAGATTCTTTAACTTTTAGTTCTTGGTTCTTTATTTGTTTTTCTAAACTTGGTTGTTGTTGTTGTAAAGATTGAACTTCAATGGTAAATTTCTCTAAGTCTGTTTTGAGAGATCGCAATTCAGGTTGAAGTTTATTTACTTCATCTTCGAGTATAGTTTGTCTTTCATGTAATTCTCTTGCTTTTTGTTCTAGTTTATTTAAAGATGTTTCCATATCTTGCACTTTTTGGGGACTCATCGCATTGCTTTGTACAGTAACTTTTTGACCCATTCGACCTTTTAAAACACTGCGGCCGCCACCGGTCATTGTACCCGAAGTTTCTATGAGATCACCTTTTAAAGTAACAACCCTAAATCGTTTAGCACCGTAGGCTATACGAGTCCCTTGATCAATATCATTGGTAACTAATGTATCGCGAAGAGCGTAATAAAATGCCGTACGAACTCTGTCATCTTCAACTTTGATTAGATCATATAATCTCGGAACATTTTCCGGACTAATAAGAAAAATAAAATTAATAAAAATATTTTACACGTCGATGTATAATACTTACGTGTTAATTTTACTATTTGCATACGTGCGCAAATATTCTTGTTTATCAAGAGCTATGAATGTTGCTCGGCCTATATTATGTTGTTTAAGGAATTCTATACACCACTGAGCTGTATCTACTGTGTCCACAACAATGTTATCAATAGATCCGCAAGCTGTTGATACGGCAACATCATATTTTTGGTCTATCGCGCCTAAGTCACCCTGTATATACAAAATATACTCAGAATATTATAATAAAATTAATCCGAATTTACTTACCAATCTTCCGAAAAGTCCAGGAAGATTTCCTTCATTTTTTTGTTGAGTTAAAGAATCAAGAACTCTTCCTCTTGATTTAGAAGCTTGCAATGAAGACCGTGTTTCTTCAACTTGAACTCTCTGTACTTTGATTTGATTGATGACACGCGCTTCTTCTATTTTTACACGATCTAAGTTTCCAACTGCATCTTTGTACTGTTTTTCTATGGCAGGCAACTTTAGTTTCACTTCTTTCAGTGATTTTGTACGTTCAGTTAATATTTGTTTGTTGTTTTCGTAGGCAGTTTTAAGAGATTCTAACTTGCGACGTTCGTTTTCTTCGTTGCTCATAAAAAGTTTTAATTCTGATTCTGCTATATTATACTAAAAAACAAATTTACTTTTAATGTACAAACAACAATAATCAAACAAATAACAAAATTGCGACTTACCGCTTGCTTTGTCTCATCAACAACGTTTTTTAAACCAATGAGTTCAGTTTGAATTTTCTCTTTTTTCTCTTGAAGTCCTAAGGTTTCATTACGAACCGTAGCTAATAAATTTTCTTTTTCAGCTTGCAATGATTCACATTGCGTCGAAAGTTGAATTTCTCGCTCTTCGTATTCTTCAATCTTTTGTTTATTTCGTTCTGGTACCTTTTCTATGTCTTCTAATTTCGCCTTTTCTTCTTTTAAGAGATCTATAACTTTTTTCCTTCGTTTATTAGTTTCCTGAAATTCTGCTTGAAGATTAATATCTCTGTTATTTGCTTTATCGAATGCTTCAGTGAGCTCTTCTTTTCTTTTAACAAGACCTTCAAATTTTCTAAAACAAAGTAAATTAAATTATTCGCAATTCCAATATAAATGATGTATAGACTTACTTGTTACGTTCCGTAAATACAGTTTCCTTAGATTTCTTTTCTTCGGATACATTTTTTAAAGATTCTTTTAATTCAGATTCTTTTTCCGTTAGCTCGTTTTTCTTGACTTCATTGGTTGTTATTTTATCATTAAGATGTTTTCTAAAATATATTATACAATATTAACAAATTTGTGGAATTAGTGATTTCAAGTTTACTTACATCTGTCTTTGATAAAGAAAATTTCGTTTCTTTATAACTTCATTTTCGACTTCCAAAAATTGAACTGCTTCTTGCATAGGTTCTCGCAGAGCATCTTTTTCTTTTTCGGCAAGCTGGACACGTTTAAGTTTTTCTTCTCGCAACTGAGACAACACTTCAATTTTTTCGTCAATTTGTTTGAGTGGTTCCTATATATAAAAAAATGTTTATCTACGACTAATATTTATGCTTTCAATTGTCAACAAGTTGATTGTTCCTGAGGATTAAGCAAAAAAACACTTTATTGCGCGTATCCTATGACAACAAGCGCTAAAGTATTTTATTGTTTACATAAAATAAAATGACAGAATCAAACAAAATTTTTTGTTTATTTATTTACATATTATTGGTATCGTCATGGATATAAATAAAACCTCGAATAAAACATAAATTGGTTGAATATAGATTGAACTAAATACCATTATTTTTAGTAACAAATAATTTCAGTCGTAGATAAAATAATTATGTGTGTATTACGAGCGTAAAGTGAATTTGTTTCTCTTGCACTATTGCAGCTCTGCAATTACTGTGCGCGAGTAACAAAGAGTCACTTTACGCTCTTACTATACAAATAACTATTATTACCAACATCAACGAAATATTTTCTTTCAATGTACCTTAAATCGAGTTGTGCCAATGATATCTTCCAAATATTCTAACATTCCAGTCTCATGTTCATTTTGAGCTTTTGGTTTCATCAATGAGATTTGCTCTACTTCTCCCTTAAAATAATATAGATTTTTTTTTATTCAAAAGTAATACTTTTGAACAAGTAGTTTTTATTACCTGAAGAATTAAAAATCTATTATGATCAAGATCAACACCATGTTTCCGCAACACACTTGAAATTTCTTTGTACTGAACCCTAGAGTCATTCAACAGGTAGTATGATGAATTATCTTTATGAACAGTTCGTGATACAACAAATTTAGTATCAGGAACTTCTTCGTAAGCATCAAGATCGTTTTCCTGTTATTATTAATTTAATTAGCAACCCTTAAAAAATAATCCGACATGTACATACCTTGTCGTTTATTGAAGTAAAATGTACAGCAACAGTACAAGACTGAACATTGGGGTACTTTTCTGATTTGTGAATTAAAACAGATAATTTTTTTGATCTGATTTTACTGGCTCTATAGCCAAATACAAACAACATAGAGTCAATAACATTACTTTTACCACTTCCGTTAGGTCCAACTATGGCATTAAAATTCTACAAACAATATAATTCATTATTTGTAACGTAACGTTAAAAATTTCTTACTAAAAACTATTATACCTTGTGAAATGGTCCAAGAATTTGTTCTTCGCCATAACTTTTAAAATTAGTGTTTACAATTTTAGTTATAATAAGACGGGGGCCACTTGTATCAATAGTACCTGGCGGTCTTGGCGGTGGCGGGATATAGATATCATCAATCCTTATTCCTCCTTCTTCATCTGATTCATAACCCCTTTCAGATCTATCTAAATCATCTGAACTTTCTGATCCTGATGCATGTTTACGCTTTGATGCCATCTAATTCAAATAATTTCCTTTGTGTATGACAAGAATCTGACAGAATTATATATTTATGTATAATAGGTTAGTTTACTTACTTTGTAATTAAAATCCTGTATTATTTATAACTACATGTAAAACTTAGTATTAAGAAATATCAGTGAAAAGATACACTTTTCTTGTTAAAAATATGTAGTTAAAATCAAGGTATCAAGGAATCAGACGCGAAAACAAGTTAACTACAAATTCAAATCGTATGACGGTTGGTCGCGCAGTCGCATTTTGTCAGTTTGAAGTTTGAACAGCGCACAAATCACGGATTTTGTGTGTTCAGTAAATCTCTCTTTTTTCGAAATATTATTTTTATTTTTTCAAAAGGCTAAAAAATAATTGTAAATATTGTACTATTGTAATTATATATTAAAATAGATATTAATTTCGTATTTAACCAAAGATGTTTGCAAAAGTTATAAATATTGGTGTCATCTTACGGCAAAATAATAAACTCATTTAATCTAGTGTTGAAAAATGAATATTAGTCCATAAAGAACCACTTTTTGTACTAATGCTGCGAGTACTGTTATTGACTATTTCCTTCACATTTTAAGAACCAATGAAACAACAAGATTTTGAATATTTGTTCAATAAGAAAAATGCTCAGCGAATATTGCACACTGGTGAAAAGTTTTAGAAACTTACCGCGAATATTGTACAGTAAAAGTTTTCTTAATCTGACAGCGTATGTATTGTAATTATTAAATTGTTCTAATTTTACATATAAATAAGTACTTACCTCAATAACATTTATTATATTTTCGTATTTTCTTGTTCGGGAAATACTAACAAATATATTGCGTGTATGAATGAAAAATTAATTGAAAATTCAGCATTCAAAATATGTAGCCTCTAAGAAATTGCGTTCGTTCGTTTTGATAGTAATTTGGCAGAAAAAGTTCTCCCGACTTCGTCTCGGGCACTTTTTATCATATTTCTATCGAAACAACGGATAGGGGTCTTCCACCTTTTAAAATTTTTTTTAAAAGACTAAGATATGGTATTAATTTTAACGTTTATTAAATGCTTAAAAACTCTATAGTTTATTAGATATAATTTATTTAAAATATCATCAAATTTCAAATGTGTGAGTGACGTCACAACTGCAGACGCTGTGGTTGCCACTTTTTTTTCGCAACTACCTACCCCAAGGCTAGTTAGGATGGGGTAGTTGCAAAAAAAGTTGTAACCAAATATGTGACAAATCTTTAAAGAATTTTAATTCAAAAACTTAGGAAAAAAGTGGTTATGGAACATTGTTTCCCTCATAAAGGCACATTACAGGTTATAATTAAATCACTTATTTCTGTTACACCCATAGGTACATATTGACTCAAATTTACCCATAAAAATAAATTATTAGTAAACGTATTTCACAGTAAAAATAAATGTAGTAATAATACAATTTATTCATATTCTCTATTTGTAACTAAACAAATTTCTGCAGGTGTGACGTAACATTGAATACCGCGAATTCAGTTTATTAAAATTATGAATGGAAAATATTAAACTGGTTAATTTTATTTGTTCAAAAGTGATTCAAAGTAGCCAATGTTTTAGAATTATTTAAAAAAATATATTTTTTTTTGTGAAAGTCCCCCGTCGTCACGCCCAAAGATGCGCAATGTCCGACCTTATGTATTCATTCGGCCATGAGGATAATGCAAAAGGGTATATCAAACACTATCTTGCAATGTATAGAAAAATCACAACTTTTATTTTAATTAAATAATTAAAAATAATCTATTCGCACTTAAATACTTATGCAGATTAATTTGAAAAAAAAAATGAACACAAGTGAATATAAAATTTGCAATTGTTAATATAAAATACGTATCAGTTGGGAATTACTCAAAAGACATTAGATTTGCTGGCAGAGGTTTATGATCTCCATTTTGAGATGTTTGTTGTAGAGTTCGGAACCATTTTTCCGCGTTCGATTTACTGCCCGCTCGGAATTTGTAAATATTTCCTAGACATTAATTTTCTTATTAAAGTAAACTCATTCCCTTGATATAAATAACTTACCTCGTTGATGGTCCATAAGTTGAAAAATATCAGGTTGAAGTGAATTATCTCCCATTTCAAAAGAACATCCAGCAATTGAAACAATTTTACAAGGTTCTCTTTTGAAATCAGACCTTTGGTACCCTTTAAAAGATTTTGGCGAAAAGTAAATTAAGGATGAAGCCCAAATTTTTATCCAATAACGTTGCCAAGAAGTTACGGTAGGTTTTCGACCATCTTTTAAGACAGTTTTTCTTCGCAAGCAGCCTTGTAATGGACACGACTGGTCTTCGCAGGGAGAGTCTTCAGCTGATCTAAATTATTTCAACATTTAGTATTTGATTTTTTGATTGAAGTAAGAATGGATATTTATTATACCTAGTGAGCAGCTGTGAATCCTCCTCAACATGCTGGGAAGCTTGTAAAGGGAGCTCCCCGCGAGAAGGGGACAGCATGAGTTGCTGACCATTTCCCGTGTCCTCTAACACTGAATCGTCCAACAAGTGGAAGGCTTTGGTTTCAACAGTCTCTTGCGGTTTGCAATAAATACTAACAAGATATTTATTTAAAATATTAATCTTTTAGTCCAAATCTTGGATTAAAAATTATTTACATAGTATTTTGATCATGCATATGTATAACGTATATTTCTATTATTATTTTATATTTAAGCAATATGTACAGAAATAAATCTGATGATGCTAAAATAAACCCTTATTACCAGATGACCAACTAATTAAAAATAACTAAAAAAGCAAAACATCAAAAGTTCGATTCCTACATACTGATTACCCAAAGCAAAAGAAAAGTATTAAAGGCAAGTCTACTACTGCAATTTAAACTGTTACTGTTTTTTAATTTCGCAGATTCCCATGCAACTGACACAAAAATACTGAATACCCACTCACCCCTCTGGGGTAACATAATTGGAACAATACCCTATGTTAGGTAAGCCTTGTTTATGGAAATTCCGAGGTAGACTTGCACTACGAAATCTAAATAAACAATTTTATTTTGTATCGCTATTTGACAATTTTGATAAGCACTTCTAAAAGACAAAAGTTTACTGTGTATTATATTTTCATAATATGTTAATATCATTTAACTAATTTTGAAATTAAAAAAATAAATAAAAATTTATGAATTATATTGCAGATGAATCTATTACAAAAATAAAAACAGAAAAATGAGTGTTAGGGTGTTAGTTTGTTACTTGATGTTACAAATAAAATCAAGAATATAATTTTTAGTAAAATGAAAATATGACATCACTTCAATATAATAAAGTTAAGTAGAACTAGATTATAAGAGCATGAGATCATACATATTTTTATTTTAAAGTAAGTTAATCAATTATTGTTTATTTATTTACTCGTGATAGTCAAGTTCTACTTTATTTTAATTAAGTATCGGATTGAAATATACTTTATCAGTTACGTATATCACACAATTACCTTCACCAATAATAAACCCAATATTAATATACAAAACAATAAATAATGAAATGTAACTTACTTTGTTCCCAAACTGCGGCACTTTCTGTGACTTGGTATAAACTTTGATCCAGATGAAACTGCCGTATGTAGACGTAATGAACCACTAGATGATTTTGCAGGCGAGAGATTCAAAGAGGCAAGAGTATTAGGATCTAACATATTACTAGATACTGATTCCTTAGAACTACAACTAGATGAACTTGGCGCTGGAGAAGGCGGTTCTAACTTTAAAGATAACCTAAAGATTTTCAATAATTTATTTTCTGCAAAAGAAATTATAGAATTGTATCTTACTTGTACTGATCATCTTCAACAAATTTCTGAAGTTCTTCGATGTAGCGAACAGAGTTTAAATATTGCTGAATATGAAGATTGGTTGGCAAATTGCTATAATCTGAATGTTGGTAATTCGAAATGACTCTGAGTATATTATTCATTTTCAGTTGCCTTTGCTGAGATTCTAATCCACCCGAATGTGGATGAGCCATATCGATGTACACCAAATCAGTCAAAAATAATCCTACAAGTATAGGCGTTAATTTTGAAACTTAAAGAGAAAAATTATGTTTTCTCACCTAGGTACGGTATACAAGGTAACTTCAGACTTTCCATGTGAGTTCGTAAATTAGACCAGTTATTAGTATCGGAAAAAACGTCCGCTAATTTTTCAAAAGTTTGTTTGTCTTTTTTACTCAAACAACTCCAAGTTTTATTAAGCCTATAGATAGAGGCACTTTGTAGTGCTGATATTATTGCAAACAGACAATGTAAATTATTTAATTCATGTAATTTCTTAGCTATTTTTATAAAATGACTTAAAATTTCAGATCTTTGTTTTCCTGTTGCACCTTTGAGTATTTCTTGTACTGTCCAGAAACTTACCTTAAAAATAAATAAGAAATAAGTTAGATGTAGAAAGTATTGAAAGTAGATTAGTAGGGGTAAAAATACTCACATGATTAAACCTACGAGTAAAAGCTACAACATTGGGGGCAACAGTCAATTTATTCTTTTTATTCCATGCGCAACTTGATAATTCATCTGGCGTTATGGCCATGAAAACCGCCAGATCAAGTAAGGTTAATTGACTAGCGAAGTCCTCCGGAGCTACGACCAGAAGATGTAACATGGTCGAAGCCGCATGTTGACTGTTGTTTTGATTAGGAAGGCTTTGGGATTTGATATGTGATGGCAAGCTATTGGCAGTGTATGGGCAACTAAAAATCAAATATTTTCTATCGATAATGAAAAATCACTATTAATATAATATCAATTGAAGCAATCAGTTTATATTTACTACAAGGACACAAAAATCAATTACTGGTTCATTGTTCGGGTCATAAACTTACCCATAGTTGTAGTAAAACATAGGTGGCCCTGGTCCACTGGAAACTTTCTGATTAGCTTTTGTTTTGAATTTATCTGTGTGAATATCATGTTGTCTATGAGAATGTTTTTTGTCTGAATCAATGCTGTCTGAGTCTTCATCTATAGATTTGTATGTAGCGTAAGTAGTATCACCATTCTACAAAAACAATATTCTTACAACTAATCATGATTTAATTGAACATACGTACTTCTGTTGCTTTTAGTGTTACAAGGCTGTCTCCGGAAATATCTCTAGGAATTTCTGAGTATCGCATCATATTGTCATGGTTTTAATTTTGGCAGATCTGCAACTAAAGACTAGGTAAATAAGAGATGCAACAAAAAAATGTGACTTAGAAATCGATATTTTGACTAACTTTTCTGGGAAACCCACTCACGCATGCATTAAACTGAAACATTTTTTTCATTTTATACTACTGAGAAGCTGTAGATGCGTCAGTTTCAAAAGATTATGTTTTTGCGATAAGAAGTTTTGATAAAACAAAAAACATTCAACGTCGGTTAACTTTAACTGTTAATCAGTTATAATGCATAGATTCATGCCCGTTCCATAATTATTATATTTTTTATTACTACATAATTAAAAGTACTGTTTATTGAACTTTCTAAAGTAGTGTTATGAAACAAGGTCAAATAAATTTACAAATGAGATGATTTTGTTATTGTAATTATTGTAAATGAAACCTGACAATTTTAAAGTGTAATTTTTTATACAATTAACTTCTAATGGCATATGAAGATCAAATTGAGTACATTATGAAATCAGAAAATTAAATACAGATAAGCAGAAAAATGTTATTGTTTGCAAGAGTATGTAAATCAAATATTGCCAATTTATTGTTTACTGATAACATTCTTTTGTTTTGAAAAATAACTTAATTTTGTATTTACTCTAAAGATAATATTACTTTATTATAAAATAAGAAGCATTTTCTTAAAATAATCCATATTCTGTTTTTAATTGAATTGACATGTGATTCAGGAATAATATGCAGCTCAATGTAAAAAGATAGAACACTTATGCCAGAACTATATCACATTTACATAAGAATGAGGAAGGAAATCATGCCAAATAATGTAAATTAAAGTAGGAAAACAAGGCTCAAAATTTTAAATTAGCATAATAATAAACACACTTACCCAGCCCAAGATGCACATATTTGTAAAATAGCTTGATAACAACGGATATTAATATATTATTTGTATAGGTTTCACAGTTAAATTTGATTATTGAAACTCAAAATTAATATAATTAACGTTAACAAAACACTGCACACACAAAATGTTTTTAAAGAAAGTTACCGATTGACAGCTGCCACCATCTTTGTTTGATTCTAAATCCGACATTGGCCGAACATGCTCGGAACGTGCCGATACTCATGGTCACGAAATTTCAAATGCGTTTTTAATTTACTACGCGTTAAGTAATCTATTATTTTCCATTTCACAATTAAACAATTAAAAACAGCGCCACTCATTAAGAATATTTCTACTTTTATTGAAGATTTTCATTTCATAAGTCTCACATATGCCATTCCACATTAATATTACAATATTTATACTGTATATGAATTTGTATAATATTATATTTTATTCTAATGTATAAATATAGCTATTTTGATATTTGAATAAAATAGATGTAATATTATAACAATTTATATAAATAATAAATTACTATTATTTTACATTTGTTTAAAATGATTTGACCTTTAACAAATTAATCTAAAGCGATACAACTATTAACTTAAATTACAAAAAATATATACATTTATTATTAAATAAATACAAAAATAACTTACTCGCTCATTACCTTAATTCATTTTGAAATAGTAATACGTACTGCATTAATTTCCGAAACAAACTAACAGTAGTATAACATCTTTAATCACGTATAATTTATTTTATTAGTCAAAGGAAGTAATTATTATGAAACAAACATATATTTACCCATCATTTTGCAGAATAAAATATCGAAATGTAATCAAATAATGAGCTAGTAAATTAATTCAATTAAAGTTAAAAGTGGCTGCTTTATGTAACATCAACATATATATTTATCTAACATTGCCTAGATAACAAAAATAGATATGATCACATCAGTACATAAGTACCCCAAAGATATCTTTTCACCGGCCGGAAGAACATTCCAAAAATCCACTCTTTCAACAGTCACAGGATGTAAGTTTAATCTACAAGGTAAGGTACAAGGAATACAGAGAAGAACTTCGTATTTTGATATTTGCTTGCGTCTTGTTAAATATTTTGATTTGAATACAGACGAAGGGATGCTGGAACAGCAAAAGGGCGGATAAAGTGCATAAGAGAATCAGATGCCACTGAATGTGAGTGCAGTGAAAACTGAAGAGATTTATTTTTGGTCTGGCAAAGACTCTTCGTCCTTGGCGGCTTGAGAAGCGGGTGTTGGATCGTCTTGAAATAAAGGGTTTTTCACTTCCATTTCTCCAGTCTGCAGGAAAAATAACGTTCATATATTAATTATTTTTACGGGAACAATACTAAAAATTAAAATGTTTATTTCTAATTTTTATCCAAATTTTTATGTACTTGTATGTTTAACTGTAACATAATATTTTGAATTGCTTTTTGTTCCTCTGTGATTGATCATATTAATAAAATGGAAGGTACATTAATTTTGAATTTGTTACAACAAGTATATTTTTCTTTACGCAATTCTATAACAATAATTATATTGATTTATTTAAGCTATCATTAAGCGTAAAGCAATTAATATAATTTTTAATCAATGAAAGCATGATTTATGAATAAAAAGAATATTATTTCATGAAATATTTGTTTAATGATGTTCCATGCCTCTAGCATTAACATTTATAATTTTGGCCACGAAATTAGTACATTTAAACAATTAAATTAATTCTCATTAATACTAGTTAAAAATTCTAACTTCGTAGCTAAAGCAAAACTGCATCTATTCTTCAAATCTACAGCTCTACATTTTCTACATCTTCAAAAAAGTAGCTAACTGATCTTAAACATCAACAAAATTAACAAATCATCATCGTTTGAAGATCTAATTATCAGAATAGCTACTTGTTTAAAACAAACGATAACGATAACAATGCCAACAGAAGCAATGACACTCGGCACTTACGTTTGTTTAAATTTATTTTTACAACAGGGTTTCCTTGATGTTTAAGAACTAAGATGTAAAAATATTGGTTTAGGATGTTTTCTATTTGGCTGTACACTTTTGAAGGAGTGCGAGACTTACCGGAGCGAGTCCCGGACATTCGTAGACGGTGTAGTCTCCTTCTTCATTTTCCTCGTCGCTTTCTGCTTCTGACATTGAGCCGTGTCGTACTGTTGCTCCTGCACGACTATAGAACATACACATTTTAACATCAAAATCATGATTATGTACATACAAAGTAGAACACTTTTAATATCTGAGTTTTGTTGGATCAGCAAAAGTTTATCCTCAAAATAGCTGACTAGTTTTTACGCTTAATGAGAAAATAATGTTTGTTTTTCGTCTATATAATTAAATTAATATCACGCTGCATAGGTTAGTGTAATGAGATCATTTTATTAAAGTAGAAAGTATGAAGACATTTTAGAAAGTAGCTGCATTTAATAAATACAGCTTTTGTGTGATGTTCAATATATTTTATTGGTTTTGGAATCTACTAAATACTTTAATCTTCTAAGTGCTTTTGGCTTTTGGTGATTTTGTATTCACCTGCCTGTATATTTTTTGTTAGTAAACATGATTTAGAATTCTGGTCTGTAGTATGTATAAATAATTCTGACCTCCAATTTCGTGATCGTACTATCGTACATATCGGCACGTTTTATTGATTTTTGCGATTTAAATATTTATGTTACTGACTAAGAGAATTTAGTCGCGTCAGTAGATAATCTCACATCTTACCTTCGTTTTTGTTTACTAAATTTCGAAACATTTCACAAGTAATAATATAATACTTCTAGAACTGTGATACTTACATAATTATTATTACTCAGAATCATTTATTTTTACCACAATATGTGACTACGTGATGTAAAGCAGTTTCAAAATTGCCAGGTTAAAATGTTTAGAGTGGTTTTAGAGTTTAAAAATATATATGCTTGCATTTACAAATATTTTAGTTGTGTAGCATTTAAACCACAAAGAAATATTATCTAAAGTCGCATACAATTGATAAACAATAATGTCATGACACAGGAAATGTTTCAGATAAATATAAATTCCAGAACAATTATTTGCTCTACATTGGATGCGCAGTTTAACCAGTAATTATCACAATTACATTTAAAAACATAATATACATTAAACTTGTTAATAAATACTTTTTAAAAATAATTATTTCACACTCTGTTAAATGACAGTAATTAACGGAAAATCTTTTGTAGGTAGTTTTTTTAATTTACCGAGAACAATGCTATTTTTGTAATTACTTATTTTATGGTTTATAATGATAATTTATCTTATTATTAAAGATTTTTAGTATAAATGCATCATAGTGGAACAATCTAGACTTGAATTTGAGTAGAACACAATAATTTAAATAATTAGCGTTTTCCAAAGTAGGTTAAACACCAGAAACGCAAATTATATTTTTCTATAAACGAGAGGGGCCAAAAGGGTTCGCCCCTCCTCCCTATGATGAAGAAGATATTGTTTTTAAATAAATAAATAATCTTAATTAGGTTAATAAAGCTCCGTACCTGTAATTATTTAAAACAAATTAAAACTAAATTTTGTCTTGTATTTCTATTAGGTACATAAGAAGGAACACGAGACTAGCGGAAAACTTGAAATTACATTGTATAATAATTTTAAAACACTACGCGATGGTTGAAAATTTGTGTGTTATTTGGTGTACTCAAGGTGTAATACTGCGCTTGGCGTATACTGCGATTGTATTGTATCATTATATGTTTTCTTATTTTTTAGATCAAATAAATTTATGTACATAAAACGAACTAAACATGCAACTGCTCATCCTTGAAAAAATGTAACCGTCAATATGAAGGTGTTTTACTTTGAACCCAAAAAATCATTCACAAAATCCTGGATGCGCAACTGCTGTAAATAAACACTGTCTTTACAGCGGACGTGAGACTTGAGTTATTAACCACAAAGATAAAATTGTATTTTTTGTAAGATTTATTGAAAAAATATATAGGTAAGGTAGGTACATACATATCTAATACATAATGTAAATTTAACTTTTCAGTTTTATGTTACGTCTGGAGTCTGGAGGAAAAAATATTGTGTGTTGTGTTGTGTACCACTAGTGCAAATTATTTTTTTGCCATCCTATACGCAAAGTAACCTTTTGAGTGACTGTTTTTGTGTGTACAAAGTGGCTCAATTTTTTAACTATACGGAAATGCGTACGCAAAGTAGAAGCGTGCGAGAATGGTGTGCGAAAAAATTGCCGCCCGCCATTTCCGCACACAGGTATGATAAAAAATATCGTGTGCAACTTGTGCGCAAAGGTAACTAGCGCTCGGCTACGTTGCCGTGCGCGACTCTTAGCCTCGGGCCGCTACTGCTCGGGCTGCAACTCACCTCGCGCAATTGCCTACTTTGCGCACTAGATACACAATATACTATTTTGTTATACTTGCACGAAAAGTAACCTTTTTCGTAGCGTGCGAGAATAGAAAATGCATTTGCGTCCGCAAAATGAATTTTTCCGCATGCTTCTACTATACGCACGCATTTCCGTAATCTAATATTTTTAGATAAAAATACCAATTGAAATCATCTAATCTAAATTTGGAAATGTATCTAGTCAATTAATTTATTTTACCTACAAATTAGATACTGCAGCTTAAACACCTAATTGTAATTAGACATAAAATCCAATATTTTTTTCTCTGTGTAGAATCTTCAAAGAATCTTCGTGCGAACAGGACTTTATGTATTTCATCGTACCATGATAAATAAAATTAGCTGATCGGAATTTTACACGTTATAAACAACTATCAAACACAAACAAAATGGCTGCAACAGTATTTATTTAACAGTTATTTTTGACGTGTAAAACAACACGAAAACACCGATCAGTTGATATTATATCGTACCATGACGTAAGTCATAAGTTCATGCTCGCAAAGGATGTATTTGAATTCAGAATTTTGTATGTTGTACAAAAAAATTCCATAAATAAATATTAATATACCCAATCCGTAAAAAATATATTACTCGCTCAATATTCAATACTCGTGCACACATCTTAATAAAAATTCTTCCCTCAACCGAATTTTTTCTTTCAAGAATAAAACCTTTCTCTCACCTTTCCATGGCAATGATCTGCTGCTTTTGGTGCTGATAGTGATACATCTGGGCGGACTGCGCCAGTCGTCGGTCCCCAGTGGGAGATACGTCTTTGTTGGGCCCTGTCACCCCGTAAGCTGGGTACTCCACGTCCGTAGCGTTCTTCACATTCTTCTGCAGGCTGAAAACAAAACACGGAAGATGTATTTACCTGGAGATTTTGATAGATCAGCTGGAGATAAAGACAATTGATATTGTTTTTATTGTTGTTGGAGATTTTTGTTAGATTGGGTTCCTTTGGAAATACAAGTTTTGAAAACAAGTGAAATTGTTTGAAATGTTTGAATGGAACTTTATGGACATTTGCACGAGTTCGGGTTAAAACTGATGGTTAGTTGACAATAGGTTAACCTTATCTACTGGTTAAATTTTATTTGCATTGCACAGTTAATCTATAAATATTAGAACTATTAATATTAGACTAAAAATGAATGATAAGTGATGTTTTAAAGTGAATTTTGCAGTAATTTTTATTTGTAGCTGTTCGAATCGTTTTATTCTGTCAGCATTCTGTATACAAATACAAAATGTTATTAATTTTAAATATAATTCAGTTTGGTTTGACGTATAATTGACGGGTGAAAATGACATTTCCATAAAAAGCGAGTTTATGGGTTTATATGATTGCAATAATTTATCTGAAATGTTATTTGATGTTATGGAAATATTTTATAATTGATTATGGTGCTACTTTTGGCATAAAATCCGTATAAAAGTGACACTTTATTTCATCGACGAGCAAAAATGACAAAAAATAATAGCGATGGGTATTTAATTTGAACTTATTTATGTATATAACATTATTTATTTATCATTTATATGTTTATGTGTACCAAATATAAGATATTTCAGTTCAGTCTAAAACTAATTTGTTAAACGTAATCTAGTAAATAATTAAATTGTATCTATTTGTCCTTGTCCTGATAATCTGCGCAATATAAGTAAAAATTTCAAATATCTCGACATTATCGTCCACGGGAGACTCTACGGGGAGGTCTACGCTGGCGTGAAAAAAGGGGGTTTACTAGTTGTAAGGGCCCCCCCTCACGAAAATTTATCTGGTTTCGATAATAAAGAACAAAAATGTTGGCTTGGCTTTACCTATCAATGTAGGCAGATAATACACTACTCAAAAAAATTAAGGGAGCAAAAACCTCCTTTAATTTTTTTGAGTAGTGTAATTTAAGAACGTCAGCGACTGATGTAAAAACTTTTTTGACGAGTTTTGGGAATATGGTAGAAATGTAGCAGCAGGGAGTTCACCGAAACCAGTAAAATTTTGAAAGTGGTCTACGAGAAAAAAAAGTTTGGGAACCTCTGAACTTAAACCCTATAATTCACTAGTTAAAATTAACTGAAAATTAACTTGTTTAACCACAAGTTAAGATGAACCTGTGTAACGAAGTTTACAACATAGAATAGAATCCAGTCATATAGAGACATAAGTTTGACTGCACAAAAATCTTCCCTGTAGTGTACTGTTACTGTCCAATAATAATCATCAACGACAGAGTGTCTGTTTACCATGCTAGTGGTTCCAAGTTCGATTCCTGACACCGACAAAAATATCACTGGTATCGAGTGCTCGAATTCCACTAAACGTCTACCATTCTATCAATGGGAGTTAATCCTGGGTAAATGGTTACAATCAAAATGAATAATCGATAAATCAATCATTATAAAAATAACAATTTGTAGCAGTATTGGCAGCTGGTAAAGCAGATACGGTAAGATTAGGATGACTGAGAAATAAAAAAGTAATAAAATTTGTAATATTATAAACTTTATAATGCAATGCTGCTAATATTTCATTCTAACATACAGAACATGCGAAACAACGCACACTTGACGTATATATTGATAGCTGAAGATAACCTCCGAGGTTGCTTTGTCTGTTACTTATATCGAAATTTAAAAAAAAACATCGCGTTTTACACTACTCGTAGAAAATATTAATAGAGACATGATTCAGATTGGTTAAAAAACATTAAACTTAAATTTTCAAAATTAATAACTGATTCCGTAGCGATAAAAATGATAAATTAATGCAAAAGTCCAACGGGGACAAGTGATTCTAAATGGTTTTAATATTTTCAATGAAATTAATAATACATTTCTTTATTATTAGGTATCGATGAAGCCGTATAGGTACATCAATTTTCCTACCCATAGTTTTTAAATTATATGTTAAAGTAAATTGGAGTGAAGAGGATCACCCCTACTAAATTACGTAGGTATTATCAATTTAACATTATTTCTGAGTAAGCACATAAAAATAAATAAATAATTTTTTTATACAATTTTGCCTTAAAAAAATCTACCTATCAATGAAATCGAATTAAATAAAGAGAAACATTAACAAAATATTGATTCTATCACTTTTATGTGACACAGCTTTATTAGTAAGTAGGTAGCTTGTTAAAATAATTTAAATTTAAAATAATTCTAAATTAACAAATAACTATTAAAAAACAACAATAAAAATAATATAAACAAATAATAATAGCTATTAATATAATAAGAATATATGAATATTATGCGATTTATAATACCGAGGATGTTGCTAAGTGACGAGGTGAAACCGGGTCTCTTTGAACATCCAAGGGGGCTTAAATCGCATATATTCGCATTATATTCAAAGCTTAATCGTATCATCAACGACAGCGATGTTCAAACAAATCAACAATTTTATCTGTCAATTAGTTGACAATTCGCGTATTATGGAAGGTTTTGATGTTATTATGGTTGTATCTAACGTAATAAGTCCGTAACTAATGAATTATAAGTAACTAACGTATTATGTTGTTTATAATTATCAAAAAATGTTGCATGTTAAAAGGTAATAACAGTTGATGATACGATTAAATAATATAACAGTCTTCAAATGAAACCACGTTTATTGTGATTTTAGATTGACATTTTAACAATTAGTTTTCTGGATATCAACGATTGATCAATCTTTAATGTAATGGATATTTTTCGTGAAAATGGCTGTTGAGAGTGGTCATGGCATTTCATATTCCTTTGAAATCTGTCGCATAGATATTATTTGCTTGGCAAATCACTGCTTTCAATGCTTGCTTTATGCAGATTCGTATTTTTTTTCGCCTAAACACCTAGTTTGTAATAATAATAATAATAATTTATTTGCTTAAGAAATAAATCTATACAAAATGTAAATATAAATTAGATTAGATTAGTTTGTAATTTCGAGGCATTTTATAAACTCGTGAAAATCAAGTCCGTCATTCACTTCACCTCTTAAATTTACAATATTTATATTAAAATAAATTAATCAAAATTACAAATAAATAATACAGTTTTATCTTTTATCTATGGTGAAATCTTTACTGAATAAAAAATGATCTATTGACTAGGTAAACCGAAATTCATACAATACTTATGAAGTAATATATAAGAATTAAACGAAATTAGGTACGTATTTTACAAAACGGCTGTTTCTATAGTTAAAGTTGTTTTAATATTTCTGGCTCGGCTCAACTTATCTATGAAAAACGTAGAAATGCAACTAATACTAGTTTCAGAGAGCCTCAGCAATGCAACGACGGAGAAATAACAGTAAACGTAGCGATTCATAACAAATCTTTGCATGCAAATTTCGGAAAAAAACACGACTAATCCATTTCACCTCTGGTGATCTACTTCCCCCCAGTTGACGGTACTCAATACTCAAATACTCATGCAGATTATTGTGTAATAACGTCAAGATCTTATGCGCATGGATATACAAAATCTCCTTCGGGATTCGGGTATGAACAAATCAACACAAGAAAAATCAAGTTTATTTTAACTGTTAAAGTGACTAAAATATTGTAATTCCAGTGGCGGCTTTAGAAAAAAAGGAGGGCACAAATCTAAACATTTGAAAAATGGTTATAAAAATATATTTAATAAAAATATAATCTTAATTTTTTTTCTAGCGCAATATGCGACTAAATTACATAAGTATCCATAAGTTAATATAATGGGGAAAATGGATGATAAATAAATTAAATGAAAAATGTGCCGCAGGCGAAATTTTATTATTGTTTTTAAAAACAAACGAAACAAGTTTTAGTCACAAGGGGGGCCTGCGAGTGCCCTCCCCTAAATCTGCCACTGTGTAATTACTAAATTTACCAACAAATATAGGTTGTGGTAAGCGTTTCATAATACAAGAACGAGATTCTTGACAAGAAATTCAAGAATTCTATGTTTATATTTTTAAAATAGTTTTAAAATTTATGTTTTATTTTTGTTTCAAAAATTAACTTTTTTGAATAAAATAAAGTATTAATAAACCCAAGCATTATGCATTTTTTGGTCAATAACACATATAAACATTGACAAATAATTAAAATAGTAAGTCTAGTTAAGAAATATATACCTATATTTATTATACATTTTCTTTAACACATGTAGCTATTTAGGCAGAAAACTTATTGGTTAAGGGGTTAAGCCATATTTCTTATTATTATAAAAAATTAATTAAAAAAAAATTCTTTCTGTAAACGCTCATGTTGTTATTACAGAAAAATGTACGAAATATTAAAAAAAAATTAATGAAAACTTGATTCAATAAGACAAGACAAGAAATAAGACAATAAGCATTATTTCTTGGTTTGAACTTGAACTTAAAAACCACGTCGTAACTAGTCGAAAATTTGTGACGAAATGTGAAATAGCGAGTGGGAGGGGTTCCTGTGCATTTTTACGCCACATAAATATTGTATTTAATTTTTCTTCGATTTTTGTGAAAGATGTGTTCAAAATAATTGTTTTTTCTTAAAAGTTTATTGAAAAACTTGCTACGTCACCAATAAATCGTTAATTTTATTATTTTGCATTAAAGTATGTATTGCGTATGTATCTTTTTTAGTTTGAAAATATAATTTTATGTAAGTAAAAATTCAACGGATGTTGGATAAAAAATAATTATATTATTACGACAAGTTTCTGGCGATTTTTCAGTTGTCATAGTATATTAAGTAGATATTAATAAACAGGCTTTTAAATAGGTATTTGCGCGTACCTACTTTTCTTTTTACTAAAATGACAAGAATAAATTCATTATTAAATAGATACTTATGGGGAAAATATTTTTTTATCAATAAAATATTGATAGAATGCTTTTTATGTCCTATTTTTTTAAATGCGACCTATTTTACATATTTTTTCCTATTTACCCTACCTTTTAAAGATTTTTTTGTGCCTAAATTTTTATTTCTAATGACCCCTGCTGTGTCAAAGGTAGGTAATTCTCGAAACATGTCAATTAGGGTAGCCAGGTAAGGTACTGGATTCCCCGAAGTGGATAAAATGCCCGAGATGAAATAAAACGACACCAATTTGAATGAATTTTACTGCGACGAGAATAAAACACATAAAGGGAAAAAGGCGTAAATAATTCGTCACGGAATATCAAGATAAACATGAGTGACGTAGACTGATTGCATGTATTATTTTTTACTAGTAGAAGTTTGTATCATAATGATAAAATCTGCGAAACTAAGGTGATTCTTATCTCAGAAGAAAAATAAATATAATTTTAATTAAATAATTTGTTCTTTATACAAAAAAGTTTTTGTTCTAATTAGCATATTATTATTATCTTGTATTAAATCATAAGTTAAGTGGGCGCTGTCTACCAAATAAAAATCTAAGATGAAATTCAAAACACAAGATACTTTCTATAGTCGACGAATGAAAGGATATATTAGTGTACCTACTAATAAAGTGAAAAAAAAACTGTTTATTGTTTAAAATAAAGGGAGGATTTAGTAATAGTTTAAATCGAGACATGACAAGAAAATATCATATAGTTTATAGATAGAAATTTTCAGAACACATAATAATAAATTATTATTATTTGGGTTTAGTTCTGTAATTTATTTTTAGTTATTTACGACGTTTCGGGAACTTTGCGTTCCCTTCATCAGGTAACAATAAATTCATTTAAGTTATCGAAACGTCGTGAATAAATAAAAATAAGTAACAGAACTAAACCCAAATAATAATAATTTATATCTATATAGAATATTTTGGTCATAATCAGAATAATGTAGCGAATCTAACTAGATATGATAAATTTGTTAATTGTATTGTTTGCTTCAGAAAAATATTTAACTTTATTAATTGATTATGTCAGGTAAGATACAAAAACATAAAAAATAGAAACCAAATATTCTAAATGGGAGGCCAGGATTCCCATGCAGTTAGCAGAAGAAACTAAACGAAAAAGTTTAAATTCAAAATCGAAGAACAATCATTGTGACAAGTTAAGTGTCGGACGTCCGAATTTGTCACATAAAACTTTTACACTGTTAAAACTTCGAATTGATAGCCCATCCAAAAGAAAACTTATTTCATTTTATTCTCCTATATAAACTTGAAATTTCGTAACATCATCCAATATTCAATGTCAATCATCATTAGTTTCTATCACCTATCTAACAGTAAATAATTTATCATTAGATTAAAGGCATACTTGATCAACACTTTACTTGATGTATTTTTTATGTAAATTGACTATAAAAGTCGATTAGTATGAATAATTAATAATAAAGTTATAAAGGCTAATTATGTAACATGTCCGTTATAATATTGTAAGGCTCATTAAGGCACACAACACACAGTCCTGAATGAAGGGTCAAAGTTTGACAAGTTCCAGGGACGACGAAAAGTAGCTCTCTATAAATTACAGACTTATTAACGGATCCCTCGCCCTTCATTTTAAAGCTAAATGGAATAATGAAATTTCGATCATTTATTCTAAATTACCGACACCTCAAATTCGGGACCCGATGATGATGATGGTAGATTTTTGGTAATCGATTACTGGAAAACAAAGACATCAGAAGTATCTAATTATCAATTAAATTTTCATCATTCGATAATAAAGTTACAAAATTATACTCTTATAAACGAAACAATAAAGAAATTTGACATTTTGACAACAAAAAATCTGATGTGGTCAGCACACGACCTCTCGCCAAATTCCGCTTATTCTACTAATCTATAATAAATAGTTTTACTTACGTTTTAATAGTTTCATGTTCATGTAATATGTAAACGACAATGTATACCAAGATGCAAGCAAAAGATGTCAACTGTACTGTCACTGTCTTAATAATTTAAATTTTGTGTAGAATCTTTCATATCATGGACAACAAGATACTGGACTTTCAAAAAAATAGAATATTAATTGTACTTTATTTTATTGTTAAATACTACCAAATTCAGCAATAATTGTAGTTAAAATTAGCTGTACCCATAGATAATTATATTTTCTTTTATTTTTAATTGCAACAATTGTCATAAATAAATAATGTACCTACTAATATCAAACTTCAAAAAGTACTTATCCACCAAAAACTCATACTCGAAAATTTTGATCCATTACAATACCTCTCTTATAGAATATGAGGTGGGAGGTAAAAAGGCAATTTTTCCTATCTTTATTATTTCAAGCTGCAGTTTATAAGTTTTCCTTTGTAAGTTTTATTCAATGCAAAATATAATATTAAAACTTGTATTTATTTATTCATGCGATACTCAAGAATTTTTATTTTTCAAATAAACTCAAAGTCGTACCTATAATGAAAAATATATTTTATATACAAATAATTGAATTTTCAAATTGTTTGTAAATTTACGTAGATATTACGAGAAATTTTATTTTTTGTTTAAAAGGCGTATTTAACTGATGAGTATTTGTCTGTACTAAATGGAATATGTAACGTAATTTGCATACGAGTATTGGGAATGTAATTAATTTATCATTAAAGTATTAGGGGATTTAATACAATATTGGATAATATCAGCCCATATTTCAACCTTTTGTTAGGTAAATAATATCACCAAGAGAATACTTCGAATTATTTATGGCCCATTGAATAGCCCATTATTATCATTTTTATCATATTTTTTGGGAGTCTTGTACAAATAATATTTTGTAGTAAAATATATGGGAAAAAGAAATAAAAACGATACTAATGGAAAATCACTAATGGTACAAAAGCACGCAGGAGAAATAAAACTTACATGAGAAAGAAAGAAGGTTTTTCAGTATAAATAATGGTTCGTGCAGCCGACAAAAATTTTATCACGGAAGAAATTAAATTGCAAATATCTAGAATACATAAAAGTTTTACACTTTAGAGTAGTTTCTCTAACACGTTTTAATTTGTAATTCAAACATTAAATAAGTTAATTTACTTTATCAGATTTTTTTAACGCAACCCAATTGAAAACAATTTGCAGCCAATTTTTACCTCTCGCTTCATATTCTATAAGAGAGGTATTGTAATGGGTCAAAATTTCCGAGTATGAGTTTTTAGTGGATAAGCACGTTTCAGGGTCTCTAGAATACGAATTTACTATTTTCACGATGATGTCTGTGTGTGTGTTTGTGTGTGTGTTTGTATGGACTGACGATTTTTCGTCCACGATAACTTAAAAAGTATATCAAACTGTTTATAACCAAATTTCATATTTAAGGTTTTAATAAGTATCTTAACACCGGATAAGATTTTGGTAGAAATCCGCAAACCGGAAGTAGTACTTTTAGAAGTTTGAAAAAGTTTTCCTTAAATATATTGGTATATTATTTATTTATGACAATTTTTGCAATTAAAAATAAAAGAAATTGTAAATATCTATGTGTATAGTTAATTATAAATACAAATTGCTGAATCTGGAAGTATTTAACAATATTCTATTTTTTTGAAATTCCAGTATCTTGTTGTCCATGATATGAAATTTGTTTCTACATAAAATTTGAATTATTAAGACAGTGACAGTACAGTTGATCTTTAGCTTGCATATTGGTTTACATTATCGTTTAAATATTAAGCATGAAACTATTAAAATGTAAAAGTAAAACTATTTATTAGATTAGTAATAAGCAGAATTAGGCGAGAGGTCGTGTGCTGGCCACAGTAGATTTTTTTAGAGTGTTTCCATTTTCACTTTTCACAATAAAATCTTTTTCCATTATTGGACTGAATGGTGTTCAGGTGTTTTTGTCTTGTATTTTAAAAGATCGATTTATTGATTAAAAGAAATTTCTAGGAATTATTCTAATAAGTAGGTACTTACTAACATATCAACAATTTATGAGTTTTTGTAGTTGAGTAGGCAATTTGTTCCACGATATTACAGCATAAAATAGTGATTGTTGAATGTCAACCACTTCTCATGATTCGATCAAGCTGTGCACAAATCGTAACTGCAATAAATTTCATTATTGCCGTATGACGGTATGACATAACGTTAATAATAATTTATGACTGGCTGTAGGTAGATCCATTCATTCATTATATGCAGGTTTTTCTTGATTAAAAACTTTTTGTTTTAGTAATACTGAATTTTCAAATGCAATTTTAAATGAGGTACTTTATTGGCTTTATATAATACTGGAAAGAGGTAAAATTAATTAATATGATTTTAATTTAAATAAACAGTAACGTTATACCTGGTTTAATTTATTATATACCTATAACTATAAGAATAATAAGTAAAATTTTTATAGTTAGGGTTTTCATAAATGAAAAGTCGAGCATACGAAACAAAAAGTTTTCAAATATCATCATGCCCCAAGCCCCAATGTCTAAATTGGTAATAAACCAGATACCAGATTGTTTCAACAATAAAGTCCTCTTGTCAAATTTTACAGGTAATTACAAATTTGTAGAGTACGTCCTATTTTGCCTTAGTTGGTGATGAATCGGGAATGAATTCATTATAAAAACTCAAATAATGTATCGATTTGATTGTAATAATAATCATTAACTTTGCAATAATAATGTAAACATTGTGTGTGTCAAAGCAGTACCTACGGGTGGAAAGTTGGCCTGTTTCTTGTTTGACTTCCTCTGGCGTTTATTTTTTGTTAAAATTTAAAAATACAGGACAAAAATGAGACGGAACAAACTACGTCCGTCAATATTTAGTAGCTAGTATCACACTAGTATACAATATTTACAAAATAATAAAAATGATAGCGTTAATTGAACTACATTTTTCTTACCCAATAATGAGTATATTTTCGTTAATCATTAGTAATCGTTTAACTTTGAATTGCAAATTAAAAATCAATTTCTGTTAAATAATACATTTATAATGCATTCGTTTTTCTATCACAAAATTGCATAATAGGTACTGCTACGAAAAGCAAATACGCATTAATATCAAAATACACAATTCGTTGCTATCGTAAATAACGTGTAAGTAATTAGTCATAAATTCTGCAAGAATTACGTATTATTTTTCTACGAAAGTGCGAATTTATATGTTTTCAGATATTAAAATTGATGGTGAAAGTATGCTTTTGAAACTTTGAGTGTTGAAAATAATTTCCACACTAATATTGAATATTTCCCACTTTCGTAGACAAAATAGTATGTAACACACTTGCGGCAAGGATCATTGAAAACTCGTTCGTATGATAGGAGAATAATTCGCTAACGCTCGTGCTCCAACTGTCATACTAGTTTTTCAATGAAGTCCTTTCCACACTTGTATTACAATATACTATTTTTACTTCCCCGATCTATGTAATAGAGGGAAGTATTGTAATCGTGAATTTTTGACAGTTCGAGATTTTGGTGAATCTTTACGTTTTAGACCCTACTGAACCCAAAAAACATAATTTAAAAAAAAGCCGGTCTGTCGGTCTGTCTGGATGTTGCATAACATAAAAACGCGTTGGAATTTTGGACTGAAATTTTATATTTAAGATCTTGAGCCAAAATCTGACTTCAAGTTCGTTAATGAACGTTATTGAACCAGTGGTACCAACTTTACAAACATAACTTTTTTTATTTTTATCAAAATACTATCGTGTGTGGTATCAAATTAAAACTCCCGGGAAAAGAATTTTCGTAGAAAAACAAAAATAACATTTAAACGATCTTCAATTAGTTTTTTTTATAAATTATTCAAATTATACCGAGTTTGGTGTTAATTTAAAGCGCTCGGGGAGACAAGTTTAGTAAAAATGTAAAAATGACATGTATGCGATTTTCAATTGTTCCTCAAAAAAATTATTCAATTTTTTTTATTTAACCAGTGGTACCAACTTTATAAACATAACATTTATTTTTATTAAAATACTATCGTGAGTGGTATCAAATTAAAGCTCTCGGAAAAATAATTCTAGTAGAAAAATAAAAATCATTTAACCGATCGTCAATTTTTTTATTCTAGGTATATTATTTAAAATATACCGAGTTTGGTATCAATTTAAAGCTCTCGGGGAGATAAGTTTAGTAAAAATTGTAAAAAACCACATTTATGTGATATTCAATTGTTTCTCAAAAAATTATTCAATTTTTTTCAAGTGTATTTTTTTATTCCTATGTAAATTTAAATTGATTATGATAGTGACAGTCGTTTATATCACACTTCGTTTATATCTTCTTTGACAGTTTACATAAAATGAAAAAAATATATTTGTGAGTACTTAAGTATAGTATATTCAAAATTAAAAAGAGTGGGTATAGAGTATGGCGGGAGGTCTTGTGCTGGCCACATCAGATTTTTTCACATGTTATTTAAATTATATCGAAGTAGGTATCAACTTAAATAGTTTGGGAAAAAAAGATAAATTTATTTAAATTTTGCTGAATAAAGCATAAAATTAAAGGCGTTACGAAAGTAAGTTATTAAAACTTATAGTCGGGGAAGTACTGTGGTGGACACAGCAGATTTTTTGTATATTGTATACCTATCAATAAAATGATTTCACGACGTTCTATATTGTGTGTGCTACAATCTGAAATGAATGATTTGATAATAAAATACCTGTAAATAACTAAATCGGTACAATTGACAAACTGAGTTCATGAAATTAACCCATTTACAAGCAATCTGCAATGTTAACCGTCACACAAAGTTTGGTTATTGGTCACTTTGGCGCTGTCGTCTATCGTCTGCAACGCACGGTGCCTTCCTGCAAGGTTCCTTATCGCAAGTAAAGAAATGCTTATAAATATAATATACGAGTACTATATTTTAAATTTTTACAAAATTTAATCATTAAATTAATTATTATTCTTGGTACTAGTTTCAAAGCTCAAAGGAAAATGGATAGAATGCATTAAATAATTTATTTTATCCGTACTCTCATCCACTAAAAATTGCAATGAAATGAAAACTTACGTACTACCATATTACAAAAGAAAATGGATTCACTCAAGCGCATAATTTTAATAAATAAACAAAACTTGAACTCTGAATTCTTTGGGTTAAAGACCGCGTTACGTCTATATAAAATCATTAAAGACAAAAACGCAAACCTTGTCAAAGTCAAAAGGAACAAAAGAAGAAATCACAGAGCTAGAAAAAAATTTATAAAATGATCTCTAACACTTTCGGAGTAAGGGAGTTTTTATCTTCAAGATATTATATTGGTTTTTTCGCGTATAGTTTTTGCGAGTAATTTTTCCGCGGGTGCCTATTTTCTTTGATTGGACAACTGGGGAAATCTTTCGGGATTGGACGGAAATTAAGAAAAGATCCATTTTCCACTCTAGGCTCCCTTGAGAGCAACTGTGATTAATGAATTAAATATAGAAGATGCTGTAATGTTGATTAATATTTCAGTATAATTTTGGTTGAAAATATGCCGTCAAAAGTCTGATGGTAATTTTGGTGAAAACAATTATTTCTCGTTTATCAAATGAATGTTTTGCATAGTTAATGATAGAAATGATATGAGAAATTTAATAAATTAATGCTGCTTTAAAAAGTTAAGATTTAATTATGAAGTAATTTGGATTATATTATCCAAGTAGCAAGTATTCCAATTTTAAAAAGTAATTTAAGTGGAAATGCAAACACAAATATTTTACTTCATTCATGCCTTAACAACAGATGCATATTTACTATTTAGCTAAAAATAAACAACGACAAAATTTTAACAAACCGTAAATATTTGTCAAACAATTTTGGTAAAATATTTACAAAAATAATGGGGAAAGTTTTAAACAAATATTATTTTGTGTGCTACAAAACGTAATTATTTCGCAGTGCGCTGAAAATATGCGGCCACATTTATCTTTATTCTATGTAATGAAAATATAAACTAACACGGTACTTATTATATTCCCAAAACATGAGAAAAATATTTTGCAAACTTTAAATATTAACGTAGTGTTAAATCTTTAGTAAAAATATACCTGCATAAATTCTGACGTAGGTACACGCAATTATAATTTTCGTATATTAAATTATTAAACAAAAAATGTATTTTATTCTAATAAAACATATTCTACAAAATTAATATTTCTTGAAAAATACCAATGATTATTCACATCATCTGTCATCTGTCAAAAAAAGACCAATAAAAATGCAGAATATTGAATTTCACAGCCAATCAAAATGAGTAGATTTGATTATTTTGTACTAGTAAGGTTGTGTATCGACTATGCACTACTATTACTTTTAGGTGGCTATTTAACAAATGAACATTTTTATTATAATGTATATTGTCCATTTATATTGCACCATTTCTATCTCTGGGTTTTCTTCTAAGGTTTAGAACATTTTCCACTTGAAATTCACTATTTTATTTGTAAAGAAACACCAAAAAACACATAAAACATATTTGACAAAACGTCTAAATTTTATCAAAATATTAGTTTTCTGAAATCATGGATAACTGCATTTTTTGCCATTTTAATTTAACACTGGATCTGATTCAATGAATAATCTCTTAAATACCATATTTTTCTGGTAGTTATATTATTATACACTCATGTAAGTTGTGCTTGCGCGAATATTACTCGTGCTGCGCACTCGTAACATTTATATCCAAGCACAAGGAACATTCGTAATACTACAAGAAAATAATCGACATGACTACGACTACTTATGGTATTATAAGTGAAAATTTTGTTTTTAAATTTGACGATAAAATAATAAATATGTGTAGTGTACCTACATTATATTTTGACATAAAAAATATTTCAACTAAATTAAAACAATTTACAAAAATTTGAAAAAATGATAAACCAACCATCCACTTTATTAATAGCAATAACTAAATAAATCTAAGCTAATGTTAGCAATGGATACAACCATGAAACAAAACTTTTTTGAACTTTATTTGAATTGAAAAGCAACATTTTTATGTAGCAACAATGATAATTTTTAAAGAAATCATTGTTTTTATCTTCTAACAAGGCAATCAACAAACAACTCAACTACGTAACTTTTACAACTTTCAAAAACTCATTAAGATCTTACATATCATTTGTAGCATGCGCAACATTGCTTTTCACATTACTAATATAGTTCTTGACATTTTGGAACATCACTACGTGTTTATAAGCGCGGGAAATTCAAACTTTCAAGATCACTAACTCCGTTCAAACTGATTGTTGGTGAGCGAATGCTGCTCTGTTCAACATTCAACTGTTCATCGTCACGTGTGCGCTCGACCGCCATGACCACGGAGAATTCACCCCCGCGAGGGGGTGGATGTTCGCAAGGGCAAGGGGAGGTCACGTGGTTAACCGGTGATTTGTAAGGGAATGTTTCAAAAGAAAAGACGAAAAGAGTAATTGAGAAGTTTGGGTAATTGGGAAAAACTTTTACGAGTCTTATTTGTGATTGTTTAAGGGGTGATTTATTTGTCAATTATTCAATGAATGAATGAATTATTGATGTTTAGACTTGGAAAAGGTCAGTGTCAATAATTACATTACTGTCGGATTAATAATTATATTCAGTTTACTTAAAAGATGAATAACTTATTAAAAAATAATCAAAAAATTTAAACTAAACTTTATACTAAAGTAGGGAATACATGTACATTTCTACGTTTTAATACTTTTCAAAAGTTTCAAATTTTTATATGTACTTATTTGTGTAGAAATATCAACAATTTATAGCAAAAATGAGCTATTATTTTCACATTATATTTAGAAACTCTTAACTATTTATAATGCGCCGTCTAATATAATAAATAATACATCATCCATTCAAATCCATGTAGTCATAAAATAAGCTTTGTTAAGTAATTTGTAAATATTTATATTTAGTTTATAATAATCAAATAAGTTATTATGTTAAATTTTGGTTACACGAACAATCTTATAAGTTTCAAATTAATGTTCTTAAGTTGTAAAGCAATTGAAGGTAGAAATTAAACTTTCTAGTTCTTGGATAACTTGGCTTCTTCAGGTTTTCAATTTCAGTGGTGCGCAGACTTTTTAAATCGCGGTCCAATAAAAAAATTACACTTTCCCAAAGGGCCACCTAGGTAAATAGCAACATTTTTTTATTCGAAATATAAGTGGAAGAGTTAGAAACCAAATCATTTTATTATGTAATATCTACACAAATAAGCTATAACAGAAGCTAATGGGTAACTAATAATACTAATATCAGCATCAGGCAGGTACGATGTTAGTAGGTAGTCGCAAAAAAGATTTTTTTTTAGATTATGGAAGAATGTTCAAATTTCGTGGTATCAGTGACAAGTAAAATTTTTTGAAACTAGAAAAAAATACTTATGCGTCGCAGGCGAAAAATTTAATTGCGTTTAAATTGTCATGTGTTAATCGGAACCTTAGTTTTTTAAATAATAAGTGAATAAGGTCAGTGCGTACTTACATGTGCCACAATGTTCGCAAAAAATTAAATAAAATAATAATTCAATGAAAAGTAAAAATGAATAAACGCTCCCTTATAAACATAAAATATATAAACTTTTAAAAAATTCTGTTTTTTTTTTCAATTTCATAAAGAGCCAACCAAATTTCGTAAAAGGGCCATAACTTGCGCATCACTGAATTACCTGTTACATTTTAGATGAAAAAATTTGTGATCACTTCTATTCAGAACAATGTAAATGTAAAAATAAATTTAACTTCAAATTAAAATTTTTTCATCTAATGTAACATCTAATTGAAAATCTGAAGATGACCGCGTAATCACGGTTTAAACGTTGTTGTAATTTATTGTTGACTAAAGAAATTTAAGTATAGCCAAAGCCAAGTTATCCAAGTACCGGAAATTTTTATTTTATTTTATTTAGATACAGATGCCTTGATTATTTAAAAAAAAAGATTAATAATTTTTATTTGAAAACTATATAATTTGAATTTTAATAATTTTTTTCTAAATAAGTGTACCGCGAAGATCCATGAATATCAGAAAAAAATTCTTATTCATCAACAAGCATTTTAATTTAAATATATAGTCATCATGTCACCATCGTCCGGGTTGACATTCGTTTACTTGAAAATCTTAAAATTTTTGTTTTTATTTTTGAAAACCAAAAAAAGAATAAAGAAATTGCTACTTAGGTCGCATATTCAAGTTATCGAAAAAGTTTTCATTTTGTAGATTAATAGGTAAAAGAGAAATATTATTTGTCTAATGATAATGATTCTACAACAAATAAATAATAAATAGTTTATGTATTTTAAACAAATACCTAGGTACATATTTAAGTATGAGTAGGTAATTTAAATATGTAATATTTATTTTCAAATTTTGTAGTTAAAGTAGGTAGGTATGCAAATTATGTATATCGTTGAAATTGAGGTGGTATGTATTTAGGTATTTAAAAAAAACTATATTGCTACTGGAAATCATTTAAAAAATCTGTCTTGTGCTTCAAACTTTTTCTTATGGTGTAGGACGGTGTGGGATAGATGCCATCTAAAAAAATTTCCGATATTGACATGGTAGATTAGGATTTTAACTTAACCCTTTCTAGTATTCTAGTTCATTTATCTACAATCTACATTTGTTCCGAAAAATAAAAAAATTCCTACCCTAATTTTTCTTTTTTGAATAATTAACAAGTTCACGGAAAGCAGTAAATAATAGGTTAGGTTGACAAAGAATAGTTATGTATGAAAAATTGTAAGTTGTTTTTGTGAAAATCTTGAAATATGCTAATAAATTACAATTTACTAGGTACCTACAAGTTTAAAGTTTTTGAAAGATTTCGTATAAATAAATTCAGTGAAATTCTCAGAGTGAACGATTTTTATTATTTGAACAGTTTTACTTTTAACCTTTATAAATAATTATTGTATAGGTATGTAAATAATTAAATATGCTAAAATATCTAGAATAAAATGTACTTTGGCTTCAGTGATCAATAATTAAAATCGAAAAATTATTAAATTCATAAATCAAAATGTCAAAAGAAATTAATTAACAAATATAATGCTCTACACTTGTAAATCTATACAGTTTTAAATTAATTTTATATTTAAAGATGTATTTATTTCTAATATCTGAATTGTGAATTATTATCAAAGGCAGACGAACAAACAAAAAAATATGAAATTTGAAGAACTGTAATTAAAATTGTAACCTTCAAAAAGGCTTCAGTTTGCTTTTTAAATTAAATACTACTATTATAATGTGTATAAGATCTTTGGTAAAGTTTGCAAACGCCAGCTTTCTGAAATGGTTATTAAATTACTTTTAACCATAAAAAATTCTTTTCTTTTTAAATTACCTGGCAATTTCTTAAACAAACACTAAAGTGGTAGTAATAGAAGCTAAATATTTTTCTTATTTTTCAGTAATAAAAGAGTCCGCCTTTATTACTTTATTTTCATTTAATCCCATTGCTATTTAATCGCAAAGTGCCATTATAAAAAATATATAATTGACATTATTTTCAATTCATATAAATAATAATGTACGTAATCGGAAAGATACCATACCACACCGCAGATATAGGTACCGATATGTTAGTAATTCTAATGCAATTTCGAATTTATGCCATTTTTACCTGAAAGTCTGTTTATCAGCTATCACATTATGTCACTCTCAATAAAAATGAGATATCAAGATGATTTTTAAGTAAGACTATTTTTGTGATAAGTACTTACGTTGATTTAAATCTTGGATTATTTTCCAACTTTCCTTTTACGCAATTTAAAATTAAATTATAATTTATAATGTTTAAAAAAATACTTGAAAATTGGGTTTGTTTATTTTCTACAAATAACTAAATTTAATATAAAATATAAGCTACCTGATGCTGTCCTTGCCAAATTTTAACAGTCGCAATTTGAGAGTATATTATACCTATAAGGTTATTTATAGTTTTGAATTAGGTCCTTTTTTCCTCTTGAATTCAAAATTACAAGATTTTAAAATTTAGATGACCTAACATTGGTAGATTGAACGATATAAATTTGTAAATAAATTCTTTTAAATACAATTTATTGTATTATTAGTTTTTTAAATAAATATTAATAAAACAGTAAAATGTAAATTAGTACCTACTTACGTATTTATACGGCATTATTGTTTTTCGTTTCCACCAAAATTTTATGTTTTCTGTGTTACCGTTAAAAAATAAATCAGTAATATATTTAGTTTTAAATATTGAAAAAAAAGTTAATTCACATTTGGTGATAAAACTAACAAGCACATACAAGATTAAAAAACTTTTTTATTTATTTTTTATTTATTTTCTTATAGTCTGATCTCATAAGGCATTATTTTCTCATCGAATTAATAAAATTCCTATGAATTTTAAAATTACAAATATATCAATTGCAATTATTTTTAAAACCTATCTTAATTTTTTTCCTAAAAAGTTAAAATTCTTATCAAATAATAATTATTTAAAGTAAGTTATTATTTAGAAAACATAAAAACAACTAAATTACTAATTTTAGGTAGCAACAAACTCATCTGTGATTGTGAAAAAAACAAAATGAATCTTAAACATGTGTATTTTGTTCTTGATTTTAGATTTTCTTGAAACTAATCTTTGTTGATCTGGGATTTTTACCGTTACATTATGTTTGATTATTGTGAATTCTTTAGTTTGTAACATAATGTTAAAGTTGTTTTCTTTGGTTTTAAAGATGTGTGTTTCTGCTGATAACATTTTAATGTCAAGAGATATTTTCTCACTTAATAACAATTTTACATCAATTTTATGTCTGAAATATAGCTCAATAAAATATATGCTTCCTCGTGTGGTCGAGCAAATTCATAAGAAAAGAACTCGCAAAAGAATGTTTGTGTTATTTAGGTTATCTTACTTCCTGTGAACTACATATTTGCAGAGCCGTGTACCGGCTAAATTCAGGTACCATTTATTTTCCAAGCTGCCCCAGAACTGATATCGACCTATTATTTATTAACGACGCAGCGACGATACAAATTACACGTACATAATACTGTACAGCAGAAGACAGATGGCCGAATCGAAATTAAAGTTTTATTATTCGAAAATCCAATACCATCTGTAAAAATTGCTCCTCTGATAATTAAATTTTCATTTATAGAACTTTATAGAAAATTAGTTCTACGATGTTTTATTCATGTATTGTAATACATTTTTTACATAAAACTAGTCTTTATGCGTAGGTTTTACAGTAATAATTTGTGATTTTGCAAACAATATTTTTAATAATTCAAAACAAATTCAGTTATAAAGCTTTTACTGTTGTTATTGCATTTACCACTGGCGAACATATAAAACAGCAAAAAATTTATAATATTTACAAGGATATAATATACAAAATTGCATTGAAGCAACAGAAAGGATTATTTTGCAATTTATTTCCTTGTGTTTTATTTGGGCTTATGACTAAATGCATGTCTAAAAATAAATGTTCCGCTCCTGCAAATATCGGATTATTTCGGGTAAATGTAGACTTCGTTAAAATTGAATTGGCATTGGAGTAGGTACTTTATTTTTCATATTCATGCGATTTGAAGTTCTTTTCAAATAAAACCTCGCTTTGATTTATTTTTAATTTATCTTCCACTAAAATAAAAATTCTGTAGTGAGCGCCGTTCATATTTTGGGAATAAGATTATCTTTAAAAAACTGCCTGCAATTTATATTTCCTGATCATTTTAGCAACTGAGTCACGTAGGAGATAAAATAAACTTCTAAAACTCCAATATATTTTATTCTTACAAAGAATAAAACTTGCTTCGAAGGACAAAATAATAAAAATCAAACTTTAATCTAGACTTACATATTAAAATCTGCAACATGCAATACAATACAGTAAAACGAGTCACAAAACTTATCGAGTATCTAAAGTTCTTAACATTAAACTTTTGTGCGCGTGCAAAGAAATTAGTTTAATGTCTTGAATTATCAAATAGAAATTACCACTTTTTCTACTTTACTACTTCATTGATTTTCGCCTTATGACGTCATTTTTTCAAGTGATTCCGGACCAAAGCTTTCTTTGATAACATTACGAATTCTGGTCGCAAACAATGTTGAACGATATGTTCTATATGAGTTTAAGTTGCGAAAAGTTTTAGATCCAGTGGTATAAGAGGTATCAGTAGTTCAGCGAGCGGCACATGTATAACCTACTTATGAACATTTTTTCGCAATAAAGAAAAACCTTAACTTTTTATCTATGTAGTGTCAGTGTGTGACATTGTGATTGTGAATAAACTTTATATTTATATTTATGAATAAAGTTATAACAATTATTATAAAGTTTTGCAGAATTTAAAACAATAAACTTTGATGTTTCCACGTATTATATTCAAACATTCAAAGTAGCAAAGTTTATAATTAAATTAAGAAGATTAACAAAATTAAAAGTAAACTAAAATACTTTATCTCAAACCTTGACACACACTTAATATTATAAATGAAATTACCTAAAGTAAATTACAATTTATAAACGTAAATCTTTTTTAAAATAGAAAAAATAATCTCTTTATGGGATTTAGAATAGGTAAGTAAAATATAAGAAAAATTAACAAAAAATATTAACATTCACATAATTCGGGCTAGAGCGATATATCGATAAATATCGAAATTATTTTTAAATATCAGATATCGATTTTTATCGACATAAATAGGTAAAAATATCGATATAAATCGATATTATTTTGATATCGAATATCGATACCTATACGATATTAAAACTTGAATATCGCGCAGCCCTAATACGGGTCTACAAAAAACCTATAATAACTTGTGACAAACGCAACTTTTTTGAAATAAAACTAAGGATGCATATTATGTAAGAAAACATAAAAATAAAAAAATCATTAAACTGTAATTTTTTAATAAAAAAATTAAAAATTTTCCTTCTAAAATTAAATAAATAAGTGCTTGATTACACCATTCTTAAACGTTGAATGAAATTAAAAATAATTTAAATCCAAGCAACTAAACATCACACCGGGCCTGATGAGAGGCCCGGTTTCTGCACCCTGCATCCTGTTAACAATTCAACGGTTTTATAAGTCGAGTGGCACAACTCTGCATAAGTCCAATGGTCCTGCTTTAATACCAGAACTAGAGATTTAAAAAACTACCTTTGTTTTCAGACAAACAATGGAATTAGGTACGTGGCCCGTATCATTTTCTAGAAAATATCGTCTATTAATATAGTAGGTTAAAATCTTCGAGTAGGAAAACGGAAGTATAAGTACGTCATTTATGCATTGTTTATTACAATATAAATGAAAGAAAAATTTAATTATTGATAGAAATATTCAGAACTCATATAATATTAATTAATTATTATTTGGGTTTAGTTCTGGTATTGTATTATTATTTATTTACGAGGTTGTAAAGTATAGTAGCAATTTTGTATCATAAAATAATTACTTGATGTTTTTTGTAAACACATTCATTATTTGTTTACCTGATGAAGGGAACGCACAGTTACCGAAAAGTTGTATACTTAATAATATAATAACAGAACTAAACTTAAATAATAATTTATAGAGACAGTATTCAATAAATATTTCTCTATCTGGTACTATTTATTATTATTATTTATCACAATACAATTAATAATTATGTACTTGAAACTTCGATATCTGAAAGTTCTTGTTCAAAATTTGGTACCTACCTAACTACGATACTACCTACTTCCACGACACCTATATAAAATTTAAGTTATAATAATATTCGTACATTGGTGACATTTCTCTTTTTCACATTTGTTCCGTGGTATAGAGAAAATTATTAAAATATGAGCTTCAAATCTATTTGAGAGTATATAATATAGGCTGTCTAAAACTGATTAGGTCACCATTGGGATCTTGGCAACTATATAATTTGTGACTTATTTTATTTTAAAAAAAACTGAGAACCGCGACTTAAAAAGTTATTAGATATAAAAAAACGTGTCATATAAAAGCTACATGATTTGATGTGGAAAACATAAAAATGGTGTCAGAATAAAATTAAAGATGGCGGTTTTTTCGAAATATTGATAGCAACTTTCTTAATTTAAAATGACACCATAATTAGAAACACTGCAGCCAATATGCTAAAGTAAATTAAAGTTGTAAAATTGTGAAATTGTACAAAAAAAGTATAAAACATAATAATATTGTAAAATAAGAGTTTACAGTACATCACTATAAAATCAGAATTTTCAATAAAATAATAAATTTACCTACTTATTTTTAAACTATTTCATCGTAAAATAACACTGGTGGTAACACTCTAGCACTGCTTACTTTCCTCTCTAGAGAGGAAATACTTACTTTCCTCATTACATAAGAAAATTGTGTTTTCTTCGCATGTCGTGGTCGTGAATTTTTTTTATTTTCTTATTACAATTTCCAAAATATTTCTATAGTCTATAGTTTTTATTTAACGATTTATTTTGTATTTATATTTATCATTATGTGCTTTCGTTAGTTTTAACTAAAATAACAACAACTTTAAAAATAAAAACACTCTAAATCAGCTTCTATTTCTCTCCATTATTAAAATAAATTCCATCTATAGTGACATATGAATGGCACAGGCACTTAACCCGATTGGTCAGCTGACACTGAAACCTGACATGCTCTTGCCACTTACAGTAAATGGAACTTCAGCTCCAACACCGACCGAGGCTAATGTCACAGCAGTTGAATAATTTAACAGCTTCAGGAAGGACTGTCTGGCGTGAAGATAGCCACAGAGGAGAGAACCGCAGAAACATAAGACAAACGGACAGTGGGTGTAATTGATATGGACTTGGGTAAGTGGAGAGAGACTAACAATTAATTAAGATAACAGAGAATCAAAGGCAGTGAGAGATTTCTTCTGAAGAGATTTTCTTTTTCTTTTTAGGTTTTTTACGGAAATGGGCCGCTCATGTGAAGTTGCGAAGAATGTTTAGTTTTATGAGAAATTGGGTTGAATCGTAAAATGTGCTAGTATGTAAAGTAGTAAAAGTTGGTTTATTTTATTTACTACGAATAAAGTTGAAATATATTTCTAGTTTTAAAAGCAGGGGCGGAGTCCAGAGTTGAACTATTGAACTATCGGGTATCGGGTTGTCCATATTATACAGGATGTTTCTATACCTATGCACGCAACTTTAATAGGTCATATAATTTGATATACTGATTAGACAGAAAGAAAATATTTTTTTTAAATTCTCAAAATAGTGAAAATATAAGTTCCATTGGTTTGAACGTCCATTTAATTGCGTAGGTATTTATTATGTAATTTATAAAATAAAATTAGGTATAAATAGTATCAGACTATCTATAGTCATTTCTTATGTGATAATTAATAAATAAACATTTAAATGGACTTTCAAACCAATGGAACTTATATTTTCACTACCCTTATTTTGCGAATTTTGAAAAAGTCTTTTTTTTCTGTAATCAGTATATCAAATTATATAACCTATTAAAGTTGCGTGCAGAGGTATAGAAACACCCTGTATATAAATTATACCGTTGGTAATGTTCCACAGAAAAACTATTCACCTGCGACTTGTGTAGTACATTCTCATTCAATTGAATAATATACATAGTAGGTACTAGTTTTTTTGCCTTAAATTGAAAGTTGCTCCATTTATTCTGCATTCTGATTACATCCTTTTCGCATCCTTTGACTGAGGTTTCATTTGACCAAGTCATCTATCTATACTACTACTCTGTCTATGGTATTAATGTTGTAAGTTATTTATTTTTCAATCTTGATTATTACCATACCAGGGCCGTAGCTAGGTATTAGACCGCCCGTATGCAATCATAATTATGGCGTCCCCCTTACATATTTTTAAATCCATATATTGTTCGATTATTGAAGAAAGATAGAAACTATTGCCGCAGGCAATTTTTTTTTGCTTTATGTCAAATACCGTAAAACTGAATTTTCAGAGATAAATAACACCAAGTTTTTGACTCTCTCATGTGAAGAAATAAATTTAAATTTGACGAGATTACGCATTACTATTTACAATCAACAGAAATAATTTTTGGAAAGAATCCAAAGATCATTCATGAGATCAGCAACATACATTCTTGATGGAACATATCCACTATCCAGTTAGAGACACTCCACATGAAGCGCACTAATTCAATCTTTTGGCTTACACTACTCCATCAGAGATGAAGATGCTGTTCTCTCATTATACAAAATATTTAATTGCTACATATATTGTCCATTCCTTCTTAACAAAATTCCCTTTCTAGTTCCTAGATTATCTTCTAGAGATAACAGTACCTTTTATAATCAAACTCCTAAATCAAATTATTTAGTTAAATCACCTCTTCACTTTATGTTTTCAAGTTATAATATTCTTGAACCTTATAAATATTACGTGCATAATCACAAGACTAAAACACACTGTTTCAAAGTTGCTAAGCAACAATGATGAAAATTGTCGAAAAACCAATATTCTAGGTAACAATATTTTGACACAGCCTACTTTATAAAATGAATCAAAATTAAAATGTGTAACACTTTATTAAAAGGTTAATTATTTATTTATTATATGAACATTAATTCAAATAAATAATTAACCTACGTTGGGCGCCACTTTGTAGTACTTTATTTAAAAGGTTAATTATTTATTTATTATTATGAACATTAATTTAATTCAAAAACAATATTCTTCCCCCACCTTCTATCGTTAATTATCCCGGCGTGGTATTACAAATACTGCTTTTAAAGCTATATTTTTCAATTTAGGATGCAGGTGTAATAAAAAATAGAGTGTGACACTCGTATATAAGTGCTTATAAAACACTAGCGACGTTAAAATCACTTCGCTTCGCGTCGTGCTCAGAAACTCGTCGTATGTGCTTTAAAAGCTTTACTTAATACACTTGTATCATAATATAAGTACTATTTTTAGCAAAAAAATTGAATATAAATTATCAACGCTCTTCTTTGGGCTAAGAATCCAAAGATAGTAATTTATTTAATATTTTGTTCATACTTATTGGTATTACTCGTATATTGACTTTTAATTCTGGAAATGTAGTAAATTGCGATCCCCACCCTTGATTTTTTATGAAGTGGGCGCATTATTATAAATAGCCCATGAGCGCCAAATATCTTAGGACGGCCCTGCTAAATCTACCCGTTACTACTAACTATTTTATTTCATACTGTGTTGCATTTGCTTCTTTATGAGATTGATTTCAATCCGGAAAATGAAACATTACGGTATTGTTCTACTTTACAGGATTGTATACCGTAATGTTTCATTTTCCGGACTGAAATTTAATTTTTGTATTGAGACCAAGACGACCTGATTGTATTTAGAAAAGATATATAAAGAATGGGTGCAAACTTTGGTCCAAAAATGCAACACAGGTATGAAATAAAACGTTGTACGTCATTCGTCCGGTAGAGGATTTTCACGGTACTCGTTTCGAAATTCCTAACTCGGCTCCTTCGTCGCCTCGTTCGGAAACATCTTACTGGTAACGTAAATAACTATTGTGTCCGTGTATACTCGAAACTGTCACAGAAAAAGTCTTAACAAAATAAATCTTTTACTAATTCTGTAACTCTGTTACTCAGCCAGTCACAAAGGATGGCTTTGCTATTCACGTGAACATTTGACCAAAAACTTTGGAATACTCTAAGAGAATGGAATATAATGATAATGTTCCAAAGCACAATCCATGATAGTAATAATAGAACGATGAGATTGCTATCAGTTGATCCATACATAATAGTATAGTTTGCCTCTAACTCAAACTATAAGATAGTTTGATAACTTTAAAACTAGCAGCAAATTTCTGTATGGTTGGAAGCTTTGTAACACATAGGCGTAGCCAGGGAGTAGACTGGTAGGCTGCAGCCTACTCCCCTCGATTTCAAAACCTCGTTTTTAGGGTTTTTGTATAGGTTTTGAGGTTCAGAACTACAATGCCGCAGCGGTCCTGTAAGGCGTAGCATCCTTTTTGTGGCCCGCAAGGTTGCTCCCCCCAAAATTTTTCGTCTGCGGCGCTATTGGGGGCACTCCGCGCAATATTTGAAGTTCCACCACTGATGTCTATGGGTTGTGCTTAAAGTAAGCCTACCCGTTTTACAAATTCTGGCTACGCCACTGTTGTAACATACAGGAGATTGAAAATTTAAGGGCGTGATTAAAATTGAAAAAAACCGTAACACGAAGTCTGTAATGGTACCTAATGTTTTTAACCCGATAATTGTCGCTGTGCTCGTTCCTAAAAAACTCGTGGCTAAAATGACGTTTATAAAACTTGATACATAAAATACTACTAAAGACACTAAGACACACGTTTGTTTGTATTTCTGATCACCGTGTTCTGAACTGAATATAAACTTTAGTAAGTATATAATTTGATTAAATACTGCGACAAAAACGTACGGACAAATATTGTAGGAACTATAAATCATCAAGAACATAATTAGTAGTAAAGAAAGGGTTGGTCTAGGTATGACGGTTGTTTCCGTGTCGCCTGTCGTCTTTGCGTTATTCAATTTAGAATCATTTTGATCGAAGAACAATAGAAAATGTACCTACTATTTAATATAATAGGTAGGTAGGTACCTACTCGATTCGATTCTTGTGTTATTGATTTTCTTTATTTAAATTCTGATTTTGTATAAAATATTTAATGAGAATTTAAAAAAATCTATTATATTTAATTGATCTTTATTGTTTTTAAAAATGTGAAATTTTGACTGATATTTTATCAGCGGCGCACCCGGGTTTGGAATAAAAGGGGTTTCAATTTCAACGTCACATACCTCTTCTTAAGTAGCAACAAGATGGGAGAATGGGAGATATAATGTGGCGACGGTATAGGTTTCATTAAAAAAATGAAGTTGAGGCTGTAATGTAGTAGTTTTTACCTCCCACCTAAGGGATCGTGAAAAAAATCGACGTCGAGATTTTTGTCAATAAGCACGTTTTAGTACCTACCTTTAGAATCTATTTTGACTATTTTCATGAGGATCTCTGTGTGTGTGTGTATGTATGTGCGACTAATATGCGCTTTCGTTCTGATTCATTATCTCAAATTCTACTGAACATAACATTCGAATATTTTGCTTTATACATTTGTACATCTTAATGAAGAACTGAAAAGATTTTGGTAAAAATCTTCCAACCGGAAATGGTATTTTCATTTTCTTGAAGCATGAACCTGAGGCTGTAAAGTAGAAGTTTTTACCTATTGCCTAAAAGGGAGGTAGGTATAGGGATCGTGATAAAAATCTATTTCGAGATTTTTGTCAATAAGCACAAAACCTTTAGAATCTATTTTGATTATTTTCACGAGGATCTCTGTGTGTGTATGTATGAGCGCCTACTATGCGCTTTCGTTCTGATTCATTATCTCAAATTGTACTGAACATAAAATTCTAATATTTTGCATTATACATTTGTACATCTTGTAAAAATCTGCCAATCGGAAATGGTATTTCTATATTTTTTTTGCAAAATGTACCTAATGTACCTAAAACCAAATTCACATATTACAGTGTCAAGGCGGGAGGATATGTGCTGGCCACATCAGATTTTTAATTTTCTAACCATCCAAGAAAATAATACTTTTAATCATAATAAGATAAGTGGAATTAAATAATACCCCTGGCCAAGTGCACACAAACCACCATCATTTCACACCAAAATTCTAACATTCCTCAACATCCCCAATTATTTCTACCTCAATAAAATTCCTAAAACTCCAGCAATTCCCTCGAATTCGACTTCTCTCTCAATTCGAATGCATATTCAAACATTGGAGATCTCATTTCGTATTAGAGGTCACGTGTGGGTTTCAGGATGAAGGTCAGCACAGCATCGCAAGACCCGGAACTCAGGACTCTCAGGAATTTAATAGACACTAAATGAACGAATAACGAAGGAACAAAAGAATGAACGCTGATAACTGCACAGCTAGAACGGGTTATTAAAAGCAGTATGATTATTTAATTTTGTGGTAACGTCCACGGAATGAGTTTATTGAATTGGTTTGAGATAAATTATTTTTAATATGTTATCCTAATTATGTTGTGATTGCTTATGATATTTATTTCTATATTTAGAATTGATTGGATGCTGTAGGTAAACATAGATCAACTTTTACTTATTTTATTTTAACTTCAGGGAATCATCTTGCAGTACATTACATTCTGTTTAAATAAATACGACTATTTGGCTTCGCTGCTACATAGTAGCAGAGCCGGATCTACATAATTATTTCAGGGCCTGAAGTATACATCTATAAGAGAGCCCTCCCCTACTGTTATAAATACTCTTCATCTTAAATTTACATAACTAACTTTCGTTGAAACATTTTTATCATCAAAACAATCAGCATTGATATAAAATATAGTAAAATAAACAGTGTCGCACAGCGCATGGATTTTTGTTTTGTTATTAAAAGAAATTAGCGATTATAATAAGAAGCTAGGAAAGAAAAACATAGATGAAAGATTTTTCTATAAGTAACATGCTTAAAATTTTTTTACAAATATTCTTTGTAAGAAATCGAAGAAATTTTAGTGTTATTTTCCTCAGTAACTTTACTCTGCTATCATTTACGAATTAAAATATCGATTTATATTTTCACGATTTTATCGAAAACTATTTTTTGCTTATAAGTTTTTTAGTTTTTTAAGCAGGAAAGATATGAGGTGGCAAACCTGAAATACGTGTTCAACACCCTCCAAAAAATATAAAGGAAGAAAGAAAAAAAACATCTCCAAAACTTTTCAGGCAAAATCCTAACTATCGTAAAGTTTTAGGAACAGTGTTGTTAATCCTGATTTAGAACAACTTTTCTCTATGCACTTTTGTATGTAGGTACTAGGTAGTACATACCTTTTGGATAAATCTTAATTTTCTTTACAATTGTCTTTACAATTGTCAGCAAAATATCCACAATAATTATTTTTCCAAAAGATGTTTAAATCGTATCGAGTATGGTATTGAATTAAAGGTGTCTGCAAGAAAATACCATTTTTAAACTTTTCTTTGGGGACGTTCAGTGTTGATCACAGCAGAATTTTTCCGTGCACGGCGAACGTATAGGGTAGATAAATGAAAACTAAAAACTGAGCTAAACAGTTAACAAAATCAAAGATAGCAGTAGGTATCGTGAAGTTAAATTATTGAATATAATTTTAATACGTTCATAACATGTTTAAGATTTACGAACTTACTACGTATTGTGTAAATATAATTTAGATAATGTGATGCCATAACTAAATGCTTTACAAATAAAATAAATCAAAGACTGTCTGCATTACTATGGATGTGGAAATGTGGATTACAATTTTTTTTTAAATATTAGTATCAATGAAATAAATATCTCCGATTTTTTAAATATTACTAAAGCCTTAAAATTGAAAATATAATGAAAACATTAATTTTCAACATCAAAAAGCTATAGATTTCTTTGATGTCAAACGAGACTAAAATATATCTTCAAATATACATAATTCCAATTATATGATAAATTTTAATTAAATTTAGAGAAAAGTTGTTCTTGTTTATTTAAATGCCCTCAATCAAAGACAGTATGGTTTTGTTGTATTATCCTACTTTGCTCGTTTCGTTTGCAAAACATGATAATTTATTTTCTTTAGGAAACATGTCCTGCAAACATTTCAAAGGAACAGGCAGATATACTGTGGATTTTGCTGCATTCTAATCGCTTTTAAAATGTGTGTTATTATTGTTTTGTGAAATAATAAAAACTTTTTATATGTAGGAATGTAATATATTCTAAACAATAAGGACTTGTAAGTACCTACATTAATGAGATTTGTGATTTAATAAACAGTTAATGGTTATGTTGACACTGTATGATCAGTGCCGTATTATCAAATAGGCACGTAAGGCACGTGCCTAGGGGCCCCGACTTTTGGGGCCCCCAGCGTTGGCAAAGAAAGAAAAAAAACTTTAAAATATATTTTTTATTTATGATGAATAAATCAGCGGAAATATTTTATAATAATCTGAAAAGTGAAAATCTGTTGTGTAGGCAACGAATTTACCTCGTAAAGCCCAAACTTCATCCATGTAAGATGTAAGGGCTGGTTGACAACATTTTTATTCTCAACAGCGGGGCACACTCTTCTATACTATTACAATAAACAAACTATAGATTTAAAAAAATATATTAGAGCTTGTAATAAATTTACAATTTCCATCTTTTGTGCATTATATTTTATCTGCGTAAGGTATAGCCTAGATTTAGTAAGTCGAAGGGAAATGATCATTGAACATGAATTTGCTTCAAAAATTGACTAGGTATCCGGACTTACTATCTTTGTTTTTGTTATAGATATTTTTATATGAGTAGGATATACGTTTTTTACCCATTCATAGTCACACTTAGAGTTTATCTATTTTATGCTATATTTTCGGTATTAATATTTAAAAATATAGGTACCTAATAGAAACTAACCAAAGTTGATTTTTTAAAATTTATGTTTTTTCTTATTTTAAATTTTAAAAGGGGTCCCCAATAAATTCTGTGCCTAGGGGCCCCGAGATGTCTTAACACGGCACTGTGTATGATGATAAGAATCTATTTCTAATTATCAAGGCACAGGTAATTTGTTTAGAAAATAATTTTTGAAAACTTTGTTTGTAATTTCTTTTGACTTTCATCACTTTGCTGTTTATCAGCTTACCGTAATATGAATTGGATTAATGAAGTAAGTATAAATTGTTTAAATTAATTTTTCTACTGGCGACCAATCTACTTTGTTTTACTGTATAGTATAACTTTATACTACATTAAATTTAAATGATTATGACATGACAATGACAGTGACAATAGTAAAATATCGTTTATATCTTTTTCTGCAGTAATAATAAAATGAATAATATTTATTTGAGATTAGTAGTAGCATTGGTTATACATGTACGCAAATATAATCAAAGGTAGTAGGTACCTATATACACTGGGCAAAAAAAACACACCACTTGACAATGCACCCAAAATTCCGAATTTTTAGACCGCCATAACTCAGTTGAATTGGCTCGAAAATGGAAAAATCTTCGAGTTCTGACAAGATTGAAGTTTCCTCTTTAAGGTCATGCAAATTAATCTGACGCCAAGTTTACTTTACTCCCTGTCAGCCTCCTTAAAAAAAAGTTCTTCATGTCAAAAAATTTCAAACTTTGACAACTTGTACCAGGTGCAAAAAAATACGTGAATTCCATCCACTACCAAGGCGATAAAGTTCATTCATTTTCTTTTCGGGGAAATAAACAAAAAAGTAATTCCGATGATTTGGCGCTAAGTTACGAATTTTTGAAAAATAATTTCTTTTTGTGTCTTTTCGGTCATTACGCGTCTAACTTTGCACAGATATCAATGATTCTTTGAATTGTCACAAGATTGAAATTTTCTCTTCAATTGTATGGGAATTAATGTGACGCCAAATCGAATTCACCCCCAGGCACCCTCTAAGAAAAAAACAATGTTTTTGACACAAATATGTCAAACTTTGACAACATGAATGGTGTACCGTGGGTGTACCTACAAAAAAATATTTTCGACCCAATTGAATAACATGGCATTTATTCATTTTTTGATAAATTTTAAAAAATTTCATTTAGGTACCTACGATGATTTTATCCGAAAGCTATACCTATGGGCTTTTGAAATTTACTCTGCATTTTGTGAGTTTTTCAAAACTCTGCTTAAATTTGAAGTTTGAAGTCTAAAGCGATCACGAGAACATTAAACGAAAAAAGCACTTTAATTTAAGGTAAGGCGTACACTTGTAGACAATTTAGATACATTTTCAAAGATCAAAAAAATGCAATATTTTTTTCAAAAATTCATAACTTCGCGTCAAATCATCGCCGGTACTTAAAAATGAATAAACTTTATTTGCTTGGTAATGGATTCAGTCCACGATTTTTTTTTGCACATGGTACAAGTTGTCAAAGTTTGACATGTTTTGACATCAAAAACATTTTTTTTCTCAGGGCAGTGGCAGGGGATGAAATTAACTTGGCATCAGATTAACTTGCATGCCCTTAAAGAGGAAACTTCAAACTTGTTAGAACTTGAAGATTAATCCATTTTCAACCAAATTCAACCGAGTTATGACGGTCTAAAAATTCGGAATTTTTGGTGCATTATCAAGTGGTGCGTTTTTTCTTTTGTCGAGTGTATTAATACATTTGTATAATAAGTAAAAAGAATAAAGTAAGTATGGCGAGAGGTCTTGTGCTGACCACATTAGATTTTTTCCGTATAGGATAGTAGGAACAGAAAGTTCGTTGGGTTGCGTAGTATATGTAGTAAATTGGCCATTAAAACTCAAGTTTTTTTTCAAAATGTGTTCAACTATATACGTTGTAAATTAAATCTTATGTTAATATAAAAATAAATAAATAAATTCTTCGTCAATCCGTTATTAACACGTTACTATGATTTTGAATATTCAGAGCAGCAACTAACATTTGAACCTCATAATCCTATCAAACTGCCCAAACTATTCTCAAAATATGAAATTCCATAATACGTAGCTTAGCTTCCCTCTAATTTTCTAAACTATTATGCTTCGAATCCCTTTAACGTTCTACTGTGATCGTTTAATCTTGTACGACTTCATCTATCAATAGACATTATGCATTTTAGCATTTTAAATTGAAAAACTATTTATTTTAATTGCTGTAATTTTCTAGAGACATAAATTCATAATTTTGAGTTTTAGATTTTTAAAATTAACACTACAAACAAAACACCAAGTCACAGTTTATGATTTTAAGTTTTAAATTAAATATATTAGTATTTCAACCAACTGAAAAATTGTTATATTTAAAAATGAGTCATAAACACATTACAACTCAAACTTTAATGTTGTACATCGGATTACACTATTAATCTGTGCTTGCAAATGCAAACCTTTAATGTGTCTGGGAACACGAGCTTCTTTCTTATTATTAAACTTATAGGCTGGTAACTAATCCAATTTAAAATTACCTGTTACATGCAGGTGGCTATTTCAGCCTATAGACTTTTGCCTGAAGTCCAGGTAAATAACTTTAAAGACTGTTTGAGTTCAGTGGGCTAATTATCAGTTGCACCGCTAGCTAAATATTAAGTGTCATTTTTGTGGAAGCGATACAAGCCATAATAAAATTCGTATTTGTATGTATATTCTAAACAAACTAAAATTAGAGAATGGCGTACAGTGGACACATAAATATAGGGGTAGATGTAATTTGTCTGTTTAATTTGTTTTACTTTAAAATGCGTAAATTCGGCGTAAATTATTGAATAACCATCATATTTTGTATAATCTTCCTATATAAATATAACTGAATTTTTTAAGAATTATAGAATGTTGAAATTTGACACGTACATAAATTAGTATATGCCGCAGATAATCAAAATGTTCAATAATTTTTTTATCTCACAACAGGAGGGGTTATAAACAAATTAATTGGCATTTTATACAGTTTGTTTCAGGGTTATGTATCCTAAATTAAAATATGAATGTAAGACCTAAAAACAAGAAAAATAAATCATTTGAACATTTTCTCGCAAACGCTTCGTTTAGGAAAGCTTTTAAAGTTACAGATGAGATAAAAAATATGTTACGTTTTCATGTAGCTACCTATTAATTTTATTAAAATTCACTGTTGTAAGATGTCAATATGTAGCTAAGTAGCTATAAATGTTTCAGCCAAGCGCTCGCGCGTTAATCATCTCACTTATGTATAATGACTTATTTCACTCACTTATAATATAATATACTATTATTTGTTTAATTTGACTCGTTTCTATGTTTATAATTGTAGTTTTTACGGGCAAGTATTATTTTAATTGTATCAATAATTTGCTTGTAGTTTTAAGACTAATTTATCTTATTTTATGACTTATTCCGACAGACACAACCACAGCTGCCGTGACGTCATCGACAAGGCATAATGCTGTAGATAAGGCTATAGTACTATATAAAATGGACAGTAGACCTATCCGCCATCTTGGAGCCCAACGTAGTTTCAATATTGTCAAGTAATTTGATGCTAATGATTAATTCTAGACTTTGTTGATAAATTATTAATCCAGAATGTAAATTTATAAGAAACTTACGTTATTGTAGAAAAAAGTAGATGCCCACAAACGTGAAGTGTAATTTATATTAAGGGATGAAATCCAAGGAAGGTTTTCAAGTAAAAGCGTCTTTCTTCACTTTCTTTATTTATATAATAGGTCGACCGGTTTCGGATATTATGTTGATGTATGATTTTTAAAACAAACAAAAACTCTAGTCACTATGTAGTCCATTTTTTAAAGAAATTTGTTTTACATTATTACTACTCTCACTAGTCATTCATGTCATATTCTTAATAATTTCAGTACCAAGCAATATTGATAATTTGCATCACTATTTATATTTATTTATTTGTATAATTTTATTTGTGTTATATTTGTATTTTTGTATTGGACGTAGCCAATTGGTGTTGACACTAATTGTATATTACTTTGTAGTATTGTCCTGAAGATGGATATTATAATATCCGAAACCGGTCGACCTATTATATAAATAAAGAAAGTGAAGAAAGACGCTTTTACTTGAAAACCTTCCTTGGATTTCATCCCTTAATATAAACTTACGTTACACATGCAAACTATCATTTTGGGTTGGATGCCAATTCTGTTATCTACAGTTTCTAATTATATTTTTCTTCTTTCTGGATCTACAGGGACCCTAAATATCATATACAAATGTTGAAATGTTAAACTACATTTAACAATTAGAAAACTATTAAATTAACGAAAAGTTGAAGACTCTTACTCTTATAACTCTTACAAACAAAATAAAAAATGTAAGATTATATTATAGTTTCATAAAATTTTATAGTAAATAATAATTGGAATTGTTAACTTAACAAATATAAATCCAATTCTGGAGCAGTTTAAACAATTGGATGCGGAACAACCCGTCATTTATATTAATATAGATAAGGCTACAGCACTATATAAACGGATAGCTGACTCGTCCGCCATATTGGAGCCCACAGCTGTTTGACGCCTTTTTGAAGGTATTAATATAAATGACAGATTGTTCCGCAGCTAATTGTTTAAACCACACCAGAAATGTATTTATATTAGTTAAGTTACCATTTTAAATTATTATTAACCATAAAATTTAATTAAACTATAACATTACCTATATACCTTCCATTTTTTATTTTGTCTGTAAGTGTTATAAATAAATGTCTTAAAATTTTCGTTAATTTGATAGTTTTCTAAATGTTGAATGTACCTAGTTTAACATTTTTATATATTTAAGTTCCTTGCAGATCCAGAAAGAAGAAAACAATAAATAATAAACTGTAGGTGACAGAACTGGAATTCAATCCAAAACTATAGCTTGTGTAGTGTACCGTGAGTTTCTTATAAATTTACATTCTGGATTAATAACTTTATCAACAAAGTCTTGAAGAATTAGTCATTAGCATCAAATTATTTGACAATATTGAAACTACGTTGGGCCAAAAAATGGAGGATAGGTCTGCTGTCCGTTTTATATAGTACTATAGATAAGTCTAGCTTTTGGATCTATGTTACAGAATAGATACCTATCACCACTGAACCACTTAAGTCGACGAGATTACAAATCATCCACTTAAGCACTTCTATTCTTAAACAATCGATAAAAATATTCACTTACTTGTACCACCCAATCGCAAACGCAATCAACGCGACCGTTGCAGCAGCTGAAATCCCTGCAACGACTGCTATGATGTAAACCCCAGCTGTGTCGTCCTGTAAGGGCGTGTGTACGGGCGTCATCTCCACAGCCGGGTCCAGGTACTTGTAGCCTCCATTGGCCAGCTGTATCAGGTCACTCTCCAGGAGCTTGTGACTGTTCCCATGTTGTTCCCCCGTCCGAGTCTTCAACACGATGTTGTTATCAACTTCAGAACTTTCTGACGGCCGGGTTAGAGTGTTTTCTAGGTTAGGTTTAGACTCCGAAGCTTTGGATAACGAAGGTAATTCATTTTCTTCTGGGTTTTGTTGTTGATACTGTTGGTAGTATTGTAATTCTTGGTTTAACTCACGCTGTTGTTGGTACGATGGTTGTTCTTGGTTTATTTGGTTGAATCGACGGTTTTGTTGTTCTTGGTTGAATTGACGGTTTTGTTGTTCAACTGGTTCGAAGTTGTTGTCGAGAATTTCTTCCTCATCCTCCTCTGTAAACAAGAGGATAATTTTAATAACATTGTTAAACTTTTTATTGCAAGACAAGAATTCTAAATTTAATTTGTAATTTCCCAAATGAAAGAGCCACATGACACCGACTTACCGACTATCATCCAAAAAAATTTCGTGCATGTGCCTTTCATACGTCATTTTTTGCATGCTCCCGGTCTATATGTTATGTTTACTGTTTACTGTTTTAAATTCACTAGTAACTTATGTTATGAACCACTTCAAAGTTTAAAATCAACATTACAGTGAGCAGTGATTTGTATCGTTTAACTATGATTTAGCTTATTATATTTTATCGTTTTAGTAAACTCAAGATTAAGATGTGTAAATGAGTTGTTGAGCGAAATGTAGGTTTTTCGATCAACAACTTATTACAACAAACGAAGAAATTTTTCCTTTATAAAAATTAAAGTTTATTTAGTATTATGTTATGTTTAAACCCGAAATCAGTCAAAACTAGCTTTTACTATAATTATTAGAACTCGAAGTTTTGACTATACTCCAAACACGAAATTGCTAAACGCTTTTGTAAAAACCCGAATAATTTTTGTTTTTTAAGAGAATCACTTTCCAAAATGACACGAGATTATTATAATTCTAATTTATTTCTTTATTTAAGTTATGTATTTGTTATTTGATTACGCGAGTGTTAATCAAAGCACGTGCTTTAATTCGAATTTTTACTAACAAATAAAACTAGTTCTGTCAAATAGGATATTAATAAAATTTCATTCTTACAATTATTTTCAGTTAAAACGTGAATTGAAGTAAAACGCATTCACCACACTATTAGAGTCAAAACTAAATTCCACAAGTACCCTTGGTAACTTCACGTTTTAACTAGTTAAATCTAGATTTTACTGTATTTGGGTTGAAACGGTAACAAAAATTACACAAACGAGGTTGTAAAAGAACATTACGTAGACGTTTACTTAAATAATTATTACCATAACGGTATGCATGAACCATGAAGTGAAATAATTCATGTAGTATAATTTAATTTCAACGAAAACAAAGCAGAAAAATGTAATGTTTTGATTTTATAAATTTGATACAAGCGAGTATTATTTAATTAAACAAAGAATATGGCATTGCATAAAAATAAACATGAATTAAATTATAATTCATATTGAATTTTTTTTGATATTTGATATTTTTCTCTGATTTCTTCTATTCAGCAAAATGTAATTAATTCCTTGAATAACCTACTTATTCGTGTAAACTTTTAATCAGATAAATAATAATTACCTACCTACACAGTAATTGTACCCTTTTTCTGCGACTTTATTCATGTTTAATGTCTACTCAAGGGGTGCTTATAAAATTCAGTCTAATAATAAATTATTTATAACTGCGTGGTTCATAATTTATTCAAATGAGAAATCTATTTAGAATTACGTAATAACAAAATAAATATTTTATCTCCTAATGGTATTAAAAATACTTTCACAAAGAAAACACTATGATTAAATATTATTATCAATAAAAATCGAAGTAAACAAAGCATGAAAGCTTATATAATGCATAAAGATCCCAAATAGACGTCAAAGATAAAATACTTTCTGTAAACTCTTTGATGCAAGGAAGAAAACTCAAACATAAAAGGACAAAATGGCAATAAGAACATCGCGACAGATCTGACAGCGTAATGAATATTACATCCGTGTTCAAATATCATCTGTATATAGGTACAGGAAACATTTATATTTTATCAATATTTACCTATTTTTACTTTAACATTATGTAAAAGATAATATTTTTATGCAATTTATTTCGTCTATTTAAGGACGATAACTCTGGAGGCAAAATAAATTATGATATTACACTACCCTTGTACTTGATTGGAAAGTGCAAAATATACAATGAAAAAAGTTTCACCTTATTAACACAACACATAACAGATAACAATCAAATTAAACATTGATATTTTAATAAATTTAATTAACGTAATATTATAATAATAGTGTTATTATTTGCATTAAGTAGTGTGACTTGTGGCTGCAATTACTATTATGAATAAAATTTATTTATTATTCTAACCAGGGCATGAAACCGAAAAATAAATCGGTTACCTACAGATTAACCAAAATCGAGAACGTTAATTTTAAATCGGTTTTTACTCACCGGTTTACTCTTTACGAAACCGGCTTAAGAGTTGTATTTAAACTTTGTGTTCGCGAAGAAGAGTCCTATCTATTTACATGCATTTCTGCTTGAAATACAATGTTACAGAGGTTTCGTTCTAAGTACAGATTTTCGTGTACGTTACATACTTTTAAATTAAAAAACATATTTACAGTTAGTTTAAGGTTTAAACTAGGTTCGTCTAGTGTTGAAATTTTGAATTGTATTACCTATATTAAAAATTGCTGTTAAAAACAGACTGTTTTGAAAGATTTCTCAAATTTTTTTTCAATTTAAGACAAAATAAACACAAAATTATCACTAGGCGAACATAGATACATTCTTTAATTTTGTAATAGTTTTTGTGTTTTCGAATGAAGTTTATATGTTATGTAGATTCTGAGATATATGATTTTATTTCTGTAATACTTTTTGAAGTCTTAGAACGGGTGTAAATACTGCTCTTAAAAACCAATTAATATAAAATTATTATTTTCTGTCATATGTCGGTCATATATCAATTGTCAATTTGTATTTTGGAGAAATTATTTGGGGGGGAGGGGTGTTAAGTAGCGATATTTTTTATTTTGTGGGGCTAAGATTCTACTAGACCCTCTAGTTGCGGCTATGGTCGAATGACGTAATGTAACCGATAGAATTAAAAATGTAACGACAACATAGATTAGATCGTATTTTAGTTACATCAGTTACAATAAATAAATTTGTCGAATTAAACGTAAAAAGTGTTGAGCACATTGAGTCGTTTTAGTAGTGTTTCTCTAACAAGAAAAATATTCGAGGTAATAATAATGTTTTGAAAGAAAACAAAATAAAAAATATTTTAATTTATGTAGAAACATTATTATTCTTTATCTGTGCTGTTCTAAAATTCGCCGTTTCACAAGAAATTTAATTATTGTAGCAAATAATGTGTGTATACGTATTATAATTTATTTTACCTTTACGCGACGGTCGACGAATCACTATAAAATGATTCGCGAGAATGAAACTGTAAATACTGTCATTGGTTGGACAACTTTCGTATTTTGACAAACACAATACTTTTCAATATACCTAATAGTAACAGGTTTCCTTGTGAACCTGATTGAAGGGTAGGTATAACTTATGAACAAACTACTATAACGTGGACAAAAAAATTGAATCTAATACTGAGTATCATTTTAAATGAAATAAATTGATCATATTTTCTATTCATCTCACTCGTCTATATTCTACAAAGTTAACTTCTTTCTTTCTCAGATAAAATTTTTCTTTTAAATAATTCCTTCTTTCGTTCTCCAACTCCAATTACAACTAAAACCTTTCCCAGGGTCTTTTGAATCAAATTAAAGAACTTTTAAGGTTCAGATTACGTACCTGGAGTATTTTGATAGTACCGGGGGTCGGGCGGTGCGACGGCAAACTCCGGTGTGTCGTCAAGTGGCCGAACCGGAACCGAATACGTAAAATCTGGTTCCGGTTCACGTTGCAAAGCCAAACGACGCTGCTGTTCTTGTAAGTATTTTGTGAATTGCTCTAGAGCGTACTCTTCCGCCGATTGCTCTAAAAACAAAGAAGAAGATTTATAAAATTTGAATATAAAACAAGTTACTTGCTTAGAAGTGTAAAATTTAAAGCGATCCTCTACAGACCAAAAAAATTATAAAAAATCAATAATATGTAAATTTAGAAAGATTCATCTACAGAGTAAATGAGTGAAATTCTTTTGTGCGAAATACAAGAGCTATCATTTTTCATTTTCAGTCAAGATATTTTAGGAAAATTATATTTTAAGTATTAATTATATTTTTGTAGAGTTTTTTTGTAGCTTATGGATTCTTTCTACATCAACATCATTAAAATTTCAAGATCTTATCTTTAAGGAAAACAGATTTTTGGCGTTTTGGTGGTAAAATTACTGAATATTTCTATTTTCCGCAAGAGTCATAAAATTTATTCAAACCAATACTCAATCCCAAAAGTATACTCGTATATTGTAGACAATAAGACAAAACTTAATTTAAAATTAATGAAAGTATAACTAGGTTGATTTTGTTGTTGATTTTTTTTAAAAATGAACCTACAAGATTTTAAATATTTTCTAATTATATAGAAAGCAATTTTCGTTTCGTTTATTCTATTAATTAACTAATTTGCTTATGTACCTGCCTACTCATGTCATAAACAAACTTTGTATTTTTCAATTAACGTTGCTTTAAACAAATAAAATTACTTCAATATAAAACGTAGTACGTCTTAAATTAATTATTGCATAAATAAATACAAGGCAGAACTTTCTTTTGGCGAACTTCAAACTTATTTTCAAAGTTAGATTTAGTGCACTTATTAACAATGTACATTTTCCTATTATTGTTTTAAAAGTTGTTAATTATAATCAGTACCTACTTAACCTTTAAATAAAAACAGATATTCAAGCACTAAAAATAAAATAACTAATAATGCTCATTTTTAAAAATGTTTAATTAACTTTAAATATGTACATTTGTGAAGAAAAATTATTACGTTAACTTTCTTAGTAAATAATTAAATAAACCAAATTAACTAAAGCAATACTAAGTAAAAAGTTTAATGCAGAGTATTTACTAAAAACTGAAAAGTTTTAACTTGAAATCTAAATCCAATATCAAATTATAATATTCGTGCATTGTGCATATTTTGTCTACAACGTTTATTAATAATTATGAAATGAAAAATGTTTACAATGAAGAGACACAGTCTGTAACAAAATCTGTATTTAAATTTTTTTAATATTCATACTTTGCCGTTAATCAATTAAAGGACGACAAGTTGTACGAAGAAATAAATATTACCATACACCATTTATTATGTTTATGCTAACATCAAAGTTAACATTTTCCAATATACATCATTCTTCAATACCTTTGTTACGAAACTTTTTTCTTACAAGTATTCAAATCAATAAAAACATTCATATTTTATGAAAACTTTGCCGAATTTCAGAAATCCTTATAAATCCTTTCCAGTCTCTTTCTTTTCAAATCATATTTGAACAATGTACATTTGAAAATTAAAATAAACGAAGAAAGTTTTTGTTTTTTAAAAATAACAAATAAATATTTAAACTTCAGTAAAGTAAAATATTTTAATTAGTATACTTTTCTATTTAATTAATTTCTTGTTGGACAATTTGGAAGAATTTCAATGTTTAATTAAACCAATAAGGAAGGGGGCACCAAAGTATTTAATTAATTTCGTGTTACGTTACAAAAGATTGTTTTGCGTAATTACGAATTGGCGAAAATATTCATAAATAATAGAAATCTTACCACTCTCCCATTTTAAAACGGGATCCGGCCTCCGAAAGTCTGCAAACAATAAACATAAATAAGAAACATATTTATTCTTTTATTTTCCTTAATTGCTACAAGAGTTAAACCAAACAAAACGAAGGAATGAAATGTCAACAGCAATTTTAATCGCAACTTTAAACTTAAATAAACACAATTACGAAGCTTTCAAAGCACAATTATTTCTCCGTTGAATTGTATCGAAGATAGACTAGTGCATCTGGATTGTCAATGTGTGCTTTCAAGAGCTTTTAAGCTCTAAATGAATTATGAAGCAATTTAGGAGGTATTTAAATTCAAGAGATTATTTTGATGTTCGTCAATGGAAATTTGCATATATAATTAATGTTTGATTCCCATTTAGACCTACTAAGAGGATGAACATGTAAATAATGTTATTAAAATTAATAGGCATACATGCATGCATTATGCCAAACGTTACGTTAGGCCATTAAAGTTAAAGTAGTTAATTTAATTAATGTAAATGATTAATATTAATTTCATAATAGAATATGTAAACTTTTGTGTTAGTACGTAATGATTTTGTAAAGTTGTAATTTAACAGATTAAAATGTTACGCTAGGCCTGGTTCATGTAAGGTGTGAGGTGTGTAATTTTTTCATTTGCCTGAAAATTACGAACATAACTCTTCTGATTCAGCATTAGCCCTATTACTCAGTCAAAAAGTTGATTAATTTTTATATAATAGGGGTTTTAATGTTAAGCCAAATGCAAAAATTACGTACACTTTGCATAAACCACGCCTTATCAACTGTCATCATTAATATAAGTATATGAATAAATATGAATATTATTAGGACGAACAATCTTATACATTTCTAATTTCACAACAAAACCACAATGAATTTCCTTCATTGTGTTTTATATAGTATTATCTATAAACCACATGGTAAATATCATAATATCTATACATATAATAATTTATTCCATATGAAAAATAAAAATTTTATATCTACTTTCCTAGTACACGTGTACCATTTATGTAACGTATTGTGCTACCTACGCAAAGTATATCTTTTTATACTCATATTTTCTTTACTGATTCCATTTTCAAGTTTTTATTTCATTTTGAAAATAAAAGAACAAACCTCAATATCTTTTATACGGAAATAATATAAAGTATTGTGTACAGAAAATGTAACATAATGTTGTATATTATATTGAAAAATACAATTTAATCCATACAAAACACTTTTGCAATTTTTTGCATGTTTGCTAGAATAGGCAATTTTATTTGCAAATTAAATTCAATAAAAAATTTCAGACGTTCGCTGAACTTATTTTTTGTGAAATTTGTTATTTCAGTTCAGTAGGTATTTTATTTAGTAAATTGTTTAATTATTGTTAGTATGTGAATATATAATGCATAATATATGGTTTAACAGTTAGTATTTTATATGCAATTCGAACTGATTAATAATTTGTTATGTTATTGAAATTATTTTTTATCATTTTATGTATTAACCATAGAAAAACTAAATATGATACTTTAAAGTATGTGTCATTTCTTATTTCAACTACATTTTTCTTTTTACAATAATACCATAACTCTCCCTTAATCGCTTAATCTTAAAAAAACGTTTATAGTTATATAAAGATCAATCTCTTTTTCGAATCTTTTCACGTTTGAGTAAAGATTTGTTGAACGACGTATAAATCATTGTTGTATGTCTTCCACAGGGAGGTTTGGGAGCAAAAAAGTGGGAGTAAATAACGTCACGTGACCCAAGAAGACTTTTTATCAGGGAAGTCTTAGTTTCCTTTTTACATTAAATCTTCCCTATCCTGTAAAACATGCGTTTAACGCAGCGCTAAATTTTTTTGCTAACAATACTACTAAAGAAGAACTAAAATGTAACCTATTTGTTATTATCAACTAATTTATAATACTATGATTGTTTGTTAGTACTTCTTGTTTTTTTTTTTTGATTTGTTGTATTACTTTAAAAATTTATTATTTGGCTTTTTTGTTAAAAAATGTAGTTTATTAGTGGTTATGTGTAAGAACAGCTTATGTTGAACATTGCCACTTAAAATAAAATATTAATAAACAAATAAATATGTGAAACTAAAACTAACTCTTCATTTACATTTAACCGAATGATTTAGGTATGTAAGTACAAACATGCAAAACATAATACATCACAAAATATTGTGTAGGTGTAGGCAAAGATACGTTCCGTGCAAACGTGCCAAACGGGATAATCAAATTTAATCATTACATTATTGCATACTCATATGTGCAATAAACTGATACTTTAGAATTTAGATAAATAATTATTAAAATCATTTTCACCATACATGTCCCTATTTCATAATATTATTATTATCGTTGTTGAATATTAACGTATCTTGAAAAATTTTATCCAATAACTTGACGTATTTTATTTTTATTCGTAAAAAATTTATAAATAATCGTAAAATACACACAACAGAGTATGTGTAAGATTAAGTTAAACGTGTAGGTTAGAGTGACCATTTATTTTTTTGCTGAAATCTGTATATACAATACAAAACACTTATGTTCTAGTATTATTGGCATGTTATATATGAAAGAAAATAATAAAAAAAAATCTGACGTGGCCATCACACAACCTTCCGCCATATCTAGACTTTAAACAGAAATGTATACGTGCAATCCGGTGCCCATTTAAAATATACAAATAAAAATCTCAAATATTCAAACACAGAAATTTGCATCACCTGAATAAAAAGATTCATTCACAGGGAAACTCTGCTGTGTTGAAGCCATTCTCCGTTCAATTACTACATTTAATATCTTACTTATAGGACTTATATAGCGCTAGTATGCCAACTTGTCACCCGTCTCACCTGTCAATATTTTTTACGCAGAAACAAAAATCAACCGATCATGGATTACAAGATATCAACGTTTTATTTGATAAATTTATTTTTTAAATTTTACTGCAGTTCTTTAATGCTACCAGATAAAGACAATTTTTTTATAACGTAAGTTGCAAATAACTTTTCCTCTTATTCTCATTACAAATAAATACTATATTTTTCCAAATTTATATACAATTTTGACAATTAACCTTTTCAATCTTCAAAAAATATCACTTCCGATGAGAATATTTGTACCAAAATCTAGGGAGCTCTTCCAATTTATATACAAATGTTAAATACCAAATATCAAAATTTTCGGGTAATTCGTATTTGAGTTATGCGACTAACAACCCTTGACCACACACACACACACACACATACATACACACACACATACACACAGACATCATCGTGAAACTATCAAAAATGAGTTGTAAGGACCCTAATTCGTGCTCATCCACTAAAATTTCACCACCCGATTTTTTGCATGATTCCAATACCTTCCTTTACAGGTAAGCGGAAGGTAATATAGCCATACTTATATATTGTTTGTTGGCTATCTGTTATTTAAAAAGAGAAAATGAGAGCAAAAATAATTATAAGAAATTTGAGAAAAAATGCGCTGCAGGCGAAAATTTTGTTGTTGTTTGATTGATTTAGATGACAGATTTTATGATAAAAATAGAATTGTATAAAAATATTAGACGTTAACATTTTAATTTTATATAAAAAACCGAAAATCAGTATGTACATTCAGTACAGTATGTAAAAAATCAGTACAAAATATTTTTCAGATTTTAATCAGTACAAGGGTCTGAAAATCAGGACTGTACCTACTGAAAATTAGTAGGTTTAGAAATATCTTTTTAAAATCAGAACAAAATTAACATTAACTTTAACACGCAAGTAACAAGCAAATGAACGAGCCGTGGCATACATTTTATTTCAACCGTCAATTTGGCAAAATAACACCTTTATCATCAATAATCTAATAAATAATGTGAACGTGCCATATTCCATGCATATTTTTAACAATAAATTTGTATAAATAGAACAAAAGTGATAAATTATTGTTGATAATGTTGTCATAGTAACATATTTTGATGATTGTTGATTAAAATTTATGACGAAAGTTAGATAAAATGACAGAATAATTGAATATTGATCCACATGGTCGAAATTTTGTTTTTACCACCTGAAAATTTTCCCTGGCCCTGCTGAATTATTTAAAAAGAAAGATAGTAAATATTTATCAGGAAAAGACAAGTTAGTTTAATATTATTTATGTAGTGTACATTAAAAGAATATATTAGGACATTTAAAGTAGAGCACGATTTTATGTATCTGGTTAAGATAGTTAAAGTTTACTGTGCATTATGTATGATGTATACATAAAAATAACAGGAAACCGCTTATGATAAGAGTTTAACACTTATTTTTACAACAGTTGAATAAGATTTATGCTTTAATTAGATTAGACGCCGCGATTCAGAAGTCGTAGGGTTATAAATTGAATTGAATGATCAGATTTTTGAAGACTTTAATAAGATGCTGAAATATCCTTCTTTTTATGTTATTTATTTTATTTCTTTGTTTCTTTAACATAATATAAGATCATCATCTTCTCCATCTTTATCCAACTATAAGTATTAGTATACATCGTCTGAAATTCAGAAGTTGTAATGAGGACAGTACTAAATCGCGTGCTTTATAACGTGATAGATAGACCACCTCAATGCGATTAAACGTAGCGTCTAATCGTATCGTTTACTCGCTGCGACAAAACGCAATAGATAGACCATATAGCTACGATTTAAAAGGCTAGGCGCGCACTTGCGATTTGTCAGTTTTAAAATTGATGAAAACCGGTAGAGGTTGATAGAATAAACTATGTGTCTTAATTCCAGTAGTTTTATTTTTTCCATTTAAAATTGATTATCAAGAAACCTATTGTATTGTAGCTTTGTTGTTGTGTTTAAAAAATAACAAATACGTTAACAATATTGAGTATATTCCATTAATAGCCAAAGGCTTTTAAAGAGGTAATTTTATAACCTTCATTTCATAAATTACACCAAGATATATTTGAGCAATTCTACAGAATGAATATTAAGAGCTCGGGTAAATTATATCAAATAATTGCACCTAGAAACTCAAATAGAAGTAAAAATATATTCAAATCGGCCGGTTTCTCACCAAATATAAAATGCGACAAAACAGCAGAAGAAGCAAGTGTGCGTAGGTAGATTCATTTCTTTCTTTGTAACTCATTTTAAATCGTCGTGTCGCCAGATAAATAGGGTTGGTTGGATCTTTTTAATCGCTGTTATTATTTAGTCGCATGTGCGCTCTTTCCCATTTAAGGCTCGGATATAGCTACTATAAAAGTGTCGTTCGTCTTCGTACTTTACTAATAACTTAATTCAGGTGCACTTTAGAGAAAAAATGTATTTACAAAAAATGTCCATAATTTTATGCTTAACATCGGATTGATTTAAAAATTCTCAAAATAAACAAATTTCAAAATTTGATATTTTTTTAAAATTAGAAATTGGGAATAGTTTTTGAAAAAATATTGACAATCCGATGTTAAGATACTAATGTAGATTATGTGTAATTTTTTTGAAAAAGATATTTCAATCGTAGCATGAGTTATTAGTAAAGTACGATTTTTGATGTTTTTCTAGACTTTCCATTATTCAAAACAAGTGCGAAAAATCAGAAAAGACAATACATATATTTAGTATACTGTAACCAAAATTTGGTTTATAAAGCACTCGAAATGCACGAGTAATTAATTTAATAAGGAACTACTACACGCAACTATACTAGCACCTTAAAACTATGTGTTATATTTTTTGTGAGACTATAGTCGCGCGACAGAAAATCGCAAGTACGCGGCAATATTGTTATTAAATTATGTACATTGTTCAACTAGGTAGTGCATATTATATTATTGTATTAAAAGTAGGCTAGACGCATCTATGGATTTCTTGCATGGTATTGAAAATTTCTATTACTATGTAATGTTAAGTTAGGTCGAAAATATATGTACAATTAAAATTTTATTTAAAAATTATTATATTTTCTAGTAAATTGAGAAAGAAAATTGTATGTAACGTCATTATCATGAACAGGAGGAGGGAAGCATATTAAGAATGTAACCTCTGGTTGACCGTTTTAGCTTACAACACGAGCGGGTTGTTCACTAGTTTGTGTCTGTACTATGGCTTACGGCCAGTAAGCCTGTAAAGGAAGGGTATTGGAATCATGCTAAAAATCGGGTAGTGAGTTTTTGTTTTTAGTGAATGAGCGCGAAATAGGATCCTTACAACTCAGTTTTGATAGTTTCACGATGATGTCTGTGTGTATGTGTGTGGTCAGAGCCGGATTTCTGGAGGTCGGATAACTCAAATACGAATTACCCAAAAATGTTGACATTTTGTATTTCACATTTGTATACATATTGGAAGAGCTCATTAGATTTTGGTACAAATATCTTCACCAGAAGTGATATTTTTTGAAAATTAAAAGGATTAATTATTGTCAAAAATTTCTATTTTTGATAAATATAGTACCTATTTATTTGTAATACGAATACGAGGAAAAGTTTCTTGCAACTTACGTTATAATAAAATTGTCTTTATCTGGTAACATTAAAGAACTGTAGTAAAATTTAAAAAAATATATCAAATAAAACGTTGAAATTTTGTAATCCGTGGTCGGTCGATTTTTCTTTCTGCGTAAAAAATATTGACAGGCAAGACGGATGACACTTTGGTACTAACGCCATATAAGTCATGTCATAACTCATAAGTAAAGATATTAAATGTACCTAGTAATTTAACTTAGGATGGCTTCAACACAGAAGAGTTTTCCTGTGAATGAATCTTTTGATTCAGGTGATACTAATTGCTGTGTTTGAATATTTTTAGATTTTTATTTGTATATTATAAATGGACTCCGGATTGTACTTATACATTTATGTTTAGTCTAGATATGGCGGAAGGTTGTGTGCTGGATTTTTTTTGGGCTTGCTTGTAAAATTTTTGTCAAAATAAAAATACGTGCCCTAAGTTTTAATATCTCCTTTAAAAATATTTAATAAAAAAGTCATGCAAATAGCCCATTCAAAGGCAGAGTGATGAAATAACATGAAATATTGTATCTTAAGTTGTTGAGCTCTTATTATTTGATTTACGCGATTATAAAATATTTTATTAATAAAAATGATTATGTTCCAAAAACAGAAAACTTAGGACCGTATAACTGTATCGTGCGCAATACTTTTTGGGATTTTGATTTAATTTGAAATTTAAATGAACTTAAAATTTAATCTTTTATATCAGTGTTAATCCTAGTTGTGTAATATATAAAATTGATATTATTAATTCTCTTTTAATTCTTTGTTGACGTAGTTTTTTGAACTGTAGTAGACTATCCCCAATTCTCGTTTTTGAAGATAGAGCAATGACCTTAAAACATCTGCCAAAAAATAAAATCTAGTTTAACGTCCTGATTTTGAAATTCAATAAAAGCAGAATCACGAAACGCTACATTAATTCTTAAAAATCATATCTGAAATGAGGTGAAACATTGTAACAGCTTTCAACGTTAATAATAGAGGAAGTCAACGCTTTCACGCTTTAAACTTTAATTACATTTTCCCTGAAAATGGTCTGTGTTATTTTTAACACCTCAATTTGAATGGGGTAGATTATTTTGAATTGCAAATGGGTAGTACTAATTCGTGATTCGAACGGAAGTTGTTGAGATAGAGACGCATAAATTTAGTTGCGTATGAGATAAGAAGTTGCACTTTCATTTTAACAGATGTATTTTTATTTTTAACTTTAAAGTTTGAGATTTCAATATGTTATTTTGTAAATGGAAATATTAGTTTACTAATTTTATTATTTTAAAAATTTTATAATAAGCGTAAATATTTAAACTTGAAGTATTATATAGTAGGTTAAAACAATTAAATAATTTAAATAAAATCAATTTTAATTTGCATTTCATTAAGTTGCGTTAAACATAAAAAACAACATGCAATGCAATGAGACATATTGAAGTAATAAAATATAAGCAAACAAAAATCATCGTATTTTTAATTATTCCCACGTGTCTATTCTCTATTGACATTTCCAATCAATTAACTCATTAAACCCCAATCACATATGCAAATCAAAAACTCCATTTGGCGGTAATTCACTTAACCAACATCTAAACAAAAGTAATAAAAGTTCTCATTCAAAAACACCGAGTAAAAGTAATATTACTCACCCGGATAAAATTCCAATTCGGCTCGAACACAATAAAAATGAAATATAAATAGTACGAGGCAAATCAACGTGCTTTTCATAGTGTGAATTTTGTGTTGTAGTTCACTCCATATGTTTTGACGTCTCAGCCATGTTGGGGAATCAATACTGCGCCTGTGATGCCATTGGCCAGCAGCGCTGACGTCACGCAGGAGAACCTGAACCCGGCCAACTCCTGACAGTTTCATTCAATAACTGCCAGAGGTTGAGGAGAAACAGTTGCCACTCGTAGTGGTTTCGTTGTTTTATCTGCAGATTAGCCCTGCGACTGCGCACAGATAGGGACACGCAGGAAACTAGCAACAATTTTCAGAAAAATCCAAAAATGAATTTTTTAAAATAATTAAGAGACTTCCGGAGAGATGAACAAGTTTTTTTTCGCAAGGTGCACGAGACGAAGCCGAGGGATAGGTAGTACCACTAAGAGAAAAATCATTTATCTTTCATACATACCAACCATATCTTGAAATTGTGTCCAATTTTTGTGCATAGATTTTGCAATAAATTTATTTACAACAGTGGACTCAATTCAAATTACTTTTGTTTTAACAAGCTTCAACGACTTGAAAATTATATTTATTTCATACTGTGACATAAAGTGAAATTTTTCGCACGATTTATCGTACTAAAAATGAAACTTTAAAGTCCTAGGACTTTAAAGTAAAATTTTACTTTTAATTTTTACATTTTACGTCAGTTTATTATTTTTTCATTATTTATAAACAAATTGTTGTCCCTATAGAAATTGTTATTTAGCCTACTTGTATCATATTTCTACGAATTTTTGCAAATTTCTATTAATAAATACTATAATTCAACAACTTTAGTAACCAGTATGAAATAAAATTTTGTATGTACCTTGAACGAAAAGTGACTTTAAGGTTCTCGCAAGTAATTACGACCTCGGCTCGCGCCTCGGCCGTAAACAACTTGCTAGTACCTTAAAGTTTCACTTTTCGTTCTAGATACATAAATAACTATTATTTAATACTATGACATAAAGTGACATTTTTCGGACGATTTATCGTAAAATCCCGGAACTTTAAAGTATTTATTTAGTAGTAAATTACTTTATACCTGAGCAGCTTCAATTAAAATATCTTCTGGTATGTACTTTTCGTACGTTATTACGAATAAATTTAACCGTAGTACCACAAAAATGTAAAACATAAGTTTATTATTTTTTCAATATTTATAAACAAATACTTGTCTCTATAGAAATTGTTATTTAGCCTACTTTTATCATATTCCTACGAATTTTTGAAAATTTATATTAATAAATACTCTAATTTAACAACTTTAGTAACCAGTATGAAATAAAATTTTGTATGTACCGTTTGAATTTACTTACCGTTCACCGTTCAGTTAACGGTAAGTAATATGGATCTGCAGTAACAGAAATTAGAGTTGCGTATACGGACTTCTACATGATGTTTCTGTACTTATGAATCAAACTTTAAGGGTATATGTAACACGTTCTACTGATAACGGAACAAAAAGAATTTTTCAAAAATTCGTAAAATTAAGGGTGGTTTACTTAAAGAAAACATGTTGTGTGCCACTGGTTTCATTACTGTGAAAGAAACAGAATAATTTAAATTAATTTACTATCAAAATTGCATTAGGTACGTAATGTAAAATTAATATTTGAATAAAACAACACAAACAGTTATGAATTTTACCAACGCGTTTTTAAGTTATCCAACACACAGACAGACCGACAGACTGACAGATCAACAGAGTGACAGACCGACAGACTAACAGACCGACTTTTTTTAAAATTATGTTTTGTGGGTGAAGATTCACCAAAATCTCGAACTGTCAAAAAATCACGATTACAATTAATACTTCCCTCTATTACATAGGTCGGGGAAGTAGGTAATAAGTGTCTATATTACGAACTTTAAAAATAAAATACGGCACTTTAGTGTGGTTTTTAATAAAATTATGCATTTAATTTGTAAAATTTGCACATTGTGGATTAAGGTTTCAATTTATGCCAAGTCATATAGGTAGGTACCGTCCTGGTAAAAGGCTTTACTTTGTACCGTTGTCGCAAGGCACAGCCTAGAATAACTTGCATAAGTAGATTAGAGATCTCTTCAATTTACTAGATCTGCACCATTAGATTTCACTGTTCGCCTTTTTGTTGTTTTGCATATTATTTTATTTTACTCTCCGCTATTTTATTTAATAACTGAAGAATTCGTTATTCCCTTGAAATTTCAACTAAATTGCATGACAGCTTCAGTCATAACGTAGTCGGTGAATGTAACTAAATTAATTTAACCCCGTCATTTAGAAATAAATTAAATTTACGGAGCACTAAATAACCTTGTACCTTGAGAAATTAATTTTTGCGCGTAATTCCGCTTTGACCAGCTGGCTCTGAACTTTATGTAGTGTAGTGACTGTCTTTTGTTCAGATAATTAGATTACACTTTTTCAATTTTTCCTCATGTTCGCTTATTCATCTACTTGGAAGTTATAATTTAATTAACTTGAAATTAAAAATAAAAAAGTTTTGTTGTAGAGTTATAACTTTAATTTAAAATTTGAGACGTACGTATTACAACGTTTTAACAATAATGAAGTAAGAACTAACAATAACAGTAAAATAAAATATATAGATTATAAATATAAAACTTTGATATGGAAGTATATGATATAGGATGGAAGAGATTACTATACTATAACAATTCACACTATAAAATAAATAAATTACTAGACTATACGAGCTGGAAATCTAACATCACATTTATTAGTATTGATACTATACGTATTTTCTGCTTCTCTATCCGGAGAATAATTTAAATGTGCATTATAAAGATGAGCAAAAATATTATTGCTTAACTATCAGGGTCATCAGTGGACTCTCCTTCGGTTAATCGTGGATCTTTCTGTTTTTTCATTAGCCCGGGTTTTCTCCTCCTTCTATTAATTACACCATTTTCTTCATCCATCATTCTCAAGATTAAAGTTTGATCAGAACAGTCAATTGGCGCTACAGAAATATCTCTCACTGCTCTGAATTTGCCGCAATTATTTAGATGTTCATTTTCTAGTCGAAAGAAGTTCCAAATAAACCGCCTATATTTAAAAATTAGTCAAGGTGTTTATGTTTTCATTACGGTTTATGTTTCCTACCTGAAAACTTCCATTGGCGCTAATATTGTCACCATTAAATCCGCATGTATGTACCCCATTTCAGTAAGTGACATTGATAGTGCCCAACCGAATCTTAAAATGAAGTCTTCCACTATTCCAAAGTAGTAAAATGCCTTTAAATATAATAATTAGTAGGTACCAAAACATTGTTAAACCTAAAGGAATATTATATGTTACATACAGTCGAAGAATAAACTATCTCTTCTCTCAAAAATTTATTGTCCCCAGGTTTGGGATCAAACAGTCCCCAATCCAATTTTATATCCCACCAGTAGGAATAACAAGAACTTACTAAAGATGACAACAACCAAGGATAGAAAAACGGATTTTCGGTTGTCGAATATTTATCTAATAAACCAAAAAGTTTGTAACTTCATTATTCTTAAGAGCACTATTTACTTATTTATTACCTGAGTAGAAAATGCTTAAAGTTGAAAAAATTACAACTAGAAATGAAGTTGAATATTTGGCCGCGTTTGCAAGATGTGGATTGGCTTCCCTTGTATCTCGGTAACGACGTAAGCATTGCGAAAATCGAAACCAGGCCGGAAAGGCTCTCATAAAAGCCCGAACAATTAAAAACTTTTCTACACAATAATTAGCATCTAAAACGAAAATATAATTTTCTATTTTGTGCACAGTAAAAAAGTAAATGAAAGTATACCGTGTCCTTTTTCTAAATCACCATTTGTTGCATAAAAACAAAGTATGTATTGAAAATCAGTAAAAACTGTTACTAAACTGTTTAGTTGATCAGCCACCCAAAAATCCGCAAAATTTACGTAAAAAAATGGTGTAAACCATACTCTCATCTACAAAGTTTACCATTTAGTGTTATTCTAAAACAAAGTATTATGTAGGTATCTTACTAAAATTCTCAAAGTCCAAAAACGTGCCTCGTGTCGAAAAGTTTTCGTAGGATTGAACAAAAATAAAAACATAACTATAAACAACAACAAAGGATTTACATAAGGAGGAATAGCTAAAGCAGAGCTGTAAAGAAAACTTAATACGCTTAAAGACCACACGACTCCGAATATTGCTGCCAGTTCAATAACATGTTGTTCTGAAAGATGATTCCTAGGATCCATTTCAAAAATAAGGACATGATTTACTCCTGAAGACCTCCAGCCGTAAATATTAATACCCCAGAGGAAAAGAAATTCAATTATGAGCAGTGGACCTCTGTATAAACGACACACTATTCGCCAATCGTCGTCCGTCTGATGAAAAAATGCTAAAAAACATGAATAACATTTTGGTATAACTAAAGACTGATTTTGATATTTATTTTTGTCTCTATTGTGTACTGTAATTTAAATATTTCCTGCCAAATAAGTTGGCCAAGGCCCAAAGTACAAAACTCAAAACAATTGCATCAATTTTATTTCTATATTGCAATCCGTCAAGCGTCAAAAAACGTAAAATTTTCAATATGCAATACCAAGAAGCAATGTATGTAATTTTTATCTTACATGCAGTATTAATATTATCTTATTTGGTTAAATAAACAAAATAAAAAATGACTGAATTAGAAGGTACACCTGATATAATAACTGCTGCAAGTAGAACTGTAAACGATCCTGAGTATAATCCAACTTTGAAGGTGATCCAAGGGCTTTGTTGTTCACCAAGTGGAGGAACCCGAAGCCGTTTCATAGCTCGCTGTCTGTCGCCTCCTTCAAGTTCGTGTGTAACAGAGGATTCCGTTTCATGAATTAGTCTGTCGATGTCTTTATTCGTATAAAAATGAGAACTTTCTACATTATTGATGCGCCACTTTGCCCCGTTTTCAACTGATAATAACTAATGTACGAAAATTATATCAAGTGAAAAAATAAACTTATTTTTAATTATACCTTGTCATGTTTTTTTAAAATCTTTCTAAATCCTGTAAAGTTTAAATTCTGGTAGTTTTGGAGTAATATTAAAGAGAGGTAAAATTCACTAAATGCTAATTTGAGTTCTTGCATTTTTTTGGCCGGTACGTTTCGTTTGTGCAGAATTTTTCGACGGTTTTTTAGTTTTTCTTTTCCTTGAAATTCTTCGTCTTGAGCAACGCATAGTTCGGATCGCAAATTTGAATATTTTCGAGTTGCTTCCGCTAATTTTTCTATAAATTATGTAAAATAAATAATAATAAAGTAAAATGTGTTCTTATCAATATTTTGCGTCCAATATTATAAAATATAATAAACAAATTTAAATTGTGCGCATAAGTTACCAGTTGGAAAATATTCGGGAATTTACCTCGAAAACTGTAATTTTTAATAGCAGTGCTACCACTTTTAAAAATAAATAAAATACTTACAGCCAAATTTTATAAAAAAAATTATTCATAATATTGGACGGAAACGTAAAATTATATGTTTTCAATTACCGGAGTAGAATGTATTTATTTTGGTTAACTCTTTATCACAGTAATGAAAAAATTGCTCATCGAATTTGGCAAAATATCTTGTAAGCACTTCTGGTTCCACAACCTCTCCCGATGGCGCTTGTTCCACGGCGGCGTATAACAAAGCTTTCATTTCCTGTTTGTATGTATTTGTTATTACATGTACATGTAACAAATAAATCAATTACCTCGTAATTTATGTACTGTTTCCTCCATTCTGGGGTAATGTGGGCCAACAGGTGTTCGGCGAACTTCATATTGCATAAGTGGGTAATTAACTGAAAAAATCACTGCACTGTTTACATACTGGAATATGTATTTATTGATATCTGTGACGCATGGCGTCTAATATCGACGCCTTGATTCTGCACAGTGACCTCGATGTGCGAGAATTTAAACCGCGTTGACTTGCCGGGCTCATCCCATAGGCGTTCGTCTAAAAACATATTTTCGTAGTTATTTCTCAATTTTTAACAAAAAACATAATCAGAAACGAAATATACATTATACAATATTTCAATATCTACTTGATTAAAGTATAAATAAAAAAATATGCAATAAAATTTGTGTGTCTTTATTTACATTTGGGGTTTCGTACGTACTTCGGAAATAAGAACATTAAAGTGATTAGTATAATAATAATGATAATGTTCTATATTTATGAAATTAAATAATATGTTAATACCGAAGTGATTTTTTTTATGTATATGATATATTTTAGAAATATTGAAACGGCAGAAATATTATTTCAAAGTTAGGCCGGCTCACACCTAAATTTAAAAAATATTGTGCCACGACACTGTTATAAATGTCGCGCCTGCGCCTTGCTGTAGTGAAACACGTGGGTAAATACAAAATTATTACAATGAATAGAATGTTGTAAATGTCAGTTTTTTAAATACATTTTAAAGATGAATTCACAAAGATGTTGCACGTTTATGACAACAGCTATTAGAAATGTATATAACTAATGTGTATTGTTTAACTTATATTAATACTAAAAATGTTGTGTTACAGTTCTCAAATAAAATAAAGCCAAAAGTAGAGGTTAGCCAACAAGTAATAAACAATATAGAAAAGGGATTATTAAAGCCTAGAAAACATCCAGGAATTTTTAGACCTCGTACAATCAGTCTTCCAGATCAATTTGTTAATGCAGTCGAGATAGCTTTAAATGGTAGCATTCTAACCTAAAATGTATTCATTTGTAATTTCTCATTTGTTTTTTAGATTATCCAGCGAAACAATTGCTAACTGACAGTCGTACATTAGTCAATTATTTAAAATCACGACATCCTCCGATTGAACACCCAGATTATATTAATAAGAAAATCGAAGTAGAAAATCAAATTATTTCACAACATCCTAATTTTGAAACACTCATAGATGAAGAGAAACGAGATTTTAGGGATAAAATTAAAGCAAAAGTATTAAAAATATTGAAAACAAAACTTTATCAATGGAAACCAATGGATTATAATATTCCCACTTCACTACAATATCTCCTAGGCAGGTCTGCTGCTGAATACGCTGCTTTAGTAAGAATTTTTCAAGAAATTAATATCCGAGACGATCAGTTTAAACCAAGAAGTTTGTTTGATTTTGGATCAGGAGTGGGGACTGGAACTTGGTATTATAATAATTATAAACATTGTATTTACTTTTTTAATATCATTGCTATATTTTAAGGGCGGCAAAACTATTTTGGCAAAAAAATATATTTGAATATTTTAATGTAGATTCTTCGGTACATATGAATGACTTAGCTTTAATATTACTTAAAGGTGGTACTGGTCTTAAAGATCCCAATTTAAAAGGAGTATTTCATAGACAATTTTTACCTGCAACTAACGTAATATTATTATTTATTTACTATATTTATTTATTTAATCATTGATGTTTATTTTACAGACGACTTATGATCTCGTTATAAGTGCATATTCATTATTGGAATTACCATCTTCCCAAGTTAGATTAGAAACAATTTTAAAATTATGGAATAAGACTCAACATTATTTAGTAATTGTTGAACAGGGTAGTTATGCTGGTTTTAAAGTAATCTTTAAATAACATTAAATTTTACTGCATTATAACGTTATTTTATTTCAGATTGTTAATGAAGCTAGAGATTTTATATTACAAGTTGGAAATAAATCTGGCGAAGCACATGTATTTAGTCCAGTGCGTAAAAAACAAATTTTAGGTAATAAAATATTTCACAAAATTTTCAATTATATTTTTAGTGTCCACACGATCTGCCTTGTCCAAGATTTATGGAAAGTACCTTTCCCTGTAATTTTGAAATTACGTATACTACAATTCCAATAGGTCAAAATTCGGAATTACAAAAAGAAAGATTTTGTTACGTTGTTTTAAGGAAAGGTAAAAGAAAAGACGAAACAGATTCATGGCCAAGAATAGTTAGTCCAACTCTTGTTCGATCAAAACATGCCGTTTGTAGAATGTGTACCTCGGAAGGAAAATTAGAAGAAGTAATATTTACTGCTGCTAAACATGGACGGTAAAATTTGTAATCAAAATATCATTAAAAATAATAAATATTTACAATTTTAGAATTCCCTACCGTTGTGCAAAAGCTACAGAATGGGGCGATCTTCTTCCAATGGGCATAGAAACTGTTAATAATTCAGAAGAGGATAATAATAATTGACAACAACATTTACACAAAATATGTTTATTAAAAGAGCATATTATAATATTTACATGTTGTATCAGTGCTCAAAAAATTAATCTGAAACATTACGGAAAAAAGTCAACAAATTGTTATACCACGAAATAATGGTATACAGTTATCATGCAGGTTTTATTAAACAAAATTAACATCGAAATTTTAAATATGAAAAGTATCAGTTGATCAACAACACAAATAAAACATTATGGTCAATAAGTTAACCAATTGTCATATTGAATAATGAATCTTGTATTAAACAAAATTAGCATCAGATTTATAAAATATAAAAAATAAATAATTCTTTTCTAATTCTCAAAGCGACTTGTTCGTTTCTTTGTGATCATTGGACTAATAGGAGATGTGATTTTCTTAGTAGAAGGATGAATCTCTATCGGTTTGTAATGTTTAATAGGGTTAGCTTTGTGAACAGTCTCTTTTCTTATACGGTTGACTTCTTCCAATTCTGACTGCTTTTGTCTTTCCGCTTGCTGTAAAATATAGAATTAGTTGTATGCAATAAGTTAACTATAAAATTATACTTCAATTTTCATCTTTTCGTATTCTTCTTCTTTTTCCTTCATTTTCTTTTCGAATTCTTCTCTATTTTTGGCACGTTTGTTTGTGTTCAGACTGAATTCGGTAATTTCTAGGAGTGGTCGGTCATCTTTCTTCGGAATGAATGGTTTCTTATGGATCACGGTTGCTGGTTTAGCTTTGAACACAACTTTATTTGGTTCGAAATTTTCATCATTCTAAAATGTAGACATATTATATCAAATATTTAAAATAAAAAATCTGCTGTGGCCACCACAGCACTTCTTCGACCATAAATTTAACGTAAGCGGTATCATAGTGACAGCTGTTTATGTCAAAGTGACAGCAGTCATTGAGCGACGTATTCTATAAAAATCGAGATTTTATTTATATTTATAAATAAGTTATAGACATAATACGACCAATATGTAAATTGAATTAAGTAATAATATTGAAAGCGCAAATGCTTACTATATTTTCATCAATTCAAGTAGTACCAATTTAAAAAAATGTAATTAATAAAGTTGGTACCACTGATTTTATAAAGCTTACGAACTTAAAACTTTTTTGTAAAAAGCTTAAATATAAAATTTCAGTTGAAAATTCGTACGCGTTCTCAAGTTATCGTGCTTCCGGACAGACACCAGCGGGCAGACAGACAGACTTTTTTTTTGTAAAATTATGTTTTTTGGGTTCAGTAGGGTCTAAAACACGAAGATTCATCAAAATCTCGACCTGTCCAAAAATCACGATTACAATATTTCCCCTATTATATAGGCCGGGCAAGTAAAATTGATATGCTTTACCTTGCCTAAAGATGAACTAGAGCCATGGTGCACTATTTTGCCAATTTTTGATTCAACTTGACCACAGCCGCCAGCAATTTTGCTTGGAATCGGACGTGCATGAAATTCACGAGCTTTCTTCTCTTCTTCTAAAAACTAAAAACATAATTATTTTAGATAAAAAATAAATATTAACCAATACATTTACCTTCTTTATTTTTTCCTCTTTTCTCTGTTGCATAAGTTTGTCCCGATGTTCAAAGCTAAATGGTTCCAACTTTGTTCTAACTGGAGTATTTGATTTTTGCATCTTTTTCACGACACCATCGTGTATCATTTCAACTGATCTAATTCCACCAGTATGAGTTTTATTAGACTGAAACAAATAAAAATATACTAATTGTACAGGAACAATATTGTAGTAACTTACATCTACAAATTTGGGCAATGTCTCCCGCTGTCTTCTCATGAAACTTGGTGTAGTAGCAATAGTTGTAGGCATGACAGAACGTCTAACATTCGGTATTGCAGTTGTAGTTTTAGGAGCAGGACGGGCATGAAACTCATAAACTTCCGTTTTAGGAGGTTCGACAGGTTTATGAAACTGAACTTCGCTAAATTTAAATGGCTGTGGAACAGTGTTCGCTTTCTTGAGATCTTTTGCGTTCAAGACTGGAGCTCGAAAAATCTTGTAGTTCATAGCGTTAGCTTTAATCTGATGTCTACAAAAATATTTTAATAAAATCACGTTAGTAAAAAACTTACTTAAATAACTTACTTTTTCATTTCTTCAGCCTCCATGTCTTCCTGATCCTGGCGAGAAACACATGTTGGTTGTCTACTACGCTGTTTCGTGGACAACATAGGCGACTGAGGAATTGTGTGTGCTAGAGCAGTAGTTTTATGATTGTTAAACTGAATTTTGGATGATTTTGTGTGGAACCTTTGGGGCGTACCAAATTGAAACTTGTTTATCGCTTCAGCAATACTAATATATTTATTTGGGTGAAGATTTTCCACAGACATTTTGCGCTTAAGTTGATCATTTTTGGGTTGGCCGATCTTATGAATAGCGTCCTAAAAATTTCACTTCTCAGTTAGAACGAAATTCTATATGACAATAAGAAAAACTTACTCGTGATACAGATTTAGGTCTTTGTTTTAATGGTTTGTTAAGCTTAATAGCAGAGCCAGAGACTGATTTAGACCCCGATATGTTTGTTTTGGACGGTAGAATATGTTGTGCATGTCTTTGACGGAGTTTGTTGTTATTCTTTTTTTCACAAAGTTGCAAAGCTTCCAACGCGGGACTAGAATATTATATTGTGCCATTAATATAGAATAAGGGAAGAATAAATATTCTATACCTTAAATCACAAGTTATTTCTTGAGTTTGAGGGGTATTGAACAATATTTGACCCGCGCTGACTGATCTACGAAGTTTCGGTACTTCAACTTCTGCATCAACTTCATCTTCCTCCAGGTGCTCAGGCGGTTGAGGTGTTTTTTCATTAATGTGTTCAATTACTTGTTCTTCTTCTTCATGATATTGCTCTTCGTGGTATTCAATCTCTATTTCATGGTCCATATCTGTTAAATAAAAGGTTAACCGGTTTATAAAAAACCTGTTGCATGAAGTATTATGTACACCGACTTGCTTCATAAACAAAGATATACAATTTTAAAATGCAACAATATGACGCGAAGTACTTACCAAAATATTCCTCGCCATAATCGTTCAATTCTAGAGCTTCAGAAGAAGTAAAATCAACATATTGCGGAGCATTAAAATTAAAGTCTCCCATTTTAAAATTAGCAAACACAAAACTGTAATTAAATGTAAATTACACTGTAAACGAAACCGTATATATTAAATACTACAACTAAATTAAAATTGAACCAGAATATTGTAAATATACACTTAACACTTGTCTTCTTTGCTTCAAGTTCGTTTAGGATGAAATCTAAACGGTTAAGTTTTAAAATTACTCTGACGTTTGAATGCGGAATCAAGAATATGTTGTTCTTCGTCCTGATTGGTTGGATCTGTAAACGCTTATTTCTGTGTTTACCTCTGGTGTCCACAATGAGAACTAAATTGATAAAGTTTATGAATTCAAATTTTAATTCAAATAAAACTGTTATATTTTGATTCCCACAGAACCCATTTATTTAAAATAAAAATGTTATTTAAATTCTATATAATGTGATATAGGAAATTTTTACAAATCATTATAATACGAATTTTATAGAAGTGAAGTATAATTATCTCAGTTCTCAGTGGCGTAACCACAAATTTTAAAAAGGGATATAATTTGTATTAGGAAAAGGGAAGAATTTAGATTTTATTGTTAAATATTATGTTACAGGAGTTCTTTATACTATTTTTTCTATTTGGCGTCTTTTTATTATTAAAATTTAAATTATACTGCCACAATATACACAAGTCGATTTAGGGAAATTTATGTGTGTAACGTTTTGGTTGGTGATATTAATATTGCCATTTATGTAACTGTCACTGTCACTGCAAAAGTATATATTACTGAACTATTCTAGGTGATAAGTACAGATATTATAGAAAATATTGAATATGTTTTCAATTTCTAGATTCATTAATTTTATTGAATAAAAAGTAATTAATTAAGCTAAACATATTTTGAGGTTATACTGAAATTTGACAATTTTGAAGTTTGACGTTTAACAATTGAAATAAATGTCATCTGATACTGATACTGATACTGATACTAGCAATACCAACCTTCTATATAAATATGTTGCGTGTCACAAAGTGAGCTCTAGCGACATTCAGTTGCGTTTCACAAAGTTAACTTTTTATAAATTTTTATAAATTATGCTCCTTATAGAAGAATGTTTGAGAAATCTAATGCCGAAAACCGGAAGTTAATATCTGAATTTGATAAGAATTGACAGCTAATTAAAAACAATAATTTTCAAAATATTGAAATATTTACATTATCTCTTGAAGAAAATGTTTAAGCCTAGACTATACCAAGTGTGAATTAAAAAAAATAAATAAAGCATGTAATAGAAGAATGTTCGAAAAATTTAATACAGAAAACCGGAAGTTAATATCTGATTCCATCCTGAAATAACAGCTGAATAAACACAAAAATTACTAAATTTTATATAATTTTATTTTAAGAAAATTTCCAATTTGTGACTAATTGAGAGCCTCAAAAATTATAAAAATAATGGGTATTATAGAAAATTGTTATAGAAATCATATGCGGAAAACAGGATGGCGATATTTTTGTCCGTTAAAATATGGCAGTCATTATTGTGTCAAGAGAAAATATTACCACTTGATTTAAATTACTGAAAATTTGCTAAACGCATTTTTATTATTTTTTCGAAAACAGGTTAACTGACATAAAAATCCCATGCATCATTTTTATAGAGAATTTTGTGCTCTATAACCTCATATAAATGTTTTTCTCGTAATGATAAGCTAAAGATGAGTTAAACTTAAAAAACCAGAAATAGCGGTCATTTTTGCAAAATTTCAATGGCTTCCGGTGCGGCGATTTCCGGAAACTTTTGATATGTTAAAAAGCACATTTTTCTGTATTGGATTCCGTCGAGAAAGCTTTTGTTGCAATTTGTCCGAAGTGAAATTATAAATTCCCTGGACTAATGTTTAAAACGTGTTTTAAACACTTGCTTTGTTTTAAACAAGTTTTAAACATTTGTTTAAAACGAAATGTTTTAAACGTGCCATCCCTGCTTACAATCATGTATTTTCGGTACTTTCCCTTATTTGAGGTAATCGGGAGAATTGATTCTTTTGCTTTTTATACAATTTCAATAATTTTTTTCATTATTATTAGACCAAAAATAAGAATGTTTTTAAAAAATGTCAGTTGTGAGCTTCGGTATTTTTCTCAAACAAATAATTAATAAACAACTTTGTAACCATAACAATAGAAAAAATCTGCTGTGTCCACCACAGTACTTCCCCGACTATAAGTTTTAATAACTTATTTCGTAACGCCTTTAATTTTATGCTTTATTCAGCAAAATTTAAATAAATTTATCTTTTTTCCCAAACTATTTAAGTTGATTCCAACTTGATTGAATATCGCATAAATGTCATTTTTTATATTTTTACTAAATTCGTCTCCCCGAAAGCTTTAAATTGACACCAAACTCAGTATAATTTGAATAATGTATTTAAAAATATACAAACGAATATAAACGATCGGTTAAATGTTATTTTTATCTTTCTACTAGAATTATTTTCTCGAGAGCTTTAATTTGATACCACACACGATAGTATTTTAATAAAAATAAAATAAGTTATGTTATGTTATGTTCATACTTAAAATGTTTAGATATTTTGCATACCGTCATATCGGGTGGTACACACACCATACATGTGTACATAGACGATTAACAATTATTATTAACATTGCATTTCACATTTATACAAACTGCTCCCCATTTCCACGTAGAAATATGGTAAAGGTATCAAAATCGAAAGGTAAAATCATTTTACACCAAACTAATAATTTCCGTCTAAATTACTTTTAAAGAATAATATTTGGTAATTTTAAATTCGATATTGTGCTATTAAAAGTCAAAATTATATACAAAATAATAGTTATTTGTGTATTAAGAGCATAAACTGACTCTTTGTTACGCGCGCATGGTAATTGTAGCGCGAGCGGAAGGCGAGAGCTGCAATGGTGCAAGAGACACAAATACTAGTGCTGTCAACGGAGTCCGGATTTTTTTGGCTTCGGATTTTGGGTCCGGACTTAGTCCGGACTTTGACATTTAGAAAGTCCGGACCGTCCGATACATTTTTGCAACGGACCCGTCCGATACATTTCTGCACCGAACCCGTCCGATACATTTTTGCACCGGACCCGTCCGATACATTTCTGCACCGGACCCATCCGATACATTTTTGTACTGAAATTGTCCGATACATGCGGTATATTTTTACATCGCTAGTGCATCAATATGGGTTCGATGTATTTTTACGTTTTACAACGATGTTCGTTTTATGACTTTATTTTTCAGCCATTCTGCTAATAGTCCAGTAACCTAGTACATCGTAAGTTGCATCAAGTGGTGGTAGTAGGTTTCTATTTTTTTTCTTGTATAGGATGTGACTGAGATGCAAAATCCAAGTTTTCGACCTCGGCAACCCTCCGGAACACTTTTGAATATCTCAAAAACTGCTAAATTTTTGCACTTTTTTCGGATTCTTACCATTTTGACTATGAAGGAGCACGATTTCGACAAAAACCATTCTATACATTTTTAAACTAGATTAAATTGTCTACAATCTAAAACCAGAATGGGCTCGGTAGCCCTAATAGTTTCCTAGATACAGCTTTTCAAAGTTTGGCAAAATATACAGATTTAAAACACCAACCGTTTCTCTTTTACAAAAATTTTACTATATTCTCTCGCGGAAGAACTTTAAATTTCAGCTCAAGGAAGACCATTGAAAATTTTTGACAGAATGTAACTTATAGAAAAAAGTACGAGGAATTCAGTGCTGCAAACCGGAAGTCAATATCATTATTCGTTCAGATATTATAGTTAATTAAACACAATAAACAAAAGAATAAACAAAATTTTTACTATATTCTCTCGGGGAAAAACTTTAAATTTCAGCTCAACCAAGGCCACTGAAATTTTTTGACAGAATGTATCTTATAGAAAAAAGTACGAGGAATTCAGTGCTGCAAACCGGAAGTCAATATCATTATTCGTTCAGATATTATAGTTAATTAAACACAATATACAAAAGAATAAACAAAATTTTTACTATATTCTCTCGGGGAAAAACTAACTATAATATCTGAACGAATAATGATATTGACTTCCGGTTTGAAGCACTGAATTCCTCGTACTTTTTTCTATAAGATACATTCTGTCAAAAATTTTCAGTGGTTTCGATTTATGTCAAATACAAATGTCATTCTAGGCAATATAAAAATTGATTATAATGAAGTCGTACATAAAATATTGTATGTAACTCGTGCATAATCGGACTTTATAGACTCGCCTTATTTATTAGCCTCGTTCGTTGCGCTCACTCTGCCATAAACAACGGCTCTTCAATAAAGTCCTAGATTATGCACTTGTTACATAAATATCTATTATCTACGACTACCTACTATGAAAAGTTTATATTTATGTTTTCAATTGTCAACGTAAAGTTGATTCTTACTGGAGGACCAAGCAAAAAACATTTTATTGCGCGTCTCCTATGACAACGCGCAATAAAATTCTTTTTGATTACATAAAATAAATGAAAATGACAGAATCAAACAAAGTTTTTTATTTATTTATTTCGATATTATTGGTATCGTCATGGTTACGAATAAAACATAAATTGATTGAACGCAGGTTGAACTAACTAAATACTATTATTATTATAACAAATAATTTTAGTCGTAGATAAAATTATGTGTGTATTACGAGTGTAAAGTGTCTTTGTTCCTCTTGCACTTTTGTAGCTCTCGCCTTCGGCTCGCACTGCAATTACCGTGCGCGAGTAACGAAGAGTCACTTTACGCTCTTAATACACAAATAACTATTTTTTGTTTGATTCTGTCATTTTCTTTAATTTTATGTAATCAAAAAGTACTTTATTGCGCGTTGTCATAGAAGACGCACAATAAAATGTTTTTTTGCTTGGTCCAAAGTAACAATCAACTTTACGTGGACAATTGAGTGCATAAATATTAACTTTTCGTCGCAGATCAAGAAAAAATGCTATGTCGGAGCCAGAATTTTTGTTTGGAAAGGGGAGTTTGGATTGGTGTAGTAGTTTTATTAAAATAGTACTGGGGCTATAAGAAAAAGAAAAAAAAGCGCCGTAGGCGATAATTTTTTGGAGGTTCAAGGTCAAAGGCTGTTTTTATTAAAAGTTAAGTTTTTTCATACAGGGCAAATTACATAATATTTTACCCCCTTTTACGTATAAAAATTAGCATAAATTATAAATTTAATACAATTAATGAAATAAATGTTTTATTTTAGCATTTAGATACGAGGCTGGCTACGCCTCTGGCTTTGCCTTATGATAAGGATTAAATAGTCAGTATAAACTTTATAGAAGAATATTAATAATAATAATATAATAAATTATTTTATCTACTACTAATTTATAACATGAACATTAAATGTGTAATGTTTGGTACATAATGCCATTTATTAATTCTGCTCTGCAGGGAATAATACCAGGAAATAATATAGTCATATGATTCCCTTCTGCTCTAATCATAGAAAATTGATTTGTCTGAATCAATTTATCTATGTAAATTATTTCTGTAAAACATTGCAATGTTTAATGGATACCTATAGAGAATTAACATTTAGAGATGTCAATATTTTTGCGTTGGTATAGGTATTTATTTTATTAAAATCTTGTACGTTATACCTTAAAAATTAGTCGTAGATAAAGTACAGTATACAACTCGCTTCGCTCGATTGTGTTATAGACTTCATCTTCGGGAATACCATACCATTTGTAGCGTTATTGTAAATTAGGTATACTATTAATTTGTGTCCATGAATGTTTTGTTTTTTGAAGGTTTTTTGTTTGTATATTGTGTAAAATATGTAAATAAAACCGTATATAAAAATAAAAATATTTCGCTTATTATTAACTTTAGACATAGGCCCCGACTTTTGAGAATCCGCGTGGAGTTTTTAGTAAGAATGTGGTAAGTTAAAAATACATAATACATTCTTTCATTCAATCATGTAAGTACTAAACGTGGATTCTGGGGATGTATTCTTGATCGCGGTTGATGCTCATTTTGTACAGTTAATATAAAATTTTGGCACTCCAGAGAACTTCAAATACAACGATTTTCACTGGAAATTTCTATGATCTCAAATTTATTATAATTGTTTTTTAATTAATTATTAACATCAAAATAGAAATTTATCAGTTTTTTACCTTCCGCTTACCTGTAAAGGAAGGTATTGGAATCATGCAAAAAATCGGGTGGTGAATTTTTAGTGGATGAGCACGAATTAGGGTCCTTACAACTCATTTTTGATAGTTTCACGATGATGTCTGTGTGTATGTGTGTGTGTGTGTGTGTGTGTGTGTGTGTGTGTGTGTGTGTGTGTGTGTGTGTGGTCAAGGGTTGTTAGTCGCATAATTCAAATACGAATTACCCGAAAATTTTGATATTTGGTATTTAACATTTGTATATAAATTGGAAGAGCTCCCTAGATTTTGGTACAAATATCTTCATCGGAAGTGATATTTTTTGAAGATTGAAAAGGTTAATTGTCAAAATTGTATATAAATTTGGAAAAATATAGTATTTATTTGTAATGAGAATAAGAGGAAAAGTTATTTGCAACTTACGTTATAAAAAAATTGTCTTTATCTGGTAGCATTAAAGAACTGCAGTAAAATTTAAAAAATAAATTTATCAAATAAAACGTTGATATCTTGTAATCCATGATCGGTTGATTTTTGTTTCTGCGTAAAAAATATTGACAGGTGATACGGGTGACAAGTTGGCATACTAGCGCTATATAAGTCCTAAGTAAGATATTAAACGTAGTAATTGAACGGAGGATGGCTTCAATACAGCAGAGTTTTCCTGTGAATGAATCTTTTTATTCAGGTGATGCAAATTTCTGTGTTTGAATATTTGAGATTTTTATTTGTATATTTTAAATGGGCACCGGATTGCACGTATACATTTCTGTTTAAAATCTAGATATGGCGGAAGGTTGTGTGATGGCCACGTCAGATTTTTTAATAACGTCAATAAAAATGATTATCTTGAAATCGTATGACACTAAAAAAACAGCCAATGCGGAAGAATTGATTATAATAATATAGTAACCATGGTTATATAAATATTTAGCGAACAATTTTTACTGGTAACTTGAGGAACTTAATTGAAATTAATAAGCGGAAATTTTACATAATGTCAGTTTGACATTAAATTAAAAATTGGTTAAATTGTGATTTTGAGTGTAAATAAGCAATTAATAAGGTAAATAATACATATTTATTAATGTTAAATACAAATTTAGTAAATATTTCAAGTTTCTAATGTAAAAATAATTCAAAAATAGAGCTGCGGTGTCATTGCGAATTTCTTACCGAACATGCACTCGTGCATTCATTCATGTTCAGGAAATTTTTTATCGTGCATTAGCTCTCGTGTACCACTCGACCTAATCAAGACGTTTGTTGGAAAGCACTCAAAAAAATTCCGGAAAGAATTAATGCACAAGTGATATTATAAGTAATTATTATTCACGTTATTAAAAAAAGCCGATAATTTTTTTAATTTTGATGTTACCAATTAATAAAAGTATTAAAAAAAACCGTCAGGAATTTCCAGTGAAAATCGATGTATTTCAAGCACTTTGTGACGGTACTATGATCTCAAAATGATATTTGTTTATTAATTGATAACATCAAAATAATCAAATTTGTTAGTTTTTTTAATAACAAATAATATATATATAGAACAATATAAAGCTCAAATATTATAAGAGACCAAAATGAGATTAGTTAGTTTCTGGTTATAATTTTTTAAATAAGTCTTAAAAAGCGGCATTTAATTTTGATCTTTAAACTAGTATAGGTACTAGGTTTTGAAAATAATCCTATAAGTTAGTATAATTTTAAATGTTGCAATTATTTAAAAAACAGTATTTAGAATAAAGAGCTGCTGTTTAAAATTTTGTATGGCACATTGTGTTATATCTTTATCTTAATAGTCTATTAAGAAATTTTAGCACAATTTTCATTACATTTATGACAAAGTGATATTTTGGCATATGATTTAAGTAGGCTTTATAGTCCAAGAAAGTTAAAATGTCTCTTTAATAAGCTAATACAAATTCCAAATGCACGTATTTTAGATTAACCTACATGTGTATTATTATTCAGCGTTACTTTCTGAGCATTTATACTACATATAAAAGGTAAACCAAACTTGGACACATCATTTTGTGACATTGAATCAAGGATAACAGAAGAAGTAACAATGAAAGAATTCGTTAGTGTTAATTAAATGTGTAATTATTAAATCAGTTAATGGTGAATTTGTTTGCAGATACTCGCTAGTGTATTTTTAATTATTTTATCATCTTTGGATTATTCTCAATCGTCTGGTCTACCGGTTCTACCACAAACTCAAAATAACAAGTAAGTAATAACACATTAATCATTTTTTTACAGCGTCCTTCTCTTTCATAAGTGTATAACAAAACCATGAACGATAAAATTGAATATAGAAAATAAAATCTATTTTCTAGATTGAATTTTATTCAAGCGGTCCATCGGCCAGCAAATTACAATGACCAGGGAATTTGGCAGAAAAGAATAGAGTGGAAGGCCCGAATTGTTAAAGAATGGCATGAAAAGAAAATTTTAGTTCCTATGTGGAGAAAAGTATGGGGTCCAATAGAAATAAATGAATGGGTCCCGTTACCTAAGTTACCACCATGGAATCCATATGAACAGAAAGTCGAAAATGTGTTCGAACACAAAGTTGAAAATGTTACGTGACTGTCAATTTCTCTGTTGCTATACCAAATTATTTTAGAATTCATTTATCTCCGATAAATTTATATCTTTGTACTACACCTGTATAAAAGCTGTCTAAATAAATTTATTTATCATTAATTTGTCTAATTTTATAATGTATCAAATCCGTTTGATCTTATCAGTAGTTTAATTGACAAATATTTAATTTTTAATATGTAAAAGTAAATTAAGCACAAAATTTCAATGTGTGAGTCAATAAGATAATTTAAAATGCTTGGGAATTTTGGATGCAATTTTATATTAATAATTCCTATAATTGACCATTAAAATTGAAATAAGTTTAAACATTTTTGAGCGATTGAAAAATTTATCTCAGGAAGATCCGAAATAATGATCAACTTAAACGACCCCGTTCAGGTTTTTTCCGAATTCCTAGAATACCTACTCTTGATTTTACTTTTTCTTCTATTCCACTCCCTTCCCCATTACTGAAGCTGCCCGAAACCAGCCCGAAACTCGTACTTTGCCGCCTCCTAACTATGCAATGTCATTTTGAAGTTGGAAAATACTGTAAAAGTGTTTTCGTTGCTAGTAAACTGTCAGTTTATTATTAATTTCAAGATAATGCGTTTTTAAACATTTAATAGAGAAAGAATGGATCTACAGGCTAGATTAGATGTGCCTTTTAAAAAATAAATTTCCATCATGTAATATAACCGTGTAAAGTTTGCATAAATTGGAAATTTTTATGAATATTTTGCAATTTTTATAATCATGTACAATTTTTTTTATAAATTTTAAAAAAAGGCACAACTGTTAATTGATTCTTTGAGTATATAATCATTGTTGAAATGGAATTTTACCAAACTTGTACTGGTCACAAAACACTCGCTACGTTAGTTTTTGAATAATTCTGTGTAAACCTAAAACTTTTTGATTATGAAGATTCTGAAAATGAATATTCGGCTGCAACATGATTCGAAATACTCGTAAATTTGAATGAATCCGTGTAAACCTAAAACTTTTGGAATTTGAATGTTCTGAAAATGAATATTCGCCTATAACATGATACGGATCATGAATATTCTGCTGTTGACGCGGCATCCCTTTTTACGAGTATACATTGCAAGTTGCAAGTCACTTGAATTCGTGCATTATTAAATTAGTGTAGACAAATTTTAATGAAAAACTATCACCATATTAATATAGTACAAAAAAAGATTGTAATAAATTTTCAAGGTAATCAGTAGTTTTGTAAAAATGATATTTAACTTCAAAGTCAATTTATCGAAGAATTAAGGTTAAGTATCAAAAAGGAAATGATATTTCAATTGACCAGACATTACAAACGTAAAACTTATTTCCTCACTAATACTGTAATAGTATAATAAATACATGTGCATCTGTTGAGTGATAATGCCAAATTTGTTAGCTTTTTTTACCCCCTCCGAAATAAGCTACACTTTATGAAGCCTACTCACAAGCCTACTATCCGATGTCGCTAAACAAAAATCTTAAAACAAAAAAACTACATTTTCAGCTTCCAACGTGCAATGAATAGATAATTATAGCTATTAAGGGGGTTTTATCGCTCAGCGCTGCTAGATCACAAATCCTCGTTATTTCAGGTATCCGCGCTGACAGCCTATGTTTTATGAGCACATGTTGTCTCTATTTATCTAATTGCTATGTTTCGCTCCATTTTTGTTTAGAAAATACTCAATTTGATTGGCTAGCGCGCATACAATTTTTAAACTTATTTAACAAATTACACGACTACTATTTGAAAATTTTATATAATAATGTGATATAAACATTTAAATTTACAATGCAATCAAACTTACGAAGAGTTTTTCTCAGAATTATTGTTATTTAATTGTTTATAAATAATAATAATAACAATTTAAAAAATTCGACAACGTAGCTAGATTTTTACTGCCTTTATCTTTATATGGTATTTTTTTTAGATTTATAGGATTAATAGGTTGGGAGTAATTTGTTAAATACTTTTTTACTGTGATAAAAGCCCCTTAATTTAACAAGAATATTATGCGATTTAGAGGATGTTACTAAGCGACGAGGTGAAACCGAGTATCTTTGAACATCCAAGGGGTCTTAAATGGCATATATTCGCGTTATATTTATAGCTTAATCGTATCATCAACGACAGCGATGTTAAAACAAATCAATTAGTTGACAGTTTGCATAGAAGGATTTGCTGTTATAATGGTTGTATCTATCGTATTAAGTTCGTAACTAATGAATTATAAGTATCTAAGATATTATAAGTAACTAATGTTGCATATTAAACGGTAATAACAGTTGACGATACGATTAATAATATAATGTGTTTAGTGGCCCGTGCCAACCCTGTATGGGGATTAGAGTAATTTTTATGTGTGTAAATTGCTTTTGCTGTATCAATTTTCAATTATATCAGAGAAGAGCGGAAGAGCAAATAATATTAAATAATAGAATTCAAGCAGTTGCCAGTTGATTTAAAAATAATATTAGGCAACTGTAGTCTGTAGACAACTTGAAATTTTGGAAATTCTAAATTGGTCACTTTAGATAATTTTCTAAATAGTTTCTGAAATTAAATAGTAGTCACAATGTATTGTTTTATTCGATAATTTTTTTGTATTAATATTTGTCTGAAGTGACCACTTCAGACAAATAAAATTCAGACTTCCCATAATATTTTTTGTTATGGTTAAATGTTATCAATAATTATACTTAAAAAACTTTGAAATGAATAATCAAAATAATGTACTACAGCGGTTTTTGACTTATTTAACATTTGCTAATTGCTATGGCTTTTACCTTGGTTCTACGGAGTTCACATTTAAAAAAAATTAATATGACTAGAATCTAGAATTGAGTATGAGTGAAATCAATTTTATATTAATTATTGAAAAGTAAACTTTCGCATTTTTAGAGTAAAACACTAGTCCCAAAATTGAAAACGAAACGGACAGCTCGTTAGTTAAAAAATCAAAAAGTCACAGCGAAAAAAGTCCATACTCTGTTTCATTCTACTTTACTTAGAATTTCACAGTAAGTATACAAGCCTATCCTTAATACTTCAAATTTTCTTCAAATACTTTGTAAATAATTAATTTTTTATAGCCAGAAATTAATTCTAAACAATGCTATGATGATAATATTTTTCGCAATTAATAAAAATGTCATATGTTTCCATTCATAAATAATTTTTATCATAAATAATGAATTACACCTGTGCCACTACACACCTGCATAGCATTACAGATAAGAATGAGTAAATTGGTAAATCCTAATGCAAATAATTTGAAGCACCTACCTATCATTGAAGTGTTTATCTTTACAATAATCACAAGTTTTAAACCGATTATGTCTCGAAACACGATACACCTGTGGATTTGATTGATAAGACTGACTATAAAAGAGTCTTCAATCATCTTACGATTATCACTCAAGCTGATCATTCAACAAGATGAAGTTTGCATTGATTTCCTTGGCGATTTTTGCCGTTACCTACGGCGCGGTTTTACCACGACATGTTACTACCTTCGGACTTAAAGAAGATTTTAACAGATTCATAGATTTATTGCCAAAAGAAGAAATGGTTGCTATTGCTGTCGACTACCTAGCCAATGATGCTGAAGTACAGGAAACATTTGAATATGTGCAGTCTGAGGACTTCAAGAAGTTGATTACTGATGTTGAAGGCATCTCAGAGTACCAAAAGGTGAGAAGACTTTACATTTTTAAATAATGCGTTCCTTAAAGGAAACTATTTTCAACTATTTTTTTCATTTCATTATATCTGTTGCAGTTTCTGAGCTACTTGCAAAACAACGGCTTGAACGTGTACTACTACTTGAAGAAGTTACACGAATATTTGGGTCTTCCCGAATTTCAACCAAAAGCAGTTTCCATCCGTCGTGGAAAGGGCGTTCGTGGATTAATCGACGATATCAAGTCCATTCTTCCTCTTGAAAAAATCAAAGCTCTATACTATGAACTCCTGGATTCCAGCCCAGCCTTCTCTAATCTCGTCAATCTTCTCAAAGGCGATGACTTCAAATCTGTTGTTCAAGCCCTGCGTGCCAATCCCGAATTCCGCAATATTATCCAGAGAGCCAAAGACCATGGTGTTGATGTACAACTTATTGTAGAACTTCTTAACAAGATCTTCGGATGGGGAATTGAAACCAGAGCTGTTACTTTCAGTCTACAGGATGATCTTCAAGATTTTCTGAAACTTGTACCTGTTGAGAATATTCTTGGAATTGCAATGGACTACTTGGCCAATGATGCTGAAGTACAAGAAGTTTTCGAGTACGCGCAGTCTGATGATTTCAAAAAATTGGTACAAGATGTTGACAAGGTTCCAGAGTACATCAAATTCTTAAACTATCTTCAGTCTAGCGGTCTTGATGTCTACAAAATAGTCAATAAGATTCATAATGTCTTGGGTCTTGATGAACTGACAGTTCCTCAGTCTCGTGTTGCTCGCAGAGGAAAAGGTATGCGGGGACTCATTGATGACATCTTAGCTGCTCTACCAACTGATAAAATCAAAGCATTGTTCTACGAAAAATTGCAATCATCCCCGGAATTCGCTAGCTTAGTCAACTTACTCAAGGGAGACGAGTTCAAAGCCTTGATTGAAAGATTAAGCGCCAATCCAACCTTCCAAGAAATAATTGAACGCGCCAAATCCCATGGAATTGATGTTGGTCATATTGTCGAAATTTTGAACAAAATTTTCGGATGGGGAATTGAAACCAGAGCTGTTACTTTCAGTCTGCAGGATGATCTTCAAGATTTTCTGAAACTTGTACCTGTTGAGAATATTCTTGGAATTGCAATGGACTACTTGGCCAATGATGCTGAAGTACAAGAAGTTTTCGAGTACGCGCAGTCTGATGATTTCAAAAAATTGGTACAAGATGTTGACAAGGTTCCAGAGTACATCAAATTCTTAAACTATCTTCAGTCTAGCGGTCTTGATGTCTACAAAATAGTCAATAAGATTCATGATGTCTTGGGTCTTGATGAACTGACAGTTCCTCAGTCTCGTGTTGTTCGCAGAGGAAAAGGTATGCGGGGACTCATTGATGACATCTTAGCTGCTCTACCAACTGATAAAATCAAAGCATTGTTCTACGAAAAATTGCAATCATCCCCGGAATTCGCTAGCTTAGTCAACTTACTCAAGGGAGACGAGTTCAAAGCCTTGATTGAAAGATTAAGCGCCAATCCAACCTTCCAAGAAATAATTGAACGCGCCAAATCCCATGGAATTGATGTTGGTCATATTGTCGAAATTTTGAACAAAATTTTTGGATGGGGAATTGAAACCAGAGCAGTTACTTTCAGTCTGCAGGATGATCTTCAAGATTTTCTGAAACTTGTACCTGTTGAGAATATTCTTGGAATTGCAATGGACTACTTGGCCAATGATGCTGAAGTACAAGAAGTTTTCGAGTACGCGCAGTCTGATGATTTCAAAAAATTGGTACAAGATGTTGACAAGGTTCCAGAGTACATCAAATTCTTAAACTTCCTTCAGTCTAGCGGTCTTGATGTCTACAAAATAGTCAATAAGATTCATGAGTTATTGGGTCTTGATAAACTGACAGTTCCTCAGTCTCGTGTTGTTCGCAGGGGAAAAGGAATGCGTGGACTCATTGATGACATCTTAGCTGCTCTCCCAACTGAACAAATTAAGGCTCTATTCTATGAAAAATTGGAATCTTCCCCGGAATTCTCCAGCTTGGTTCAGTTATTAAAAGGTGAAGAATTCAAAGGACTGATCGAAAGACTACGTGCAAATCCCACCTTCCAAGAAATTGTTAAGCGCGCCAAATCTCATGGAGTTGATGTTGCTCATATTATTGAAATCTTAAACAAGATCTTCGGCTGGGGTCTTGAGTATTAATTTTATAAATAACGCTGTGATTTTACTGAATAGTTCATAGATAAATAGTATTATAATTAGGAAGCAATAAATAAAATTATATTTTATGAATTTACTTTTAATTTCACAACCACTCAATTTTTGTTTTATAAAATCAAGAAATTTATGATATCAAATTATCAAAGCAAAACTAATGTTTATATTTAATTATTTACCTAATTACTAATGCAAACTGAATTAGGTACATACTTCCGTTTAATTTTAAAATGGTGTGTATTAATTAATAGTTTATGTATTTATTTAGATTAACACAATGTTAAGTAATATTAATATAATCACATATATTAATTCAAGTGTTTAAAGTTTCATTTCGAATTTTTTCTTTCATCTTTCAAATCACCTAAGTATAAGATTTAATTTTTATTTTGTTTGTATCGCAAAATTATTATTACAAATAACTTTTTATCTACGACTAATGTATAACATTAACATTAAATGTATGATGTTTGCTACATAATGCCATATATTAATCCCACAGGAAATAATTGTCAATATTCCCTCCTCTGCACCAATCAGAAAATTATTTTGTCTGAATTAATTTCTCCGTGCAAATTATTTTATATATATGTTTAATGATGTAACTATGGTGATAGAGAATTGACATTTGGAAACGTAAAAGTTTTTGTCTACAATCGTTGTACAATATGAACATTTTTATTCAATTTTTAATTAGGATATATATAAAATTGTCGCTGTAGTGCGACAAAAACATAACAGTATTAAATTTATTGGGTCAAATTGGCCTCAAACTACGATTGTGAACTTTATGTTTGAAAATTTTTTGTTTTGTTTATAAACGTTGTCATGATGATGATCGATACCAACGATTTCATTGAATTGTTATAAGCACGGAAAATAATAATAATTTTAAAATTAGCTACATTGACGATATACGATTGTAGATAAAATATTGTGTGCATCTCGTTGGATAGAGCTTGTTTGTTGCCCTTGGCGAGTCATCAATCTCGGCTTCGCCTCGACTGAACAAATTTCTCGCCGCGTGCAACAAACAATCATGCTCTATCCATACTTAATACACAAATAACTATTGTGTATTGGTATTTATTTTAGTAAAATCTTATACGTAATATATAAGTCGTAGATAAAGTACGGTATATAACTTGCTATAATGGCTATTATTCCCTCAGATGATTAATAGAACCCTCGCTCGCTTTGCTCGTTCGTGTTGTTAACTGTTAACTTCATCTTCAGGAATAATAGCATCCATTATTACAAAATAGCGGCACCTCTATTTCACAAGCAACACACACACACAGTATTTATTACTGTTGCGTGTCGTGTGTGTGTCTTCTATGGTCCGCTGTGTGTCCATGTGTGAACAGGGCTTTAGTTATTAACAATTACCTAACTAAAATCATGGCAGTGTTTGTAGTAAAACGTAAACTGTCAACAATAAAAGTAATAATGTGTTAACAATGAAATTGAGTGATAATTAGATAACAAATAGGTGAAAATAATCAAGTGAAGTTTCTTTCTGTGTACTTACTTGTTAAAAGAAACTGATCTTATAAAAATTCATAGCGTGTGGAACGATTTCAATGAACCAGAAAGTAGAGCAAGAGTTTGCTGTCAAGAAGACACAGTGAGTACAGAAATATATTCATAATTAATTAAATTATTATTGTAAATGAGTGTGAAGTGCATTGTTGAAATATTTAAAGCAATTTAATTGTTTAACTGCACGACAGTAGGATAGTTAGAATTTAGGTTAAGTGCAATGTCGTTCACGTTTACGAAAGCGCCGTGTAATGAACGCATTTAAATGCAATATAAAAATGTTACTGCTAACCGATTGTTTATTTTGGCAACTATTAGCAAGACACTTTCACCCTCCCACAAAATATGCTAAACGACGCTAATAAACTTTCACTGATTTTTACTTTCTCAAATGGGTTTCCCTACGCATCATTGCAGAATTTAACGCATTATTTTACTTACGATTAGTTTATTATGTTTAAAAAAATCAGGTAACACAATAAAATAACAAAAACAACACAAATACATACACGCAAACAATTAAAAATAACATGTCAGTCAAAATGTACATAATAAAAATTAAAATGAAATCTATGTACAAGAAAAAGATGATTCATATGATATTACGCAGCTGGGAATTGCCAGTTTTGCTTGTTGGGCGCTGCTTGTTGAGCTGGAGTAGCAACAGAGCCCTCGGGACTGCGTTTCCACACAGTGTTTGCTGAAACCAGTGGCACAGTTACGGGTTTTTGTTGTGAATCTGCAGGAGCAGAATCTTTCCTATCCCAGCCATGGGATGGTGGATGATGGTCATGATGATCTGGACTAGGGAACCACTCGGTTATCCAAACAGGTCTCCAGATTTGTTTCCATGCTGGAACCCAGATTTGTTTCCAGGCTGGAACCCAAATTTGCTTCCACGCTTCTTTCCACTCTAGTTTCTTATCTTCCACCCAAATCTGTTTCTTAACAGTCTTCCAGACTTGTTTCCACGCTGCTTTCCATTCAAGTTTTTTGTCTGAAACCCAGATTTGTTTCTTTTCTGTGCGCCAAATTTGTTTCCAGGCCTCCTTCCAGGCTAATTTTTTATCTTCTACCCAGATTTGTTTCTTTTCCGTTCTCCAGATTTGTTTCCATGCTTCTTTCCATTCGAGTTTCTTGTCTGGCACCCAGATTTGTTTCTTCTCTGTCTTCCAGTATTTCTTCCAAACAGGTTTCCAGATTAGCTTTTTCTTCCAAAGATCGTGGGAGGTGTATTCCCAGCCTTCTTTATCTTTACCGTGGTAGTGTTCACCTGGTACTCCTACTTTAACCCATTCTGGGACGTAGTGTTTTTTCCAAACTGGAACTTGATATTCTTTCCATGCTGGCACTTTAATTTCCTTCCAGACTGGTTTCCAGATTTTTTTCCAATCAGGTACTTGAATTTCCTTCCATGCTGGAACTTTGGTAGGAACCCAGACAGGTTTCTGTATTTTTTTCCAATCAGGAACCTGAATTTCTTTCCATGCCGGAACTTTAATCTCTTTCCAGACTGGTTTCCAAATTTGCTTCCAGTCAGGCACTTGTATATCTTTCCAGGCTGGGACTTTGGTTGGAACCCAAATTGGTTTTTGATACTTTTTCCACTCAGGTTTCCAGATTTGTTTTTGAGCTGGCTTCCATATCTTTTTCCAATCTTTCTTCCATATCATCTTTTTCTTCCATATTCCGGGGTCATGATGATCGTGATGATCGTGATGATCATGATGATGTTCTTCATTGTGTCCTCCACCTCCACCGCCTCCTCCAAACGATCCTAGTGATTGTCCTGGACCAGTAGGTCCACCATGACCTATCGGGCCGGGCCCACCATGACCTGACGGTCCGGGTCCACCGTGAAATGACGGACCGGGACCACCGTGACCTGACGGACCGGCTCCACCGTGACCTGATGGGCCGGGTCCACCATGGCCAGATGGACCGGGACCGCTGGGGCCTAAGGGGACTCCATAACTAGCACCTGGGGGACCGTAGACAGGGGCTGGGGGACCGGAGTTGTCATAACCGACGCGTTTGTCTGCTTGTCTGGAGAAAATAAAAATGTAAATATAGTTTGAACTTATTAATTTATTCAGTTCAAAATTGAAACAGATTATCAGTGCGAGTGAATTTATTTAACACGTTTATTTTGGTACTGTTAAAAAAATTATAATAAATATGCAATTAATTGTGCTTCTACCATATAGCTAGCTGAACAAACAACTTATTATTAATCGCAAATTTAAATTAAAAATTTACAAATTCATTATAATTTTTAAATAATTTTAATTTGTAACTTTTTGGTTCGTTACACAAAAAAATACAAGCAAAAGTAAATACATTGTTAACAAAAATATGAATGAAGGAAGAGTTTCTAGACTGGACAGTCGAAAAATAAATAAATAAAATTAGTAATAGAATTTAATTTCTTTTGTACTTTACTTTTTATTAAATTAAGATATATTTTATTTATACTCACTGTGGTGTTTGTGCTAACTTTTCATTCTGCTGCGTAGGGGCTTGTATAGCTTTTGAAGCCACTAGAGCTACCTGAACTATTACCGCTAGGGTAATCTGCAATCAGAACAAAATCATTTCATAGAAACTTGATGATTATATGTTACACATGGTTAAAGGAAACTACAATCACGCAACTGCATTGCTTGCATTTATTAGCATTAACTAAATAAAACAGCAGCAGTGAAACAAAAAATGGATCAAGTTCAATAACCAACTACTTTCTCCATGGTGCAAAAACAAAGGAATGTATTACCATGACATTGGCGTTAGAGAAAGAAAATCGTTTGCATAAATATTACTTGATATTACAGCATTGATGGACCGAAATTGAAGTTTTTTTCAGTTTTTACGATGATGAAAATGTTGTAATAATGTAACGTTGTTATTCACATTTTATAGCTTGAGAGAAATCGATAATGATATTATTCTTTTTGAATTTTAATATACGTATGAATCTGTTGTATAATATGAAGCATTGCTGTTAAAAATAATTTTAATTTAACAGCGAAATCTCGACAATAGTGTTAATTCGGATTTCAGCAGTTAGTTCTTAGTAAAAATAAAGAAATTAATTGCTGCACTAGGTGTTATGTTAAATGAATTTTAAATGAGGCCCGGCGTTTTCACCTTCTGTTAAAGGGATCTTGTAGAAAACATCGCATTAAAAATTGAGAGCTAATAAAATGTTCGCAATTTACGACTTGATTTATCTGGCACTTTTATAAAAAGTGAAAATACCGGACCTAATAATAATTGTAGATTGTATCATTACATCAATTTTGGGAAAATATATAATTGAGAATACCTACACAGGGTGTTCCACAACTTATGACAAAAAATTTAAGTAGCATATTTTATTAAATCAACATAATTGGAATGAATACCAGACATTTCTTAAACGTTGGGTAAAGAATTGCTTGTGGTATTGTAGATTCAAATAAAATATTTAGGAAAACTAACTACTTGTAGTAGTGGTAGTACGAAAAATGTTCATTTTACTTTAAATACGTTACTATTATTTTTCCAAATTAAAAAAATTCTTTTTGTTTCATGACCAGCACGTCGTACAGTATATACCCTTTAATGTTTTGTCCTAAGTTGTGGAACTTCCTGTATATCAATTTTTAGTGATCATATTCGCTTATATTGCAATAAATAATATTTAAACCTTTGCAAATATTGTGGCATAATGATTTAATGATTTATGGTGTTTTAGTTAAGTATACTGTTTTTGGATTAATATACAAAATACTAATTTGATGAAATATGTATTAATGCATTGCCTATGATAAACATGTAACTATATATCAGATAGTAAATAGACGCCGCATAACTAATTAATTGAGCCGTACAAACATCTATAATCTATAATTAATCAATCTAGATAAATGTATCACGCCCAGTAAAATTGATTTACTAATTTTAGACCTGGAGGCTTGATAGTCATTAAAAGTAAAATAGATCATTAAATTAAATAATCTAAGCGCAGTGTGCAGTGGCCCCTACTGTTACCGGAAACGAAATAGCGTGAGTCGTAATAATAATTGTATTTTTTGAAGCCAAATAATAAATAAATGAAATATGCAATAATTGTAAATATATAAATATTATTACAAAATTTTTTAATTGATATGAAATATTAGAGATATGGTGTAAAGTTATTTAAAAAAAAGGAACGCTATTTCCTAACGGGTAAGAATATGGGTCAACACTTTTAAGCACAAAAAATTCCATTATGGCTTCCAGATTGAACCCTACAACTAATGGTGGAGTTCTGGACAAATCTATAAGTTTTATAAATCCGTGAGATATTTTTTATTGCCAAAATTAATTTCGCCTATAATTTGATCACTTATAGATTGACACACAATTCCATCATTAATCTAGCTCTTCTTGTCACTATTGTAATCACTATCACTAACCACTATGCTCCAGCGACACCTCATGGTGGTAGAAAACCACGACTACTGCCTTGCAGCTAGTTCTTCACGAGGAAAAATCGTTAACTCATGTCCGGATGTGGAAGTCGGTGAGGTTTTATAGTGTCGATGTCGTTGGTGGGGCCCGTGCGAGCCACTTTCCCTGGCTGCGGCGGCGGCAGCAGAGCACCCCCACGTGCAAGGCCATGCAGCACGAGCAAGGCTAGAGCTGGTGAAACCGACGAGTGCTTGGAAGTTTGGCTTGCGCAAAGTCGATGCAGAGTCTAATGTTCTAGATTTGGCGGTGTGTGAATTGAGGCACGTAATGTCTTGATGAATTTTTGGAGTGTCGCAGATATTGCGATAGTCGATGGAAGTTCTTAAAAAGTTAAAAAATCTGCTGTGGCCACCACAGTACTTCCCCGACTATAAGTTTTAATAACTTACTTTCGTAACGCCTTTAATTTTATGCTTTATTCAGCAAAATTTAAATAAATATATCTTTTTTCCTAAATTATTTAAGTTGATACCAACTTCGGCATAATTTAAATAACGTGAAAAAATCTGATGTGGCCAGCACAAGACCTCCCGCCATACCAAGATTATATAATCTTGCCGCCATACTACGATGTGTCACTATTTTGACACTGTCACTGTTATAATCAATTTAAATTTACGTAAGAACAAAAAAATGTGAAACGATCATGGACCAAAAGCTACTGAAGTTTCATACTCTGAATGGTCTGAATTATTAACAATAATTTATTTCCTAAATAGTATCATGTACCTACAGATAAAAATTTAAAATACGAATTGTAGATGACAATAGTTATTTTTATTTTTCTACTAGAATTCTTTTCCCGAGAGCTTTAATTGGATATTTTGATAAAAATAAAAAAAGTTATGTTTATAAAGTTGGTACCACTGGTTGAATAAAGCTCATTAACGAACTTGAAGTCAGATTTGGCTCAAGATCTTAATTATAAAATTTCAATACAAAATTCCATCGCGTTTTTAAGTTATGCAACATCCAGACAGGCCGACACACCGACAGACCGACTTTTTTAAAAATTATATTTTTTAGGTTCAGTAGGGTCTAAAACGTGAAGATTCACTAAAATCTCGAACTGTAAAAAAATCACGATTACAATACTTCCCTCTATTACATAGATCGTGGAAGTAAAAATGGGTGCATGTATAGAATTGGCTCATCAACCATTTATTTTAATTTTTTTTTCTGAATCTTCGTAACAATACATATCGATCAGTGAAAATTCGGGTTGAAAATTCTCATTATTAAGATAGATATGATTTTCAAGTTCAAAATTAATTTGTGACGTCATCTGTATTAAGCAGTGGCACTCGACCAGTTTATTTTAATATGTATTGTATCTTTTTACTCAGTACTATAAGAGAGGTATTGTAATCATGCTAAAATTTCGATAGTGAGTTTTCAATGGATAAACACGTTTTGAGGTCCCTAGAACACGATTTTGATAGTTGGATGGATAGATGGATGTATGGATGGATGTTGGAGGTACGATAACTCAAATACCACTCAATAAAAAAAATTGAAATTTTGCATATAATATTCTGATACCCTAGATTAGATCTGATTAGATTTTAGTGTTGATCGTGCAACCGGAAGTGGTACTTTCTTGCAGAACTGATGAGTTTTTCTGGAATATCTGGAATTTTTTTAATAACTATGTATACTAAATTTTACTATCTCCAAATTGTATTAAAAACGTTGTTTCTATCTAGCACCATTTTCCAATTACAAGAAGTTAAAAATTCTACAAAGTTACAATTTTCATTTATCTGCCTACCAATGAAAACAGAAAATAAAATATTTGAGTGTTAATAGTAGAGGAGCATAATGTAAGATTGACATTCTCCGTGGGATTTTTGTGAAGGGAATGACTATGTGGGACCCCTTGCTTATATGGTATACATTGATGTAGTACCGGATGTTTCCTTTGCAAATGCCTGGTATGGTTTTTATGACGTCATTAATCCAAATAGGTATAGTCCGGACGTTAAGTGACTGTAAATAGCACTTTTCGATAGAAGTACGAAATTTGGTACACAGGTAGAAGAGACTACGCTCTACAAAACAAGAGGTGGCGCAATGCTCTATCCCCCCTATTTCTGCTCCTAGACCCCCTGTCTCTGCATTTTTTGTTTTTGCTATTTATTTCCTAAACGGGACATGATGAGAAAAATGTAAAAGGACAAAAAGATTCGTCATTCAATTCTAAATAAAATGCATATCTTGTATTTTTTCTAAACGCGCCATACTCGAGTAATCGTGTATCGTGTATCAGAACAGCGCGTGCGCCGCTGGAAGTTACACCTTATATATTTTAAATTTTTACATAAATCGTTCTTCTTTGTCGACTTATGTCATTTGCAAATATGTAACAATAATGATAGCAATATTAAATAAATAAATAAATAAATAGGTAACTAAAATAAATTCATGTGAAAATATTTCTATTATTGCTTCCTACACAGCCAGAGCATAAAACTTAAATAATTGTATAATTTCTAATGCTTCATTAGCAGGATTTATTGAGGGTGTTTTTTCAAATCTATAATACATATTTAAGGTCTCGCCCACGGTTAATATGTTGGTACTACACAGTGCGTATTTTGAATTTTGCACCTAAACGCGTAGACTAATTAGTGTACCTACTGCTCAAGAAAGCACTCTAATAATCTCTGATAAGTGTGAACATGAAATCAATAAAATGTCTGACATGTTTAATCAGCTGATGTTTCTTACGAATTTATCATATGCGAAATCACCCCACTTAATATTGGCGAACCGAGTGATAAGTGATAATTAAATAGAATATTATTTATTATATCAGACTGCTTTTACGATTTTGTAATTGCGATTTCCAATATCCGAGTTTAAAAGCATTTTGCCTCTTGGAAATTTCCCGATTTCTCGAAGGCTCTATCCGTTCCTTATTGATATATTTTAAGCCAATATCGTCCTAGAACTGCACAAATTAAAAAAAATATAGTTAGTATTTTAAAAGTTTTTTTATATTATAAGTGCGATAGGTTTTATTTTATAACGCAAGCAGAGCCGAATTAAGCAAAATGGGACATTGTATTGTAAAACATAAAAATACGTGTTTATTTATTTTTTATACAGAATAACAATTAAAAATAGGAAACTTACCTAAATACGCTACTGGTTTATATGTAGTTTATTAAAATCTTGTAAGAATTTGTATTAAGTTATAGTTTCCTTTATAAACCAATTTTTGAAAGAAAAATTTCCATTTCATTATATCCAAAAAATAAATTAAAAATCTCAATACAAAGTAAATTTTGTTCAAATATATACAATGTAATGTATAGATACATTTCTGAATGATATTACAAATTTAAAAAAATAATTTTCTTGGTACCCCTTTTCTCTCGATGTCCTAAGCACGTGCTTAATTTTGCATATTAGATAATCTAGTACTGAATGCAAGGATCTACATTAAAGTACGACGCGAAACGGAGTGCTTTAATAAAAAACCGAGCGATGTACAAATACCTAACGCACGTATTATGTATTACTTATATTTTTTGCCGACAAACCTATTTATTATACTAAGAGGTGAATACACATTAAAAAAAATCTGACGTGGGCACCACATGACTTCCTTGTACGCCTTGTGTGTTCATACTTTTCTTAATAACTAAAATGTAGAATAATATAAAAAATTATACTAGTATACTCACAAATATATTTTAGTCATTTTATTTAAACTGCAGAAGAAGATATAAAGCATATTTTACTATTGTCACTGTCATGTCATAATCATTTAAATTTTACGTAGTAACAAATGTTAAACGATCATGGAGTACAAGATACCGAAATAATAAATTATAAGTATATACTTTAATTATTCTTAAATGATAGAAGATACAGAAAAATTTATAAAATACCGATTGTAGATAATAATCACATAATCTTTCATTTAAAATAAAAAAATTTGTGTTAAATTAAATATTTATCGAAATATTTTTAAAAAGTACTACTTCCGGTTTATAGATTGAAACCAAAAATAGGAGGTGCACAACTAGATGCTATAACAGTCCTAAATACAAAATTTCAACTTTCTACGTCTAACCGTATTTGAGTTATGCGACACACATACGTCCGTACGCACGTACGTACGCACGTACGCACGTACGTACAGACGTCACGACGAAACTAACTAGTCATAATGGATTCAGAAAAGGTCAAAACGTATATTTCCATCAAAATCTGAAAACCGAAATTTTTCGCGATTACAATACTTCCTTATTACTCCGTACAAGGAAGTAATAAACAAAAGTTTTTTCACTAGTTGAAATTTTTATACATATTACATTTTTATCCAACACCTCTTAATAAAAGCATCATAACTATTGATTGTAAACATGCAAAGTATATTATACCCACTTGTGGGTAAATTGTTACCTACTTTGCTTGTTGGAAGTCACCATAGTAACAATGTTTTAGGTTGGAACCGTTGGAAATAAATATTTTTTAAATATTTAATCAATTATTAAGAGGTGTTGGATAAAACGTTATACTTCACACGTGGGCAAAAAGGAATAACCCACTCGAGAAAATTATCTCAATCAGCTTTCGGCCTCGTCAGTTAAAATTTCCCTCCTGGGTAATTCCTTACTTTGCTCACTTGTAAAGTAAATAACTATTATAATATGAGGTAGCAAGTGAATGTGATTTTTGGGATTTACATAAGCTGAATAATATTATTTTTTGCTAATAATAAGACTCTTCCATCACGAGTTTTGTTGCATAAAGAAAATGGTCTTATTGTCTATCATACCGGAAAACTATAAAAGTGCCGTCACTAATCTAGATATCGTATAAACAGAAACATCATCATGACGCCAGGTTTCAATGAGGGCGATGACTTAAAAATCGGCACTTGATAGAGTTGGTACGAATAGATCAGTCTTACAGTTTTCATATTTAAACGTTGTATATTTTGATAGTATATAATGTTATTTTTATTCACAGCTGCATTTGAGTTTTGCCACTATTTATATAGATGTTATCAAGTTCAGGAAATTACGAACTAATTTAAGAGCATCATTAGCATTTGAGAAACACACTTTAATTAAACGTGGTTTAGAATTGACAGAGTCAGAAGTTTTAGCAGCATCAATGCTAAAGCCTGTATTACATTATACTGTTTTCGGCTAGAAACTTTGACAAGTTACATGTATTAGATTTTATAATTCAAAATATGATAATGTAAAACACGAAAATCTCCATCCAAGTTTCATACTATTAACATCATTTTCCGATTTAAAAAATAGCTCCGCTCCTATTTCCATCCAAGTTTCATACTAGACCTGCGCAGTAAACGCACATTTTACATTGCCAACCTTCTGTACATACATTGACATCAACAATCAACAACCAGAAGCGATTTCGGGTTTTTAACTTCTTCGTATTGAACCTATATTTCATAATGTTTAATGTTTTTTAGTACTTTCCATTTTCCATTCATATTCCTAATTAATAACAAAACGTCAATATTACGGTTTAAAAATTTGGCGTTGCTGGCATATTAATTACCGGCTGATCAAAAAACTAGTACAAAACTTGGATGTGACAAAAAAAATCAGAAAAAGTTTCTAAACTCTAGTTCCAGTTTCTAGCCGAAGAAAGTATAATGTAAAACAGGCTTAAAAGAATTAATAATTGTCAATGTCTTTCTTAATTTTTGAATTACAGTTTGGACACAATGATATGGCTAAATCACACTGAATATAATCTGTCAGTTCCATAGCGAATCGTATGATACATCAACACAAACGAATTGATAGTTCTTGCACTGCTCTGATAGATATTAATTAATGCAAAGGTTGACTTATGTTTAATTAAATTAGACACTGTTGTACGCAAAAAATGACTTCACGTGGATTTAATAAATCATATGTAACTGAAGCACTAATAAAACTTTACAAATTTTCTTTACTTGAAGATTACGAAAAAATAATTTTGAACTCACAGAGCAAAGCTTTTGAATTAAATTTTACTTTTAACTATAATTATATGATAATTAACGAGAGTAAAAAATTTAAACAGTCATCTCTCTTAATTTACGAATTAACATTTGAATATTGAATTAATTTCAATTTCCATTTATGTCGTTACCGAATTGATAACTAACTGTAAAGTAAAGTTAATAAAGATAGACTAGTTAATTTTAAGTATAATATCTACTATCTGGAAAGATATTTTTCTACGAGTACAATCGGTAGTAAAAGAAAAAGTAGGCTTTTTAAACTTCACTTGGTTACTTGAAAATAAACATTTGCAGACCAATATTCTTTATTGCAAACGCTTCTTAATAGTGAGTACTGGACGGTCTTATTTTCAGACCGCTACTTATAAAAAGCTGTTCCACCAATATTCTAGTAATTATAAATAATTTATAAGGATTTGGTTCAATTTATAAATATATGTTACCGTTAAAACCCGAAGTTAGTTAAAACTTGTTTTAACTAGTAAAAACTGGAAACTAACCTAACCTAAACCAACCCTACTTTTTAATTACTTTATTTATCTGTAATTTGAGGCAACGATTTCTCAAACAAAGAACAAATTCTCTCAAGTTAAGAGTGGCATTAGAGCAAAAAGAAGGCAACCAATTTTATAAGGAAAACTGCATATTGTTTTTCGCCATTTGGACGATTGGTGTTGATCCATTTCAAATTTAATTTTCTAGGTTACAAAATGCAAAAAACAGTTAAATTTATTTATTCATAGAAATAATTTAATTCTTTGTTTATTAAAGTAATACAAATCGTTCAACGACCACTTGACATTTAATCAACCCCCGTTATCACTTGACTAGTAGATATTTTTCGTCATTCGTTTTCATCAAAAATGCATCAATTTGGTTTTTCATAAATATTTTTTATGTTGACTTTAGTTTCAGAAAAGCTATTACAATGGTTAATTTGTCGATATATTCGTTCTTTTTCATATTGAACGTAGCTCTTAACATTGAGTCCAAGTTGTTGAAGATTTTTGATTCGCCATTTTTTGTGCAAAAGAAGCAAGTATTACTTTCTCCGTAATCATTTTAATATTTTTCAGTACGCACCAATCGTCCAAATTTCTTGTATGCAGCTTGCGGCTTGATATAAAAGTTTTTATTTTGTTGGCAGCAAGGTAGATAATATCAGCTTATGCAACTGCTTCTATATCCGCAGGTATATTGTCATCGGAATCATTCATATTTAATAATTATTGTAATTCTTCCACTACACTTTTTAAAGGTTTGTTTATAGCAACGCGAAATAAAACGCTAAAACACTTGACGAAATATGTTAACTAGATTGCAAGAAAATTCGTCAAAAAATCTATAATTATCAGAAAATTGCTTAATTTACTCCAAAATTGCAAAAAATAATGTTTTAAATCCTTCATATTAACTTCACCGTCCGCCATCTGAGGGGCTCAAAGCTGAAGTGGACCAAGTCCATAAATATCGATTTTTGAGCTGTACCAGCCGAATGATAGCTTAAAGCCCATACTTTTCAATGCTGTAATGAACCAAGTCCATATTTATTATTTTGCCACCAAATGGGGATACGTGTATTTTTTCTGTGAATTATTATTTAGATTTTTCAGCAGAAAAGTGAAACAAGTCCAAGTATTTTTATAATACACTGTTTCTTGTGGTGTTACATGGTTGTTACAGACATTTATAGCATTAATAGGGTACTTTACCGTAGTAGCAAATTAGCAATCCAATAGTTAACAAACAACTTCTTATTGCTTTATTTCAAATTTAACATGCATGGACTTGGTCCACTTCAGCTTTGAACCCCTCCTCTGTCCGTGTCAAAAAAACAAAAGTCAAAAATGGCCCACTTCCCGGGATCCTATCGAGCTGAAATTTTGCAAATAGACTTTTGTCACCTAACAATGCACTTTGGCAAAATTTCAGAATCTCCGCCATCTTGAAACAAAATGGCGGCTAGCTATCTCAAAATGTACTGCACCGATTGCGGTCAAATTTGGAACAGTAATAGCCAAGAATCTAACTTATAATATAGATATATTAAAATGTCAGTCCGCCATCTTGAAACAAAATGGCGGATATATATCTCAAAATGTACTGTTAGTATTGCGTTCAAATTTGGTACAGTAATAGCTAAGAATCTGTCTTGAAACATAGGTATATTAAAATGTTAGTCCACCATCTTGAAACAAAATGGCAGCTAGCTATCTCAAAATGTACTGCACCGCTCTGGTATCAGCTAAAGATCTAATTTAGTATAAACATTTAAATAAATATCGATCGAATCTCATATATAAAGGATTTATAGTCAAAAACTTTGTTTTTACGGGTTCGTTTTTTACTAGTCGCATTATAGAGCTCGTTCTTCGAACTTGATCTATAATTTTCGCGACTCGTTAAAAGAACACTTTTATTTCACAACTTATAACATAAATAACTATTATAGATTTGCATTCACTTTTTGTATTTAATTTTTTTCCTAAATCCAATACTGGTACTGGTACTTTCTGATATGCATCTCCATACGTGCGTTTGTATAAGGAAAATAATCATATCTACGTGGGTATAAGGAATTATGATTCGGTTGTGAAACTCCTACATATGAAGTGGTTGGTTGGTATAGGCTGAATAAA